>OX453009.1:16329682-17592182 GCA_949699075.1 Asteroscopus sphinx | reverse complement strand
GGTTAGACTGGAAGCCGACCCCAACATAGTTGGGAAAAGGCTCGGAGGATGATGATGATGATGACACTATAGGTAAAAGGTGCGCGTGGTTTGTGATTATTAAGAAATAACAATGAATAAAAGAATTTATTGAAAAAAGAAATTGAAAGAAACACGAAACTTAGCCTACATAAAACTTAAAGAATGTAGGAATTTTTACCAATTGCTTTCCAGGTCCTATTGATTCTGCTCGCGATTCTGAATAAATCTTTTCAGGTTTTGCGGTATTTTCATTTCCTGTGTATTGTGTGCCTCTCAAACAATATAAATTCAATCCACAATATGGTGCCAGGTAAAAAGTGATTGATTTTCGTATATTTGCATTTTCTGCTAGCATGTTTTTTTTGTGGTAACATGAAAAATGTTTATTCATATAAGTTTCTGAAATTATTGCATACAGTCAGAACTAGTTATTTGGATTCGTTTGGGATGAAGCAACATGCTTTATTTAGTCATAGTGCATTTTTCGGGTTAAACACCAGTTTTTGATTAACCAGAACAATCAGCCGCAATCGGTAATCGTTCGTTAATCTTTAACGTTGGACGAGAGTCTGATAAGCAGTGAGGATAAAGACACCCCGAGGTGGCGGACAGAAATAGAATTATCCACTTTTGTTAAAAGATTTCTAGGATGATCGATTTTTAGCTTACTCAGAAATAAAAGTCATTAGGGCAACTGCTAAAGTGACATAAATTATAAGAGATTGAAAATTTGTGGCAGTGGGCGGGGCACATTGCTCGTAGAACGGATGGCCGATGGGGCAGTAAAGTTCTGGAGTGGCGACCGCGTACTGGAAGGCGCAGCGTGGGTAGGCCCTCCACAAGGTGGACCGACGACCTGGTGAAGGTCGCGGGAATCCGCTGGATGCGGAAGGCACAGGACCGGTCGTTGTGGCGATGCTTGGGGGAGGCCTATGTCCAGCAGTGGACGTCTTCGGCTGAAATGATGATGATGATGAAAAAATTTGGTACTGGAATGTTACGCAAGCTTTAACTTTAAATACAAGACACATGTGGCAAGTAACTGGCAAGTAAGAATCGTATTAATAACTTGATTTCGCTAATAGACCTATTAGAGAAACAATTTTGTACAAAGAGGTCTTTCATAACTTAAATTTAATTTACATTTACAATTTACAAAACTTAACTTACAATATCGGGTGATGTCTCGAAAGGCGAGGTTCAAGATTTCTTCACGAGGAGTTTTGAGTTAAAGCACTTAGTGGTAAAGTTTTATTGCTCTGTCCATAAACCAATTAAATTTTATTATTGTCTGCGACTAGTTTTTGCTATAAAAGCTTAGGTACTTGCAAGGTCAAAATAATTTGATTTGTTATTTTAAAGTAGGTTGCAAGTAGGGTTACCAGACATTTTTCAGGATTTTTCCTGACAGGTCAGGATTTTGGTTTATTCCACTTTGTTCACCCAGTTGATATCACCTGGGTGAACAAAGTGGAATAAATTGGTGTACTTTGTTCACCTCGGAATTAGATCACCCAGGTGAATTCACCTGGGTGCACAAGGTGGAAATAATTTGTGTACTTTGTTCACCTTGGAATTAGATCACCTGGGTGAACAGAGGCGACTCCTATTTTTATTTTTTATTTGTGTCCTTAAATCACCCACATTCAGAACATAAGGCCAGACTCAAAACCGGTGATGAGAGGAGATGTTTAGCAGCTAGGTAGTGTCCAAAGCCAAAGCTGTGCGGAGATGTGTACTCGCTAGACCGGAGCAGAGATGTGTACTGGGTAGAGTGGAGCAACGAGCTGCGTGCGGCGAGCGTTGGATGTTTGGATTTAATTTTTCTGGCTCGGCTGGCGTATTTTGCGACGTGGGGATACTAGCGGCGCCATTTGCTGCTCGCCGCACGTCACTCACATCGTCTTCGCTGTTTGCGAGGCATAGCTCACATCTTTGTTTTGATCAAAACGTGTACAAATATGTGACATCTCCTCTCCTATCTGCTCAACCGTATCCACTGAAGCTAAGCGGAGATGACATGTCGATGACGTCTGATGTAACAGGTGAAAAAGATTTTCTGGTGTACTTATGTATGGTATCCATACTTGACAAAGCTCTTCTTTGAAGCATATCCCAGGCGTGTTTAATGGGACTTAAGTGTGGGAATTGAGCTGGCCGTGTTAGGATGTTTCGTTAGCTTCAATAAGGCCATATCTCCTAAACCTATCTAGCTCTTAGACCTATCGTGTTGACACTTAAATGAAAGGGCTCGATGAGATCTAACCAAATATATAATGAAAAATCAGCCAAGTTATTTTCGACCTTATTGGCATTTAGCGAAAAATTATTTCCTTTCAATAGGGTGTTTGACAGGTAAAGCCAAAAATTATGAAAAATGTACACAACGTAGATTTTAGGTTGAAGATTAACTTTTACTAAGTTATGTTAATTTAAATATATTCTAAATATTTTATTTTTCTGTTTGAAATTTTGATTTTTTAATCTGTTGATCACGTGATACAAAACGTCTTGAGACTTGGCCTCCATTTTGGGTGACGTCATAGTCCTGTACGACGTAGGGCGAGCTAAATGTTTCCATGATCGTAAAAATAAAATGTACCAGTTTTTGAACGGGTAACGGGTTATGTATTTTATAACTTACTAACAATTAAACTAATCAGCATTTGTAGGTAATTTGAACGTAATTTAAAAGCTTTTGTTTTGTATGTGCGTGATTCAAACACAAACTAAAAAACGTTTTAGTCATGTCTCATGTGACAAAAAAAAACCGCGTTCCGATTTTTTACTTTTTGTCAAATTCGTACCTTTTTGGTAAGTAAGCATGTAGTACTTTTATGGGAATTCCGGCAACACTGACCGGAACACTGACCGGAACAAGAACAGTGACGTAGGTTGACGATAATGTCACGTGACTTAGCGTTTTAGTGCGAGATTTAAAATGAGAATTTAAAATCTTGATTATTTAATTTTACAAGCATATTTTAGTAATTATTTGTGAATGCTTTAATTGGATGTTTCGCCATCGTTTTACGTACATTTTCAAAAATTGACAAACACCCTATTACAAGTAATAAATCAAAGCAATAAATTTTTATGAAATTGAACATTCGACGGTAAGGGTGAAAATCGCTTGGCTGATTGTTTTATTATATATTTGTCTAGAGCTCTTCGAACCCTTCTATTCGAGTACTTACACGATGGGTCTAAGAGCTATAGTTTAGGAGATATGGCCGTCAGAAGTTTGGACCAGCTCTGCACGCGCGTTTTTTTTGCGCAAGTGTACCAGATCCTGAATTTATTGTGTCAACTGCTATTAATTAGCGTAATCCGAATGGTTGTAATCAAAATCTGTTAATTTATATCATGCAGTACCTAGGTACAGCATTCAAGATGTAGGTTCATTCGAAAAAAATGTTATTCGCTAAAAACGTGTTTAATCCTCCTAGATACTTTATTGTTTGTGTTATTGTAAAGCAAAAAAAAAATGCAAATTATCCAAGAAACATATTTATCGTAATTTTTCAAGAACATTACCAGTTGAGATGTGGCCGGCCGTCAACTAGTGCCATTTGGCAGTCTATAAAATTATCCCAAATTCGTGCAGGATTCTGATTCGACGAAGACGAACAGATCAACATTTGTTTTATTTTATTTTTCAAACGCACCGTGTAAAATTATGCATCTTTTTGCAACGCATCAAGTGATATATTATATTGTTCTTACGACGACATGCAGAGGTGTTTAATGTGTGGTGCCATCCTTTTAAAAAAATCGTAAATTAAACATTCTGAGTGTGGGTGATTCTAGGACACAAATAAAAAATAAAAATAGGAGTCGCCTCTGTTTACCCAGGTGATCAAATTCCAAGGTGAACAAAGTACACAAATTATTTCCACCTTGTGCACCCAGGTGAATTCACCTGGGTGATCTAATTCCGAGGTGAACAAAGTACACCAATTTATTCCACTTTGTTCACCCAGGTGATATCAGTAGTATAATATTGGGCACGCTGGACCACCTGTCGCGTACCGCTCCGGTGTTCCAGTGCGCCCAATAATAAGTATACGGATTCGGATAAATATGCAGATTAATTAAATCAGTTCGATGTTGTAGAACGCCCAACGGTATCCGAATGGAACTCGTTGACGTTGAACGTTCATGAGATGTTCGTTTGGACGTTTGGCGATCGACACATAACATGATGGCATGATGCACACAATGTGGTAAAACGCTTAATGGTAACCGACGGTGTACCAGAATATATCTAATACTGAACGTTCTACTTGATCGATCAAAAATGTATTAATTTAATTTAGCAACAGCGTTGAGTGTTTGAGGAAAAAAGTGTTATGTTTGTTGTGTATGTGTCTATAGGTTACTTACTGTTATCATTATAATTTATGGATTAACTGATTCCTAAGGAAGATTTTGGACGCTTACCTCATTTTATTAAATAAAACAAAACAATGATCTTATAATGATTTTATTTTATTTACCAGTGTACATTCTTGGTGGTTCTTCAAACAATTTGTCTGCCGAACGCACGAAATCCTGTAATCGGCTCCACTGCGATGTATCCGTATTGGTTTGGAATTTTACACGGACAAGCGCTTTCTTCCACAACGCCATGGACTCCGTCTCACGCGCATCGGACGTCTTGTAAACTTTGCAGTCTATATAATATTCTCCGTCGGTGTTCGCATCTCGCCGCTCGTTACCATTAGCCACACGGTTGACAAAAAAGGATGATAAAACTGTTTGGTTGCTAGATGAGCCTTCGTTGAGTTCCGTGTCAGTTTCATTGCGACTGATACCGAATACATCGATATTATCATTCTGTATTTTTTTACTGAAACAACAAAGAAATAAAGATTTGGTTAATCATATACTTTCTTATTCGAATCGTTGCTTGGAAAATGATTTTAATTCAATTCTAAAATGAATTTAATACTCGTCTTCGTTATCTATCCGGATATCAAAGTGAAGTATTTTACTCAACTTTGCTTTAAAACAAAATTTTGATTACCTTGGACGAGACGATCCTGACTTGCGCTTCCCGTTGTTGTTGTTGGTAGGGAGCTTGCGCGTGGATTTAGCTTTCTGTCCGATGACCGCAGTTGGCTGATAGAACTCGCACTCTGATTCTGACCTGAAATAAAAACGTTAAAACAATTAATAAAAAATAATGATACAAATAGATCAGTGATTTGAATATACTCTTAAAATGTTTCGTGCAATACAAAATATATGTGGTGTTATAAATTTGTTTGAACGCAGCTGATGAATGAACGGGAAGTATGTGTGTGACGGATGGAATGAATGGCTGGGAGCGCTGAGGTACTTGTATCAACTGCTGCGCAGCCAGATTAAAAGACAGTTAAAACCAAAGATAATATAATCATGATTAAAACGTAGTGATAGTGATTACATTATCTTTGACAGTATAAGACGATCAATGTACCTAACTACTACGACGTATTATTTAAATAAAAACGTGCATTAAAAGTATAGTAATTCTTATCTTCAAAATAACTCCCACATATATTCTGTATTGTATACAAAAAATGTAACTGTCCCGGAAAGCCGGAAGCCATTATACAGATGTGAAACAATATATACGTGCCACGTATCGAGTCAGTCTTACCTCCTAGACACACCATTAGGTGTTTCACCCCAAAAATACGCAACATACATAAAAGATATAAGGCAATAGGCGGTGTTATCGCGGTCTAGACAATTTTTTTCAGACAACCTTAGAATGGACAATATATAGATAAGTAAAGAGAGGGATAATACCACAGACATAGTAAAAAATATAGACGAAGTGTTGCGAACAATCACAGTGAAGCCAAAAAAAAGCCTTTGCTTCTTCGTGTACAACCAGCGCTCACGCTCACACTTGAAGGATTTTTGTACACGAAGGAGCATAGTTTTTTTGGCTTCACTAGATTGTTCGCAGAACTTCGTCTATATTTTTTACTATGTCTGTGGATAATACACAACAACTTATTATACTTACATTACTTATTAAACTTACATGTTTTTACCAGTAGCTTGATGAGTTGGTGACGACACTCGGAGCGGTGGATAGCAGCAGGTCAGCAATCAACACGGAAAGTATCGACAATTCGTATGAATAAATGAGCGTTCGCAGCGTAGGTACTTCTTGCCCTTCTTGGAGATTGTATCCGCACTTGAATACTTAATTTCGTCTGTGTCTTGGTCTTCGAAAACATGTTGTTTATATGTCGAAATCATATGATAATTCACTTTATTAGAAATGATTGCAAACATCCTAAGTAACAACGATTAAATCAACTCTTTTTTTTGTACGTATTATATCAACGTAAAAATGAAGAGTAAGGAATTAGAGCACACAATTTGTATGGTTTGTCGATACAGCAAAAAGACTTAGGGCTGACAAATTATCCTATATTACTAATTAACAAAAGACGATATTTAGGTGAATAAAGTAAATGTGTATGCGTGCCATCCTTACCTAAAATAGCGGTTTATGCGAATGTTACAGCTGAATAGATAAATTATTTAGGTTGATCAAAGTGCAATAAAACTAACAACTATGTTGAAATATGAAATGCTTTACTGGTAAAAGATCTTATGATTATCGTTAATATCGGGTTCATATGATTATATTTATTTTAATAATGAATAAATTGTACTTTGTTTAAAAAGCCGAACATTTTAAAACATAATAATAATTAACTTTAAGCAACAATGGTTGACTGACGAATTAATTGGTTATCTTGTTTAATTGTCAAGTTTTTAGAACATTATTTTTTGAAGCAAAATAATAAGTACACGATCCTAGCATCTTCTGATATCCAAGTGATCTGCAGCAGCTGAAGTTAGATATTTTGGATCTGAGAAATACGCATCTGAACTGAATATCTGACAGTAAAAAATTATAATTATTAGTACCTATAATACATTTCCCAGGTAATTATATGATTATTATAAATATTTTTTGTTTGAAGTTTTTTAACTTTTATGACTAAAGATATGTACGTGTATATATTACTAATATAATATTATTTTCACCTTATTTTCAGAAATATTTTGATGAACACCACGATAAAGTTCTTGAAGGGATTATCGAATAAGAGCCTACAACAAATCTGCTGTGTTCGGATGTAAACAATGGTACTATACTCCTATTTACTTCATCAACTTACTATACATAGTTTTGGAGCTGAAACTCGTTAACAAAGGTATTTGTGAGATTGTGAATATTGTAAAGGTTTAATTATGATTTTCGTATCTAAACTCTGAAATAACTATTACGTTTAATACAATGAAGTAGATGTGTTAAGGCAAAATTATTACTTATTAGATATAATATTATTAAAGATGCCTCACTGTTCGGTTTGTAATTTATCTGTAGATAGTCGTAGGTGGTCTGGTCATTTACGCAGCAATGCACATAAAAACAATAGTGCAACCCTTTTGTACGACAACGTTGAAATAATTAATTCTTCGTTTAAAGGACGTATCGTGAGTTATAGAATCAATGCGACAAACGATCAAGTAAATAATTTTCCAGAATCATTTCTCAATAATGTTTGCGAACATGTTAAGAATCTGACAGATCAGTCGCTACAAAAACATACATCTATCAAAATTAATTTAGAAATTTTTGCTGTTTTTCTTATGTTTAAAAATGATCAACAAGAAATTAAATCATTTGCGACAAAAAACTACATAATTCATTTTAATTACGATTTTGATGCAGTTTATAAATCAATAGTTGTATTGTTGCTTAAGAAAATTGAAGAATTTCAGGAGCGAGATAGTGGTTGGACATTTTTAACCAATTCACATTTAGAAATAAACATTAATAAATATCAACCTCTCGGTGGGTCTAAATTTATAGCTTTACCAAAGTTTATAAAAAACAAAAAATCTTGTTTGAATATTCAAAACAGAGACAATTTTTGTTTTTTATGGTGTATTGTGGCGGCTTTGTATCCTGCAACTAATCATTCTAACAGAGTAACGTCTTATCCTCACTTCCAGGATGTTTTAAATGTTAATGATTTGAAATTTCCGATCACATTTTTGGATATAGCTGTTTTCGAAAAAAACAATCCGTTTCTGAATATTTTCGTGTATGGGCTGAAAAATAATAAGACTATAATCGGACCCTTGTATAAATCAATTAATAATAAATCGAAGAGTATCCATCTATTATTTTTAGAAAACAATACAAGTTCCCACTACTGTCTTATTAAAGATTTATCTCGTCTAATCCGAAATCAGATTACTAAACATCACGGTAAATTGTACTTTTGCGAAACCTGTTTATTGTTTTTTCCTAGTCCTAGTCAAATTGAAGCACATCTATGTGGAGGGGTTGTCACAGTTTTACCAGAAAAAGGAACATTTTTAAAGTTTCAAAATTATGAAAGAAAACAAGACATTCCTTTCGTCATATACGCTGATTTCGAAACATTGCTTGAACCAATATCCGGCGACGATTTCAACACCGCTAATACGTCATACTTAAAACACCATGTGCCTGCTGCGTTCGCTTATAATATAGTATCTTCGTTCGACAATAATTTTGAAGGATATAGAAGTTATCGAGGTAACGATTGTGTTTCAAAATTTGTCAATTTTCTTACTGAGGATGTAAAAAAAATACACAAAATACTAACTAAAAGCAAACCTATGATTTTTACAGAAAAAGACGTCTATGATTTTAAACATGCTATTAAATGTCACATATGTGAAAACTTATTGTGGGTCGAAAGAGTCAGGGATCACTGTCATATCACAGGTCGATATCGAGGCGCGGCACATCGAATTTGTAATCTAAAATATAAAGTACCAAAATTCATTCCAATAATTTTTCATAATCTATCAGGTTATGACTGCCATTTATTTATAAAAAAGTTAGGTGAAATACCCGGACAAATAAAAATAATACCCAAGACCAAAGAAAAATACATTTCATTTTCAAAGTTTATTCCGATGGCTGATAACGAATATATACAATTAAGGTTTTTAGATTCCTTCAACTTTTTAGCAACAAGTTTGGACAAACTCGCTAAAACAATGCAGATAGAAGATTTTGTTACTCTTCGATCTCATTTTTCTGATGAGAAGCAGTTTGATTTGCTGACACGGAAAGGTATATATCCGTATGATTATATGACAGATTGGAAATGTTATGAACAAAAAATGTTACCGTTGAAATGTTATTTTCATAATTCTTTAACCAACGAAGACATTAGCGATGAAGATTATAATCATGCTAAAACAATTTGGGATGAATTTAGTATAAATAATTTAGGTGAATATACTGATCTGTATTTAAAAACAGACGTACTTTTATTATCAGACATATTTCAAAATTTTAGGAAAACGTGTAAACAACATTATAAACTTGATCCTGCATTTTACATAACGACGCCTAGTTTGTCCTTTGATGCAATGTTGCTTAAAACAGGTATTCAATTGGAACTCGTGTCGGACTTAGATATCGTTAGAATGATTCAAGATGGTATTAGAGGAGGTTTGTGTATGTGTTCCCATCGTTATGCAAAGGCCAATCATAAATACATGCGTGAGTATGATGCTTTAAAGCCTCAATGTTTCATAGTTTATCTAGATTGTAATAACCTTTATGGTTTTAGCATGTGTCAGTATTTACCTTATTCTAGTTTCAGATTTCTCAGTGAAAATGAATTGACTCATTTACATGTAGAAAGTATTGAGGATGATGTTGAGTGGGGTTATATATTAGAAGTAGATCTTTTGTATCCTAAACATTTACACAATCATCATAATGATTTACCTTTTTGTCCAGAGAAATGCATACCTCCTGGTGGTAAAACTAGTAAACTAGTTGCAAATTTGTATAATAAGTATAATTATGTTATACATTACGTTCATTTAAAGAAATGCTTAGAACACGGGTTGATATTAAGGAAAGTTCATAGAGTTATTACTTTTAGACAGAGTCCATATTTAAAGCAGTATATAGAATTGAATACTCAATTAAGACAAAAGGCGAAAAGTGCATTCGAACAAGACTTTTTTAAGTTATTAAACAACAGTGTTTTTGGCAAAACGTTAGAAAATACTGAAAAAAGAGTAACTGTACATTTAGTTAACCAATGGTGCGATAAAACTAATCGAACCAAAAAAAACATATCGGCTGAAAGACTTGTAGCTAACCCGTATTTTCATAGTGCTTCAATTTTAACCGAAAATTTAGTTGCAATACAAATGAAACCTGATCAAATTATTTTAGATAAGCCAATTTATATTGGATTCACTGTTTTAGAACTTTCAAAGTCGCACATGTATAATTTTCATTATAATATTGTAAAACCGTTTTATGAAAATCAAGTACAGCTATGTTATACAGATACCGATTCTTTTGTGTATGAAATATATACAAATAATTTTTACCATGACTTGAAATATCATTTTTTGCAATACTTTGACACAAGTAATTATGATGAACAAAATAATTTTAACATACCTTTACTTAACAAAAAAATTCCAGGTCTTTTCAAAGATGAAATGGGAGGAAACTTTATATCTGATTTTGTGGGTTTGAGATCGAAACTCTATTCTATAAAAACTCTTAACGAAGTCATAAAAAAAGCAAAAGGAGTTAAATCATGCGTGGTTCGGGATTTAAACATCATAGATTATAAAAATATTTTGTTTAATGGTGGAGTTATTCGCAGAAAAAATTATATGTTTAAATCAATAAAGCATGAAATATTTACACAAAGTGTTAATAAAATTGCCTTATCTGGTAACGACGATAAACGAGTGATATCTAAAGGTAAAATAGCAACGCGAGCCTGGGGCCATTCATATACTTTTAATAACGAAAATTAGGTCCGTTTTTAGAGTAAACAGAGTTTATATACGAGAACCGTGATTATTTTTTAAACTATATGTAATACATCGAAACATAATAATGTTATTAAATGTTAGATATAAACATTACATTGTACCGATAAAGATAATATTGTAATATTAAATATACTGCTGTCTGTTTGTATGTACCTACTGTAGTTTTGTATTAAATATAAATAAAATGTGAGTGATTATAACTATCTATCTGTTTTATTTATCAGATATTAAGTAGCTTATTATTACATAATGCCTACCTACACTAAAAGCAACCTAAGATTCAACTTACTTACGTAGAGTTACGCGTAAATTGTATAGGTATGATTATAATACCTACAATTAACTGATTCCACGACTTTGTTCGCTCGTCTAAGTTTTTTATCCATTTAGCTTCTTAAAATCGAATTTCTAAAATCTTTTCTTAGCAAATGCTAACATCCTGTAAATAATCTACATATCAAATTTCAAGTTTTTAGGTTTCGTAGTTCCGGAGATTTCGTGATATACGTGATAAGTCAGTGCTTAAGTAGCATTTTGCTTTTATTATTATGGAGATAAGATTTATTTTCAAGTGATCAATGTTTGTACATTACTATGATACCTATAATATTGCAACACAATCATAATGTGCTTTGTCAATATAATTAAAAACATCTAAAAGTTCAATGCTCACACAAATGCTAAGTTATCATTTTTAGAGTTAACTTAAAAACTTAGTGCCCATTCACACAGACCAGCGAATGAATCAGATCAGATAATGTTTGAATAAAAATCTTAAATTAATGTACGATCACGGAAACAGATTGCTTAGCAAATTGACTGTCTACTTTAATTGTTCATATGATTAGTAAACTCGCAGTTGTTAACAGATGTATGAAAGAAGAATATAACTCAGCAAATTTATGTTTTATATCAATTCGCTAAACAGTTTGCTTCCCTATCCGTACTAAACTTTTATCAAATGCGAACAAAATTGACTCAGCAATTAGTCTATGTGAACGGGCACTAACTTATAATGTCGTAATGTTTAATTACCTAATGTGCAAACGTGTTATGTATGTTACTTATAAAATATTACTCGCTTCGAGTACTTGTTAATTATTATTGATATCTGATATATTAGTGTGCGTCACAATCATGTCATCGGTAAGTAAAATATTTTAAATCTATTTTATTATTATAACATAGATAACGATTGTTTTCATCGAATATAAAATAAACTTTAATAAAAGTAAAAACCGACTACAAAAATAATAAAATAATTTATGTGAAACAGTTTAGAAAGTAGATGTCTTTGATTTGGTTTGATTTAACAAAAAAATCCACTGACTTCCTAAACAGTTTTACACAAATTATTTCATTATTTTTTAAGGTTTTTACTTTTATAAAGTTTAGGTATTTTATTTTTCTATTTTGAGTAAAATATACAATACATAGCCAAACGATTTCTCTAATTGCGGGTGAGTGACTGTTATTCACTAAAGAGTCCTCTTCGTTATCTCTGAAGATCATCATCAGTCTTAACCGAATTTAAATAGGACCACCTCGAGAGTGACACTACAAAAACATACAGTCGAATTGAGAACCTCCTCCTTTTTTGATTTGATGTCTGTTAAAAATACTAACAATTATTTTTATAATTTTGTTTCAGATTTCCGATTCAGAAATTGTGTTTAGCCAGTACGCTCAGGATCCTTACGAAGGACTTTCCGAGATGCTTCGCAACGAGCCCCAGCACTGCAGTCAAATTACAAAAGAAAAGAAATCCAGACGACGACGTCAGGAAAAGCCATCTCAAATGAAGAAACAACCTACAAAATCTTTCGTAATAACTGCACCGACGCGGGTTGAAGTTAATAAAAATATCAGTTATAGACCTCTGCAATAACAATACCAGTGACAGTGATAGTGATAGTGATAATGTGATAATAAATGCACAATACATTGTAAAAGACGCAATTGATAATGTAATGGATGATACTGAATCATTAGTTAAAAAAATATCGAAATCTTTGATAGACAATGACTTTTAATTATTATTTTTCATTTTTTTAACAGAAATATTTATCTAAATGATGTATTTTTGATAGATAACAATATTTATTAAAGTTAGTTGTGTTATATTTTTTAAATTTCATGCATTTTATTCGAAATCTTTGATAGACAATGATTTTTAATTTTTTAAATGGAATTTTTTATCTAAATGCTGTGTTTTATGTTAGATTACAATACTTCTTAGGTTAGTTGTGTCATACTTTTTAAATTTAATACATTTTTATTATTATGGAAAGGGTAACTGTAGAGTATTAGGTAGGCAAACTTTTGAAATAAACACATTTTTATGATTTAATGATTTTTTATTTATTAAAACCTTAAATACACAATTCATTAGAAATTCAAATATTTTTTAATACATAACACATTTTTTAAGGCACAGTACTTTACATGTTTAGTACAATTAAAATTTTGTTTTCCATCACAGTACATGTTATACAACACAGAGAAATTAGGACAGTTTTTTTCACCGAGGTCAAAGACACTACAATTCTCACAAAGTTCCTTAACCCATTTCACCTTTTCGAAACCTTTTACAATGATTTCCTTATTTTCTAGATATGGGACGATTATTCGTCTAAATTCCCGATAGTCGATATAACCTTCGTTCCAATAAATTCCTCTATTTCTTTCCAACAACATAACTTGTTTCTTTTCTGAACTTGATAAATATTTAAACAAATATGGTGGTTTAATTAAAAACGATTGTGTAAACTCTTGAGTAGCAAAAGCCAATTCCTTGACTATGAATTGGTTTTGAGAATCTTTAAATCCTTGTATGTCTAAAATAACTACATTAGAACTCATAATTAAGATATTTTTCTTACAATATTAGTTAATGGTTTATATTCAATTATGCAATCGTTCAATATCAAACAGTAGGCTGAAGTTTGATCAGGTATTTCAACATCACTTTCCAGCTCTACTCGTACGTCGACTACTGGACCTGATATGAGGTTATCAACTTGTCTAGAACAGTCTATGACAAATAAAGGAGCGACTTCCTTAAACTCCTTGGCGTTTAACAACGGCTCTGATCGACGTCCATAGTATGACTGTTGAAAACGAACATATTGCTCATAAAGTAATGCACAATTGTTATTAGTGAAATTGCTGTTTAGATTCTCATATGGATAATAAGTTGAATTGAGATATACTCTTACACCACGCAAAGTACAGTGATCAAATCTAGACATATCAGCAACTGCATTATGTTTTTTATTAGTCTGTAGACCTATAATTACATATCTCGGTTTTTCAATTTGGGATGAAGTTTTAATAGACCACGTATGTTTTGTGGTTTTAGGCAACAACGGATATTCGTATAAATCCCAATTCCTAAATACTAATTGCAGCGCTCGATCTTTTTCCAAAATCTTTAAAAGATGAATTTTTTCTTTGTCCGACACTTTTACATGTGGTACTCTCCATACAATTTTATTAATTTCAACATCGTGTATGACTTCTCCGGCATCAAGCTTCACAGCATTTGAGTTTGTATTACTCCGCAATAATATTAATTCATGTTTGCAATTCATGATCACTTTTTTGTAATCTTCAGCGAATCCAAGAATGTTACTAAGTGGTATAGATACAGAAAAAGAACCATTGGGACTTTTAAAGCCATGGATGTCCCAACCCCAAGCACGACATGATTTTGATTCACTTTCATTCATTGATAATAATGACTTCATAGTAGTTGTTATGCCAGCGTTTTTTATTTTATCGATCTCGACACCATTTAGTTCATATCGAATGTCTTGAAAGAGATACAGCATGGGATTATTCGTAAATGATACACTACTTCTTTCTTGGGAATCTTTTTTAGTAACTTTTACTGATCCTTCTAAATACAATGTACTAGCGGATGGTAAAACATATAAGTCTTTTTCATTAATAGGTATGCGAATTTCATCGTTTCTATTGAAACTTGTTATGTATGGCTTATATGAATGGTATTCGATACCAACTATAGTATTATCGTGCAGTGGAGAAGATAAAACGTCTAACATACTCATTTTAAAAGTCCTATAGCTTTGAGAAATTGTCGATTTTCTTGATTAAGTTGCAGTTTTTTTTTTGGGTTAGATGTTGTCTTGTGGATAACTCGAGAAGCACTGTTTTTTTTTGTTGGGGTACAAGGGTATTTATTTATTTTACTGTAATCAATCATTTTCTTCTGAGGTGTAAATATAACTGCACTTCCTCCCCACGTAGATTAAGCAAATTATTATTTATATCTAAAAGTCTCACGTTCACACTGTTAATGTTGTTTTGATTTACTGGAAAGTAAATGACGTTTTTAGGAACTTCTATAATTCTGTAACCAGGAGGCACATTTGGAGCAAATTCATGAATGATATGACTCGGTTGGCCATTAATATATGATCCAGTCACTATGTCACATTCGACCCTCACCACGGTTGTTGATAAAATGTTCGCTGGATACGGTGATTCATGTAATATATTTGCTTCAAGTTTTTTCTTACCAAAACCTAACAATCTACCAATAGAATCTTCTTTTATAAAATCAATTTTTTTTGTGCAGAATATATTAGTTTTTAAAGTATTGTTATTGCATTGTAATTTAAAACTTGCGCCTTGTAATTTTAAATTTATATAATCGTTGATGTCTTGCAGTTCATATGCGCCTTCAGGTATTTCAATAACATCACGATCATAATAAAATTTACAATTTGTTTTATCAATATTTGGTATAGAATTAAATGTAGATAAATATAATAATGCACATTCATACTGTCCCTCAAATTGTAGAGTAGGTGAATAATAAGTAGATAATGCTGATGAGTTACCCGTTATAGATAGTGAGAGAGACATCATGCAAATGATACAAATAAAAAAGTTATTCAATTTATATATTTATTCCAGAAAGTATACAAAAATGACAAACATAAATGTCCACAATTTACAGAGTTATTTTTTTGAAATCGCGTATAGTTATAAAAAACATTACAATTTTTAAAGTAATTTAGTAATTCTAAAGGTGGTTTCAAATTACCATAGCTATCAAAATATTCACAATAATTCTTTATTTTTATGTAGGCTACCCAATGTGTTCCTTCACTGTTAGAATTATCCAAATTAACAACACCACTTTCAATAAGTTTCGGTTTGTTAGGTAATTGATCTTTCATATATACACCTCTAAAATAAGGTACGTTATACGCGTGATTCTGGATATCTATATTACTAAGAGCACTATTAGGTAACCTCTTAATTAGTTTTTTGAACATTTAACAAACAAGCCATTTCCTTTCTTGTACGGTTTGATATACAATCCTTTACCCAACGCAATCGATTCAATGACTTTATTATGACGTTGTGATTCTTGTAAATTTTGTTTAGCACTTTTGTAATCGTTAACCGTCTTTGCAATACCCGCTGCACCGCCAGCTAATGTACCTAATGCAGACAGCCCAGCAAAAATTGGAATCAGCGGTAGAAACCCTCCTGTTTTAGGTAGCGATATGACTCTGGGTATAGGGATCCTGGAATTATTTGAGTACAACTTTTTTGCAGCAAGGTATGCATGTTTAATTGCATCTTCTTTGTTTTTAGGTTTTAACTTTTTGAGGTGTGAGCGAATTTTCGTTACTAAAGATCCAAATGTTTTTAAACCAGATCCCATTTTAAGTTTTGTCTTCATTGCTTTGCTAACTAACCAAGAAGCGATTTTTTCTCTTTTTCCAACATCTGCTGCTTTTAACCGTTTTTTTGCCATATTAAGTAACTGAGAGTCAGCTTGATGTCTATTATTCAAGTCTGAATAATTTGTATAAGCTATATCATGTACTTTACAAGCTTCATCCAATTGATTTATGCCTTTGTCTCCTCGTAATAAACGTTTTTTTAATTTAGTACCGGGTCCACAGTAATTGTAACCTGGTAAATGGAGTTCGAACGGTAAATTATTTATTATATTATTAAGAAGTCCACTTCCTTGCATTGTTCGTGTTACAATGTTATGATAAATAATAGGTTGAATTATAAATACCCTTGTATCAATTTACAATAGTTTTCTTATCGATCCAACTATTTTCACTATCATTCAAACCTAACCATTTGACAAATAGTTTACTACCTTTTCTCCTTAAAACTTTTTCTATGACGTAAATATCAGGATAAAATGTTTTTTGAATTTCTTGATCATAAAAAGTACCCAATATAGGTTGGTTACGAAGATCTTCAATGTTATATGTCACTGGGATTGTCTCATTAATGTTTATGACTTTAAAGATTTCTGTTGACCAATTTGGGGTATAGCCTTTTTGAAAACAATTTTTATACTTACTTATTCGAACGTAATCCCCAACTTTAAATTTAATTTTCTTAGTCAACGTTTTTCTATGTGATTTTAAAATATTTTTTCGTATAAGATTCTCATTTTCATTAATAACATCAACCGGCTTACAATTAATAGTACGGTGTTTAGAATTATTGTAAGCATGTACAGTATTTTCTAAAGGTTTTCCTATCCATTTGTAATTTCCATTTAAATTAAAAGTTTTGAATAATGTATTTTTTAAAGTTTTATTTAATCTTTCCACAATCGAAGCTTTCTTAATCGAAAATGATGAGTAGTGATTAATGTTATAATTTTTCATTAATTTTGAGAATGTATCGTTGTAAAATTCTGTTCCCAAATCTGTTTGTAAATGATTAGGTGAACGATTACTTGTCTTTATCACTTCTTGAAATGCGTTTGACACTTCTACTTTTGATTTAGACTTCAAAGGCATAGTCCATGCATATTTTGAAAAGCAGTCAATCACCACTAATATATAACTGAAACCCTTATTATTATTATTTTTTATGTTTCTTAAATCAATAAGATCGGCTTGCCACAGGTCATCGATTCCTTTTAAAATAACATGACGACGAACAAAGTTTCTTCTGGCTGATTTGTGTAATTCATTCACGATTTGTTGCTTTATCATTATGAGATGGATTGTTCGTCTTACTCGTAGCAGTGTTCGTTATTTTATGATCAATATATGATACCATACTTGATTTTAAATGATCTAATGAGACTTGAATATCTTTTAAAATCTCTTTTTTTGTTTTGTCCAATAATGTTTGAACATCGCTTTTAGCGCACAGGTAATTAATTTTTTCATCTACATATTCCTTGTTAGCAACGTCATCTGCTTCAACTGGATTAATAACACCTCGTAGTCTGTTCATTTGCAAATTAAACTCACCACTTGTAGTTTTTAAAATAGTTTTATCTGAGATATCAAATATATCTGATAATCGCATTCTTTTATGAATATGATGACCGAATTTGTCTATATTCATTATGTATGTTCTTCTAGAAAGATCAAAGGAAAATGAAAAGAATACTATTTTATCTAGATATTTATTTACTTATAAATTTACCCTCTCGTAGTTCTTCTATGATGGATAATATTTCGTTATCTAGTCCTGTATTTCCAGCTTCCCGAGAGGCCATGAGTAATTTTAATCTTTCTACTAATTCGTTAGGGTCATCCCAATATACATATTCAATATCTTTATTCATTTTTTTCAGTATTAACAACCCTTTTCCTTTGGGCAAAGTCATTTGAGCATCGTTATAGTCGTTACGTAATTTAAAAAGTGGTTTTATAAGACACATATATTTTTTTCCTTTATTGCTTTTTATAGGTTTATTTGGATCATAGTCACGTCTATGAGCATTTGTAGCTAACAGCATTAATTTGTAACTGTGTTTATCTTTTTCAGTCACCAAACTAAGATCCGGATCTTTTTGAAATAAAAGTTCCTTTAGCCCTTGACTGGATGGATATATATGATTGTCTATAGTAATATGTTTATCATTGACGATTACTTTGGCTGAACCAAGCATAAGTTTTCCTTTTTCAACCCTAACTCCAAAAGGAATATCATCAATTACCTCAGACGATTGAGACCATGATGAAACGTTTTCTTTCATAGTATTATTGAAGTCAACAGATTTGAATGAGTCATCACTTTTTTCTAAACAATTATCAGAATCATCATCCACGGAATTTCGACGACTATCACTATGTCCTTGATCCATAGTAGACGCTTTAGGTTTATCAGTATTTTCCGAATCGTTCTCAATATTAGCATACACATCGTTAGTAGGTAATTTTTCGTCGTGGTAATGGTTGTTCTCATATTTACTAAACTTAAATTCCTCATTATTTATACTTTTTCTAGAAGTATTTTTGTTGTTAGATACAATTTGATTAAGTGGATTAATCAAAGGCTTAAATACAGTTTGCAAAGCTTTTTCATTATCCTCTTCAATATTTCGCATTTTTCGTACTTTTCTTCTTACCGCTTCAGCAGCATTAACGACTTGTCTTTTTATAGATGTTTCCATTATAATAATATTTAGATGTTTCTTCTATTACTGTTTAATTAAGATTAATATTTTCTTTGCAGTGATATATATTTATACAATGTAACATCAATCAAAAACTACAAAGCTATCAAATTTTTTGCGATAGCAACCTTCATTTTTACGGCATTCCTTATTTATAACTAAATAATTATAAGGATGAGTCCATATTTTAGAGCATAATTCACGGAACTCATTCCATTTCATATCTGTGTTAACATGTTCATCATATACATGTCTCATATTAATATCGTCTTGCTTGAAAAGAATTATAACATTTGCATTGTCTCTGACAAGTTGTTTGGGTACCTTACTGTATGTTTGATTTAAATAAAAGCAGTCTATATTTCTATGCCTACCCATTGCAAAATAATCTCGCATGTTATTTTGGTTCTCACACGCTACATCATCAAATATCATTACCGATTCGCATCTAGCTTCTTGTGGACTAATTACTTCCTCATTGTCTTTAAATTTTGAAAACGAAACATCTGGTACACACGCTAGCACTTTTTCTAAAAACATGTACTTTGGTTGTTGTAGAGTTTTTGAGTAAAGGTATACATTGCGAAACTTCAAACCATTTTTATGCAAAAGCAAACCAATTACAAGATTGGTTTTACCACAGTTAGATGGACCGCAGATAATACATCTTATAGTATTGGGTAAAAGTTTCCCGTGTCGAAAAGTACGACTTTGGGCTTCAACACAAACTGCATCAACAACAAGCGAATGTGGTTGTTTGACAAACTTCATTTTTTGGAGGCGTCTAATACTTTACACGATTTAAATAAGAATAATCAGTAACACTGATAAATTTTATTAATATAATGTTCAACTTTAATCAATTTCAGAAACGCCTTAGGTAATTAAATGAGCAGTATGAAGTTAGTAGGCAACGTTTGCTGTAGGTACTGAACAAATATAATTGATTACAACATTTGATTAATGAACGATCAAAAATATTGAGTGGGTACCTATCACTTTATAGGTATCGTATCGATGATGAGATGGTATTACTAATAATTGTGATGAAATACTTTTGTGATGTTAGTTTACTACTATTATCACAGTTGTAACCAGACCAGAGTCACCTTTGAAAATTATGTTTTCTCAGTCATTTGCTCTGGTGGGAATCGAACCCACAACCTTCAGCACGGCAGTCTGTTAGAGATACCACCATACTAAACCCGGTTGTCGTATTGCAAACGAAACAACAGTTGACTACCAATCGATCAATGAAATCAAAACCGACTAATCTAATTAAATGAGTTGTATTAAGGAATGTGTTAGTATGCAATGATTGTACGAAACGAAACAACGACACCGAGTTCCGTTCTGTTACCGTTGGCGTTGTGCGTTCTACAACATCGAACTGATTTAATTAATCTGCAAATTATCCGAATCAGTATACTTATTATTGGGCGCACTGGAACACCGGAGCGGTACGCGACAGGTGGTCCAGCGTGCCCAATATTATACTACTGATATCACCTGGGTGAACAAAGTGGAATAAACCCAGGATTTTCAGGTCATTTGTCGGGACTCCAAACGGACTTTGTTAATGTCAGGATTAATTGATTTTTTAAATTGATTGAAGACTAGACTTTGCCCACGGCTTCGCTCGCGTATATTTCGGCTTATCACAAAAATACTTATCGCGCATTCTTCGAGAATTGTTTTATTTTCCCGAAGCAAAAAGTAGCCTATATTTTAATCTGGGTTATGGTGTATCGGTGTGCCAATTTTTTTCTAAATGTATACAAACCCATCCAGTCGTTTCGGCATGATTGAGTAACAAATATCCAAACATCTTCACAAACTTTCACATTAATTATAATATGAGGACGATAGGATCATTTAAGTATTTCTTGTTCATAGAAATGTTTCTCTCGTTGACACAATAGTAATCTGAATTAGCATATAGGTAACATCAAAAGCTCAAAAAATGGTAACCCTTTTATTACACCCATCTCTTTAAGACGCTGACAACAGCCAAATACCCCAAATAGGCTTCTTTTAAAAACATTTTTAGCTGTATATATTCAGTTTGTGGCAGTGAAAAAAATATATGTTAATCTTGATCGTATTTTCTGAAACTGTATTGTGCCCAAAACACGTTTTCTTGAAGTTTTCTGTATAGAAAAGAATTGTAAACTAATCTCTTAAAACATGCTTTAAAGCAAACAATCTCTATTATTTACTATATATTATAAATAAAATTAAGAAAATGTTTGAGAAAGACAATTATCTAAACATTTAATGTTTCTGTTTTTCAAATAAGCTTCTAGTTTTTTATTAAAAAATAATATTGTTAATTTTCATTCAAGTTGAGCGGCGTATCCGACGTCCCTCAGCTCGTTGCCTCTCTTTCAGTTCTGTACGAAACGACAGTGACCGCAGAGGTCTGATTTTTTAGGTGTTGTCAGCCTCTTAAGATATACGAGTAGGTACAATAAATGTCACATAGGACTTTTCAGTTTCACTTCTGGTAACAAACTAACAAAAACCCTGTTGTTCCTGTGAGGTACGTTATCAGTATTCGATACTCATACGTAAGGACACAAGTCATTTGGAAAAACTCTTCAATAAAAATAATCAACTTAAATATAAATGATAATAATGATGATGATGATGATAATGATTATTTTTATTGATATATCACTGAGTGAGTGTGTTTTGAGTGATGTAATCACTTTCAATTTACAATTAATAATAATTTTTATTGAATATTTTCCAAATGAGTTATGTCATTACGTATGAATATCGATTATGATAACGTACCCCACAGGAACAACAGGGTTTTTGTTACATACTGTATATCTACGTGTCGATCAAGGGTATATCGTTTTAAACATATTTATTGTATTTATTGTTTGCGTGGGGTCCTGGGTTTGATTCCCGGGTCGGGCAAAGTGTTATTGGGTTTTTTCAGTACGGAATTCTCAGTAGCAGCCTGGAGTCTGGATATGTGCCCGGTTAGTGGCAATAGGCTTGCCCCCTATTACATGGGACTTACAACATAACTGGCGAAATGTGGGTGTACTATACTCAATACACCTCTGCCTACCCCTTCGGGGAAATACAGGCGTTATATTATGTTATTGTATGTGATCGCAACATACTGCGGAAGGAAATTGCAATGGTTTCCTTTTGGCCTGGCATGACACAGAGCAGAAATATCCGTCGTGGTCCTTTAATATCCGGGCCTGGTTCAGTAATAAAAAGCCTGAGAAGTGCGTTATAGAGCTCGCATTAAATAGGCTGTCGTAGTTATGTACTGATTCAATAGAAAATTGAAAAATCACTTTTGATCACAGACTTAGTAAAAAATATAGATGAAGTGCTGCGAACAATCATAGTGAAGCCAAAAAGACCGTGCTCCTCCGTGTACAAACCAGCGCTCACGCACACAACATGCATCTGAAGGATATTTGTTTTCGCGATGCTTACTGGACGATGCCGCGATATGGGTAGCGGTAAGCACGGTTTGAGGTGCATGTGTGTGCGTGAGCGCTGGTTTGTACGCGGAGGAGCACGGTTTTGTTGGCTTCACTATGATTGTTCGCAGCACTTCGTCTATTATTTAGGTATGTAAGTGTGTACCTAAAAACCTCGGTAGCATAATTTAAAAAATAAAAAGTGTCCAGCAATTTCTATTATTGTCCTGTTGGATATTACCGGCCTGTTATTTCGTTGCGTACGGAAAAGAGCCGATTGTTGTATTCTTTTTTTTGAATAATGAACCAATTTCTGAGCAAGTGGGAGAAAATTATACTTTTCGTCGTTGATAGTTTAGTGGAGTCACTTAGCGCCTGAATGTAAAAACCTCAGAACCCAATTACTTTGAATGAAATTATGTAAAACCTTCTAAATTACATTTTTTAGATAAAATACTAAAATGTTTACCCATTTTTATTAATGCAATTTTTAATATTTTAATTTTGTTATTTTTAGTAACATATGTTTATTTTATATTTATCTTATTTTTCTCAAGTGGAAGCGGGCGAGGCACATTGCTCGCAGAACCGATGGCCGATGGGGCCATAAGTTCTGGAGTGGCAACCGCGTACTGGAAGGCGCAGCGTGAGTAGGCTCCAAGGTTGACCGACGACTGTTAAGGTCGCGGGAATCCGCTGGATGCGGAAAATGCAGGACCGGTCGTTGTGGCGATGCTTGGGGAGGCCTATGTCCAGCAGTGGACGTCTTTCGGCTGAAATGATGTTGATATTTATTTTAATAAAAAGAGCAATTATTAAAAACAAAAACAAAACAAAATATAGCAACAAAATCGGCCAAGAGCATCTCGGGCCATGCTCAGTATTATAGGGTTCCTAATGACAAACGAATCAAATCGAATATTAATAATTGCTACTTTAGTTTTTGCAAACGGCGCCACCTAGCGCTGAATTTAAGAAGCTAAATTTAAGAAGTGTGTCATATCAATATAACACAAAGTTACTTTTTGTGATTTTTTTAAATAGGTAGTAACTAAAGGAGCATTATTTGCTGTGATAATTTTTCTCTAAGGTCAATGACCTATGAACTAGGACGTCTTAAGTATTTTGCAGTTTTCTCACTATAACTCAAAAATTTATAATCACATTATACTCAAAATAATTTTAAAAGAGAGTTTTTATAAAGGTCTATCAATGTGGAAGATTATAAGATTCTACGTTGCATAGCTTAGAAATGGCAGGGGGGGGACACATTGCAAGCCACTTTGGCGGGCTGTATTTCGCAGATGGTATACCTGATAAAAAAGTTGTGTATGAAACATTACCTTCATTTTAGTAGACCTATTCAATGATAACCCACACGAGAGGGTGCAGCGAAAAAAAAATTTCATCCCCATTTCACATATATGGGCGCCACACCTAAAATACGTAATCAAGATTTTTTATTCTTTTAGAATTGAGATCTATATCCAGACCATTTTTTAACAAAATTTCATTTACTTATGTTTATAACTGTAAAAGTTATTAAGCTGTAAAGGATTAGGACACACGGACAGACGGACAGACGGACAGACGGACAGACGGACAGACGGACAGACGGACAGACGGACAGACGGACAGACGGACAGATGGACAGACGGACAGACGGACAGACGGACAGACGGACAGACGGACAGACGGACAGACGGACAGACGGACAGACGGACAGACGGACAGACGGACAGACGGACAGACGGACAGACGGACAGACGGACAGACGGACAGACGGACAGACGGACAGACGGACAGACGGACAGACGGACAGACGGACAGACGGACAGACGGACAGACGGACAGACGGACAGACGGACAGACGGACAGACGGACAGACGGACAGACGGACAGACGGACAGACGGACAGACGGACAGACGGACAGACGGACAGACGGACAGACGGACAGACGGACAGACGGACAGACGGACAGACGGACAGACGGCCAGACGGCCAGACGGACGGACATGATGAAACTATAAGGGTTCCTTGTAGAAACTACGGAACCCAAAAAAAATTGTCAAAATCTTAAAAACATTACCTTTATTCATAAGGTTTTACATAATTTCATCCACAGTAATTGGGTTCTGAGGTCAAACTCCCCAGGCACTCCACTAGTTAATGAAGTAAATAATCATAAATTAGTAGTGAAATTCAAAGAAATCTGTGAAGTTGTATTGTCTGTTCATGTACTTATTTAAAAAAAGCCCAATATTATGCACACACTCGGCTATGCACTTAATATACCAACTATGCCTTTGTTATAGTTTTCAATAACATTTAAATCTTTTTACAGGCATTACAGAAATATTTTCCGTACTTCGTTACGGACGCTAGCGTTTGTGATCCAACAATTTATTCTCAAATCTTTGAGCTCTTGAGAGGCACACATAGATAAGTCCTTTAAACTTTATTAAGGGGAGCTTTATTCATCAAGTGCGATCGTTTAAGCCATCGTATTTCTCAAAGGAATTAGGCTTTCACTGCACTAATTAATTCTATCGCCTGGCAAATAATTTGTGATTAATTTGAAAGTTATTCCGAAGAGCGATAAGTCTCTTGAAGGTGATTTTTCCTTCATTTTTTGAATTTCTAGTCTCTGCTTGCCTCAGTGGGAAATAAGCGTTATAGTATACAGCATGTAACAGAATAAACGCAAGAATAAACCTCAGATACCCCAATTAGAATATTATAAGTTTACAATACTCCAATGCGATCGCCAACCCGCCTGCCAAGCGTGGCGATTATGGCATATCCCCCCCTTAATTGGGGGAGGCCTATGTCCAGTAGTGGACGTCTTTCGGCTGTAATGATGATGATGACAATACTCCAAATACATAACCAGATACCTAGTATTTATATTATTAGGGTGTTTATTTTTCAAAATCACAATGTTACATGGTTTCTAGAGGAATACGAGTTGGTTGCACTGGATAGCCGCGTGATGCAGGTAAGGGGTTACCTGATACAGAGAAACCTATTTCGCTGGTCTTCCTGGACCTCAAGGACCTACTCGGGATCAGCTGATCAATAATAAAAATGGCATAACACGAAACAACATAAAATCTAAACTTAAAAAACACCTTTTAGAGGAATTAAAACCTAATAATGACTTATAATTTTATAGCATTAAGAAAAAAAAAACATGCTATATTTTTGTAAGCAATTTGCTATTGAGAAGTAATATAAATTAGTTGAGGGTATTTGGGAATTTTTGCATGGGGCGAGCGAGCGCGATGCGTCGTTTTCACCCACCCACATCTTGTTGTAATGAATGTCGACGGACCAAGCGGTGTACAGAAAAACCTAAACTGGTTTATGTTGGAAAAAAAAAACCTATATAGGTATTTTTCGTGTAAGTGTATATACACTTAGTAAATTTTGAAAATAAATAAATTTTTTTTATAAAGAAACATACCAATCGATTCTCCTAACGATTCTGAACAAACTTCTTTCAGTACCACTACTACTTCCAAACATACGTGATACGTATATACAATGTATAACAGAATAAGCACCTATTCTGTTACAAATCACTCAGCCTATCGCAGTCTACTGCTGGACATAGGCCTCTTCCAAGTTGCGCCACAACACTCGGTCCTCTGCCTTCCGCATCCAGTCCCCTCCAGCCACCTTCTTCAGGTCATCGGTCTACCTGGCGGGGGGTGCCCTACGCGGCGTTTGCCGATTCGCTGTCTTCACTCAAGGACTCGCCTGCTCCAGCGACCATCAGCATTTTATTTATTTATTTATTTACTTCTTTATGCACAACAGGGTACAAAGGCGGTCTTAACGCCATAGGCGTTCTCTACCAGACAACCTTAGGGTAATGCAGAGACAAAGAATAAGGTAGATGCACCAGTAAAGTAGTAAAATATGTTTCGTACTACGGACTTATAATTACATATAATAAAAAAAAAATGATAAATACCTATGTACATTATACATATAATAAAATACCAGGCCCCTCAGAAAGTATTGCGAAAAAAAGTTTTTATATATGGGAGACTGGCCAGTTATAATGTTTTTCGAAAATATGATTATTTATAAGTAAAAATAAGTAAGTTCCAATTTCAAAATTTCCCTCCACATTTTTTGCGAGTTAATTCAAAGTATTGTGTCTCACTGAAATATGGATCTGCGCCGGGAACATTTTAGAGCTATGATTTTATACGATTTCAAGTGTCGCCTGAAACCGGATGAATCGTACGATAGACTTCAAATGGCATTCATGGATGAAGGCCCTTCCAAGGCAACCGTGTATCGTTGGTATAACGAATTCAAGCGCGGTCGACCAACTTTGGGGGATGACGAAAGAAGCGGTCGCCCTTTGACGGCTGTTACCGAAGAAAACGTGCTAGCAGTGAAAAATTTAATCCAAGACAATAGGCGAATTACATATCAGGAGATTCAACACATATTGAAGATTGGATCGGGAAGCGTTCACGAGATTCTACACAGCCATCTTCGCGTGAGGAGGATAGTATCACGCTGGGTGCCGCACAACCTCACCGATGCTCAGAAGCAGGCCCGGGTGGAATGGTGCCGTGATATGCTTAACAAATTTGAAGCAGGCTCGTCTCGGCGTGTTTACGACATCGTTACAGGTGATGAGTCCTGGATTTATCAATACGACCCAGAAACCAAGCGCCAGTCGACTGTTTGGGTGTTTCAAAATGAGCCAACGCCTACCAAAGTGAAGCGATCTAGAAGCGGGGGTAAGATTTTGATCGCTAGCTTTTTTAATTTGACTGGCCACTTGGTATCAATTCCCTTACGGGATCAAAGAAGCATTAATGCCGAATGGTATACTACCAAATGTTTGCCAGAAGTTTTCTCTGTTATAAGCAACAAGCGACCAAACACAGGGCTCCGCGGGCTACTGCTCCACCACGACAATGCACCTGCGCACACCGCACTCAAAACGAGGGACTTCCTGGACAGCACGCCAGTCAAACTCCTGGGTCACCCTCCTTACAGCCCTGATCTAGCACCGTGTGACTTCTTTTTATTCCCAAAAATAAAAAATCAGCTCAAAGGGATACAATTTTCGTCGCCGGAAGATGCGCTGGCTGCGTTCGAGCAGGCTGTAAACGAGGTGTCTGCGGCGGACTGGAAAAAGTGTTTTGAAAACTGGTTTAGGCGCATGAATCTTTGTATAGAGGCTGGTGGAAAGTACTTTGAAAAGATTTGATAAAAATATATGTACGTATAGAACAATTTTTTTTAGTTTCGCAAAACTTTCTGAGTGTCCCACGTATATATATTATATATACCTACATTTATAACTATAAATATATAACATCAAGATAATTCAAAGTCGAGCTGAATCTGCTAAATTGTTTTCGCATTTTGTTATACGTTGAAGCTAAAAGTACCTTTGTTTGAATTTTAGTAATTATAGTTTCGAGTAACTTATTATTAAAAACAGAAAACCTGTTCGGCTGTCGTAAAAAAGCGACTGAGGGATAATGTCACAAAACTTTCCTCCTAACGACATACTACTATTACATTACCTAATTCGACTAACAAACAGTGATCCTGTAAAGCAAATCACAACTTTTTCGTAAATATAAACTAACTTCAAGAGATGAGTTTCAATCCGATTGAAAGATATTAATGCGAAGTAACTATATCTAAAGTAAATAGACACCTGAAGGAAAAGAATCACCTTTAAAAATAATATGAATAAAAGGAGAAATTTAATAATACTCCCGAGTCGTGAACTCGTGACACGAGGACAAAATAAAATTGATTATCGTCGGCCAACAAAACCCAATAGATGCTCCCAGTTTCCGAAAGGCTGAATTTATTTTTGCTATGTCTAGTTTTTAGACCAAAATACTTATAGTCCAGTCAAATTAGGATTTGACCTCAGAATGAAAGGGGACGTCCATAAATTACGTGAGGTGTTTTTTAAATTTTCTGTCCCTCCCTCCCCCCCTGGTGAGATGTCGTGAGATTTTATTCAACCCCCTTCCCCATCCCCCAATCTCACGTGAGATTTTTCAAAATGTGGGTTTCTTACATAAACGCGTTGGATTGTTATTGTAAAAAAAAAAAAAAATTGCTTCGTGCTTTTATTTACGACTGGTTAATAAGACTAGTATCAATATTGCTGAGAGTTTAATTATAAGTGTATCGTCGAAGTATGAATGAAATTATTTTCTTTCGAACGAATTAGTGAATGATCTTAATCGTATTACGATTACGCTTAAGATTAAATCTTAAGCATGTGTTTTTGTTTCAATCAGAAAAAAAATTGCGTGATATTTGCCGAGACCTCCTCTCTCCAACGTAAGATTAGATGAGATTTGACTCGACCCCCTCCCCCCCTTAAACAACTCACGTATTTTATGGACGCCCCCAAAGGTAAGATGCTGATTTTTAGAAAGTTTTTTTTTTGATGGTCTAATGACGTACTGATAAGTCTCATATACCTAATCTTGTGTCTGTGTCATTCACATACACACATGTTAAAAAATATAGACGAAGCGAATATGCGAATAATCATAGTGAAGCCAACAAAACCTTGCTCCTCCATGTACGCACCAGCGCTCACGCACACACATGCACCTCAAATCATGCTCACTGCTCTCAGTACACATGTCGCAGCATCGTCCAGTAAGCATCGCGAAAACAAAAATTAAATATCCTTCAGGTGTGTGTGTACGTGAGCGCTGATTTGTACACGGTACGATAGGAGCACGGTTTTTGTTGGCTTCACTATGATTGTTCGCAGCACTTCGTCTATATTTTTTACCATGTCTGTAGCGTTACTAAATATTTAAGGTAAAAGGGTCACGAAAATCGTTTTTTTTTTGCAAATATCTCGTTTCCTATGCTTCATACGACTTGAGTCTGAGTAACATCCGTGGATCATAAAATTCTATACAGGTTCGTTTTACGTATTTTTTATTATGGTAAAGGACGATAATTTCTCCTTATTCACTAGACTATTAACCAATCAATCCCCTTGATATGAACAACTTGATATCTCATTCTCGAGGTTTACAGTAGAGTGGTTTACAATTTTAAACGTAGCTTTTTGTAGACGTTTCATACTGATAGTGTTTCATTTAAAAACAGTAGGACGTATTTTAGGCCAATAAAATGTAAATCGTCTTGTAAACTTAGCGAAAACATGATACTATGTTGTTCTTATCAGATATTGACATGAAAGATATTGTCCCAAAAATATAAAAAAAAAAATATATATAAAGGAAAATTGACATTTTGTTTGGGAAAATAAGTCAGAGCGGATATAAACGAATTATATGTCAATCGATAGGTCATAGTACAAACGTCGTGCTCGTAACTTTAAACTACACCTTTAGCTCGGCTTTAGCTTTTTTGTAATGAAATTTTACGTACAGTAAAAGCCCCAGTTACCGACAGTGCCCCATTGTTCGACAAAAAAACCACCAACTTTAGAAAATAAGAGAAAAATTATAATTTGGTATACGGTTAAAATTTGGTTACGGGAGGCCTATGTCCAGCAGTGGACGTCTTTCAGCTGAAATGATAATGATGATGATACGGTTAAATATTATCTAATAAACATTGAACTGTTACATAGTGCACCACAAGTACGAAAAAAATCATCACGAAACCAATGTATTGTTACGACGGAGGGTTAAGCAGAGTGGACTGAAATACTTCAACCTCGATTTTCCTGGACTTAGAGACGTTTTCAGCAGGCTGAAATGCATTTTCAGTCCGTATCAGAGGAGGCTCTATCACATACCAAAGAATCGAAATTTTGAGTAAGTTGCCGTTGTTTTCAGGCGCCTGAAACATGTTTTCAGGCCGTTTCAGGAGCCAACAAATCCGATGCCGACATTTCCTGAAAACCCATTTTCAGGCGTTTTCAGGACCCCTTATGGCCATTTGACACCCACATGTAAAATCGTTGATGAGTGAGCGAGATAGAGCTAAATATCAGACAAGGATAGACGAAGAACCTTCTGGAAGAGAGTGAGCAGGATAGAGCTAATATAAGACAAGGATAGACGAGATTCGACAAGCTTCGAGAACATTCCATTCTAGAAGTGAGTGAGTGAGATAGAGGATAGATGAGGTTCGACGAGGTTCGAGAACTTTCTATTTCGAGAATGTGCAAGTGAGAAAGAGTTATCTTATGACAAGGATAGATGACGTTCGAGGACTTTCCAGTACCACGACTCGCGGCCTATATAAACGGCGCAGCTGAGCGCCAGTGGAGTTCAGTTGGAGTTCAGTTTGGATCAAGCGATACAAGCGATAACATCGAAGCGATATTCGGAGCGATTTAACTAGTAACTTTGTGTTAATAAGCGATTCAGTGTAATTGTTCAGTAATAAAGTGTTCTCTACGCATTTAATCGGCTTTCTATCTATATACGAACCCCCAGCTCGTAACATTTGGTGTCAGAAGTGGGATAGAAAATGCCGATTACGCCAAGAGAGGAGGAACCAGCTGGTAACGAAACGCCGAGTCGGATGCAGACGAGACAGTTAACGGCGAGACAGACAGCTCAGGACGCATCAAGAACTATGAGTCAGGAGGAGGTCGTCCAACAGGGACCTCAGCCTCAAGGTGGGAATAACGATATTGCCAGCTTATTCAATTTGATGCAGCAAATGGCAAGAAAGCAGGAAGAGCAAATACACGAACTAGCCAGAAGGCAGGAAGAGCAAGCCCGCGAACAAGTGCGCGAAGCACGCGAACAAGCCGCAAGGCAGGAAGAGCATGCACGAGAACTAGCTGCAAGGCGGGAAGAGCGGTTCCGTAGAATGGAGAAGATACTTGAGCGAGGAGCAATATTGGAGGAACTCTATCTTTCTTTTAAAAATAAACAAGATGAGGTAGATATTAAGGTTGATCAAGCTGTCGTTAGTGAAGCAGACATATCCGAACAAGATGATGCCAATAAGAGCCAGGAATCGGACGATGACGAATATGAAGCAAATGATGGTGAAGACGAAGTTAACATGTGTCAAGAAACTGAAGATGACTCAGAAGATACAGATGGCACGTTCAACCCGAGCGGGTCGGAGGAGGACGATAGCAACTTCGACCCAGAGGTGGGCGAGGGAGTGGTGGGCGCCACACAGCGCCGCAAGTCGTTGAGCCGCTGCCGCTCCGCTGGCGAGCCCGCCAAGCGCGGCCGCAAGGTCAAGGGTAACAAGGGATGGCCAAGTAACCTGAGTCACGGTCGAAAATCAGAGTCAGACAGCAAAGAAGAAAGTAAAAAGTCGGAGAATGAGAGTGAGAATGAGTCCGGAAGCGAGACAGAGGAGTCTGAGCAGGAGCTCAAGTCGAAGCGTGGGCGGACAGCGGCAGCAGCACCGGCACTCGTGGCGAAAGGCCGCAAGGGTGCCCAGGCTAAGAAAGTCAACACTAAGGCCACACCCGTCAAGCGGAAAGCACCCACACCGTCTGCAGAGAAGAAGGCACCCGCTGCCAAAGCGACGGAGCCACCAGCGAAGAAGAACAAGAAGGCTTCCTCAGACGAGAAGTACGGCGAGGGCAGCGTGAAGCTCAAGGAAGAAGGCAGCGCCGAGAAGTCCAACACGCCCTTCGACGAGAAGATCAAGCGGCCGCCCACTGACGGAGAGATCAAGACGTATGACCCTGGAGGGCGCAAACCTAATTGGGATGGGCCGTCACGAAGATCAACGACGTCGCTTATCGAATTTGAAAGGAAGGACGTAATCAACCGAAGATTGTACACATTGATCGACTGGCCCGGTACTATGGAGACAATGATGCTCGGGACGAGCATGTCTTAGGAGGGGGTAGTGTTACGACGGAGGGTTAAGCAGAGTGGACTGAAATACTTCAACCTCGATTTTCCTGGACTTAGAGACGTTTTCAGCAGGCTGAAATGCATTTTCAGTCCGTATCAGAGGAGGCTCTATCACATACCAAAGAATCGAAATTTTGAGTAAGTTGCCGTTGTTTTCAGGCGCCTGAAACATGTTTTCAGGCCGTTTCAGGAGCCAACAAATCCGATGCCGACATTTCCTGAAAACCCATTTTCAGGCGTTTTCAGGACCCCTTATGGCCATTTGACACCCACATGTAAAATCGTTGATGAGTGAGCGAGATAGAGCTAAATATCAGACAAGGATAGACGAAGAACCTTCTGGAAGAGAGTGAGCAGGATAGAGCTAATATAAGACAAGGATAGACGAGATTCGACAAGCTTCGAGAACATTCCATTCTAGAAGTGAGTGAGTGAGATAGAGGATAGATGAGGTTCGACGAGGTTCGAGAACTTTCTATTTCGAGAATGTGCAAGTGAGAAAGAGTTATCTTATGACAAGGATAGATGACGTTCGAGGACTTTCCAGTACCACGACTCGCGGCCTATATAAACGGCGCAGCTGAGCGCCAGTGGAGTTCAGTTGGAGTTCAGTTTGGATCAAGCGATACAAGCGATAACATCGAAGCGATATTAGAAGCGATTTAACTAGTAACTTTGTGTTAATAAGCGATTCAGTGTAATTGTTCAGTAATAAAGTGTTCTCTACGCATTTAATCGGCTTTCTATCTATATACGAACCCCCAGCTCGTAACAGTATTTAAAAAATACTTATGATCGTCCTTTAAAATGTCGATAATTACGGATGTTACGTTAAGACGTTCTTCTTCTTTAAGCTATTATTCTGATTTCTAGTTTCCTCTGAGGTGCATTTTATTTGAAAATAGAAAGGTATTAAAACTATAAGTAAGAAAACTCATTTTTGAGTTAAGCTCGCCGATGTACATAAGCTTTCCTACTGTAATAATAATGTGTAGGTATATGTGTGTACACAATATCAACAACAACCAAACCAACCCAACCCAACAACAACATATATATATAAACAACATATTTATATCGCCAACCCGCCAGCCAAGCGTGGCGATTATGGCATATCCCCCCCTTAATTGGGGGAGGCCTATGTCCAGTAGTGGACCTCTTTTGGCTGTAATGATGATGATGATATGTGTGTACAATAAAGTATAACTAAGGTATTACATAGTATTATGAAATTTATAAAATGTTAAAAAATGTAATGTAATGTAATAATGTTATATTTGCGCTCTTATTGGCTTGGACGTTGATGTTGACAATGCCCGAGCCAATAAGAGCGCGAATATTTTTCTATAGTCGATTTCGACAGTAGATTTTACAATTTTGTAAAACTTATAATAGAGGTAAAGTATGTGACAAGAAATCTCGGTATGAACGGTACAAGGTTTTACTAAATCACTTCCAAAATTCAATATAATATGAAAATAACTTTTTACGAATACTGTTTCCTATAAAACTGTAATCGTTTCTTGTACCTCTCGTTTTAGAATATAAAGGTGAAATGGTTTTCCGTGTCTTTTATGTAAGTATATTTTTTGTATTCATATTCTTCATGGGATCAAACTAATGTTTACCTTTTCAATATAATTTATATTAGTAATTTATTTGTTATTATACCAGGATAAGAAAAAAGCTTTAGGAAGATCCTTATTATGTTCTTTAAAAAAATTGTACTGTAGCCAAATTGTTTCTACATGATTTTCCTTTCCAGGCACAAAATCCGATGTACTAACAAACTTCCAGATCCAGGATAAACAGAGCCGGATTAACCTAAATACAAAGTAGGCATGTGCCTATGGGTACATTGCTTGTGGGTCCCGCGGTTAGGATTAGATACCACGCTCAAAAGAATATACGTTGAAAAAAAAAGATTAGGAAGAGTTAAAATAATAAGATCATCAGACTGAATTCTGTAGAAATTTTTTAACAATGAAAGTAAGACGAGTAAGTTATTTTTATTTTTGGTTCCGTTGTTTTTGGGGGCCTCAAAACTTGCATTGCCATTTTAACTGTCCAGTGACTCCAATTGGAGTCACAGACGATTAAATATTATATCTGCTGTCTGGACAGTGAGAGTTTCTAAATCTTTAATCCGGCCCTGAAAACTAGTAGGTATCTATAGGTCATATACTGGTATACCTAGCACTAGCGTAGTATAGCATAACCAGCATACTTCTGTCCTGGGCATGGACCTCTTTTTGACTGTGAATGTCTAAGGTCTTAGTCCAATACTCTGGCCAGGTGTGGGTTGACGGACTACCACATCGATATTAAATTTTCCGCTTGAGTGTGCAGGTTCCAGATATTTTTCATACAAAGTTAACGCAAGTAAATATAAATCTTTTTGGGGCATTTTTACACAGCACCATCTAGTCCCAAACTAAGCAGAGCTTGTGCTATGGGTACTAGACAATGGATATAATACTTATTCCTATTCTTTATTGCACACAAAAAAAAATATCACAACAATACATAGGTAATAGTTTTGAAATTACATGTACAAAGGCGAGCTTAACTCATAATTGAGTTTTCTACCAGCAAACCTTTGAGTGATAGAGCAAATATAAAATGTAAAACTGAGGGTAACTTTCAGTGTACCTACCTACATAACTAATGTTCATCTAAAATTATAAGACAAAATACCAACAACATATACCTATAAACAAATAAATATAAAACTATATATACATACCTATTATTTAATTATACCTACTTATATAAACCTATAATATACAATGTTCAACCTACATATATATACCTACATATATAATAAATAAATATGTATTATCAATTAGTGAGAATGAAAATGCTCCTTAATTCTTTTCTTAAATACGTTCAGAGGTACTTATATACTTTTTTTTATATATATAATACATACTTATTAAACACATACATAAGAAACACCCAGAGCAACACAAACACTTATGTTCATCACAAAAATATTTGTGTCCTGTGGGAATCGAACCCACGACCTCGTGATCAGTAGTCCGACCCTCGAACTACTAGACCACAGACGCCAAAAGTGAAAATCTAAAGTTATTATTAAAAAAAAATTGTATGGCATCTTTAAACATAAGCTTTTATCTATATTATTGTCTAGAGGATCTTTTCATCCTTACATCTGACGCCATCATCTGGTTGAAGAACCTAAATATATCCCATAAAATTCTAATCCACACATGAATTTGGAACGTCGGGCTCGAATTCAGAACCTCCGATATTAAAGACTAACGTACTTCGTTCCTTTACTTTAATTACTATTCCACCTTGATTTTGGATACTGTGGTAACCCTTTCAATATAGCGGCTCATGGGAAAGGTTTGAGTCAGAATTTACCACATTTTTATTAAAGTATCAAAGGTGTAAAATATGTACGTAAACTTAAACGCTGTTGTTTACCAAAAATTTGCTCTCTGGCCGTTTACGTAAACCCGCAGCAGGATCCTTACTGAGACTGGTTCGAGTTCTGAACCAAATCGAGCTAGTGTCAATTCCTAGAGGAACTGACGGTAAAACCTCTAAGGAATTGATATTAGCTCGATTTGGTTCAGAACTCAAACCAGTCGGAAGTAAGGCTTCTGGTATGTTTTTTGAGTGCGAGCTACAATTGTGACGCCCCGCGCTTTAGCACTACGACGAGGCGCCACCACTGCCCGTGGATGAACACATCACACATCAGGGTTCCGGCCCTACAGCTGATGTTAAAAATAAAGTAAAAACCGACTTCAATAAGGATCAAATAATTTATGTGAAACAGTTTAGGAAGTAGGTGCCTTTGATTCGGTTTGATTTAAGAATAAAATTAACTTTAAAAAAAGTAATACCTATATAAGTATACTTATACAACGTGTATCTGAAATGCGTGGTCATATTCGAAGAGCTTATTCAGGGGATGCTATCGAACAAGTTTTACTATGGGACCAAACCTGAAATCGTGAAAAAAAATCAGCTGATCCTTACATTTTGTCGAGCGACATCGATGATTTAGTAGGGAACAGCTGATATTTTTTTCGCGATTTCAGGGTTGGTCCCATAGTGAAAGTTGTTATATGCTATGCCCTGAATGCGCTCTTCAAATATGACCACGCATTTCTGATACACGTTGTATAAGTATACTTAAAAAATAATACCTATATAAGTATACTTATATAATTTATATGTATTTGTTTAAGGATCTATTGCTTTATTAGAACTAATTTTAAGTTTCTTATCTTTTTACACACTGTTGTCTTCATTTCTTACTTATTTCTCCTCTCGCAGGTCTGCTGGTAGAAATTTCTTTGAAATAAGCGGTACCTTTGTACTTTGTACTAAATAATTTTAATGCTGTCTCCTTTCATATGTTATTGTGTGTACATAAATTATAAATAAATAAAAACTGACTTCAAAAAGGATGAAATAATTTGTGTGAAACAGTTTAGGAAGTAGACGCCTTTGATTCGGTTTGATTTAAGAAAAATGACACCGACTTCCTAAACTGTTTCACACAAATTATTTTATCCTAATTACAGTCGGTTTCACTTTTTTTTCAAGTTTATTTTATTTTTCTATTATGAGTGGCATTAACAATAGAAAGACAAGCGATTGCTGTAATCCCGGATGATTTGCTGTCATCCATTGAAGAGTTCCCTTCTTTATCTCCATAGACCTTCATCAGATCTTCACTAAATTCTTCTTCGTGTCGACATAATAATAATATCTCATGTCGTGGGGAAAAGATTAGCCAGTCAGCAGGTTGATAGCGGGGCTGACTGTCCAGAGTGCGCCGGACGATCACTAAATTATACTTTCTGAATGCAAATGCTTGATTTGTTGATGATAAAAAGCAAAATTGAAAATTTTGAAAAAACCCACGACGTATGTAAACGCAATCGAAAAAGGATTAAATAAAAATTTGAAAAACCCCCGACTAAGATAAAGTAAGTAACGGAAGATATAATTACAAACCAAAGAAAATCCGTCGGGGGCTGCTATTGCACATCTGTTCGAGATTACAATTAAAATGTAGCATCTATTATGTATCTCGTAGATATGCAGCAATATCAATTAAAGATACAATTATTTACGTACCCACCGTAATTTTATTTAGAAAGAAAGAAAAATGATTTATTGCCACAACAAGACGACATGCGGTAGGTACACATAAAAATAAGTTCATTACATGGTACATTTTAGGAATTACAGTACAGATACCTACGTAGTTGTAATATCATACCAAGACCAACTTTGCATGTCGTAGCTGCGGCAATGAATTTAGTCACAAAGTCTTAAATTGCAGCATATTAGTTCATTTAAAGGCAGAGAATGGCAGCCCCCGACGGATTTTCTTTGGTTTGTAATTATATCTTCCGTTACTTACTTTATCTTAGTCGGGGGTTTATCAAATTTTTTATTTAATCCTTTTTCGATTGCGTTTATATACGTCGTGGGTTTTTTCAAAATTTTCAATTTTGCTTTTTATTTTAAACTTTTTAGAGAATTCCTGCGTTTCTAAAATCGATACGGAAAGAGCGCTGGCTTTGGCTAGTGATGTTCCATTTTGAGAAGAATCTGAACGAATTTGGAGCGAGACCATCGAGAAACACTGGGAAGCGTTTTCAGAAACAAACTTTAACAACATTTGTGTAATGTTGCTTACAAAATAAGCTGGAAAGTGGAAATAAAAGTAGAATGCTAGCGTGAGCGAAGCGAGCGTGAAATTTTTCAAGTATGGTCGAACAAACAAACATAAAAACGTACAACCAAACAAACAAAGCAACAAACAAACTTTAACAACATTTATGTAATTCGCTTACAACATAAGCCAGGAAAGTGGGAAAAAAATAGAATGCAAGTGCGAGCGAAGCGAGCGCGAAATTTTTTTCTGTTAGGCCGAACAAAAAAACTAACAAACAAACAAACAAACATACAAACCAACAAACAAACTTTAACAATATTTATGTAATGTCACTTACAACATAAGCCAGGAAAGTGGAAAAAAAGTAGAATGAAAGCGCGAGCGAAGCGAGCACGATTTTTTTTTCAGTATGGTCGAACAAACAAACATACAAACCAACAAACAAACTTTAACAACATTTATGTAATGACGCTAACAACATAAGCCAGGAAAGTGGGGAAAAAAGTAGAACGCAAGCGCGAGCGAATCGAGCGCGATTTTTTTTCAGTATGGTCGAACAAACAAACATACAAATCAACAAACAAACTTTAACAACATTTATGTAATGCCGCTTACAACATAAGCCGGGAAAGTGGAAAAAAAGTAGAAAGTAAGCGCAAGCGAAGCGAGCGCGAATTTTTTTTTCAGTATGGTCGAACAAACAAACATACAAACCAACAAACAAACTTTAACAACATTTATGTAATGTCGCTAACAACATAACCCAGGAAAGTGGAAAAATAGTAGAACGCAAGCGCTCGCTTCTCTCGCGCGAATTTTTTTTTTCAGCATGTTCGAACAAACAAACAAACAAACAAACAAACATACAAACCAACAAACAAACTTACAAACATATAAACATACAAACATACAAACAAACAAACAAACATATAAAAAACAAACAACATTTAACAGCTTTAGGGTCGGTCTTTCAATAGTCAGTAAACTTTTATCTGAGGAATAAGTTTGTCATTTTTTTAGCCAATCTGTCAAAACGTCACATTTATTCCCCAGTTAAAAGTTATCAGACCATTCAAAAACCGGCCCTTATAATAGTTAGTGTTATAGTATTGACGCTTAAAATCCGCCATTCTGACTTATTTTGTAAAATTTTATAGCCTATGTTACTCCCGCCTTTAAGACGAATCTAAGGATACCTCATTATTAAAATCGGTTCACCAGTTTATCCTCTAGGAGGGAACATAGACACAGACATACATACATACATACATACCAAGCAAAAACAACCCTCCTTTTGGGCTCCGCCGCAGTCGGGTAATAAATCTCAAGAACTTTACAAAAAAACGTATCTAAATCGGTCAAGCCATCTCAGGGAAAATGCGTTAAAACTCATTTTAACGTTCGAAAAATATTGATTGCGGCGTTAACACGATATAATAATAATAATAAATTTATTAGCAACCAAATATGATATCACCTATCTAAGAACCATACCCGATGAATTACAAACCCTTTACAGAAAACCGTATCCAAATCAGTCAAACCTCATTTTAACGTTCGTAAAATATTGATTGCAGCGCCCCCTGGCGAGGTAACACGACAACACCTATCTAAGAACCATCACCGATGAATCACAAACCCTTTACAGAAAACCGTGTCCAAATCGGTCAAACCGTTTTGGTGATAAATGGGAACATTCGTTTGCACTAAAAATATTGATTGCAGCGCCCCCTGGCGAGTAAATACCATAACACCTATCTAAGAACCATTGCCGATGAATCACAAACCCTTTTCAGAAAACCGTATCCAAATCGGACAAACAGTTTTGGAGATAAATGGGAACATTCGTTTGCACACACAAACAAACAAACAAACAAACAAACAACCTCTCACCCTAAACGCATACACCTTCTCCGTTCCGTCGTGGGTAAAAATACCAAAATCGCTATATGGATGCCTATAATATTTGAGGAGTTCCTTCGATTCCACATAGATCCCATTATCAAAACTGGATTTTGATAAGAATGGGACCAATCTGAAAGTACCAGGCCCCTCAGAAAGTATTGCGAAAAAAAGTTTTTATATATGGGAGACTGGCCAGTTATAATGTTTTTCGAAAATATGATTATTTATAAGTAAAAATAAGTAAGTTCCAATTTCAAAATTTCCCTCCACATTTTTTGCGAGTTAATTCAAAGTATTGTGTCTCACTGAAATATGGATCTGCGCCGGGAACATTTTAGAGCTATGATTTTATACGATTTCAAGTGTCGCCTGAAACCGGATGAATCGTACGATAGACTTCAAATGGCATTCATGGATGAAGGCCCTTCCAAGGCAACCGTGTATCGTTGGTATAACGAATTCAACCGCGGTCGACCAACTTTGGGGGATGACGAAAGAAGCGGTCGCCCTTTGACGGCTGTTACCGAAGAAAACGTGCTAGCAGTGAAAAATTTAATCCAAGACAATAGGCGAATTACATATCAGAAGATTCAACACATATTGAAGATTGGATCGGGAAGCGTTCACGAGATTCTACACAGCCATCTTCGCGTTAGGAGGATAGTATCACGCTGGGTGCCGCACAACCTCACCGATGCTCAGAAGCAGGCCCGGGTGGAATGGTGCCGTGATATGCTTAACAAATTTGAAGCAGGCTCGTCTCGGCGTGTTTACGACATCGTTACAGGTGATGAGTCCTGGATTTATCAATACGACCCAGAAACCAAGCGCCAGTCGACCGTTTGGGTGTTTCAAAATGAGCTAACGCCTACCAAAGTGAAGCGATCTAGAAGCGGGGGTAAGATTTTGATCGCTAGCTTTTTTAATTTGACTGGCCACTTGGTATCAATTCCCTTACGGGATCAAAGAAGCATTAATGCCGAATGGTATACTACCAAATGTTTGCCAGAAGTTTTCTCTGTTATAAGCAACAAGCGACCAAACACAGGGCTCCGCGGGCTACTGCTCCACCACGACAATGCACCTGCGCACACCGCACTCAAAACGAGAGACTTCCTGGACAGCACGCCAGTCAAACTCCTGGGTCACCCTCCTTACAGCCCTGATCTAGCACCGTGTGACTTCTTTTTATTCCCAAAAATAAAAAATCAGCTCAAAGGGATACAATTTTCGTCGCCGGAAGATGCGCTGGCTGCGTTCGAGCAGGCTGTAAACGAGGTGTCTGCGGCGGACTGGAAAAAGTGTTTTGAAAACTGGTTTAGGCGCATGAATCTTTGTATAGAGGCTGGTGGAAAGTACTTTGAAAAGATTTGATAAAAATATATGTACGTATAGAACAATTTTTTTTAGTTTCGCAAAACTTTCTGAGTGTCCCACGTATATACTTTCAAATGTAAAAAGAATATTCAAAATCGGTTTATAAATGACGGAGTTCTGAGGCAACAAACATGAAAAATTTTAAAAATACAATCGAATTGAGAACTTCCTCCTTTTTTTGAAGTCGGTTAAAAACTTTAAGGCTTACGTTCAAAGTCGAATCTAATCGTGAACTCATGCTTCCAACTGTCAAATAGCACTGCATTTCTACAATTGGAAGCATGAGCTTAAGCTTAGATTTGTCTCTGAATATAAGCCTAAATTTCTAGTTAAACAACGGTTTACTCGTTGTAAGTATTCGAATTTTGAATTAACGGTTGTATAACCAGATTTGTGTTGGTGAACATCAGCCTATGTAGGTTATAGCTACGTATTTGTGTTCATTTATTACTATTTAACACTTGATATGGAGCCGATATTATCCCTTTAGACTTTATTACAGTCTATAGATTTATGAGCAAATCACATTTGGGTTTATAACTTTCACGCCATAACTGTGATAGCAAAAGGCGCACCTTCGCTTCCTCGGAGAGCCACAAAAGGGAATTCTGAATTTCGATTTTACGAGCATTATTTACACTTATCTTGATTGAGTTCGAGTAAATAGCCTTATTAATTTTTGTTTGTTGGCAAAAAATCGCCAGTTCGTTTTTAATGAGTTTCTGTTTTTTTTTCGAAAGAGTTAGCCAGCCGTCAGTTAAACGGTTAATCAGTTGTAAAGTATCCCCATTATTATGTTAATTATGATTATTTAGCTGTCCGTTCTTCCTTCTGCACACATACTTAAATTATGACTTACGATTTGATCCAATTTTAAAAGCTATCGTCAATTTATGTGATGATTTCGCATTGAATGAATATAAGATGTTAACCACTAAACTCGGTTAGGTTCTTGGTTAGGTTCGATAGCTTTGATAACAGGAAACTATCATCAACTAACAAAAAGAGTTTTAAAGCATGCTTGTGGACTAAACGTTTTTGACAAATAGCGAATAGACAATAATATAGTTATGCGTACGTTTTTTTATTTTTAGGTAAGTAGGTACATACCACGTACATACAGATTTATGATTTCAGATTGGCGCCGCTGCCGACATCCACCAGCATCAGCTGCAATGTCTGCAGTCAAGAAGTCACATAAAATGTGGTTTAGAACTGTGGTTTGTCTGGGTTTCTGTCATTAGTTTTTAGCGTGAAAACATATCAAAAGCGCTATTCAAGAGCTTATTCAAGTCAAATATTGCAACTCGAGCGCGGGCGTCCGTGGAAGTCATTATCGGTCATTTATTTATCTCAACAACCGCCTACTGTACTTAAATTGTCCAAGTACAATAAGTAAGTTATATTTAGTACGTTTATGTTACTTATTAAGTAATAATAATTCGGTACTTAATAAGTATTAGAAGGCGTATTACGAGTGTCAAGCGCCAAAGGAAAAAAACTTTTATATTTTTTTGAACTCATTATATAGCGTAGTCACTGAGGTCCATAGGCGTCACCAGGGGGAAGCAGGGGTGCAGTTCCCCCCTGGAGACTTGAACCTAGAAGATTTTAATAGTAAAGTAGTCGAAATTTATACAAAAAACCCAAGAAGTTTTTTTTCTTGTTAGTAAACGATGAAACTTTACAAATTATATTTAATTATTTTATTATTTTTAACGCATTTACGCATGCGAAGCGAAATCTAAAGATTTAAATTGTGAAAAGAAAAAATCGCTCACGAGTAGGTTCGAAACCGACTCGACTAACTTTGCAGTTAAATCAAAGTCAAGAGCAGTGTTCACGGTAGCTTAGTGGCTAAAGCACTGGCGTACTGAGCCAGGAGTCGCAAGTTCGAATCCTGCTCGTGAGCGATTTTTTCTTTTCACAATTTAAATCTTTAGATTTCGCTTCGCATGCGTAAATGCGTTAAAAATAATATAATAATTAGTAAGGGTAGGCATATCTATACGACTTTGAATTAACTGCAAAGTTAGTCGAGTCGGTTAAGAAACTCTGTTTCTTAATAAGGTATCGCTGACGTCACCCAAAGACGTACCATAGTGAAGGATAATTTCGATACCACGAGCAGTGTTCACGGTAGCTTAGTGGCTAAAGCTCTGGCGTACTGAGTCAGGAGTCGCAGGTTCGAATCCTGCTCGCGAGCGATTTTTCTTTTTTTTTTTTCTTTTCACAATTTAAATCTTTAAATTATATTTATTTTACCTAAAATTCATGTCCTCTATCTATCATCTTGCCCTCCCCTGGCCCATTAGCTGGCGACGCCCTTGCTGAGGTCTGGCCTCTTTTCAAAGGTTAGCCTCTTTAAATGTTTACTTCTTGACCCTTATCCGTGGTACTATCTACATGACACTTAAAGGAATGGGAATGACTTTTTTTATTGCCTCGCCTTGATTTATCGCGGAATTTAGTTAGTTTTAGATACTTACCTAGAGGTTTCGCTCGCGTATAATTCCATTTATCACAGAAAGACGTTATCATGCATCTCTTGGGAACTGTGTCTATTCCCGGGATTAAAAATAGTATATATGTTAATCCCGGTTATGGTCTACTTGAGTACTAAATTTCACAGCCGCTAAACCAAAGACTGAACGCTAGCGGTATATTCCACACATGTGAGGACATCGCCATCGTAAAAAGTGAAGTGAGTAATGCATCGACTGACTTAAGGGGAATATAGATGGAGCAGCCAAGTGGCGCCCCCATCAGTAATCATCATCATCATTACAGCCGAAAGACGTCCACTACTGGACAAAGGCCTCCCCCAATTAAGGGGGGGATATGCCATAATCGCCACGCTTGGCAGGCGGGTTGGCGATCGCAGTTGGTTGGTTAAATACTCAGAGAACGCTGCTGCCCATCCTCTGGTGAATCCCTTTGTCGCCTTTTACGACACCCATGAGAAGAGATAAGGGAAGGGAAGTACAGATACTTTAGTTTAATCAGAAACTATTAACTCTGTAAAATATAGTTCGCTATAGTTGAAGATAGAAAAAATGCCATAAGTGGTCATTTTTCGCACTTTTTCTATCTACAACTACAGCGAAGTATAATTTACAGAGTCGATAGTTTCTGATTAAACTACAGTACCTGTATTTCAATCGTTAAATACGAGTTTTCTATAAATGATTTATTCAGCGAGTAATAATTATTTTACTGATGGGGGCGCCACTTGGCTGCTACATTCCCCTTAATACGTTTCAATCTGTTGGTTGATTGGGTATGTTCTACGTGTTGTCCTTTATAGTTAAACAATGGACGAAGGCGTTTGGACAGATAAGTCTTTTTTAAGATTACCATGTATTTATTATTCTTCTTTCTTGACTGCCTCGTTGGTATAGTGGTTGCAAGCGCGACTGCTGACTGCTGAGCTCGGGGTCCTGGGTTCGATTCCCGGGTCGGGCAAAGTGTTATTGGGTTTTTTCATTAGGAAATTCTTAGTAGCAGCCTGGAGTCTGGATTTGTGCCCGGTTAATGGCAATAGGCTCGGCCCGTATTACATGGCACTTAAAACGTAACTGGCGAAATGTGGGTGTACTAGGTATACACCTCTGCTTAGCTCGTTTCGCCATCCTATACTATAAAAAAATAAAAAAACCAAAAAAAAATCTCTTCGGGGAATACAGGCATGATGATATTGTGTATTAATTCCTTGACAACTGACCAAGAAAAAAAAAAAAAAAAAAAACAAAACAAATATCAGATATCAATAATAATAAATAATATATATAATTATGATATTTATAATTTCAGATATCTATAGAATCAAATAAGCACAGATAATACTATACACAAGTCTTCGTTCCGTGCAGGAATTGAACCCGCAGCCGCGAATTGCTCAGCCACTGCACACTGCATCAAATTCAAAAGTTTTTATTTCGAATAAGCATTTACATTTCAAAACGTTAAGAATCTAGTTGCACGGTTTCAAAAAGTTGGTCCTATGGAGAAGAGCTGACATTAAACTCCATGGAAATACTCTTTTCAAGTAGTAAATGGTACACATGATTTGGAATGAATTGTATGGGAACAATGTAGGTCAAAGAGTGAGACAAATTCATAGAAGTAAACTAATTAATAATGATATTATGTTTTATGCTCAACCATAGTAGAAGAAAACCCATCAATCTGACACAATGCCATTAATGGCTACATTATATTCACCATGACAGTTTTATATTTAACCGACTTCATTGTAGTATAGGATGGCGAAACGAGCTAAAGGCCCACCTGATGTTAAGCGGTTACCTTTGCCCATAACAACTGCAATATCACCTAGGCTGTTACCTAAATGTTACCGCAAGTCAGTACGCCAAACTGAGACATGAAGATGGAAAGTCTCATGTGATTGTAACTTCACCGGCACCCGTACCCTTCAGACCAAAACACAGTAACGCAAGCATCACTGTTTGGCGGAGAAGTAGGTACACTGGTAGTACTTCCCCGGACGAGCTCTTAAAGAAATCAAACGAGTTGTCATCATTATTATTATTTACACCAAAAAGTATAATTAATTGAAAACCACAGTGCACTGCGGTATTGGTACTCGACAGAACCATATTGCGTTTTTAGATGTAACCTACATCTAAAAACGCAATGTATGTAGGTAACATAAAACGAAAATTTCCTCGATAAGTCGAAATGGGATTGAATAGGAAAAAGACATGTCCAATTCGTTGAATGTCAGATTATCTTAGAACGAAACCAATATTGGAATAAAACCATACAGAAATGTGGGCTGATACGATAAGTAAATAAAATGATAAATTCTTTATCATGTCACGGGGTTAATCGACAAAGTTTCAGCATATCACATATTTGAACCAAATCGAGCTAGTGTCAATTCCTAGAGGAACTGACAGTAAAACCTCTAAGGAATTGACATGAGCTCGATTTGGCTCAGAACTCAAACCAGTCGGGAATAAGGCCGCTGGTCGTAATTTGTTAAACCCAAAAAAGCGCAGGCGTTCTGTGAAACAAAATTTAATGATTGTTTAAAAACATTACAGCCCATTACTGTCCCACTGCTGGGCACGGGCCTCTTCTCAATATGAGAAGGCTAAGGCCTTAGTCCACCACGCTGGCCTAGTGCGGGTTGGCGGACTACACACACCATTGAGAACTGTATGGTGCACTCTCAGGTTTCCTCGCGTTGTTTTCCTTCACCGTTAAAGTGATAATCGAATATAAATCCGCACATGAATTCGAAAAGTCAGAGATGTGGGCCGGGATCGAACTCACACCCTCCTGCATGGAAGGCAAGCGTTCAACCGCTAGGCTATCACTGCTAATGATTGTTTGCTGAAACAAAACGACAGAACAGTTGTTGAATACAAAAACTGACAAAAACCGTGGTCTACTTACGATTTGGTCATAGATAAATTAATTTTGTTAGTAGACTCTGCTCCCAGGTTACAGAAATTATGCCTATTTTCGTAAAATGCTTACGATTATTTATACCTTATTATCTTGAGGAGGAGCATTATTATGGATGACATGATTAATGGAATCACCACAGATTTCAGTGAACTTGCTTAAGATTGATGCCTGTCTCGAGTTCTTACTTCTAGAAACATGATCCCTCATGTAAAAGTAAAAGGTGTTTTTTTTGAGGTATAAATATTTAAAATGAAATAAAACACTAAATAACACACTTAAAATATTGTTAATGGCCTGCATGTTAATGGCCGTGGTGTTGAGATAATTTTATAGCAAAACATAATTTTAGGCATATGCGCCTTTTATGGCTGTTTCGTGTGGGACGTAAATAATTGCTCCACCCTATCTCTTCTCATGGGTGTCGTAAAAGGCGAATAAGGGTGTCACGTCGTGGCCGGTGTTGGGTAGCTCAGGCAGGAGACTCGCAGGGTCGAAGGTTCGGTGGCTTGGCTCACGGTGACACAAGGAAGTAGGAACTTGGAGAACAGGAACTTGGAGAACAGGAACTAATGGTACAGGAACTACAGGAACTAGTGGTACAGGAACTGCAGGAACTAGTGGTACAGGAACGACAGGAACAGAACTCGGAGGTATGGAACTCCTCTGAGGTATGGAGGGCACAGAGAGCCAGTAGTACGGAGGGTCGGAGGCGTGGTAGGTCAACTCAGACTATAAAAAGATTGAGCTGCTGCTACACCAGTGCAGCGAGCTCTGACTGGATTCAGGATTCAGGTAGGTAGGTAGGTAGATTGGTAGGTCGGCACAAACAATAAAAACACAAGCAGGAACGTTTTGTGTATACTGTACGTGGGACACTCAGAAAGTTTTGCGAAACTAAAAAAAATTGTTCTATACGTACATATATTTTTATCAAATCTTTTCAAAGTACTTTCCACCAGCCTCTATACAAAGATTCATGCGCCTAAACCAGTTTTCAAAACACTTTTTCCAGTCCGCCGCAGACACCTCGTTTACAGCCTGCTCGAACGCAGCCAGCGCATCTTCCGGCGACGAAAATTGTATCCCTTTGAGCTGATTTTTTATTTTTGGGAATAAAAAGAAGTCACACGGTGCTAGATCAGGGCTGTAAGGAGGGTGACCCAGGAGTTTGACTGGCGTGCTGTCCAGGAAGTCCCTCGTTTTGAGTGCGGTGTGCGCAGGTGCATTGTCGTGGTGGAGCAGTAGCCCGCGGAGCCCTGTGTTTGGTCGCTTGTTGCTTATAACAGAGAAAACTTCTGGCAAACATTTGGTAGTATACCATTCGGCATTAATGCTTCTTTGATCCCGTAAGGGAATTGATACCAAGTGGCCAGTCAAATTAAAAAAGCTAGCGATCAAAATCTTACCCCCGCTTCTAGATCGCTTCACTTTGGTAGGCGTTGGCTCATTTTGAAACACCCAAACAGTCGACTGGCGCTTGGTTTCTGGGTCGTATTGATAAATCCAGGACTCATCACCTGTAACGATGTCGTAAACACGCCGAGACGAGCCTGCTTCAAATTTGTTAAGCATATCACGGCACCATTCCACCCGGGCCTGCTTCTGAGCATCGGTGAGGTTGTGCGGCACCCAGCGTGATACTATCCTCCTCACGCGAAGATGGCTGTGTAGAATCTCGTGAACGCTTCCCGATCCAATCTTCAATATGTGTTGAATCTCCTGATATGTAATTCGCCTATTGTCTTGGATTAAAATTTTCACTGCTAGCACGTTTTCTTCGGTAACAGCCGTCAAAGGGCGACCGCTTCTTTCGTCATCCCCCAAAGTTGGTCGACCGCGCTTGAATTCGTTATACCAACGATACACGGTTGCCTTGGAAGGGCCTTCATCCATGAATGCGATTTGAAGTCTATCGTACGATTCATCCGGTTTCAGGCGACACTTGAAATCGTATAAAATCATAGCTCTAAAATGTTCCCGGCGCAGATCCATATTTCAGTGAGACACAATACTTTGAATTAACTCGCAAAAAATGTGGAGGGAAATTTTGAAATTGGAACTTACTTATTTTTACTTATAAATAATCATATTTTCGAAAAACATTATAACTGGCCAGTCTCCCATATATAAAAACTTTTTTTCGCAATACTTTCTGAGGGGCCTGGTATCTCACTTAACTGGTAAACTGATACATTGACTATTGTTAATAAAATAATATAACGATTATAAGATACAGTCACAGACACATGAGTGTCTTTCAGCGTACAATATAGAACTGGATAAGTAAAATAATATTAAAAAAACTGTAATGGTCGGACACGTCCATGCCCGGCCAAGGCTGCGATAAGTCTGTTGTTTTTGATAAAAATAGAAAATTATGGAAGATTTTAAAATTTTGAATTTGGATAGGTAAAGTTTTAATAAAGTGGCCAGGAAATCCAAATAAGGTGGTGAGCAGCGTAACGAGTTTAGCCTCGTTACAAGGGATTCACCAGAAGATGGGCAGCAAAGTTCTCTGAGTATTTAACCAACCAACTGCGATCGCCAATCCGCCAGCCAAGAGTGGCGATTATGGCATATATACCTTTGGGGGAGGCCTTTGTCCAGCACTGGACGGCTGAAATGATGATGATGATGATCATGGCTGTCTCGAATGAAACGCAATCGGTAAGTCCAATTTTCGACCACTTCATCGATCAACCGGCCGTATATTGGCAATAACGTGGAGAATGTTGACTTACAAGTGGCCCAACGTCTGTGGTTTATCTATAAACTTATTATACTAGAGTGAGTTTATGGGTTTATTGGCGTAGACTCAACGTAGACTAGTGACTTCATATATCCTCAAAAAAAGTAATCCATAGGTGAGGTACTTTAAATGGTTTATCAAAGTCTAGCCACTCTAAACAGTTGTCCAACGCGAGAGTTAAGTGTCTCAAGCTGACTTCAAAACTGTCAAACAATGTCCCGAGCTACCTTTAAAAACTGTCAATATAAATTTTCGTTGAACCACTCTAAGGAACAGGTAATTACACTGTGGTTTTAAATATATTACGTTGGCAGCACTTTAAAGCCAATGATAGCCAACCTCTTTTTTAGCAACTTCACATGTATAGGAATAGAAGAGTAAAACTGTTTAGTTGCTAGGCAACCACTTGTTTGACATTTGTTTTGTAAGCAAAAAAAAAACCTCAAAATGGTTAATATTTCAATGAATTAAACACCTGTGGAGTACTGTCCGTTTAGTTTATTAAAACCAGAGACATGACATTTACCATCAAAGCATTTACCGCAGAGACATGACATTTACCGCCGGTATAGGATTAAAACAGACTGCAGCACATTGCCCTCATCCTAGATCCTGTGCCCTGATCGAATTGTATGTGGTGAGCATCATCTTTGATTCATAACTTCCATAGGCTGGGCTTCAATGGAACTTTTGCAATGTCCTTTGGCAATTCTGCTTATTAAAGTAGCAGTTCAAACAAAAATGAGCCTCATCGCTTAACAAAATTTTGCGCAATTTGGAAGCGTTGTTGTGGCGCATGGTATAATAAGATGTTTCACCAGGTAGTCTCCACAGACTACTAGGGGATACTACGTATGTAGTCTCTTCCCGTGACAACTAGGTCACATGATTGCCTCCGTACTACGTCATCGGCCGTGGAGCCAATAACGGGCTGTTAGCGTGACACTTGTCAGTTTGATATGCTGCCACTTTGTGAAAATAAATTACCCGAGCAAAATGCATTTTTTCATTTACTTGTTTCTATAAAGAATCACTTTTGAACTAGTAATTTTAAACAGTTTTCTGTAATAACTAATTAGATGAATAACACGAGATAAAAAATAGGTAGGCTAGTTATGAATTTATGTTATTTTCATTATTAACAAAAATATCCTTAAGTATATTGAAGATATCACTCAATGGCAACACTGATCGTGACGTAGCTTGGAGGCATCGTGCTGTCATCGCGAGAAGAGAATACCTGGTGAAACATCTTATTATACCCTTTGAAAATGGAATCTATGGAAGCGACATTATTGTCTATGCAATTTTACAGATAAGATGTTTATAGTCTTCTCTCTTTAACATACGTACAACCACATGTGAAGGAAAGATACGACACTACTTTCATACGTCAGTTTTCCGTGACATTTCTTAAATGAATTACTGAGGGTGGCGATTATTTGAAAATCCGCCATTTTTTGTCTCGAGTTGTTCTGGTTAATAAAACCACAAAATCTACGAATTAAAACGTTTATTATCCATTTTAACCCAGGAATCATCACAATTTTTCTGAAACAACTCTATCGATAAGTACTACAATTATATTTTTGTAAAGAACAAGACTACTAGGCGGCCATAATATGTCTCGGACATTTCAAAAATCGACACGGTTTTTTTTCGTTTATGTCAAGTCCAATAGTTCCATAGTCAAAGATTATACCATGTTGTGGCGTAAGTCTATTCATGATGAAATGGCAAATCGTAACAAAGAGAATATAACCAGAAATCAACTGTCAACTGTTAAATTGACAGTCACTAGAAACAGTATTGCCAATTTAAAAACCAAACCTCTAATAAAACACCCGTTATTATTACCAGTACACGAAAAACATTTAGTATATTCCAAGATAAAACATAATATTTTAGTGAAATTCCACTGCCTATGCCCAATAATAACGGATGACGTGTTTCTTTCTAATGCTAGTGTGATGGTCTGTGGTGTGATGTGTAAGGAGTTTCTACTAGTAACATGTAGATGTTGCTATTATGTCTGTTGAGCTGTGTGATTCTCAAAGGCAAAGATAACACATACCTACTAGACTTGCAATACGCATGGCCACTATACGCCCTCTCGCTCGGAGAATAGGAGTTGCCAGAAAATCACATGTCTCTTAACTTTAGGTTAGGTAATAAAATCGATTATGAGAATAAATATTTTAACAACTAAAATTACATAATCAGCCCATTGCTGTCCCACTGCTGGGTAAGGGCCTCTTCTCAGAATGAAAATGTTAAGGCCTTAGTGTTGTGGCCTTAGTTAGGGGCACGCCCAGTGCGGGTTGGCGGACTGCATACACCATGGAGGCCTGTATGGAGCACTCTCAGATATGCAGGTTTCCTCACGATGTTTTTCTTCACCTAAGTGATAATAAAATTCTGATCCATACAAAAATTCGAAGTCAGAGGTGAGGTGAGATCTTTGTTTCTTCTAAAACGTTTACTTAATAATCCAAAAAATATAGGGATGAAGAAATAAGTACTTAGGTACAACACACCTTTCAACACATATATTTTTAATAATAAAAAATACAATCTCGATTATTAAGTAATGAACTGTTAGAGTTCCATGATTTTTTTTCAGGGCAGTTAAAATTACCTAATAAAAACAGTATTCTAAATTTAATTTATACAACGTCCTATTGAAATAACAGAAAACCTTTTAAGGGGTCATTGTACTCATCTATATGAAAACTTTTACTATGGGTCCAAACCTGAAAACGCGAAGAAAATATCAGCTGTTCTCTACATTTTGTCGATTTATGTGAACACAAATTTAGGGAACAGCTGTTTTTTTTTCCATGATTTCAGGATGTCCCATAGTAAAAGTTGTTCATACTAATGAGTACAATGACCTCTTAAGAGGTTTTAGTTAATTCAATTACCTACACGTTGTATAGTAGTTGAGCACAAACAGTTGTTATTGTATAATTCAGTATAATCGGCGTCGCAGGTCAATTGTCTCTTTGAGAGTAAATATTAACAAATTGGCCTCGAAATGAATCGAACACTTTTGTAAATAATAATTGTTCCCAATTTTGACGTCCAGTCGCATCATTCCCTTTATTGAAACTACTGGATCAGAGGGTAACCTGAAATATTTAAAGAACAATAAATTCCTTTGAACACTAAAAATAATTTGGACTTAGGGTGGTGTGCCACTCGTCAAATTTCTTTGTCCAATCTAATTTCTTTGAGAATCAGTATTAAAATACATACAACATTTGATGAAAATCATCAAATTTCTTCGATCAAAGTAACATTGGACAAATAAATTTGACCGGTGGCGTACCACCCTTAATAGGGTAAATATAATAATTTACTAGCAACACTGATTCTGAGATTGCTATTATTTAGTTAACGAATATTAAGAGAAAATATACATTAAACCCCAATATTTGCAGCAATGAGAACTTTATCCGCATTAGCGATATCTTTATTGATACCTCCTATGTTACCCATAACCCAAATATATTGAATTTCGTCTACTTATGAGTGAAATGATACGCCGACACTTTTTTGTGCGTTGTGTCTTTTGCAGCGCAAGATATCAGCAGTGCAATATCCCATTATCCACACACTCACTTGATGACGGCGTTTTTATATTTATTGAGTCTCGGAACACAGACATACTCACACAAATTGCAAAAATATACGGAACATAACCTAAAGCAAAGATTTGTTTATACACTGTCTGTCATATTTTACACATAGTGTAGTAAAGTGGTGAAAAAACCGGCCAGGACGATAAGGACAAAATATTAATCTAGCATCTCCTTCTTTCATAGGTATTACGTAATTTAACGTTTTCTATCTAACTGGCCGTGACGTCAGGTATTGACCATCTGGAGGTTTATAATCTAAGAAAGATAAGAACCAAGACATTTTAATATTTATTGTAACTCTAGGCGATTTAGCGCTGAAAGCCGAAATACAGGTTCTTCGTAGTTCGGCTTCAGAAGCATAAACTTTTGTGTACAAACACTTTTTCACTTAAGCATTGATTTTTTAACATAACATCACTCCTGTATTTCCCCGAAGGGGTAGGCAGAGGTGTATAGTACATCTATGTATGTGTATATTACTACATAACACATAACATAACATCACGCCTGTATTTCCCCGAAGGGGTAGGCAGAGGTGTATAGTACACCCACATTTCACCAGTTATGTTATAGTCCCATGTAATAGGGGGCGAGCCTATTGCCATTAACCGGGCACAAATCCATACTCCGGGCTGCTACTGAGAATTTCCTAATGAAAAAACCCAATAACACTTTGCCCGACCCGGGAATCGAACCCAGGACCCCACGCTCAGCAGTCGCGCTTGCGACCACTAGACCAACGAGGCAACACATATAAATAAAACACACATATATATTACTAATTTTTGGGAAATAAATAAATATATAAATAAAACAAGACGAGCCTGTGATAGTGATAAGGTAAAGTTGTGACCTCCACGTGAATTAAAAAAAGATCCTTTCAATTTTATTTGGCCAATACTAAAGGTGACTTTCTGTTGTTTGTTTTACGCAGTTCAGCACCCTGAAACCTAATAAGTACATCTAGATTTTTTAAATAAATTGAATATTTTTAATATTAACGTCCAAAGCGTTTTCATATTCTGCGTCAATGTCACTTATGAACCTTTAGACGTTTGTAAATAAGTGGCAGCTGTTGTGCTACTTTTCAAACGGATTTGATTAATTTTCGATCAGTCATAAAAATCCACTTACGTGCATAATATTTTTTTTTTTTCATAATAAAACAATTAGTTTCTTTCGTATCGTGGGTGCGAATTTGCATAATAAACACTGTGTAAAACAACTATCCGAAGGCATATACATATACATTTATATTCATGCAAAAGTCATAAACTCAACCACTGCGCCAGCCAAACCTTTCGATCAAAGCCGCCTTGCCCTCGTGTTCTCTTGTTTTTCTTTACAAACGTAAAAATATTCTGGTGGTGTGAGGAAATAGTAAAGTAGAAAATTAAACAATTGCATAGGTACAACAGGGGTCTACTCGCGTTTCACAAACGAAAAAGGAAGTTCGAACTTTGGTTCCGACTGATACCTACACAGTCAAAAATAAATATTTATTGCAGGCATACACCCATAGAACACAATTACATACCTACAATTTCGTTTAACAAAAATTATAGTGATTAAAAATTTCATAAAAAAATTGACGTTATAGAAAGTAAACATGAATATATATTATACATATTTTTTTTTTTTTTTTTTTGAGACATTTTACACTTCTAGTCCCAAACTAAGCAGAGCTTGTGGTATGGGTACAATACACACAATGAATATAATACTTATATACATTTTTTTTGTAAATACATATTTATAATACATAAGAAACAACCAGACCAACACAAACACTCATGTTCATCACACAAATATTTGTGTCCTGTGGGAATCGAACCCACGACCTCGTGATCAGCAGTCCGACAGTCGAACCACTAGACCACAGAGGTCGCCATTATTTTATTTAAATTTAATAAAAAATTTAATCACTATAATTTTACCTAAATATTAATTTCTTAGGTTTTCGCGATCACTACACATTATAATAAAACAAAGTTTAACCTAAACTAACTAACTATGTTAAACTTTGTTTGACCTAAACAATTAAAAAAAATTACCTGATATAAAAAAAAAATACAAAATCATTTCAATAAAAATTCATCATCATCATCATTCATCATTTCAGGCGAAGAACGGCCACTGCTGGACAAAGGCCTCCCCCGAAGGGGACCCCGGGGATATGCCATAATCGCCAATCTTGGCAGGCGGGTTGGCGATCGCAGTTGGTTGTTTAAATACTCAGAGAACGCTGCTGCCCATCCTCTGGTGAATCCCTTAGTCGCCTTTTACGACACCCATGAGAAGAGAGAGGGTGGTGCAATTCTTTACGTCCAGCACCACACGGAACAATTAAAATTCATTCCACATTAATTAATAATCATTGATTATTATTGAAATTGTATTCAAAATATACATAATTATTAGCAATATAAATAAGCACATACAAAAGGCGCAATAAAGTGATACTACGGTTCATAGTCGTATGAAACTGACCAGAAATTAAAGAAACAAACGTCAAAACACGATCATCGCATGCGATATGGAAACGATGGCTGACCGGAATATCGTCAAATACGAGTAGACCCGCTGCGTCGAACATGTTTTACGTGTTACGTATCCGCTAAGAGAATGTATTTGTTTTATTATAACCTCCTTGACCCACCGGTTTAGGCTGTGTGTTGTCTGTCAGTCAGTTAAAAAATTTGATTATGTAGATGGGTAGATGGACCCTGTTTACAAGTAAATTGTTTTCATACAAAATAATCGTTATAGGAACAGTATAATATCGTACATACCATGACCTCATCCGCTCCAATGTTTCACAATTGAAATCTAACACATCAACATACCTACGAATGAAAATGACAAACCAACAGATCCTGTCTTTGTCAGGAATCTAACTCATTGGTTTCAATCAAGGAAAGGTTGCCTTTCAAGGCATGGAAAATTGACAATATATAGGTACGGAATGTGGAACCGGTAGAAATGTTGCTTGTTAAATTCAAAAGGGTCAAATCGAATTTACAGTACAACCACATGAATAAATATCCGTAGTACAATCTAGTAAAGCAATTAGTATCCAGAGTCGCCATATATATCATCGGAATGTGGAACCGGTAGAAATGTTGCTTGTTAAATTCAAAAGGGTCAAATCGAATTTACAGTACAACCACATGGATAAATATCCGTAGTACAATCTAGTAAAGCAATTAGTATCCAGAGTCGCCATATATATCATCTAAGTATATACTTAGATGAAGATTTCTCAGGAAATTATTATAGAACGTTTTCATAAGGATTCGTCCGAGCTGTATTTATACAAAATATAAATTCAGCTCGGACGAATAAAAATGGCGGACGCAGTCTCGCTAAGAAAAGATTGAAGCACTTCGTTTTTTCCTAAACCCACTATAATTTCGACATAATTTTAACACACCAGATTATATGTTGTAATTTTATTTATGACACTACGACAATGACTACCGTCACACGAGATTTGTTGCGTAATCGCGGCTTTTTGTCTTACTATGGGTGTGAATGTGTACGTGCCAGCCCGTACTTTTAAGCGAGCCGTCTTACTACGGGTGCTTAATTTTTTGTTTAGCTAGATTCCGTCCGCCTTTTTTTATTCGTCCAAGGTAATTTCATATATTATTTATACAAACTTCTACAGTACTCAGCCATTTGATTAAACCTTTATAACTAACGAGTACAACTTTCATTTGTACCTACTGGTCTTATATGACGCCCAAGGGAACTTAAACTTTAGCATTATGTATAAGATTTATATATTTGGTTAGTATTTATATACAGCATGTTTGCTTGAACGATATCTGTAGGTTATACAAATATTTCTCACTGCGTTAAACGTGTCGTTAAAACTACTAAAAACTTTTTAAATAATCCTCATGATTCATACGTGTTTTTGCTTTTCTTACTGTGATTTTGCACTGACGAAACATTCACATAAAAACATGTTGAAGAGTCAGTTTTCTGTCAATGTATCGAATCGCGTTCGCATTATCACACAATTTGTTGAAACGAAACTTGTTTGACATTTCATAGTCTATTGACATGTTTCACAATTAATTTCGATACACTTCAAAGTATCTGCTTTCGGCCATACATGTTTACCGACCTCATTGGATAACACAAAAAAAGAGATTTATACAAGTTTTGACACATGATTAAGCATCAGTGCGATCGTCAGCTGTGACAAATCTATAGACAAACATGTCAATGTACAAGTTTTTAGTCAGTGCAAACACAGCCAACAACAAATCTTGAAATCTGTCAAAGAATTTACCCAGTTTTCTGCAGTGCGAACGTAACAATCAACAAAACAGGTTGTGACATTAGTTTCATATGACAAGTTTCGAGACATTACATGTTAAATGTTTTTTGGTGCAAACCCACAGTTATGTTCTCGTAAGCATTTACATTAACATTTTATTCAGCATATTTCATTCATCTCCTTCAGTCATCAATTGGTATCAGTAGCTCCCAAAATATACTTAATGTTATTTCAGAATAGTACAATCATGTAAACAGTAGGATGTATGATAGACATGGTCCATCAGTTCCGTGTCTTTCAATGTTCTTGTTTAGCGATTCTAGAAACAAATACATTAGATTGGTGTGAATAGTGTTTATAATAATAAGATAAGATTTACTCAGATATTGATTTATTTTTGTTATGAAATAAAACATTCAACTCATAAATCTATGAATTAGACCCCACTAATATTATTTCGAAAGTATGGATGGTGATGGAGGAGATATAGATGGAGCAAGGTCACCTTGGTGGGGAGGCTGGTTTGTCACCGTGTAGCAGACGCTTAAGTGGCAGTGTGCAGGGCACATTGCTCGCAGAAAGGATGGCCGATGGGGCAGTAAAGTTCTGTAGTGGCGATCGCGTACTGGAAGGGGCAGCGTAGGTAGGCCCCCCACAAGGTGACCAACGACCTGGTGAAAGCCGCGGGTATTCGCTGGATGCGGGTATCCGCTCGATTCAGTCGGGAGTAAGGCCCCTGGTGAAGTGAAGTTCGCGGGAATCCGCTGGATACGGAAAGCGCAGGATCGGTCGTTGTGGCGATGCTTGGGGGAGGCCTATGTCAAACAGTGGACGTCTTTCGGCTGAAATGATGATGATAGTGATGATGGATGTTTGTTTGTCCTTCAATCACGCTGAAATGGCTGGACGGATTTAGTTAGCACTTTATCCTGAAAGGATAAACGGTTCCCGAGGGATGCGCGACAACGTCTTTCTGTGATAAACCGAATTATACGCAGTCGAAGCCGCGGGAGTAAGCTAGTTTCCATATACATATTCTTGCCGTTTATTTGTGACACTTAGGACATTAATGTCACCAATAAATGGCAATTGGAAACATCTACTATCAGGAGCACTGAGGTAATATGTACTACGTACGTCAGGAGGTTGAGATTCTAAGCTAGTTTGTTATTATTATAATAGCTCATGCCGTGGGGAAAAGATTAGGCAGTCAGCAGGTTGGTAGCGGGGCTGACAGCCCAGGGTGCGCCGGACGATCAATTACTTAAATATCGTCACTAGTGGAGGCTCTTTAATGCACCTCTTTTATTAGCTATTATAATAATTATGTAGCTCATGTCGACACGATAGAAGAAGAAGAAGCTAGTTTGTAACTATATTAGAATATATAAAATTATATACTCAGGATTAATGTAGCTTTCTAATGGTGTTTTTTTTAGGGTTCCGTACCCAAAGGGTGACAAACGGGACCCTATTACTCTCGCTACGCTGTCCGTCCGTCCGTCCGTCCGTCTGTCTGTCACAGGGCTGTATCTTTTGAACGGTAATAGGTAACCGGTCGAAATTTTCTCAGAATATGTGTTACTATGTGGTGTATCACGACAAATACTAAAAACAAAAAAAATACAAAAAACAAAGGGGTCCCCATACAAGAAACCTCAAAAAACATGCATTTTTTTCGACGATTTTGTTCCTGCTCTATCTTCAAAACGGTAATATATACCAGCGTCAAACTTGGTCAGATTATAGTGCATATTATGTAGTTTAGCAACAAATATTAAGAATAAGACAAACATAGACATATGTGGTGGAACCTGCGTAAGAAAGACATGCAAAAATGCACATTTCGCGCACTGTGCGTTGATGTATTTTTGTAAACTCTCGTAAATTAAATCAGTTTTTACTGGGTATCAGGTCGTTGAGAGGTACGGAACCCTTACTGCGCGAGTCCGACTCGCACTTGGCCGGTTTTTTTAAATCGGCACAGTAGTTTTTGAGTTTATTAATTACACACAAAAATACAAATCTTTCCTCTTTATAATATTAGTGTAGATAAAGATTAGTTTGTAACTATATTTTGAACGTTTTCAATTACGAAAATTGGCCTTGGAAAGTAACACCTACATAATTTAAGGCGAAACTATTTATTAATTTATTTGAATCTTACAAAGCAATAGGTACAACAACAGTAATCTAAATAGACAACCTAACTTAATAAATAGCGGAATCTTGAATATTGAATAAGAGACGTTCAGATTAATATTTATTGAATGAAATACGGCTGAATGGGTGAACGACTGGATTAAATTTAATCGTAATTCGGGTGTGAGGTCGAGTTTATTGGTTACCGATCAATTTTCGCCATACTGCACAAAATACTTATTGTTTAAATACAAATAAATGACATACTCATTTACTCACATACCCACACACACACACACACTTCAAATCAGGAGCAATGGCTTAGTAAGCCTCATCACCTCGTACGCGTAATCTGACATTTTCTCCTTTTGAAGTCAGTTAATTAACAGTCAACAGCCGTTTCAAATTCAATTAAACGCCACTGCTTCTTGGGATTTGCTTTAATTATCTATTATTATCTCTATAAAGCTAACTTAATAATAAACGTCGTAAACTTCGTCTTTACCATTTCATTAACGAGTTAGTTATAATTTTATTTACGTTCTGAGTAGGAAGCGAACAAACTTGACGAGTCTTTGAATATTGTCAATATGAGACAGTTTTTGCTTTCATATTGATGTCGCCGTCTATAACTCCTCGCGTTTTTATGAGCGGAGTTTCCCAGGCTTATCATATTTACTCTTAAAATATGAGTAAAATCAAAGACATTTCTATACTGACGTAAGTATAATACCTTTATGAGTAAAATGGACTATACACTCTAGGACATATTTAGAGGAACGCAAAAAACGTTAATTAATATTTAATACGTTATCATTGTGAACTCACCGTCTATAGCAGTTTAAGTAATATTAAAAAATAAAGCGCGACTGCTGAGCGTGGGGTCCTGGGACTCCTGGGTTCGATTCCCGGGTCGAGCAAAGTGTTATTGGGTTTTTTCATTAGGAAATTCTCAGTAGCAGCCCGGAGTATGGATTTGTGCCCGATTAAAGGCAATAGGCTTGCCCCCTATTACATGGTACTATAACATAACTGGCGAAATGTGGGTGTACTATACACCTCTGCCTCCCCCTTCGGGGAAATACAGGCGTGATGTTATGTTATGTAAAAAATAAAGATTTATATTAGTGTCGATTCTCTTGTTCACGAACTAAACTTATTTTAAACTATCGCTCTCTTTTACTAAAAGTAGATACAAGAAAGGGATAGCAACCATTTTAGAACTGTCAAATTAGTTTACGTGTTACATTTCTTTGTATTTTAGTGGGCACGTTCCGAGATCACGACTAAACTTGTATGGAAATTTTAATTCCGTCTAATTTGACAGCTCTAAAATGATTGCCATCCCTTTCTTGTATCTACTATTTGTAAAAGAGAGCGATAGTTTAAAATAAGTTTAGTTCGTGAACAAGAGAATCGACACCATTGTCTTTTAATTCCGAGTTTCCTTTGCTTTTTTTTTTATTTATAAATTTTCACCAGGGATCGGTGAAAATTCGGAGAATAGGGATCATTCTCTGAATTTTTGAATTTACGTGTGGATCAGAATTTGATTATCACGTGAGAAACCTGCACCCATGAGAGTGTTCCATGTGTTTTCGATGGCGTGTGCAGTCCACCAACCCGCGCTAGTTCAGCGTGGTGGACTAAGGCCTTAACCTTCTCATTCTGAGAAGGGGCCAGTACCCAGCAGTGGGACAATATTGAGCTGATGCATGCATGTAATACACATGATAAGCTGAATAAACACGAATAATGCTGTTATTGTGCGTTTTTTTGTATTCATCTAAATTCGTCCCTGAGTGTATATTGTCTTCCTTAAAATGTATCGTTTTAACTACCAAATATAATGTTAGAGCAATATCGATATTACATCTTGTTTGTTACAGAAAATAGGTTGACATTATGATAATAGGTAATAGATGCGGAACTAATATAATTTCTATATTCGGAGTCGCCGGACGTAGAAAAAGGCCTTGAATACACCCACATCTCCTAGTGTATTTCTAAAACAATAGGATAATTTATGGTCCCATTCGCGAGCACTAACCTTAGTATGTATTCATGAAAAATTCATCGAATGAGTCCTTAGAATAATCACTGAATTCGTTACAGCATCAGGTGCCGCTCTGAAAAAGTATGAAGAGTATTTATTCATATAAAGGTTTTATGGCTCATGTTGCAATATACAAAGTGGAGATGACAATACGATATTAAATAAAACCACGTACAGAGTATCACGTTCTCTGATGGTACAAAAAAAAAAAAAAAAACAATCAAATTAAGTTTAGCCACAGGAAATTATTTTAATTTTTTTATTTAAAATTATGGCATAGATCGTTAGGTCAAAGACCTGTGCGAATCCTTGATTTTAAATTCTCTTTCTCAATTATTACAGATGATTACAAATGGTGTTACTTATTATTTCGATATTTTATTTAAAAAAATACACAATTTTTATTTTGTTAAAATTTTTAGATTTTTAGATTTTCGATAAACAACTTAAATGTGTTTAAAATGCTGCTATAGGCTAGTAATAACCGTGTTTTAATTTATTGTCGTATTGTCATCATGTCATCACCACGTTGTATGTTTACGTAAGTACCTCTCATAATTATCATCAATATTTACGAGAGTCATTTGAATGTTATGAATAATATTCATGATAAATAAATTTATAAAAGACGCCAGCGCTAGTTTAAAACAGTATCGTTTGATTAAACTAGGTACAGGATTGCCTCGTTAGTCTAGTGGTCGCAAGTGAGACTGCTGAGCGTTGGGTTCAATTTCCGGGTCGGGCAAAGTGATATTGGCTTTTTTATTAGATAATTCTCAGCCAGCAGCAGCCCGGAGTCTGGATTCGTGTCCGCTTAGTGGCAATAGGCCCTATTACATGGGACTAATAACATAACTTGCGAAATGTGGGTGTAATAGCTACTATACACTTCTGCCTACCCTTTCGGGGAATACAGTCGTCGTAATATGTGAAGATATGATGAAAATTTCACTACTCAATTTTTCGTATTTTGTCGCTTCTGTATTCACCGCGAGTTGGATCTGAGTAAATTACTTATTTGAAATATGAATAAACAGTGAAAGAATTCTTAGTCATACATACGATCAAACACAGTCACTTCACACGTTAGAAGTGATCATCTTAATCGAGTGCCAACACCACAAAATGCGATTTCCAACTGACTAACTGCCTTATGCTTATCTTCTCAAAGGAGATCTTGACAGGCGTAATTCAATATCCAATATACGATGCAATCGCAGAGGCGAACAAAATCCATGGTTGAGTTGAGACTATTTCATAAAGTTGAAATGTGTATAGTCCATCCGCCCAAATAGTGAAATAAAAGAAAGATTAACTTTTGCTGATCACGAGGTCGTGGGTTCGATTCCCACAGAACACAAATATTTGTGTGATGAACATAAGTGTTTGTGTTGGTCTGGGTGTTTCTTATGTATTATAAGCATGTATTTACAAAAAAAAAAGTATATAAGTATTATATCCATTGTCTAGTACCCATATTACAAGCTCTGCTTAGTTTGGGACTAGATGGTGTTGTGTAAAATGTCCCAAAATATTTATTTATTTATTATTTTTATTTTATTTGGCACAAGACAGTGACACCACAACAATATCATTCATAAAATAACAAAAATAAGACTCTAGTAAACATAAAGTTGATGCCGGGCATGCCCATGCCAAAAAGGCGGCACACCCAAACGGCAAGTAGGAATTTAATTAATATACAACTTTATTCTTAGTTTATACTAAACCTCTTAAGGAGTCATTTTACTCATCATTATAACCAACTTTTATCGTGGGACCAATAATGAAATCACGAAAAAATTTGCTCTTAATATTTTTTCGATTTATTTAAACACAAATCAGCTTTTTACACTACACCTAAAGCAAGCCAAAAGCTACGAAATATCAGTTTCATTACTTCAATGCTTAGACGGGTGCTTCGCAAGAAATGTAAGGCATTACTGGGCCACATGTGGCCTTTATTACAATAGAAGAGTCGAATAATTGATGAGTTTAATCAAGTAATGGTAAAAGTAGTATTAATAAATAAAAAAAATATTCGAAGCACGTAACTTAACATACTCTTATTTGACTCCAATTAAAATATATTTCAGCGACAGTGATAAAAAAATTAATCTTAACTAAAATATTGCAAATCCTTTTATTCGATGTTAATTCAATCATGCCATAGAAAAGCAAACGTTAAGCCCCCGTCGTTCGTACAAAATGAAATATTATTTTTCTAATGCGTTCCTACTTTGGGCAAAAACCTAAGATTATGTGTCAAATCAATAGCTATAGTTTAGGGGAAGCCCACACTGCACCAGCAATAGCTTTTAATTTAGTATCTACTTCTAAATTAGATTTATACCTGAGCTTACAAAAATATTGGAGAAAAAATTGAGTAGTGAAATTTTCATCATATCTTCACATATTACGACGACTGTATTCCCCGAAAGGGTAGGCAGAAGTGTATAGTAGCTATTACACCCACATTTCGCAAGTTATGTTATTAGTCCCATGTAATAGGGCCTATTGCCACTAAGCGGACACGAATCCAGACTCCGGGCTGCTGCTGGCTGAGAATTATCTAATAAAAAAGCCAATATCACTTTGCCCGACCCGGAAATTGAACCCAACGCTCAGCAGTCTCACTTGCGACCACTAGACTAACGAGGCAATCCTGTACCTAGTTTAATCAAACGATACTGTTTTAAACTAGCGCTGGCGTCTTTTATAAATTTATTTATCATGAATATTATTCATAACATTCAAATGACTCTCGTAAATATTGATGATAATTATGAGAGGTACTTGTACCGGACGGGCGGAACTCGATACCGTGTGTATGAGCCGCTGACGCCCTGTACCTATAGGTTGACTTCCCACGCCGAACTGAAGGATTATTTCGGGAACACCGGGAGAATTTTTCAGGAAATGAAAACACCGACTTGACTGTTCATGAAGAGCTTGAGGCCTCTGCTTACTCCATTTGATTTGAAGGCTTGACTATATGGTAGATTTGCTACGAATTCTGTTGAAAAATGCGTTTACTAACGCGGCACTAAACTTTACCGGCACGAGAGCCGCAGGCGCCTCAAGCCATTTACAACTTTATTTATTCTATTTATTTTTACATTTCTATCTATATCTATGTATCTATCTGTGTTTGTTTTATGCAACCAAAACCTATGGATAGGCAAAAATCTAGGCTATCTATTGATCTATGACTCATCATTCTAGGTGTCATAGATTATCCATAGATTAAGGTTTTCTATGCAAAATTGGCCGTGTCAGGGGATTTTTATTACTTTCACCCTTAATAACTTTTTTGTTATTGGGGTTGGGACTATTTACTATACGGTATCCCCTGCACGACCATTTTGGCTTTAAATAAAAAACAATAATAAAAGTGTTTATTTGATGTAAACTAGGCTAGGTACACATATTCCACCAAACGGGTGAATTTTTCATACATTTTTTATCGGTTTGTTTACATTTTTCTTATCGAACCCAGACAAAATTTATTGAAGATAATGTTTTTCTATTGATAGTATACTATAGATATATGCATTGTCTAGCCGTAGGTGGCAATACACATACCTACCTATTATTTTACTATGTTTAATTTCACAATTAAAACTTACAAATTTCATGACTCTAAAACATTGTTAAAACTATTAAATAACTTACAAATTTACATAATATTTGCAGTATATAGCGTTATTTACTATGTTCCTTCTATTTACGTTTCATTTACTATAAAAGGTTATGTATTTCTTATAAAAACTGTATTTTTAAATTTAATTTTCTATATAAAACGGTTATTTTACTATGAAACTGCTAAAATGCTACATAAATGGATAAATCTATATAGAACGAACATAAACAACGCTATACCTGAAAGATTACACTGATATTTACTTAAATAATAAAGATATAAGTTTTCATGAAGTGCATAGTTACGATTCTGTACTAGTAATTAAAAAATATACTGGAGGCAGCGCCCTCGCTCGAGACGCGCACTCCGCGCAACTTGTTCCCTGTCATTTGCATGGGTCAAATGCGTTCTACGAAAAACTATGAAATTCACTATTTTGACTATTAAGCACATAAAATATCATGAAAACTTACGTGTTTCAGCACTAACACTGAATTTAGGTTAATAAACACACTGAATCTACTGTATTACGGTACTAATCACTTAAATATTTCTGTATTATTGTCTCTAAATCGTCTTTTGACTTACGAAATTTTCACTCGCGATTTTACTGTCTTTCAGTAGAAAAAACGACACTGAAACAGGGTTGCCGCGCACATTTTTAGGGTTGTCGCGAACAGTACTTACGTAAACATACAACGTGGTGATGACATGATGACAATACGACAATAAATTAAAACACGGTTATTACTAGCCTATAGCAGCATTTTAAACACATTTAAGTTGTTTATCGAAAATCTAAAAATCTAAAAATTTTAACAAAATAAAAATTGTGTATTTTTTTAAATAAAATATCGAAATAATAAGTAACACCATTTGTAATCATCTGTAATAATTGAGAAAGAGAATTTAAAATCAAGGATTCGCACAGGTCTTTGACCTAACGATCTATGCCATAATTTTAAATAAAAAAATTAAAATAATTTCCTGTGGCTAAACTTAATTTGATTGTTTTTTTTTTTTTTTTTGTACCATCAGAGAACGTGATACTCTGTACGTGGTTTTATTTAATATCGTATTGTCATCTCCACTTTGTATATTGCAACATGAGCCATAAAACCTTTATATGAATAAATACTCTTCATACTTTTTCAGAGCGGCACCTGATGCTGTAACGAATTCAGTGATTATTCTAAGGACTCATTCGATGAATTTTTCATGAATACATACTAAGGTTAGTGCTCGCGAATGGGACCATAAATTATCCTATTGTTTTAGAAATACACTAGGAGATGTGGGTGTATTCAAGGCCTTTTTCTACGTCCGGCGACTCCGAATATAGAAATTATATTAGTTCCGCATCTATTACCTATTATCATAATGTCAACCTATTTTCTGTAACAAACAAGATGTAATATCGATATTGCTCTAACATTATATTTGGTAGTTAAAACGATACATTTTAAGGAAGACAATATACACTCAGGGACGAATTTAGATGAATGCAAAAAAACGCACAATAACAGCATTATTCGTGTTTATTCAGCTGATACATGCATGTAATACACATGATAAGCTGAATAAACACGAATAATGCTGTTATTGTGCGTTTTTTTGCATTCATCTAAATTCGTCCCTGAGTTTACAGATGATTACAAATGGTGTTACTTATTATTTCGATATTTTATTAAAAAAAATACACAATTTTTATTTTGTTAAAATTTTTAGATTTTTAGATTTTCGATAAACAACTTAAATGTGTTTAAAATGCTGCTATAGGCTAGTAATAACCGTGTTTTAATTTATTGTCGTATTGTCATCATGTCATCACCACGTTGTATGTTTACGTAAGTACCTCTCATTTATCATCAATATTTACGAGAGTCATTTGAATGTTATGAATAATATTCATGATAAATAAATTTATAAAAGACGCCAGCGCTAGTTTAAAACAGTATCGTTTGATTAAACTAGGTACAGGATTGCCTCGTTAGTCTAGTGGTCGCAAGTGAGACTGCTGAGCGTTGGGTTCAATTTCCGGGTCGGGCAAAGTGATATTGGCTTTTTTATTAGATAATTCTCAGCCAGCAGCAGCCCGGAGTCTGGATTCGTGTCCGCTTAGTGGCAATAGGCCCTATTACATGGGACTAATAACATAACTTGCGAAATGTGGGTGTAATAGCTACTATACACTTCTGCCTACCCTTTCGGGGAATACAGTCGTCGTAATATGTGAAGATATGATGAAAATTTCACTACTCAATTTTTTCTCCAATATTTTTGTAAGCTCAGGTATAAATCTAATTTAGAAGTAGATACTAAATTAAAAGCTATTGCTGGTGCAGTGTGGGCTTCCCCTAAACTATAGCTATTGATTTGACACATAATCTTAGGTTTTTGCCCAAAGTAGGAACGCATTAGAAAAATAATATTTCATTTTGTACGAACGACGGGGGCTTAACGTTTGCTTTTCTATGGCATGATTGAATTAACATCGAATAAAAGGATTTGCAATATTTTAGTTAAGATTAATTTTTTTATCACTGTCGCTGAAATATATTTTAATTGGAGTCAAATAAGAGTAAGTTAAGTTACGTGCTTCGAATATTTTTTTTATTTATTAACACTACTTTTACCATTACTTGATTAAACTCATCAATTATTCGACTCTTCTATTGTAATAAAGGCCACATGTGGCCCAGTAATGCCTTACATTTCTTGCGAAGCACCCGTCTAAGCATTGAAGTAATGAAACTGATATTTCGTAGCTTTTGGCTTGCTTTAGGTGTAGTGTAAAAAGCTGATTTGTGTTTAAATAAATCGAAAAAATATTAAGAGCAAATTTTTTCGTGATTTCATTATTGGTCCCAAGATAAAAGTTGGTTATAATGATGAGTAAAATGACTCCTTAAGAGGTTTAGTATAAACTAAGAATAAAGTTGTATATTAATTAAATTCCTACTTGCCGTTTGGGTGTGCCGCCTTTTTGGCATGGGCATGCCCGGCATCAACTTTATGTTTACTAGAGTCTTATTTTTGTTATTTTATGAATGATATTGTTGTGGTGTCACTGTCTTGTGCCAAATAAAATAAAAATAATAAATAAATAAATATTTTGGGACATTTTACACAACACCATCTAGTCCCAAACTAAGCAGAGCTTGTAATATGGGTACTAGACAATGGATATAATACTTATATACTTTTTTTTTTGTAAATACATGCTTATAATACATAAGAAACACCCAGACCAACACAAACACTTATGTTCATCACACAAATATTTGTGTTCTGTGGGAATCGAACCCACGACCTCGTGATCAGCAAAAGTTAATCTTTCTTTTATTTCACTATTTGGGCGGATGGACTATACACATTTCAACTTTATGAAATAGTCTCAACTCAACCATGGATTTTGTTCGCCTCTGCGATTGCATCGTATATTGGATATTGAATTACGCCTGTCAAGATCTCCTTTGAGAAGATAAGCATAAGGCAGTTAGTCAGTTGGAAATCGCATTTTGTGGTGTTGGCACTCGATTAAGATGATCACTTCTAACGTGTGAAGTGACTGTGTTTGATCGTATGACTAAGAATTCTTTCACTGTTTATTCATATTTCAAATAAGTAATTTACTCAGATCCAACTCGCGGTGAATACAGAAGCGACGGAATCGGATTTCTTTGATTCAAATAAAAGACAATGAACTAGGAGACAATTCATCAAACAACCTCATTAAAATGAAAGGTAATGAAAGCAGATAAAGCTCAATGGGGTTGGTTGGGTTTTGCGTGAGTTCGTTTCTCAGGTTAAACCAAATTAATTGTAAGTTATTTTCACAGATAACGAAATATATGTTGCCGACATTAAATTTGTGTTCAATCAATAAATCGACAAAAAGTAGGGAACAACTGTTATTATTTTCGCAATCTCAGTGTTGGTCCCATAGTAAAAGGTGTTCACACTGATGAGTACAATGACCCCTTAAGAGGTTTTCAGTTATTTCAATAACACTTTGTATGTAGATGATTTGTTTATCTCGTAAATAACAAAACGAACATCCTTCTGTATTCACACTGTGTAAATAAAACTGACCGTTTTCAAAATTACGAAACGAAATCGGTTTATTTGATTATGCTATCCCAAATTCATGTAATTTTATTAATCTCTTGAGAATTCCAAGTAAAGGACCCTTTTCATTAATTTTACTGTCAATGATCACACAATATTTAAACTTATCTCGACCCCAAACTTCGTTTACATAGCGACCCTTAGAAATACTTTAAAATCATTGAGTTTTAAATTGCCAATCTTGTTCGTTGTAATATTTGCATAGCAGCAATGAAGATTGGGTACTTATGTACCTATTCGGCTGTAAGTAACTGAGCGTGCTTAAAATATAAAAAAGTACGTTGATCAATATTGCCTTGTATGTTTTTGTAATTTATTAATCAAGTTCAGAAAATTGTGAACATAGCCAGCCCGTACCGTCCCACAAATAGGCACGGTCCTATACTCAGAATGAGAAAATTGTTTGGCTGTGTTTAAATATAAAACTTTTTAACAAAAAAATTAACCGGCGAAAAATTACTAATTATGAGTCGGCGCCAAACAAACTTTTAACAAGCAAAGTGCGTGCAAGTTGCAAGTGGCCGAGCGCAGAACGCATTTTTGGAAAGTTATTGTTTATCGTTGAAAATTTCACGTTGTACTTGATGTTACGTTGTTTTTATTATTTATTTAAAGTAATTTAATGATCCGATTTAATCCGAGTTATCGGCAACTACGTACCACGCAATTAATGTTGCTTTAATTTCAAAATGAAAGCTAATGCCAAAGTGAATGCATTACACAATTGCCCCACTGGTCGTGGTCACGAGCTGACACACGCGCGCGAGACGCGTGAGGTGGTATGTACGCATTACGCTAGTAATATATATAATAATAATAATAATAAATTTGTCTATGGTACGCATTAAATCCCGTTTTACATTAAACTAGCCTGTGCCCGCGGCTTCACCCACGTGAATGTCATGCATCCCTCGGGAACTGTTCATCTTCCCGGGATAAAAATGAAGATAAAAATAGCCTATATGTTATTCCGGGTTATTTTCTATCTATGCCACATTTAATTAAAATCCATAAAGTAGTTTTTGCGTAAAAGAGTAACAAACATCCATACATACATCCATACATCCTCACGAACTGTCACGTTCATAACGTTAGTAGGAAATAGGATAGTAGGATATAAATTAGGATCAATCGTACCCCCCGGCCAAGGGTCGCTAGAGGTAGAGAGGTGGTTTTTAGTCGGTGATTCCGACACTGGCTCCGCCTCCCCGGGCGGAGTGAGTCCACGAGGATATAAAAAATAAAAAAATAAAAAAAACCTACAAATATTATAAATGTGAAAGTTTGTGAAGATGTTTGGATATCTCCTTCTCCTCCTCTCAATATGTACTACACAGTATAGGTACCACCACATATGTCTATGTTTGCCCTGTTTTTAGTATTTGTTGCTAAACTACATAGTATGCACTATAATCAGACGAAGTTTGACGCTGGTATGTATTACAGTTTCGAATATAGAGCAGGAACAAAAACGTTGAAAAAAATGCATGTTTTTCGAGGTTTCTTGTATGGAAAACTTAAGGGGGTCCCTTAAGTTTTAGACTTTTTTTATTTTTAGTATTTGTCCTGATAGACGCCATAGTAACACATATTCTGGTTATCTATTACCGTTACAAAGATGACAGACAGACGGACGGACAGACGGACGGACGGACGGACGGAGAGCGTAGCGAGAGTAATAGGGTTCCGTTAGCACCCTTTGGGTACGGAACCCTATAAAAGTATAAGCTAAATATAGACTTTGTTTGTCAGATAATATTAATGAGATATGAATTTTGATATTAAGAGTGTTACTGAAATTAATGAAGCTTTTCCCATTAACTGCTGCTCCACCTAACTGCGCAACGCTTAGGATATGAACATTGTATTTTACTGCCGGTGATAAAGGACGAGTCACGGTCCAAGCTCTATACGAGTATTGGTGCTTCTGGCTATTTGGTTTCGGAATTTCGGATACCTACACTATTTTTGTTTCAGCAAAAAAATATCAGGAGTGTTGCTTTCAATTCAACTTAATTCTCTTTTGAACATACTATACAGGGTAATTGAAAAAAGAACCGAAACCTCTTAGCACTAACTTTGTAATATGACCCTGAACAACATTTGTTCTACGAATCTTAATTTTTTTGGCTAACCTGTTTAGTTTTTTGGCTAACCTGTTTAGTTTTGGCCAAAGTCGTAGAACAAACGTAGGATCGTAATACGAAGTTACTACTTGGAGGTTTCGGGTATTTTTAAAATTATCCTGTATACAAATATGTTGCATTTCGATATTATCGGGCTACAGCCACAGAATACATAATTATAAAAAAATAAAAATAATACTGCATTCACTCACCTATGCCCAGGTTCAGGAGAACCCGCACATAAACCGCACATGATGGTTCACTTCTCGCGTCCCCTTCGTAACACTATGAACACACATTTAGCGCGTGTACAAACAAACGCCATCGCGCCATTTGTAAGAGTGTATACAGGTATCAAATTAACGCGGTTGTATGGTATATCCCGGGTGTGCTATAGCTTCATATTCGCCGGTGAACCTCCTTTGCTGGGCATGAGCTTCGCAAACAATGGAAGATCATTATGTTCATACGTTTTATAATGCAGACATAATGCTCAGGAGAATAAGCTTTAAGTATAAACATGCTTTTGTTTCTCACAATAGAACTCGACATTGTGATAAATAAGAAATGCATGTTTCATTAATTAAATATTGTTTAATACAATAATATCCAATTAATACATAACACTAGGATGACACATGATGGCTCTATAGGCCCTCTTCGTACCTCCTTAGAGATCCCGAGTCAATCCAAACTAGTCTTGGGTAGCACAACAAAAAAAGTGAGGATTGTGCGACGCGCTCTTTTGAATACTGTGTATCACACTGTGCTAGCACGATTGAGGCGAGGCTGCACCCTGTGCTGTATGATGCATGTGCTAGGGTTCACTATGCACACTGCACAGTAACCAAAACTCAAATGCCACAGATAACTTCAGCATCCTCTCCTCACACGCGACTCTCGAGGCATCGAAATCGTGGTAGTACGATATTATAAAAAGAGTGAGTGACTCTTTTTGAACTAGTGAGTAGATAAGATTGTGTTAGCACGTGTGCTGAGTCACTCGACACCAACCCAACACTAATCCACTCTGTCGTCTGTCTGTCTGTTTGTTACCTTTTCACGACTAAACTTCTGAACCGATCGTAATAATATATGACATAGAGGTAAGCTGGAGCCTCAAGAAGGACATAAGCTACTTTTCATCCCGAAAAACTAAAGGGTTCCTATCCTACAGAATACGCGAAAAACGACATTCACGCGGGCGAAGCCACGGCCTACCCAATAACCAGATTTTGCCTCTTCTTATGAGAATACATGGCTCGCCTCGGTGACCGGGAGAGGGTTGTACCCCCGATGCAAACTCGCAGCCGCATGAGCCAGCCGTCGCGCGCTTTCATTCGTACGTAATACGTAACCTTAAAACATAACAATGTTTAAACATATTTATTGTTAACAATTTATAACATACTCTTACATATTGAAGGGTATATCATCTGTGCAACTAGATTCTTATCAACCAGTACCAACACGAAGGGTCTAACACCTATTGTTTAGGAGATATGGCCATCAGAAGTTTTGACCATTTCTGTCTCTACAGCTCATCGAGCCGTTTCAATTAAGTACTAACACAATGGGTCTAAGAGCTCAAGTTTAGGATATATGCCCGTCAGAAGTTTTAACCATTTATTTGAGAAGATCGTATCGAGCCCTTTCATTTGAGTACCAACACGATTGGTCTGAGAGCTCAAGTTTAGGGTATTTGGTTCAGTTCAGCTCAGCTCAGCTCAGCTCAGCTCAACTCAGTCCTTTAGATCAATAACAGTATTGTGTTTGCGTATTCTTATTAGGTATAGCAAAATTTATATTTAGAATTATCATTTTTGGAAGGGGTTATTGGTAGGGTAGGGTAGGTATGTCAAAATTAGTAGAACTTACCCGTCAGTTTTTTTCATGTTTTGTTTTCGATATTTTTTAAGTAATAAATATTGATTTGTAGATTTTGTAGTGCATACGAGTTGTTTCATTGTTTCGGGGCCATGTAGTTAGGTGTGAAGTTTTTCGTTGTAACGTGCATTCGTTGTTCCGTGATTCGTAATCGAGTGTTTTCGTTGTTACGATATTCGTTGTTTCGTGCTTTCGTCATTAGATTATTCATTATTAGAAACATTCGGTGTTGAGTTATTCGGCGTATCATTTTTCGAAGTTGCGTAGCACACTCCTTAAAAACAAATATGCTTTATTTTAGATGACATCACCTCGTATATACCATCGCCGCATTATGTTCAGTTCAAACACGTGCCACGTGTGATAAAAAAAGAATAAGTAATTTAATGCCCAACATTTTTTTTTATTTATGTATTAGTTAATTCTCATGTAAGTGAATGTATTCTTGTGAGAAATAAAGTTATCTTAAACCTCAATTTCCGAGACCAAAATTTTAAAAGTAAATAAACATAAATAAACAGGACATTGCCCATTCTCTTAGGAGCTTTAGGCCCCACAAAAAAAATTGCTATGTCACGGCGGTTATAGTCTTATTTTGTAGACCAAGAATTATCTTTTATTATTCTGCAAATGATTTTAATTTTTTCACCCTGGTTTAAGAGAAATCTAATTTTATACAACTTCATAAATAATTGATAAGTACGCTCCGTGCCGATGCACGATTGGGCGATATAACTGAACACACCCATAAGGACATCCAGACATTTTATTTTTATTTTTATGTATTCATGACCATGGATACATGTCCTTCAGTCGTAATCATTGAACATATTATACTTATCATGTATGGTGTTGCAAGATATTGTTATTTTGTTAATCGATTTTGTACGTATTTTTTAAATAACATTGGATAAGCTTTTCAAGTTTTTGGGTGTATTCATTTATATCGATTTCAAAGTAATATTTCAGTTAATTTAAAATGATTATAACAATATTTACAATAAATGCATAGGTATTTTAAAGCAAAGAATCATCTTATTTTTCTGTACAAAAAAGGTTTCAAAAATATGTTTTGCAATTTCTTTTGGTTTGACGTCATATGCGTGATTCTTTATTATTTTTAACGGATTTACGCATGCGAACCGAAGTCTAAAGATATACATTGTGGTAAGAAAAAAAAAGAAATTAATCAATTATGATAAGTCTAGTATAATAGCATCTAAAACAGTAAAAGTGAATTTATAGAAGTATCGATATTTAGAATCGATTCTGATTATTTGTTGAAATAGTCTGATATCTGGCAACATTTACGTTTGGTTTGAATGGAGGATATACTTATGATTCAGTTTAATACATATTTATTATGTTTTTAATACTAGGGTGAAAGAAATGTTGATAAAGAACAAATAAACATGAAAAAATAAGACATAATTTTTGAATAACATCTAGTTTTGTCATGGTGCCAAAAATGGGCCCATCCGTGGGCATTGTCCTTTTATGATTGGGTGTTAAAATAAGTGGACTGTGTATAGAAAATAGGCGTGGTTCATTGCCTTTATAATAAAATGTATAACTTTGCGGGACAAACAATGTCGGTGAGTCGTCCCGCCGGTGCTATTCCACGCGCCGCTGTTGGGGTCGATTCCCAATACGAACCTCTTACCCAATTGACTTGCAAGCTTTTTATCCGTGCGGGTTTCAAGAAGTGTCCTTGAAATGTTTTTCGTGAAGTGTGTCAACAAAGGCGGGGCAGGGTCACTCACACGCTTGTCAGGCAAAATTAACGACGGACGGAGGCGTCTGTCATTCCGTTCAGATGCCTCTTAGTCAAGAGTGTACACATGCCTTAATTCTTAAGTAGGCTACAGTGGCAAACAGTAAAAAGTTCGGTGAAATATGGGTATTTATATCACGTTATATAAAATGTTCCGACAACAATGCGGCGACAACGTACTTTTATGTTATAAGTTCCTGTGGCTGAACACTGACCCCAAGATACAAGCCAAGTCCTAGTTTGGGGATTATAGTAGGTATCTGATTTCTTGCACTATTGCAAAAATAATAATAAAAAAAAAAAAAAAAATAATAATAATAATATCTATATATTGGTGTCGATTTTCTTGTTTACAAACTAAACTCATTTTAAGCTATCGCTCTGTTTTACTAATAATAGATGCAAGAAAGGGATGGCAACAATTTTTGAACTGTCAAATTAGTTTATGTTCCACTTCTTCGTGTTTTTTGTTGGCACGTTCGAAAATGACGAATAATGTCGTTTTGCCATCCTATACTATAAAAAAAATAAAAAATAAAAGACTATGTGTGGTAGGGTTATCTCTTCTACAACGTGTTATTGAAGTAACCGAAAACCTCTTAACGGGTCATTGTACTCATCAGTATGAACAACTTTTACTATGGGACAAAACCTGAAATCGCGAAAAAGTAAATACTGATGAGTACAATGACCCCTTAAGAGGTTTTCAGTAATTTCAATAACACGTAGAAGAGATAACCCTACCACACATAGTCATATGTTTATTGTCGTGGCTGGTATTGAGTCAGATAGATATTATTAGCGGTTTTAAATCCGTCGATAGGAAGATATGATTGCTTCTGACTATACCAATCGTTATGAAAAAAGTCCGAGATTTTTCACAGATCGCAGGTAGATAAAGTTTTTATCCGTTCGTTGAACAGACAAAATAGTTTTCTGATACTACAGATTTACTCACCTTATAGGTAAATCGCGTGAATATTGTTTTTCTCCGAACAAATAGCGCAACAGTTGATAAGACACGAAAAGAAAACAATGAAAGTGTAGACAATAAACAGGTAATGTTTACTTTAAATCAAGTAGTTCGTCTCAAATCTTACCGATTGCTTTGTTTGTTCTGTATTTTTATTTACTTTATAAAAGTATTCTGTTTTATACATTTACATTTAATGTGGTATAGGCCAAAGACATTTCTAAGTATAATACCTTTATGGTATAGGCCTAGTCAGCGATATACAGTCGAACAAGGAGATAATAAGTATGCAGGGTCACTAGATAAAATAAAATAAAAAATACTTTAAGACTTCATACATTGAATTTAAGATTGGTTAGTGAACAATATGATACCAAGGCACAGATTACCTATAAGTTAACCAAGGCAGCAAATTTAACTCAAAAAACAACTTATTCTATTTTAAGTTTGTCCATATTTCATTGACTTCCTTTAGGTTTGTTGAACAGATTTTATTCTTATCATTAACCCTATAAAGATCTATCAACAGAAGCTATAAAATACAGGATGGTACTTCTTCCCGTTTATGTTAGTTCTATTCCCGGCTCAGGCAAGAGATTTTTTAATAATCTATGAATGTGTAGCGACATCAATCCGGTGACATGAAAACTATCCTGGATCGCGCAAGCAGAGTTTACACGCAAGTTTGCATAAATACAAGCGCCCAACATCAACCATTGGTACACTCCGACGCCGTCGTCCTAAATATCGTCCCCGCCTACACCCACACAGATACCGAGAGTCCGACTCTCGAGAAACAGAACACGATGCAGCAGCGGCTGCTGGGGGGACCAGTGGCGGGGGTCTCCCAGCTGCACCCTGAGTCGAGGTCCGAGCTCCCCCCTGGGGACGCCCTCACGGTGTCGCAACCGGAATCTCAAAATACCACCGCAATCTCGCCACGCGAGACCGGCCCTATGCTCTAGAGTAGTTCCTAGGAGTAGGCTTAATAGCCACTGGATAGGATTAGGTAGGTCTTAGCCTCGCCGGCGAGGCTTGCCGAATAACGGCGATTCGCGAATAACGCGTCACACACACACCCGATATACCGAAAGTCCGCCACTTTCGAAAAATTCATTCCTGATGCAGCAACGGCTGCTAGGGGGACATAGGAACGGCGGGGTCCCCCTGCAATGCCACAGTAAGCCGAGGTCCGAGCCCCCCCTTGGGGGACGCCCTTTTGCGGTATTGCAACCGCGATTTTAGTTTTAAGTGTAGGATTAGGGAAAAACTTTCGGCGAATGGAGTCCCGCAAGGGACTCTCCACCAACCAGCCCGGTTAAGCAGAAATGGTACCACGGTACCAACTGCGAGAGCCAATTCGAAAAAAAAAAAAAAAAAAAATACAACTGTTGGGGAGTAGCTCGCCAGGCGCAGATCCAGCCTGGTCGGAGGATCCTCCCTTTGTGTTGGAGTAACATGATACCTCGTTCCTCCACAATCACTCAAAGACGTGCCAAGTGGAGGTAAATTTCGATAACACGAGCAGTGTTCACGGTAGCTTAGTGGCTAAAAGCACTGGCGTACTGAGCCAGGAGTTACAGATTCGGCTTACGAATCCGGCTCGTGAGCGATTTTTTCTTTCCACAATTTAAATCGTTTTCGATTTGAATTTGAATCGTTCGTTCGTTCGTTGAAACAATTTGAATCGTTCGCTTCGCATGCGTAGATGCGTTAAAATAATAAAATAGTCTATGAATGCTGAATTTTTCAAGTTAAAATCTCATATTTCCAATGTTTAAAGTCTTCCTGAAGCATAGCGAAGAGACACCTTGTATATTCAACGATACATATATACAACGTGCTATTGAAATAATTGAAAACCTCTTAGGTCGATTTGTGAATACAAATCGTCGCCTCAGTGCTTGAATGTCCAACCGACCATTGACCAAATTTTACCGGAGACTTTTTTTTAGTTTATTATTGATTAAGGAGAAATATTTTTTAAACTTTGAAGATTTAAGAATAATGTATAGTATTATTACATTATTCTTAAATCATCAAATTTTTTAAAATATTTCTCTTAAATCAATAATAAACTAAAAAAAAACGTCTCCGGTAAAATTTGGTCAATGGTCGGTTGGATATTCAAGCACTGAGGCGACGAAATGTGATATCTTTTTCGCGATTCTAGGGTTGGGTGGTTGGTATAGTAAAAGTTGTTCATACTGATGGGTATAATGACCCCTTAAGAGGTTTTCAGTTATTTCAATAACACGTTGTATAATAAAAAGAAAAGTTCTGACTCATTCACTGACTGATTCAACAACGCCCAACCTAAACCCTTAGACCGAGAAACCAGAAATGTTGCATAGAGGTACCCTTTATGATGTAGACAAGGAGGGGGGTGACTGCATACTGGAAGGCGCAGCCTGGCTAGTCCCCCCACATGGTGGACCGACGACCTGGTGAAGATCGCAAGAATCCGCTGTATGCGGAAGCGCAGAAGCGGTCATTGTGGCGATGCTTGGGATAGGCCTTTGAATGTACAATCTGACATAAAATTTAAAAATACACTACAATAATAACTTATTCTAGTAGTAGGTATACACACAATAAAAAGGACAAAATATGGAGATATTTCACGGCTTTTTACAAAATATAGGAAATTCAAATACATTATTATTTTAATCTCATGTCACCTGGCTTCAGAGTTCGAACACTAACGAAGCGTGTCTGGGCTTAAAAGATATTTGTCACATTTGTGCTATTTCGTCAAGCTAAAAGTGACTAACAGTATATTTTACTATATAATGTTATATTGCGTCTTATGTACAAATGGATATATGCTAATACAGAGTTCTCAAAGAGTGTTATTTCTAATAATTTTAATAAGTATTTCATTTATTTATTGAAATTTTCATGTACACACAAAAAAATGGGACTTGAACGCACAAAGGTACTGCTTCACCATCATCATCATTTCAGCCGAAAGACATCCACTGCTGGACATAGGCCTACCCCAAGCATCGCCACAACGATAGGTCCTGTGCCTTCCGCATCCAGCGGATTCCCGCGACCTTCACCAGTTCGTCGGTCCACCTTGTGGGGGGCCTACCCACGCTGCGCCTTCCAGTACGCGGTCACCACTCCAGAACTTTACTGCCCCATCCGTACTGCGAGCAATGTGCCCCGCCCACTGCCACTTAAGTTTGGAAATTTTTCGGGCTATGTCGGTTACTTTCGTTCTCCTGCGAATCTCCTAATTTCTGATTCGATCACGCAGGGACACTCTGAGCATTGCCCTCTCCAATGCCCTTTGAGTGACTTTGAGCCTTCTTATCAGGCCCATTGTGAGCGACCACGTTTCAGTACCGTAAGTAATTACTGGCAATACACACTGGTCAAAGACTTTCGTCTTGAGACACTGCGGTATTTTGGACGAGAAGATATTGCGTAGCTTCCCGAACGCTGCCCAACCGAGTCGGATTCGACGATTGACCTCTTTCTCGAAGTTGGACTTACCTAGCTGGACAGTTTGTCCTAGGTATACATAATCGTCAACAACTTCGAGTGTAGATTCTCCGATGCTTACGGGAATGAGTGCTATATGGGAATTCGACATAACCGTTGTCTTGTCCATATTCATTTTAAGACCCACTCTATCGGAAGCTCTACTGAGGTCATCGAGCATTGTACCGAGGTCCTCCATAGTCTCAGCCATGACTACTATGTCGTCGGCAAACCGAAGGTGAGTGATGTACTCGCCGTTTATGTTAATGCCTAGCCCATTCCAGTCCAGAACCTTGAAGACATCCTCCAATGCAGCAGTGAACAGTTTCGGAGAGATCACATCTCCCTGTCTCACACCTCGCTGCAGAAGGATAGGTTTCGAGGCTTGGTCCTGTAATCGGACTGACATAGTGGCGTTTTCATACAAATACTTTAACACTTCGATGTACCGATAGTCAATCTGGCACCGTTGAAGAGACTGTAGTACCGCCCAAGTTTCGATCGAATCGAAGGCTTTCTTTTAGTCCACAAACGCTAAACAAAGAGGCAAGTTATACTCTTCGGTCTTCTGTATAACCTGCCGCAGCGTATGTATGTGGTCTACGGTGCTAAAGCCTTTTCGGAACCCGGCTTGTTCGGAAGGCTGGAAGTCGTCAAACCCGCGCGAAAGACGGCAAAGGTACTGCTTATCTCTTAAATAATCTTCCAGCATTAATTGTCCTCTAATTTTAAGTATCTAGTTATAGTTTTTCTTTATATTATAGGATGGCCTAAGGTCCACCTGATGTTTAGCGGTTACCTTTGCCCATAACAACTGCAATGCAAAGGCTGTTGCCTAAATGGTACCACAAGTCAGTTCGCCAAACAAAGAAGATGAAGATGAAAAGTCTCATGTGATTGTAATTTCACCAGCACCCTCACTCTTCACACCGGAACACAGCAATGCTAGCATCTCTGTTTGGAGGCAGATGTAGGTACGGTACGGTCAACTGGTTTTTAGCGGCTTCTATTGTAAATATAACGAAGTGAAAGATCACTTCATTTAACTTAAGAAAGTAAAAGTTTCTTTCTTTAATAGGTATTTTCTTTCTCACTTAATTTGAGTATTTACTAAGTGCCAGTAGTCAACCTTCAAACAACAATATTTTAGAACTGAATTCAAAACCATGTTAATAATAGGCTCAGCAATTTTTAATTAAACCATCAAGGTACATCAATCTCAAATATTTCGAGCCCAATTTTAAAAGAATCCGAAATAATACATTCGAAGCAGTAATTCACAGAAATAGTGACTGACATGATCTGTTTCATATCATCCATCACTCCATAAGAATTTAAATCAAACCTGAGTAAATAGAGTATGTCCAGACCCATGTTTATTTTAGTTTATTCGACTGCTACAATCAGTGGTTTTCTTTGTAACTATATCGTGAAATAGTAGGTCTGTAGGGATGCACCGTTTTGAACTGTGTGGAAAAGTCGTTTCGTAGTTTATATTTGGTGACATAGTTTCATCAACGAAAACTCGTTACAAACGATAGAAAAAAATAAGTGGTTCCACCATGCTCTATATTTTTTTATATAATGTGTGATTTTTCTAGAACAAACATGAAAAGTCCCACAATCTTGCATCTTAAAAATATACCAATAATTTCCAGCAGTGTAGTATCTACTTATTACTGTTACTATCAGCCTGTAACATACCAGTTCTGGACAAAAGCCTTCCCCTTGATTTTCAATCTGTGAGGTTTTGTGCTGCGAAAGGGCAAAATCAAAAAAAAAGACAAAAACATTAGATACAATACAAATTTTCTTTATTGCACACAAAAAGTACGCAGATAATGATCATTATGTTTTTTTTTATTATCGACTAACCATCATCGTTGGCACAAAAAGTAGATAAGTAATATATTTAGTACACCTACATGCATTAAAAGAGCCTCCACGAGTGACGATATTTAATTGATCGTCCGGCGCACCCTGGGCAGTCAGCCCCGCTACCAACTTGCTGACTGGCTAATCTTTTCCCCACAACATGAGCTATTATCATTATGCAGCTCGTGTCGACACGAAGAAGTAGAAGAAGAAGAGTACACCTACAACATAAATACTAGTATAACCTTTTACAATCACTTCTCATGTAGAATTGCTTTGATCTCTTAAATCACTAACAATTCCAGTTTGCTGTCATTCATTTCTTTTGAAACACCTCACTTCATTCATCGTAGTGGGATCGATGGTTCGTAGATATAGCACCTGCTGAACAAACTTTTTACCCCACTTTAATGTTTTTTTTATTTGTGTTTTCATCTACATGGGCCTAATCCTGGCAACCTGACAAACCTGGAAGAATAATAAAGTTGCTTGAAAAAAAATCTAGTTTAACTCAAATGGTCTTCATTATGTCATTAAGTGATTTGTTTTAGATACAGTTTACAAACCATATTGTAAGAGGACATTTCTAGCAGAAAGAGACTGAACCTATGCGTCCATAAGGATTTCCCCACGAGAAAAAAGGTCAAAACTCCAGTAAATTCGCAGCTTCAAAAAAAATACGAAACGTCCAATAGATATTATAAGATTTTTGATCAAAAGTTTCTAGTGTCTTCCTGTTATTTTAAAACATTAAACTAACATATTACAGTAAAATTAAACAAAACGTTGATTTATGAATTTCAACGATTTTCGTGTGTTCGAAAATTCACATTTCGCGTACGTCGTTGATGTCTTTGATAAACTCTCGTAAATTAAATCAGTTTCTATGGGGTATCAGGTAGATGGGTGGTACGGAACCGTTACTGCGCGAGTTCGACTCGCACTTGGCCGGTTTTTTATTCGCAGCGCGTCTCAGAAAGTTGCTTTTTTTTTCTAATTTTTGAAATAAAGTAAATAAATGACAATTGGCTGATGTTTCACAAAAATTCTAATTGTATCATGTAGCCACACTATGTGAGAGTACGTGTAAGAAAAATTTCAGGCCATGATGACTAGAAATGTGATATAAGGTCGCAAAATTCTTGAAAAACAATAAAACAATCATATCATGACTTACGGTGCCGAGACGTGGACACTGACAGTTGGGCTAGTCCACAAATTTAAAGTCGCTCAGCGAGCTATGGAGCGAGCTATGCTTGGAGTTTCTTTGAAGGATAAAATCCGCAACGAGATTATCCGGAGAAGAACCGGAGTGACCGACATAGCTTGTAGGATCAGTAAGCTGAAGTGGCAGTGGGCTGGCCATGTCTGTCGAAGGACCGATGGCCGTTGGAGCAGACGAGTCCTTGAGTGGAGACCGCGTATCGGCAAACGCAGCGTAGGGCGCCCCCCTGCCAGGTGGACCGACGACCTAAAGAACGTGGCTGGGGGGGACTGGATGCGGAAGGCAGAGGACCGAGCGTTGTGGCGCAACTTGGGAGAGGCCTATGTCCAGCAGTGGACTGCGATAGGCTGAGTTGACTGAATCATATTTTATAAACGGTATAGAAATTCCCCACACTAATGCTGCAAGCTGATAGCTAGGCATGTCCTCTAACCAGGGTTTTACCTTGGACCACTAGCAACCGGACACCTGTATATAACACATCACTCAATAAGTTCGTAGGATGACTTATATAACAACAACTTATGGGCAAAATTTGACTTTATTCATCAACATAGTCTCCTTCATGAGTGATACATTCATTCCAACGCTTCTCTAATATATTTCTATGCCTTTTTATAGAACGATTTGTCAAACCCTTCAAAGTACGCTCCAATTTTGGCGATGACCTAATCATTGGAGCCATATCTCTTTCCGGCGAGCATATTTTTGAGATTCGTGAACAGGTAATAGTCACTGTGGGCTAAATCTGGAGAATACGGTGGATGCAGAATCAATTCGAAGTGCAATTTGTGCAATTTTGCCATCATTTCGATCGACTTGTGACACGATGCATTTTCTTGGTGAAAGAGCACTTTTTTTTTCTCGTTTGGGACAATTTTTTCGCGATTTATTTCTTCAAACACACTAATAATGCTATTTTATATTCACTATTGATCCTTTTTTTCCTTTTCAAGATAGTCGATGAATATTGACGGCTTTTGTGGGTTGCTGTCCACTCAGCTGACTGCCGATTTGACTCGGGAGTGTAGGAATGGATCCATGTTTTATTCATTGTCATATATTGCATGAAAAAAACTTTTATATTTTGCCTGAACAGCTCCAAACAGCGCTCTGAATAATCACCACGTTGTTGTTCTTGGTCAACAGTGTGCAAACGCGGTACCCACTTCGAATAGAGCTTCCAGCTTCCTCATGGTCAAATGTTCATGCAAAATAGTAATTACACTACCTCCTAATATCGTTACGGTGTCAGCTTTTTTACGAAACTGTTTTCTGGAACAACTGCCGAATTTGGGCGACCAGAGCGTTCAGCATCGTTGGTGTCTGTACGGCCATGTTTAAAATCAGCAAATCACTTCTCTACCATGAGTCTCCATGAAGCAGAACCCGAGTAACACTTTTTAGGCCATTGCTTTGCTTGAAAGGTATTTTTTTCTCATAAAAAGCAATGTTTTATTAACCCACGAAATTCATATTTTTCGATTGTTTTGAAAATTACAAAAGTAGGGTCACTAAAACTACTGTAATTTGTAAAATAATGGCGGGAATGTCATGAAATACTGACAAGTATCGTCTGAAAGTTTAACCTATTAATATATATATATAACCTTAGACCTATTTAAAAATCATAAGGATTTGTCAATAGTGGCGCTATCTATATGTCATCCTACGAACTTATTGAGTGATGTAATATTTGGCAGCATTATTTTCATTTTGTCTCTTTTGTTATAAATTAGATGTAGTATAATTAACTATCGTACAAAAAACGAGTAGTACTTACTTAATATGTAGTTTGTTTATACCAGGTGAAATAGCTGCTTCTTTTATTCTGTAATCTCAGACTGCTGCATAATAATTTGTTGCCGAAGGATATTCAATATAGGTAGGGTTGCCATCCGTCCGGGTTTCCCCAGATTTGTCCTAGTTTCGGGAGCGGCCTGGGGAGTCCAGGTGGGGTTCTTAAGTGTACGGAGAAACCAGCTTGGGTAGCAGCTTCTGGGGAAAAACCGGGTTTCGCCAAATGTTCGTGGTTTTCGAAGTCTTTGTTCGGCGTTGGAAATTTAGGTAATAACAGCTCTAAATATAGGGTACCTACGTATCAAAGGTTTTGGGTTACACCTCAGACGAATAAAAAATGGCGGACGGAATCTCGCTAAGAAAAGATTGAAGCTCTTCGTTTTTTCCTAAACCCACTATAATTTCGACAAAATATTAACGCACCAGATACTGTTATTTTATTTATCTACACTCGTATCGTAAAATTTGAATTATGAACTCGAAAGTAATGTCATAATGACATACTTTACGCACATGCACCTGTAATGAATTTAAAAAGTTTCATTACGATACAGTTTGCTGAACAAAACAATGCGGTAATTTAATTTTTTTTCCATAACCGCACACTTCAGCCCAACTAAGAAGTTTTTAATGCCACTTCGACCTAACCAAGGAGTTTTCAAACTTTTTTTTAGCAGTCGTACAGTTTGGCACCAATGAATACACAAAATTCAGGTTGGCGCCACTTGTCATACATTGAAAATTTTTATCGTTTAAAATCGCGTTTTTGGCAGAACTTTTGATTGTCATATTGCTTTTAATTAAGTGTTTACAGGCATATTTTTTGTATGATAAAACAGAGATTGACGGAATCCTGACAAGGATAGAAAATTAGTTCCGATTATAATGTTTTCGCCAGACCATATTTTATTATCTGTGAAGGCGCGCACCAGCGCGCGTGCGCGGCCGCGCGCCACGGCCTACTGGATTTGGTCACCCTAACTTGTAAATTTATTGTTATTGTTTACGTTATTATTATGGTTTTGTATGTCGAAAGTTTTATTCTGGGCAAAAATATCTGACTACAGCAGTGATACTGAACTGAGGAGAATATGACCCCGCCTGAATTTCTGGATGCAGCAACGTAAATTACGAACAATGTTTTACCAGAGAAATCAAGAAAAACAACGACAATGTTACCAAGATTTTGACTTTGGTATTTTATTTAAAATTGTATGAGTGTAGATAAAATAGTGTATGAAACTGACATAATTAGGTATTAAAACACTCGTGTGATACTATTAAAAACCTCGCCTACGGCTCGGTTTTTAAACTCACACTCGTGTTTTAATAACCCCTATTATGCAACAGTTTCATAAACTACTATTGTGACACTACGACAATGACTACTGTCACACGAGACTTGTTGCGTAATCGCGGCTTTTTTTCTTACTATGGGCACAGATAATATAATACTATAGTACTATGGGTGTGAATGGGTGCGTGCCAGCCCGTACTTTTAAGCTAGCCGTCTTACTATGGGTACTTCACTTTTTGTTTAGCGAGATTCCGTACCGACCTACTAGGTACTATAGAGTTATACATGTTATGTTGGTTTATAATTAGGTACTGTGTAATATATGTATACTTACCTATTTATATTTACTGTAGCCGTAAATTGAAAACAAAGGACAAAGAGAAGAAAACTAAATTCAATGGGCAAAAGGATCAATATGTTGGTACTAACGAGAGAATACAACGCAAACAATGTGTATTAGTAAGAAGAAAACAAACAAGATGGCGTCACTGCCTACGCTGTTTGTATTGAATACTAAGTGTACTTCAAACTGATAAAATAATTGTTAAATGGGATCACATAGCCGATTTGGGATCGAATTAAATATTTTGTTCAATTGACTTCACGAGGAGGCATCACTTGAATAACTCTTAAAAGTCAGGGTTGCCATGGATACACGAGCTAATAGGTACGTACCTATTTTTTGTAAAAGTAAAGCAACCTACAGTTAGGGTTGTCAACTTTTTTAGAATACCTAAATATATTTCTAATTTCTGGGATGTTAATTTAAACTAAAAGTACACTCCCATAAAAAAGTACACAAATAAAAAACATCACGGTTCATTTCGCCAGTAGTAAAAAAGTAGGTATTATTTATTTTAATTTTTTAAACATTTGTGGTCGACCGCATGTCAGTTGTAACAGTTTGACATTGACAGCGCCTTTATTTCGTAAGCAGTAAGGGCGGTTTTCTAATTCAAGTGTTACCACTGCAGCCAACTGTAGGTACCTATTTATTGGGTAATTATTACGGCTGCGTTCTCGATTACTGAGATATGAGGTGCTGTCAGTTTACGTTTAATTTCACTTACCTCCTCATTATTTGAGATTAAGATTTGAAATAAAGTACTTTTGCGTACTTTATTGCTATTCAAAAATTTGAACTACGGACACCTAAAATAACGTAAGATACTTTATTTTAAAGTAGATGTGGTTGGCAACCCTAACTACAGTATCTATTGTTTGATATTGGAGTTTGATCATATAAATAGGTAGGTAAAACTTATTGATGCTTTTCATCACATAATAAGAGTGCCAAGAAACTGCTGTTGTGTAGATAATTTACATACCGATCTATTTAAAGTATAATCATAGAACAAATAATAATAAGTATAATGTAGGTTAATAATTATTCCAATATATATCCTGAACGTTTTCAATTAATAATAAATATAATAATAATAAATATCTTTGGGACATTTTTACACAGCACTATCTAGTCCCAAACTAAGCAGAGCTTGTAATATGGGAACTAGACAATGGATATAATACTTACATACTTTTTTTTTGTAAATACATACTTAAAATACATAAGAAACACCCAAACCAACACAAACACTTATGTTCATCACACAAATATTTGTGTCCTGTGGGAATCGAACCCACGACCTCGTGATCAGCAGTCCGACAGTCGAACCACTAGACCACAGACGTCGTCACGTCATTATAACACTTCTCGAGATAGAACTACTAAGTATATGGCCTTCTCATACATTGGGAGCACCTTACATACAGTAAAAACCCTCTCATAGTTCTCTTTACACTTAATTTTGGTTTAAATTTAGAATCCACAAGCAGTTTCATAAAGCATATTCGCAGTGATTTGAAGAGCCTCCATCAGTGACGATATTCCGGCGCCACTGGGCAGTCAGCTCCGCTACCAACCTGCTGACTGGCTAATCTTTTTCCCACGACATGAGCTATTATCATTATGTAGTTCATGTTGACACGATAGAAAAAGAAGAAGTGATTTGTTACGGTGTAAATAAGTAGTAATTTTCTTAATGCCAAAACCCTTCACAACCGTGAGGTGTGCAATCTCAGGGAGTATTTCGCCCAAGCCGACGGGGGGATGCATCGAGATGTAGTTGCAGTGGACAAAGGACTGACCCCGCTCTCTTTGGCTAAAGAGAACTGGCGCAAACCGGTAGTACTTGATACTACTGACCGCAAGGAGGTATGGCAGAGCAAGGAGCTTCACTAGACGACAACCTCTGTGGTCTAGTGGTTCGAGTGTCGGACTTCTGATCACGAGGTCGTGGGTTCGATTCCCACAGGACACAAATATTTGTGTGATGAACATAAGTGTTTGTGTTGGTCTGGGTGTTTCTTATGTATTATAAGTATGTATTTACAAAAAAAAAGTATATAAGTATTATATCCATTGTCTAGTACCCATATCACAAGCTCTGCTTAGTTTGGGACTAGATGGTGCTGTGTAAAAATGTCCCGAAGATATTTATTATTATTATTATTATTATAATTTATATAGACCTAAGTAGTTGTGCATTAAGTTTACCCTCAGCCTCTTTTCTCCGCTCTATCGCTCAAAGGTTTGCTGGTAGAAAACTCATTTTTGAGTTAAGCTCGCCTTTTTACATGTAATTTATATTTACAAGTTAATACTGTATTTTTCTGGTGTACAATAAAGAATAAGAATAAATGTACGGCCATACATACTCAGCAGTGACTCGGCAAGGACAAAACAAATTACTCGCAGTGTTTTCCTACTTAACGAGACCTTCAGAGTGTAGAACTTACTTGGAACCGATTTGAGTTTTGTGCACACTATGTCAACCTGCGACCTCCAGTTCATAGTGCAGCCCACTCACAGACCTGGATACCTAAACTTACTGACGTACTCCATGTTTTGACACATTACCCAGTAAGCGTTGGGTAGACCTACGTGTATCCGGGTAAAAGCCGAATCAGCTCCCCGATTTAGAACCACACGATAGCCAGTTGTCGACCGGTTCTGTTTGATATCTCGTTTCGTCTGATGATTCACGCAACGAGAGAAAAAGAGATAACAAACCGAATCTGTCGACAACTGGTTATTGTGTGGTTCTGAATCTGGGAGCAGAACTGATTTGAGAAGAAATTTTGGACACTACCCAAAGAGCTCGGATAATATTAGGTATACCCGTATAAAAGTAGGTTTACACATTCTTGTAGTATTACCTGACACATATACAAGAAAGAGATATAAAGTTAGTTTAGTGCGAAATACAAGAGAGTCGACACCGTTAGTAAAAGTTCTCTCCAAATATCCAAATAAGAATTTGTGCCGCCATCCTTTCTCACTTAAGTGAGCTGAAGACAGGTTTAAAGATTAAATCCATTTAAAACCTCGTAGGCAGATTTTGCAAGCTTACCGCACAGGTACTTTAGATGTCTGCGATGTTTTCCTCGGCGAACAATGGTGGGAAATAAGCAGCTGATGCAAAATGACGTGTTGCTTTGTAGAACCAAAGAAATCTAAATAATATAAGGTAATAGAAGTGGCAAAGGCACACACAAAATGGCGGTCACTTACAGGTGTGTTGTGCGATCCACGTATCCCCATAAAACCAAGGGCAAAGTTTATAAAACAGCAGTTCGTCCGGCGTTACTGTATGGCTCCGAATGCTAGACAACAAAAAAGACGCATGAACAAAAGGTCCATACCAACGAAATGAAGATGCTTAGATGGGCGGGAGGTGTGACCCGACTGGATAGATTTCGTAATGAATATATACGAGCATGTTACGAGGAAAGTTTTAAGTATGAATGTTGATGGCTATAAGAAAAGAGGGAGACCGAAGAAAATATGGATGGATTGTGTGAAAGAAGATATGAATAGAAAGAAAGTGAACACGGAGATGACGGCTGATAGAGATGTATGGAAGAAAAAAACATGCTGCGCCGACCCCAAATAGATTGGGATAAGGGCAGGAGGATGATGATGATATACGAGGTAGCTTTCAAGTGGCACGTATCACAGATAAAATTACCGAAATCCGCCTCAGATGGTATGGACATGTCAAAAGACGCAGCGAGGATCATGTGGTACAGATCGCTTTAAAACTACCGGAACAGAAGAGAGGTAGAGGCCACCCGCCAATGACCTGGTGGTCAAACATAGAAAGAGACCTCAAGCAAGCCCAATTGCCAGAACCGACAACCCAAGACAGAGTAACTTGGCGCAGAAATGTGAGGAGACCCGACCCTAAATAATGGGACCAGGGAAGGAAAAAGAAGAAAAAGTGGCAAAGGCACGTGAAAGTGTCGAATCGTTTTCTTGATCATCAGTGTTTTTTTGGACGCAGTGTCACTTAATTTGTATTTTGCAGCATATCTAACAACTGATTTCATTTTAGGCTTAATTTATTTTGCATTGAATGCCAAAAACATGGTGGGCGTAATTGCGTATTTATGTGTTGGTAGCGGTGATACGCGTTCCGGTATTAAAAGACATAACATTTCTACTTACTTATTATGAAGATTTTTATGGTAAGAACCTACATCGAAAAAAAAAAAGGTAAATCCCAATGAAATTTCAATGGATAAAAATAGCTCTCGCCTACTTGGACTTTCCACGTGGATAAAAATTGCCTTCGCCCACTTGGAGTGACATTCTAAAGAGAGATTTTTCAAGCAAAGTTCTATATTTGGTATGCAACATCTACGGAATTTATTTCAGTCTCTAAGTAACGAGCTCCGAATATATATTCCTTTTCAGCTAGTTACCGTTATTCTGACTTATTTATTAGGCTTACGGGAAATGTAAGTACAAGAACTGTAACAATAATTTCCTTTTAGTTTTAGTCATCGTAATTACAGCATTTTTTCATAATATTTTTTTATAACTTCTAAATGGGAATCGGATCCATTAGCGAAAATAACAACTACGGCGAAGCAGTCCAATTTTTTTTATGTACTAACTTTTTTACAATTTTAAAACGTTTTCATAGTAGAAAAGAATCCGAATTTTCCATCATAATACACATTTATGTATTTAATGCGTAATGTTATGTACGTAATGCATTCATTATATTACATTATAGAAAATCTGAATTACTGTAGGTACATACAATGAAATAACATTAAATAAAGTTCAGATTTCCTTTAGATGTTGCATGTAATAGACGGGATTTCTAAACAATGTAGACGTATAGTCAGAAGCAATAATGTCTTCCCATCGACGGTTTTAAAATCGCAAACAATAGCTATCTGACTATATATGGAACAGATAAATATGTGTCTATATATAGAAGTAGACCTACTACCCATAGCCATAAGTGTAATTATCTGTTCCATAGTCATAATTTATGTTTATTTTCATGACTTGGGACAAATAGATATTATTGGCGATTTTAAGGCCCGGTTTCCACCAAAGCGGAGATGTGCGAAGCGGAGAGGAGAGGAGATGCTTAGCAGCTAGGGTGCATCCACAGAAACTGTGCGGAAATGCGTACTGGCTAGACCGGAGCAGAGATGTCTGCTGGCTAGAGCGGAGCAACGAGCTGCGTGCGAGCGTTGGATGTTGTTTTTTTTTTCGAGCATGACTGGCGTGTTTTGCGTCGTCATGGAGATAGGTACTAGCCACGGAATACATGACTTTTCCTCTATGGTACTAGCGGTGCCGGACGCCGCTCGCCGCACACCGGTCACCGCACGTCGCTGTCATATCTTGTCTCCGCTGCGCGCTGTCTGCTTGCGAGGCACAGCTCACATCTCTGTTTTGATCACAACATGTACAAATATGAGACATCTCCTCTCCTCTCTGCTCAACCGTAATCACCGAAGCTAAGTGAAGACCAGATGTGTAAATAACTAAATTCTATAAGCATGTATTTGCAAAAAAAAAAAAGTAAAGTATTATATCCATTGTCTAGTACCCATAGTACAAGCTCTGCTTAGTTTGGGACTAGATGGTGCTGTGTAAAAATGTCCCAAAAATATTTATTTATTTTATTTATTGGTTATTTACAACACACCTCTCTGCTTCGCACATATCCGTTTGGTGGATTCCGGGCCATAATCCGTCGATAGGAATATATTATACTTCTGACTGTACCTAAACTACTGCAACAGTTTCCGACTGGCAATTAAATGGAAATTAGAGTTTATACTAAGGTTTCACATGTCAGGCATTAGTCTTGTTTCCGTTTGTTAAAATAATCGCACGAAAGGCAGGCAGGGTGGCAACAATGAATCTTTATGGTAAAGAAAGTCATTGTGATTGATGGTTGAAAGGATTCTTCATGACAGCCAATCTTTACTTGTTGATTTTTGAAAATGTACGAGTATTTTGTGTATTTTTTTTTTACTTTATTCTATAAAATGCATCGTTAGATAGCGTTCAAAGAAAATCTTTACAATTGTACAAATCATTAGGGGAAGATCGTAGGAGGCGTTCGAATGTTTTGTAAGAGAGGTTTCCTTCGGAAATGTGTTTTTAGAATTTTATCATTTCATATGTTCAGTAAAAGTCTTTTGAATGTTCAATACTTATTTTCATTTCACATTGTTATGGAAAATATTACCTAGGTTGGGGGTAGGTACACCACAATTCTTTGTAAAAAAAAACATTTTTAAATTCGACGAACTAGACCATCATAGCTTAAGTTAATATTGTTCTCAAGTAAGTGACTTTGTGTTTTTATTGAGAATAAATTTCGTTAAACCTAAACCTAGGTACTGTGTTAATACCTTATGAATAAAAATGTGAAAGAATTCTTATATTCTTTATATTGTTACCTATACATAAATAATAAAATACACATTAAATATATAATTTATTTCATTGTATTCACAAGTCTTGAAATGTGTCCGTTCTAAAAAGTCCGCTAGTTAAGATGGGTTCGCACTGAGAGCGCACGCACGGGAGCGCATGGCGCGCACGATCGCGTCGTGTTCGTGAGTCCTCGCCTCACAGACGCGCACGATGAGCACGTGGGCGCGCGGTGAAGACGGCTGAGGCAGCTGCTGGTCGTACCACGCCGCGTCATGCCGTTCACGCCGACTATCTCTGCGAAAGAAAAATCTGTAGTTATTTTTTATTACCACCCTATCTCTTCTCATGGGTGTCGTAAAAGGCGACTAAGGGTGAATCCCTCTCAATCCATCAATCAACAATCCCTCATCACTCTCAGAATCCCAGAGGATGGGCAGCAGCATTCTCTGAGTATTTTATCAACCAACTGTGATCGCCAACCCGCCTGCCAAGTGTGGCGATTATAGCATATCCCGCCCATTGGGGGAGGCTTATGTCTGTCTTTCGGCTGAAATTATGATAAAATATGTATGTGTCTCTATGTTATATTTTTAACAAAATGTCGTTATTTTTATATTGTTTTATTGTTGTTTTTTTATTGTTATTAGATTTCCGTACCCAAAGGGTGCCAAACGGGACCCTATTACTCTCGCTACGCTGTCCGTCCGTCCGTCCGTCCGTCTGACTGTCACAGGGAATCTTTTGAACAGTAATAGGTAACCGGTTGAAATTTTCTCAGAAATTGTGTTGCTATGAGGTGTATCACGACAAATACTAAAAACAAAAAAAAGTCTAAAACCAAAGGGGGTCCCCATACAAGAAACCTCAAAAAACATGCATTATTTTCAACGTGTTTGTTCCTGCTCTATCTTCAAAACGGTAATATATACCAGCTTCAAACTTGGTCAGACTATAGTGCATATTATGTAATTTAGCAACAAATACTAAAAATAAGACAAACATAGACATATGTGGTGGTACCTGCGTAAGAATGACATGCAAAAATTCATATTTTGCGCACTGTACGTTGATGTCTTTTGATACTCTCGTAAATTAAATCAGTGTTGTGGCGCAACTTGGGAGAGGCCTATGTCCAGCAGTGGACTACGATAGGCTGAGTTGATTGATTATGGGGTATCAGGTCTTTGAGAGGTACGGAACCCTTAATGCGCGAGTTTGACTCGCACTTGGCCGGTTTTGTTATGTTGCTTGTTATATTAACCTAAAAGATTCACAGAAAATCAACAAATATCAGACAATGGTCATGGACTGAGACTGATCGAAACAACAAAAGTTGACACCTTTTAACGATTTAAATTGTGGAAAGAAAAAATCACTCACGATTCACGATAGATTTTGCTTCGCACGCGTAAATAACCTCCTCCTTTTTTTGAAGTCGGTTAAAAATGCGTTAAAAATAATAAATAATTGACACCTTTTATTAAACTAAAATTTATGAAAACTTGTTTCATTTGTAACACCATAAAACACGTGCTAGAATCAGTCCGTAGTGAACAAACACCAGTAAGTGGGTTTGTCTCACTCTGGTCTACAAATACCGAACAGCGATGAAACAACTAAGCTAAGCAAACATAGGTGTTTCCAGTACACCGTGCCTACAGAACTGTGGGTCAATTAGTCTGGCTTTATCTGGAGTAATTGTGTCTAGAATGACATGCATAAAGTTTGGGTACAATCGTGTTTGAGATTGTCAATGTACGGTTGACTGTGACAATCAGTTTGCTTTATATTGAATTACAGTACCTATTCACAATTTGTCATAGAGGGGCTCTTGGCTAAGTAGCAACCACGCGAATTGTATGATCTGCGTGGTTAAGCTATACTTGCCACGGTCTGTCTGTGGATGGATGTCAATTTTTCGTTGCACATCAAGACCCCTCCATGCCTCGGAGAGCACGTTAAGCTGTCGGTCCCGGTTGCCATACTCACATCCAGTCGGCAGTCGTTACAGATAGTCAGAAGCTCAAAAGTCTGACAGTTGTCCAGTTGACCAATTGGTCTAACATTCGAATGTCGGTATTACCCAGTTACTGGCTTGCGGGGGTCTGATGGCAGTCGCTCCGTGTAAAATACTGATGTTCAGCCGCATCTGGCTAGACTGGAAGCCGACCCCAACATAGTTGGGAAAAGGCTCGGAGGATGATTCACATTTTGTCATGCCAGGTGGGAAAATATGGAATCAAAATCACCTCTCGTTTCACCTCCCGCATTTCCAGACACAGTTAAAATTCCATTATTTCTCGCGTGGATCCACGTTTAGGTAGTTTATTTATAAAACTTGTCAATTTTATCTCAGAGATACAGGCGCAATGCAATGTCACGCAGGGTAGGTTCAAGGTGGACGTGCCTTAACGGGATATTTCAGTTGAAATAGGCAGAGCATGCGTTTACTTAATGAAATAAACAAAATGGGCTGAGACTTGACATTTGATGGCTTTTTGCATTAGCAAGCGGCGTAATCATAGTATCAAGGTTCTGAGTAATTTATGGCTACGAACGTTTAACAGCTTAACTATTTTATACTATAGAGGTTCAAGTCACAAAAAAAAAATTTCTGTGATTTTTTTTCTGAGAATCGGCTCAAGAAAGAAAGAAAGAAAAATGATTTATTGTCCCAGCTAACGGCGCGCAACATTTAAATAACAGTGCAACAGAAACACAAACAGGTAACTAACAGATGGGTATAGAAAAAATTGTATGCACACACTTGTAGAAACTTTTTAGTCCTGACGTAGAAGTTTTCTTCTACCAACGACTGGTATTTGCTGCGTTAAGTACTGAGTAGCGCTAATTAAGCATAAAACTGAATGTTCACTTGGTACACTGAAAATTCGTGAATAATGATGAGCAAATGATACACCTTTTATCCCTCGCTCATGCCCATTCAGCATGAAAAGCAATTCATTTATGTTTGAGATCCTTCCCAACCACAAATATATATTCCTATATCTTGCAGCATCATTAATATAAACTCATTGAAGGAAAACAATATATCATTTACTTTGAGAGTAGTATATAGAAATCTAAATAATAAGGTAATAGAATTAATGGTATCTAATCTATTGTTTTTTAATACCGGAACGCGTGTTTTCCGCTACCAACACTTAAATACGCAATTACGTCCACCATGTTTCTAGCATTCAATGCAAAATAAATTAAGCCTGATAATATTCTGCTATACTACAAAATACAATTTTAGTAACTCTGCGTACAAAACAGCACTGATAATTAAGTAAAAGCTTCGCGCACTGGTGTCCTGCGAGACACCTGTACGTGGCGACAACTTCACGCACCGTTGTTCTTCTATTACCTTATTATTGAGATTTCTATGGAGTAGTAATACTGTAGTAGGTAAGTGAGAAATATGTCTGCTTATTACATTTTATATTATTTAAAGCTTTCATAGTAAACAGTTTCATCGTTTTATAAAGCCCATCGATTCCTTAATTTTCAACTGAAATCGAAAAGAAAAACTGAAGAAGGTTCCCAAAAACGGTATGTACAGTCAGAAATCTTTCCGGTGAACCACCACTAAGGCTAAAATCGTTTGCACTCAATGTTCGATGGCAGCCGTAGGTACGTATAATGTAGTAGGATTCGTTCAAGGGATTTTGTCGACAAAATGTACCACAGGATTTACCGTACGTCACAGTCTAAGATAAGCTTCATAAACTGTGGTTGGTCATGAAATCCTGAATGAACTAAATCCAACGAGTATGAAAATGTCTTATAGATATCTGCACAAAATGTTTAATATGTACGAATTTGGATATTCAATCACCCGTCATACGTCAGTACGTTGATCGACAGAAAACAATTCTTTATTTTGAAAACATAAAATGTTGATATTCAGATCAGATCAACAATGGAATATTATCGAATGACTATGGAATCACTTAGGTTTTATATTATGTCTCTCTCTGCTAGTTTATTGGCTGTGACAAGCGCAAATAGATATACAATGTTGTTGAAAAATACACTGGAATTTAATATAACGAGTTCTCATAAAACCTTCTATTTATTTCGTTTATATAAAGAATTGTAGTCATCGAAAACAATGAAGATTTAAAAAGGCTTCGAGAAACTGTTGCTGTGTTAATCAGCCTGTATTAAAGTTTTTAATTTTATTTAGAATATTATAATTTATAATTATTTTTAACGCATTTACGGATGCGAAAATCTTTAGCGCGTTAGCGATTTATTTTTTCCACTATTCACTATGTATGTCTTTATAATTTACTATATGGCCCGGGACAGACGATGTTCTGCCCTTTCCGGTAGGTGGCGCGATGATTTTTAAAAATTTCATTGTTATTGATTTTTTTCAGCTGACAATGCCTTTTTTTGCCGTGGGGAAATCCTCATAGACGCATTCCGCCCAGGGAAGACATCCACCACGGTGTTCCTTTAAGACGCTGACAACAGCCAAATACCCCAAATAGGCTTCTTTTAAAAACATTTTTAGCTGTATCTATTCAGTTTGTGGCAGTGAAAAAAATATATGTTAATCTTGATCGTATTTTCTGAAACTGTATTGTGCCCAAAACACGTTTTCTTGAAGTTTTCTCGATAGAAAAGAATTGCAAACTAACCTCTTAAAACATGCTTTAAAGCAAAAAATCTCCATTGTTTACTAAATATTATAAATAAAATTAAGAAAACATTTGAGAAAGACAATAATCTAAACATTTGTTGTTTCTGTTTTTCAAATAAGCTTTTAGTTTTTTAATAAAAAAATAAATTGTTAATTTTCATTCAAGTTGAGCGGCGTATCCGACGTCCCTCGGCTCGTTGCCTCTCTTTCAGTTCTGTACGAAACGACAGTGACCGCAGAGGTCTGATTTTTTAGGTGTTGTCAGCCTCTTAACAACCTTGTGACGGGGGCGTGGGATAGCCTTCGCAGTCACTAACCACTTTTGACAAGCCCCTTTTCCCTGTGCGGCCTAACTTCATCCACACCCTCCTCGGTGGCGCGCGCGGAGCAACCGCGGACCTCCGTCGCGGGCCTTGACTGGTCGGGCGGCGGGCTACCCCGAGTCCGCAATACGCAGAACCTATCCTCCCGTAATTTTTATAAAGGTTTTCTACCTCGTAGTCCAGACAGTGAAGCCAAGACCCTCGGTCCCAAAAGGAGACGCGAGAACACAACCACAGCACTTCTTCAGGTTGTTTTATAAATTGTCATGAATTTTTGGTCTCTACTTAGTTTTGCTGAAACTAAAACCGAGTAAACGAACTTCGAAGGATGTCAATTTTCTTTCGAAGGATTTAAGTACTGATAGTTAAAAAAATTGCTGTGTCAGAAGAGTTATTATGATTTATTTTAACTTAAGGTGGTTGTCAAAACTTAAAAGCTCAATATATAGTAATTGAACTTTAAAATTTTGATTCTGGTAAGAATTGGTCGAGATTCTATTAATAAAAAAAGAATTTAATACTTTTTGTGTAAAGTTTAATCTAGTATTTATATTATTCTTTTTTCCTTCCTCTAGTATTAAAAAAGCTGGTCGCAACAGGAATCTATTGATTGTTTTCATAATAAACCATAATAAAATTAAGTGACAAATAAAAAACTTCTTCCTATACGACGGCGACGACGACGACGTCAGTGGTCTAGTGGTTCGAGGGTCGGACTGCTGATCACATAAGTGTTTGTGTTAGTCTGGGTGTTTCTTAAATATTCTAAGTATGTATTTACAAAAAAAGTATATAAGTATTATATCCATTGTCGAGTACCCATAGCACAAGCTCTGCTTAGTTTGGGACTAGATGGTGCTGTGTAAAAATGACCCAAAAATATTTATTAATATTTATTATTTATTTATTTATACAATCGTAAATTTTTGATTTCAATGATTTAGTTATCCGTCTATTAATTTCCAGAATGTAGAAGATATTGTTATTACGCTTTATTATTGTAATTCAGGTTATTTATTGTATTACTGTAATTATTGTAATAACGTTATTAATAGAAGTGATTGGCGTAATTAATAGCAGTAAGTAATTTTATTAATAGGTTTTTATATCCCTCTACTCTACTTTTAATTATATGGAAAGCTATAATTAAAATGTAGTACACCTCTAGATAAATTAAAAACCTCTGTTCTAGCGAGAATAATAATTTATCTGCGATATTTTATGACAGTTAAGAACGATTTAATAAATATTATTATAATAGCAATAAGCAATCACATGAGACTTTCCATCTTTATGTCTCAGTTTGGCGAACCGACTTGTGGTACCATTTAGGCAACAGCCTAGGTGGTATTGAAGTTGTTATGGGCAAAGGTAACCGCTTAACATCAGGTGGGCCTTTAGCTCGTTTCGCCATCCTAAACTATAAAAAAAAAAAAAAAAATGCGTGATTACACTGATATATTTGTTTGAATAATAATGTATTTCGAGATATATTTGTGCATCTCTGAAATATTTAGCAAGCCATGTTGAAGGAACTTTTGATCAAGGCCTACACCTAAATAATATACAATAAGGATAAGCGTTGCATTCATAACAAATATACAATAACGTTAAGCATATTGCATCCACAAATCCACAATTATAACAAGGATTAGCGTTGCATTTACAAAAAATACTTCATGCCATCCATACCACTGAAATTTCTGTAGTGTGGAGTTAAATATTATTATTAATTCAATGTTATTTGGAGTTTCTGTAATTTGGAGTTAACAAGAAAAATAACGAGTTACTCAACTTGTATTAGGTTTCAAATCAGTGACTTGAGTGACTCGAAAGGACGATATTTCTAGCTAGAGTAGATTTGCGAAACGCTTCTTGAAAAAGCAATTAAATAAAGCTCACGTATACAATGTTCAGATAAAGTAACAGAGATTTTAAAATGATTCAAATTTATTGATATAAAAAATTGAATATGAATGAAAAATTGAAAATAAATCAAGAATATCTTACAAAAGCAACGTGGTCGTCACGAGACGCCCGGCAGAAATGAAACATCGAAATAGCGGCGGCAGAGACGTTATGATGGCATAAGAGAGCATCATGTGATTTTCCGTCAGGCATACGAGTCGGTCTTACCCCGAAGGCACGCCAATAAATGCTGAGTTTTCGTTTCACGCAACGTTTACATTTTCGGACGAATAATTCGCCGAGTAACTTTCCAAATATTATTCGTACGATACAACAGTGGTAAATACACCCTAACAAGTCGTTTAATTGTTCGTAAGCGTTCGTCCCTATTTGTCTGTGCTTAGCGAGTATTTAAACGTTGCATACGTGATAATTTTATCTTCAAACATCATTGCCAAATCGTCTTAAATGCATATTTTCTTATAGGTATGATCTCGGACGAATAAAAAATGGTGGACGGAATCTCGCTATGAAAAGATTGAAGCACTTCGTTTTTTCCTAAACTCACTATAATTTCGACAGCATTTTAATAGACCAGATTTATATTGTTATTTTATTTGTGACACTACGACTACCGTCACACGAGATTTGTTGCGTAATCACGGCTTTTTGTCTTACTATGGGTGTGAATGTGTGCGTGCCAGCCCGTATTTTTAAGCGAGCCGTCTTACTATGGGTGCTTCATTTTTTGTTTAGCGAGATTCCGTCCGCCTTTTTTATTCGTCCAAGGGTATGATGAATTTATTCAAACTAAATCTAAAGCTTCAATTACATGTATTGACAGACAAATCATCAAAGTTGTTTTGCGAAGCAAGATTTAAATTTCAAGTATGCAATTTAAATTCAATTTATTTTGATTAAGGCACCTTACCTTATACAATTCAGTTAAAATTGTCAGATGTGAAATAAATATAAACCAATTTTTCAGCTCGAGATAAAAATTCTTCGAATAGATTACCTTCATCAAATATTTAATATTGATTTAAATTAGACAGACTAATCTAGGAACTTAAAAAAAAATAGGTACTAGGATTTTTGAGCTTTATTTAGCTGTATTTGATAGTTTTATTGAAAGGAAAATATTTCAGCACTATCTATGTCCGCGACTTCGACCGCGTAAATGTCGTTCATCGCGCATCCCACGGGAACTGTTTATCTTCCCGGGATAAAAAGTAGACTATATGTTATTCCGGGTTGTGTTCTATCTGTACGCCAAATTTCATTAAAAGCCATACAGTAATTTTGCGTAAAAGAGTAACAAAGACCACACATCCATACATCCTCACAAGCTTTCACGTTTATAATATTAGTAGGATTACATGATTTGGCTGCATCAAACATCTGGAATCAGTAGACTAATCGACATCTAATTAGAAAAAGTCGATATGTAAAAGCGATTTTAATCCAATTTGCTTAATAAATAATTTCATTTCATAATCAATTTATCTGAGGTCATTTTGAAGGCGTATTTACAAGTACCTCTAACCTAACTGTTAGGGTCGGTTGAAGTACAATATTATTTGTTTCAAACGTGTACTGACCGTTTAAGGGTACTCATAGCGCATCAATGATTTGAATATAAGGCCTTTTCAGCTTAAATAAAAAAAATAAGGAGTACGGAAAATTTGCATATCGGTTCAGTATATTTTCTTATCGTAATCACACTATTGAAATTCTGCCTTTGTATGGCGTGCGCTACATCTTACTAAAGTCGACTTTTTTATTTTAATCGTGGCCTCCTCCAACTGAAAACGTAAATGTCTAGCACATACAGGCACACTTCCTTCAATACACCCGGACTACACGTCTGGCCCCTAATTAAAATAAACATAATATATGTGACACCAAGTCCCTTCTTGCTTCCAACTTATTGTACCCCACTATGCCTAGGACAAACAAGGTTGGGTGCATCAAAAGGCTATACCCCGTAAAGTTTCCCCTTGTAATTTTATTATTTATATACGGCATTTGTATTTGCTTCTCGCTCATTCATACGGTAATGTGTGAGCGAGAGGCACATAAAACAGTAGAAGTGCCGCCATTTTCAATCTCATTCTTTAACTGCTTCAGTAGGAATATAGAATTCTGCGTAGCACTATTACTGTGTGGTAATTCTAATGAGAATGACTTTTTTCGGTTTTTGTGAATTTTCAGTAATTTTCGCATTCCTAGAATTCAGCATTTTATTAAATCTAATATTACAGATTAAATTCGATATTTTCTCGATAACGTCGGCATTTACCTAGATGTGTGAGCTTACAACTAAGATTTTTTATTACAGTTTGATTCTATTGATATCAAAATTGAAATAATGCTGCTATTTAAGCGTTCAGTATAATATTTTTTATTTTTTTATACAAAAGAATAAAGTCAGAAAAGTTGTATAGTTAAAAGTTATTCAGTGAAACCTCTTCAGGGCTTAAACTTTTTCTACCTAAAATAAGTTTGATTTACCTTATTTTATAAATTTTGATTTAAGTCTAAGGATCTACAAACTATACTTCTAAAGGTAACATCAAAAATTAAAATACCAGAAGGCCAATTATTGTAATTTAAAACGTTGAGATAAGGCATTGAGATGAGTTTGGAATTATATTTTGAACGTTTTAAGTAACGAGAATTGGCCTTCTGTTTAAAACATGTTATTACTCTCGCTACGCTGTCTGTCCGTCCGTCCGCCCGTACATCCGTCGGACTGTCTGTCACAGGGCTGTATCTTTAGAACGGTAATAGGTAGCCGGTTAAAATGTTCTCAGCATATGTGTTGTTATGATCTATCCTATCACGACAAATACTAAAAAAGTCTAACCCTAAAAATCGGTATAATTATCTACGTATACTTTCAGATAAATATTTCTCCAATGATTAAATTCACACATTACAAGGAATCTATTTCGGTCTCGTCTTTTTGACAGCATTACATTATAGGTACGTAGAACATAATAATAAATCTATGGTCCAAACATCCAAATTCGTTCAGCCGTTTCACCGCGATTGAAGGACAAACAAACATCCATGCTATCGCATTTTATTGGATCACAAACACAACAAACAACGTTGTAAACTGCATTTTATTCGAAGTTTTATTTAAGGGTTTGGAATTTTTATTATTTTTAGTATTTGTCATGCAATAGAGGCGTAACGTCTCGGACGAATAAAAAAGGCGGACAGAATCTCGCTAAACAAAGACTGAAGCACTTCATTTTTTCCTAAGCCCACTATAACTTCGAGAGCATTTTAACACACCAGATTTATACTGTTCTTTTATTTTGTGACACTAAATAATGACTACCGTCACAGTAGATTTTTTGCGTAATCGCGGCTTTTTGGCATACTATGGATGTGAATGTGTACGTGCCAGCCCCTACTTTTAAGCGAGCCGCCATACTATGGATGCTTCACTTATTGTTTAGCGAGGTTTCGTCCGCCTTTTTTATTTGTCCGAGCGTAACGTATATATTTTGTGTAAACAACTGGTTACCTTTACGCCCTGTGACGGACAAACGGACAAAAGATAAGGATAAGGTAAAAATAATTTACAGAAAGATAATATAAGTACAATTGGCGGTCTTATCGCACAAGGCAATCTCTTACAGACAACCTCTGGATCACCTTTGGATGGACTAGAAAAATGGGAAATAATCGTGGGTAGTTATGGTGTACAAATAGGTCCGTTTTGTACATAATATACTTAAATATAATAATACAAAGTACATAGCATTTACTTAAACAAGTATAAATGTGTAGCTTTAGTAATAGGAATGACGTTTTCACGTTGAAAAATTAAACTATTTAGTTAAGTTTCAGTTAAGAATCACAAATACCTTTAGATTCATACGGTCGTGTGACCTCTTGCCAACAAGAAGGGCACTTCAGGATAAGCTTAGCTTTATCTATTGCATTAGGTAGTATAATATTATAAGCCCAATAATTGTCTCGGAGTTCTATCTCAAAGCTAAACGAATTTAAATATTCAACAAGTTACAAAGTTTTCTTACTAGGTATTGCTGCCAAGAAGTCTCTAAGCTTTAACAGAAAATGAGCACAAGTCACAACTTTTAGAAATCTTTAGTTTAACTAGCTTAAACTCATTTACTAAGAGTTACATGAGCCATGATTGTGTAACCGACAAGTTATTATTTCATAATTTGCCTTAGAGCGTTATTCAGGTAACACCTTCCAATAAATAGTACATTACACTGCAGCGGCCGGCTAAAAAGGTATTGATGGACGAACGTGAAAATGTGGTCCGAGGAGAAGGCGAGGCACACGTATGTGAGTCCATGAATACCTGGTTGCAGCCAAGGCTAGTACCTATAGATATACTCTAACCTATGAGCATATTATTTTTCTTGAATAATGTGCGGAAATTCAAACTACTATAAATACGTCAAATTAAATCAACAATTAATTATAAATAACAGAATCAATGACTAACAACAATAATTTTTCACTCGTCGATGTGTTCATCATCATCATTTCAGCTGAAAGACGTCCACTACTGGATATAGGCCTCCCCCAATTAAGGGGGGGATATGCCATAATCGCCACGCTTGGCAGGCGGGTTGGCGATCGCAGTTGGTTTGTTAAATACTCAGAGAACGCTGCTGCCCATCCTCTGGTGAATCCCTTAGTCGCCTTTTACGACACCCATGAGAAGAGATAAGGGTGGTGCTATTCTTTAAGTCCGGCACCACACGGTCTTCTAAACAGGACAGATAGGATTTTCATACTGACATCGCCGGCCGCTGCTTGTATGTATTTGATCAGTGCAGATCTCATTTTCGCTTTTCGATTTATCTTGAAGCAGATTGTCAAAATAATGCTGAATTTCCAAAAAAAAAAAAACGTATTTATTTAACAAATAAAAGGCTTTCAGTTATAAAAATAAAGAGTTATTCATTTAAAGATTTAAATTGTAGAAAGAAAAAATCGCTCACGAGCAGGATTCGAACCTGCGACTCCTGGCTCAGTACGCCAGTGCTTTAGCCACTAAGCTACCGTGAACACTGCTCGTGGTATCGTAATTATCCTCCACTATGGTACGTCTTTGGGTGACGTCAGCGATATCTTATTAGGAACAGTGTTTCTTAACCGACTCGACTAACTTTTGCAGTTAATTCAAAGTCGTATAGATATGCCTACCCTTACAATTATTTTTTTCCATAGTGGAGGATAATTTCGAGCAGTTTTCACGGTAGCTTAGTGGCTAAAGCAGGTCCGAATCCTGCTCGTGAGCGATTTTTTCTTTCCACAATTTAATTCTTTAGATTTCGTTTTCGCTTGCGTAAAAATGCGTTAAAAATAATAAAATAATTAGTTATTCATTTGTTGCTTTCTTTAACGGAATGCAACCGTTTTGAAGCTTTGTAATTCAGTGTAAAAAATGTGTTTGTTTTCTTTGTCTACAGTCTTCACACAATAATGACATTTTCCTTCAAATTTATAATAATAATTTGCTCTTTCGTTTATCACTGTCAATTTAATGTTTGACAACATAATTTTGATTGGATTTAGAAGCATAGGGAGCACTTTATTATTAATGGAGCAATGGATGGATAGATTCATAATAAATATGTCAGAAAGATTAATCACAAACCGACACTACATTTTTTTTTCTCAAATTAATTTCAGTTATGGAAGTAACTTGTAAAACTCTCATTCATCTTCGCAAAATTGATGTATATCCAGAGGGATTTACTGATTTGAATATGACATTTTTTTCTCGTTTTTACACAAATAAAAAACAGAATATTTGATTATCAGATTAATATGTCTGCGATGGCTCAGCCACGTCGAATGCATGGAGGAGGATCGATACCAACTGGCGAGATATCGCGCAAGATCGAGGAAAGTGGAGAGTTCTCGTTTCGAAGGCCATGACTGACTTTGGGTCGCTGAGCCAGAGGAGTAAGTAGGTAATATTAATAAGTGCGCGTTACGAAGAACTACCATGCGAAATGTTGAATTAGTAAGTTTTATAGTTTCGAGTAAAAGGTATGTTAACATGCGGACTCGAAAGGAATCTTAAGGGTTCCAGTTTTTCCTTTTGAGGTCCCTATCCCAGAAAGACTTACCCTTAGTTTCCCGTAGGGAAAGAAAAAATAAAGAAAGAGAGATGGTGGTTTATTCTTCGTAAAGAATAAACCACCTCCTCTCTTTCTGTGGTTGTTTTACGTCCAATAAAGTATTAGTCTCTTATGATGAGCAGATTGCTTATACTATGTGCTATCTGAGTGTTATATGAGGTTTTATGCCGAAAGTTTGGATAAAGCTTGATAATAATAGCTATTCTACTGATAATAATAATTTAGTCGATTCTGATTCTGATTCATTCTGATTATATAACGTGTAACGGAAAGGAAATATTATACATATCAAGTGCACGGCTTCTATGGATGATAACGAATTATACGGCAAGGGTTTTAAATCCTTTACATCTACATATAAGGAACATAGGAGAGATTCCAATATAAGAAACCAAACACATCAAACTGAAATTTTCACATCACTAGCACCTATATCTTAATATAAGCAACTGACGTGAAAAGATAATGACCTTCGTAGTGCAGTGACACGTTTTATGATTTCAATTCAATAAACTTATGAAATCAAAAATTTGGGATAAGTTTTTCGAGTAATTTATTTTGCGCTGAAATTTTGCATAGAGATTCTATACCAGATGTACCTACTCCTCACCCCTTTCGGATATATATACCCTTTCGGTTCCACGTTGTATATTTTTTGTCATTTATAGAGTATTAAGATGGTGGACAACTTACCGGACATTTGTACTCCTTCACACATGCTTGTCCGATGCCGAGATGACGTTTGCAGTCGTATTCGGAACAAACATCCAAAGGCCTATAAAGAGAAATAAGCAATATGCATAATTTCGAAAAGTTAACTGAAATTACTTAACAATATAGAACGTTAAATCAAAGCGACCCAGCCTAAGGCAGAATCAATCAAATGAAAACAAGTACGTCTATTTATTTAAGCTGAATAATGCCGCTCCCTGACTTTTCGGTGCGGAATCATTTTACTCGGTACGCTCTGTATCAATTTGGTACTAACAGATTCTTTACCGAGCACCTATGAGTCCTCCCTGCCTTGCGCGTATGCGCGTAAGTCTACGTTAAGGATAAATTAAAAATAAATGTTTTTTTTATTTCAAATAAACCTAATTACAGGCACTTTTGAAACGTCAGGCTCTAGTTGCACGGTTCCAAATTGTGTGTCCTATGGAGAAGAACCGGCAAGAAACTCCATGGATCTTTTTAAAATAGGTTATTGTCTATTACATCAAATTTATTCAAATAATGTGAGTATAATGTAGTTTAATGTCAGAAATAAACAAGAGTTTAAACATGATATACATTGTTTTTAATTTCATTCAAGACACTAAATAACTCATCTCTGGTTGTGTCGCACAAAGTATTATATTTCCTAAGAAATCTTCTTCAATATCTGGCGACTCTGGATACATTAGTAAGCAATTATGCTTCGTTAGACTGTACCAACGAGTAGCGGTCTTATCGTTTAAGTACTTAAGTAATTTCTGACAGACAACCAATGTCAAAATATCAAGATGGTATAAAATTGAATTGACTTCGAAATGACTAACTTTTACAAACTACTTCGAGCACCAGTCCATAAGCTACAATTGCCTAATAACTATGAAAGTAATTCTTAGGACCTCTCTTGCTTTAAAAGATGATGAAACTTTAAAAGGTCGTTACTAAGTTTACCCTAATTCTTTAATTAAATCATTTTGAAGATCCCATTTGCGGAACCTAACGATTTTGAGAAACCTCAATGTAGGACATCGCTTATTAGAGAGAACTATAAAAAAACAGGTGATGTCAGGGGACACCCGTTAGGGTGCTGGCCAGAAAACCTCCACGAGTGCCTGACGGCTGCTTGTCCTTCTGGACTCGTCTGGAGGGAACGGCAGTTGTTTGGCCGGTGCATCCTGGGCACGGGCAATAGAATCCTTCCGATGGATTAACCTTCGGGGGATTTTATTGCCTGTGGCGAATATTCTGACGCGGGAGGGGCCCGTTCTAGGCCAGTGAGGAGTTGCTCCACGTGTCCCTCTGTTGCCAACAGAGGGCACATTGGAGAAGCAGGGGCGGGCTCGGTGTGCACTCACCCTGCCACTGGGCAGGTAGCGGGGGGACTGTCTTTCCCTGCCCCCGTCGATCTCGTAACCCCAGGAGTGCCCGCTGAGTAATGTTTTCGCGCCTCTTGGGACCGAGAGTCTTGGCTTCATCGCCCGTACCGCGAGGAAGAAAACCTCTATAAAAATACGGGACGTAGGTCCTGCGAGCAGCAGACTCGGGGCAGTCTGCTGCCCGACCAGCAGCTGGCGTAGCTGGCACAGCTGGCGTAGTTGGCGCAGCTGGTAAAGTCCCATGAGGTGAGGTGGCGTGCAGTGGTCCGTGTGCGCCGCCTAGGAGGGTGCGGCCGACGTTAGGCCCCCCACGGGAAGAAGGGGCTCGCCTGCTTGTGGCGGGCCAGGACCTGCCGGGGGTGGTTGTGTGAATACTAACAGGTTCCCACGCCCCCGGCTAAGGTAGTTGAAGGAACACCGTGGTGGTTTTAGTCGGTAAGAGTCCGACACTGGCTCTGCCTACCCCGGGCGGAGTGCGACCATGAGGATTTCCCCACGGCAAAAAAAAAAGAGGGGACACCCGTTAGAAGCGAAGCTTCTAAGCCTGCGCGCTTGAATTTGCGCACGCAGAGCTGTGTATGTATTAGACAAAGTAATGTAGCCGCGCGCTAATTGAAGGAGAAGTTAACGGTGATGCTGACGTCACGTTTTTTTTTGTTTACTTCCCGGTGGCCTAGTGCGCAACTACGCTATAGAAGCTTCGCTTTAAATAAAATAAACATGTACAAGTACCTGTTTGAATCCTCGCCTATATCGATTGTTCATGTAGCAGTATATGATAGGGTTGTAGCAGGAGTGTGACATCGCCAGCCAGTGGCTCGCGAACCACACGTATGGCATGCCAGGCCACGTGGACCATCTCTCGTCTTCTTCGTGTATCGTCCACAAAACCTGTATACCAAACAAGAACTAAATTATAGCGCGTAGGAGTATGTAGCACTTTCGTAGTACAAAATCATGTCCGTGCTACGACAATGCTACGCGCGGCTACGTGGCGTAGCAGACGTAGAGGGCAAAGAAGGTAAAGGCTACATTTAAAAATCGATGGTCTAGTAGACAAACGTGCTAAGTACAAAATAATTGAGCTTGAACATTTAAATGTTAATGTACTAAATGAGCATGCCGCCGCCGCCGCGCCGTACCGGTTGGCAATAAAGTAAATGAATATAATAAACGGTCCAAACTCATTTTCTTGTACATAGCACTTTTGTCTTTAAGACCATCGAAATGCCGTATTGGAATAAAAAAGGACCATTAGGATTTCTGTCATATCTATTTTTATCTATTTTCATAATATGTAGTACTTATATAGTTTATAAATAACTTATAAGGACACAAAAACAGATCGACACATTATTAATCGAGTTACGTGGTAATAATTCTGATTCCGAGGAGCAAAAATATATTTTTTTTCATTTTTTTTTAGTAGTGTCAATATGTGTACGTGTGTGTGATCGGTAGCGATCAGTTATATAATACATACATTTTTTATTCTTATTGCACTTGTGTTTGACCGCCACCTCACCTGATATCAAACGATAGTGCAAAAAAGCGCAAAAAACAACTAATTCCTAAAAAAACATCGATGTCGCCCGAAAAAAATTATGGAACAGCTGATTTAATTTTTCGCGTTTTCAGGGTTGACTCCGTAGCAGAAGTTGTTCGTTACCATTCCCTGAATGAGCTCTTCAAATATGATCACGCATTTTTGATAAACGTTGTATTAACCTCATCATTATTACCGTCATTTCAGTCGAAAGACGTCCACTGCCGGACATAGGCCCCCCTCAAGCATCGCCACAAAAACTGGTCCTGCGCTTCCTGCATCCAGCGGATTTCCGCGATCTTCATAAGGTCGTCGGTCTACCTTGTAGGGGGCCTAACCACGCTGCACTTTCCAGTTGCCACTCTAGAACTTTTCGGCCCCATCGGCCATCCGTTTTGCGAGCAATGTGCCCCGCCCACTGCCACTTAAGTTTAGCAATTCTTCAGGCTATGGGGATACGGTTACCTTTGTTCTCCTGAGAATCTCCTCATTTCTGATTCGATCACTCAGCGACACTCCGAGCAGTCCTCACCACTGCCCTTTGGGTGACTTTGAGCTTTCTTATCTGGCCCATTGTGAGCGACCACGTTTCAGTGGCGTAAGTAATTACTGTCATCACACACTATTGAGACACTGCTGTATTTTGAACGAGAAGATATTGCGTATAAACCTAACAAGTTGATAATGATTGAAATCGAAAAGCAGTTTGTTCAGTCGAGAGAGAAATTATTGGTAGATCCATTTTTTAAATTTTACATACATACATACATAACATCACGCCTGTATTTCCCCGAAAGGGTAGGCAGAGGTGTAATAGTACAAATACAAATACAAATACAAATCATTTATTCTGCAAATTGGATGTTAAAAATCACTTTTACAAGTCGGTTAATTATAAAAACTAGATGACATCGGCATTTCCTATATGACTACCTCTGAGAAGAAACACCGAAACAAACTCAGGGATCATAGTCTCTTTTAAAGTCCAGACAACAAGACACGACAAGTTTGTTGTGTTATATAATAAATATGCATGGTTAAATGTATATAAACCAAATTGTCAAATTAAAGTATATAAATAAAATGTCACAACGGTGTATAAATCATGTCAAAAAAACGGTATAATCCAATGTCAATAAAAACTGTACAAAATAAAAGATGACATAAACGTAAACCTAGATATAAAAAAAGACAATATTGCCTGTATCTAGCGAGCAGATCAGTCCCAAGCTTTTTTATCATCAAGATAATCAGAAATTTTATAGTATCCTTTATTGCAAAGTTTAATTTTAATAAAAGCTTTAAATCTCTTAAGGGATAAATTACGGACCTCAATGGGAAGTTTGTTGTAAAAACGTATACATTGACCCATGAACGAGTTGCTTACTCTGTGGAGACGAGTAGGATGTACAGCAAGGTTGTGTTTGTACCTTGTGTTAAAACTGTGAACATCGGACATTTTAACAAAATCTGAAATATTTTTCTGCACATACAATAAATTTTCATAAATATTTTCATTATATATACACCCACATTTCGCCAGTTATGTTATAGTCCCATGTAATAGGGGGCGAGCCTATTGCCATTGACCGGGCACAAATCCAGACTCCGGGCTGCTACTGAGAATTTCCTAATGAAAAAACCCAATAACATTTTTCTCGACCCGGGAATCGAACTCGGGACCCCATGCTCAGCAGTCGCGCTTGCAACCACTAGACCAATGAGGCAGTTTTTAGATTTTTACTAAGGTTAACTTAACAATAGTTGTTTTACTGCCAAATGAGGATAGAAAGAATGAAAAGTTTAATAAGTTATTTCAAGAGAGAGAGGTGAGACGTATAAGTAAACAATACATCACCTTAAATTCTTAACTAAAAAATAACAACTAACGTATCATAATAAATATTTCCCACCTAAGAAAGCAAAATAAAGTTGTCTACCTCCAAAGTAAGCTTGTGTAAACAACTAACAAACAACAAGATGCCTACCGAGCAAAGATAAAACTTCATGACATAGGTAATGTGTAATTTATCTGTTCGCACCAAATGGTAAAAGTATACACACGGCCTAATACGGTTCCGTACCAGCCATCTACCTGATACCCCGTATAGACTGATATTCATTAGAAGTCTGAAATCAGTTACGAAGAGTACTTACTAAACCTACCTCTACCCTCAAATTACAAGTTTGTACCTAATATTTTATTATGAATTATCTTATGTCAAAATTCCCTTATTTTGTGACTGACAAACTAACCGATCATCAAAATTCTAAAGTGCTTCTAGCAGACCTACGAACTTGCAGCAGAAAACTATAAAAACCTTAATTTTGGTTGGAAATTTAACATTTCCATACAAAGTCTATGCAAAAATATTATTTTCAGCTGCATTCATAAATTTGTATTGACACGCTCGCGAGTTCGCCGCTTCTCCCCCCCGCCTCATGCTTCTTGACCGAGGTTACCTAAGCGCGTGAACTTTCGTATGAAACTATTGCTATTTTGGAAACATTTGACTTGTTTACGGTTGATGTACCTTTTTTGGAAAAATTTCGGCCGAATTACGACTAAGATTACTTGGCCATAAAAAGTTGTGAGATCAAATAAAAAGCCGTCTAAAAAAGAAAACAAGTAACTTGGCCGTTAAAATATTTTGTAAGAGTAGTAAATCTAGGTCTGTGCAATGTCAGACAAAGAGCCAAGTCAAAGTGAATAAAATAAACTAAATTAGGTATGAACGTATATTCAGTGATGGCTGATTCTTGAGCTTTTAGAGAAGATTGATGAGATGGACCCATTTGAGTTTCGTCAACAAGCTTCGAGTCGTGCCAGATAGGCTTGCCCACAAGAGAATACAGAGAATACTCTTACAAAATGTTTAACGGCCAAATCACTCGTTTTCTTTTATTTACTTAAACCGGTCTCTTTATTTGATCTTACTACTTTTTATGCCAAGTAATCTTAGTCAAGACTTGGCACGTTTTTACAGAATGTTTTTGTTATGATTATTTATTACCGTTTTCAAGAACAGGAACAACAAAAGTTGAAAAAATGGAAATGCAATACTTTTTTCGGGGTTTATTGTATAGGGTACCCCTTTTGATTTTTATTTTTAGTTTTGGCACGATAGAAGCCATAATAACATATGTTGTGTGAAAATTTCAACTGGCTATCTATTACGGTTAAAAAGCTTCAGAGCAATAGTCTCGTTGACACCCTTTGGGTACGAAACCCTAAAAAGTTTATGAGACATTACTTGGAAAGTCGGATAAATTGTACCCATTTACGTTTATATAATAAAGCTCTACCTTCTCATAACCCACGACGTAACGGAGAAGGTTCGAACTAATCGGGAACAGATGTACAATGGCAGCCCCCGACGGATTTTCTTAGGTTTGTAATTATATCTTCCGTAAACATACTTTATAAAAAAAAAAAACTTTCTTTTTCCCTGCCTACCCCAATGGGAAACAGGCGTGATAATATGTATGTATGTACTTACTTTATTTTAGTCGAGGGTTTTTTTTTTTTTAAATCCATTTTCCATGTTGTGGGTTTTTCAATATCTTTAATTTTGCTTTTTGTCAATACTAAGCAGCTTCGCTCCCGTGCCGAGGAATGTTGATAAAAAGAAGCTATCCTATGTTTTTTTTTTCAAATGGACTCTCGCAGATGACACCCAAGATAGGTACGCTAATTGCTTAACCGGGCGGGTAGCTATCCTATGTGTAAATTCTATTGGAATATGGTCTATCTGTGTGCCAAATTTCATTCGTATACGTTCAGCGGTTTTAGCATAATTGAAGAACAAACAAACACCCATCCCCCTCGCATTAAATGCTTCTTGAACACCTACTAAAATGAAATTTAAATTTATAGTATCCCACTAAAATAATAGTAGGGTACCGTATTCAAGGATAAATAAGGCAAACAACATAATATAATAATATAATATCTTTGGGACATTTTTACACAGCACCATCTAGTCCCAAACTAAGCAGAGCTTGTGGTATGGGTACTAGACAATGGATATAATACGTATATACTTTTTTTTTTTGTAAATACATACTTATAATACATAAGCAACACACCCAGACCAACACAAACACTTATGTTCATCACACAAATATTTGTGTCCTGTGGGAATCGAACCCACGACCTCGTTATCAGCAGTCCGACACTCGAACCACTAGACCACAGAGGTCGTCATAAGGTTACAAAGTGCTGACCACTTCGAAATAATTTGTTGAATACGCGAAATACAAAAGTAATAATTATTGTATGTTAACCTACTTTGTTCGTCTTATTTTATCTGCTTGCTGGAACACGCAAAATACAAACAACAAACAAACAAACACAGAACAAACAAAGACGAACACAAATTCGACAAAGTTTGATTACCTAAAATTAGTTTGATGTGCCACAAAACATTTCTAGAATTGTATGTTATCAGTAACTTTATCAATTGGTGTAATAATATAGGGTGTTTTTTTGCAATCATTATTGGGTTCGATTCCCGGCCGAACCAACTGCCTTTCAAAGATCTAACAATCCAGTTTTTGTTTTTGTCTAAAATTGAGCTGACGTATTTAGCGACTTTTCTCTACATCTTATAGTTTCAGGTTTTGCCTTCCAGCACTTTTTCAAAACTCATCTACACTAATATTATAAAATGGGAAGATTTGTATTTTTGTGTAATGAATAAACTCGAAAACTACTGGGCCGATTTTGAAAATTTTTTCACGATTATAAAGCTACATTCACTCTTTATAAGGGTGAATGTAGCTTGGGGTGCTGGCCAGAAAACCTCCACGTGTGTCTGACGGCTGCTTGTCCCTCTGGACACGTCTGGAGGGAACGGCAGTTGTTAGGCCGGTGCATCCTGGGTACGGGCAATAGAATCCTTTCGAGGGATTAACTTTCGGGGGATCTTATTGCCTGTGGCGAATATTCTGGTACGGGAGGGGCCCCATGTGGGCCACCGGGGAGTTGCTCCACGTGTCCCTCTGATGGCAGCAGAGGGCACAGTGAAGGATTAGAGGCGGGCCCGGTGTGCACTCACCCTGCCACTGGGCAGGCAGCGGGGGGATTATCCATCCCTGCCCCCGTCGATCTCGTATTTATAGGATGAGTTTTGAATATATAGGGTATTATATCATAAATAACACGCTCATCAAACTGCTTGGTTGATTTTATTATGGTCATTATCCCTTTTTTTATAGTATAGGATGGCGAAACGAGCTAAAGGCCCACCTGATTTTAAGCGGTTACTTTTGCCCAAAACAACTGCAATACCACCTAGGCTGTTGCCTAAAGGGTACTGCAAGTCGGTTCGCCAAACTGAGACATGAAGATGGAAAGTCTCATGTGATTGTAATTTCACCGACCTTAATAGCCTTTAATAGCCTTTTACTTCTACGGCCGTTACGCATAGGGAGATAGTACGCCAACTATTTTCCAGGAACCATTGGGCTTATTATAAACTTAATAAACGCATTTTCAAATATATAAATACAAAAAGACTAATATTCACGTGCGGGTGGGACGGTCAGCGTTTTAAAAACAAAACAACGTTTGTAGTATTTGTAGCTGTTTGTTAACTTTGTCGTAGGCGCAAAGCTGCTTTTAAACATTTCTTCGATCTTTCAAGACCTTTTTTCGCTTAATGGAATTTCCCTAGAGCTTTACACTAATGTGTATCTTTTCTCTTTGTCAGCCTTACCGGTGGACAGACCAGTAAGCCAGTCAGTAAACTTGTAAAAAACAAACAGAAATCTACGCGAATCGATTTCCGTGATGGACGAATCATACTTATGTGTGTTTTATTTCAGACAGATTTTTTTCCAAAACATCGATTTTTTACTTTTAAAAACATAGACTAACATCGTCGATATATATGTACTAGGTACTAGATGTGCTGTTCAAAAGAACAACATGGTTACATGATGTTGTGGTTCCGGAACCACACTGTCATCTGTCATTAGTTCACTTGACAGCTGTCTCGCGAACACACGTAAATTTTATCAACGAATGCATCAACTGACTTTGGAACATGCTGCTTATATGAGATCGCGTGTCTATATATTGACGTCGTTGACTAACATAGTTGTTTTTTATGAGCGATGTTTCATCCCTACTAAAGACGCCACATAAATAAAGTTTTGTATGAGAACAGAGTCATAAAATGTTGGCGGGGTTAGGGGGAGGATGGCACGTTATGATTGGTCGGCTGAAAAGTTCGGTGGTACGATTGAACCGCTCGCTGACGGAGTGACGTCCTGATTGGCGGCGGGGTGAATCATTCTGCAGTGCTACTGCATAGGCTTGGTGACCGAGGGCATCCGGCTAAGTGGCGCCTTGAGGCTTATTGGTCTGTGTACTAATGAGATGTAGTAGGTAACTCTTTAAATCAAGTAATTATCGTTCACTTTCAAAATATAGAAAGAGGCCTTTTTAACCGACGAAAATAAGGAGGAGGTTTTCAATACGAGGCGTATCTTTTTTTTTTTAATGTATGACCACGCCTAACTTTTTACAGAGTAGTCCGATTTCGATGATTCTTTTTTTAATGGATAGGGTATATCTCGAAGTTGGTCCCATTTAAATTTCAAAATCAAAATCCACCCCTAAGGGTAGGAAAACAGGGGATGAGTGCTTGTTCACCCAATGAATTCTTACCTGTTAACCGATTCTGTTGAAACTAGGCACACATAAATGTAGTTCTAGACACTACAACATAATGGAGACCTAGAGTTAGATATTAGCCACAAAAAAATTATAAAATAAAACTTTTTAACAAAAAATTGAACCGACGAAAATAGAAACTGAAAAGCGAAAAATAAAATGAAGCTTTTAGTCTTTTCCTAACGAAACTAATTTAAATAACAATTATGAGTCGGCGCCAAACAAACAAAATTACTTTAAATAAATATAAAAACAACATAACATCAAATACAACGTGAAATTTTCAGCGATGAACAATAACTTTCAAAAAATGCGTTCTCCGTTCGAACACTTGCAACTTGAAAGAAAGAAAGAAAGAAAAAGATTTTATTCTTGCGCTCCATTTGACGCACACACTACACTACACTTGCACGCACTTTGCTTGTTTGTTTGGCGCCGACTCATAATTTTTATTTAAATTAGTTTAGTTAGGAAAAGACTAAAAGCTTCATTTTATTTTTCGCTTTTCAGTTTCTATTTTCATCGGTTCAATTTTTTGTTAAAAAGTTTTATTCACAGCCGTCTCGCTCTAACTTAGCACTTATTTAATGATTTCAAGAGGTTTTATATGAAATTGAAAAATGAATTCTATAAACATCCTTCAGGGTGACATTATGAATATTTGAAACATATTTTCGTCTTGATTTGTTGAATAGTAGGAGAAGAGATAAAAATGTATATCTTTGTTTTTCTTTCTATATAAATCATGCATGGAAATAAAACCATTGTTTAAATATTTGTGATGACACTCGGAACGATATTTGTAGAATACATTTTTCAATTTTGCCTAAAACCATAAGAAAAGATATTACCTATTCTATGCCTTGTTAAAAGAAACGTGAAAAGCCTACTAAAGGCATTCAATCTCAGTATAATATCTAATAATAAGTTAAGTTATAATGAGTGCATAGAATTATCCATGTCGCCGATGGTGCACATAAGGCGGTTTACCCACGGAGACCCAAGTTGGAGCGATATGCGTCCCGCGTCTGGATGATTTTAGCATCGCACTGGGTCCTAATTCTCGCGTTATAGAGATAAATGTCTAATTCGAGATAATCTCTGATTTTAAATCTCTGCGAAAAATGTCGCCGGTAATGTCAAATGCTTTGAACCACTCTTTTTATTTAGAGCGCTAGGCGTAGAAATATCTCTAACGTCACATTCTGAGAATACGCTTTTTTTTTCAATCGACATTCGCCATCTTGTTTCGACATTATGTCGAGTTCGAGATAATGTCTACGACGCGAGAATCGCCTCCCTGAACTGTCGCATATTGGCGCATCTCTATTGTATGGGCGCAGTGACGAGTCGCTCTGACTTGCGTCGCCATGTAACACCACCTATGCTAGCAAGAAAGTTATATTTTTGTAACAACATTGACTACTTGCAATGAACATGTTGAGCGGGAGCCAGCACATCGTGAAGACAGTCACTACAATCACCATCATCTTGATCATCTGGAAAAAAAAGATTTACTTAGGAAAAAAAAAAATTTAACAATATAGTTATGTGTAACATCATCATCCTCCAAGCCATTTCCCAATTATGTTGGGGTCGGCTTCCAGTCTAACCAGATGCGGCTGAACATCAGTATTTTACACGGAGTGACTGCCATCAGACCCCCGCAACCTAGTTACTGGGTAATACTGACCAGGTTAGACCAGTTGTCAGACTTTCAGGCTTCTGACTGCCCGTAACGACTGCCATAGTGTAACAATGTGTAACACAATGCCTTCTAATTTCGGAACACCTGCATACACCTCGATAATTGCTTGAACCTGACAATTATAAGGCGACACCGTCTCTTTTCATGTGTGACTAAGGGAAAATTATAAGAAAAAATGTTGCCTACATCCTCCACCACAATCATCCATCGATCACCAATCCGTTATCTAAAAGAGATTAGACCTATAGCCTAAATAAATTAATAATAAATAAATATTTGGGACATTTTTACACAGCACCATCTTAGTACCAAACAAAGTAGAGCTTGTATTATGGGAACTAGACAATGGATATAATACCTATAGACTTTTTTTTGTAAATACATATTTATAATACACAAGAAACACCCAGACCAACACAAACACTTATGTTCATCACACAAATATTTGTGTCCTGTGGGAATCGAACCCATGACCTCGTGATCAGCAGTCCGACCCTCGAACCACTAGACCACAGACGTCGGCAAACACGACAATGATTAAGCCACACCGTTTCTTCTCATGTGTGACTAAGGGAATACCATAATAAAAAAAAATTGCCTACATCCTCCACCTATACGCTACAAACATTATCCAGCAATCACCAATCCCTTCTCTAAGATGGATTAGAGCTATAACCACTAATGACCTTTTAATGATGATAAATAGATCATCATCAGCCCATTACAGTCTCACTGCTGGGCACGGGCCTCTTCTCAGAATGAGAAGGTTAAGGCCTTAGTCCAAAACGCTGGCCTAGTGCGGGTTGGTGGACTACACACACCATAGAGAACTGTATGGAGCGCTCTCAGGTGTGCAGGCTTCCTCGCGATTTTTTCCTTCACCGTTCAAGCAAGTGATAGTCAAATTTTGATCCACACATGAATTCGAAAAGTCAGTGGTGCGGGCCGGGTTCGAACTCAGACCCTCACAGCATCAAAGCTCATAGATAAATAGATACTTAAGAACTATTCTATTTTGAAATTGAATACGAAGTTCCAAAATAGAATCTATTTTAAATAACTTCAACCACACGAATAGAATGGTGCCTTAATCAACTCAGCCTGTAACAGTTTACCACTGGTTGTCGTTGCACGGCATGCCTATGACGGTCTGGAGGAGCACGTTGGCTGTGGCGGCGCGTGGCCGGTCTTCGCGGCGGTTGAGAGGTGTGAACACTCAAGCTCAAACAAATTAGTCCTACCAGAAGGAAAATATGCGTTAAAAATACGATAATTAAACCAAAACCGCGGTATCTCCGTCGTGGTAAGAGATGAAGTGAAGCTCGGCACAGGCGCCGCACCGATGGCACGCCACCCGTGCACCCCTCAGCCACTGCGCTCCTCCAGCCCGTCATAGGCATGCCGTGCATAGCCACTGGTTATAGGCCTCCCTCAAGTTGAACTATACAAAAACGATCCTTCTCCTTCCGCATCCAGTCTAGAATGTTGTTTTAAGTTGTGGCTAATGAATGCTAATATTATGCTCTCACCTCATTAAGAGTCTATTCAGACGGTCTACATTTGAACTGCAAGCTAGCTACAAAATAGTAGTTTGGATGCAGTTTTTGTGCAGTTGATATTACTGCATCGGAACTGTCAGCGATTGCGCAGTACGCTTGCAGTTCGTAGGACTGAAGTCCGAACAGTCGGACAACAGTTTCAATGCACTTATATCAACCTCACCAAAACCGTATCCAAACTACTATTTTGGGATGCATTAAAAGAGCCTCCACGATTGACGATATTTAATTGATCGTTCGGTGCACCCTTGGAAGTCAGCACCGTCACCAACCTGTTAACTGGATAATCGTTTTCCCACGGCATGAGCTATTAACATTATGTAGCCCATGTCGAAACGATAGAAGAAGACTGCTGTTTTACAGTTCAAATGCAGACCGTCTGGATAGAACCTAAGTGGTACCTAATTCTGTCATTGGGGAGTTTGAGTACACACACAATAACGTACGCAACTTGAGGGAGGCCTATGTCCAGCATTGGACTGTGATAGGCTGAGTTGATGATGATGAAGAGTACACAATAGTAAGACTTCTGCTTATACTGTAGGGGATCACAAGCGTGAGTGTAACGAGGCATACTTCTAGTTTCATATTTCCCATTATTTAGTACCACTGACTATAGACTCTGAGTTTTACCGCGAGCTTTTCTATAATGTATCAACTCAGCCTATCGCAGTCCACTGCTGGACATAGGCCTCTCCCAAGTTGCGCCACAACGCTCGATCCTCTGCCTTCCGCATCCAGTCCCCCCCAGCCACGTTCTTTAGGTCGTCGGTCCACCTGGCAGGGGGGCGCCCTACGCTGCGTTTGCCGATTCGCGGTCTCCACTCAAGGACTCGTCTGCTCCAACGGCCGGTCAGTCCTTCGACAGACATGGCCAGCCCACTGCCACTTCAGCTTGCTGATCCTACAAGCTATGTCGGTCACTCCGGTTCTTCTCCGGATAATCTCGTTGCGGATTTTATCCTTCAAAGAAACTCGAAGCATAGCTCGCTCCATAGCTCGCTGAGCGACTTTAAATTTGTGGACTAGCTCAACTGTCAGTGTCCACGTCTCGGCACCGTAAGTCATGACTGGCAGGACGCACTGGTTGAAGACCTTTGTCTTCAAACTTTGCGGTATAGGCGACGAGAAGACTCGGCGAAGTTTGCCAAATGCTGCCCAGCCCAGACGGATCCTTCTGTTGGCTTCTTTCTCGAAGTTGTGTCTACAATGTATGTAATTTATGTATTGTAAGTATTTATTTACAAAAAAAAAAAGTATATAAGTATCATATCCATTGTCTAGTACCCATAGTATTTATATTTGACGACCTCTGTGGTCTAGTGGTTCGAGTGTCGGACTGTTGATCACGAGGTCGTGGGTTCGATTCCCACAGAACACAAATATTTGTGTGATGAACATAAGTGTTTGTGTTGGTCTGGTTGTTTCTTATCTATATTATATCCAATGTCTAGTACCCATAGCACAAGCTCTGCTTAGTTTGGGACTAGATGGTGTTGTGTAAAATGTCCCAAAAATATTTATTTTTATTTATTTTATAGTACAAGCTCTGCTTAGTTTGGGACTAGATGGCGCTGTGTAAAAATGTCCCAAATTTTTTAATTTTTTTATGGGAATTTTAAAATTTTTAATTGCTTAAAAGGTCGAAATACTGAAAAATGTTGAAAGCTTGATTGTGAAATGTAATGTAATACACTTTTTATAACTTTCCAATGTGATTTGACACCATTTAATCGCATAAATCGTCATATTTAATTATTTTCCGTAAGATGCGTTCCGAGCGCGTCGACCTTGAACACTACGATCTGCCGAGCGTAGTATGGCCTTTTAGTTGCTTCAAATTGTGCGCGCGGATTTCGTATTTTATGTGTTATTAATCTATGGTTCAAGCTATAGAAATGATTTTGGTTTTATATTAGTTATTCCTTTTACCACCGTAAGTAACCTTATGAAATGCTGCAAAGCTTTCGAAACGTCAGGGAAACCAATTTAAATAATATACGCGATTTAATCCGGTTAAACTTTGTTTTATTATAACCTTATGAAATTAGATCCCCACAGTGTTGAGTTATGTTTTTACATGAACGCTGCTCGCAATCTCACAGCGTAACTTGGTTGACTTTTATAGCACCCAAGGGAGAGATACAGTAACTCAACAAGGATCGTGGCTGTAGAAACTATGCTCCTAATTTAAATTATCAAAACTCATTACACAGAGACTGGCTGATATGAAACAAAACATTAGTAGTAGTAGAGCTCCTTTGTAAAAGAGCTCGTCCGGGGAAGTACTACCACCGTACATACTTCTCCGCCAAATAGTGATGCTTGCATTGCTGTGTTTCGGTCTGAAGGGTACGGGTGCCGGTGAAATTACAATCACATGGGACTTTCCATCTTCGTGTCTCAGTTTGGCGAACCGACTTGCGGTACCATTGAGGTAAGAACCTAGGTGGTATTACAGTTGTTATGGGCAAAGGTTGGGCCTTTAGCTCGTTTCGCTATCCTATACTATAAAAATAAATAAAAAATAAAATGTAGATTAGCAATGCGACACTCAACTTTGACCCTCCACATAATTATACAGCGTTATTGTTCATATACCAAAACATTTAAAGGCTATCCTTTAAAAAACAAAAAAAATAAAAAAACAAATCATATCAAATCATCCTACATAGCTTTTACAATAGGACTTACTTAAATCGCTAAAAAAAACTGCTGTTATGTGGATACCTAAGTCGATTAAAATCTATGGAACAAAACTCCAGCACCTTTATCAAAAAAATTGAAAACCATCATCATCATTTCAGCAGAAAGACGTCCACTGCTGAACATAGGCCTACCCCAATCATCGCCACAACTACCCGTCCTGCGCTTTCCGCATCCTGTGGATTCCCACGACCTTCACCAGGTCATTGGTCTACCTTATGGGGTGCCTACGCATTGAAAACCATAATGATGATTATCTCCACGTTTTCGATTTTCATTCAAAATTTTATAAACACAAACAAGTATTTTAGTATTGTAACTCCCTAGGGTTTTTCATAAATAAAAAGTAACCGTATTTTTCAACAAGTTGTGAGCTGACCGAGAATTTTAAAGCTTCTGTTATCGAGTCCTTGTAACAAAATTGTCATCAGTTTACGTTATGGTTCAAGGAACCGGAGAAGCTATGCAAATGTTATTTAAATCCTATTAACTTTCGGTATTTTCGGTCTCAATGTATATTTTCAAGATGAAGTAGCGTAGGACGATTTTCCGATCCGATTTATATTTTTTTAGAGTTCTCTTAAAAATAAGACTATGAAGAACTTTACATTATTTTAAATAATTAGTAAGGGTAGGCATATCTATACGACTTTGAATTAACTGCAAAGTTAGTCGATTCGGTTAAGTAACACGTTTCTTAATAAGATATCGCTGACGTCACCCAAAGACGTACCTACTATAGTGGAGGTTAATTTCGATACCACGAGCAGTGTTCACGGTAGCTGAAGTACTAAAGGCTAAAGCACTGGCGTACTGAGCCAGGAGTCGCAGGTTCGAATCTTGCTCGTGAGCGATTTTTTCTTTCCACAATTTAAATCATTAACATTAATTAACGTCATTAATTTGAAATTTTTATTTTTAAAAACAAGAACTTCCATGAAACAACGAAATTGCATCATTATTTTGAAAAAAGAATACGGCAATCGACTCTTTTCCTTACGCAATTAAATAATACGCCAGCAATTTTCAACACGACAATAATATAAAGCGCTGGACAGTTTTTTTTTATTATGCTAGCGAAGTTTTTTAAGTACACACTTCCATAAATTAGGTGTTTTAGGTACACGATATTTATTATTTTAAAGGCTGAATAATAAAGAATATGTGTATTTCATAAGTTTTAAAATGGAACAAGAACCGCGCGCGGGTGAACTGGCGCGAATAAAAATGAGATAATGTTGAATTAATTTGTGTATTGTTTGTGCAACTAAGAGAAAAGTACTAAAAAAGTCTCGGCCGAACTAGTAATTAACGGCCTCGATTAGTTAAAAAGGACTCGGCTGGCGCCTCGTCTTTTTAAAATAACATCGCAAGTACTCGGCTTCGCCTCGTCCTTCCAATATTACTCAGTCGTCAATTGCTTTATTTCAGACCTCGACAGTAATGTACCAACACGTAGCTTACCTTCATGAAGAATTACGACCCATAAAATCTATATATCTCATCTATCCATCGTGATCGTATGAAATTAAAGCTGATAGCCATAAGAGATACATACTGCTTGTATAAGCAATTTTTCAGGATAACCAACTCATAGATCGTTCTTGGAGAAAAATACATTTATAGAAGACTAGACTTTGCCTGCGGTTTCGCGCACGTACAGTAATAAAATATAATCTATGTTACTTCTGGATAAAGTAGCTTTCTAATGGTGAAAGAATTATTAAAATCGATTCAGTAGTTTCAGAGTTTATCGATTACAAACAAACTAATCTTTCCTCTTTATAATATTACTAGCCTATGCCCGCGACTTCGCCCGCGTGAATGTCGTTTATCGCGCATCACTCGGGAACTGTTCGTCTGTCCGTGATAAAAAGTTAGATTATGTTCTATCTGTATGCCAAATTTTATTAAAATCATTCCACCCTTTTTTGAGTTATAAATGGTGTAACTAACCCGACTTTGTTTTGTATATTTAGATAAGTAACTAAGTAATAAGTATAAGTATATAAGTATCGATAGAGAGCGCAGAGTAGACGTCTATATTATGAAGCTTTAATTTTACTCTGAAGCAAGGCCGAAGCTACACGCATTGTTTGTGGCCTTTATCAGGGGGCTGGTGATTGGACGACAGATAAACAATGATGTAAAAAAACTAGGAGGATGTCATACTGACCTTACGTTTAGAATGTTGCAGTCTCGAGTCCCTCGCATCCTGAGCCTCCCCAGGGGGCCGGCCCCCCCACACGGCGTGCGCAATGCGTGCGTACGTGCAGATGAGCGCGCCCAGCGGCAGCGCGAACTGAAGGATGAGCAGCGCGCACGTGTACTGGCCACTCTGCCCCGCGTGCTCCCACTGTTCGAGGCAAATGTCTCTGTGAACATGCCGCGTGACCCATAAGTCCCTGGTAACACGTTTTTGTAGACCCAGTACCCGAGCTTGCAAGCTTGGTGTTTTTGCAATTAAAATTTTCCACGTAAGGATTTTGAGTGTGCAAAAAGATGGAATAAAAAATGAAACTGGTAAAGAGTTTGTTACCATCCATGCTGTAAAGATAATGATGTTATAGTGATCCATTTCTGTGTTTCGATCGGAAGGGTACGGGTGCCGGTGAAATTACAATCACATGAGACTTTCCATCTTCATGTCTCAGTTTGGCGAACCGACTTGCGGTACCATTAAGGCAACAGCCTAGGTGGTATTGCATTTGTTATGGGCAAAGGTAACCACTTAACATCAGGTGGGCCTTTAGCTCGTTTTGCCATCCTATAATATAAAAAAAAAAATGTTGACTTTGAAATCAGTTAAAGCAAACAAAGTTGACCCAGAACCAAATAAATGGATCAAGCACATAGAAAAAAATATTATAAGTCTTATACCAGTTAGATTGATTAAGTAATTGATTGTCTCAAAAGTGTAATTTATTATCAACTTACGCTTTACACAACTGATGCCAAGGTGTTGGCCTCTGCAACTGTGACACAACTACAATAGGCGCTGCCGTCGACAGTGCGCCTATCCACACAGCAGCCACCACCATCTTTGCCGCCGCCTTCCCCAGCCTGGGCCTTAGCGGCCTCATAATGGCCATGTACCTATCAATGGATATCGCCAGCAACGTATACGCACTCACGAGCACCGACACAGCTTGAGTATAGTTCACTACTTTGCACATCACAAAACCGAACGGCCAGTACCTCAATATCAACATCGGCACGAAAGAAAATGGCACACAGAAAAGTGTCATCAGAATATCTCCCACTGCTAAGTTCACTATAAAATAGTTCGTCACTGTCTTCATGCGCGGTGAAGTTTGTACCACGAAACACACTAAACCGTTTCCAATAAGTGCTACTAAGAAGACTATTGAATACATTAGGTAGATACAGCTGTGGAATAGCGATGATGTGAGGAAGTCTTCCGGATAAGATGAAGGGTCGCAGACGTCGTAGCCTGGCCATGTCGCGTTTGTTGAGTACGTTATGTTATCATTTTGTTCCTCAGTACTCGTACTGTATGGCTCGAGCGCATTGTATAAAGTAGTCGTTTCATAGTCCAAGTTATTGGTATCTAACATAATGCGCCAGTGTCTTCCTTTATCTCCGCATCGTTTGTGCGCCTTTCAGATCCTTTAAAGCAGTATACCTGAAAATAAATAAAAGTCATTTATTTTTGTTCAATTACGTCTCAGACCAAAATAATAAGATAGACGGAGCGCGTAGAACTAGTAGTAGTGGCAAAGGAGTACTTACTATTCTGCCCAAAGTGTTCGTGAGCCGCGGTCGGGAGCGTCAATCTTATCCTTTTTTGACGTACACACGGCTACACATCAAGCTGTACATTTCCAGTATAAGCTGATCTCGCATTGTATAGGTTTTCCTTACAACGCGAGGTCAGCCTTTACTGGTTTTGTACAGCTTGATGTGTAGCCGTGTGTACGTTCCAGATTGCGGCTCGCGAACACTTTAGGTGGAATCGTAGGTACTCCTTTGCCATTTTGTATTCCGTTTTCTGGCTTCATTCGCTAGTTCTACGCGCTCCGTCTATCTTATTCTTTCGGTCTGAGAATTATGTATAATACGGCTGTATTAAATCGTTTACTTTTAATTAAAACGGTTTCATAAAAATATTTTGTAGAATCGTAACCAAAAAAAATTACCTAAACATGGGATTTTATGAACTCACTAATAAATTGTTGAAAGCATTTTCGCGGCCAGAATGTGGGCTTCCACGTAAACTGTGCGAGTCAAAGCAGTCGTTACTCAGTGTAGTTTACGAGCGCATAACAGTACCTACACATCGCTCCAATTCACGTCATGGCATGGCCACCAAAAAACGATGGAGGAAAGAAACATAATTTATCTGTTCTTCATTTGAGTTTTTCATCATTGTCTGGGATTCTGGGATAGATCCAGTATTTACTTAGTATTATTATAAGCTTTGATAGCGTAGCAGTCGAGCACTTGCCTTCGATGCAGGGGGGTCTGAGTTAGAACCCGGCCCTCACCACTGACTTTTCGAATTTATGTGCAGAATTTGATTATCACTAACGGTGAAGGAAAACAACGTGAGGAAACCTGCACACCTAGGAGTGCTCCATACAGTTCTCGATGGTATGTGTAGTGCGCCAACAAACACTAGGCCAGCGTGTTGGACTGAGGCCTTAACCTTCTCATTCTGGGAAGAAGCCCGTGCCCAGCAGTGGGACAGTAATGGGCTGATGATGATGGTGATTATTAGTACAGTTAATAGTTATGTAAATTGATGGTAATTTTGATCTAAGATGTCTTTAGTTCTTTCATGTCCACTGAATTCCGATCAATTTACACCAGATTCAGCGATCTTGAAAAGATCGATGCTAATATCACAGTGTAACACATAGGTAAGGTGTAGCTGTCCTTATTAAGGGGTGAATGTACTTCAAAAGTCGACTGCATTTACAATCAGAATACATCAACAGCTGCCCAATTGCGTAACTCACTCGCGATCGCAATCATCTGGATTTCAATGTTCATTGCTCTGTGTGTTTTGACAAACCGTCATATTGACAACTACGTACCACGCAATGAATATTGCTGTAATTTCAAAATGAAAGCTGATGTCAATGTGAATGCATTACACAATTACCCCACTGGTTTATATTGTTACGGCAATTCCCATCAGATGCAGAATACGGCAAATCTCACGTTGACGTTGACGTTGACGTTATATGGAGTAATACATAAATAATAATCTAACTTATGTACATAATAATCACACTTAATCACACTGCGATCTTATGATAGCTGAATTATATTAATACTAGCTGAGCTCGCGACTCGATCCGCGTGGTAGTCGGAAAATAACATCATGCCATATTCATGAACATTCTTATAAGATAATAAATTAAGATAATCCTCATAGACAATGTCAATACGAAGACATTTAGATGGTAACGGTGGTTTGAATAAGTAATGTTTATATTATTTTATGATACTAACACTTTCTTGTTGTATTTTTAATTAAACAACTACCACCCAATATGACCTCTGCTCTGTATGCAACTGGATACAATAAAGGGGTCAAGCTGTATTTCTGGATAAATCCAACCAGTTGAGACGAAATATGTTTTTAAGTTAGGGTAATACCAATACAACTGTAAAGTTTCATCACGTTTAGTTCAGCTCTTCTCACGTGATGAAGTAACAAACAGACAGACAGACAGATACAATATCTGAAAATGGTTGATTCTAACTTGTTCTATTACTTATTAGTTTTATAGTCAGCAGGTATCCGTGATAAATAATGTAGCCGTCACGGGACGCCCGGCAGATGTGAAACATAACATGACGGCATAAGATAGCGACATGCCGTTTGCTATCACGGCATAATACGAGTAGGTGTTACCCCCAAGATATAACCCTAAACTCCTGGGGCCTTACTTGCAACTGTTTCAAATTCTGAAACAACTAATGTCAATTCCTAGAGGAATGCAGTACGAATTGACACTAACTCGAATTAAGATTCGATTGATACATAACTCAATCCAGTCGGGAGTAACGCTCCTAATACTATTGCTGAATCGCTTATTCTCACAAGATAAACCATATAATTTCAATTATGTTGTGCAAATATTCTAAAGTTATTTTTGTTATCTTAAAGCTAGTTTCCTATGAAGTAGGTACGTGTCGTGGATAACAAACTTAAGTAATTATGTAAACTTTTGTAACAGTATCCTAGCTCGCTTACATAGAGAAAATTACGGAAATCGAACAATAAGTAGTTCCTATAGTCAGAAGTAATTTCTATTTTCCATTCATATCCATCAAATTCCAAGAATACTATCTGTACAGGCTTAGTTATTAAATCCAAGTTATAATTAAGAAATAGAATCGCTTACATAGAGAAAATTACGAAAATCGAGCAATAAATAGTTAGTATGAAGTAATTTCAATTTTCCATTCATATCCATCAAATTCCAAGAATACTATCTGCACAGGCATAGTTATTAAACCCAAGCTATAATTAAGAAATAGAATATTTTTCTGAAATCATAAATAGAAATGGAGATTGAATTCAAGATACTGAAGTATCACATTGTTTATTCTATGGTATCACTAACTCCGATGAATTATACACTAAAAAAAGTATGGGTTATAAATAAATAAAATATAGCTAAAAATAACTAAGCGTGTTTGTTAATTATAGCAACTGTGTATAACAGCAACTAAAAAGTTAACAGTAAAAAAAAATATGAGACATATCTGTTACATGCCAGTTTATTAAATAAAAAAAGCCGATTTAGCTTGTAATTGTATTGTTGTATTGTAATTGTAACTGTTTATTTCGATTAGATAATCGAAATAGTGTGTTCTTTTGTTTTCCTTGGACTATTTTTGGTAGAGAGTCGATTTGGACGGAAACTGGTATTAAATATTTTTATTGTATTTTAAACTATAACACAAAATAAAACAGTACAGTGCACCACCGGTTTTCGCGGGCAGCAGCCGCCACTGCTGGCTAACACGATCTTCAATGTCATATAGGCAGCAACTTAGCTGATATTGCAACCGCTTAACATCAGGTGGGCCTTTAGCTCGAATTTGCCATCCGTCCTAAATGCCATAAAATTCTTATTACTGCATTCATTAATACATAATATACAATTCACCGATATACGGTAGACTGCACTAAACGTAACGTCAAAATTGTTTCACTATATAGGAAGTCTAGAACATAGTGTGTTTGCTCTTTAACGTCTGCACATGCAGCTAAAAGATGTAATAAAGAATATTATTCTTAGCAACCGACTTGGAACGTGTTTAAAGATGTTTGTTTCCATTAGTCTTGGCACCAAACCTCCTTTTATCTTTTTCTGTATTATTAAATCTGCAATTCAATAAGCTGTCTTTTTGTACTATGTGCGTACATATTATGCGCGTATATGTTATGGAAATAATTAGGTATGTTATGCACACATCACACACCACAGTGTATATTACGTAAACTTGTGACTCAAGGTTACACGTACGGTCGACCGCCCGTCGGTGGTAACACTTTGACATTAGCAGCATCATTATTTCGTAAGCAGTAAGGGCGGTTTTCGAACTGACGTGTTACCACTGTCATGTAGGCGACTGTACCTATAGAGACTAGAGAGATGTAATAACAAAGTTAGAGAAATAGTGTAGTAACTTCAGTAATTATGAGATCAAATCCTCTAACCCAACGCCATAGTCGATTTCATGATGGGCTTACAACTTGGAGAGGTGATATAATATTGTTAGAGGCATCACAATAGATATTATATTGGGTTTTTTCATATTGGGTTTTTTCATTAGGAAATTCTCAGTAGCAGCCCGGAGTCTGGATTTTGTGCCCGGTCAATGGCAATAGGCTCACCCTCTATTACATGGGACTATAACATAACTGGCGAAATGTGGGTGTACTATTACACCTCTGCCTACCCCTTCGGGGAAATACAGGCGTGATGTTATGTGTTATCACAATAGATATTTTAAGGTCGCAATAACTCAGTGTTATACGGTGACAGTTGCCTTCAAGGTCCCTATATTTTTTAACACACCCGGCTTCACCGACCTACCTACCTACCTAATTTCATATTTACCAACTTTGCCATTTTTATAATTTAGCTTCAACTATTAAATTAAATTCTTGTTATTGTTAAAAAATTATATTTCATTCAACTTAACCACCTACCTATAGCCGAACGTAACACTATACTTGATATTATAATATTATTTATACATAATAAAATTTATACATTTAATAAAATCGTAACGAAGCAAAAACTGTACATCTAATATTTTCGGAAATAAATAAGTATTACCTGTACTTAGAACGATTCTGATGTCGAAACAACTTTTTTTCAAAAAAAACCGTTTTTCTGTGTTTCTGTCTAGGCATCACGCCAATACTGCAGAATAGAATTAGTTGAAACTTGGTAAAAATATCCATTAAAAACCGGGTCAGATTTTAGGCAATAAATCATCACGCTTTTCTGCATAATACCCCTATTCAACACAACAACACAACAACAGAACAATTAGTAATTAGTAGTAGTAATTAGTAGCAGAACAATTTAAAGCGAATGTTAATTTTTTTTTTTTTTTTTTAGATAAATTATCAGTTATCAGTACTAACAAGAATCATTTTAGAAACATAAAACATCATGCTATATCTAAAGGGAGCTAAACGATTGATTTCAAAAAAGGTTAGGAACGTGTATTTCGCAGTTTTACGTAATTAGTCACGTAGCACCGGTAGCGGTAATGAAGGCCGCAATTGTTTTGTTCTGAGATCGAATCCCAACTACAGTTAAAGTTTTTGGGTTATTTTTTTCATAAATCTTATGTTTTTATACATATTTGAAAACATATTTTATACTAAAACGTTACCTATGTAATTAAGTTTACGTTAGTCAAATAAAGTACCTGACACTAAAAATAATATTGTTTTCTCACAATTAGTAAATGTTTATCAAAATTTGAACCCTAATTTATTCTGAAATTTTATCTAAATAAATTAATATTTTTGGGCCATTTTTACACAGCAACATCCAGTCCCAAACTAAGCAGAGCTTGTACTGTGGTTACTAGATAATGGATATAATACATATATACTTTTTTTTTGTAAATACATACAGGGTGTCAGGAAAACGCTTCCAAAAACGAAGATAGGTGATAGTGCTGGTGATTACTGATACGAAACCACGAAAAAAAATGCGATTATTTTTTTAGATTTTTTCATTTTTTTTGGATTTTTCTTTATGTATGAGTTTTATTTAACTGCCCAAAGCTGGTTGTGTATGAAAAATACAAAAAAATATATATGAAAAAATCTAAAAAAGGAATCGCATTTTTTTTCGTGGTTTCGTATCAGTAATCACCAACACCTATCTTTGTTTTCGGAAGCGTTCCCCTTACACCTAGTATAATACATAAATACGACTCTTTTCTAAGAGTTTCTGACTTTGCTCCGCTAGAAGACTCGCTTTGTCGCCCATTCGCTCTCCTCGCACTCTCGACCAGAGTTACGCTAGGTCGGTGGCTTGCTACGCTTGCCACCTCACCCCACTCGCTACGAACTCGCTCTAGACAAAGATAAGGAAAAAATTGGGTGTAGTTTTGGTGAAAATTTACTCAATTTGTCTTCCGTATAAATTTTAACAAGCACCACTTTATCAGTTATAAATACTTCTTTATGTGCAAATTGTGCAATGCGGATTTCCTATTTTTCTATTGTATACATTTTCTTTTAGGTACACTTCTTTTTTTTTAGGTGTGGCCTTACTTTTTTCTGAATAAACGTCTGTTGTGTGTTGTAGCGTCTCGCACTTATCTGCGATGCTTCTTATAGTCAGTTTTTGAAAAGACATCAAAATCATTACGCCGCAAATGTTGACACAAAAAACATTGCATTGCACAAATTGGTTCTGTACACAATCTCGTTTTCTCTCAATTTTTCTTGGATAATCGTAACTATTTCACATTCCTATCGTTCTATAGTAGGTACAATAATCCGAAACACATAAATTATGCCCGTTTGTTATTTCACTTCGTTTTATTTGATCTTCATGATTGTTTGCATTCATACTTTTTATAAGAGGAAAGTGCTTCTTTGTATCTGTTTAAGTGGATGCTGTAACTGTAGACTTTCATCTTTCATGTCTCTATTCTCATCGAACATAACATATAACATAACATAACATCACGCCTGTATTTCCCCGAAGGGGTAGGCAGAGGTGTAATAGTACACCCACATTTCGCCAGTTATGTTATAGTCCCATGTAATAGGGGGCGAGCCTATTGCCATTGACCGGGCACAAATCCAGACTCCGGGCTGCTACTGAGGATTTCCTAATGAAAAAACCCATTAATACTTTGCCCGACCCGGGAATCGAACCCAGGACCCCACGCTCAGCAGTCGCGCTTGCAACCACTAGACCAACGAGGCACTCATATTCTCATCGAAGTTAAATAAAACTCTTGTTTAACATTAGGCGGAAACACGGGTTGTTTTTTCATGTGAAACTTTTTCAATTATCTTTTATCCTCATGAAGTTTGTTCATTTATTATGCATTTGCTATGCTACTTTTGTTATTAACTTTGGCAAAAGCTATGATCCTCAGTTATATAAAACCAATTGTTTTATAAACATCACATCAATTCCATCTAGTTGAAGACAACTCGATGCTTGTTTTCATGAAGAGTGTAGGTAAAGTGAGTTATCGAACTGGACAATTTATGGCCTAAGTTTTCTAGTTGGATGGTTTTTCACAGTCTATCAATCGTCCTCGCCAATCAGTAAACAATTGGCGGCAAAGTTAATTATTTTGTGGTTTGAGCTTACACATCAGTCTATTTTCATACTATCCGAGTTTTGTAAATTAATAAAAAGGAAAAAGTTTAATACGGTATAAGGAGCGTAAGAAAGCTTTAGTAAATTTTATTTCGTCGCAGTGCAAAACCCGTCGCCTTCATGTTTATACAACATGTTGAGAAAACCCTGTCCGAGCCGAGGGGGTGTAGTTAGGTATCGTGATTATTACTATTCACGCAGAAATTTAATTTTTTTTTACATATTTACCAAATCTCATTTTTTTATTAATCGGCTAGGATTTTTTATGGTCCATGTTTAGAAATTTGTCGAGTCATAGATTTATACCTATTATAATTGAAATAATAATAAGATGAAATTGGGGTAATTTGGGCTGTCAAAAAATTTTCTGCAATTAATTATGTATCATTATGATACGAGTTACTGATAATAATTCAGTTTAAATTAAAGTCTCAAGGCGAGCGGGTAGATACAAACTAGGGTAATTTTGAAAATCAAATAATAATAATAATAATTAGAGCGCCGCACAATGATTATTGATATCGCTGTTCCGCATGACGGGAATCTCGTGAAAGCTGAGACAGATAAGCAAATGAGATATTTAGACTTGGCGCACGAGGTTGTCGACATGTGGGACGTGGATTCAGCAATCATTGTGCCGATAGTCGTCTCAGCCAATGGCTTAATAGCCAAAAGCCTCGACCAACACCTTCAGAGGCTTTCGTTAGGTGGCTGGGTCAAGGGCCAGATTCAGAAGGCGGTTCTCCTCGACACGGCACGTATTGTGAGGAGGTTCCTTTCTCAGGGGCCCTGACCGCCGGTAGCTTGGACCTTGTTCCCGATGCCGGTGGCTTACTATTTTTTTATATTTTTAAATGTTTTTCCTTTTTATACAAAAATATTTAAAAATATAAATTTATATGGTATATTTGTGAATAAAGGAAATAATAATAAAGTATGTGCCCGACCCAGTTCTTGAAAATGGCCATGTCACATTGTACTGGGATAGATCTATCATCACTGACAGGACTATTGTTCACAATAAGCCTGATATAGTGGCGATAGATCGATCTGAGCGCCGCGAAATGATTGTTGATATCTGTGTCCCACATGACGGGAACCTTGTGAAAGCTGAAAAAGACAAGCAAATTCAATATCTTGATCTAGCACACGAGGTTGTCGACATGTGGGAGGTGGACTCAGCAACCATTGTGCCGATAGTTGTTACGGCCAATGGCCTTTTAGCAAAGAGCCTCGACCACCATCTCATGAGGCTCTCGTTAGGCGGCTTGGTCCCTGTACCCGATAACGGTGTGCCACTATTTTTTATATTTTTAAATGTTTTTGTTTTTTTTTGTTTTGTAAAAATATTTAAAAATATGATCAATATGTTAAAGCAATTAAATAAAGGATATAATAATAATGCTGCTGCTGAGTCGACATGTGGGATGTTGACTCAGCAGTCATCGTGCCGATTGTCGTTACGGCCAATGGGATAATCGCAAAGAGCCTCGACCAACACCTGCAGAGGCTCTCATTAAGCAGCTGGGTCAAAGGCTTGATACAGAAGGCGGTTCTTCTGGACACGGCACGTATTGTTAGGAAGTTCCTCTCTCTGAGGCCCTGACCACCGGTAGCTTGGACCCTGTTCCCGATGCCGGTGGGCTACTATTTTTGTATATTTTTAAATGTTTCTATCTCAATTGATCGTTAATTACACATTCAAGCAGCGTTAAGAAGATGTAATGGAAAATCTTCTGTTTGCGGCACCCGAGGGCCTAAAGATGCTTGATTAAGTTTTAATTAACAATTTACTAGTAATAGGCCCAAATTCTAGAAAAATGCTCAAACATGAATCAAATAAGAACTGTCACGTCAAACAAAAGTATTAAATCAAGTGATATGCTTCTGGGATACTATGTTGCTACATCAACGACATAGCAGCGTACATATAAATAGGTATGTTGAGAATCTCAACTTGAGTAACGTTTCCTCAACCTAAACTTTTCACGTATGAAGACAGTGTCTAAATTACAAATGAATAATTTATTAGTCTGTCGTTTCCAACACTTTGAGCACAATATTCATCAAATTTTATATTCTGACTTAAAATCATTATTTACCAAAGTAACCACTTCAAAAATAATGGTTACAAAGAAATACAAGGTTAGGTCTCTTTATTTAGTAACCTCAACTTGTCGGGTTGGAAAGGAAAACATTGAAATGCGGTGACCGGAAGTAATGAATGAAATGAAATAGGTACGGAGAGTAGAATAATTTTATTTTCAGAGCCGTTCGTTTTGGCAGTCAACAAGAAAAGTCGGATGTTCAGCCGTCTTCATCCTCCGAGCCTTTTCCCAATTATATTGGGGTCGGCTTCCAGTCTAGCCAGATGCGGCTGAACATGTATTTTACACGGAGCGACTGCCATCAGACCCCCGCAACCCAGTTACTGGGTAATACTGACAGTCGGAGGTTAGACCAGTTGTCAGACTTTCAGGCTTCTGACTACCCGTAACGACTGCCATAGATATTCGTATGACAACCGGGACCGACAGCTTAACGTGATCTCCGAGGCACGGAGGGGTTTCGAGGTGTATCAAAACGGTCACCCATCTACAGACTGACCGCGGCAAGTGCAGCTTAACCTTGCAGATCGTACAATCCGCGCAGTCTTTGCTTAGCTACGAGCCCCTGTTCAGCCGTCTAAAATAATAAAAAATAAGAAGCAGTAATAGACATAGACAATGAGCTGTAATGCTGATGAGTCAAACATTAGCATTTTTATAGAAATTTTCTTCTAAAATATGTACAAAGAATTAAAAAAAAAACAATAAAATTTAAATTAGGTTTCCAGCAAAAAAAAATCTTGTTTTCATTGGATAAAATAAATTCTTATACAGTCTTTATAGCTCTAAAATTTAAAAGTTTTTGCTTTCATTTGCTGATCTCATCTTAATACATAAAACAAAGTCGGGTTAGTTACATCATTTATAACTCAAGAACGGCTGAACCAATTTTAATGAAATTTAGCACACAGATAGAACATAACCCGGATTAACATATAGGCTACTCTTTCTCTCTGCTTCCTGGGAAGATGAACAGTTCCCGAGGGATGTGCGATATACGATATTCACGCGGGTGAAAACGCGGGCATAGGTTAGTTAATATTAAAGATGCGAAAGTAACTCTGTCTGTCTGTTTGTTACATTTTTACAACTAACCACTGAACCAAAAGCAATGAAATTTGGTAAAGAGGTAACCTGGGACCTGAAGAAGGACATAGGTTACTTTTCATCCTGGGAAGACAAACAGTTCCCGAGGGATGCATGATCATGTCTGTGATAAACTGAATTACATGCGTGCGAAGCAGCAGGCAGAAGCTATTTTATTAATCTTCTATCTATATCTATACCACATAAAAAGACAGATGTCCCGACTGACTGATTCATCACCGCAGAGCCGAAACTATTGAAGCTAGAAACATGAAATTGGGAAAGTAGGTTTCTTTTGTAACATAAACACCCACTAAGAAAGGATTTTCGGAAACTTTATCCGTAACGAGGTGAAATAGGGTGTTAGAATGGGTAGTGGGGCGTTTCACACCACGCTTGGTTCGCACCGCGGTGTGAATCGCCCAAGTACTCTTTTTGAATGGGCTGTTTCGACCGCGGTGTGAAACACCCCAGTACTCTTTTACCATTGGCCGTTCCGGACCACTATCAAAAGTTAAAACAATCTAATGTATTTCTGGTTTTTGTACAGACGAGAAAAAAATGGTTAGTGAAAAATATTAAACTGTTCTAATAAAATACTTTAAAAGATTATACTAACTAAACTTCTTGAAACAGTTAATGTTTTTATGTATACAATTTTTTATTAATTTATTATTGTGTACCTACTTATTTATATTATACGTTACAAATTATGTAAAATTTTCCTTAAATATAACTAGCTAATTATTTTGATAATCACATGTTAAATGACCAGTTACATGTTTTACTGTTTTATAATTTAAAATCACAGATAAATGACATACAATAGTTAAACAGTATTATTTAATAATAAGTGTACAATAAAAATTACATAAATCAACAAAAATTCAAAACTTTGTACTTTCAAACTCTACATTTTATGTCTATTATTATATTGTTAGGAATCGTTGGAATAAAATGGCAACACTGCGCTATGACACCCCACCAAAGTCAGCCATATTGATAGTCGGCCGTTGGAGCGGGTATCGCATGCGCATATTTCGCTACGGGTTGTTGAATAAGACGGATCGTATAACCCGACATGACTTGTCCTTTTATTTTGTAATATTATCGATGTAATGTAATAAGTTACTAATATTCATCATCATCATCATATCAGCCGAAAGACGTCCACTGCTGGACATAGGCCTCCCCGCATTCCGCATCCAGCGGACTCCCGCGACGTTCACCAGGTCGTCGGTCCACCTTGTGGGGGGCCTACCCACGCTGCGCCTTCCAGTACGCGGTCGCCACTCCAGAACTTTACTGCCCCATCGGCCATCCGTTCTGCGAGCAATGTGCCCCGCCCACTGCCACTTAAGTTTGGCAATTCTTCGGGCTATGTCGGTTACTTTCGTTCTCCTGCGAATCTCCTCATTTCTGATTCGATCACGCAGGGACACTCCGAGCATAGTCCTCTCCATTGCCCTTTGAGTGACTTTGAGCCTTCTTATCAGGCCCATTGTGAGCGACCACGTTTCAGTACCGTAAGTAATTACTGGCAACATTCACTGGTCAAAGACTTTCGTCTTGAGACACTGCGGTATTTTGGACGAGAAGATATTGCGTAGCTTCCCAAACTACTAATATAAAAACCTAGAAAAACTGCTCTCATGGTTGGTTTTGAGAGTCTTGTTGACTATTATTGAACATACACCCACCTAGCCCCTGATAATCAGACATTAGTTTTAAGTGTAAAACTATGGCCACTTCTATCCAATTCAATTCCATAAACGTGCCTGTTGCTAATAATAATATTATTAATTATATTATTTCTTATAATTATTAGTCTGGTACGTACCATTTTATATCTGCTTTATTATAATTCTCAGTAAAAATAAGAAATAATTTACACAATGTTATTTTATTTGTATTATTCAATATCAACATAATAAATATAATATAATATTTTATATATATTTATATTACCTTATTATTAACTAATAACATACAAATAAATATAAATTTTTGTTATTTTATTGGCGAAACATCACAACATTTATAAAGTAGATTCAGATATATAATAATCCAAAACAGTTTTTACTAATTAATAGTAATATAAATGTGAATTAGTAGAAAAACAATAATATGTAACCTTATTCTTAGTTTATACTAAAACGCTTAAGGGGGTCATACACACCATTATTTTACAAAATCTTCAACCGTGCCTACTTCTCCGCCAAATAGTGATGCTTGCATTGCTGGTTTCGGTCTGAAGGGTACGGGTGCCGGAGAAATTACAATCACATGAGACTTTCCATCTTCATGTCTCAGTTTGGCGAACCAACTTGCGGTACCATTTAGGTAACAGCCTAGGTGGTATTGCAGTTGTTATGGGCAAAGGTAACTACTTAAGATCAGGTGGGCCTAAAGGCTAAGCTAAAGCTCGTTTCGCAATCCTACATCAAAAAAAAAAAAAACATGAAATCGCGAAAAAAGAATCAGCTAATCCTAACATTTTATCAATTTGTGTGAACATAAATGTAGGACTCAGCTGATAATTTTTTCACGATTTCAGGGTAGGTCCATAGTAAAAGATATTCATAATGATGAGGACTCTTAAGAGGTTTAGTATATCTTATGAATTACATAATATGTATTCTATTAAAACAGATTAATATGTTTCACTAACCGTTTTCCTACCCGTCTGTACAATAAACATTCGAAACATACTAGATTTTTTAAACTGTTGATAGTGGTCCGAAACCGCCAATGGTAAAATAGTACTGGGGTGTTTCACACCGCGGTCCGAATCAGCCCATTATAAAAAAGGTCTTGGTCGATTCACACCACGGTCCGAAACAGCCCATTCAAAAAGAGTACTTGGGCGATTCACACCGCGGTGCGAACCAAGCGTGGTGTGAAACGCCCCACTACCCGTTAGAATTGGCATCAAAATCATTTCGATCGATTCATTCAAAACTTGAGAAAAATTATCTCTAAAGTAATTATTGAAAAGCTTATCTTTTATTTTTCGTAAATAAATCCCAATAGAGGGTGCACTAGATTTATAATTTTTGTATTAGGCGAATATTATTGCGTAATTGGATCGAGTCAAAACTCAGTACTTATTATATCTTTAAAGCAATAATGAATGACGTGTTATTGAATTTTTCCTTTTTTTCTCACTGGTGGTAAAAACGGGTGTTAAAATTTAAATACAAAATCTTCTTGGCATCATGCTTGACGCAAATAGTCTTAGAATTAAATAATAATAAATAAATATTGGACGAATAATTTTTTTTATTGTTCCGAGAAATAAATGCGTATTTTTCTCTTCCCAAAACTACGACGGGGAACATTATAGAGCAAATTAAAACTTTTTACGCGGGCGAAGCCGCAAGAGCATTGCTATTTATTTATATGAAGCCAATAAAAATCGTTTTATCTTTATGCACTAGTTGTTTGGTGTAGAATATTAATATACTTTTTGGGAACTGATCTAGTTCTGACATATAAATAAAGAGTTAAAAAAATACCAAGAAGATGACCGGAAATGCCCGTCCGAATGCCAATCAGTTAAAAACAGAATTTAGAAGCTTGTGCTTTGATATGATTACAAATAGAAGTGTTTATAGTTAAAATGATCCGCGTTTTAACGAACGTCTTGATGAAGTAGGAACCTATAAATAAAACACTTATATCGTACACTGCGCATTTTACGAAAAGTGAAAAAAAATTGGTTGAAAATTTTTGATCTCGAGATCTACTACGCGTATTTTGATGGAGTCTATTTTTATTACTTCCTAATGAAGATTTATATTCGGAAATAAACCTAAACACTGGGTGTAAAAACAGCCGAGCTGCTGCTATAAATTTACAGCTGAAATACACGTAGGTATATAAACTACCAATGATGTTGTTTCCACGCCGGTCTTGTTGTAAAAGAAAACATGAATACATCTGCTATTTATAACCTCGCGTTAAATAATCTGACATAATGTGTTGTTTTATATGTAAATAAGTTCCTGCCTTTTCCTACTAAAATCACTCTTGCCCAATCTCTTCTTCTTCCGCTTTTGGATTATGCTGATGTCTGTTTTCTTGATGCAACGGAGGAACTTTTCAATAAACTCGAACGACTGCAGAATCTGGCAATCCGCTTCATTTTTGGCCTCCGGAAATACGACCATGTGTCGGAATTTCGGATGCAGTTGAAGTGGCTGCCTATTCGGCGTCGTCGAGATACTCACATTCTTTCTCTTCTCTTCTCCGTTCTTCACAATCCTAGTTCTCCATCTTATCTTCAGGAACGCTTTGAGTACCTTGTCCCAAGGGGAAAACCTTGCCGCTCACCTTCTTCCCTTCTCCTCCGTATACCCCATCACACAACTAGCCGTTACGATAGTTCTTTCACCATACGTGCAGTGCGTCTGTGGAATTCTCTCCCACACTCTTTGCGCGATAGCCCGTCACTGAATGTCTTCAAGAGAAGAATTAAGGAACATTTCCTCTCAACATGAGTTATACTACATGTTATGTATTATATATCTATATATATATATATATGAATGTATATATTCTTATGTATCTATTATATATACTTAAGTATCTATATATTATTTATATTATTATTAGCTAGTACTGTATGTAAATAAAGTAGGTTTAATTTATGTTGTACACTTGTTTCTGTCCTCTACATTCAACATCTCTCTATCGCTCTAAGGTTTGCTGTTAGAAAACTCAGTTCTGAGTTAAGCTCGCCGATGTATATAAACTTTCCTACTGTAATATAAATGTATATCTGTGTGTACAATAAAGAATAAGAATAAATAATAGGACCATGGGTCGTCGTTAAAAAAGATAACTTAATACAGGATGACTAGTTGAACAAAGGACTTTTAAAGGAGGATGTTCACTTGTTCAGTACCTACTTAATTCTCGTTCCTAATATGTAAAAAATATGCTACCATTTTTTTAATTTTTTTTTTCAAATATATTTCATCTGAATAATTTCTTAGGTTTTCCCGATCACTACACATTATAATAAAACAAGTTTAACCGGATTACATCGCGTATGTTATTTAAATTGGTTTTCCTGACGTTTCGAAATCCGGAAATGTAATCCGGTTAAAGTATACAAATGTCTTTGGGTTAAACTTGTTTTATTATATTATGTATATTTCATGAATTAGTTACCTAACTAAACTAAACCACAAAACTAAATATACCTGTTTGTGTACCTATTACACTGTTTAGTTATTTAAATGTCACGTGCCGAACCATTTTTGTTTCTTTCTTTCTTTTTAGGGTTCCGAAGTCCTACAAGGAACCCTTATAGTTTCGTCATGTCCGTCCGTCTGTCCGTCTGTCCGTCTGTCCGTCTGTCCTAATCCTTTACAGCTTAATAACTTCTACAGTTATAAACATAAGTAAATGAAATTTTGTTCAAAAATAGTCTGCATATAGATCTCAATTTAAAAAGAATAAAAAAATAGTTTTTACGTTCTTTAGGGGTAGCGCCCATACATGTGAAATGGCTAAAAAAAATTTTTTTTCGCTGCACCCCCTCGTGTAGGGTATCATTGAATATGTCTACTAAAATGAAGGTAATGTTTCATACATCACTTTTTTATCAGGTGTACCATCTGCGAAATATAGCCCGCCAAAGTGGCTTGCAATGTGTCCCCCCCCCTGCCATTTCTAAACTATGCAACGTAGAAACTTATAATCTTCCACATTAATAGACCTTTGTGAAAACTCTCTTTTAAAATTATTTCGAGTATAATGTGATTATAATTTTTTGAGTTATAGACAGAAAACTGAAAAATACTTAAAACGTCCTAGTTCAAAGGTCATTGACCTTAGAGAAAAATGATCATAACAAATAATGCTCCTTTAGCTACTTTCTATTTGAAAAAATCACAAAAAGTAACTTTGTGTTATGTTAAACACACTTCTTCAATTTGGCTTCTTGAATTTATCGCTAGATGGCACTACTAACAACACGCTCTGAGTCGCGAATGCTGCCGATTATTGCAAAAACTAAAATAGCCATGATTAATATTCGATTTGATTCGTTTGTACACCTACTTAAGGAACCCTATAATACTGAGCATGGCCCGACATGCTCTTGGCCGGTTTTTTAATCTTCTTTTTGTTTGCTGAAAATAAGGCTAATTACATCAAAAAGTATTCACGTAATTAAGTCTGTAAATAAATACAAGTTTATGTAAGTAAATAATATGTTCTATTTTGTCGAATGTAATCCCCACTATACGTTATTTTACTTCTGTGTTGGCTTGATTAATATGTATAACCATGCCAAATTACAGCTTTCTGGTACTAACGGCCAGTTTCTTCATGAATAGCTAAAAGAATCAGTAAAAGCACTTACTTTTACTTGACCATTACCGATACCATAGCAAATACGTTTCTTCATTCAACTAACAGCTAAAGTTAAAGTCAAATGTGTTGCCATTACACAAACGACGTAGTTTCCCCAAAAAACTGTCGGGAGCTTTTTTTACACATGGCAGCACCACGATTTTAGTGTCAAGTACATAAGTTGTCATTAAAAGTTCTCTCGTCTCTCACATGATTCTGCTGTTTATAAATTATTGTATAAAAGATTAAAGTACTTATTGTTTATCATTTAACATGGAGGGTTTCGAAGTTTATCAAGAAAATATGGATATGAACATGGCGCCTAGGTATGTTGTCTTTATTTTATTATTAATTCTAGGTTACCGGTATTTTACAATGAAAATTACCACATGCAGGTATTCATTATTACAGAATATTAGTTTCTTGCAGAAACAAATACGTGAAAGATCCCTAAACTTAGCTCAATTTAGTTGCATAAAGCATTTTAAGAGTCTGAAGTAATACTTTCGACTAGAACTATAGAGTGCCTGAAGTAACGTTTTCCACTATACCTAACTACCAAGATGTTTATAAGTACTAATGTTAATATTTTTTACAGTGACAGATCTTCTAACTTCACTAACGCTGAAGTTGAAAAGTTGAAAAAGCTGATAAATAAATATGCCAAAACAATATTAAACAAAAAAACAAATGGCGCATTTACAAAGCAAAAAGAAGAAACTTGGGATGTAATTGCTAAAGAATTCAATGCCTCAACTGACACTTATCGCAGTGTGAAACAATTAAAATGTAAATGGGAGTATATGAAAAAAAGTGCAAGAAAGGAGGCTGGAAAAGTTAACCGCATGCGTCGTCAGACTGGTGGAGGCCCACCACCACCTCCATTATCTACAACAAATGAATGGGTAGCTGGAATCCTGAAAGAGTCTGCTACTGGGCTTGATTCTCAATTTGATGGAGACACATGCAGCATCATTGTCGAACCAACTCTAGCATCAGTTTATGCCACAATAAACATGATGGATGTTAGTGATAATATTGTTACTGATATTGAAGTTAAAGATGCCGTTCTACAAATTCCAGAACAACCATCTACCCCTGTAAGCTCTATGAATAATCCTGCGGCAAAGACTTTATTAACTGCAACTCCACATCACACAAGAAAGTCATTTTTGGAATTGGCCAAAAAGAAGAAGGAATTAGTAGAACTCAAAGCAAAGCATATTAAAGAAAATACTGATAGCACATTAGTTCATCTCAAGGAAGAAAAATGTCGTTTGGAGATAGACTTATTAAAGAAATCATTCGAAAATGATGAAACACGGAAGCAACAATTACATGAATTGCAAGTTTTAAAAATTAAGTTAGAAATAGATATTTTACAGAAGAAAACATAATAAATTGTGAATTATTAAAGTTTTTATATTAATAAGTGTGTGTTTTTATTTGATGTTACAATTTGGAAAACTTACAGCTACAATCTTAAAAGTAGGTAATAATGGTATTTAATGGTGATATAATAATACTTTATTAATATAACTTTTATTTTAGATCAAAGTAGGTATCCATATTGTGTAACATAAAATGTTAGTACTGATCATCCTCTGCACAAACTTATAACATAGTGATCTTTGCACAAACTGTTTTAAAATCCGAAATTTGTTTTATCATTTTTAATTGTGGGTTTTATTATACAGCAGAAAAATAAATAAAAATAGGTTAGTTTGACTTAGTTTATTCTGATTTATTGATCACCTCATCTTCAATCTGCAGCTAACCTGAAAATAAAAACATTAGTCATTTTAAGTAATAGTCTGCTGTGAACCTACTTAATAATATATTTCTGCTGTTTGGATGGGATAATTTCATGAACTGCTGAATAAATTTTACTGGGACTCTAAAAAAGCTAAACAGTTACTGTAAAATATTTTTTGCTTTTGATAAGCCAATCAATACCTATGGGGACCATTATTTATACATACATAATATAAAAAATAAATATCTTTGGGACATTTTTACACAGCAGCATCTAGTCCCAAACTAAGCAGAGCTTGTGCTATGGGTACTAGACAATGGATATAATACTTATATACTTTTTTTTTTGTAAATACATACTTATAATACATAAGAAACACCCAGGCCAACACAAACACTTATGTTCATCACACAAATATTTGTGTCCTGTGGGAATCGAACCCACAACCTCGTGATCAGCAGTCCGACCCTCAAACCACTAGATCACAGACTTCGTCAAAATAATTATAATATAGTGCATTATTGTACTGACCTGTCAAAATAATTGTGAATTAAATTACTGATAATAGTTTGCCCATTGCTGTTGTCTATAGAGTTGGGAACATTACTATCATCATTCCTATTTTCTATCTGGATTGGGAAATCTGGTTCAGGATCATTTCTACCTCTACATATGTTATGCAGCACTGCTGTGGCTATAACTACAGCTTCTATACGGTTTTGTTTTAATCTCAGCTTTGTACCAATACATGGGAAGCGTCGTTTCCATACCCCATATGAGCGCTCTACTGTATTCCTTGTTTTAATATGACTTTTATTATATAGTATTTCTCCAGGGGTTGTGGGATTTCTAAGAGGAGTCAACAAATATCTTTCTGCAGGATATCCAGAGTCTCCTAATAAAACATAGTCTTGGTACTGACCACATTCAAATAACTCTTTAACATTACTATTATTAAAAATTGTACTGTCATGTGATCCACCAGGCCAACGACAAACTATGTTTCTTATTTTTAATTTTGCATCACATATTGTCTGAACATTGTATGAAAATACACCTTTCCTATTCCTATACAACTCTGCCCTTTCGCCTCCTGAAACAGTTAAATTATAATAGGCCTAAAGTATTATTATTTAATTAAAAACTTATGGTAATTTTGTTTTGTAATATGTACCTATTACCTACCAGGTGATAAAATTCCTATATGTGTACAGTCAATAGCTCCGATTACTTTTGGAAATCTGGCTATGTCATAAAATTGACAAGATATGCTTTCAAGTTCGTCATTTCTTGGCATTTGTATGAACATCCCTGCTAAAGAAGCTATACTTGATGATACTTTGAAGACACATTTGCATACTGTACTTTTATGTACACCAGCAATATCTCCAATAACTTGTTGCATTGATCCAGTTGCATAAAATCGTAAAGCCAGCAATAGTTGCTCTTTCACAGATAAAGCTTTGTTCCTGTAAATATAGGGAAGGAATTAAGACTTTTATACTTCCTGTTAGCAGGTACTTAGGTAGATAGTAGTGTAGATAAGATAGGTACGGCTACATTGAGGTAGAGGTACATAATTTCAGTAAGACCTACACTGTAGGTGAGGCACTGGTAATGAAAAAACGAGATGGTAGGTACAAAACTGAAGATATAGGTACTCACTTTACAGTGGCTGGCGTCAGTTTATCTTGCAATATTAAACTAAGGTATGTAACTGTTTCTCTTGGCATTCTGTATCGGAACAAAAAATCAGCTTCATCCCATAAAAAGTGATCTTTGCGAATATTAAACCTTTTACGCCTATACGTCAAATACCGTATGATAAGTTCATCGTCTGAAGAACTTGAACTTTCACTGGACGAAGATCTTGTCAACATTTTAGTTATTAATAAAATAGGTACCTAAAATAAATTTAAAGCAATGAGGTAGGTAATTAATTATTGACTCGCGATAAACAAAGATAATATAATCACTTAATCACTGGCGTTAAACATAACCTATTAATTTGACATAATGACGTTTACTTTGGCTTTTACTGCAGCTTATTGAGCAGTAAAGGTTAGAGGTAAAAGTAACAGTAAAAGCAACAGCTAATATTGTGAAGAAACAAATTTAACCGCGACTTTTACTTTTCGACGTTACTTTAGCTGTTACTTTCGATGAAGAAACTGGCCGTAAGAGTCTCTGAGCTAAGCCGCGAACAGACAGACAGACAGGCGGACGGACGAGCATGGCGAAACTAATAATAATAATCGTTTATTGACATAAATGCATGTACATTTTACTCTCTGACTCTTGCACTAGTAATAACTGTGTTGCAGGAGCCAGTGTCTTCCCCGAACGAAACCCTTAAGGACCGATCTGGTCGCCAAACTCCAAAAAAGTACATTGTTTCTTTCAATTTTTCGTCATCATTTATTGAAGTAGGGAGAATGGAAAAAATATGTGGTGGATTTGAGTAGTTTATGTATCCATTTTGAAAGATCGATACACGATTTAAATAACTTCGCTTGATAGAAAAAAAATCCAAACATAGCCAATTTTTGACACTTTGAATTCATTTTATGACGAAAATTTATATAAAACATGTTTTTGAAATTTACACGATATATTTTCACGCAAGCCAAGTAATCCATTTCAGAAAAAAAAATGATAAAATTACATTAATTTAATGTTTTACATAACTAATTGTTATCACGGGCCGGCGCGCCTCAGTGCTCCAGCTCCCCACTGCGCCCCGCAGTCCAGGGACCTACAATTCGTGCAGGAACAGGGCCTTAAAAAAGATACCTCTGTTTTCTTCTTTCTTTAATAGAACTTCTAACACTCATTAAATTCAGTCTATCACAGTGATCACAATCAGTATTTATTAGGACTTCGAAGTAGCTCCCTCTTGAGAAAAGGGATTTATCTACTTGTAGCTATGGTAATTGAATATACGTGGGACACTCAGAAAGTTTTGCGAAACTAAAAAAAATTGTTCTATACGTACATATATTTTTATCAAATCTTTTCAAAGTACTTTCCACCAGCCTCTATACAAAGATTCATGCGCCTAAACCAGTTTTCAAAACACTTTTTCCAGTCCGCCGCAGACACCTCGTTTACAGCCTGCTCGAACGCAGCCAGCGCATCTTCCGGCGACGAAAATTGTATCCCTTTGAGCTGATTTTTTATTTTTGGGAATAAAAAGAAGTCACACGGTGCTAGATCAGGGCTGTAAGGAGGGTGACCCAGGAGTTTGACTGGCGTGCTGTCCAGGAAGTCCCTCGTTTTGAGTGCGGTGTGCGCAGGTGCATTGTCGTGGTGGAGCAGTAGCCCGCGGAGCCCTGTGTTTGGTCGCTTGTTGCTTATAACAGAGAAAACTTCTGGCAAACATTTGGTAGTATACCATTCGGCATTAATGCTTCTTTGATCCCGTAAGGGAATTGATACCAAGTGGCCAGTCAAATTAAAAAAGCTAGCGATCAAAATCTTGCCCCCGCTTCTAGATCGCTTCACTTTGGTAGGCGTTGGCTCATTTTGAAACACCCAAACAGTCGACTGGCGCTTGGTTTCTGGGTCGTATTGATAAATCCAGGAATCATCACCTGTAACGATGTCGTAAACACGCCGAGACGAGCCTGCTTCAAATTTGTTAAGCATATCACGGCACCATTCCACCCGGGCCTGCTTCTGAGCATCGGTGAGGTTGTGCGGCACCCAGCGTGATACTATCCTCCTCACGCGAAGATGGCTGTGTAGAATCTCGTGAACGCTTCCCGATCCAATCTTCAATATGTGTTGAATCTCCTGATATGTAATTCGCCTATTGTCTTGGATTAAATTTTTCACTGCTAGCACGTTTTCTTCGGTAACAGCCGTCAAAGGGCGACCGCTTCTTTCGTCATCCCCCAAAGTTGGTCGACCGCGCTTGAATTCGTTATACCAACGATACACGGTTGCCTTGGAAGGGCTTTCATCCATGAATGCCATTTGAAGTCTATCGTACGATTCATCCGGTTTCAGGCGACACTTGAAATCGTATAAAATCATAGCTCTAAAATGTTCCCGGCGCAGATCCATATTTCAGTGAGACACAATACTTTGAATTAACTCGCAAAAAATGTGGAGGGAAATTTTGAAATTGGAACTTACTTATTTTTACTTATAAATAATCATATTTTCGAAAAACATTATAACTGGCCAGTCTCCCATATATAAAAACTTTTTTTCGCAATACTTTCTGAGGGGCCTGGTACGAGTGTGTAAAGTACGGTACATTATGTATGAGTTCTAATTAATTTAAATTAAGCTTCTTTTACAAGAAGTAGGTACCCTTTGGTAAAAATTGGATTTTGTTTTGTTCAAAGCGATTATAGGGCTCACTCATCTGTGCTATTAGCTTGTTGGCACTGACGCAGTATTCATGTGTGTGTGTAAAAGATAGGAATAAAGACACAAAGGAAAGTTATAAGTCAAATGTCATTGCCCGGTAACGTCAAAACAAAAACAAACCTATAAAAGTTTATGAAGGATTTAGCAAACAACAATGCATTTGCTTGAAAACCACCTAAATATTTCTGTTCTAGAGCTTAGGTTCTAAAGCTGCAAATCCACAGCGAGCGGAACTGAAGCGGGACGGAACTAAAGCGTATCGTCGACGGGTCTCGACGTGTTGTAATGTACTGAACTGTATTAAACAGTACACACAGCGTCGTCCTACCGGGCGTTTTGACGGCGTGACCGATCCGCCGCCGCTCCACTGCTGGACATAGGCCTCTCCCAAGTTGCGCCACAACGCTCGGTCCTCTGCCTTCCGCATCCAGTCCCCCCCAGCCACGTTCTTTAGGTCGTCAGTCTACCTGGCAGGGGGGCGCCCTACGCTGCGTTTGCCGATACGCGGTCTCCACTTAAGGACTCGTCTGCTCCAACGGCCATCGGTCCTTCGACAGACATGGCCAGCCCACTGCTACTTCAGCTTACTGATCCTACAAGCTATGTCGGTCACTCCGGTTCTTCTCCGGATAATTTCGTTACGGATTTTATCCTTCAAAGAAACTCCAAGCATAGCTCGCTCCATAGCTCGCTGAGCGACTTTAAATTTGTGGACTAGCCCAACTGTCAGTGTCCACGTCTCGGCACCGTAAGTAATGACTGGCAGGACGCACTGGTTGAAGACCTTTGTCTTCAAACTTTGCGGTATAGGCGACGAGAAGACTCGGCGAAGTTTGCCAAATGCTGCCCAGCCCAGACGGATCCTTCTGTTGGCTTCTTTCTCGAAGTTGTGTCTACCAAGCTGAATTGCCTGCCCTAGGTAGACGTATTCCGTTACAACTTCGAGTGCCGACCCTTCGACGAATATTGGCCTCGGCGTGACATGCATATTGAACATGACTTTAGTCTTGTCCAGATTCATGCCGAGACCGACACGTCGAGAGGCTCCGTTTAAGCTGTGCAGCATTTCGCCCAGTTGTTCCAGCGACTCAGCCATTACAACGATGTCATCGGCAAAACGGAGATGTGAGATGTTCTCGCCGTTAACGTTGATACCCTGTCCAGTCCAGTCCAGCGTCTTGAAGACGTCCTCCAACGCCGGGCGGTGCGCGACCGATACGCTGGCGTTGTATTATATGGGAATGCATAGTAGTAGACACATAGACAGCGGAACGTTTCTTCCCGCGCTATCATTCCGCCGCCGTTCAGTCCAGCCCGCGATCCGCCTGCAGTGTGACATGTACGCCCCATCCACGTTCGATCGACGCTCCGCCTCAGTTCCGTCCCGCCTTCTGTGTGCCTGCACCTTAAATATCTTCTAAGTCTGCTATGTGCGTAAAAAATACATGAAACATCATAAATTCTAAAGAAAGTTGTCTATTGTGAAGTCCGTCATGAGATTGTATCCCGTCTCCCATTCTTGGCTTCATCAGCGGCATGACCGACCGACACAGATCCTGCGAAAAGTCCTACGATAAGACAAGGTACACCTCAGATAGGCTTACTTCTTAGAAAAAAAACAGAGTTGCAAAAACAATATTCAACAATAATAATAACAAATTCACACGCACATAATGGCGTGGACACAAACAGTATATAAACGTGTAATGCCGTTTTTCAGCTCTTGAAAAATGTAGCCTTTCTTTTGTATCTTTTCCATTGAATATTACATGGCCACTCTAAAGAGGTCACGGGCTGCCCGCATCCCCGGAGTTTATCTACCTTTTTATTAGAGTTGTACCTTTTTACCCTGTTTACCCATTAACGTGTGCGAAAAAAGTGTTTTATCTCACCTTCATCCACTTTGATAGCCATTACGAGTAAAGGTTTATAGACTTGACTAAAAGAATCAAGTGGAAATGCTTACAACTTTGAGTTTTCTATTGTGATTTTTCCCATGCGTGAGCAATATTTGCTCTTTTTCGTAGTATATGTAACAAAATTTGACAAAATTGTCACTTAACGGCCTTTTAGTCATCGGACGGCAGCATTGAATATATTATATCCTCCTACATGTAACAAATAAACTGTATACTTTATATGTTATTTTTTAAATATTAATTTGTTGCTGTAATAAACAAAATTCTTATTTAAAATTCTAGGTAACATTTTAAGTACCTACTTCGTCAGTCTTACTAACTCTATTCCGAGTTATCATCATCATCATCCTAGCCCGGTATCACCCACTGCTGGGTATAGGCCTCCTTTCGTTTTTGCCAGCCTCTTCGATCTTGTGCATCCCTCATCCAGGTGTTTCCTGCGGCTTTGGCGATATCATCAACGCAGCACGCTTTCGGACTGCGCGGGTTTCTCCGACCTGACCTTGATCATTCAAGCAAACAAACAACAAACAAACAAATAAACAATTCTGAGTAAATATCATAATAACTCAAGCTTTCTTGCAACAATGGTCTCTACAATTTCATAGTTACTCAAGAACCTTCTTAAAATGTCGTACAATCAACTAAGTTTACAAAGGACCTGCAATCGGGTTGAAAAACAAACAATTATAGTCTATATTCCACTGATAGCTAAAACTAAGCCCACGTTTAAGAGGCCAGACCAGGCCAGGGAATGAACAAATAAAAGTAGCGCACCTATAGGCGCAAAATACCTTCTTGTCGTGTCAATGGTTCAAATAAGTATATAACAGGTTTGTTTAGATTTTTTTTTAATAGAACGTGGCCACTTATTAAATATTATTATATATGCATGTTACCTTGTTAAAGCATCTATAAACTCGATCCCCCTTATTACAGAAGCTTAGACCAGTTTAAGACCCTTCTTTAAACCAGGTCTAACGTCAAACTCCATACATAAAAAAGGCTAAGTCCGACTTAGGCTAAACATAGTATTATATTATCTGTAGCTAAACCTATTGCTAAACCCGATTTTGTAATAAGGTGGTGTAAGAATGCCTATTATTAGTACAGTTTATCCTACATGTAAGGTATCTACAGTCAAGAACAAAAGTCGATGAATACTTTGTAGTTTCAAAATTAATTATTTTAGGAGTAAATCCGGTCGTAAAAAATAATTGTAATAGAAGCAATTAAGTTATCACTACTCTATCTTTATTTTGTTTTCATGTATTATAATATTTATCGTTTTTTTGATCAGTTTTCATTCACACAACGCTTTTGAAACTTCAGGCAATTATCACTTTCTTTTAATGTTGACTGTACGAATTATATTAAAGAACCCCAGAATATATAGGATTATCAAAAAGACCATCAAAATATAAGTTTCCCAAAAAAACGGGAGACGCCCGACAAAAGCGAAGCTTCTACGCATTTGCAAGCGCGTATAAAACGTGCCCAACCAAAAGACTTCGAACCCAAGTGGGAAGATGTGATTATAATCTTAGTTACTTACTAAGATTACAAGAGGGTTACATCAACAAAACGGCGATAGGGTGTGGTTGTGGGTATGACCCTCGAACTATACCTCACCTCTTATGCGGTACTTTGTGCCACAACACACCTGCACTTTGAGCCACTTCTACGCCGCCACTGATAACGCCATAGAAGTTGCAAAGTCTTAGACTTGCCAAGTCTGATAAAAATCAGTCGTGCCACTGACACGAAGAAGAAGAGAAAGAACGCGTGTGCAAGTTAACGGTGATGTTTTTTCTTGGTTTACTCACTGGGGTGCCGGCCGAGCGCGCAATGACGCTATAGAAGCTTCGCTTCGCACACGCAAACCTTCTAAAATTAAACGCTAAAAACGGTGAACTAAATGCATCGATATATATGTACTACGTACTAGATGCGCTGATTAGAAGAACAACATGGTTACACGAGTTATGGTTCCTTCCGAAACACACTGTCATTAGTTTACAAGTGACAGCTGTCTCGCGAACACACGTACATTTTATCAACGATGGCGTCAACTGAATTTGGAACATGCTGCTTATATGAGATCGCGTGTCTATTTATTGACGTCGTTGACTAAATGCCATAATACTTTTCAATATAATATTTATGCGAACAGTGTTTGGCTAGTGGTTAGATTATATACGAATAATATCAAATTGCCTACGTATTATTGCCTGAAAGCAAACCCTGGGCGTGATTATCGACATCTACGCATGATGTATTATCTCTTTTCTGCACAGTCATAATACAAATTGCTCTTACATGATCTCATTTCAGGTGAGAATTACGTAGAAAACGCATCGCATTGCTGCGTATATATTTATGTTATTCTTACAAACCGCATGTCTAAATAATAATAAATGTTTTTATTTAGAAAACCATAGATTCATTACATAGATTTTTTTGTAAAAACATAAAACTTTAATAGTATTTAATATAATGAATACATAACTTAACAAATCTCGTTGTGCTGTAATTATGGGATAATAATAATTTATACTTAGTACATATGGACTTAACGTCCTAGGCGCTTATTACATTACTCTGAAATCCTAAATAGAATTTAGGAAAAGAAAGAAAGTGAAAGCTTTGTAATCCTTTTCAACTTGTTTTGTTGTAATTGGAACCCTTCTCCACAGAAAATATGGTTTTCTCGGTCATTTGTATCTTGGGAAAATGGTGATTTCTTTAAAATAAAGTATTGACAACAAGCAGGCCCCAAGACTTTTCCCAATTTGTATCAGGGCTATCTCCTGTCAAGGAAAGGAAGTCAGAATTTTAAAATACATAATTTCAAATAAGTTATGAAACAATTTGCGGGATAAGTTTTATTCATATACATGCTGAAATTTGAATCGCTTATTTCCCGAAAAGGGGTAATTGTACTCATCATTATGAACAACTTTTACTATGGGACCAACCCTGAAATCGTGACAAAAGAATCAGTTGGTCCCAACATTTGTGTTCACTTAAATCGATAAAATGTAGGGACCAACTGATTTTTTTTCGCGATTTCAAGATTGGTCCCATAGTTCTTCTTCAGTCGTGTCGACATGAGCTACATAATGATAATAACTCATGCCGTAGGGAAAAGATTAGCCATTCAGCAGGTTGGTAGCGGGGCTGACTGCCCTGGGTGCGCCGAACGATCAATTAAATATCGTCACTCGTGGAGGCACTTTTAATTCATAGTAAAAGTTGTTCATAATAATGAGTACAATTACCCCTTTTCGGGAAATAATCAATTCAAATTTCAGCATGTATTTATCGAAGCCGTAGAAATTAATTACATTCCGCTACAGTCCGCGTGCACCGCCGTGACGCTCGAGCTTTTTAGCTTCTAGGCGCCTTAAAATTAAAATCATATTAAAATTAATTAACACAGTGATACCCTTAGTAGCTTAGTAATTAATAAATTACATTTATCACATTTAATTTGTAAATAGAATGAAGGGAATATACCCGAAGTTTAACTCAAACTTTCTAAGAACATAATGTTTAGGTAAGATGAAAGTTTGTTTCCAGAATTTTCTACTTTAGTTACTCAAACGGTAATAAGATAAAGGATGGATGTAGCACACACAAGCATAATTACCTAAATGTTTAGTTGTATTAAATAGAAACCTGATAAAGTCCTCTATGTGTTATTTCTATTTAAAATAAACAAAAATTTAATAAAACTATATTTTTGTAGGTAAATTAAGTACTTCGTCAAAAAATATATTTGAGTTCTTTCTACCAAATAACAAAACGGAGACAATTTCATATTTCACTTCGACAAATATTTCATGTCAATTATGGGGATCGAGTGTTTTCTATCTCACGCTTCGATTACATTGGTACAAATTTTCGTGGAAATGCGTCAACGTCTAAATTGGTTTTTACATTCTCTCGAACACCGAAATTCCAGATACAAAAGAGATGACGATACCCTTAACCCTTATAAAACCAAGTAACAAATTTTTATAAATACATAATATTATAACATTTATTTTACGTGGTTTGTGGTCCTCTAAAGTGCGTTACATACCTACATGTTCTCGAAAACAGAAACAAAAATTCCGAGAGAAAAGTTACCGGAAAGTACTTCGGCAATTCAAATGACGAAATTAAACTTTTTTGTCAAAGGTAATTAAGTTAGTAAAGGCAATGATTTGGATGAAAGAGGTGAAGATTTTTATGGTCTAGTTCTTGGCCTCCTGTTACTAAACATATCTATAAACTTACTTGCTTATTCGTCTAAAGGTGGCCACTGACGATGCTTCCAACAGTCCGAATGGCGTGGCTGAATTCCAAAATCTGTCCGTGAATGTTGAAAACGTATGCTATTTTTAGAACATGTCAAGCTTTTTTGGGTGTAGTCATTAAAATGGCGCCCGAATGGATGCATCGTCAGTGCCTACCTTAATGTAATTTAATAACTGTGGATAGCGTTGAGATAGACGACACGTTCGATAACTTTCCTCACAGATTCGGAAAGGTTACTTTTGAACGGTTGTGAAAAAGCTCGAACCAAAAAAAAAATCGATTAAATTCAGAAAAAAAATATCAATGATTCTTTTCAGGAGGTTATGTTCTGGTTTTCCACACCAGTGCGTCCTACCTGTTATGACTTACGGTGCTGAAACGTGGACACTGACAGTTAGGCTAGTGCACAAATTCAAACTCGCTCAGTGAGCTATGGAGCGAGCTATGCTTGGAGTTTCTTTGAAGGATTCAATCCGTAACGAGATTATCCGGAGAAGAACCGGATACAGACGGACAAACGGACAGACATGACGAAACTATAAGGGTTCCTTGTAGGAACTAGGGAACCCTAAAAACGTGTGCAGTCAGGAACAAAGTTAAGTGTATGATAGCCACCCGGGCTGCCAGCCCGCTTGTGTGGGCGCTGGTCAACCTGACCAAGTCACTATTAGTTATTAAGTACTAACATAGAATAAGGAATTTTGTTACTAACACACTAGACCCAATTGTTGTCTGTTTCAATAATAATAAATAAATATAATACAAGCATAGATGGCTTTCGGTGCCGAGACGTGGACACTGACAGTTAGGCTAGTGCACAAATTCAAACTCGCTCAGTGAGCTATGGAGCGAGCTATGCTTGGAGTTTCTTTGAAGGATTCAATCCGTAATGAGATTATCCGGAGAAGAACCGAAGTAACCGACATAGCTTGTAGGATCATTAAGCTGAAGTGGCAGTGTGCTGGTCATGTCTGTCAAAGGACCGATGGCCGCTGGAGCAGACCAGTCCTTGAGACAAAGTATCGGCAAACGCAGCGTAGGGCGTCCCCACGCCAGGTGAATCGACGACCTGATGAAGGTGGCTGGGGGGAAATGGATGCGGAAGGCAGAGGACTGAATTTTGTGGCGCAACTTGGGAGAGGCCTATGTCCTGCAGTGGACTGCGATAAGCTGAGTTGATGATGTTCTGGTTTTCCATTGTTAAGTACAGTTACTGCATGTTTGGGATCTAACTGGTTATGTTCGTGCATGTACTATGTGCACAATGAGTACATATCGACTACATACATAATTATATGCCAATTTAGAACACTATTCCGACACAAAGAATTAAATACACACCAGCTGCCGAATTGCGTAACTCACTCGCGATCGCAATCATCTGGATTTCAATGTTCATTGCTTCGTTTGTTTTGACAATCCGTGTTATCGGCAACAACGTACCACGCAATGAATGTTGCTTAAATTTCAAAATGAAAGCTAATGTCAAAGTGTATGCATTACACAATTGCCCCACAGGTTCGGAATCTCAGTGGGTGAACTTCTAAAAACAGTCTAACAAAGAGATAAGTATCCAGGATCGCCAGACATACATACATACATATAATCACGCCTGTTTCCCATTGGGGTTGGCAGAGACTATGGATTTCTACCTGCTACGATCCTGACACACCTCTTTTGCTTCATCTACGTCCATTAACCTCGTCATGCATGCTCGTCGGTTTAGAGACAGATCAATCACCAGACATAGAATCACCAGACTCAGGAAATTATGATAGAACGTTTTGAATAGGGTTTTGTATAAATAGTCTAACTTTGTCCGTTATTGAAATTATATTCCACTCGAAAACATGCAAAATCTCCTGAGACACACTTTACCCCGTGTACTTATCTCTTTGTTAGACTATACCTACAAATTCTCGAAAACACGTTCGACTTCGAGACTTTGATTTCTTATTCATAGAAAGGTCCAGATACAGTTCAAGAGGGATTATGGACGTAATCCATGATTACTGATGTGAGAAATTACACGTAAGTATAAGTACTGAATAAAAGCTGGACTTTACTCATGCCTTCCTATTAATAAAAAAAATCGATCAAGTGCGTGTCTGATCACGCTCAGGGTAGTGTTCCGTATACTCTTTAGTCAGTACAGAATATACAGAATTCTTACTAGACATCTGAGCCCATAATCGATGTATTAAATTTGCATACGGAATTCTAATTCGGCTAAGATGGTCGATTGTTAGTTGTAAACTACTTATCCATGATAGTTTTCCTTTTAAATTCAGTTATTATTCAATTTTTTTTAAAAAAATTTTTGTCTTATTTTTAATTATATTTTCTTATATTCTAGATTTTTTTTTTTTTTTTTTTTTCCTTTTTTTTTTTTTAAACATACATTATTATGACATTAGATAGTTTTCGAGTGTTCAGAATTAGCAGTTCAGCCTGTAGAAGGTGGTGACACAACTCGTAACGAAAATGATCAATTTCCACCATGTATCCAAAAAGTTTTTTTAGAAAATGTCTAATATTTTTAAACTCCCATTCAACGATAGCCTAAGCGATGGTTCGCGATAAAATAACAGCCCCACTTTACATGTAGGGGAACCAAGAAAATACTTTTTTATTTTTATTTTTTCATTTGTAGTCATCATACTCATCATAATAATGTAGAATCATGTCAAATTTCAACTCCATAGCACTCACAGTTGGACGACATAGAAATGGTGAAACAATAAGGGTTGTTTGACTAAGGAACCCTAAAAAACCACCCCTTAAAGAACTGAGATCAAAGGTAATGTCAAAAGATATAGACTGTATTGTGAAAGGAATCTAATGAGATTGCTTTCACAATACACTTTATGATTTAGATGATAAAATCCTTTGAGGTACTTATAATGGGATAAGCTAAGCCTTTGAGCTAAGACCTTTGACTGCCTCGTTGGTCTAGTGGTTGCAAGCGCGACTGCTGAGCGTCCCTCCTGGGTTCAATTCCCGGGTCGGGCAAAGTGTTATTGGGTTTTTTCATTAGGAAATTCTCAGTAGCGGCCCGGAGTCTGGATTTGTGCCCGGTCAATGGCAATAGGCTCGCCCCCTATTACATGAGACTATAACATAACTGGCGAAATGTGGGTGTACTATTACACCTCTGCCTACCCCTTCCGGGAAATACAGGCGTGATGTTATGTTATGTTATGTTTGAGCTAAGCTGTGACTTTTTTTGTGGTTTTTTAATTCGTAGGTAGCTTTAACATTCGGTTTAAAATTTTATTGAAAGGGTTCCTCACGTACATTGGTACTGCGGTATACATGATCCATTACCTTTTCCACTAACTATTACTGCGTTATTCAGTCCAGACAGCAGACAGTGATGTACTACATGTGACTACGCTCACAGCATAGTCTTTATATAACAGGATTGATCAACTATGGAGAAGCTACAGTCACCTAGCGATACAGCATTAGTCTGGAGGGACGAGTTTTATTTTCTCATTTCGATAGTCTGGGGTATTGATATATAAAATCGGACTCTATCTATCTATACTATAATAAAACTGTAAAGGTCGAAAAGTCTGTACATTGAGTTTTTTTTCGTGAAAACCGGCTAGGGGGACTAGAAATAAGCAATAGAACACGAATCAAGAAAGTAATGAAACTTAGCATTTGTATTGGTATTAGTCTAACTTAAAATATAGGGGTATGTTTTATCTGAATCGGTTGAGTAGATCCAGCGATACAGCTTGACCCTTCTATTGTATTAAGTTGCATACAAAGTAGAGGTCATGATTGTTGGTTGGTTGCAGGTTGTTGGTTCCTAAAAATACAACTGGATTCTATTAGTATTATAGAAAATATAGAATACGTGGGACACTCAGAAAGTTTTGCGAAACTAAAAAAAATTGTTCTATACGTACATATATTTTTATCAAATCTTTTCAAAGTACTTTCCACCAGCCTCTATACAAAGATTCATGCGCCTAAACCAGTTTTCAAAACACTTTTTCCAGTCCGCCGCAGACACCTCGTTTACAGCCTGCTCGAACGCAGCCAGCGCATTTTCCGGCGATGAAAATTGTATCCCTTTGAGCTGATTTTTTATTTTTGGGAATAAAAAGAAGTCACACGGTGCTAGATCAGGGCTGTAAGGAGGGTGACCCAGGAGTTTGACTGGCGTGCTGTCCAGGAAGTCCCTCGTTTTGAGTGCGGTGTGCGCAGGTGCATTGTCGTGGTGGAGCAGTAGCCCGCGGAGCCCTGTGTTTGGTCGCTTGTTGCTTATAACAGAGAAAACTTCTGGCAAACATTTGGTAGTATACCATTCGGCATTAATGCTTCTTTGATCCCGTAAGGGAATTGATACCAAGTGGCCAGTCAAATTAAAAAAGCTAGCGATCAAAATCTTACCCCCGCTTCTAGATCGCTTCACTTTGGTAGGCGTTGGCTCATTTTGAAACACCCAAACAGTCGACTGGCGCTTGGTTTCTGGGTCGTATTGATAAATCCAGGACTCATCACCTGTAACGATGTCGTAAACACGCCGAGACGAGCCTGCTTCAAATTTGTTAAGCATATCACGGCACCATTCCACCCGGGCCTGCTTCTGAGCATCGGTGAGGTTGTGCGGCACCCAGCGTGATACTATCCTCCTCACGCGAAGATGGCTATGTAGAATCTCGTGAACGCTTCCCGATCCAATCTTCAATATGTGTTGAATCTCCTGATATGTAATTCGCCTATTGTCTTGGATTAAATTTTTCACTGCTAGCACGTTTTCTTCGGTAACAGCCGTCAAAGGGCGACCGCTTCTTTCGTCATCCCCCAAAGTTGGTCGACCGCGCTTGAATTCGTTATACCAACGATACACGGTTGCCTTGGAAGGGCCTTCATCCATGAATGCCATTTGAAGTCTATCGTACGATTCATCCGGTTTCAGGCGACACTTGAAATCGTATAAAATCATAGCTCTAAAATGTTCCCGGCGCAGATCCATATTTCAGTGAGACACAATACTTTGAATTAACTCGCAAAAAATGTGGAGGGAAATTTTGAAATTGGAACTTACTTATTTTTAACCGACGAAAAAAAGGAGGAGGTTCTCAATTCGACGCGTATATATTTTTTTTTTTTTTTTTTTTTTTTTTTTTTTTTTTATGTATGACCACGCATAACTTTTTACAGAGTAGTCCGATTTTGATGAATCTTTTTTTAATGGATAGGGTATATCTTGAAGTTGGTCCCATTTAAATTTCAAAATCAAAATCCACCCCTAAGGGTAGTAAAACAGGGGATGAGTTTTTGTTCACCCACTGAATTCTTACCTGTTAACCGATTCTGTTGAAACTTGACACACATAAATATAGTTCTAGACACTACGACATAATGGAGACCTGGAGTTAGATTTTAACCACAAAAAAATGAAAAATAAAACTTTTTAACAAAAAATTGAACCGACGAAAAGTGAAACTGAAAAGCGAAAAATAACTAATTATGAGTCGGCGCCAAACAACCAATCAGCGAAGATCATTAAATTACTTTAAATAAATAATAAAAACAACGTCACATCAAATACAACGTGAAATTTTCAACGATAAACAATAACTTTCCAAAAATGCGTTCTCCGCTCGGCCACTTGCAACTTACGCGCACTTTGCTTGTTAAAAGTTCGTTTGGCGCCGACTCATAATTAGTTATTTTTCGCTTTTCAGTTTCACTTTTCGTCGGTTCAATTTTTTGTTAAAAAGTTTTATTACTTATAAATAATCATATTTTCGAAAAACATTATAACTGGCCAGTCTCCCATATATAAAAACTTTTTTTCGCAATACTTTCTGAGGGGCCTGGTATAATATAACATAGCCCACCACTGTCCCGCTGCTGGCCCTCTTCTTGGAATGAGAAGAGTTTAGGAACTGGATATTGTTAGTGTAATATATATATTATCATAACATAATCAGCTCATTACCTACTGCCCCACTGCTGAGCACGGACCTCTTCTCGGAACGAGAAGAGTTAAGAAACTAGAAAATATAGAATAACATAACGTAGTCAACCCATTACTGTCCCACTACTGGGTATGGCCCTCTTCTCAAAATGAGAAGAGTTAATGAACTGGATATTATTAGTATTCTAGAATAACATAACATTACCAGCCAATTACAGTCCCACTGCTAGACACGAGCCTCTTCTCAGCATAAGAAGAGATGTGGTTAGTGTTATAGAATAACATAATCAGCCCAATTACTTCCCAGTGCTGGGCACGAGCGTCTTCTCAGAATGAGGGAGTTTAGGGCTAATTCCATGAAATTCCATCACCTTAGCCGGTTGGTTGTAAAAACAAAATATAGTATGGTCGGTAAATAGTGTAATCGTCTGTGCAGGCGCTTATATGTATACATTTGAAGATATTGTGTTCATAATTATGACACGATGTTATTTTCCGACATCCACGCGGACGGAGTCGCGGGCACAGCTAGTTAGATCATAAAAGTGGTCGTCCAAGTAAGTTTCAAGATAATCGATTTCATTCTATTTCGTAAGATCACTTAATATTCTAAAAGTGAGTATTCCTCGTCTGTCTCGTTAACAATTCTAAAATTCTTCAATTCTTTTAATTTCTTTATATATCCATTATTAAATATATCTTAGTAAATAGATAGATAGGGTATACTAGGGTGTGTATGTACAAAAATTAAATTAAAAACAAACATTAGCACACCACTAGAGGGGGTACTTAAACCAAGCATGCTTAACTTCCTAGTAAACAGAAACACTATTAACTCTAAAAACACGCAGGATAACCAGGATCAAAATACAGTATAGCCACCAACGCCCACCCCTCTCACAAATAATTCAACAGTCAGCAAAGTTACACAAGCAAGCAAGGAATTACATCCCCCAATACGGCTGGTCACCGCGGGGGTAGAAGACCACAACCCTCCAAAAACAAAACAAAATTATAAGCACAACATTGCCACTTTCAACGTAAGATCGCTAGCAAACGAAATGAGAATATTAGAACTGGAACATACTATATCAACACTAAAATGGGATATAATAGGCATCAGCGAAACAAAAAGACAAGGATACACGATAGAAGACAGAGTTGAATACCATCTTTATTGCTATGGACAAACAAAAGGTAAAAATGGAATAGGATTCCTAGTCAAGAAGCAATCATCAGTACAGGTTCTTGATTTCATTGGAATAACAGAAAGAATCGCTCTGATTCATGTAAATTTGCATGGAAATACATACACAATCGCTCAAGCATACGCCCCTACTTCAAAAGCAAAAGACACAGAAATAGAAGATTTTTATAAAAGTTTAGAAATACTATTGGAAAAAAGCAAATCAAATCTCATATTTTTAGGAGACATGAATGCCAAAATCGGGCATCCATCAGAAGGCGAAAATAGGGTGATGGGGTGCAATGGTTATGGAAAAAGAAATAAAAGAGGAGATCGATTTATTCAATTCTGTCTTGAGAACAATTTGAAAATAGCTAACACTCTTTTCCGAAAACCATCAAAGTTAAGATGGACATGGTTGTCACCTGACGGCGTTACTAGAAATGAAATAGATTTTATTGCCACAAACAAAACAAACATTATAGAGAACTGCAGTGTCATCAGCAGCATGCAACATCCAAGTGACCATCGCCTTGTCAGAGTAACTATCAACATTGAACGCAAAAACCTACCACGTAAAAACTTCTCTACAAGAGCACAAAAACAAATAGACTACAAAAAATATAACATAGAAATCGCCAAATACAAAGAAATGGACAGGACAACATCGGTACAAAAATACTATAATATCATAGAAAAAACTATAATAAACAGTTCTGCACGTGCTAGCAATAATAATAATGATTCAACGAATACAAATAACAGAAAGAAAGCAATAATGACAGCAGATATAATAGAACTAAGCAAGCGAAGACACTACTTAAAATACAAACAAAACAAAACAAAAAGTGAAAAAAATCAACTCAGCAAACTATATAGAAAAATAAAAAGGGGGATCAAGAGGAATACCAGAAGATACAGACTCAGCATCATCGAAAATTACATAAAAAAATCTGGAGCAGTCAAAAAAGCATATAAATATCTTACTAATTCAAAACCAATAATGAATCAGCTTCAAAACGACAATAAATCAACTGTAACAAGTAGAGAGGACATAATGCGAGTTGCTACAAGTTTTTACCGACAACTTTATGCATCTCAGGAAACTGCAAATCAAGGAGAAATCACAATCACCCCCCAAAATAATGATGAGGTGCCGAAATTCAATATAAATGAAATTGAATGCTCCATTAATGCACTAAAATCAGAAAAAAGCCCAGCATCGGACGGCATCACGAACGAGATGATTATTTCCGGCAAAGACACTCTAATTACCCCATTAAAGAATTTATTTAACCTAATACTTACAACAATAGAAATACCTAATCAGTGGACATGCTCAGACATTGTGCTGTTATTCAAGAAAGGAGATCCGAAGCTCATATCAAATTACAGACCGATCAGTCTAATGTCATGTCTCTACAAAGTGTTTGCAATGACTCTACTACGACGTCTTACGAGTATCTTAGACGAACATCAGCCAGTGGAACAGGCTGGTTTTGTAAAGGGGTTTTCAACAACTGACCACATCCACACTTTGAAACTCATAATAGAGAAATACAACGAATACGATCTACCGCTTTACATATGCTTTATAGACTACAGCAAAGCTTTTGACTCTATATCACACACTGCAATTTGGGAAGCCCTATCAACTCAAGGCGTAAATAGGATCTACATCGATTTATTAAAGGAAATATACATCAAAAGCAACGCAAGAATAAAAATCGAAAAGTGTGGCCCAACTTTTGAAACAGGAAGAGGGGTAAAACAGGGAGACCCCCTATCTCCAAAACTTTTCATTACAGTTCTTGAACAAATCTTTAGAGCATTAGAATGGGAAAATAGAGGGATAAAGATATATGGGAACCGTCTTTCTCACTTACGATTTGCAGACGACATAGTGCTACTTTCAGAAGAGCCGAATGAAATGGAATTTATGATAGAGTCACTGAGCAAAGAGAGTATGAAGGTAGGTCTGGAAATTAATCGGGAAAAAACAAAATTAATAACGAACAGGCAAAAAATACCGATGACATTAGATACTATGAATCTCGAATATGTCGAAGACTACATTTACTTGGGTCATTTGATATCTTTCAAGGCTTGCAACGACAAAGAAATAGAGCGAAGAACTAAAACCACATGGAACAAATACTGGGCAATGAAAGAGATTTTCAAAAGTAACCTCCCAATCACGCTGAAAACCAAAGCTATGCAGACGTGTTTAGTGCCGTGCCTCACTTATGCTTCTCAAACGTGGCCGCTATCAACAAAGCACTTACAAAAAGTTAAAGTGTGCCAGAAAGGCATGGAAAGGAGCCTCCTGGGCCTAAAACTAAGTGACAAAGTGAGACATAGCGATATAAGGAACATCACCAAAGCACAGGATGTAGAAAAAACCATTTTGGGTCTGAAATGGAAATGGGCTGGACACGTTCAAAGATCGCCAGACAACAAATAGTCCAAAATAGTCACTAATTGGTATCCATTTCACAAGAAAAGACGACAAGGAAGACCATCCAAAAGATGGAGCGACGATATAGTTGCTATGGCTGGAAACACCTGGAGTAGACTAGCCAGAGACAGAGTAGGGTGGAAACAAATGGAGGAGGCTTTCACCGCTAGAGCGGTCCTTACATAGATACTAATACTACTAACAAGCTAGGTTAAAAATAAAATTAACACACAACTAACAAAAAATATAGAATAAGTTCAAATCTAGAATATATGTAAGGAATAAATAAAGCTATTATTATTATTATTAGCACACCACACAAATTAAACATTAGTAACTGTTCGTTAGTGTGAATTTAATAAATAAAACCTACACAACACTATTGACACACCCAGTGTGCTGATATGAAAAATTGTTTTATTTCCAGATAAGGACTACCTCGACAGCTTTCCGTCTCCATCATCAGACCCTCGATGACAATCATAACCTAGCTAGGTCTAAAACCTCGTAAAACTAGTTCTCATCAAGAAGAATGAAATAAGCCCAAACACGATCAATCAAACACGGTCAACGTAACAACAAAAAATCTTATTGGTCAAATAAATCACTTCAGTTAGACCTTTTTAGGGCGAGTTCACGCTATACAGTACCATTGAACAGATTTATGGACCACAAAGAGTACCAATGCCAGGAAATTGTGGTTGGCCACAACAAAGGAAACAGCTATACCGGTTTGGTCAAGTGGGTTTTTAACATTTCATAAACGTACTTTGCAAGCAGTAAACTTAATTTTAAGGCCCGTATTCCAGAACAAACTCAACTCAACTCTTTCAACATGAATCTAGATTCAAGAATTTTTCTTTCATATGTTACGTAACTAGACTGATTAAAAACAAATAGCATCGGGGAACGCCTGATTGAAGCGAAGCTTCTACGCCACAGATATAGATAGATAGAATGGAAAAGTAGGCGCGGCGCCCGTATCAACACTCTGCACCATAGTGCAGGGCATTTCAAAATATTTCTCAGTACGGCTTGTCTTGTTTCTGTAAATACTGTAACAAAAACCCGCAAAAATGCCTTATTGCGCTGTGTCTAACTGCAGAAACAAAAGTTGTAAAGTAAATTTGATTAAAGTAATTTTTAAAAATTAAAAATTAGGCGTGGTTTGTCCGAAAGTTGCCACGCACGAATTGCAAGTAAAATTGTGATTACACCCATTCTATCTATTTCTGTATTCTACGCATTTGCAAGCGCAGATAGAACGCGTGCGCGTGTTAACGGTGACGTTTTTTCTCAGTTAACTACCCGGGCGGCCGAGCGAGCAACGATGTTATAGAAACTTTGCAATGTGATATTATGGTTGGGTCGGACTGATTTTAGAAATATTCTTTCACGATCATTTATTGTACTGGTTGTTTCTGTCTCTATAACGGGTTAGTGGTCAATCCGCACTAATTGGATTCGCATGAAAAGTGCGGATCGCCACTTTTAAATATTATGAATTTTGTGGGGGTCGATCCGCACGAAACCAATTTATTTTTGTGTGGATCGCCACCTTCACATTTAAGTAGTAGGCGATTTACACACATTGTATTTTAAAGAATCAAAAATATCAAATAATAAAAATATATATAATGTGTGCAAATCGCCTACTACTTAAATGTGAAGGTGGCGATCCGCACGAAAATAAATTGGCTTCGTGCGGATCGACCCCCACAAAATTCATAATATTTAAAAGTGGCGATCCGCACGTTTCGTGCGAATCCAACTAGTGCGGATTCACCACTAACTCTCTATAACGTACTAGCCATGCCCGCGACTTCGCCCGCATGTAATTCAATTTGTGACTATTATTACTGAAATATGATATAGCCTAAGTTACTTCTTGAAATAATAGTCGCCTTTTAGGCGGGTCAAACCATAAACTTAGTATACGCTAGTATAATAAGTTTAAGGATCACACATTGCGACGCGCAACTCGACGCCAACGCCGACGGGCGCCTGCGCCGGCGCCGCCACCGGGCCGTGGGTTTAAGCGATGTGTTTCTGGTAGGGGCGATACTGATAATTGAATGAAAGTGATCAAATTCGATAAAAGTATTCAAAGTCTCAAACCAGTACAGTTAAGCGCATATCGATGGTGACAAAATCGGTAGGCATAAGAAAAGCCTGTCATCTATTTAACTGACATACTAAGCCAGGTTCGCTTAATTCCACGTTTTGTTACCATTTGTATGCGGTTGACTGTACTGGCCCCCCGGTACAGGTGTCATTATTAGTGACATCATGGGTTTCTTTAATTTTCCGACAGTCATTCTTGGTTAGATTAATTAATCACAACAAACTTCGTAAGTAATAATTTAACTTCAATAATTATTCCAATCTTGTCAATTTCCTTGAAATTATAAAACTTTTCCTTCATAGTTAAATTGTTTTGCAATCCATTATAAGATGATTAATTTGTTATCCAAAGCCACAGACTACGATTTAACCATCTGAATGAATATGTAAATAATACAATACAGGTAGGCAATAAGTAAAATACAACCAAACCTAAGAAAATGCTTGGGTTTGTCTAGCGTAGTCTTAGATTAATAACACACAAGATACCAAATCCGCGCGCACAATTTGATGCAACTAAAAGGGCGCCCAGATGGGCACACTACGCTCGGCAGCTCCGTAGTGTTTAAGGTTAACGCGGTCCGTATGCATCTCCCGGAAAATAATTAAATATGACGATTTGTGCGATTAAATGGTGTCACAACACATCGGAAATACATAAAAAGTGTATTAATATCACTTTCCACAATCAAGCTTTCACAATTTTTTAGTATTTTTACCTTTTAAGCAAATAATAAATAATCGTTTCATTTCGTACGTAGTAAAAGCTCAGTGTTGCTAGACATTAAAGAATAGTTATTTGTTATACAAGAGTGCAAAGTTGCTTTTTAACCGCGTGCTCAATTTTGATGCCCGAGCAAGCGAAGGATTCTAAAAAGTACACCAAGAAGGTTCCGAGTCTGAGTTTTTAACAAATTAAAAAAGGTTGTATGATAAATTCGGCACCATGGAGGGAGAAGTAAATAGGTTTAATGATGTTTTGAATGTTCACAAACTTAGTGCACACGATGTTCTAAATTCAATTTACTTTATCCTCTAGGGGATAAAAACGGCTTTTGCACTCAGATATCGAAGAGAGATATTTTCCCATTTTAACTGTCGTAATTACTCCGATTGATGAATTTATAAAGTAGTAACTGATAGGTACGTATGTAATATTCACACGTATATGTACGTACAGTCGACCGCACGTCAATGATAACACTTGAATTTCGAAAACCGCCCTTTTGACGGTCCCTTGTAGCAAAAAGAATTCAAGCTTCTAACGGCCAAAATTAACATCCAATCTATCCACGATTGGCCCTACTAGAGATAGGAATTTAACATAAGCTCTATACAAAATATGTCAAATTTCTATCTCTAGTAGGGCAAATCGTGGATATTAATTTTGGCTGTTAGTCTTTCTGCGACCACGAACGCCATAGATTATATACTAATATGGAAAACGAACGCTGCAAAGCTTTCGAAACGTCAGGAAAACCAATTTAAATAATATACGCGATGTAATGTGATGTGCACCTACCGCACGTCGCCTTGTTGTAGCAATAAATCATTTTTCTTTCTTTTTTTTTCTTTAATCTGTTTAAATTTGTTTTATTATAATGTGAAGATGTTAAGCTGACACGTTTAATAGATCTATCTGAAAATAAACATCTTTGTATATACAAAAATAAATACACAAAATCGGTAAATACCTACATCAAATCCAGAATTACGGTGTCTGCAAGTGCGCGTGATGTCTGCAAGTTTATGAATCGAGAAAGGACACATAATACATAGAACGCCAATGACAATATGGCATAAGTACCACCTACACATCATACACAGTATAGAGTTCAAAATATGTTCTTTCAATAGACTTTTCTATGGAAATGAGAGGATAATATATTTCTGTTGCAGAAATGATAGATTCTTTTTGTTAAAGGTCAGACAAAACCACAGATTTGTCTTGACTAGAAATGACGCATCAATAGATCGGGGACGTGCCAATAGCACTAGAGGGGCAGCGGTGCTGTACATTGAGCTCCTCTGTTTTGTATTGGGGATGGCCACCGTGTTGTTAAAACAACCAAATAAACAGCCAAAATTAATATTGTTTCTTCCTCCTATTTGTCCTATACAATTTTTTTATCAGATTATATATCATAAATAACATAATATAATATAAATATAATAACATAATTCACTCCAGCTTTAAAGGCGTTAGGGTTATAAGTGAATTCCACAACTTGGCTATGCGCATTATGAAAGAGGGCATTCTCAAAGCGCCTGGTCCTGATACCAACTACCTACCTACCCACCTACCTAACTGTCTTAGGTACCAACTATTGTGACAGTTTTACACAAAAGCTGGTGAAAAATAAATCTGGCACAATTATATAACAATAAGGCAAATAAAGACCTACCTGCACCCACAGACACAGTATAAAATATAGACGAAGTGTTGCGAACAATCATAGTGAAGCCAACAAAACCGTGCTCCTCCGTGTACAAACCAGCGCTCACGCAACACATGCACCTCAAAATGTGCTCACCGCTCTCAGTACACATGTCGTGGCAGCGTACAGTAAGCAAATATCCTTCAGGTGCATGGTGAGTGCATGAGCGCTGGTTTGTACACGAAGGAGCACAGTTTTGCTGGCTTCAGTAGTCTATATTTTTTACTATGTCTGTGCCTGCAACGAATGCATACCTGAGATCCACAATAAATTCCAAGAGTGGATAAACGCATATACAATCATTGGCGTTAATAGAATAGCAACCAACAATGAAGATATATGACGGCCAGCTGAACAAAGACTTGCAAACGCATTTATCTGAAAACCATAATTTGCTACAATTTACTAATAGAGAAATCAATTCCGAACTCGCCAAATATTTATCACAAAAATAGCTCTCCTGAAGCGCAAAGCTACGGAGTTTACCTCTATTCTCTGGAATTCATGAAAATTAACACATACGGTGCGAGGAATAAACTTTCCTTTTACAAAACTTATCTTGTGTGGGTCTTATGATAGTGACGTGCATGTATGAATAACATAGAAGGTAAGAAGAAAATCAGACAGACAAATATCTGATTTTCATTATTATTTCTTCCATTACACCATGAAAAAAATTACCTATAAAGGTGGAAAATTATTAAGCATCAATCAAATTAATCTAAACTAACTTTATAATTAACTTGGGTAGGCGCATAATGACACTCTAGAAGTGGGCCTGCGAACGGTGGACTCGGGCTAGACCGTCACCCGACAAGGACGGTGGCCCGCAGTGCTCCGCGCCCGTCCTTCATGACTACGACCTCGGACTGATGAAGAGAGTGCGGCCAACGTTAGACCGCACGAGGAGAAGGGGTTTCGGGACCTGTTGGGGGTGGTAGGAAAATACGCGTAACCCACGCTCCCGGCCGAAGGTAGTTGGAGGAACACCGTGGTGGTATTAGTCGGTAAGAGTCCGACACTGGCTCCGCTTTCCCTAGTTGGAGTGCATCCATGAAAATTTTCCTACGAAAAAAAAGGCGCATAATAACGGTCACTAATTTTTTAATTTATGATTTTTAATTTTATAAATTTCAAGCTATATTGCGTATTAGAAAAGACCTGTGTTCTGAAATAACGTAAACTAACTTGGTATTAGTTTCCTTTTCATCATTTTTTTTTTCTATTTTTGGACTGCATGATAGAAAACGCTTGCAAAACTTCACACGAACTTGAAATGAATATTGTGAGTTTACGTACGTGTACGTGTGAAAAAGCTCTTAATTTTTAATATACCCACCTTTATACGACACCAGAAAAACATTTAGAAATCACATTCCTACATCGTTCATAGAAGGTTGCCAAAAACATGTAATCTCTAATTTAAATAACCAATAGTCTCAATTTTGTACATATTTATATTGTATATAAATTATAAATTAATACAGGTAGATAGATAGGTATTAAGAAGTGTACAAAGTTGTATTTAATATTTATAACAATAAAATTATATCAAATTAAATGGATCTAAACTAGAAGTAGTAAACAAATTTACCCTATTGGGCATGGACATAGACTCACACATTAATTGGAAGTCACATATTAAAAAATTAAGAGCAAAAATGTCAAAATTTTCGTATGCCCTCCGCGAGATCAAAAAAACTACAGACCTAAAAACTGCACTTGTCACGTATTACGCGTATGCCTATGCATGGTCAAAATATGGTGTAATTTTATGGGGCAATAGTACAGACGCACCTACATTATTTACCCTACAAAAAAATTGATTAGAATATTAGTAAACATTGAAGAAACTGACAGCTGTAAACCCTACTTTCAAGAAATGAAAATACTAACTTTACCCGGTATTTATATTTTAGAAATATGTAAATTTGTGCGTAAATACCCGGAATTCTTTACTAAGAGAGAAGATATACAAACTAGAATTACACTCAGACATAAAAATAGACTAAACCTACCTTTTTCACGACTAGAAATGCACTCCTCTAGTACCTATGTCATGTCCATAAAAGTGTACAATAAGTTACCAGAACCCATAAAAAACTTAAATAAATATAGTAGTTTTATTAACAAACTAAAACTATTTCTACTAAGCAGAAGCTACTATAGTATAAACGAATACTTTGACGATAAAATAAAATACACAATACAATAAAATGAATACATGAATAATTATATCTTACGTATATGTACCTACCTATATTAATTCCTATTTAAGTAATAATTAATAATGCTATAACTTAATCTTAATTATTAAATATCCAAGAATAATTATTAAATATAGAATAATAGTTCAATAAATAAAGTATGACCAAGAAATAATATAAATTTTCCAATAAAATAAAAAAATATTATAGGTAATTAAAATATACAATATTATATTGCATTATAATCAAAAATGAAAATGAAAAGTACAAGCACATGAACAACAGTGATTACCTAAGACCAACAAATTAATTATATATCTAGTGCAATAATTTAACAATAAATAAAAACGAAATATTTAATAAAAAAAAAATTCTAAAAAAAAAAAAAAAAATATCCTAATACTATTTAAATAAAATTAAAATTAAATGACGCATGAAGTACCTATTTAAATGCAGTCATACACATAGACGCTCTTCCTCCTCTCTCCTACCAAACTTTGCTGTGCCCGACAGGGTCCCTATTTAGGTCTTATTCTTAAGCCTACCACCTGTTTATATTAAATACAATATGGAATGCAATAAAGAATTGAGTATTGAGTATATTACAATTTAAAAAAAAAAAAGATACATTGGATTATGATAACTCACACATTATGTTATTACGACGACGCCGGGACGCGGTGAATAAATCCTACTACATCCTACTAACATATTATTATAAATGCGAAAGTTGTTTGTTTGTTTTCTTGTTTGTCCTTCAGTCCAGTCACGCTGAAATGACTGAACGGATTTGGATGAAATTTGGCACGCAGATATACACAAACTTTAATTAACACAAAAAATACTTTTTTTCCCGAAAATATACTATTATTAGTGTTCACGGTAGCTTAGTGGCTAAAGTATTGGCGTACTGAGCCAGGAGTCGCAGGTTCGAATGCTGCTTTTGAGCAATTTTTTCTTTCCACAATTCATATCTTTAGATTTCGCTTCGCATGCGTAAATGCGTTAAAATTTTTAATACTATTAAGGCTTATTTTCATTGGTCGTTAACTCAGTCGATACACAGCATCCGGAGACTCCTCGCAAGTGGGATAAAAATTAGTGAAATTAGCCGGTCGATAACAGGATCGACACAGCATGCGGGGATAGTTTTTTCATGAAAGCGAGCCTTTTGGGCCACCCTATATCTTCTCATGGGTGTCGTAAAAGGCGACTAAGGGATTCAGAGTTCGGAGTATTTAAAAAACCAACTGCTATTGCCAACCTGCCTGCCAAGCGTGGCGATTATGGCATATCCCCCCAACTTATGCTTGGGGGAGGCCTATGTCCAGCAGTGGACGTCTTTCGGCTGAAATGATGATAATGATGATGATGAGCATTATGGCACGCGTTTTCCACACCCCGAATGCATTCCGTATCGACTAATGAAAACAGTTTCCCGAGTACGGGCATTATCGTATGCGTTTTAGAAATCTCCCGCATCCCGACTGCGTTACTTACAGACCAATAATAAAAGTTAAACGAAACAAAACGAACTGGTCGAAAAGTCGGGCTTAAAATAGGTATGCAGTGCTCGTTAATTCCTGTTTCATAATATATGTAATAATAAGTTATAACGCAACGCAAAAGCTTAAGGAGAATGTAGCAGCCAAGTGGCGCCCCCATCAGTAAAAAAATTATCACTAGTAATAGGGTCCCGTTTGGCACCCTTTGGGTACGGAACCCTAAAAAGCTATTATTTATGGCTTTTCATTAATAATTGTAATAATATATAATAGATTTTGATGATGACTTTTTTATCGAACTTAGCATTGGCTTTTGGCTTGGCTTTATTGGCTAGTCAATGAAAAAACAATCTGTATTGTTCTGACGTTTTATAACGAAACATGTCAAATTTGTTTCCGGAAAGATAGTGTTTTATAGTTTCAAAAAGTCGTAGAAGCTATTTTCAGCGTAACAAAGATTAAGCGTGATTCGGTCTTATCGTTATACAATAAATTTGTGGTCAGAAGGGTATACAATCGGGTACATAAAGGAATTTACTGGCAGCAATATGGTTTGCATAATTGGCCCCGCGTTCTACGATCGAGTTAGCTGTCGATGTCGTTTGCCTGGTAGCGTAAGCCTAGGTTCACACGGCATTGTACTGCACGTTTTTTTGCGGTATTCAATTTTAACGGATAAACACCAGGATGTTCACACGATACATTTCCATTCGTGTAAAAGACGAATAGTGAAAGAGATCGTGATACTATATGCGCTACTGCAAACCGAATCCGTTAAAATTTCATTCGGTTTGCTTGTCAAGTCCGTTGATTATTCGATAGACTTATAAAGCTGTGTACGTTTTTTTGCAGTACTAACAACGTGTGAACGGTTCTATACTCAATGTATGTGCCACTATGTATTTGGTAAGATTTATCCTTCAAAAAACGTGCGGTGTTAATGCCGTGTGCACGGGGTCTGACTGTCATTTACAGTTTTTATTTTGTTTTGTTAAATCGATAAGTTCCGAGCTTATACCTACTGAGCTTAGGGCGTTGTTCTAACACAACGCGATTATGCGACCATCGCAAGTTCGGGTGAATTTTGTTGATCAGGTAATTCATTGACAATCTCGCAATGCATGCACAACAAAAATGTCTATGAGGACTATTCGACACCACGTTTAATCGCGGAAAGAATTATTTGTTTGTAATCGATAAACTCTGAAACTACTAAACGAAGATTTTGTTAAGCTAATTTATCCAGAAATAACATAGGCTTTCTTTTATTTTAATATGCGCGCGAAGCCGCGGGCAAAGTCTAGTTTGTAAAAACTCTGTTACATTTTATTTTATTACGAAGTCCCACTTAGTTTTTTTGTCAACGTTTGTACGATGACACAAAGTAGAAAATGACAGTTTTTGCCGCAAAGAATTGCCATCTCTGAGAGAACAATTTTATTTTAGTGCGGTCATTATTACAAAAAGTAAAGCCCAAAAAATAAGTGTGACGACTTGCGCAAGGGACCTTGTAACCCGGGATACCTGGAATGTCAATTATGAGGCTGCACAGCTATCGAACTCTTGGCTGAAGAACAGTGGCGAAGGGTCCATATAACATGATTCCCATCGGCTTCTCTTTAGGAATTCCTTAAATACAGATTAACGAAATTTGTATGCGAATTTACTGTTTTAGAGTAGAAAAAAAGAATGTAAAATTAAATTAAGAGTTTTTAAATTATTTTTTATTTTATTTCAGAGTGATCTTAGCTGTTTTAGGATTTTTAGATACCTACGGCTTCCCTTTTGAAAATATTCACCCTTCGCCACTTCTGAAGAACAAGATACCGTAGGTAGCTGTACGGTCAACCGCATAACAATGGTAACAAAATAAAACCTTTATAAGCGGAAGTGGCTTAGTCTGTAATTTTCAGACAATACAGGTTCTGCTTTCACTGGTTTATTAACTATCGCTATGTGTTTGACTGTACTCCAGTCTTATTAGCAGACTTGTTAAAAAGGAGAATTTGTTTCCAATCAGTATCGTATAAGCAATTGGAGTTTGTTTGCAATTATCTGAAATGTTATCGATTATTTCACTGATTTATTGCACTGAAAAATAAAAAACCGTAAATGTATCCTAACTTTTGTCTACCTGTAACTCGGCGGCTACATAACTATAAGGTATAACTATAACTAACCTAACCAAAAATGATATGTTTATCAGAGATCTTAGAATCTATGTCTATGGTTTAGACAAACAGTGGGGTAATTGTGTAAAAGGCATTACATAATTACCCCACTGTTTGTTTCCCCACTTTGACATTAGCTTTCATTTTGAAATGACAACAATATTCATTGCGTTGTATATAGTTTCCGATAAGACGAATTGTCAAAACACACGGAGCAATGAACATTAAAATCCTATTGATTGCGATCGCGAGTGAGTTACGCAATTCGGCAGCAGTTTTCTTAAATCAAGCTAACTTCAAGGTATGGCTAGTCGTCACTCCAGTTTGGTTAAAAAAACCTGTGTGGTTTTCCTAGCTTACTATTTATTATTTAAAATTGATTTATATATAATATTTATTTATTGATATAGATATATTTAATATTTAAATAATAATATTTATAATATTTATTTTGTCTGTGGATGGGTGACCATTTCGTTACACATCGAGACCCCTCCGTGCCTCGGAGAGCACGTTAAGCTGTCGGTCCCGGTTGTCATACGAATATCTATGGCAGTCGTTACGGGTAGTCAGAAGCCTGAAAGTCCGACAACTGGTCTAACCTCCGAATGTCAGTATTACCCAGTAACTGGGTTGCGGGGGTCTGATGGCAGTCGCTCCGTGTAAAATACTGATGTTCAGCCGCATCTGGCTAGACTGGAAGCCGACCCCAATATAATTGGGAAAAGGCTCGGAGGATGATGATATTTAATATTTAAAATTGAATTTTTAATGTTTTATTACATTAGTGGTAATATTAAGTTGTCAACAAAATGTGATGAACTACAAAGGTACTCGCGTTTGACGATAATCGAATAGGTAGTAAATAGGTTTTTGCTGGGCAGGCGTGTACCATCGTCGACCGCACCATCGCTTAACATCAGGTGACGTGGAGGTCAAACGCAAGACCGTTAAGAAAAAAAAAAAAAAACATTTATCGTACCATCATCGCACAATTTGCTACTCCGGTTAACCATCGTTCCCATATCGCGTGCTATGATCGTGTTTTAACGTTTGTTTCTCTGATCTACGGTCAATTTCATACGACTATGAACTGTAGTCTATCTTAATTGTGCCTTTTGTGTGCCTATATCTTTATTGTGTAGGGATCAGTTATAGAACGAATGTTCGTACTTCGTTTGACGTTTATAAAACGCGAGTAGACCCCTGTGGTTCTGGTACCCACAACGATCGTAAAATTTTACATAATTAATTTCGTCCATACCGTAACATGACACCCGTTTTATCGCCCTTTGTCGGACTTTGTACGAAGTTTCAACAAAATCCAACAGAACAGAGATTAAATTCACGGATTTAATAAACATCACAAACACCACAACATCACACACACACACATCAGGACACAAATATTTGTGTGATGAACATAAGTGTTTGTGTTGGTCTAGGTGTTTCTTATGTATTATAAGTATGTATTTACAAAAAAAAAAAGTATATAAGTATTATATCCATTGTCTAGTACCCATATCACAAGCTCTGCTTAGTGTGGGACTAGATGGTGCTGTGTAAAAATGTCCCGAAGATATTTATTTATTTATTTTTTATTTATCTCTACAACGTTACCTAAGTAAACGGTATAATTACCGTTATTATACAGTTATTATAACTGCTATACATCACTCGCTTCATGACATTTTGTAGAGTTCGTTGGTGTGCACTTTTTTTATTGTTTATGCAAGCATAATTAAATCTTGTTTTATGATTTACTAGCGACCCGCCCCGGCTTCGCACGGGTGCAATGCTGCTATATTATGTATGCAGTCTATCTATTAAAAAAACCGCATCAAAATCCGTTGTGTAGTTTAAAGATCTAAGCATACATATATAGGGACAGACAGCGGGAAGCGACTTTGTTTTATACTATGTAGTGATGAAGCTTTTAAGAGGTTTAAATTTGTTCAATTATTCACACTAGTAATATATTATTATACTTAGGCTATAGGCTTTGGCAATAGGCTCGCCCCCTATTACATAGGACTATAACATAACTGGCGAAATGTGGGTGTACTATTACACCTCTGCCTACCCCTTCGGGGAAATACAGGCGTGATGTTATGTTATGTTATGTTGTAATATATACTTGTTAATTAATAATTTTGTAGCGTTTTGTAGCGTTTTTTTGCCCCGAAAGAACTAACTTAACTTGGTTTTCAATGCTAATACTATTTATGTTCAGACGTGTGTCTGTCGTTGTGCATAAAACGAATACCTACCTCACCTACTACCATTTTCTGCCAGCAGATTATAAAGTCACATAGAATATTGCTCGGTCAAGTAAATACAGCCTGTATAATATTGACAAAGTCTCGCTCTATCGCATTTATCCCCTAGAAACGAGAACTAGGTACAGGGCCAGTTTTATTTTCATAATTCTGCCTGTCAGTGTACCTAACCATCCTAACCTTAATTTTGTTGACATTTACGAAATTTTTGTTAATAAAATATTGAAATTTTAATATTTTTATCCAAAAATATTCCAGAATGGCTTAGCCACTCCCTCTCGTCGCAAGTACTTAGAAAAAGTATCCTAGTTCTTTTTCTACTTTTTAGAATTACGCTTAGAAAAAGTATAGTACTTTTTCTAATCGTAAATATATCAAAAGTTAATGAATGGCCGATTTAAGCCAATGTGTAATAATTTTGTCTAAAGAAATGACGTCTTGACAGCTTTTACAATATAAATTATTTTTTTATATCACTTAATCCTTAAATCAAAGTTATCAGACATCCGTCGTTGATAAAATCGGCCCTGTTGATTTAGCCGAAAAATGGACAGCAGCATCCGTGACAAGACAACACAGCATTAAACTAACTGCTATCATCATAATATTATTGCCTAACTGTCATTATAATGACCATCTCTCCCATAGCTTGTGGGCTAGTTATTTTGGAGACTCATGTTCGATAAAATTCATGATGAGAATAGCGATAAACAATATATTTTGTCACGAAATACTTCGATATTTTTTGTTAATGTTGCTAATTATATTCTAGTGTGTGCCTTACACCGGTGCCAGGATGCCCTTGTAAAAGTTAAGAGGTAGAAATAAGCACACTACGCTGATTTATTGACAATCCAGCATTACTATTATGTAACGTACTCACTAGCAAGTATAAAACAATACGAAATTAGAGATTTCATCTGGGGAGCTCGACAATAAATTCTTTTAAAATAACCCTGCAGGATCGTTTGAGTATTGAAATCATTGAAGTGTTGACAATTCAAACTGGAATGAACACTCACAAATTGTTTCAACTGTGAGGGTTAATAAACCGAACTAGATATGAAATAAGATCCCTTTTTGAGTGTGTAAATATGTGCAAAGTGTTTTTAATTGCGAAATTAATCAAGAAATCCTTTTTAAATGCGTATATTATAATATTAAAATTGGTTTCCTTGACGTTTAGAATGCTTTGCAGCGTTCGTGGTCACAGGAAGACTAGGATGACAAGCGTCTATTTGAAAAATGTAAACACACATTTTTAATAAATAACGGCACAGTGTTCATAAAAATATATGTTTATACTTATGGTGTTTTTTGGTTTTAAGCAATATTAGAAGACACCTGAAGGAGATTTTCTTTCGCGATGCTTACTGGATGATGCCGCGACATGTGTACTGAGAGGAGAGGGGTGAGCACGGTTTGAGGTGCATGTGTGTGCGTGAGCGCTGGTTGTACACGAAGGAACATGGTTTTTCTTGGCTTCTCTAGATTGTTTGCAGCATTTCGTCTATATTTTTTACTATGTCTGTGCTGTAGAATAAGTATTTGTTACGGTTAATATTTTTGTCATTAGATAAACTAACTAACGGTACCTATTATGTCCTGATAGTAGAGTCAAAATTCTTACTTTGTGGAAGAGTGCACCTCTTTATTGGATGGCAAGGAAACGCGGCAATGGCTTCGCATAAGAACAGAAGTTAGATAGACTTAACAACTCGTCTCTAAGAAAATGGACGCCGACACTACGACGGAAGAGAACAAGCATACTTCTTCTGTCGATTTATTTATAGGTAAACAATCATGCTATTAATACTGGATGTGTCGTCAACAGGGGAAAGTCTGATAGAATAAGTAAAGACCTATCCAATATTTAAGACACACCCAAAAATTCACACTTACTACAGTAACTTCGAGCCACATCCAGCTTTTCTGTATCGTGAACGTGAACTTGTTTTATATTAGAGCCAGTGTCAAATGAACATTGCATTTTTTGTTAGGAATACCTTCAAAATATTTTGTTTCTAATGTTTATTTTTTTGCAATATGCCCAACAAAATTTTCAATTTATGTATTAGTTCATTCTCATGTAAGTCAATGATTGTATTCTTGTGAGAAATAAAGTTATCTAAACCTCACCCGTATAGCCCATTAGCCTAGCCTAGACAATAATATACCAGGCCCCTCAGAAAGTATTGCGAAAAAAAGTTTTTATATATGGGAGACTGGCCAGTTATAATGTTTTTCGAAAATATGATTATTTATAAGTAAAAATAAGTAAGTTCCAATTTCAAAATTTCCCTCCACATTTTTTGCGAGTTAATTCAAAGTATTGTGTCTCACTGAAACATGGATCTGCGCCGGGAACATTTTAGAGCTATGATTTTATACGATTTCAAGTGTCGCCTGAAACCGGATGAATCGTACGATAGACTTCAAATGGCATTCATGGATGAAGGCCCTTCCAAGGCAACCGTGTATCGTTGGTATAACGAATTCAAGCGCGGTCGACCAACTTTGGGGGATGACGAAAGAAGCGGTCGCCCTTTGACGGCTGTTACCGAAGAAAACGTGCTAGCAGTGAAAAATTTAATCCAAGACAATAAGCGAATTACATATCAGGAGATTCAACACATATTGAAGATTGGATCGGGAAGCGTTCACGAGATTCTACACAGCCATCTTCGCGTGAGGAGGATAGTATCACGCTGGGTGCCGCACAACCTCACCGATGCTCAGAAGCAGGCCCGGGTGGAATGGTGCCGTGATATGCTTAACAAATTTGAAGCAGGCTCGTCTCGGCGTGTTTACGACATCGTTGCAGGTGATGAGTCCTGGATTTATCAATACGACCCAGAAACCAAGCGCCAGTCGACTGTTTGGGTGTTTCAAAATGAGCCAACGCCTACCAAAGTGAAGCGATCTAGAAGCGGGGGTAAGATTTTGATCGCTAGCTTTTTTAATTTTACTGGCCACTTGGTATCAATTCCCTTACGGGATCAAAGAAGCATTAATGCCGAATGGTATACTACCAAATGTTTGCCAGAAGTTTTCTCTGTTATAAGCAACAAGCGACCAAACACAGGGCTCCGCGGGCTACTGCTCCACCACGACAATGCACCTGCGCACACCGCACTCAAAACGAGGGACTTCCTGGACAGCACGCCAGTCAAACTCCTGGGTCACCCTCCTTACAGCCCTGATCTAGCACCGTGTGACTTCTTTTTATTCCCAAAAATAAAAAATCAGCTCAAAGGGATACAATTTTCGTCGCCGGAAGATGCGCTGGCTGCGTTCGAGCAGGCTGTAAACGAGGTGTCTGCGGCGGACTGGAAAAAGTGTTTTGAAAACTGGTTTAGGCGCATGAATCTTTGTATAGAGGCTGGTGGAAAGTACTTTGAAAAGATTTGATAAAAATATATGTACGTATAGAACAATTTTTTTTAGTTTCGCAAAACTTTCTGAGTGTCCCACGTACAACGTTACTTTTTGCTAATGCAATTTGAGAAACTGGTTTGTTCAGTATCACTAGGAGAATCGATTGGGATAGTTTTTATACCATGTTATATTTTAAATACAAAAAAAAAAAAACTCAATTTAGTTATCATGGCTAAATTCAGTACATCTGGGGATCGTAAATAGGTTTTTTTTTTTATAACAGGAGTGCAAACGAGCAACATCAACTGATGGTAAGCAATCTCCGCCGCCCATGAACATCCGCAACACCAGGGGAGTCGCCGATGCATCGCTGACCTTTTAAAAAGACGTATGCTCTTTTCTTGAAGGCTCCCATGTCGAATTTGTTCGGGAAAACCGCTGACGGAAGTTGGTTCCACAGTTTTGCTGTACGAGGCAAAAAGTGGCATGTGAAACGTACTGTAGTTGACCACCAACCATCAAGGTGGTGAGGATGGAATTTAGATTTATAGCAGGTGGTACGATGGTGGAAGTCAGGGGCTGATATAAGGTCGAATAATTCCTCAGAGCACTCCCCATTGTACATGCGATATAGGACACATAGAGATGCAACGTCTCTTCGCAAAGCTAGAGGGTTCTTAAGGTTCAGGAAGTTCGGCTCGATTTGTTTCCGTGCACCAGGTAGTCCATGCACGACATTCTTCACATTCTGCAATACCAACTAGGGAACTTACAGTAGCTCTAAAAACATGTAATTTTGTGATTTAGAAAAAAAAACATACCAGTCGATTCTCCTCGTAATTCTGAAGAAACTGGTTTCTCAAATTGCGTTAACAAAAACTAACGTTTTATATTAGGTACTAAGTGAATTAGTTCTTATGAATGAACTAAAAAAAATTCATGTGATTCTACTACAAGGCATTGGCAAATAAACGTGAAACTCAAACGGCCAAAAATATTATTGCAAGATAGCCCAGAAGCCATATTGTTATGTTATAGGTAATAGTTAAAGTTCAGAAAAGGAAAAAGTATATTAAATAAATTAACTTGAAGAATAGTGTGTGTAAAAACAATAAGTATCGTCGGATACATACGTAAGCGTGTATGTGTCCGCAGGTTGTGCGCGAGCGCGTGAATAGTTCCAAAAACTTGAAGAACCTTTTTCATCATAGTGCGTTATAGTGTGTTCTGTTCCAATATCTGTCTTCTAATATCTAATATTATGGATGATAAAATGCTGTAAAATTTAACTCACAATTATACTTAGAGTCTTAAAATGCGTTTGCAGCCTCGAAATATTCCAAGTAGGGATTTAATGTTTATTTTCGCAGACCCATCATATTTTTTTTTGTTAAATGTTGAAATAAAGCTCAGTTTTTATTGTATTTATCTCAGAATATCGTATTAATGCTAATATGGCACTGTGTGTCGTAAGGAATAACGTGATAAGGGAGCGTTGTGGAGTGAAAGAAGATGTAGTGACAAAGATTGAGAAAGGTATGTTAAGATGGTTTTGACATATAGAGAGGATGGATCAGAGGAAATTGACGAAACAAGTATACGAAGCGAGTGTGGATGGAAGAGTTGGAAGGAGAAGACCTCGGCGAACGTATTGCAATCAAATCGCGGACGTTCTCAAAAAATGCCAAGTTAAGAGTACTCTACACCGACGAGCATGCATGACGAGGTTAATGAACGTAGATAAAGCGAAAGAGGTGTGTCAGAATCGTAACAGGTAGAAATCCATAGTCTCTGCCTACCCCAATGGGAAACAGGCGTGATAATATGTAGGTATGTGTGTCATCGAGTGTGTCAGTTGCTGTAGCCTAACATTTTTGTAAGAATTTGAATAATATTGTAGAATAAATCTGTGAGTGAGTTTCTCATTTATGTTGTGAAAAAAGTGTGATTTTAAACAAATGATCCTTTTCATAGCACCATTTCTAAAATGCATCCGCAGGATGCGGAAGGCACAGGACCGGTCGTTGTGTTGATGCTTGGGGAAGGCCTATGTCCAGCAGTGGACGTCTTTCGGCTGAAATGATGATGATGATGATGATTTCAAAAATTCCTGTATGCGTGGGCCTACAGTTCTTCCGTTCACTAACATTTTATGAATGTACCTACTTATCTAAAGATATGTATAAAAGTTCTCTATTATTATGATATCATACTCTTCTAATAGACATTACAATTTGATGTATTGGCATATTATCTACTGCATAATACATTGAAAACACCGGTTACAATGAGTTACGCGATCATACTGATTTATTTTTATGTTGCTTGATTTATATTTGTGTACGGCGATGAGTTATAGTTATCGCCTTGAGTTATATTGGGGAAATTAAAATAGAATGTACACGGATATAATGTAGATGTATGTATAGTTGTGGGCGAAAGTGACCGGGCCTTGATAAGTTTTTTATATGATTGAAATTATTTGTAACCTACCTAACAGCCTGTCGTATTTATTTATTTATTGGAAGACCAACAGCAATTACTTTTGATTAACAATGATATTTATATAGGATACAATTTGCCAATAATAGGTCTTCACGAATAGTGACTGAGTACAGTAAGATGCGTGGATATAATACCAAAGATTACCAAAATTTCTGAAAGAAATATAGACTAATTGCTCGTCTCGCCGATTGCATACTTGTCACAAATATATATCTACATGTATGTATGTGTATATATATGTCTTGTCTGTGACTTCGCTTGCGTAGTTATACTGAGCGTGATTTGACGAAATGGAATTCAATTTTTGCTAAGCCATGATACTTGTTACCTCTGTTGTATTCAGTTCGACTGGTAATCCATCAACGGGCACTCAAGACTCAGGCGGCGGCAAAACAATTGAAAATCTATTGTGTCTCATAATTCTTTGTTGAACTAAAAGTGACCAAAACACTTGTCAAACTTTCAATATAAATTTAATCTTTTCAGCCGATATCTACACTAAATATACAGCCTTCTTTCTTTGTCACTATTCCCGGTCTAGACTTTGACCTTTTCAACAATATTATTTTCAGATACCTATTTCAACAAAGATTTATATTATCCTGTGAACTGGGTATAAAGCTATAAACTCCCCAAACTATATTATGAGTGATAAATGTCTATGTTTACAACAGTTAATGACTTTTGAAATAGTTTTTTATTTTTTTTCACAATTTAAATCTTTAGATTTCGCTTCGCATGCGTAAATGCGTTAAAATAATAAAATAATTAGTAAGGGTAATATCTATACGACTTTGAATTAACTGCAAAGTTAGTCGAGTCGGTTAAGAAACGCTGTTTCTTAATAAGATATAGCTGACGTCACCCAAAGACGTACCATAGTGAAGGATAATTTCGATACCACGAGCAGTGTTCACGGTAGCTTAGTGGCTAAAGCACTGGCGTACTGAGCCAGGAGTCGCAGGTTCGAATCCTGCTCGTGAGCGATTTATTCTTTTCACAATTTAAATCTTTATTATTATATATATTATATATAGGGATATTTTATTTCTTCTGATATTTTTATCTATTAGCTACTGTTGATTTACAATTGAACATTTCATATAATACACACAGTCAAACATATTTTACAGATTACCTATGTAATTTTGAAAGTAGAGAAAGTTGTTTAAATTTGAGCTAAATAAATAGTCTTCACGAAACAGCTGCCGAATTGCGTAACTCACTCGCGATCGCAATCATCTAGATTTCAATGTTCATTGCTTCGTGTGTTTTGACAATCCGTGTTATCGGCAACTACGTACCACGAAATGAATATTGCTTTAATTTCAAAATGAAAGCTAATGTCAAAGTGAATGCATTACACAATTGCCCAACAGGTCATGTCTAGTGTTACAATTTTAGAAAGACCAAAACTGTAGGTAAAAATAATTTCAACATATTAATTAGCATAGACCTTCTTGGCATTGACGCAAATCAATATTTTTCTTTCATTCTTCACAGGTCTCTTATTAAGGCATGGCAAGGATCATCAACGTTAATCTATCTATCTATCTATTATCGTTGGTGAAATCAAGCATAAGCCAACTACAATTATTAACGGTCGGTTCGTAGAGAGGAAAATTATTGCCATAAGCACTTGGCAAACGAATTGGTGATAAGAGCACGTCGATTTAAGTAGACACATTTGCTCATATCCCACGACATAAAAGTCATCAAAGCTCAAAATAATTCTGATTTTTAAAAATGCTAAGAAGCAATGGTTACCTCTTGATTAAAATGTGTCCAATAACACTGAGGAATTATAACATTCCTCAGTGTCCAATAAATAATTTGAATTCTAATTATGATTATTACATTGAACGAACTCTCAATTCAAGGACTCTTCTGCCCCATCGACCATCGGTCCGTCGACAGACATGAACAACCCACTGCCGCTTCAGCTTGCTGATCCTACAAGCTATGTTGGTCACTCCGGTTCCTCTCCGGATTTCGTTACGAATTTTATCCTTCAAAGAAACTCAAAAATAGCTCGATCTATATGTTCTATAGGTGTCCTGCTTGGAACTCTGAGCGGCCGGTCCTGGTTGAAAAAAACTGGCAAGATCTCTCTTCGCCAGCAGTAGTGTCGGCTATGCTGGCAGAGACGACAAATTGGAGGAAAATAGTCTCTTTCTGTGAGACCGTCATGGTTCAGAAAGAGGCTACGGAGCGGAATCGAGGGAGGGCCGATCTCCAGGCTCCGAGACTCCAGCACCTAGCCCTTCAGGGCAATCGACGTACCCCTCGCCCAGTCGTTACTCGATTGAAGTGCGGGGGGCCTTCGACTCACGGCTCTGATTGTCCACTGAGTGACTTCTGGGAAGGCGGTGGCATGCTGTGGACACGTGCCGCCATGTGAACCGGGCAGTTATACCGGGAGACAAATAGTCTCTAAATAAAACTTTTTAGCAAAAAATTTAACCGACGAAAACAGAAAGTGAAAAGCGAAAAATAAAATGAAGCTTTTGTCTTAATACCTCTTCTCCTATCTAAACTAATGTAAATAACTAATTATGAGTTGGCACCAAACAAACACGCAAAGTGCATGCAAGTTACAAGTGGTCGAGCGGAGAACGCATTTTTGGAGACTTATTGTTTATCATTGAAAATTTCATGTTGTATTTGATGTTATTTTGTTTTCATTAGTAGTAAGTAATTTAATGATCTTCGTTGATTGTTTGTTTGGCGCTGACTCATAATTAGTTATTTACATTAGTTTAGTTAGGAGAAGAGTTATTTATTTTATCCATAAAAAAAATACGCGTCGAATTGAGAACCTCCTCCTTTTTTTCGTCGGTTAAAAAAGGTTACTGAGCAACTTTCAATTTGTGGGCTAGCCCAAAACTGTTAGTGTCTACGTCTTAACACTCGACTCCGCATACTGATTGTATTCTCTTGGCTGCAGGTAGGATGCACTGGTTGAGTGAAGACTGCGAATTGGCAAACGCAGCGTAGAGCGCCTCCCGCGTAGGATGTAAGGCTGAGGACTGAGTGTTGTAGCACAAATTATGAAAGGCAGTGGTATACGATAGGCTGAGTTGGTTGAACTCTCAATTGGCACCAAAATTGCATATTTTTTAAGGACAAGTCCGCCACACTTTCCCAACCACTGAAACTCCTGAAAGCCGGGATCTACAATGGCAACCAATCAGAAAAAAGCCTAAACTATGAAGCTCGGTGCGTCCCGGGGAAATAATTGAACTATCCTGAAACCCGCAACTAAACTAATAAGAAAAGAAATTAGGAGGAGTAGGAAGATGTTTCCACTTCACTCCGTACAATATACATAAAAAAATAAGAAATTACATAAACCAATATCGATCGATCGAGTAACATTACTATCAATCTAGTTAGAAACGAAAGCGATCTGTTCCCTACATTACCATATAAAATACCTAGACTGATTCATTCTCTGGTTCGCTTGATTCATCAAAAACGTTAGTAATCAATCAATATGTTTTGAGCAAACTTCCAGTCTGTACTCCGTAAGTCAACTTGACTTATTTGAATTGCCAAAAGTTATTCGAAAGTCTATAACAACAAACAGATTAATTATTTCTAACATTTGTGTATATCGAGGAAAAATCTGTTTCTAAGGGCAATCTAAGGAATTCAGCAATTTTACAAGACGGCTCAATTAAAATACTTTCTTAGTCTCGGGACTCGGTTACACAAGCACTGGTTTTTTTTTTTGTTTTCTTATTATACATACGCAGCGTAAAGGTAAATTCTCTATTTTAATACCTTCGTAAACAACATAACAAACAAAAAATGTTAAGGCCCGGTCCCTGCACGAATTGTAGGTCCCTGGACTGCGGGGCGCAGTGGGGAGCTGGAGCACTGAGGCGCGCCGGCCCGTGATAACAATTAGTTATGTAAAACATTAAATTGATGTAATAATAAAATAATAATAATAAATAAAATTTAATAATATTAATATATAATTTTATCAATTTTTTTTTCGGCTTGCGATTAAATATATCGTGTTAGTTTCAAAATCGTGTTCTCTATAAATTTTCGTCATAAAATGAATTCAAAGTGTCAAAAATTGGCTGTTTGGATTTTTTTCTATCAGGCGAAGTTATTTAAATCGTATATCGATCTTTCAAAATGGATACATAAACTACTCAACTCCACCACATATTTTTTCCATTCCATACTTCAAGAAATGATGACGAAAAATTGAAAGAAACAATGTACTTTTTTGGAGTTTGGCGACCAGATCGGTCCTTAACATGGAAATTTTACAACCGAATAGTTCACATGCAGTCTGACAAAGGAAAACTGCGAAGACTGTAGTAGCTATTAGTAGCTATACAGTACTTTCTCGGTAATGAGCCAACACAAAATCACGATTCAATCAAAATTATTTACGCCGTAACTTACAGCAAAACATGCAGGTTACAATTATTTTGATAATAGCACCTTACATTATAATCTACATTTTGTGCTGTATACTCATGTTTTCCAAATAAATTATCTTTATCTTTAATCCCGAACTACGTTGAATAACTCAAAACGGCTGATTATAGGAAGAACCATATCGAATTTAAAAAACGAAAGTTTGATGATTTGTATTCATGTAAAAATAAACAAGAATGTAATTTAAATTCAAGTATCATAAAAAAGTGTTCTAACTTGGCTTGTTTTTTGCCAGAATATATTTTCTTAAAGACTTGGTCCCGCATTTTATGTAAATTTGTAACTATGTCGCATGACATTCCATTACATTTTCTTGAGCCTTTTAATACATGATCTAGATTCTAGATCATGTATTAAAACGGTCTAGATTCTAGACCAATGGTTCCCAAAGTGAGGGGCGCGCTCCCCTGAGAGGGCGTGATGACATGTAATGGGGGCGCAGGCAAGGCGTTAACAGACGGGACACAAGATAATTGTAAGAACTATAAAATTGTGCCGATGGGGAGGGGGGCGCAGCATTTTCATTTTAAGTAGAAGTGGGCGTGGTAGAATAGACCATTCTAGACTCGCAAAAAACGGTGGATTTGAAGTAGCTGTCGGTTACCCAAGCGGCGAATTACCGACAGAGTACTGTACTTAGAATTTTGGAGCCGTACGACATGTTCTAAAGTATTTATCTCACAACCATAGACATAGTAAAAATACAGACGAAGTGCTGCGAACAATAATGGTGAAGCCACCAAAAACCGTGCTTAGTGTACAAACCAGCGCTCACGGACACACGTGCACCTCAAACCGTGCTCACTCTCAGTACACAATCATGTCGCGGCATCTTCCAGTAAGCATAGCAAAAACAAATGTCCCTCAGGGTCGTTAGTATATATTCTATACCTCAGGTGCATGTGTTTGCGTGAGCTCTGGTTTGTACACGAAGGAGCAAGGTTTTTGTTGGCATCACTATGATTGTTCGTAAATTAAATGAATGATAAACCTTAAAACGCATACTTGCAGCAGCTTACTTGCATAAAGAAACGTGATCTAACATACATGACGTCAGACGTCATTTACATCGCAATGGATTTCCCTCCTGGCGTCATTTACTTCATAATGAAGTCCCTCTATTTCGTTACACAATTCCAATGTTTGATTGCGATGTTATCAACATCATCTTGAATTTTACATCAAAATTTAACTGTCAAATGAGTTACGCAATTGCCCTGCAGGACCAATCAAAGAACAAATCAAAGACCAAAAACAGACGTTCCCTACATTATGTCGATTTATGTGAACACAAATGTAGGCAACAACTGATATCTTTTTCGCGGTTACAGGGTTGGTCCCATAGTAAAAGTTGTTCAAATTGATGAGTACAATCATACCTTAAAGAATTGCTAATGAATTCAAAATCATCCTGTAGCTAACCAGGTCAGTTGCACACAGTTTTTGTAGGTATAACTTGAGATAACTACGAAGAGCGAGTACTAAGTGATTGAGTTTGTTTTTAATTTCAAAAGCAACTTGTCTTAATAAATTAAGATTTTCGTCATGGCAACTTAGAGGTAAAATGAAAAGTTAGTTTATATTTTAAATAGGAGATAGCAGAGATAGAGGAGTTTTTGAACGATTTTCTTGTGTTGAATGATGCTTGTATACGGAGCATGTGACTGAAACATGTTACTGGTACGGTCTGCACGCGCGTGCTTATGCAGTACCTACATTCTTATGGCCACTGGCCCCCGCTCTTATTAACATGATCGTTTACACAATGCATATAACCTGCGCAAGTGCCTCAACATGCGCATGTTACCCGCGCCTTGTACAAGTAAGCACTATGTCTTTCGGTTAAAATAAAACGAGACATTAATAAAAAAAAATGACGACGTCTGTGGTCTAGTGGTTCGAGTGTCGGACTGTTGATCACGAGGTCGTGGGTTCGATTCCACAGGACACAAATATTTGTGTGATGAACATGAGTGTTTGTGTTGGTCTGGGTGTTTCTTATGTATTATAAGTATGTATTTACAAAAAAAAAAGTATCTAAGTAAATTAAAAAAGTATATAAGTATAGTACCCATAGTACAAGCTCTGCTTGGTTTGGGACTAGACGGTGATGTGTAAAATGTCCCAAAAATATTTATTTATTTCTTAGGTTTTCGCGATCACTACACATTATTATTATTATTTTTTTATAGTAGAGGATGGCGAAACGAGCTAAAGTTTCCAACCTCCGTCTCTATTGAAATTATTATAATATAAAAATAGCAAATTGGTTCTCTTTTGTCAAATTCAAGTGATCATATTTTTTTGATTTCACGTGTAAAAATTGTAACTTGTTGGTCACAAGCTTGATGTTTTTTCCTCGTTCCTTCCCAGAACTTGTTAATTGAGGAGGAAAATGATATTTTTCGTTTTTTTGGTAGAGTTTTGCCATTATTTTTCTAAGAAATCTCTACTTCCTGGATGAGATAATCTTATATAATATCCTAACGCTAATGGGATATAATAATGTCCTCCCGGCCGAATTTCGATCTCCGTGGCCAAACTCAATGGAGACTAGCCATCTGCGCGGGACATATTATAGTGCACAAGTGTGAGCGCAAACACAGGTGCACTCTCTATTCCCTCACTCTCATAATCCGATGGGACGGCAATTCGACACGACCGGAGAGAGATCAGGTGCAGGACCGACGGCTTTACGTGCTCTCCGAGGCTCGAAGGGGTCTCAATGTGTAACGAAACGATCACCCATCCACAGACTGACCGCGGCCAGTGTAGCTTAACCTTGCAGATGGTACAATCCACATGTTTGCTACTTAGCCACGAGCCCCTTGGGATATATGTAGGTAGGAAATTACTAGTACGATGTTATTTTTAACGTAATTTTGATTAGAACTTTAGTTTTTTTTTTATTCATCTTCTTGTCTTGCGTTTGACCGCAACTTCATACAGTAAGGTACAGACCAACCGAACGAATGCAAGTGAAGGCAAAATTCAAAGTAGACATTGGTCTACTTTTAATTGAATTTTAATTTCATACTTTATGCCAATACTGATACAATTACTTGTTCAGTGCCTTGACTTGCCTTCGTTCGGTTAGTCTGTACCCGAAATCTCCAGATGTTAAGCAACGGTGCGGTCGACAATGAAATAAACGCTTTTAGATATAGGTACAAACGGTGAATAGTTATAGAATAGATTCACAGAAGTAACGAGCCACAAGAAATCCACAATTACATCAGTTAATTCATCTCACTGGTGGAGAAGCAAGATCTACTGAGGTATTTTCCATTAAAATACCTTCAAGATAATGCCGCCTTCAGGAAGGGTATTTTTATTGTTTCATGCCGAAGATTTGTTTCAAAAATGATTGCATCATCCGCATTTTTAAACATTGTTAGAAGTAAAATGATTAAAGAATAATCTTTTAATGATGATTCCGTTTTCCCTTTTATAGTATAGAACCCTAAAAAAGATGACACGAATTTACTAGAGGCGCATATACAGGGTTATTTTAAATTCAACAATAACCCGGCCTTTGAAATTTAAAATTATGTTAAGAAAATATTTCCGTGAAAACAATTTACCAGATTCAGCTCAACTTTGATTTATCTTGATTTTATATATTTATTGTTATATACATATGTTGGTATGTTTAATATGTATATTTTATTATATGTACGTTTATATTTTTATTTATTTTTATTATATGTTAATTATAAGTCCGTAGTTCTAACCTTATTTTACTACATTACTTGTGCATCTACCTTATTCTTTATCTCTGCATTACCCTAAGGTTGTCTCGTAGAGAACGCCTATGGCGTTAAGACCGCCTTTGTACCCAGTTGTGCATACATAATTAAATAAATAAAACCCTTTAAGGGATGACTGTACTCATTAATTTAAACAACTTTTACCAAAGGGATTGGCTCGGAAATCGTGAAAAAAAATCATCCGTTCCATGGATAATTATTTTCCTGCTTTCAGGGTTGGTCCTATAGTAAAGTTGATCATGTTGATGAGTACCTACAGTCATTCCTTAAAGTTTTATTGGTGAATTAAAAATAACCCTGTAAGGCGCACACTGTATAACTGCGATAGAACCTTTGGGTCGGTATTCATCAACGTTAATTCTCTAATTGATCGGCCGATTACTCGAAAAATTTACGGGAATTGTGGATAAACGGTCGTCTAATCAGAGATTTGTTTGATCGTTGGTGAAGTCAAGCCTTTATCAATCTCGATACTTCTTACGAACGTGGCACTGTTGAGCACTGAGCTGTAATCCATTCTCCCCATCCATAGCACATGTGGCACTCTCAGCACATACAGAATATAATTCAATACATGAACAGCAGATAAATGGAGACTGTTAGAATTGATACTGTATAATGCATAGTTTTATCGCCATCTGCGGTTTCCTACCCACTTGCTACTTCTAACTGAAGGAAAGACACGATTTGTAGGTAAAAAGACAAAGAATAGTACAAGACAAAATAAATCGAGGAAAGACATAGTTAGACATTATACTGATCTGGCGTTTGATATACAGCTCTATTCCGATCTAATAAAACATGTCTTGGATCGTTCCTTGTAACAATATTCGGGCAGACCCTTGTTCATATGGTGTGACAAATACAATAAAAACTTCTTTTTTTTTTTTAGTTCTATATGTCTTTCCGGATGGCCTTCGATGGCCATTACTAGTTCCCCGAGCGTCGAATGATGAGTAATAAAATTGGATAACATTCTTCCACAAATAACATAACGTTCTGTATACGGAGAAGATAGATTTCTACAATAAGAATAATGGATTAAATCCATACCTAACTATATATGTTTTTGGAGACGATCTGTTTACAAATGGAAATGAACTTTCGGTATGGAAATATAACGTATTTTTTTTTTACATTAAACATAATCTGCTGGTTTCAGATCGTATCCCTGATCTCTTTTTTTTATAGTATAGGATGGCGAAACGAGCTAAAGGCCCACCTCATGTTAAGCGGTTACCTTTGCCCATAACAACTGCAATACAACCTTGGCTGTTGCCTTAATGGTACCGCAAGTTGGTTCGCCAAACTGATACATGAAGATGGAAAGTGTCATGTGATTGTAACTTCACGGGCACCCGTACCCTTCAGACTGAAACACAGCAATGCAAGCATCACTATTTGGCGGAGAAGTAGGTACTGTGGTAGTACTTCCCCGAACAAGCTCTTTCACAAGTAGCTCTACTACTACTCTCTCCATGTCCAATCGAGTTTCAGAACACTTTATAGGCTTAGACTCGTTCACTCACCGTAATGGACCGTATCGGCGAACTGTGATTCATTTGTATTAAATTACTCTTCTCTCTACTACTACTATCTGCTTTACCTTATTTTATTCAGAACTGGACTTGCATTTAACCGCCACCTCACCTGATGCTAAGCAATGGTGCAGCCGATGATATTAAACACACACTACATGCCTTTTTTTTTCCGAGGAGTAAATCTTCAAAAGGCTACCAGCCTCATGGGGAAGAGGCTGGGGTGTGTGGGATTTTACCACACTAAAACCTCCCCGGTGGCCATCTTCAGCACAATAGAGGGTGGACTCCGGGAATGGTTATACTACCGGTGCCCCCCTGTGCTTTGCCTAAAAGGCACGTCTCTGGGAAGACTTGTCTCCCAGAACACCTTCCCGATACGACAACAAATGGTGGACTATATCTCTGCCTACCCAATGCTAATATACGCTATTTATTCGTTTTATATTCGCATTACGTACAACTTGCACAGGCTCGCCTTCAATGGTATAAAGAAGTAGATGGATTCAATTTAGGTAAAATAGTATCATAAGAAAAGAAACAAGCCCGTACGATTGAGTGAACAAATAAGTGATCAACTTTTAACTAGCAGGTATTCATGATAATGCGACTAGTTGATATATAATTTGTCTGATCAGTGAATAAGCTAAGGCCGCTTGTACAGTTGTACAACGGTAAGCCTGTTAGCGTAATGGCCGTTGATATAAAGTAATGAACACCAGAAATCAAGTACGACATTCGGGTATGTGTACTTGTAGCGCTATTTATAAGCGATTAATCAAATGAACGGTCATTAGCATGACATCACTGCCAAACCTTGACATAATAATTCGAGAAATCGCGTTTCTCTGACTACATCCATGCAAATATACATTTTCTACTCGGACTTAAAACAGAAATTAAGATTCACTACCCACTTTTGTTGTTGGCAAGATTTTTGTGAATATTCTTAAAAAATGTGCAATAATAAACGTAGGTATCAATGCATATTTTTCTGCAAATCTGATTGGTGTTGGTGTACATTGTAAGGTCTGACATATTTTAAGCTACTTGGTAACCTTTTAAGTCAATACCTGGTTTTACCTGGTTGGGTGAATTTGCCTTAAATAAAATGCATTTTTGTTAAATCCCATAGAAATCCCAATGTGGGATACGATTAAAAATAAGTGTTTTAAATGTGGAATGCTATAAGTATAGGTATTTCTTATACGAACTCAAAGAAAACAAATGCCTCCCGTATTAAAGGGCCAAGAAAAACGAATGAATATTTAATAAGTTTCTTTTACAATTAAGAAGCGAAGAAGAAAGCAGTCGTCGAAGAAAACTTGTACAAAAGCCACAAGTCATCTTAGTCCAACAACTTTTTTCAAATAAGTCTTGTTTGAGAGTTTTTCTGAATATATTGGTAATTTGGGTTTCATTTAATTTATCTACTTAATTGTTTGTTAGGGAAAAGTAAGTAAGTTCTTCTTGGACGAATAAAAAAAGGCGGACGGAATCTCTCTAAACAAAAAGTGAAGCACCCATAGTAAGACGGCTCGCTTTAAAATACGGGCTGGCACGCACACATTCACATCCATAGTAAGACAAAAGGCCGCGATTACGCAACAAATCTCGTGTGACGGTAGTTATTGTCGTAGTACTGTCACAAATAAAATAACAATATACATTCTGTCATGAAAGTATCGGGAATGGATGTTTATTTTTTTGTGGTTCCAAATTCAATTTTGTTATTTTTTTTGTTGTTAGATTGGTACAACTATTTTCCATTTTGGTGCAGAGTTTTAGTTGCATCTGATTCTGTAATTAATTGATTATTCAGATTAAATACAGTGCTGTTTTTAGTTAGATCATATCTAGCGTGTATTGCGAATTTCATAATGGACAAAAACATCGAACAAAGAGTTTGCCTTAAATTTTGCATCGCCAATGGAATTTCGTGTTCGGAGTCACTCAAAACGTTACAGAAGGCTTACGGTGAATCGACTTTATCAAAAACACGTACTTATGAGTGGTACAAAGCGTTCAAAAGCGGTCGAGATGTGATGGAAGATTTGCGTCGCTCTGGTAGGCCATCAACGACTTCAACTGAAGTTAACATCGCAAAAGTGAAGGAAATTGTGACTGAAAATCCTCATTCAAGTTTGAGAGAGATAGCCGCTGAACTTTCTATGTCTCACGAGTCAATCCGTACCACTTTTAATAATCACTTGGGTATGAAACATGTTGCCGCTCGGCTTGTCCCAAAAGACCTCAATTTCGCCTTCGCACAAGGCCATCATTGTGAACGAAATTTTGAACAAAAACACAATAAATACCATCAAGCAACCACCTTATTCACCAGATATGACTCCAGCCGACTTCTTTCTTTTTCCTAAACTCAAATTACTACGTCGTGGCACCCGTTTTCATTCGGTAGAAGACATAAAGGAGAATTCGCGGCGAAAACTGAACTCAATTCCGGAAAAAGCGTTTCAAAAATGTTTTGATGGTTGAATTATTCGTTGGCGTAAGTGTATCGATTCTGAAGGAGCATACATTGAAGGCGATAAAATAAATTTGGATTTATAACTAACATTTTGTGTATTATTGATCTTTTCCCGGTACTTTCTTGACAGAGTAGTATATCTGGTGAGTTAAAATTATGTCGAAATTATAGTGGGTTTAGGAAAAAACTAAGTGCTTCAATCTTTTCTTAGCGAGATTCCGTCCACCATTTTTTATTCGTCCGAGTTCGCCGTAGTTCGCTCAAAATCCTTGTTCTCGAAGACACCACACAAGTCACGTTTTCCTTCGTTGTTACTTCTTTTTGCTACGTTCGTTATACTAAATTACATTGTTACCCTACCTATGTAACTTATTAGGGAAAACTCTAATAATAACCTGAAGCTGTTCTACGTATTCCTCGTAAATCGATGTATTTTTCGTAATATTTGAGAAAAATGTGGGCTTGGTATTAATTTTCCGAGTATTTTATTTTATTAAGTAAATACCATGTGAAGCCCGTATTCTAAGATAAAAAGTTTCAAAGAAGCTTAGTTGCAGAAGCTTTACCTACAGTAATATTATGTTTGCCTAACGCTGGTTACGTACAAAAATAACTAGAAATTAGTAAGAAATTGCATGTTATCGCTTATGAATTAGTCTGTGGCGCAGCGTGTGTTGAATTATTTTGTAAATAACAGACAATTTATGGCTCGCGTAATAAAATGTAAAATAGTTGAACGATGGTCTGCTGACTATAGACGTTGTACAAAATTTGCTTTCGAACAAAACAGTAATGCTTGCGTTGCTGTGTTCTTGTGTGAAGGGTACGGATGCCGGTGAAATTATGGTCATATGAGACTTTCCATCTTCATGTTTCAGTTTAGTGAGCGCGACTTGCGGTACCATTTAGGCAACAGCCTAAGTGCTATTACAGTTTTTATGGGCAAAGATAACGACTTAACATCAGATGGACCACTCGGACGAATAAAAAAGGCGGACGGAATCTCGCTAAGAAAATATTGAAGTACTTAATTTTTTCATAAGCCCACTATAATTTCGACAGCATTTTAACACACCAGATATGTTATTTCATATGTGACACTACACCAAGACTACCGTCACATGAGATTTGTTGCGTAATCCCGGTTTTTTGTCTTACTATGGGTGTGAATGTGTACGAGTACGTGCCAGCCCGTACTTTTAGGCGAACCGTCTTACTAAGGATGCTTCACTTATTATTTAGCGAGATTCCGTCCGCCTTTTTTATTCGTCCATGGTGGACCATAGCTTGTTTCGCCATCCTATATAAAAAAAAATTGTACGAGCGACTCTTTAAAATCGACGATATAATTTGATTAAAAGTTTTCGCGCTTCCAAACTGAAACTTCACTGAACACTTAAAACCTAGTTCTTGAATCTCAACAATATTTCATGGTTTTAAACAGTAATCAACAGTTTTACTGTTCACAAAAATATGTTCCAAATTATATTATTCTCAAAACGGTTCATCATCATCATCATCGTCATCATCAGCCCATTACTGCTTCACTGCTGGGCACAGGCATAAGAAAATTAGTATTATTACCTATTCTATGGCACGGGCCTCTTCTCAGAATGAGAAGGTTAGTCTTAGGCCACCACGCTGGCCTAGTGTGGGTTGGCGGGCGATTAAAACGATTGAACTTTCGAAAATAAAATGAAATAATTATGAGGAAAAACTATCTAAGATGCAGTACGTAGTATTTATTCACTTTGATACATCTTCATCTCTAGCAGAATTTACCTACAAGAGTGCAATATACCTATTATAAAATATAACCTATTATCATATACCTACTAATATATCTTTTATAGGTTTGTATTGTTGAATTAGCCTACACCCATTATTTTAAGTTCTTTCTTGGTGAAATAAAGTTATTTTACATTTAAAAATATCAATTTATTCCAAAAGTTATTTAATTGAAAAACGATATTTAATCAAAATTAAATACTATCTGCAATGTAAAATAATTTTCGAGATGTTCAAGTATTTTGCCAAAGTTAACGAATGAAGAACGATAAAAAGAATCTGGTGAGTTTTTGAATTTGAGAAATCTGTTGACGTCTTTTCACACATCAAAGTTCTAGAAAACCATTTTTCAGAACTGCGTTGAATGCGCTCTATGAATAAATCAATGTTTAGTTTGTAACATTTTCTTTGATGAAGTAAAGAGATCAATCAAATATATTATTCTACAATTTATAAACGATGTATGTCAATATCTATACTTCTCACAAGGCCTTATGGCTTATGCTTGAAAAATATGTCATTTTTTGTATTTTTATCAAACAAAATGTGTAAACTTACTTGTATCGTGTCTCAATCATACTAAATATTTTGAGCATTAGATACAAAATCCAAACCCAATCCCCTCTATATTTATGAGTTGTATGATGAGTGGATATATGTAATAGTTTATAAATTTACTACTACATAAATCCACTCGGCTGAAAATACTGAACATATTTTCTTATTTCGTTAAAAACATCAGCTACGTCATTGGACAATAAAGCTTGTTCTATATTATGTGTGGGTAATTTTTAATGGTGTTAAACGAAGCCCGAGGCTTAACGTGCCTTCAGAGTGACGGCTGAGATCAGTGTCATTACAAATTTGCCGCCACCGAGAGTGATTCCAGGACAATTAAGATGAGATGTAGAATTTGGACAAAAGTGAGATGTTTCTTGAAAAAACTAAAAGGACCAATGTTCAGATCGTTTAGAAAAAATATGAAATGTGATTCGGCGATATAACTTCTAGTTCTAACTGCTTACTAATCTATTGTAAATGAACTGGTACAGTCGACTGCAAATCAGTAGAAACACTTGAATTAGAAAACCACCCTTACTGCTTACTAAATAAAGGCGCTGTCAATGTCAAACTGTTACCACTGACATGCGGTCAAAAGGAATTGAATTAATTTGCGTCGAATCCATTGTAAATGAATAATTAATCGCTTTAGCTATGATATTAATTATGTGCTCTGTTTTCATAAAAGGACTACTTTCAAAATATTTCAGGAAACTAATAGCCCGGAGATTACGAGAACCTTTAAAAACGATGAAAGGGATGTCATTAGCATCTATAGAGGTGCTCTTACACTTTTTTTTAATTTTCTAGCAGCTATCACAGTAAAAAGTGGAGTAACTGTTGCAATTAGTAACTTACGATTACGCAATACGAGTTCAACAACAGTTGTGAACAATTTGACAAATTTATTTGTACAACGGTGACCAAGAAAACATTTAGGAATGAATGCTCGATGATCTATTATTTTATATCCCTTTGAATATAAACTATCATCGCCTGGCTGTCTGTTGAAAACCGAAATTTCTAGACTCAATTTTATTATGTCTGGTCCATGTTCGAACCACAGCGGTGCCTGAGAGGTGGTGCGGTGCCCAGTTCATTCAATGTAAAATCAGAAAACTTTCCGGTGCACCACCACTAAGGCTAAAGTCGCTTGCACTCAATTTGCGATGGCAGCGGTAGCTACGTATAATGTAGCAAGATTCGTTCAAGGGATTTTGTCAATGAAATGTATCACCGCAAAGGATCGTGACCGTACCTACACAGATTTTTCAAATCCCCGCAATTTCTCTTTACTCGATTTCAAAAGAAACCTAAGTATTTATCGCTTGCCATTAGTTAATAATATAAAGTCGTTATTAATCAGTCTAAAAGTCTTAAAAGTTTGAAGCTTTTGTAACTATGAATAAATGTGATACCTGGAAATTGAAACTTGTAAGTATTTTACACATTCCCAAATAACCGTGAAAACTTACAAAGGTTATATCAATCAAAACTTACAGAACGGCGCCGTCGACGCTTAAACTTTACGCTACATATAAACGTAAAGATACACATATTTACGCGTCTTCTTTGACCTTCCAAGATTTTTTTAAACAATATGACGTAACTATTTGGAATCGTACCTACTCGTACACTTCATCGTAGATACTATACCGATCATTCACCAACTCATAATATTTGTAGAAGAGCTTTTAAGATCATATAATTTAGATGGAATGCCAAACAAAAAAAAACCGATAAGCTCATCAATTCACTCATCTACAAAACACAGGAGTCATAGGAGACACTTCATCAATACTTAGTTGCAATAATTAGGTACACATCATCAAATCGTCTGAACTTTATTCAGACGATTTGATGATAAAGGATCAAAAAACGGATTTACAAATAATATTTTTTATCGTTTTGAAACGTAGACAAAATCTGGAGATGGTTCAATTTTATATCAGGTACTGGTAATGATTTGAGACAAAGTTTTTTTTAAAAATTCTTAATAGATTGAAGTGTCCGGCCTTTTTACCCAAAATTCCGGCTTAACTGGCTGGTTTGTTAGGATTTCTGGTTTTAGGACCGGCAACGCTACTTGGAGCAATCGCAGATATGTGTAGCACAGTTGTAGTGTAAAAATAATGGATACTTTTCATGACAAAATCTGACCCTAACTAAATTAACTAAGGAATCGTTTACTTGTTAACAAGGCCTGTTGACCCGCGTCCAGTTAAATTGAACTAGACTAATTTAAGTTTCAGTTGACTTGGGAATTTGAGTTTCCTAACTATGTAGGCATAACGCTGGCAAATCACTGAATCAAATTTTTTTGCTGATCAGTTCAAGAGTTTCAAGCGTGATGATATAATTGGCAATTTAATTCAGAGCTGTCAAGTTTCGTTTAAAGGCGCATGTAGCAGCCAAGTGGCGCACCCATCAGTAAAAAAAATATTACTCGCTGAATACATCATTTATCGAAAATTAGTTTTTACCAATTGGTAAAAAACCGGCCAAGTGCGAGTTGGACTCGCGCAGTAAGGGTTCCGTACCACCCATCGACCTGATACCCCATAGAAACTGATTTAATTTACGAGAGTTCATCAAAAGACATCAACGCACAGAGCGCGAAATATGATTTTTTGCATCTCTTTCTTACGCAGGTACCACCACATGTGTCTATGTTTGTCCTATTTTTAGTATTTGTTGCTACATAATATGTACTATAATCTGACCAAGTTTAGCGCTGGTACCAGGCCCCTCAGAAAGTATTGCGAAAAAAAGTTTTTATATATTGGAGACTGGCCAGTTATAATGTTTTTCGAAAATATGATTATTTATAAGTAAAAATAAGTAAGTTCCAATTTCAAAATTTCCCTCCACATTTTTTGCGAGTTAATTCAAAGTATTGTGTCTCACTGAAATATGGATCTGCGCCGGGAACATTTTAGAGCTATGATTTTATACGATTTCAAGTGTCGCCTGAAACCGGATGAATCGTACGATAGACTTCAAATGGCATTCATGGATGAAGGCCCTTCCAAGGCAACCGTGTATCGTTGGTATAACGAATTCAAGCGCGGTCGACCAACTTTGGGGGATGACGAAAGAAGCGGTCGCCCTTTGACGGCTGTTACCGAAGAAAACGTGCTAGCAGTGAAAAATTTAATCCAAGACAATAGGCGAATTACATATCAGGAGATTCAACACATATTGAAGATTGGATCGGGAAGCGTTCACGAGATTCTACACAGCCATCTTCGCGTGAGGAGGATAGTATCACGCTGGGTGCCGCACAACCTCACCGATGCTCAGAAGCAGGCCCGGGTGGAATGGTGCCGTGATATGCTTAACAAATTTGAAGCAGGCTCGTCTCGGCGTGTTTACGACATCGTTACAGGTGATGAGTCCTGGATTTATCAATACGACCCAGAAACCAAGCGCCAGTCGACTGTTTGGGTGTTTCAAAATGAGCCAACGCCTACCAAAGTGAAGCGATCTAGAAGCGGGGGTAAGATTTTGATCGCTAGCTTTTTTAATTTGACTGGCCACTTGGTATCAATTCCCTTACGGGATCAAAGAAGCATTAATGCCGAATGGTATACTACCAAATGTTTGCCAGAAGTTTTCTCTGTTATAAGCAACAAGCGACCAAACACAGGGCTCCGCGGGCTACTGCTCCACCACGACAATGCACCTGCGCACACCGCACTCAAAACGAGGGACTTCCTGGACAGCACGCCAGTCAAACTCCTGGGTCACCCTCCTAACAGCCCTGATCTAGCACCGTGTGACTTCTTTTTATTCCCAAAAATAAAAAATCAGCTCAAAGGGATACAATTTTCGTCGCCGGAAGATGCGCTGGCTGCGTTCGAGCAGGCTGTAAACGAGGTGTCTGCGGCGGACTGGAAAAAGTGTTTTGAAAACTGGTTTAGGCGCATGAATCTTTGTATAGAGGCTGGTGGAAAGTACTTTGAAAAGATTTGATAAAAATATATGTACGTATAGAACAATTTTTTTTAGTTTCGCAAAACTTTCTGAGTGTCCCACGTATATGTTACCGTTTTAAAGGCAGAGCAGAAACTAACACGTTAAAAAAGTGCATGTTTTTTGAGGTTTTTTGTAAGGGGGTCCCCCTTTGGTTTTAGACTTTTTTTGTTTTTTGTATTTGTCATTATACACCTCATACCAACACATATTCTGAGAAAATTTCAACCGGTTATCTATTACCGTTCAAAAGATACAGCCCTGTGACAGACAGACGGACGGACGGACGGACGGACTGACAGCGTAGCGAGAGTAATAGGGTCCCGTTTGGCACCCTTCGGGTACTTAACCCTAAAAACGAAATATGAAATTATGTATTCAGCGAGTAGTATTTTTTTTACTGATGGGGGCGCCACTTGGCTACTACATGGTCCTTAATATATATTTTTTAATAACGCTTATACAACGTTTTTCAATTTGAGAAACTACTTTGTTGAGAACTACGAGGAGAATCGATTGGGAATTTTTTTCTTCTAAATCACTAAATGACATGCTTTTAGCGTTACTGTAAGTTCCCAAGTTGGTAGCGGAGAAAGTAAAGAGTATCGTACAGGCCCGGAGCTACCTGATTCACGGAAACTAATCAAACCGAACTTCCTGAAACATAAGGACCTATTCACGATCCGCTGATTGATTTTCTGAATATTTTTGGTTTAAGGCGCATGTAGCAGTCAAGTGGCGCCCCCGTCAGTAAAATAATTATTACTCGCCGAATACGTCACTTATCGCAAATTCGTTTTTAACAGTAGTTTAATCAGAAACTATTAACTCTGTAAATTATAGTTCGCTTTTTAGGGTTCCGTAGTCCCACAAGGAACCCTTATAGTTTCGTCATGTCCGTCCGTCTGTCCGTCTGTCCGTCTGTCCTAATCCTTTACAGCTTAATAACTTCTACAGTTATAAACATAAGTAAATGAAATTTTGTTAAAAAATAGTCTGTATATAGATCTCAATTTTAAAAGAATAAAAAAACCATTTTTACGTATTTTAGGGGTGGCGTCCATACATGTGAAATGGGGATGAAAATTTTTTTTTCGCTGCACCCCCTCGTGTGGGGTATCATTGAATAGGTCTACTAAAATGAAGGTAATGTTTCAGACATCACTTTTTTATCAGGTGTACCATCTGCGAAATATAGCCCGCCAAAGTGGCTTGCAATGTGCCCCCCCCCCTGCCATTTCTAAACCATGTAATGTAGAAACTTATAATCTTCCACATTGATAGACCTTTGTGAAAACTCTCTTTTAAAATTATTTCGAGTGTAATGTGATTATAATTTTTTGAGTTATAGACAGACAGAAAACTGAAAAATACTTAAAACGTCCTAGTTCAAAGGTCATTGACCTTAGAGAAAAATTATCATAGCAAATAATGCTCCTTTAGCTACTTTCTATTTGACAAAATCACAAAAAGTAACTTTGACATGACAGACTTCTTAAATTTGACTTCTTGAATTTATCGCTAGATGGCGCTACATGCTCATAGTCGCGAATGCTGCCGATTATTGCAAAAACTAAAATAGCCATGATTAATATTCGATTTGATTCGTTTGTAATTACACCTACTTAAGGAACCCTATAATACTGAGCATGGCCCGACATGCTCTTGGCCGGTTTTTCTTCTTCGTGTCAGTGGTACGACTGATTTGTCAGACTTGGTAAGCCCAAAACTTGGCAACCTCTACGGCGTTATCAGTGGCGGCGCAGCGGGCAGGTGTTGGGGCACAAAGGCCGGGATAAGAAGTGAGGCATACTTTGAGGGTTATAACCACAACCACACCCTGTCGCCGTTTTGATAGTTCGCTGTAGTTTGGCTCTTTTTCTTCCTACAACTACAGCTAACTATAATGTACAGAGTTAATTGTTTCTGATTAAACTACAGTACCTGTACTTCAATTGTTAAAAACGAAATTTCAATAAATTATGTATTCAGCGAGTAATAATGTTTTTACTGATGGGGATGTTTTCACTTGGCTGCTACATGCCCCTTAAATGTAACATGGTATATAACTATCCTGATCGATTCTCCTAGTGATTGTAAACAAAGAGTTTCTCAAACTACGTTAGCAAAAAGTTACGTTGCATAAATACTAGCCTATAGGTTTCGCCCGCATATAATTTGGTTTATCACAGAAAGACGCTATCACGCATCCCTCGGGAGCTGTTTAACTTCCCGGAAAAAAAGAAAGTAAATTTAGGTCATGGTCTATCCGTTGTCTTTCGTCTAAATCCGTTCAGCCATCTCAGTATGATTTGTGAAGGACAAACAAACAAAATATAAACAAATAAGTAAACCAACATCTATACTTTCACATTTATAACATTAGTAAGATAGCCCAGACAGCAATTAGACAGCTTATAATCTTCTATAATATTAATACATGGACATCGAATGTTGTAAATTTTTAGGGTTCCGTACCCAAAGGGTGCCAAACGGGACCCTATTACTCTCGCTACGCTGTCCGTCCGTCCGGTCGGTCTGTCTGTCACTAGGCTATATCTTTTGAATGGTAATTGCTAGCCGGTTGAAATTTTCTCAGAATTTGTATTGCTGTAACTCCTATCACGACAAGTACTAAAAATAAAAATAAAATAAAACCAAAGGGATCCCCATACAAAAAACCTCGAAAAACATGCTTTTTTTTTCAACGTTTTTGTTCCTGCTCTATCTTCAAAACGATAATACATACCAGCGTCTCGACTCGCATATGGCTGTTTTTTTGTATTTATTATAAAAGGAAATGGGAATGACATTTAAATACCATTCGAAAGGTGCTGTGCCATAAGTGCAGCACAAAAAAATCGTGTGCTTATTTTCCCGTTAAGCCAGGTAAAACAAAGAGAATATACACACTATAATAATAAAACAAGTTTAACCAGATTACATGCCGTATTTTATTTAAATCAGAACATACACACTTGATTTCCCCATGCAAAATGCTACTTATTGTACACAATTTTTTCCTTTGCTACGCACTATATATTACGCGTTGGCCCAATCAGTACTTGGATACTGTATAGGAGTCTGGGGTGGTGCCTTTAAAACCCATATGATACACTTGGAGAGAGCACAAAGGTCTCTAATGAAAGTCATGACGTTTAGACGTTTCAGATATCCGACTAAACTATTGTACGAAAATTGCCAATTGCTATCAGTGAGGCGATTGTATTTTTTTCAAATAGTGATTAAACAGCATAGAATCACTCCGTATAATGAGGTTGAGTATAATAAAAAGCGTATTATACCAGACGTCTGCTTACCTCCCAATTTCTGCACAGCTGCGGCAACAGAGTTTTAGGTCTCCCTACTTATATGACAAAATAAATAAAATAACAAACATACATCCTCTCTTAGGTCGTGAAACCAAAACTATGATTAAGAATTGGCAATTGGAACTAGATTTTGAACAAACAGAAATGTTATTGCTTTCTGCGCCCATGTATATTCACTATTCATACTCACACTCACCCACACCACGCCTACACGAACACCGCTCACACACTCACGCAAACACAACACATAGTCCACATCACATATAAATTATGTAAACTGTACCTAAGTATTACTCACTATTTGTGTTAAACTAATGGGAGAAGACACTGACTTCCGTAACACAGGTTTGTACCTAGCTCAGAAGTCAGGGACTTTACAGATATTTGATGTAAAACTTTTTGTGAATAAAAATTTATTTATTTATTATTTACAATTGGTGGAGCACACAAGCGATACTAGTAACAATAATTAGACTTGATAATTGGTTTTTATGTTTCCTGTCCCAAGTGCATTTGAATTGAGAAACTCACGCTTTGCAGATGCCTGCTTTGCTTGCTTATTTTTAGGGTGCCGTACCCAAGGATACCAAAGGGTACCAAATGGGACCCTATTACTCTCGCTACGCTGTCCGTCCATCCGTCCGTCTGTCTGTCACATGGCTGTATCTTTTGAACGGTAATAGGTAGCTTGTAGAAATTTTCTCAGAAAATGTTTTGCTATGACCCCTATCACAACAAATATTAAAAATAAAAAAGTCTTCAATCAAAGGGGGTCCCCATACAAGAAACCTCGAAAAACATGCATTTTTTTCGTTCAACGTTTTGTTCTTGCTTTATCTTCAATACGGTAATACATACCAGCGTCAAACTTGGTTTGATTATAGTGCTACTATGTAGTTTAGTAACAAATACTGAAAATAGGGCAAACATAGACATTTGTGATAGTACATGTGTAAGAAAGAGATGCCAAATGACATTTTTCGTGTACGTTGCGTTGATGTCTTTTCAAGAACTCTCGTAAATTAAATCAGTTTATATGGGTTATCAGGTGATGGGTGGTACGGAACCCTTACTGCGTGAGTCCGACTCGCACTTGGCTGGTTTTGTTTTGTTTTGTACCTGTACCTGTTACGAATAGATCAACAAGTCATAAATTATGAGTATTCTTCAGGATTTATTTTGTTGACCTTACCATCGTAGTCGTCATAATTTAGCATTATCGCTCCAATAAAGAGCTTTAGATAGCAAGTCTTAGAGGCCAATAGAAATTTATCAGAGTTACACAATTTTATCGCACCCCGAGGAATGGCGAGGGCGATGCATTAAGGTCTACAACTTGATTAAAGATTTTTGATCCCACCAACCGCACAGTCAGCATCAAAAGTATCGAGACAAACAGGCCGTTTAAAATGATTTGAACCACTAAGAAATTGAAACTTTATCTTAGTGGGATAAAACCGATAAAACCCATTGTCAGAATGATAGTTGCGTATACTATGTTCATTCTGAAAGAGCCCTCGTGTCATAAATATATAGTTTTATTTTGAAAGAAAGAAAAAAAAGAAAAAATATTTATTGCCACAACACAAATTGTAGGTGCACATAAAAAATAACTTAATTAGGTACATTTTAGGAATTACAGTGATACCTACAAAGTTGTAATATCATAACAAGACTAACTTTGCATGTCGTAGCTGCGGCAAAGAGGTTGACACTCAGCATGATGCTATGTTGTAACCAAAGACATTAAATATTTACTAGTATTAAATCTCTTTGGTTGTAACGTTTTCTTACATGTTCAGCTAGCTTCTTCACAACCATCCGAAAGGACCTTTTGGAATCCGTGAGAAAAGTTATCAAACGTGTCCTCTATAACCAAACGCTATTCACATATCCGAGACTCGCAAGAGTTTTGAAAATTGACGTGATTCAATAATATAACCGTCGTACAAAAATATTTCGGATTTGTGAATAGCGTTTAGAGTACATACCTACACGTTCGGTAACTATTCTCACGGATTCGGAAAGGCACTTTTGAACGGTTGTGAATAACCTAGAACAGTAGGTATGTTCGTCGTGATATTTTTGACGCTGACTGTACAGTCGACCTCACGTCAGAATTACGAAAACCACCCTTACTGCTTATGAAATAAAGACGCTGTCAAGGTAAAACTGTTACCACTACCACTGACGTGAGGACTGAGGTTGACTGTACGTGTGAGACGATAGGTGTTTGTGTACTCGTAAGTTATTCAATTATCTCACTTTGATGTTTGTGCTCAAAGGGTAAAAGCGTTACTTTACGTGGTATTTGTATTTAGGACATTTTTGCACAGGTACAGATGCGAAGCTTACCTTTGTTTTTGAGGCATGAAAAGTACAGAAAAAAAAAGTTATAAATGTATCACATGAATTTGACGACGTCTGTGGTCTAGTGGTGCGAGTGTCGGACTGCTGCTCACGAGGTCGTGGGTTCGATTCCACAGGACACAAATATTTGTGTGATGAACATGAATGTTTGTGTTGGTCTGGGTGTTTCTTATGTATTATAAGTATGTATTTACAAAAAAAAAAGTATGTAAGTATTATATCATTGTCTAGTACCCATAGTACGGACGGCTACACGACAAGCTGTACATTTCCAGTATAAGCTGATCTCGCATTGTAGGGAAAGCCTATACAATGCGAGATCAGCTCATACTGGAAATTACAGCTTGATGTGTAGCCGTGTGTACAAGCTCTGCTTAGTTTGGGACTAGATGGTGATGTTTAAAATGTCCCAAAATTATTTATTATTTATTTTTATTAATTGTAAGGATTTTTTACACGCGTTAATCATCATCACTATTATTTCTAAACAAGGAAATGAAAGAAAACTATCATCATCTATTGCTGAACTGATTTACCACTTTTATTTATGTATTGTTTTACTGATTATGTGTCATAGTTATCATATTTTCAGATAAATTTCATAAGAAGCGGAGTTCATATGAGAAAGATCGCATAGCTTCATTTCATCAAAACGAGCATATATCTTTGCCATTTTCATGTAGAAAAATTAAATTAGTATTAAGTAGGTACTTCTCATAACGATATATTTTCAGGGACCCTTCATAAGCCCAGAAAACAGACACCTCTCTATCATATTACTTACTCCGGATAAAAAAGAGCGTTAATTTATAAGCACCTAAACATCACACGCTGAATTTTTTATCGTTCTGGAACCGCTGCGTAGTCACTAAGATAGGTAGCGTAGTAACGTTAGTATTTAGTAAAGCTAGATTTATTGGAGGGGCTCATGGCTGACTAACAACCACGCGAATTGTATGATCTGCGAAGTTAAGCTGCCGCGGTCAGTCCGTGAATGGATCATTTTGTTGGACATCGAGACCCCTCCATGCCTCGGAGAACACGTTAAGCTGTCGGTCCCGGTTGCCACACGAACATCTACGGCATATACGTATATTTATATGTTATGGGTAGACAGAAGCCCGAAAATCTAACAACTGGTCTAACCTCCGGTTGTCGGGTTTACCCAGTAACTGGGTTGCGGGGGTCTGAGGGCAGTCGCGCCGTGTAAAATGCCCAGCCTCATCTGGTCAGACTGGAAGCCTATCCCAAAATTGTTGAGAAAAAGACTCGGAGGATGATGAAAATTTGATTTATTGTACGAAATGATACAAAAAATGTTACAATTTGCACTTTATTGCAACTAATACTTTATTTACAACTCCTACACTTCCTACATCTGTTTCGCTTGATACAGTTAATGTTTTTCGTTTCCAGAATGAATAAAAACTCAGCGCGTAAAAAGCTCCTTCGTCCAAGCAGCTTACGTAAAAATAAAATAATTTTAATTAGGTGTTTGCTTATCTTAGTGCCGTACCACCCAATTTTTTTACGGCCTTTTAGTTAGCGGACGGCAGCGTAGTATTTAGTAAGGCGTACTTACAGTACACGCTGATTTGAGTCTAGAGCTCAGGATAACACCTCTGAAGTTGATTAGTTGCGAAAACTTTATCAGTCAGTCAGTCTAGTCAGCAGTGCCCGGGCATTCTCGACATTGCACAGGCTCTCTGAGCAATGTCCGTAAATATGAATTATTAGCGGCCTCTGTCAGATTTATAATGGGCATTGTCAACACTGCCCGAATGATGGTGGGCACTGTTGAATGATTTAATTTATTAGCAAATTTTCATTATTAACTTAAAATATCTTGAATAACATAGCTCTTCCATCATACACTTTGGTTTAAAACAGAGTTACACCTGGCACACATTCGTCAATCATCAACGAGTTCAAACCGTCGACTAGTGCAACTTTAAGCTGCAAAACAACATATTGAACCCAGCTCACGCACAGCACTCGGCGTGTAGTTTTGTAAAACGCGTAAATTAACAAAAGACATAAAAGCGCTGTACTCGGCTGGGCTGGGCAAGGCTGGGCTCAACTTGCATCATGTCCAAGTCATAGACAGAACATGGCCTTATTTTAGTTGTGAAAGTCACTTTTCGTGTTCATGGAAATTACGGCTTTAGGACATGTATCAGGATGATAAATACGGAACGTCCAAACTTCTAATCATAGTAGATTGTATGTACAAAAGCATCCTACTACCGAGTGACCAACGTAATCCCAAGAACATTTGTCATCGTAATATTTTCTACACACTTCAAGTCCATCCAATGGTTGTCTGGAAGAAGTCGGTTTTAGCGATAAGACCGCCAATTGTACTATATTGTGTACATATATTTTTATAATAAAAAATAAAAAAAAAAAAACACACACACAACATACAATTTTTTTTATTTTTTTTTTGCAATAAAGAATACTATATCTATTTATCTTAATTACTTGAACTTTCATCATCCATATTGTCATCCTAAATGTCTGTTAAGTAAATAATACAATATGTAAAAACGGATATTTGGGACATGCGTGGGCGAGTCTTATTGAAATTCTCAAGCCTAAATAAATATCTCGAATTAAACGTGATCCGTTTTCTTGTACATATCAAGACCATCTAGCACTGGTTGTCTGTTAGAAATCCGCCAAATGTTAGTACTGTGCTAATGTTTGTTACAGCTTTAGTTTTGTTTTTATAGTGTGCAAACAATGAAGTATAATCTATCTATCTATCCACCCACATATGTATAAGATTCTCATAGTCCTTCTCATAAGTTGTATAAATAATATACACAAAGTTCATAATTTATGTATGTTCATTGTTCATCTTGCAAAAATCAATAAGTACTTATCTAGCTCTGTATTTATTTTTAACTTTAATTTTGATACATTTAGGAAACACAATACTTGACATAACACACATATTTTAGTGATGGTTTTAGTCAATATAATTTAAATACCTGTTGACCGAATTTGAAATAGGTGCTAGGCTACTACCACCCGTGGAATTCAATGTCAGGAAAGTGCAGATGCAGGGTCGATTTCACAGCCTACGAATGAAGTTTACTAATGAGATCGTGACACGAATTATATCAAAATCACACTAATTTGCATATTTTTATTGGTTTAAAAATGTAAGGTAAGTAACGTATTCTTATGATCAATATTAAAACCTTTTGCATCGAAACAACAATTAATCAACTTTTTACTATTTGTTAACAGTAATCTTCATCAATATAAATAAGGTTAAACTAACTTTGTTAACCAATAAAAATATACATAATATTAGCGTGATTTAATATCATTTGTGTCACGTCACGATATCATTAGTGCAAATCATTCGTGTTACCGAATTTTAAGTGAAATCAACCAGCTTAGTAGTGTGCGAACCCAATTAGATCCAGAAAGATAGGGACACCTTCTGCCAGACTAGCTCAATGTGCCCAACTCGTTTATTGAAATAGTTCAGGAGGGTTCGCGACATTGAAATTACAGACAACTTGAAGTAATTCGGAACTTTTTCACGCCTTGTTGGCTATTATTGGCACATGTAAGGAGACCTGTGGGAGGAATATACAACGTGTTTTTGAAATAACTAAAACCTCTTAAGGGGTCATTGTACTCATCATTATCAACAACTTTTACTATAGGAAAAACCCTAAAATCGGCGAAAATAAATCAGCTGATCCCTACATTTGTGTTCACATAAATCGACAAAATGAAGGGTCTGCAGGTTTTTTTTTCGCGATTTCAGCGTTTGTCCCATAGTAAAAGTGGTTCATACTGATGAATACAATGACCCCTTAAGAGGTTTTGAGTTATTTCAATAACACGTTGTATATAGAGCAGGCATGATTTTATACGATTCGAAATCAAGACAAAAAGATAATCGGCGTAGTGAGATTATTAAACATTTAGAACAACGTAGACCACGCTGAAAGGAATGTTTAAAAGTTATCTGTCCCACTGCTGAGGAATATGTAGGGTTCACTCCACCACCACCTCGCTTGTTGGCAGACTACTTGAGATTACACACACTAACGATAATCTGTATGAACCCTATCAAGTGTGCAGGTTTCCTCATGATGTTTCACTGAGGTAATATTATGTACTACGTAGGTACTAGAGTAGACATTACGGACAAAAAATATCGCGCAACTTGCTGCACGCGTGGTGCGAGCGTGGCTAAGTGAGTGAGAGTGCAGGAGCTCTAAAACATGTTACAAACATTCAATTCGAGGTGTCTAGGTGTCGAGGTGTTCTCTAGTATGTAGTACATTATTACCTCAGTGTGCTGTTTTCAAATTCTTTAGACCCGCACCTTATGAACAGTCAAAGATGGTGGCTAAGATCACATCTTTGGATCACACTTAAACTCTTCCGCATGAAAGAAGCGTTCAACCGCTACATAGGCAGCCCATTACTCTTCCACTGCTGCGTATGGTCCTCTTTTCAGAATGAGAAGGTGATGCCTTAGCCCACTATGCTGGCCTAGTGCAGGTTGGCTAAACACACCATCTTCTTCTTCTTCTTCGTGTCAGTGACTGATCTTTTGTCAGACTTGGCAAGCACAAAACTTTGCAACCTCTACGGTGTTATCAGTGGCGGTGCAGAGGTCGCTTAAGGTGCAGGTGTTGGGGCACAAAGGACAGGTTATGAAAATTCCAAAAGTCAGAGATGCGAGCCGGATTCGAACTCAGCCCTCCTGCATGGAAGGCAAGCGTTCAGCCTCTAGCATAGCTTACATTTATTATCAATACAAATAAATTAACAATAGCCACCATAACCATGTCTACCACATGGCATGTGTTTAATTGCACATTCTCAGTAAAAACCTGTGAGCGACTTTGTGATTTCCAAAAAGGGTTCCACAAAAGAAGAACTGGCAAAGATAAATGACGGTAGTGAGTGGCAGCCGGAGTCGGGACATAAAGTACGCGAACTATAAATAGATCTCTTTGTTTCCATGAGACAGAATACTCTCACTCTATATTACATACAATTTCGAAACGTACGTAATCACACTAACATTATAAATGCGAAAGGTTGTGTGTGTATGTGTATGTTTGTTACTTTTTCACGCTTTAACAGCTTAACGGATTTGGATGAAATTTGGCACAAAGATAGACTATATCCCGGTTTTTATCCCGGGAATATAAACAGGGCCTCAATTCTCGCGTTAAGATAATCTATAACGTGACATTCTGAGAATAAGAAAATTTATTTTCAATCGACATTCGCCATCTTGTTTAGACATTATGTCGAGTTCGAGATAATGTCTACGACGCGAGAATCACCCCCCAGTGCTCGGGGGCAGCGTGACAAACGTCATCCACGCAGGCGAAGCAGCGGACGCCCGTAGCAGTACAATAAAATTATTCGGATATTGAGAATAAACAAGATATCTTTCTAGAAAGGTTGCTGTGTCTATTTTTGGGATGATAATAGCTGTAAATGGATCCGCCTGATTGTAAGCTATAAATAAAGTACTTACCCCTTTTCTCTGTGGGCGTCTTAATGGCGACTATGGAATTTCAACAAGACCCTTTTCGCATGGCAAAATGCTATTTTCCAGTGCGTAAACAATAATAATATAATAACACAGTGCGACCACAAATCCATTTGCCAAGAACGGTAATTATGTTAACAACCCTAACGATCGTTAATTGTAGCCTTGATTAATAAGTCTATGTTTATTTGTGACATTTAGAGGATAATATAACCAAAGACATTTCTATACTCCTATGAATATAACATAACATCACGCCTGTATCCTGTATTTCCCCGAAGGGGTCAAAGTCAAAGTCAAAAGTTTGTATTTCGAATAATCATTTATATGCACTTTCAAAACGTGAATTATGAATCTAGTTACACGGTTCCAAAAAGTTAATCCTATGAAGAAGAGCCGGAAAGAAACTCCATGGATATACTCTTTTCAAATAATAATATTACAATGATTTGTTACATGATTAATTGGAAAGAATTAAGTGAGAATAAGGCCTAAGGCCTTAGCCTTCTCGTACTGAGAAGAGGCCCGTGCCCAGCAGTGGGACAGTAATGGGCTGGTTATGTTTATGTAAGTGAGAATAATGTAGGTTAATGACTGAGACAAATTCACTGAAGTAAACTAATTTATGACTAATACTGATGGGTAGGCAGAAGTGTATAGTACACCCACAAATAAACGCAATATGGTCGGGGCTAATATGATCTAATTTAATTATTTATTAACCTTAACTATAACCTTAACTTTTACCTAAGAATATTTTTAAACCAGATTACAAATGAGGCGTAACTTACCTCGTATACGTATTATTATTAATAAATATTACTTAAGCCTTAGCCAAGTTAAGCTTCACAGTTACAACTACAACTTCAGGAATAGTGGAGACTTAGAACACCTACATCATGATGTATTTTATTAAATCAAGTTTTTTATTTGAGAAGTAGGATGGGCTATTATATCTAAGGATCAGCCCAATGTTGTCCCACTGCTGGGCTAGAACGTGGGGAATTGGGCCTTGGTCCACCACGCTGGCCTGTTCAGGTAGAACTTTTGGAGCCCTCTCAATATTGCAGTGTTCCTCACAATGTTATTTCTTCACCTTTACAATCGCGTGCAACGCGCGCACATGAATATGAAAAATTGAGGTGCCTGCATGGAAGGCAAATGAATATTGCTCGGCCATCACTGCTCATTATAAATATGGGACGGTTTTTTTTGTAAATTTTTAGATTAGATAGATATATAGATAGAATATTCTTTATTGTACACCATTAATATTATTAAACTTAGGACTAACACGTCAAATAAGGGTACATTGGCGGTCTTATCGCTAATAGCGATATCTTCCGATTTCGATTTATTAGAATCATCGAAATCGTTCAACTGTTCGTGCTCCCGCTGTCACAAAGCTTTAAGCAAAGTGAATAATGGTGTCTGTACCTAATATATTTATAATAGGCACGTATAACAATCGCCCGATCATCTGAACGTCGCCACAGTAAACATAATATGGGTAGTGGGGCGTTTCACACCACGCTTGGTTCGGACCGCGGTGAAAATCGCCCAAGTACACTTTTTGAATGGGCTGTTTCGGACCGCGGTGTGAATCGACCAAGACTTTTTTTATAATGGGCTGATTCGGACCGCGGTGTGAAACAGCCCAGTACTCTTTTACAATATATACAGTACGGAAACTACGTCCTTTTTTTTGTTTTCGGGTGGAAATCCTCATGGATACCCTCCGTCTGGGAACGGCGGAGGGGTATGTCGGACTCTTACCGACTAAAACCACACGGTGGCCATCCTCTGCACAAAATAGAGGAGCTCCGGGAACTCCATTGGACCGCGCCGGTGCCCCTCCAGTGCTATGCCTTTGGCACGTCCCGAGAAAAACAATATTGTTTCCCCCACAGTAGCACGTGGCCACCACATACTGCTGTCCTCCCCAGAGTCGCTTAATAGACGCCTCGAGTCACCCCACTCTTAGCGGCCACGACCCCGAAGGGCCAGATGTGACGGCAGGGGATGCGGCCCTTAGCCCTATCTGGACCTTGCACCAGGGCGGTTGCCTCCCCGGCGCCTCCTTCTCCGAGCGGGATCTCCGAATTGAATCACTCACACAAACGCACGCCTCAACAAGAACCTAAGCGGACGTCGCAGTGCTGTCAATACAAACAACCACTTAGGGGCCTTGTTGACGCATACGTCTGTGTGAGTTCGTCATTTCGACCGTTTGTACGTACCAGGCCCCTCAGAAAGTATTGCGAAAAAAAGTTTTTATATATGGGAGACTGGCCAGTTATAATGTTTTTCGAAAATATGATTATTTATAAGTAAAAATAAGTAAGTTCCAATTTCAAAATTTCGCTCCACATTTTTTGCGAGTTAATTCAAAGTATTGTGTCTCACTGAAATATGGATCTGCGCCGGGAACATTTTAGAGCTATGATTTTATACGATTTCAAGTGTCGCCTGAAACCGGATGAATCGTACGATAGACTTCAAATGGCATTCATGGATGAAGGCCCTTCCAAGGCAACCGTGTATCGTTGGTATAACGAATTCAAGCGCGGTCGACCAACTTTGGGGGATGACGAAAGAAGCGGTCGCCCTTTGACGGCTGTTACCGAAGAAAACGTGCTAGCAATGAAAAATTTAATCCAAGACAATAGGCGAATTACATATCAGGAGATTCAACACATATTGAAGATTGGATCGGGAAGCGTTCACGAGATTCTACACAGCCATCTTCGCGTGAGGAGGATAGTATCACGCTGGGTGCCGCACAACCTCACCGATGCTCAGAAGCAGGCCCGGGTGGAATGGTGCCGTGATATGCTTAACAAATTTGAAGCAGGCTCGTCTCGGCGTGTTTACGACATCGTTACAGGTGATGAGTCCTGGATTTATCAATACGACCCAGAAACCAAGCGCCAGTCGACTGTTTGGGTGTTTCAAAATGAGCCAACGCCTACCAAAGTGAAGCGATCTAGAAGCGGGGGTAAGATTTTGATCGCTAGCTTTTTTAATTTTACTGGCCACTTGGTATCAATTCCCTTACGGGATCAAAGAAGCATTAATGCCGAATGGTATACTACCAAATGTTTGCCAGAAGTTTTCTCTGTTATAAGCAACAAGCGACCAAACACAGGGCTCCGCGGGCTACTGCTCCACCACGACAATGCACCTGCGCACACCGCACTCAAAACGAGGGACTTCCTGGACAGCACGCCAGTCAAACTCCTGGGTCACCCTCCTTACAGCCCTGATCTAGCACCGTGTGACTTCTTTTTATTCCCAAAAATAAAAAATCAGCTCAAAGGGATACAATTTTCGTCGCCGGAAGATGCGCTGGCTGCGTTCGAGCAGGCTGTAAACGAGGTGTCTGCGGCGGACTGGAAAAAGTGTTTTGAAAACTGGTTTAGGCGCATGAATCTTTGTATAGAGGCTGGTGGAAAGTACTTTGAAAAGATTTGATAAAAATATATGTACGTATAGAACCATTTTTTTTAGTTTCGCAAAACTTTCTGAGTGTCCCACGTATACTCTGTTTTTTCTTACTTGTCTTATTTAGTAAACAATCTTGGCATGTCAGTAATCATTAAAAGACATCATGTTAACAATTACACACACATTTTTTTTTACCTAATGACATGTGCAGGACTAGTAATTATATTTTATCCGTAGTTATTTGAATAAAGAGACATGCCAAGATTGTTCACTAAATTAAACAAGAGAGAAAAAACAGACCGCAGTTTCCGTACTGTATGTTATGTTTACTGTGACGTCACCTTGAACACGCATCGTAGCCTCGTAGCACACTGTCTACGCAGTTAAGGGAAGTGACAAGGAGAATCAAGAAAGCTCTCACATTCGGCGCCTATTTCACGAAAAAAATTCGATGTGGAGACACCTCTCGAAACACAAATTGTCAATAAACACGACTTACTGATGTTCAGTTTACGACCAATATAATTTTATGACCAATATACTTTTTGATAGAATTGTTTTAATAGCGTCTCTTATTGGCAGTTTCGTCAAAGAAAAACGTGACGCTTACTGACCGTGTGGTCGTCGTATTAATAACTACCCTCCTTTACGACCATTCTTTATCGTTTTATCGGACACCGAAAAATTCCTTTGAACTCGTATTTAACGTACCTTCGTTTCACGTCACAATGCTTATAGGTTATAGCTGGACTATGAATAATATTAACTGTAATGGATTTCTGAATACGTTATGTTCCGTGTTTATGTCATCGGAAATGTATGTAATCCGCCATTATATAGAATTCCTGGGAAATGTATACAATGCCTAAAATCTAAATAAATGTTATAATACACATTTCCTAAACTGCTAACGGAAATGTGTTAAATTCATTTATTTTTGTCCAAATAGTGGAGACATTAAACCATGACCCCATGTTCGTTGCCTTCGACCTTGACCTTTGAAACCTGTACCTTTGTCTGCGGTGGTGGAACTAAGTGCTAAACGGACTCAGCTGACTCCGACTGCACGTGGTGAGACTTTTTCCTATCGATAGAGTGTTTTTAAAATTCGTGAAGCCAGAAGCTCATGAAGGAGCTCCTGAGTGTTACGAGTGCACGAGGCCATAGCGTAGCGATTGGGGGGAGGTGGCGAGCTTAGCAAACCACCGACCTCTCTAGAGTAGCTCTGGTAGAGTGTGCAAGGGAAACGAAGGGGTGACTAAGCGAGTCTTCTAGCGGAGCATACTCAGAAATACTTGCTCTTAGGGTCAATTTTCTACGCTAAAAAGTTATTTTACATTTCCTAGTACATACCCAAATTTCATAAGAAATGTTTCTATTAAAAAACCTTTCACAAATTATGTTACACATTTCCTAAATTAGCTTGGCATTGTAAAAATTTCCTAGGAATTGTATACAATTCCTAAGTTTCATACATTTCCAGTTACATTATAATAACATGGCCCGTATAATATTTCCCATCGTGTTTTGAGAAGGGAAAAGTACGTATTTCTTTATTATTATTTAATTTGAAGAATGTTTGTGTCAAGTGTGACCCCAGGAATATTTTTCATAGAAACTTTAACACCCCTTTTGTAACCACCAAAACCAAAACACCCAGTCATGCATGATGCACCATCTTTAAGGAGTCTTTTCGGAAAAAAAGGTGTTTCATTATTTACCAAGATTATTTTTCCCAAGTATTGAGTGAATCGATCCAGTAGAAAAGATTTTCATACGAAATCTACAACCCTATTTACCTTAGGTGTTTGCGTTCGTTACAAAAGAAACTTACTGTCCAAATTTCATGTTTCTAATTTGAGTAGTTTCGGTTTTGCGTTGATGAATCAGTCAGTCAGGATATATCTCGTTATAAGTATAGATTATAAGTAAATATATACACGTATGTAGGTACACAGTCTGTCATATTATATTTTATTCAGCAACGAACGAACGTTTAGATACGTACGAACGTACATAGATTATTTAACTAATGTGTGTACTTACTACCAAAATCTGTCGTAATAATAATTGAGTAAAAATCTACATCACAAGGCTACAAACTGTTTCAACCTACCTTTGAAAGAAAGAAACGTTTATTAAGCTATTGCATAGCTTCTATCGCGGGCCTTGAGCGTGGAGACCGAATCCAGAAATTGCGTAACAAAAATAACCTAACACCCCCCACTCCGACCGGCACAGCGGTGATACTTTTTAGTTTTGCCATCTATCGATGAATAGCAGAACTTTTAATGACTTTTTGAAATATCACGCTTGTCTCTTTAGTTCTGCAAATCGCCTCTAGGTGGCATTGGTTGTATCGGCGTTACTGCGCTTAAGCTATTGCATAGCTTCTATAGCGGGCCTTGAGCGTGGAGACCGAATCCAGAAATTCCGTAACGAAAATAACCTAACACCCCCCACTCCGACCGGCACAGCGGTGATACTTTTTAGTTTTGCCATCTATCGATGAATAGCAGAACTTTTAATGACTTTTTGAAATATCACGCTTGTCTCTTTAGTTCTGCAAATCGCCTCTAGGTGGCATTGGTTGTATCGGCGTTACTGTGCATGCGTAATCCCCCTCTACGCCCCGCAATCTGGTGACTCATGCCTGCTTAGAGTTTCGGCGTTAGGGCACCTCTTTGTATTTACATAAAAAATGCTATGCAATAGACGTAGTGATTATTTTCTCTGTGTGCAATAGCTTTACCGCGGCAGTCTCCGAGTGCCACACGTCTTTTTAGGGTTCCGTACCCAAAGGGTGTCAAACGGGACCCTATTACTCTCGCTACGCTGTCCGTCCGTCCGTCCGTCCGTCTGTCTGTCACAAGCTTTATCTTTTGAACGGTAATAGGTAACCGGTTGAAATTTTCTTAGAATATGTGTTGCTATGAGGTGTATGTATCACGACAAATACTAAAAACAAAAAAAAGTCTAAAACCAAAGGGGGTCCCCACACAAGAAACCTCAAAAAACATGCATTTTTTTCAACGTTTTTGTTTTTGCTCTATCTTCAAAACCGTAATACATACCAACGTCAAACTTGGTCAGATTATAGTGCATACTATGTAGTTTAGCAACAAATACTAAAAATAAGACAAACATAGACATATGTGGTGGTACCTGTGTAAGAAAGACATGCAAAAAATCATATTTCGCGCACTGTGCGTTGATGTCTTTTGATAAACTCTCGTAAATTAAATCAGTTTTAATGGGGTATCAGGTGGTTGAGAGGTACGGAACCCTTACTGCGCGAGTCCGACTCGCACTTGGCCGGTTTTTATTTTATTTAATTATTTATGCACAACTGGGTATAAAGGTGTTCTTAACGCCATAGGCGATCTCTACCAGACAACCTATTATTATTATTATTTGTACGAAACATGGTACATACTGGTGTTTGTGTTTGATTTACAACACGTATTACTGCTGAACGTAACATGCGTGTTCACTATATTATATTTTCTATATTTGCCGGTAAGATCGCTGTAGGTACTATTCGATCAGGCCCCAGGTTCCGACATACCACGGGAGCAAAGCAGCGGGCGTCAGGTAGTTCTTAATAAAGATAAAACAAAGTAAGTGACAATTCAAAGCAAGTAAATAGCTTTGATTCGCAAAGGGTGTGTTTACAACTCATCTATCAAGATCAGACAAATTGTACCTAAAAGAATATTTTCAGAATATACAAGAGACAGAACAAAATGGGCCTTGGATTTTGATTTTCAAATTTATATGGGACCAACTTCGAGATATACCCTATCCATTAAAAAAAGAATTATCAAAATTGGGCTACTCTGTAAAAAGTAATCACACATAAAAAATAAAAAAAAACAACAAATATACGCGTCGAATTGAGAACCTCCTCCTTTTTTTCGTCGGTTAAAAATCATAATAATTTTACTCCAAGTTGCCAGAACTCCGAGCAAAATTGTGTCATCATCATCATTTCAGCCGAAAGTCGTCCACTGCTGGACATAGGCCTCCCCCAAGCATCGCCACAACGTATGAAATAAAATCGCAAAATTTTGTATTTGTAAGTTATTTCCGTTCAAATGTTTTTCTGAAAAGAGTTTTTGTTATGTAAATTCCAAACAAACAAAAACTAACGAACTCGTATGTAGGTTTATAATTTCCAAGTCTAATGAAGAGTTTTTTTTCCAACCAGATGCAAATCCTACTGTGTACTAACTGTTGGAAAGATCACTGAAAACATATTGTAAACCAGATAGGGCAAATTTTTAAAAGGTCTTGATTTAATTGTTGTAAAACCTGCTTTTAGATAAGCTGAATAATCAATCCACATCTTGTTGTAATGAATGTCGACGGACCAAGCAGTGTAAAAAACTTAAACAATATGTTCTACACTGTATCTGCCAAATGCATTTTTTTGTGGAAACAACTATATAAAATAAATAAATATTACTTAAAGATATTGCAATTCGAAATAAAAAATAATAATTCAATATTTTAATTTTATTTTATTGGAAATAATAATTGATATTGCAATTAATTATTATTTCGAATCTGTAATAATAACAATAATAAGAACTGGCAACACCACTAAGTGTCAGCGTTTTTCGTTCTTGATTTTCAATTTAATTGATTTAATAGGTTTTCACAATTTAAAGTACCCGCAAGGCAATAAAAGTACAATGAAAACGATTAAAGATGAAGAAAATGATAAAACCTCAAAGAAAACTAATTTATAGCACAACGATGTTATAAAAACCAAGTAATGACAGCTGACATAAAGATGTCAGAAAATCAAGAATAAATAAAACAATGATAATATATGATAACAAGGAGTAAAGCCAGAGTACAGTGCACACGTCCACCACCTTCGGCCTCGTCGCTCAGCTCCGCCTCGCAGCTGCCGGGATCCAGCATACCCACCGTGAGTGCTGTGACACCGGCCGCCGCAGTAGCGTCGAGCTCGAGCGACGAGTATTTCTCTCCACCGTCGTCACCATCACCAGCACGCCGGCGGGGAGGACGCCGACCACCGGACTGCCTGGGACCCCGAGGCCCACCGGCCTCTGTCAGGGCCCCCGCTCCCGGTGGTAGTGTGTCGCGCATGCGATGGACGCAATCGATTAACGAAAACGTCATGCGCGCATACTTTGGGGCTACAGAGGGAGGAACTAACCTGACCGCGTACCGTGGCCGGATGCTCGCTCTGTTTCAGGCCCTTGAACCTGCCGTCAACGTCTCGACGCAACGACTGTCGGATCAGGTGCGTGTCATTCAACGGGATCACAGGTTGGATGGTGCAGCGCTTGATAGGCTACGCTCTGAAATGCAGAGTAGCCGTGTCGACCATCCTTTGCCACAGCCCTCGACGCGACCACGAGTAACCCCTTTGGTAACGTCGGGGCCCAGTCAAGTTGGCGAAGAAGAGGAGGACACGGCTATAGCTGCAGGTACCCAGTACAATGACATACTGAGAAGTGCTTTGGAGGATGCACTACGGGATTATCGATTCACACCACCTGAACATAGGCCACGGTTGCCGCGTTTGCCTATGCACAACCGTAATAGAGCGCTGGTGTGTGCCCTGGACTCGCAATTATCAGATTTATTTGAAAGCAGCGAAGATCTCTACGATACGCACTCAATCCTGTACTGTGCGGCTGCCGCGGCATGTCGTGTAGCTCATGTCAAATTTCCAAATACTGACAGAGCTACGCGACCTAAATCTGCCGTGCCAGCTTGGCAGTGCAGGATTGAGCAGCGTATAAACGAGGCCAGGGTACTCATTGGTAAGCTCACCTGCTTCAGGGAGGGCAATAAACGACCAAGAGTGATGCGCTTTGTGAGGCGAGCGTTCTCTGGGACTGATGTCAGTCCTGGAGAATACTTATCTCGTGTCACAGAGCGCATCGACTTCCTGAAGCAGAAAGTCTGTGCATGGGCGAACCGTATACGTAGATACAGGCGGCGTGTGGATCGCTATACTCAGAACTGCATGTTCCAAAGCGACCAAAGGTGGGTTTATAGAACCTGGGAGCGACCTGACCAAGGTGTGGGTGACGTGCACCTACCGGATAATGATGCCATGAATGCATTCTGGCGCAACATCTGGTCGGTGCCTGTTGCTCATACCGAGGGTGATTGGATGCAGGGGGTCCAGCAGGCATGTGAGCCAATCAATGAAATGGGGGAGATTGTCATCAGCTCCCAAGACGTAGCCAATGCAGTCCGTCCAATGTCCAATTGGAAATCCCCGGGCCCAGACGGACTGCACAACTTCTGGTTGAAATGGCTACGCAGCTCGCATGCCTGCTTGGCCTCACAATTCCAGTCATCTTTAGAGTCTGGGTCGTTACCAGAATTCTTAACAACAGGAGTAACCCACCTGCTCTATAAATCGGGTAGTACTACGGAACCCAAAAATTATAGACCGATCACGTGTTTGCCGACGGTCTATAAACTTCTTACGTCCATTTTGAGGGCAAAACTTAGCCATCATATTGAAAGTAATTCCATAATGTCTGCTACTCAAAATGGATGTAAGAATGGGTCTCGTGGTACTAAAGAGCTACTTCTCATCGACATGGTCATTAGCCAACAGGTTCGTCGATCCCGAAGGGATCTGTCGACATGTTGGATAGATTACAAGAAGGCCTACGATTCCGTGCCACATACATGGCTCATGAGGGTGCTAGAGTTGTATAAAGTAAATTCAACTCTACGCGCCTTCCTGTTGTCATGTATGGGGCAATGGAGGACTGTTCTTAGCTATCCAGGATGTCGACAGATTCGGGGGAGTGATGAACCAATAAGGATCGAGCGGGGAATATTCCAGGGCGATAGCCTGAGTCCCCTGTGGTTTTGTTTAGCCCTGAATCCCCTAAGTACATTGTTGGACGAAACAGGGCTAGGCTACCGGTTGAGGAGAGGTGGCCAAGTAATATCCCACCTCCTCTACATGGATGATCTAAAACTATTTGCCCCCACCGATTTGCGACTGATGGAGTTACTAAAGGTAACTGAAAACTTCAGTAATTCAATCAGGATGGAATTCGGTGTGGACAAATGTGCGGTCATGCATGTGAAGCGTGGGGGGATAGTGGAATCCGCGGGTATTCAACTCTCGGATTCCATACAACTTAGATCCCTCTCCCCAACTGAGACCTACAAATACCTGGGTATGTCGGAGGCGTTAGGTATTAGCGAGGCCGACATGAGACAATCGCAGCAGGAGCGCTTCTTTGGCCGCCTGAAAAAAGTCCTTAAAAGTCTTCTTTCGGGCGGAAACAAGGTGCGCGCCTTTAACGGTTGGGTCATGCCGGTCTTGATGTATTCCTTCGGCATACTCAGGTGGACTCAGACGGAACTTGACGTCCTGGATAGGAAAGTCCGTACGCTTTTGACGGCATATCGTATGCATCACCCACGTTCATCGGTGATGAGGCTGTACATCCCGCGGAAGTGTGGAGGTCGTGGCTTGTTAAATGCCAAGACCCTTCATAACCGTGAGGTGTGCAGTCTGAGGGAATATTTCCTTCACGTGGACGTGGGAATGCATCGAGATGTGGTCGCAGTGGACAAAGGACTCACCCCGCTCTCCTTGGCTAAGGAGAACTGGCGCAAACCTGTGGTACTGGAGACCAATGACCGCAAGGAGGTATGGCAGAGCAAGGAGCTTCACGGGCGCTTCTACCGGGTTCTTCATGGGCCCGATGTAGATTTTAAAGCGTCCGTATCCTGGCTGCGTTTCGGTGACCTCTTCGGAGAAACCGAAGGCTTTGTTTGTGCGATTATGGACGAAGTTATCATGACGAATAACTACCGGAAATATATTGTAAAGGACGGCACAGTTGACACATGTCGGGCATGCCACTGTCCCGGGGAATCCATCCGACATATTATTTCTGGTTGTTCTCGTCTTGCTAACAGCGAGTATTTGCACAGACACAACCTGGTGGCCAGGATTATCCACCAGCAACTTGCCTTGAAATACAACCTTGTAGATGCAGAAGTACCATACTACAGGTATGTGCCCGACCCAGTTCTCGAGAACGACCATGTTACATTGTACTGGGATCGATCTATCATCACTGACAGGACTATTGCTCATAATAAACCTGATATAGTGGTGATAGATCGATCAGAGCGCCGCACAATGATTGTTGATGTTATCGTCCCGCATGACGAGAATCTCGTGAAGGCCGAAAAAGATAAAGAAATCAGATATCTTGACTTGGCACACGAGGTTGTCGACATGTGGGATGTTGACTCAGCAGTCATTGTGCCGATTGTCGTTACAGCCAATGGCATCATCGCAAAGAGCCTCGACCAACACCTGCAGAGGCTCTCGTTAGGCGGCTGGATCAAGGGCTTGATGCAGAAAGCGGTACTTCTGGACACGGCGCGTATCGTGAGGAGGTTCCTCTCTCTGAGGCCCTGACCACCGGTAGCTTGGACCCTGTTCCTGATACCGGTGGGCTACTGTTTTTATATATTTTTAAATGTTTTTATATCTTTTTGTTTTAAAAAATATTTAAAAATGTATTGAAATGTGTATATAAAATGAATAAACGGAACAATAATAAGTAATTCTTTATTGCAGGCATGCAGTACGAAAATTACAATAAAATCATCCACACAATCCGACGATAAATTACATTAATTAATCAAGATCAATTAAAAATAAAAATTTGATAGGTTTTCACGATCACTGTACATAATAAAACAATTTTAACCGGATTACATTGCGTATGTTATTAAAAATGTGTTCCTGACGTTACGAAAGCTTTGCAGCGTTCGTGGTCAATTAAAAGATCATAATGATTAAATAATTTAAGTGGACAATGCAAGTACAAAACACGACTTAATTAAAAACATTCCTTGCTTCCTGTTACTGTGCATTAATTTCTGACTAAGGTTTCTAACCCACCTAAAACCTACCTATATTAGGTTCTTACTTAGCCTTCAGTCACCACGGCTGACGCAAGCTCATAACAATCAATCAACGTCACCGGCGACTGGAGTCACAGTATGTCCAGACACCTCAAAAAACACATATAACTAATAACCTAGTCTACTGAACTTGACCTTGTATTGACCTGAAAACATAGCAAAATGTGCGGTCTCAACATTGATCAGCAGGATTCTTATTTTTCCTCTTCCCCAGCGAGCTTGGCAATAGTGTTGCGAAAATGCAAGTCCGCAAGACCAAGACTTTATTCGTGTTGTCTAAGGATGGACCCAGGATTTATTTCTGGGTGTGATTCAAGAGGCAGACGGGTAAGGAGTGTCCCCTATAGCATTGCACTAGATCTTTGGGATTAATTCTTATCAATGTCAGTATGCCCAACTTATTTACGCAAAAAGAAACGAATGTTATTAAAACGGTATCGTATTAATCTTCCAGCTCCTTATTTCAGCTGACTAGGGGAGGCGTGCCCCTGTGCCCTCTCCCCCTGGATCCACTCTTGGTGTTCCCCAAAGTCTTAGTCTTGCAGTCTTGCATTCTGTCAAGAACAAGTCTTTGCAAATGCAAGACCAAGACCATGACTTTGGAGAACACTACTTGGCAACGGGATAGGTGCGTTATTGCAATAGATATTTTGTTACGTCTTTACCAACCTAGGATATATCAAAAAAATTATTTATGAGTTTTGGTCCATCAGACTTACAGAATTTCTACGAGGGACTTCTTGAAGGTGGATTTTCAGTAACTGATTCTCGTTCCAAATCATGTATAAAAATTGCACCTTAATTTTTGTCATATTTTTCCAATCGATTTCATCAATAACTGTGGACACTATTCTGCGCTTACAAATCAAAGTTTCATACAGTGAGGTGATGCACCTAGCATGGCAGTGTCCATCAGTCGCAATTTCCACCCCTTCCGCCTTTTGTACTAGCTAGCAGACCCCTAGACAGTCATCGCTTGCGCGAGCGTTTTGTCTCCTGTATGCGTGATTTATCGTGTTTTTTTTTTGTTTTGTGTATGTACATTCTACCGTTTTCTTGAATATATCCCTCGTTCACCCAGTCAGTATGTGTATAAAAAACATAGGATAACTTTAACCTGATAAGTTTTGTAAAATTTCTACACAAAACTCTCAAAATGTCAAAAAAAACTCCGAATTTGATAGGTACAGTCAAGTGCATATCTATGGTAAGAAAACCAGTATAAGAAGAGCCTTTTTTGTATGAAACTTACATACCTACTACGCTAGTTCAACTTATGTAATGGTTTTGTTACCATTGATATTATGGTTGAATGTACCTATAACCGGCACTCAGTCGCATTTTACGATACCCGTGGGTGGAGATGAGAGGATAACTTATCCTCCGCTAGGCACCCACCCGTACTTTAAGTACGTTTAGTAGCCTTTATGACACGGAAATACTAAAGATTTATCGATAGAAGTGGCTATAAATTCTATTACAAGTTGTCTTATCTCATGAAAGCGGGTGAGCCATACTTGTTGTTGTAATGCGTATAGACACGCGCTCTTGTGTGCGTAACTACAAAACTCGGCCAAATCTGAGCGCTCCCGAGCTTACGCACGCAAAGGCAATGTGCATGTACACACACACACAAGTATGGATCACCCGCTTTCGTGAGATGAAACATATTGTAACACTTCAGCAGCTCCTACGGGATACAATCAAAGTTCTGTACAAGGCTTGTTCTGTGTATGTGTTTTGTTCTGTAATCTGTATTGTTCTGTTCTGTGTTTTTCTGTTCTGTGTTTTTCTGTTCTGTGTTATTCTGTTCTGTTCTGTACTTGCGTTCCTTACTGGTTCAAAAGACCAGTGTATTTTAAGCTCCTGGGGCCTTACGCCCGACTGGATTGAGTTCTGTATCAATCGAATCTGAATTAGATTTAATGTCAATTTGTACTCCAGTTCCTTTTGGAATTGACATTAGCTCGATTTGATTCCGAACTGGAACCAGTAGGGAGTAAGGCCCCTGACTGCATTTGACAACTATCGAACAAAAACGATGAAAAAAGACGTAATGGGGTTGCGTTTGACCGCCACCTCACCTGATGTTAGGCGATGGTGCGATCGACAATCGTATACACGCTTGTCCAGCAAAAACCTATTTACTCGAGCCTTCAAGACCAAATTAGATTCCTTCCATATTCACAAAAACTGAGCCAAAGAAGAAGAACTGATTTTTATATGTCATGCATTCAAGTTCAAACATCACTCTAAACCAGCGATTCCCAAACCGGGATCCGTGGAACCCTTGGATTCCGTTGAAGGAATTCAACAACAAGCTAACAAGCTAAAAACATTTAATTTCAACAAATCGAGTTTGTTCAGTTAATAGTTAGTTACATTTAAAAAAACCAGCCAAGTGCGAGTCGGACTCGCGCACTTAGGGTTCCGTACCGTTCCGTAGTGGGAGAAAAATAATGTTTTCCCGGGACGTGCCAAAGGCATAGCACTAGAGGGGCACCGGTGCGGTCCAATGGAGTTCCCAGAGGTCCTCTATTTTGTGCAGAGGATGGCCACCGTATGGTTTTAGTCGGTAAGAGTCCGATCCGCCATCCCCAGACGGAGGTTATCCATGAGGATTTCCACCCAAAAACAAAAAAAAAGGATTCTTGACACACGGACAGACAGACGGCCAATAAAGTGATCCTACAAGGGTTCCGTTTTTTCCTTTTGAGGTATGGAACCCTAAAAATTATAAAAAATTAGAGTTCCGGAACCTTGAAAATGTGGGAACCGCTGCTCAACAACAAACAATTTTATCAAGAGATTAATACAGTTGTTTCAAAGTAAATCCATATCAATTTTGAAATGGAAAACTTAGGAATAATAAATGAAATAATTCAGAAAGCTCTTAGAGTTATAATACTTACTAATTAGAAAATGTTACGATAATGAAGATACCAAAAGTTAACTTAAACGAGCATAATTAAATTAGACACTGAATTTAATTTATTTCACAGCTTTGAGGTGCGGTGTATATATTAAAAATAAGATTCTGAATTTCCATTAAACGTATTGTATATTAATTCTTACTTAATTCAAAGACATAATTCATAATTTCAAGTAAATAAAGCATTAACGTTTAAACAATTTTCACGAAAAGTTATATCAATGAATAACGCGTAGGTAGGTGATAACTATTATCACATCATACGCTACTAAACATTCATATAATATGCCATAAAAATTGGTATGTTTATTTAATTACTTATTTGTCAAATCATTAGTGATTTTTGAGATAAACTGCTGTGACATCTTTATGAGTACGTCTGTCCTCACGGATGGACCCACTGTCCACGAAACGGAACCCTTTGTTAATACTGTATTATTATTTACTTATTTATTTACTTTACTTTAGTCTACAATAGTGTTAGTAATACTTAAAATACTAACTGTCGTCTGTAGCTTCAGAGCTCTGTTTTAACATGTTATTTACGGAATCCTAAAAAAACTAATAAATGTGTAGTGTACAAAACAATGAAATTTGATTCTGTCGCTCGCGTCGCCTCTAATATTTTTCTGTAACAAAATTTTCTGCCAATTCTACTGTAAAGATTCTTCATACTAAATTATGAAAAATTCTACGTAAAATGACTCACTATCATAATGTAATTACCAAAATCTAGTACATTGACCAACTGATAATGAAGAGCTGTTGTTATTATCGGCTCAATATTAATCGTAAAATTATACAAACTGCACTCAACAACCGCTGTCTTCTGTATTCGTAATATTTGGAGGACTGACGCACATTCAACGCACAAAAACAACTTTTTTTTCTTTGTTTAACTGAAAAAGCAGTTTCAGAAAATAATCTTTAGTATACTAGTAGCAGGTTAGTTAAAAATTATTATTATATTACCTCTTTTCAATAATATCCGATGAGCACCTATGTATACAGTTAATTTATTCACTTTATCTTCGCTTGACTGTAAAGATTTACACGATAAACAAAAGTCATATAAAAATAATAAAAAGTTTTCTGAAGCTATTATCAGATCACCCCAATAAATTAATAAATATTCAGTCTAAAGTCCTTGTCACACTAAACATAAAGTTAAAGAGTCTTATTATTTTTGAAATACAAATTCACAATCACTAAAAGTGTTTGTAGAGATAAAAATCTATGAAATCTGCGTCGTTATATACGCGAGCCGGGAAAACTGAGAAATATAAAGACAGCGGGCGACAGACGGGCGCTCGACACGCTACAAGTTGAAATCTGCCCGTAGCTCGAAGCGCAAAATACTAAGGCGGGCAACGCTACCCGTTCATACGGTTTTCGTACCACGGTAAATTTTCCCACTGAAGCTTTCACCCGAGTTTCTCACAGATCAAAGTTTTATTCGGAATTTAATTATTAATATTCGTCATCACTGTTCGTATAGGCACCATTTTCATTTGTAATCATTCTAGATAGCAATTTTTTGCATTGAATCAATAGATCAGTTTATGTGCCCAGTGCCAGTATCTAGGAAAAAATATTAACTATAAATACATACAAAGAATATTCCTCCAAGTAGGTATTCAGATTTTGCTTATAAAGTGGTAGATATCATTAGTAATTTTACAAGATAAGTTGATTGTCTGAGAAAAAGTCTCATTACGTGGAGATACTCTTTTATAGATAGGTAGGTAGGTATATCACGTATAGTATAATTTATGTAAATGAATTTATTAACTCACAAACGCATTTTCATCACAAGCCATTACCATTTAATTTATTGAATTGATTGACTTCATTTGCTCTGGAATTGAAACAATATAATATGTGTTTGCAATCCCAAATTGTTTCTTGTTCCTTATAATTACTTTTATGTAACTGGAAAAAAAATGATATAACCGACGTTTAAGACAGCAAACACTGCTTAACATGACATTTTTGTACTGTTAAACGGCTGTTTACAAGTTAAGCATGTGTTATTTCGTTGGTAAACTTGGCCCAGTCGAGCTTTCAGCTCTGTTATTCAGTTAGATCCTTCATCATCATCATTTCAGCCGAAAGACGTCCACTGCCGGACATAGGCCTCCCCCAAGCATCGCCACAGCGACTGGTCCTGCGTTTTCCGCTTCCAGCGGGTTCCCGCGAGTCCTTCACCAGGTAGTCGGACCACCTTGTGATCACCTTAGATCTTTAGCTTTAGCTTTAGCTCAGCCAACCTACAATGTGGCAGTCAACGTCATTTAATTTTAATATTGTTAGGCCGGTGTTCATCAACGTTAATTCTCTGCCATTAAACGGCCAATTACTCGAAAAATGTACTGGAATTATGGCTTAACGGTTGTTTAATCAGAGAATTATCGTTGGTGAAATCAAGCCTTACTTGTTCACAGCTCCGCTGTTCTTCTTTTATTTTAAGCACTCCTTTGACATTTAAATGTGAACTTACAAATTAGTGTACTCATATTTAAGGATAAGATATACTGTCAATTTTTTTTCTGCAATAAATTATTTATGAATTATGAATTTTATTTTTCTTCTCTTTCCTTCTTTATTTCTTTTTTCACACGAAGAGATTTGCTAATAGCTTTATCATGCGTACCGCTAAATAGTTTAATTTATTTTAGCTGATAATTATAATCAAGGGCAAGCGTGTAGCATTGTCGATCGCACAATCACTTAACATCAGGTGAGGCGGCGGTCAATCGCTCATTAACAATAATAGAAAAAAATACCTCTTTACAGCTATGTATCTTGAAGTTTTCGCATACGAGTTAGGGTTACTTTAAATCGGCTCTTGGTGGTGGTTGTGATAGTGAGAACACTATCTACACTATTTTGTTTAATCATTTTTTTTCGAAATCTTACTGTTATTTTATAATCAACAAAAGCACTAAATCAAACTTATTATCGATTTCATTAAGAGCCTATTCATTACGCTTAGATAAACGAATGATTCGTTAGGCTTAAATCTGACTAATCATTCATTCATTCATTCATTGATTTGGAAAATGATTGGCCTAAATGATTTTGCACGTCTGCAATATGCTTAATCATTTGCTCGTACTTTATTAAAAACGACACTCGTTTTTTATTCTCCAATGTTTGTAAACACAAACATTACCAAAACCGGAAAACGCCCACTGCTGAAAATAGGAATCCCTTGGGGCGTATTTTCAGCACGCAATACTTACTACTTTCTAAGAGTAACTTGCGGTAAGAAGTTGAGGCAGTGAACTATTAATTTACAAAATATACCAACTTAATTTACATGTTATTCCTAAGTTTTAATAATGATAACGGTGTACAATAATAGTAAATTACTGTCGAGGCCTGAAATGAAGCAATCGACGGCCGAGTAACATTGGAAGTACGAGGCGAAGCCGAGTACTTCCGAAGTGATTTTAAAAGGACGACATGCTAGCCGAATTCTTTTTAACTAAACGAGGCCGTTAATCGCTATTTCGGAAGAGACTTATTTAGTACTTTTCTCTCATTATCTAATTTTCATTCGCGCCAATTCACCCGCGCGCGGTTCTTGTTCTATTTCCAAACTTTTGAAAAAATGAATGGGCATTCAGCCTTTATAATAATAAATATCGTGTAACGTGTACCTAAAAACACCTAATTTATGAAAGTGTGTACTCAAAAAACCACGCTACCATAATTAAAATAAAAACTGTTCAGCAATTTCTATTAATGTCATGATAGAAATTGCAGGCGTGTTATTTCGTTGCGTACAGAAATGAGCCGATAGATTTTTTTTAAATAGTGAAGGAATTTTCCAAGCAAGTGGGAGATTAAAATATTCTATCTTTCTATTCTATCTACTGTGTCCTATACAAAAGCATACTTTCCTTAGAATGTCGTGTTAGAAACAACGCAAAAGAACTTAATACTTTTGTCGATACCAGACTGGTGTTCTTCTAAGCGAGTCGTTAGCAAATACAGATTTTGATGGCCCAGTGTTCCACAAGGGGCACTGTATTTCATTTGTAGTAGCTTTTCACGCGTGCAAGTGACAGTACACGCGGCACACTATGAAACGTGGACCATTGTTTGCGTAGTGACGCCGCGGTGCTGGACCTCGAAATTGACTGTCAATTTCCAATTTGTGTTCACGTTGTTCCGGTTGCAGTAGCAACACTTCTACAGTTGACGAAAAAATTTCTTACTCTTACTAATATACCAAACCCTACCCTTACCCTTATACCCTATTCCAAATAAGAAGTCCCATTTGACACATCTATAGTACGTAACTCTGCACGCATAAATCATAATCATTTATCATAAATCGCAAAAATAAACACTCACTGTTTTAACAATCACTGTTTAAAACTACAATACACAAAATATTATACAATTTCTAATTAGTAAGATATCATGAATAGATACATCTGTCATCCGGGACTTCGTATTCAGAATAGAGTGTAGCTTTCCTATACATAACTATATGAAACAGATAATTTATTTATTTTTATACTATACTACCCCAGCGGCCCGCGCCCGCGGCTTCATTCTCGTGGTATGTCGATTAATAGTAACCTGTGTTCCAAAAAAAAAAAAAAAATTTTTACACAGCACCATCTAGTCCCAAACTAAGCAGAGCTTGTGCTATGGGTACTAGACAATGGATATAATACTTACATACTTTTTTTTTGTACACAACAAAACATGACATTACACATTCATGACATTTACAATTTTATAATAGTTAAGATTACAAAACGACGAGGACCGCCACCGACGGTGCCCGCGCCTCCCACGCGTGCGCTTCCTTCATACCTTTTTGTGATCGCTGTTTAGATGACACAATGAGTTCATATCGCTTCGCTGTGACATAAATATTAGCATAAAAATTCATTGTAGCACTGAAAGAAGCATAAACATCTAAGTAACGTATGTAGTATCTACAGAATTTGTTAGCGCAACAGCTGAGGTGTTTACAGAACTTAATAGTACTTATTAAATACACAAACTTTAAAAAAAATGTTGCGGTATGCCTAACTTTAGTGCAGAAAATCTATGCTCGATTGTACAGTCAACCGCACGTCAGCGGTAACACTTTAATTCAGAAAATCACCCTTACTGCTTAGGTACAAAATAAAGACACTGTCTAGGTTAAACTGTTACCACTGCAGTGTGGTCGACTGTACAAATGTAAGAACAGTCAACATCAAAAACTGTTTCATGAATGAAAGCTTTCCGATTATTATTTTTGTCAACAAATTACGTCACAGTAGTGAATTCTTTTAAGAATAGAAATTTAAGAGTTGACTGTTTGTTGGATCCGAGAAACAGTGAACTCCTGAGATAATATTACAATAATCTCAGCAACAGGTGCAAGACCGCCGGCCGGCCGCGGTGAAACAAATAGATCCACTTATATCTTTTGTGTCTCATTAGCGAACCTTTCATAAATTTTAATGTTGAAATGCCAAAATATTAATAAGCTCATGCAAAACAGTAGGGAGTGGACAATATCAAAGTGTAGAACTGAAAATAATTATTATATGAAAGTCCTGAAATCATAGTGTAATAAATACACCATGATTTTATGACTTTTTGCGCACAGATAATAAACAAAACAACATTTTGACTAACTCAAATCTAAACTTTAACCGATTTTGAACTCGTTTAGTTTAATTTAATTTAATTTAAATGGTTAAAAATTTACAAACAATTATAGTTATCAAACAAATTTACATTTTAATAAGTAAAACGGTTGAGTTCATTATTTAATCAAGTGGTTTTATTTTTTATTTTTATAGTATAGGATGGCGAAACGAGCTAAAGGCCCACCTGATGTTAAGCAGTTACCTTGTTTATTTGTTTATTAGTAGCTATAGTTCTAGTAACACTAGCTATGTCATCATCTTACTTCACTTAACTTATCCACACTATGTGACTTGTAAATTAAAATGTTAAAACGACTTTTTTTAAGTACGAACACCATGACAATCGTTAACATACATTTTCGTGTGTCAAAAAGACAATATTTTAGAAGCCTGACAGCCTGACAGCCATCTCTCGTTTTAAAATCTTTTATATTTTTTTAAATGAAGGAAAAATCAGCAAATACAACTATTTGTCAACCCGCCAAAAACATGAAAGTCTACACTCGTTTTTCTAGTGTAGGTACCTACAAAATCTATTGTTTATAGTAGGTAGAGATAATTCACATTGGGATGTCATTTGTTTTAAATAATTTTGTTGTCTTCTGTTTATCCATCTGCTACAAACCTTGCAAATAAAATTTGAGCCAGTTTCCATTATCCAAACAGGGTCCGTATTTTGAAGTGTTAAAACCATAGTTGTTCCGGTGCAAAGAGGGATGGTGTTATACATCCTGTACAGCTGTCTTTTTTTCACAACGGAACTATCTCGGACGAATAAAAAAGGCGGACGCAATCTCGCTAAGAAAAGATTGAAGCACTTAGTTTTTTTCTAAACCCGCTATATTTTCCAAAACCCATATCAGTTTTTAAGTCTGATCATCAGCTTTCAAACAAAAAAGTTTCATCAAAATCGGTCCAGCAGTTTTAGCGTGATGCTAGAACAAACAAAAAAAAAATTTGGGACATTTTTACACAGCACCATCTAGTCCCAAACTAAGCAGAGCTTGTGCTGTGGGTACTAGACAATGGATATAATACTTACATACTTTTTTTTGGTACACAACAAAACATGACATTACACATGGCATTTACAATTTTATAATAGTTAAGATTACAAAACGACGAGGCCCACCACCGACGGTGCCCGCGCCTCCCACGCGTACGCTTCAGTTCCGTCGTGCTCGCTGTGTGTTTACAGCTTAAAATTTATAAATTTTATGAGCTAGTTATGGTTTTTTTTTACCTTGAAGAATTATTTAATTTTTTTAAATTTCTAAAGACAAAGATATTTTACCACAATCACCGCGTTAAGCAGATGAATAAATGATCACAGTATGTTGTTATAAGCGAACAGTAGATGTCTAATGCGGGCCAAGCAAATAACTTAAATCAAGGTAGGTAGATAAATAAAATCAATTCATAAGTAGACGAGTAAAAGGGGACTGAATAAATCTTTCCCGTGATTGATCGACGACGAAGACTGCCAATCATGTGCTTACGGGTCGTATTCCGTGAGTAATGCTGCCTTACTTGGGTTATAAGTTTATTACCATAAATGCGAACTTATTTGCTTATTTGCTTTTTTATAACAAAAGCGACAATAGTAAAAGGACCTGAGTACATAATTATTATGCAAAGTAGTGGTTCCAATACGGAACTACGGAGTTAAAAGTGTTTATGCGAGCTACAAAGAATGTTTACCACTTTTTTTTTTACGTTTGACCGCTGCGCTGGCCCTCACCTGATGCTAAGCGATGCAATGATGGTGCGGTTGACAATGGTACACGCTTGCCCAACAAAAACTTTGTGACTATCTGTAACAAATATCACAAGATAACCTTGGAGTAATTTGATTTTCCTGAAAGACCTGCCAAGCTTCAAAGGCAGATAGAAGTTTGTACAACGTTGATGTTAAAAGGTGTTTTTGAAACTCTTAAATTCTTAATATCCTGTTTTCTCACTAAATTCTAGGAATGTTTCATTAAGACCCAAAACTTATATCGACTCATGTCAATCCACGCCAAAATTCAGCCAGTATTTTTTGTATTCAACGTTCAAATTCAGCGAGGAGTACATATTATATATGTATTCACACATATTTAGTTACTCACGGCCTCCCTTCAATGACACCTTCTAAGAACGATGAATGATGAAGATATAAGAAAGTTGAATCAGGAATTAGAAGCACGTACAGTCACGATCCTTCCCGGTGATACATTTTGTCGACAAAGTCCCTTGAACGAATCCTGCTACATTACACGTACGGCTGCCGTTACACAGAGTGCAAGCGATTTTAGCCTTAGTGGTGATTCACCGGAAAGTTTGCTGATAGTACTTACGTCACGCGAACGTACGACTATAAGCTATAATTTTCAGTAATCTCGGCCAATTTTCGGACATAAAAAGAACAACTCGACGATAAAAGCCTCATACAAGTTCTAAATTAGAAATGTCATGCTTTTTCATGTTAATTAAGTTAGTAATCTTATGGTATACTTCGCTTGGAACAATTGTAAGTAAAGGAACGAGTCAGCATATTTCATGTATAAGGTACTCTGAGGAATGCACTGTTTCTCTAGAGAAAAAATAAATACATTAACAATAAAATTAAAAACAACATGCCTGTAAAAGACTAAAAAGGCCCCCATGTCAGCATATGCTACAACACTGAAATAATGTTGCACTGGTTTTCGGATCATTTGTATAAGATGCTGCAGGCTGACGTCACCATAAGACGAGAAGAATTCACGGTAGCTTACGGGTTAAAGCGACTGAATCAGACGTCACAGGTTCGAATCCTAATCGTAAGCAAATTTATATCTTTAGCCATGCTGAATTAATTATTTTTTAAATGGCATACATGGTCATCAAAAATCTCAGATAAAAATAAAAAAAAATTCACCATATTGGATTTATCATAGTAATCTACTGATTGTATGCGTCTATCACCGTCAGACGTCAACTGCAAGTTTAAAGTTGAATATATCTAGGTACTCAATTTACGAAGATTGTATTAATCTGTATTTTATTTAATATAAATATATAATTTATGACATGGTTGTAACAGACAGCTATAAAATAAAAACATCTTTGAGCCGTCATCCGCACTAGTATGTACATATACATAAAATTGACTCGCGTAACGCTGTGATAGTATCAAACTAATCAAACTATTGTTACGATACTATCGATAGTACGAATGTTCGAAATCATGCAATACTATCGATACAATCGTGCTATCGTTTAGATATTATAGATGTAACAGATTATTAAAGAAATGGTTAAGTAGGTACATGTTGGCGCGTAGCTCAAGGTTTCATCAGGATTCATCACAAAATAAATTTCTCATTACTCCAAATTATGTATTTTCCAATTATTACATGAACTGACCAGAAGAAGAAGTTTTACAACAAGAATGACAGCCCGCGCAAAGCACAGTGTCTCCATCTTGATATTACCTCATTACAAATAGACCCCACGGAGTCACTAAATACATTTTAATTTATAAATGAACACTAAAATAAGTAACCAGTCGTCGTGATAAAACTAATATTAATTTAGATAATCTCTAAACATTATATAAACCAACAAATCATGCCAGATATTAAAATATGAAACAATATAAAGCGGAATTATCAGAACCACAAAATTAAATTAACAACATTTAAATTAATCATTTCATTAATCTAATTAGAATATTCGAATTATAATTATCATAATATTAACATTATTTACAACATTAAATAATGAATACAAATCATCAAATCCTAAACTTTGCTAAACAAAAGTTATCTTCTTTGATCTTTGATGATCTTTGCAAAGTACAACAAATACAACAGAAATTAGTATGATTTACAGAATTTCATGATTAATAAATTACATAGCAAATTCTAGAAATAAAGGATATTTATTTCAGAAGATTTCATAATTTAAAAGTAATTCATTGTATAAACTAGTTACCTCAAAATAGCAATAGATTGCGTTGTAAGCATCGATATTCGATATAGCATAGATATTAATTGGTCCGAGTCCGAGTATAAATTAATATTTTAATGTTATAAGCTATGGAAAGCTATATTACTCTCAAATTACACTAGAGGGCGCAATGTTCAACCAAAGCCAGGAAGAAACATTCAATACTGACCAGTAATAAAGATTAATATATTAAGTCCTGTCAAAAAAGTGTAAACATATTGATGGCAACACTGGCGCGCCCATATATACAACATGTTGATCTGTATTCGTGCCATATTTAAGGAGGTGACTATACCACTGATACTGAACACGAAACAGTAAAAAAAAAATGTTTTTGTTTAATACCTATTTGTAAATAAACAAATTCCCCCGTGTGTCGCGTGCGACATAAAAACGGTGCGTGCGACACCACCAAAACAATTTGCAGGTATTTCCACCCTTTGGCAATGCCGCCGATGATTTATTTTACGCGTCGTTCAGGATTTATTCTCGAACCCTCGCTATGTTTCTAAGTGAAAATTTAGGTATTAAATAATCGTAGAATTGTTTAAGTATTTAGGGTGACTAAGCTCATTATTTTTCATCAGATCTAGAAATATGGCACGATTAAAGATCAACATCTTGTATGTATAGTGAAAGAATATACCATACAGGTTTATTTTTAATTCACCAATAACCCTTTAAGCGATTTACCATAGAAATCTAAATATTAAATAAGGTAATAGAAATGGTATCTTCTGTCTTTTAATACCGGAACCCGTGTCGGTGGTTTGCCGCTACCAACACTTATAAATGGAATTACGCTCACCATGTTTCTAGCATTCAAAGCAAAATAAATCAAGCCAAAAAATCCGCTGTTAAATATGCTGCAAAATACCTACAATTTTAGAGACTCCACGTCCGAAACAGCACTGATGATCAAGGAAACGGTTCGCGCACTGGTGTCCTACGAGACACCTGCATATGGCGACAAGTTCACGCACCTTTACCACTTCTATTAACTTATTAAGATTTCTATGGAATTACTCTGAATGTATGGAACAGCCGATTTGTTTTTCACAATTTCAGAGTTGGTCCCACACTAAAAGTTGACACACATCCCTTCATAGTTATTGGTGAATTAAAAAAACCCTGTATATTATTTCACAAAACCATCAACCGTGGTTTGCAAATGTGAATTTTAGTAACCTGTTGAGTGCTGAAATACCAGATACAATTATTGAATTTTATTATGTCTCGGTGTCAATTGATACCAGCACAGGTGGACCTGAAGTATCAATTTTTTTGACAATAAATTTACTATTGAAATATACCAAAGTAATTTGGTATTAACTTGTGAAACTATGCAATACGTTGAAAATAAATAAAGACAGACATCTATTATTCAGAATACACTTTTTTACTCATTTTGATGAATAATATTGCAAAGTGGTTTCATATGTTTTTGCCTATTACTGAAACTTATAATAACCATAATAAATATCAGCAAAGATTGAATATTATAGGGTCCAAAGTTTTAGTAGCAGATAATTGAAATGAAATGTAATTATTTATCCTGCAAATTAAACTGGATAGTAAAAAACATTATTTGACTAGCTCTGAGAAGAAATGAAAAGTTCCGTGTGGTGCCGGACATAAAGAATAGCATCACCCTATCTCTTCTCATGTGTGTCGTAAAAGGCGACTAAGGGATTCACCAGAGGATGGGCAGCAGCGTTCTCTGAGTATTTAACCAACCAACTGCGATCGCCAACCCGCCTGCCAAGCGTGGCAATTATGGCATTTCCCCCCTTTTGAGGGAGGCCTATGTCCAGCATTTGACGTCTTTCAGCTGAAATCATGATGATGAATGATGAGAAGAAATGCCGAAGCAAACCCAATGGTCAACGGTTTTTTAAGTCCAGTTAAACGCTGAAACCGCTTAAACAACTTTGATTTCTGGTAAAAAATCAATATGACACCTACATACTTTAAAAATGAATTACGCAACATGGACGGTTGATTCCGGTGATGCAGGTATGTATATAAAATGCGTAAAATTATATAACTAAGACGAACTTCTCATGATGAACGGTCTGATTACAACAAACCCGCATTAGCGAATCGCGTCAAACACACTTGTCAGTACAGAACTTGTATACATAGACATATACACACACTTCACACCAGTGCTCGACGCTAATGGAAGTCTAGGTCCCGAATCATATAGTGTATTTTGAAAACTTGACACACCATTGAGCGTAATAGTAGAATATTTTTTGTATCTACAGATTCAGAACATACAGATTGCTATTTTCATTTTACATTTTGAATTCGTACACTTCTACTCTTCTTTTCTTTCTTGTCCCACAAAACACATTCGTGCTGACAAGAAAAGCCAGTAAGCAGGCACCAGGCGCCTTCTCCTTCTGCGAGGAGGTGATGCTCGAAAAGGCGGCGGCGAAGAGGGAGAGACAAACGACCATCTCTCTCTCTCCATCTATAGGAGATAGACTGGCCGACCAGGCACAGGAGGGTGTATAATGACCTCCAGCCACCCTGTAAGTGGGCCTGCGAGCAGCAAATACGGGGCGTTGCCACCCGACTAATCGAAGCCCGTGACGGTGGCGCGTTGTGTTCTGCTCGCATCAGTCAAGAGAAGAGTGTAGCTAACGCTAGGCCATACGGGGTAGGGGCTCGCCTACTAGTGACGAGCCAGGACTTGCCGCGAGAAAAACAGAGCGCATCCCATGCCCCCGGCCAAAGGTAGTAGGCCTTTGGCCGGAGGCATGAGGAGTATCGAGGTGGTTTTAGTCAGTAAGAGTCCGACACTGCCATCTTCTCTCCCAGTGGACTGCGTCTATGAGTATTTTCATCCTTGCTTAATAATATCAATCGTGGAGGCCATTTTAATGCACTCAACTATTTAACGACACTTAAAGTTTAGGAGAGTCTGGTATGTGGTTAGTACCACTGTATGAGTATGACCTTTTAATAATTAAATTGGTTCCATAAGTGCTTCGACGTGTTAACGACCAACCCTGCTTTAAATCTCACAAGGGATGAAAACAATTGCAATTTACTATTAACATGTCGAAATGTATCATTCAGAAAAAGACACATATCTACGTAGTAAACCAAACGTATTTACTATAAGAATGGCGACAAATAGCTGCTGTCTCGTTTCATGAATCCTACTCAAGACGACTATACATCAAGTGTCAAGCTTTAAGTTCTTTCAACAAGATGACGCTTTGTCGGTACAGAAAGAAATACGAATGGGTGTCGGGTATTTCTATTATGCAACGTGTAACAGAATAAACGTAAGTCCTGAGAGTAGGTTGTTCAGAACCACAAGGAAAATCGATTGATAAGGTTTTTATAATTTTTTATACCATGTTATATTTTACCTTAATTTTTTTCAAAATTCATTTTGGATACTAAGGATAAATAATTAGCGGATCCTGAGTATGTCCTTAAGTTAGAACTTAAGCGTTATTTCTAGAGAAAGACCAGAAAAATGGGTTTCAGTGTGCCAGATAACCCCAATAAGCATCCTGCATCTATCCAGCAACCAACTCGGGAACTTACTAATGACTAAAAAGCGTTTAATCTAGTGATTTTGAAAAAAAATTGCTTGATAGAATTAATAATATTCTAGTTGGGGTGTCTGAGGTCTTGCGTTCATTATGTTACACGTTGTATATTTATGGAACGATATGCTTGCAGTAGGTGTGACTCGGGAAAATACCTGTATGAAGTGGCGAAATGAGAGGCTATTCCCATGTGCCACCAGTGCGGCTATAGTGAGGACGCGGCCCTTCATACCCTTGCATACTATCCTGCTTGGGTGGTGCAGTGCCGTGATCTCGCTACAGCAATCGGGGGAGGCCTCTCACTGCCAGCTGTGGTCAAGGCCAGCTGACAGTGTGGATGCGTGGGAGGCGGTCGCATCCTTCTGTGAGGAGGTTATCTCACAGAAGGAAGCGGCGGAGTGGGTCAGGGAAGAAAACTCCTTGGCTGACCCAATCCTCCGCAGGAGGACGGGTTGGCACAGGCGGCTTTACGCCGAACTGATACCGCCCTAACAGAGGCCAGCGGGCGATAGACTGGCTGGGGATTCAGTCGTCCGTATTGCACGGCCTTCGAGTTGTGGTGATGTCCCAAGTGTGCCTGGACATCGCCTAAGGAGCATCACTACAGGAAGAGAAACCCCAAAATGGGCAGCGCTGGATGTGTCGCGAATGCCATGCATTGCAAGTCCTCGTGGCTCATCCACACGGCGAAGTTTTTAGTGGGTGCGAGCCCCGCATAACCACGCTACCTTCCCGGATGGTGTGACATACGATAGGCATTTTCTCCGCCTCGAAAATAAATAAAAAATTAAGGTGTGACTCGGAAGAAAATGTAGCTTCGCGTCACGCTAGGATTTGCGTTATACCGACAGAAATAGAGTTATACCCATAGAGTACATTGAATATACATAGAGTTGTCAGCTGATCTCACCTTTAAGCACCCTATGGTGGGTGACGTCATCATCATCATTTCAGCCGAAAGACGTCCAGATATAGGGTGGTGCAATTCTTTACGTCCGGCACCACACGGTACAGTTACGGTGACGTCATAGTTACAGCTAACTATTAAATAAAACATACAAAAATACATGTTTTCTGAGGATCGAAATTGGCCGTGTGGTATATCAGTCCGACGCATGATGTTTCCTGCCATCTATGCTTGTATTATGGTTGCGAAATTTATAATACAATGAACCGGTCAAAAAAATATTAATTTTACTGATAACCGCACAGGTTTCTCTTAAATCACTTTTACAATGTTTTGACAGATATAGGCCTGACAATATTTAAAAATTTATAACTGCAGCCGTCAAATTACGTTTACTATTCCAGCTCTTCTCCCACATTCTTTTCGACTGACTCAATAAATCAGTTTAATATTAAAGATGAATCTTTTCAAGACATTAACTTTTTGAAGGGTGCCTTCGTTTTAAATACTTTTACAAAGAAATAAATATTAAATCTGACAGCCTTAAGTTTTTAAGGTTTGACTCCTAATCAAATAAGGGGCGTAGATTACGAAAACTGATACTTTGATTGAACCAAACCGTAACTAAGTTTCGGTAAATCTGGCGTTTATTAATTTGCCCGTCAGCGATCGCTCGTTAGTATACCTAATTTAACATAAGACCTAATAAGTACGATTCACACCTAACGGAACACATAGGAGCGAGTCAGTGCGCATCGGCGCGAATGGAAACGTAGCGAAGAGGACGCGCGTGCATCCGGGTGCAACCGCGCGTATTTTTGTGCATCTGCGCGGATTCGTGAGACTGAAAGTCAGTGCACCCATCTTTACTAATTATGTATAAGCACATTTTTCATGGGTAATCTTGTGTTGTTGCCTTTTTAATGAATCTTCATTAGAAGATAAAAGTCTAGACATTATTGCTTTGCTGTCTTTGTCTCATTAAGAAATTGCGCTAAAATCTTCTTTTACTATTACTATTTTGTATTTTTGGTTATACTTAACAACAAAGGTACATACAAACATACACGGTCGGTTGGAATCGAAAGTTAATTAATGTGCTGAACTAATTAAGACTCGCGTTTGAAAGGTCCATAACATTACAATAGTGTGAGCAAGCTTTTGTTATTTTGCTTTCAATTCTAGGTTTATTAATTCACTTGTTGGTTTAGTTGATATAGACAATGTCAATGAGGGTCAATAGCATGACACAATTTAGTTTCTCTGTATATTTTGTAATATTAAAATAAAGGCAACTCCTGTAATACACTGGCGCAGGACCCAGGGATTTTCAGGGAGGAAGACTTTCTCGCTGATCCGATCCGCCGCAGACGGACAGGGAGGCGCAGGCGTCTATATGGCGATCTGATGCCACCCTAAAAAAAGCCAGTGGGCGATAGATTGGGGAGTCTATCGTCCGCATCGCACGGCCCTTGAGTTGTGGTGATGTCCCAGGTGTGCCCGGACATCGCCAAAAGAGTGTGTAAAATTAAAGTATGAAGGCCCTGAAGTGGGCCGCGCTGGATGGGTCGCGAAAGTCATGCGTAGCAGTTCTCGTGGCCCATCCACCCAAGGCGAAAGTAGGCACACGGTGGAGTTTTTAGTGGGTGCGAGCCCCACATAACCACACTGCTTCCCCGGCAGTGTGACATGCGATAGGCATTTTCTCCGCTTGATAAAAAAAAAAAAGGACCCAGGGATTTCTTTGAAATGAACAAGCAAACTATTCCAATAAATATTTTCTTTTAGTATTCTGTATTTCCCGAAAATGGGACTAGGTTCCATGTAATAAGGTGAACACAACGCTATTTACTGCGAACAATTTCAGACCTCAGGCAGGCTAGAATGAGAATTTTCCAACAAAATAACCCAAAAATATTTACAAATCGACCTCAGGTCACACTTTGCAGACGTTTGTGATCACTAGACCAATGAATGAATTTCTGCACTTAGCATTATTACAATCAGATTATTTCGTAATAAAGATAATGGAAATTCGCTTCAGACAGAAAGCTTTGAACCTTTTATAAGGAAACTGATGGTGCTTAATAAATTATCGTTAAAATTTTAGATTAGAATCGCATCTCGTCCCATTTTCTGTTCCATTTGGGAAGATTAATTCGAGCGTAATATAGGCATATTTACGGAGGCACGCTGTTATGACGAAACTATTTAAACTACTATTTATAAACTATTAAGGCCAAGCCCGCACAGCGGTTTTTATTCGCGCGATTTTTATTTGCACTGTTTTTATTTTACCGCCCATATTTTAAATCGCCAGTGCGGGCAGTGCGGGCACCTGCATAATGAATAATATGTGTGTTACATATTTAGCGATAAAAAATCGCGCGAGTAAAAATCGCAATGCGGTGTAGGCCATTTCGATCTTTCATATTGAGGCCTGAGACGGCACAAGCATAATTTAACAATTTTATTGAACATTGTCGCTGCCATCTTTTTCAGGCTAAAAAGATGCGATTATAGGATGCTCATTAAAATATAAAAGGTTGGCAGATAAAAGAAAATCAATCGAATGAACAGAGGCTTATTTCTTATAACAATATTTTTTAACCTAAAATGGTTTATTTATTTATTAAGAAACTAATTACAGTAGGTAAAAGTTTTTCCTTAGTTCTTTCTAGTTATTTATAGCTCTGTATTTTGGTTTTCTTAAGGACTGGTACATTTACCTATTTGTTTTTCTTGTAGGAGATGTAGAAATGTGAGTATCACTACGAGGACATCTATATCCTCGTAGTCAAACTGATATGAAAAATTAGTATAACCACAAGGAAACAGCGATTATTTTATTTAAAAGTAAGCCCTCTGATTTGCAAACAAGGTTCACGTTAATACTTTACCTTTTATAAGTTTTAATGTAGGTAAACCTGTATTTAACGTTCATTATTTATGTCATAAAGAAATCCAATCAACATATCACCGATAGCCCTGTAAAATTGTGTTTTCTTACAACCTTTCGTTGAAAATGGTAACAATACGATTTGATTCCAGAGATAGCATTTTTTATTATTATTTGAAATGTATATTATATGAAATCTAAATATGAAATATTCCAGCATTCAGATGAATATGGAATTGTAGATGAATAGACTCAGACGAACCAAAACCATTTCAAATCTTGCCTGTAGGCATACAAAACGCATTATATTACCATTAGATCTTTAACAATTCATCAGATAAATATATTAAACTAGATGTTATTGTAATGTGTAATTATAATGTATATGATGTGTTTCTAATTAAATGGTATGAATTTTTATTCAATTCTATAGAACGCTAGAGTAACCGAAGACCCTCATTATGTAGTCTGAATAAATAAAATTGAAATATGCAATGTTATTGAAATTAATTATAATGATGGTATCAAAAAGTCTGAATTCGCAAATTATTAGAGAGAATTATTTTTATGAAAAATATTTCTTTAGGTTGGTATGCGTTAATTTATTTGTATATTTTTTACGGGCCCTGCGTCTGCTCCTATGAAGGAATCGATTTGATCTTTAGGGAAACGTTTGTCAAACCTTACTTGTTTAGGAGCGGTCGCAAATCACCAACAGACCTAGAGATTTTTTGTTGCTTATCTGCCCGATTTTATTCCAAAAAATTCGACGGCTAATATTACAACTCGTGAAACGATTGTTGCACTCGTGAAACACTGTGCCAGAAAAAAATTATATGATTATTTGGGGACTATGTACAACACTTTTTTTTTTTTTTTTATAGTATAGGATGGCGAAACGAGCTAAAGGCCCACCTGATGTTAAGCGGTTACCTTTGCCCATAACAACTTCAATACCACCTAGGCAGTTGCCTAAATGGCATCGCAAGTCGGTTCGCCAAACTGAGACATGAAGATGGAAAGTCTCATGTGATTGTAATTTCACCGGCACCCGTACCCTTCAGACCGAAACACAGCAATGCAAGCATCACTATTTGGCGGAGAATTAGATACGGTGGTAGTACTTCCCCGGACGAGCTCTTTCACAAAGGAGCTCTACTACTTCTGAAACTTCCTACTTTTAGAGTTATGAAAGCAATTACTTCTTGCCGCAATAAAAGGTCTCAAAATAATTTTATGATTAATATTTAACCTAACGTAATTAAAATTGAAATTTTTGGCAGCTTCCCACTAATGAATAACCATCCCATCGTTGGGAACTTCGTTCCGTGAAATGAGTAATCTCAATTTCAATAATTAATTTACAATAATAATAACATGTATTCAATAGGGGTGAGTATGCTCGATGATTTTCATCGCTCTGTTTTCTTACAGTTCACTCGCTTGATTGGTTTAATAAACCAATTTACTTTATTTTATTTTTGGACTTAATTATACACGTAACAAAAAAAAACCCTAAAATAAAACTACACCTAAAGCTAAAAACTATAAGAGAGCATCAAAATATTCCTCCGCGCCGCTTTCAACTGGTAACGTGCCCAGAAGACTGGCAGCATTGCCGCGTTGTATGGCAAAGTAAAGGCCAACCTTCTGGTCACGTGAAGTGTCGACTAACCGTTTAGAAATATTTCTAAATAAAAGACGAGCACTCGGACCCCACGACCCGAGGGTTTTGACCCCAAACGGCTCGAAAATATAATTATTGCTAATTAAGTTATTATATTTTCGCCGTTTGAGGTTCTCCGCAGCCACAGCGGCAGCACCAGCACAGCTCGCTGAACTAGGCAGATGGGATGGCGCAATGGTGTCAACGCAAGTTGCGTCCCACACCAAAGGCCTACCCATCTTCCATGGTAACAAAGACATACCATCATTATTATTATTCATCATTTACTTTATAAAAGCCTGATAGAAACATATTTTTTTCTCAAATCATAATATTTTGTTACCTTAGAATAATTAGGCTGTTACAATATTTTTTTTTATAATAAAAAGCTGTAGATTTCGTACGAAGTGGTTATTGATCAGTAAAAAAAATCTATAATTTAAAACAGAAAAAAAAACACTCAACTCACTATACCAAAAGAAAAAAAAAGAAAATTGCTCCTTCCTGCAGTATATGTTTCACCACTATCTCGTATTCTCCCACTGCTTTCTCTAAGAATTATATTGTATTATACCGAGGATCTATTATAGATCCTTAAGACCCAGGAAGTTCAGCACTGTGAGAACTTCTGTGCATCAGATAGCCCCACATAATTACCCAAATTTTTCGCTTCCTAACGGGACACTTACAGTAAGTCTAAAATAAAATAATTTTGTGATTTAGAAAAAAGTAATTATATTCTCAGTAGGTTCCAGTTTATTATTAGGTTACAAAATAAAATAAACTTAGGGTAAATTAGTACCCACTTTAATTGTATTCTCTATACTATATTCAAACTAGTAAACTTGAGAAACCAAAATCCGTTTGTTCTAAAGACACCCTCAACAATTAAAAAATACCTTCGTAAAACTTCTCTACAATAAACGTTCACACAATGTTAACTCCGTTATATGATCCCGAACTCTGCTGCTTACATAAGAATAAATAAAATTGTATTTCCTTCATTCATACACATTAAAGTTTCAAAACATAACTTTCGAGTTTTAAATCATTTTTATGAACTCAGATGTATAGTTTCAATGAATCTCCGAACATTAAATTGTTTTATGGCAATTAAAATGTCATAAAAGATTATTTATTATTTCCACACGAATTTTTGTTCTACTTCATATGAATATTGATATAAATAAATTATCTAAATATAAACATTCAATGATTTATTGATAAAAATAAAACAAATAAGATGCATGTATGTTAAGTATATTTTTAAATAACCTTTGACTTAGACTTTTTTTTTTCATGACACGTTTTTTTAAAATAAATGTATAATTGAACTTGTTTTAACAAGTTTAATTATATTATTTAAATTGCTTTTCCTGGCGCTTCTCCTGCCACCACGAACGCTGCAAAGATTTCGAAACGTCAGGAAAACCATTTTAAATAATATACGCGATGTAATCCGGTTAACTTGTTTTATTTCAATGTGCAGTGATCGCGAAAACCCATGAAATTATTAAAAGTACCTGAGTCTTCTATAACATTTATTTACCTTTGTATTTTTTACGTCTATAGGTATCCATTATATTAAAAATTGTTTTAAGGTAAATTTTTTAGGTATTTAAATACTTTATTATAAGTTGAGTGGGCTCGTACCCTTCAGACGTTCCAATCGACCAATTAAAGAATCTGATAGGCGTGCTTTGAGCAGAAAATTTTAAATTATGATGTATCTGAGCACATTTGTAAAGAATTTGAAAATAGTACATTACTGTCGAGGCCTGAAATGAAGCAATTTACGGCCGAGTAATATTGGAAGTACGAGGCGAAGCCGAGTACTTCCCAAGTGATTTTGAATGGACGAGGCGCAAGCCGAGGCCGTTAATTGCTATTTCGGCCGAGACTTGTATAGTACTTTTCTCTCATTTGCGAGGAAACACAACACTAATTAATTCAACAGTATCTCATTTTCATTCACACCAATTCGCCCGCGCGCGGTTCTTGTGCTATTTTCAAAGATTTGAAAAAAAAAATGCGCATTCAGCCTGTATAATGATAAATATTTTGTACCTAAAAACACCTAATTTATGTAAGTGTGTACTTAAAAACCTCGGTAGCATAATTTAAAAAATAAGAAGTGTCCAGCAATTTCTATTATTGTCCTGTTGGACATTACCGGCCTGTTATTTCGTTGCGTACGGAAAAGAGCCGATTGTTGTATTCTTTTTTTTGAATAATGAACCAATTTCCGAGCAAGTGGGAGAAAAAATAATTATTTTCACAGAAAAGTAAAAGTTATTATAATTTTGCTAAAAAGTCAATACAACGTGTTATTGAAATAACTGAAAACCTCTTAAGGGGTTATTGTACTAATCAGTATGAACAACTTTTACAACTAATATGTCGAAAAAAAAATCTGTTGATCCCTACATTTGTGTTCACATACATCGACACTGACCTAGACCGGGGTGGTTTGCATGCAAAATAGAAGGCATATTCCCAGCAGCGGGATTTGCGGAGACTGGATATAATGATTTTATGAAATTTTTGTCGAATATTACACACAAGTAGTAGAGTAATAATAATAATATAATAATAAAAATCGTTTATTTCTCCTCACATAATACAACTATTGTACACATAAATATTGCATTTTTACAAACATAGATTATGTGAGGAGCTGGTGTCTGAGATAGGTATAGCCCTGTACTACAGATCACCAGGTCCTTACCCCACGGTAAGAAACTATAGGTTAACAAATAGCCTCCTCCTTTTTGAAGTCGGTTAAAAATAGAAATACATTTCGATTCAGGTTGTAAAGTGAAGCTTATATAGGGAGAAATAGCGTGTGTGTGTGTTTGTGTGTGTGTGTGTGTGTTTGCGTGTGTTGTGCATGTTTGTAAGTATATTAGGTATGTCAGTATATGTTTTTTCTTATTAGCTTAGTAGAGAGAGTAGAGTAGTAGTTGTAATATTAAAGTAGTTTTTTTTTAAATTCATGTAATCTTGTTGTGCAATAAAGAGGATTATTATTACAATAAAACAAAGTTTAACCGGATTAAATCGCGTATATTATTTAAATTTGTTTTCCTGACGTTTCGAAAGCTTTGCAGTATTTCGTGGTTGCAGGTAGACTAAGATGACAAGAGTCTTTACAGATATTTAAAAAAAAAAAAAATTATCTACCGTACATTATTAATTAACATTGTTTCGATGCACGCAGTAATCACTCACAATATCATTATTTTACAGTGTTGCGTGCTATTTGGGTCATGATTAATTTTAGGACTGGGTTTCAGTTTTTAGTTCTGGTTCTGGTTCTGGGTTTTTAGGATTATTATTATTATTTATTATTATTTTCTCAGCAAGCCGGCAAAACTGATGACACGGGCCTAAGCCAAGTGTTTATCAGTGAAGTTTCTTAACTTCACTCTTGTTGGAGTAACTATTAAAGTTAATCACGATGAGTCAGTTGATTATCTGGTTCACATTGCAGGAACTTTCTTACTAGTCTGCACGTGTTTAGTATCGCCGCTTTCTGCATTAAATGGTAGGTGCTCGGAGGGAGATTTAGGGTGTTAAGGGACTGGTGAAGCTGTTTGGGTATTACTCCTGTAGTAGACAGCACTATAGGGACAATTACTACTTATTATTATTATTTTTGCAGATATTTATTCAAAATAGGACAGGACGTTCGTGTCAGCGTTTTTCTGTGTCATGACCTGCCAAAGAATACCAGGCCCCTCAGAAAGTATTGCGAAAAAAAGTTTTTATATATGGGAGACTGGCCAGTTATAATGTTTTTCGAAAATATGATTATTTATAAGTAAAAATAAGTAAGTTCCAATTTCAAAATTTCCCTCCACATTTTTTGCGAGTTAATTCAAAGTATTGTGTCTCACTGAAATATGGATCTGCGCCGGGAACATTTTAGAGCTATGATTTTATACGATTTCAAGTGTCGCCTGAAACCGGATGAATCGTACGATAGACTTCAAATGGCATTCATGGATGAAGGCCCTTCCAAGGCAACCGTGTATCGTTGGTATAACGAATTCAAGCGCGGTCGACCAACTTTGGGGGATGACGAAAGAAGCGGTCGCCCTTTGACGGCTGTTACCGAAGAAAACGTGCTAGCAGTGAAAAATTTAATCCAAGACAATAGGCGAATTACATATCAGGAGATTCAACACATATTGAAGATTGGATCGGGAAGCGTTCACGAGATTCTACACAGCCATCTTCGCGTGAGGAGGATAGTATCACGCTGGGTGCCGCACAACCTCACCGATGCTCAGAAGCAGGCCCGGGTGGAATGGTGCCGTGATATGCTTAACAAATTTGAAGCAGGCTCGTCTCGGCGTGTTTACGACATCGTTACAGGTGATGAGTCCTGGATTTATCAAAGCGACCCAGAAACCAAGCGCCAGTCGACTGTTTGGGTGTTTCAAAATGAGCCAACGCCTACCAAAGTGAAGCGATCTAGAAGCGGGGGTAAGATTTTGATCGCTAGCTTTTTTAATTTGACTGGCCACTTGGTATCAATTCCCTTACGGGATCAAAGAAGCATTAATGCCGAATGGTATACTACCAAATGTTTGCCAGAAGTTTTCTCTGTTATAAGCAACAAGCGACCAAACACAGGGCTCCGCGGGCTACTGCTCCACCACGACAATGCACCTGCGCACACCGCACTCAAAACGAGGGACTTCCTGGACAGCACGCCAGTCAAACTCCTGGGTCACCCTCCTTACAGCCCTGATCTAGCACCGTGTGACTTCTTTTTATTCCCAAAAATGAAAAATCAGCTCAAAGGGATACAATTTTCGTCGCCGGAAGATGCGCTGGCTGCGTTCGAGCAGGCTGTAAACGAGGTGTCTGCGGCGGACTGGAAAAAGTGTTTTGAAAACTGGTTTAGGCGCATGAATCTTTGTATAGAGGCTGGTGGAAAGTACTTTGAAAAGATTTGATAAAAATATATGTACGTATAGAACAATTTTTTTTAGTTTCGCAAAACTTTCTGAGTGTCCCACGTATATCATCGTTTGGGTACCTCTTTAAAATGTGTTGACAACCATTCTAAGTGGTCCAGATACGCTCTCTTGACTCCTCAATCCTCCCCCATGCGTTCGACGTGACGGAGCCATCGCATTGTACTTTGATCACGCCGGACGTAATCCGGTGGGTAGGCTGGTATCGCTGGGGAGATGCTGTGGAGGCTGATCTGCGCAAGCTACTAACTGGCGAGATATCACGCAGGATCGTCCAAAGTTCTCGTTTCGAAAGCCATAACTCTCTTTGGGACGCTGAGCCAGAGAAGTTAGTAAGTAACCATTATAAGTAGAAATTTTCGTGTATGAGTTATTTTACAGATACATATCTTCACATGGACAAACGTCCTTTTGGTAACGTACATTTTAAAACTCAGCATTGAGTCTATAATCATCTTATATGACGTTATGCAACGTGTCATTGAACTAACTGAAAACCTCTTAAGGGGTCATTGTACTCATTAGTTTGAACAACTTTCACTATGGACCAACCCTGAAATCGCGAAAAAAAACATCTGTTCCCTAAATTTCTTTTAGATTTTTTTGCGATTTCAAGGTTGGTCACAGTAAAAGCTGTTCATACTCATGAGTACAATTGTACTTTATTGTTGTTATTGAAATAACTGAAAAACTCTTAATGTATACAAAAACACCTTGTATACATTTAGTAGTAGTAGACTCCTTGTGAAAGAGCTCGTCCAGAAAAGTACTATACTACCGTAGCTATTTCTACCGCAAAACAGTAATGCTTATTTTACTACTTTACTGGTGAATCTACCTTGTTTTTTTGTCTCTGAGTCACCCTAAGGCTATCTGATAGAGAACGTCTATGGCGTTAAGACCGCCTTTGTACCTAGTTTTAAATAAATAAAATAAATAATGCTTGCATTGCTGCGTTCCGGTGCCAAAGGTATCGGTGCCGGTGGAATTACAATCATATGAGACTTTCCATCTATTTGGCAAACAGTTGGCAAATCAATTTTGGCAACAGCCAAGGTGGTATTGCAGTTGTTATGGGCAAAAAAACCATCATGTGGTGGGCCTTGAGTTCCATACCAATACCTTTTTTTACTTTCTACAACTGTTAAACAGCAGTTTCAAGTCTAAATGAAAATACAAAAGTCCCCAAACCCTCCATACATAAATCACAATTACGCCTAACATTTTCTTAAGAACATAACAAATGAACGTATTACAGTATAACTCCAAAATATTTGTGCAATTCCCCAAGTTTTATTACAAAATATTAGTATAAATGTACCATTTGGCTCTTATAAAGTTATATGAATAGAGCTGCCAGCTTGCAGCTTAATTCTGCGAATTAAAATTAGTAAAACAAAAAAAGCTTAATAATACGTGAGGGACCATCTCCTAAACGTACAGTCGTCCAAATATAACAACAACAACAACAAACAAACAACAACAAACAAACAACAACAAAACAACAACAAAAACTACAAAACCAACAATACTGGTTTTGGTAACAAAACTCGAGAACTGCTAGACCGATGTGGCTAATTATGGTTTTAAAATATTTGTGGAAGTCCAGGGAATGTTTAAATGGTGAGAAAATGTAGAAAAAAGGAAAATACTAAAAACAACAATTTAATTTTCCCATACAAACTGTTCCTACCTGTCAAACATTTGATGTTTTGAACGGGAGTTCGGTATGGTAAACTCGGGTCCCCTCTAATTTAAAGAACGTATTAAATTAGATTTGGATGAAATTTTGTGTGTATGTTTCAATGGATTCCTGGATGGTTTAAAAACACAATTGGACCCGGTAGGTGGCGCTGCTGTCGGTATGTCACTGATCTCCTAAACTGATAGATTTTAATGATATTTTTTGTGTAGGTACGTTCGAGACCGGGTCCCTGCGAGGTTTGAATTAACAAATGGACCCGGTAGGTGGCGCTGCAGTCGTTGTGTCACCAAATTTGATTTGCTGAACAATTGATAACATGGGACGGGACATGGGACGGGACGGAACATGTGACATGGGGGACGGGATGGGACGGGACATGTGACATGGGGGACGGGACATGGGCCGGGACGGGACATGGGACATGAGACGGGACATTGGACATGGTACGGGACGGGACATGGGACGCGACGGGACATGGGACAGGACGGGACATGGGACGGGACGGGACATGGTACGCGAATGGTCATGAGGCGGGACTGGACATGGGACGAGATAGTGAGATAGTGGGATAGTGAGATAGTGGGATAGTGACTGGACTGGACTGGACTGGACTGAATTAACAGGATCCGTCACGTAGGTTAGCAGAATTTAACGCGAGCGAAGCTGCGGGTAAAAGCTAGTATTTATTATAGAATTACTTTTAATAGAGATATATACCCTGAAATCACGAAAAAAAAATCTAGTGTTCCCTACATTTTGTCGATTTAAGAGAACACAAATATAGGGACCAACTGATTTTTTTTTCGCAATTTCAGGCTTGGTCCTATAGTAAAAGTTGTTCATAATGATGAGTACATTGACATTGATTACCTTTTCGGGAACTAAGCGATTAAAATTTCAGCATGTATATAAATTCAGTATGTAAAATTGCATTCATTAGCTTTCATCCATTTCAATCACCGTTACTTTCATAATGAAATGAAATGAAAATGAAATGAAATCATTTATTTGAAATGAAATGAAATGATTACATTAAAATTATTCTCATGTTATTATTTATTTTCTGTTGCTACATGTTTTTCTTCATAGCCGTTATCATTCACTGCTGAAAATGTCTGTGCCTTTATTTTGATGAAAACCACACGGGAAATCATGTATACATATATTTGACGTGTAAAGCCGCCAGTGCAGATTGACACACCATCTGTAGGCCTGGAGGTTGCCACTAAGTTACTAGATACGCAGTCGCAGTCCCAAGTGCCGTATTGTGTAACTCACTCGCGATCGCAACCATTTTGATGTAGGTCTATGTCATAGAAATCTAAATAAAGGTAATATAAGTGACAAAGGCGCGTGAACTTGTCGCCGCGTACAGTATTCGTTGAGATATGTCATTCCCATACATTTTGACTGTTTTCTATAGCGTTCTTATTCTTATTCTTTATTGTACACTAGAAAAATACAGTACCTATTAACTTACAAATAGAAATTACATGTACAAAGGCGAGCTTAACTCAAAAATGAGTTGCATTCTTCTTCAATCGTGTCGACATGAGCTACATTATGATAACAGCTCATGCCGTGGGGAAAAGATTAGCCAGTCAGCAGGTTGGTAGCGGGGCTGACTGCCCAGGGTGCGCCGGACGATCAATTAAATATCGTCACTCGTGGAGGCTCTTTTAATGCATCTATAGCGTTGTCGATTGTAGATTCTGAACTTGGCTAGGGGGGCAGGTGTCTTTTAGGGCACCAGTGCGCGAACAATTTGCTTGATCATGTGTGCTGTTTTGGACGCAGAGTCACAAAAATTGTATTTTACAGTATATTTAACAGCGGAATTTTTAGGCTTAATTTATTTTGCATACAATGCTAGAAACACGCTGAGCTTGATTGCGTATTTATGTGTTGGTGGCTGAAAACCGGTGACACGCGTTCCTGTAGTAAAAGACAGTAGATAACATTTCTATTACCTTATTATTTAGATTTTTAAGGTCTATTTTCATTGCATAGCATGTTTTGACAATCCGTCATATTATATATTATTTTGCGTGGTGTATTGTTATAGGCAATACACCACGCAAAATGTATTGCTGTAATGCCAAAATTAAAGCAGTTGTAATTGTGAGTTCATTACACAATAACCCGATTGATAAATAATTCTGATCGATCGGCACTGGACTAATATCCAGACATGTCATGTAGTGTATTTAGAATTAAAAACCCTTATTAGAATTGAAAATTGGAATTGAAGTTTGGTTGATTGACCTATTTAATTATAAAAATCCGGCCATGTGCGAGTCGGACTCACGCAGTAAGGGTTCCGTACCATCCATTGACCTGATACCTCATAGAAACTGATTTAATTAACGAGAGTTCATCAAAAGACAACAACGCACCGTGTGTGAAATATGAATTTTTGCATCTCTTTCTTACGCAGGTACTACCACATATGTCTATCTTTGCCCTATTTTTAGTATTTGTTGCTAAACTACATAGTATGCACTATAATCGGGCCAAGTTTGACGCTGGTATGTATTACGGCGTCATTTATAACTTGAAATGACAGCAACAGCGAACTGTCGGTGTACAGAACAAGGTATTGTTGGATTACCGTATATTTACTGTCTCATAGCTATTCTGGATTTCTGGCATATCTCTATTTCTATTCCGGCATACAGCCTCAATTTGAGGTTATGACGTCAACCCTGAGACGTCTGCGCAAAACCTTTTCAACAGAATGAGGTCATTTCGAATGAATTCTCGAATGGATCATTAGGGTTCACATTGTAGCTATTCAATATTTCAACCTAACAACCTATTTAGGCACAAACTGCTTCTTTTTTTGCTAAGTTTTTGATGGAAATCAGAGATCCATTTTCTTTTATTGAATTTTTCTATAAATGTTTGTCTCGTATGGAATCATTGTGGGAATTAAAAGTTATAGTTATTAGTAGAGACCGGATTATATGCAACATAAATATGCATGAAAAGTGCTTGAAATATGCACGAAAATTGGCAGAATATGCGAAATTAAATGATACATTTTAGGAACCCAAAAAAAGAAGAAATTTAAGTTTTCCTTCCGACCAGTTTCAAGCTCGAACGGAGCCCTTAATCATGAGCTGGTTGCGCGGCGGCGTCGCGCACCAAAACTGGAAACTGCTTCCTGATGGGAGTCCCCTGACCGCACAGGTTTTTTTTATTACTGTTGAATAATGACATAAAGGAATAAAAAAATCATCACTTATTAACAAACCTACGTTTTAATATCAAATGACGGTTTTTTTTTAAATATTTAGGACATTAATTACACAGCACCATCTAGTCCCAAACTAAGCAGAGCTTGTACTATGGGTACTAGACAATGGATATAATACTTATATACTTTTTTTTTGTAAATACTTACTTATAATACATAAGAAACACCCAGACCAACACAAACACTTATGTTCATCACACAAATATTTGTGTCCTGTGGGAATCGAACCCACGATCTCGTGATCAGCAGTCCGACACTCGAACCACTAGACCACAGACGTCAGAATTATAATGTCATGATGTCTAATGTGCTTTTTATTTGCACTCAAGAATGTTTCTTTAAAATGTAACCGGTTACTCCTGTTACGGTATAAAAGAAAACGTACACAAATTATCTTTGTTTTTTTTCCTTATTCCGTTACAATTTAACCAGCTTTTTCTTTGCTAACGAGATAGGATCAGAAAGATTTTTGTTGAGATTTATTTGAACATAATGTAAAGTTGCCCGTTTTAGCTGATTGATTATGATAACGAATGCCATCAAAGCCTTTTAGTTCCTAAGTGATGAAACGACGATGAAAGAAAAAAGTTGGTTCCATTAGTTGCTAAAATACGTACATCCTTTTTCCTACTATCCCTACTATGTAATTTAATACCTAAATGTGAAAGAATGGATGTTGTTTTATTTGTCCTTCAATCGTGCTGAAACATTTGAATCGATTTGGATGAAATTTTACACACAGATAGACCATATTGAACTATATTTACGGGACTTGTCGCGCACAATAAAATCAAAACATAACAAACATTTTGACTAACCTCGACGTTTCGGCCAATGCAACTTGGCCGAAAAGTCGAGGTTAGGTTAGTATAAATATTCTGTGATACTGGCGTCCATTCATTTCTGCTTCAATCGTTTAGCTTCACGCCCAATGGCGCGGTCGTGATTCCCGATAGCCCACCTTTAGATCGATTGGTAGTGCTAATTTGAATATATTATATTATAATATTGGTTTTAGAAAATCAGAATTATTACCATTTAGGTATGTACCTCGAAATAAATTTTCAGCTCTTCAACTCAAAGGTACCTAATAACTTACAATTTTGTTTTTATACATATAAAATACCTACTAAAAATTGTTACAAAACTTAGTGACAAGCAAAAAATTCAAAAAGTGAAGATTTCTCTCAAGTTAAATGGTAGTCATTCTGATTTACGGAAGAAAATATTGTCAGTTTTTCAAATCAACACTACCAGTCAATTCTAATATTGATATAGAGTCTACGATTTTAGTTTTCAACTACTGTTACATTGCTCCGATATAGGAGCAATTGCCCGGGCAATTTTTCCGTTGTTTGACTTCTGCGGGTTTCTGTAATATCTTTGCCACGGAAGAAAATTGACCTAATTTCAGAAATAAAGTTTTCTAAAAAAGCCAGGGAAATGTAATGACGTTCCTGACCTTCTTCTCTGTCCATTGTAATTATTCAGCAATTTCCATTCTAATGTCTCTTGCAATTTTCATAAAGAAGCCATTTTGTTGACAAAAATCTTTCTGAGAATACGGAAGGCTCCATGACAACGTTTTCTTCCATAAAATGAACAGAAATTTTCATCATATCTGTATATATTTGTATCATTGAGTTGTTTATTTCACACATCGCTTCCTTTAATATCAGTAGAAAAAATTACATAGCTATGCATATTGCATAGAAATATTATAATTACTAGATTGCCTGTGGCTTTGCCCGCGTATAATTTGGCTAATCACAGAGGGACTTATCCCGCATCCCTCGGGAACTATTTTATTCCAGGGATAAAAAGTAGTAATGTGACTTGGGGTAAGTCGGGACACAGGGTAAGTTCGTTCAAATGGATAACAAAAATCCCATTAGTTCTACCTTGGAACTGTTTAGGAGAACTAGTGGGAACGAACCGATTTTACGCAGAGTGTGGTGACATTTTTTATTCATTATCATTCATCATTTCAGCCGAAAGACGTCTCCTGCTAGACAAAGGCCTCCCCCAAAAGGGGGGATATGCCATAATTGCCACGCTTGGCAAGCGGGTTGGCGATCGCAGTTGGGTGTTCTTCTTCTTCTTCTTCTTCGTGTCAATGGTACAATTTTCATATACTGCTGGCCAAGAAATTTGCCACTTTAATTGCGTCAAAATGTATGGGAATGACATATCTCAACGAATGACTTTTTCGTTGAGATATGTCATTCCCATACATTTTGATTGTTTTCTACTAGCGTTGACAATTGTAGATTGTCAACTTGGCTATGGGGGCAGGTTATGGTTCATCTATATGCCAAATTTCATCCAAATTCATTTGGCCGTTTCAGTGTGATTGAGTAACAAACATCTTCACAAACTTTCTTTATTTATAATATTAGTGGGCTCTCATCTCCGTCATCTAAGACTAATCGATGGATACAACGATAACACAATAGATAGGTACCTAACTATTATTTATATTATTTTCTAACCGTTAAGAAATTAACATTACAATTAAAATACTGTGTTTTATGTCCAACAAGTTTTGGGGCCCATATTTCATAATAGTTATTTGTGCAACAAGAGAGCAAAGTTGTTTTTTGCTGCGAGTGCTGATTTTGAATCCTGAGTGTGGCGAGGGATTCAAAGGCACGAGATGCAAAAAACTTTGCTCTCGTGTAACACACATAACTTTTCACTTCAGCAGCGAGAACACTTTAGGAGATAAAATAATAAACAGGAATAGATTGAAATAACTATTTATTGTGAATCAAAATAATTGACATTGTAGGTAGAGGTACCAATTCAATAAAAAATTGAACATTTTAAAAGTTAAAAGTTTTAGCCTAATGCCCAACTGACATTATTTTTAGAAAAGATACGAGTTTTGCGTATGTTTCAATATGCACGTTATGTTTTGTTTTTAAAGTAGCTTTCAACATTGAGTAAATACTCCACATTGTAGATGATCGCCTCATCTGTGATAAATCTAAAAAATAAGATAGCAACACCGTCTCCGAAAAACTGCTTGCGCCCTTTGTGAGTCTCCATTCATTGAAGACATGTGTTGAGTCATCCTACTCAACAGCACCATCAAGACCAAGAGGAGCGGGGCAAGTGGCGTGTCATCAGCTCCACCGCCTCCCGCGCGCCTACTCATACCGCCAGTCAGCTGTTGCACCCGACGAGGCACGGCCGCGCTCGCGCATATTAACATCTCATTCATTGTTTTTACCGATCGACCGTTATGTACATGTTTTAATTCGTATAAATCATTACAGTCATTTTATACAGTCCGCTATATTTTCATTTCTCTTCCACAACGAGTTATCGTCACGTTCACATGGTACCTACGCTTTCAGATATTTCTCGCGAGACTTCTCAGGTAGGAAACTTAATTCTGCATTAATAACTTGTTGTTTTAACTCTTCCGGTGTTAAAATACTGTTCTCGTCGCTAGTTTCACTCATATTTTACGATTATTTTTAATTATTCAACTCTTTACACCAGCCACGAAATTTTATTCCCGCTCTTTTATTTAAATTAAGGCGTGTTCGGAAATAGCACCCATGATATTTTATTATTCAAAATATATTACGTAACATTATTGAAACTAGAAATAAATATTTACAGGTTAAATATCAGTTTTATTTGCAGTAAATACTTATTTTCGTTTAAATACAACAATAAGTTAAAAATTCAATAAATTACATTAAAAGACATAATTATCTTTTTGCAAAATTTCTTTAGTTAGTACGAAATTCCGAACGTGTTTGTCTTTGAGGTCGAATTCAAAATCGGAACTTCGAAAGGGCTGGTCTTTGTCTCTCTCTCTTTCTAATGGCGGGAAAGAGATAGAGTGTGAATGTTTAACCCAAGGCTGAAAAAGATATTCGCGGATTTCTGAAAAAAAAAAAAAGTTACTTAAACCTACATGTTTGAGCTACTGAAGTGAAAAAAATATTATTCACTTACGGCCAAAATTAATATCCAATCTATCTACGATTTACCCTACTAGAGATAGAAATTTGATATATTTTGTATGGAGCTTATGTCAAAATCCTATCTCTAGTAGGGCAAATCGTGGATAGATTGGATATTAATTTCGGCCGTTAATCACCTTATAATACTCAAATGTACTAATAACTCACAGTTTACAAGATATCGATTTAATTAAAATTAAAACTATATTTGGAAGGTCAGGTCAAAAATCTTCAGGACATTGTACTTATTTACTTCTTAAAGCTAGACAACACTCATTAAACTCGTTCAAAAAAATATGCACAGCGTCGCCCGGCAATTCCACTATCTTGCCACAGAATATGTTGCATATTTTAAAATACCTTGTTAAGGTTAGCTAGTTTTTGGATGACAAATATTTTCTTGTACTTAAGTCTGCACATAATCCCCTCAATGTCTTAGAGACGGAAAATGTTGACTTTTCATCAAGTAGAAGAATATTTAATTAAGCTTAAGGTAACTAGATTATTAATTATATAAATGAGGAGCAGCATCTGCCCGTTAGCTCATAATATAGTATTACAACCACCGACCGCTTTGTTACCGAGAGCCTTGTTACGTTTGTTTCAGCGATTTATAGAAAGGCCCATTGTTTGATGATCTTGAGGGTTGGAGGCCTTTTCAATGATTTGCGACTGATTTCAGTTAACAGTTTAATCTTCTCATAACAAGGTAAAAACAACGTGCGTACAAAAGTATCGGAAAACAAGAAGTGGCGGACATTTTTATGTTAAACATGAATTGCGAGAATAACGCGCTGCTATTGGTCCATCTAGCGAAATCTGGTGCGTTCAGTAACTTCAATTATTTATTATTCTGGATTATGCTTAGACATGCCCCTGGCCTTGGAAGCTCCGTCGTCCAACATCTTGTCATCATCTTCATTGAACAGAGGACAAATTCGTGAAAATGCACGTCTGAAGACTCCTGAGGCTGTCTGGATGTCAGCTACTCGAGAAACTCCATCTTTTCCGGGAAATGTGGATATGATGCGTCCCAGTCTCCACTTCAGCGGCGGTGTATTGTCTTCTTTAATGATGACTAGCGTATCAGGCTGAAGATCAGCTTGGTTTTTTTTCCATTTTGATCGAACTTGCATTTCTGAAATATATTCTTTGTTCCATCTATTCCAGAAGTGTTGTCTGATTTGCTCTAATCTCTGGTAGCGTGTGAGCCGGTGAACAGGAACATCAGTTAGCTGTTCAGTTGCGGGCGCTGTCAGGAGACGACCAACCAGGAAATGAGCAGGACTCAAGGGAAAGAAATCATTAGGATCAGTGGACATGGGACTAATGGGGCGTGAATTCAGAATGGCTTCAATCTGGCATAATACAGTGCTAAACTCTTCAAAAGTTAGGTGTGCGTTACCAACTACTCGTAGCAAGTGGTGCTTGCAAGATTTGACTCCAGCCTCCCACAATCCACCAAAATGAGGCGCATACGGTGGAATAAAAGAAAATTTTATATTCTGATTAGTAGCATATTCAATAATATCACTCGAACAATTTGATATAAATTTTGAAAATTCATTAGCGAGGCCTACAAAATTCTTACCATTGTCAGAAATAATTTCTACAGGTTTGCCACGTCGAGAAATAAATCTCTTTAAAGCAAGTAGATATGCGTCAGAAGTAAGGTCGCTGACGAGTTCTAAATGTAAAGCACGAGTTACTAAACAAATGAACAGGCATATGTAACTTTTTATTAATCTGGAGCCCCTACCTTTGCGGTTCAGTACGAGCACTGGTCCAGCATAATCTACACCGCTACGGAAGAATGGAAGACACGGCGTGATTCGCTCCTCCGGTAAGTTGCCCATAATAGGTTGCAAGGTTTTACTTCTCAACCGTGTACAAGTAACGCATTCACGTACAGATTGATTAGCGAGTATTTTACCACCAACAGGCCAGTATGACTCACGTATATTGTATAGCAACGCTTGTGGCGCAGCGTGCTGTAGCCGCTTATGTTCGGCACGAAATAATAATACCGTAAACCAATGTTTTGATGATATTAAATAAGGATGTTTCTTATTAAGGTTAAACCAAGACGAATTTTGTATTCTCCCACCGACACGTATTATTTTATCTTTATCAATAAATACATTTATGTTGCAAATATTATGTTTGTTCTTCAAACCTTTATTATTAATTAATAATTTATATTCTTCGGGGAAAGACTCCTGTTGGCTCAACCTTACTAGCGTGACGGTAGCATGCCTTAGTTCATCGACAGTCAGAGGTCCGCTGCGAGTATTATTTTTATGGAGTGAGTTATGTATAAAACGCAATGCGATTGCACAAGCTCGATTCATGCGATTAAATTGACTAAATCTTTCGAAAGGAAACACTGACTTAAATGATTTGTCTGTTGAGCTAAGGAATGAGTTTACAGATTTTACTGGTTTTATTTCAGGCAGTTCAGTCTGTTCTGTGTGAGGAATTTTCAAACTTGACTGACTACAGTCAAACTCAAAATCATGAAGGAACTGTGGCCCCTCCCACCATAACGTGGAAGACTTAAGGTCTTCCAGTCCGATTCCACGAGAAACTAAATCGGCTGGATTGTCTTTACCACTCACATGGCACCAAGGAAGTTCTTTTGTGATTTCATGAATCTCAGCCGCTCTGTTCTGAACGAACGTTTTCAATCGGTTAGGGGCCATGCGTAGCCAACCAAGGACGATAGTGGAGTCACACCAAAATATTATATTGTCGAAGTGACAATGAAGCGATTTGCGAACTTTATTATATAGCCTAGCACCTAGTAAGGCCCCGCACAGTTCCAGTCTGGGGATGCTAACAGGATTTAAGGGCGCGACCTTGCCCTTTGAACAATACAATCTAACAGTTACCGATGAGTCAGCCCTAATCGTGCGCACATAAATACAGGTTCCGTATGCAGACTCCGAGGCGTCCGTAAAAATGTGTAGTTCAATACGTGTCGGCTCAGCGCACATAACGTGTCGCGGCACGCGTATGTCGTTGAGGATTGGCAGAGAACTCGCGAAACGGTTCCAAGTGCATATGACGTCACGAGGAACTTCATCATCCCAACCTATCTTCAATAACCATAGTTTTTGTAATAAAACCTTGGCTACAATAATTACAGGACTTAATAATCCTAAAGGATCAAATATTTGTGATATATTTGACATAATATAACGCTTAGTAACAGACTTGATTTCATTTTTAAATTGCGTATTATAATGAATTTCATCGCGTAAATGATACCAACTTATTCCTAAAGTTTTGGAATGAACACTCTCGCCTAATGTCAATTCTTTAAATAAATCAGATGAATTGTTCTCGGCTACATCTAATTCAAAATTGAACATCCACTTGCGGAGTGGAAAACAACCCGAATTTAAAATATTTGCTACATCTTGGCAATTTTTTAATAAAGTATCTTGGCTATTGTTACTCGTTATTAAATCGTCTACAAAAATCTTCATTAATTATTCTCTTGACGTCAGGATCCGTACACTCAACGGCTAATTGTTTCAGACATCTGCAACTTAAAAACGGTGCAGATGCGGTTCCGTACGTGACTGTATTGAGCTGATAGACGCTAATAGGCTCCGAGGGATCATCACGCCACAAGATCAGTTGAAGGTCACGTTGATCTTCATAAATATGACACTGACGATACATTTTCTCGATGTCTGCGCATGCCGTGTACCTATGCTGCCTAAATCGTAACAATATAGCCAAGAGATCGCCTTGTATCGCAGGGCCCACCATTTGTAATTGGTTAAGCGATATGTTATTGCTGGTTGTTGCACTCGCATCGAACACTACACGCAACTTAGTTGTTGTGCTGTGTTCGCGTAGAACACCATGATGGGCCATGATGTAATGAGGCGACCTGTAAATATCAACACGGCTCATATGCCCTAAGCGAATATACTCCTGAATGAAATCACTATAAAGTGTCCTATATTCGGGATTGCGTAGCAAACGTTTTTCAAGGGCTAAAAACCGTCGTTCAGCTTGCGAATATGATTCACCTAATGTGTCGGGACTTTGCTTAAAAGGTATGCGTACAATAAACCTTCCGTCATTTTTGCGCGTAGTATTATCGACGAAATGTTGTTCACACGCACGCTCCTCATCGGTATAAGTATCCCGACATACAGGCATCTCTTCAAGCTCCCAGAACAACCGTAACTGCGAATCGATTGACTGAGAAAAATTACACTGAATGTACCGATCATGACGCGAAATAGAACAAATAGGTCCGGAGATTATCCAGCCTAATTTTGTATCTAATAAGAAAGGTCCATTAGGTAATCTTATTTTCTTACTGTTTATTAAATCCCAAAATTTATCTGCGCCTATTAGTAGATCTATGCTTCGCGATTCATAAAACTCTGGATCTGCTAATTGAATATTTTCAGGAATAATAAACTGTGCGGATTGTATCGGTGCAGCCGCAGGCAACACCGACGTAATATTCGGTAAAACGAAACCTTGTAAACGCGTGCTGTAAGGGTTTGTGCGCGATTTAATATTGACATCAGATATTTGCGTTGATTGTGTGACAGAATTGCCAATACCCCTTATTTCTTGAGTGGACTGTATGGACGGTATATGTAATAAATCACATAATGATTTGGTAATGAAACATCGCTTACTACCGCTGTCGAGAAGCGCGCGTATTAAGTGATAATTATTATATTTATCACCTATCTCAACTAAAGCGGTCGATAGCAAGACTGGTTTCATTATAACAGCTGATTGAGTGCAGTGAACATTCACGTGAGCTTTATTTGCTTGGATCGTTCCATTCGTTCCTATTGATGACGTCGTCGACGGGCGCGGTGCGGAAGGCGCGGTAAGGGGCTCCGTCGCAGGAGCCGCTGTATCATTATAACAGTTTCCGTACGACGCATGGAATGCAATAGACTGATTATTAGTTAAGTTATCCGAATGAATTATCGAGTTATGTTTTTTGTTGCACATACGACATGGCCCGAAACAACAATTTTCTAACGTGTGACCCGAACGTAAACAATTGATACACAGATTCTTGTCTTTAATGAATTTAAGTTTGGATTCTAAATCGTAATCAAGAAATCTTTGACAAGCATACAATGGATGTTTAGCGTTACATAATAAACAAGTGATCCTATAACTGCTGTTGTAGCGTGAATATCGTTCCGGTTGCTTATTGGTGGAAACATTGCAGTGAATTTTAGTGTTATTTTGTGTGTTTACCTTTTTATCATCGTTAACAAAAGTATTTTGATTTTTCGAAGTATTATAACTAGCCTTATTGTGTGATACTTGTAATGTTTCCAACATGTCAGCCCGGTCTTTTAGGAACTTAACTAAGTCATTTACTTTTATTTGCGTTTTGGAGTCACCATTTTCAGAGAAAAATGTGCCTTTGTATTGCTCCCATTCGCGCTCAGTCGTTTGATCTAGCTTAGAGACGACTAAATAGACAACTAAGGTGTCCCACGTGTCAGTCGACTCGCCTAGTAAATTTAGTGCACGTAAGTTCTTTAACACCGTATCTATCAACTTCCTAATAAGTACTGGTGATTCTTTGTTTATTGTTTGCATATTGAACAGCGACTTGACGTGGTTATGCACCAACAAACGGCTGTTATTATAACGGTTCAGAAGTAACTCCCATGCAACACTATAATTATCACCGGAGAACTCGACTGAATTAATTACTAATTCTGCGCTTCCTTTTAGTGAAGATTTTAGGTAATGATACTTTTCGATATCACTAAGTTCCTTAGAATTATGCACTAAGGATCGGAACGTGTCTCTGTACTCTAACCAGTGCTCGTATGAACCATCAAATGTGGGCATAGAAATAGTAGGCAACTTAACTGATTTCCTCTGATGACTATTACATTTAATTGAACTCTCAGCGACCTGATCTTCGTTAAGTAAGTATTCAGCCTGTGATAGAACTGTATAATAACTGTTTTCGAACAATTCTCTTTGCGTCAACTGCTCATCCAGATCCGAGACCGACTCCTCAATCTGGCTTTGAATCACATTAAATTCACTATATAAACTAGTAGCTCCTTGGATGCGTAGCTTGAGATCTATGCGTTTTTGACTAGACAAAGTAGCACCTTCAATTGTGGAAACATAACTTGCAAACTTAGTAAAACGTCCTTTTACTATGCCACGTTTTTTAACTAGCTCCCTACTTAAACTACTCTCCCCACAAGGCGATTTATCGCGGGAATCAGCCGTTGTAGGTTCCTTTCTAGATTCTTTGGGCATTTTGGTGGAAAGTAGTGAAGATGGAGTACTCACGTTTAAAATAAGGTGACGGTAACGACACTTGCACGATAAGCTGGGTACGCACAGAGGTTATACAAGTGACACTGAAATTAATTGAATAGCACGATATTACACACTGGAAATGGAGATGTGGACGTAAAAGCAGGATGGCTGGTTGTACCTATGCGCGTTTTCAGGTCCTACTACCAGCTTTCTCCCAAATTTTGCGTCTTGAGTCGAGATGTGTTCTCGCGAAGGCTTGTCCTCCAACAATCGATGCTGGCTTGAAGAATATGGCTCGAAGGTCCAAATGTTTGATGATCTTGAGGGTTGGAGGCCTTTTCAATGATTTGCGACTGATTTCAGTTAACAGTTTAATCTTCTCATAACAAGGTAAAAACAACGTGCGTACAAAAGTATCGGAAAACAAGAAGTGGCGGACATTTTTATGTTAAACATGAATTGCGAGAATAACGCGCTGCTATTGGTCCATCTAGCGAAATCTGGTGCGTTCAGTAACTTCAATTATTTATTATTCTGGATTATGCTTAGACACCCATGTTTACGAATGCTCCGTACTCAAACGTGATAACATGTATTCTATTGAAGGTAACAAATGAGCTTACAATGTATTAAGCAACCTTTGTAAATCGCAGTCCCATAAATATTTCCCTCTACAGTACTACACCCACACTGATTACCGCTGTCTTTTGATACGTCCTCGTAATACTATACTATAGTGCATTTATACGTGTTATTGAAATAACTGAAAACCTCTTAAGGGGTCATTGTAGGAGAAAAATATATTTTTCTTGTTGAGTTAAACCTCGTTGTGGCGGCTAAGGCGTGCAATTAGACGAATATATGTATATGTGTATTTATGTTGTTTTATGTACCTAAATACTGTTACGAGCTGGGGGTTCGTATATAGATAGAAAGCCGATTAAATGCGTAGAGGACACTTTATTACTGAACAATTACACTGAATCGCTTATTAACACAAAGTTACTAGTTAAATCGCTCCGAATATCGCTTCGATGTTATCGCTTGTATCGCTTGATCCAAACTGAACTCCAACTGAACTCCACTGGCGCTCAGCTGCGCGGTTTATATAGGCCGCGAGTCGTGGTACTGGAAAGTCCTCGAACGTCATCTATCCTTGTCATAAGATAACTCTTTCTCACTTGCACATTCTCGAAATAGAAAGTTCTCGAACCTCGTCGAATCTCGTCTATCCTTGTCTTATATTAGCTCTATCCTGCTCACTCTCTTCCAGAAGGTTCTTCGTCTATCCTTGTCTGATATTTAGCTCTATCTCGCTCACTCATCAACAATTTTACATGTGGGTGTCAAATGGCCATAAGGGGTCCTGAAAACGCCTGAAAACTGGTTTTCAGGAAATGTCGGCATCAGATTTGTTGGCTTCTGAAACGGCCTGAAAACATGTTTCAGGCGCCTGAAAACAACGGCAACTTACTCAAAATTTCGATTCTTTGGTATGTGATAGAGCCTCCTCTGATACGGACTGAAAATGCATTTCAGCCTGCTGAAAACGTCTCTAAGTCCAGGAAAATCGAGGTTGAAGTATTTCAGTCCACTCTGCTTAACCCTCCGTCGTAACACTACCCCCTCCTAAGACATGCTCGTCCCGAGCATCATTATCTCCGTAGTACCGGGCCAGTCGATCAATGTGTACAATCTTCGGTTGATTGCGTCCGTCCTTCCGAATTCAGTAGGTGACATCGTTGATCTTCGTGACGGCCCATCCAAATAAAGTTTGCACCCTCCAGGGTCATACGTCTTGATCTCTTCGTCAGTGGGCGAGCTTTTGGTCTTCTCGTCGACGGGCGTGTTGGACTCCTCGGCGCTGCTTTCTTCCTTGTGCTTCACGCTGCCCTCGCCGTACTTCTTGTCTGAGGAAGCCTTCTTGTTCTTCTTTGCTGGTGGCCCCGCGTCTTTGGCAGTGGGTGCCTTCTTCTCTGCGGATGGTGTGAGTGCTTTCCGCTTGACGGGCGTGGCCTTAGCGTTGACATTCTTAGCCAGCGCACCCTTGCGGCCTCTCGCCACGAGTGCCGGTGCTGCTGCCGCTGTCCGCCCACGCTTCGACTTGAGCTCCTGCTCGGACTCCTTTGTATCGCTTCCGGACTCGTTCTCGCTCTCATTCTCCGACTTTTTACTTTCTTCTTCGCTGTCTGACTCTGCTTTTCGACCGTGACTCAGGTTACTTGGCCATCCTTTCTTACCCTTGACCTTGCGGTCGCGCTTGGCGGGCTCGCCAGCGGAGCGGCAGCGGCTCAACGACTTGCGGCGCTGTGTGGCGCCCACCACTCCCTTGCCCACCTCCGGGTCGAAGTCGCTATCATCCTCCTCTGACCCGCTCGGGTTGAACGTGCCAACTGTATCTTCTGAGTCATCTTCAGTTTCTTGATACATGTTAACTTCATCTTCACCTTCATTTGCTTCATATTCGTCATCGTCCAATTCTTGGTTCTTAGTGGCATCATCTTGTTCGAATATGTGTGCTTCACTAGCGATAGCTTGATCAACCTTAATCTCTACCTCATCTTGTTTGTTTTTTAAAGAAAGATAGAGTTCCTCCAATATTGCTCCTCGCTCAAATATCTTCTCCATTCTACAGAACCGCTCTTCTTGCCTTGCGGCTTGCTCTTCCTGCCTTGTGGCTAGTTCGCGTGTTTCGCGTACTTGCTCTTCCTGCATTCTTGCCATTTGCTGCATCAAATTGAATAAGCTGGCAATATCGTTATTCCCACCTTGAGGCTGAGGTCCCTGTTGGACGACCTCCTCCTGACTCATAGTTCTTGATGCGTCCTGAGCTGTCTGTCTTGCCGTTAACTGTCTCGTCTGCATCCGACTCGGCGTTTCGTTACCAGCTGGTTCCTCCTCTCTTGGCGTAATCGGCATTTTCTATACCGCTTTCTGACACCAAATGTTACGAGCTGGGGGTTCGTATATAGATAGAAAGCCGATTAAATGCGTAGAGAACACTTTATTACTGAACAATTACACTGAATCGCTTATTAACACACAAAGTTACTAGTTAAATCGCTCCGAATATCGCTTCGATGTTATCGCTTGTATCGCTTGATCCAAACTGAACTCCAACCGAACTCCACTGGCGCTCAGCTGCGCCGTTTATATAGGCCGCGAGTCGTGGTACTGGAAAGTCCTCGAACGTCATCTATCCTTGTCATAAGATAACTCTTTCTCACTTGCACATTCTCGAAATAGAAAGTTCTCGAACCTCGTCGAATCTCGTCTATCCTTGTCTTATATTAGCTCTATCCTGCTCACTCTCTTCCAGAAGGTTCTTCGTCTATCCTTGTCTGATATTTAGCTCTATCTCGCTCACTCATCAACAATTTTACATGTGGGTGTCAAATGGCCATAAGGGGTCCTGAAAACGCCTGAAAATGGGTTTTCAGGAAATGTCGGCATCGGATTTGTTGGCTCCTGAAACGGCCTGAAAACATGTTTCAGGCGCCTGAAAACAACGGCAACTTACTCAAAATTTCGATTCTTTGGTATGTGATAGAGCCTCCTCTGATACGGACTGAAAATGCATTTCAGCCTGCTGAAAACGTCTCTAAGTCCAGGAAAATCGAGGTTGAAGTATTTCAGTCCACTCTGCTTAACCCTCCGTCGTAACAATACCTATTCATGTTTTATGTGTTTTGTTTTGTATAGTATGCTTCGCGTTGTTACGTTTTTGTACATGTTGAACGTTGCTAACTGGGACAATCAACATTGGTTTCTTTCTTTCTTATGTTCCTGTTGAATTAAATGATTGTTCTCATCAGTATGAACAACTTTTACTATGGGACCAATCCTAAAATAAAATGAAATAAAAACCGGCCAAGAGCATGTCGGGCCATGCTCAGTATTATAGGGTTCCTTAAGTAGGTGTTACAAACAAATCAAATCGAATATTAATCATGGCTATTTTAGTTTTTGCAATAGACGGCAACATTGCTGACTCCGAGAGTGTTGTTAGTAGCCGCCGCTAGATGGCGCTATGAAGTGCCAAATGCAATAGACGGTAGCATTGGCGACTCAGAGAGTGTTGTTACTAGCCGCTAGATGGCGCTGTACAGCGCCAAATTTAAGAAGTGTGTCATTTCAATATAACGCAAAGTTACTTTTTGTGATTTTTTAAAATATAAAGTAGCTAAAAGAGCATTATTTTCTATGATAATTTTTCTCTAAGGTCCTTTGAACTAGGACGTTTTAAGTATTTTTCAGTTTTCTCTCTATATCTCAAAAATTTATAATCAAATTATACTCGAAATAATTTTAAAAGAGAGTTTTTACAAAGGTCTTTCAATGTGGAAGATTATAAGTTTCTACGTTGCATAGTTTAGAAATAGCTGGGGGGGGACACATTGCAAGCCACTTTGGCGGGCTATATTTCGCAGATGGTACCCCTGATAAAAAAGCGATGTATGAAACATTACCTTCATTTTAGTAGACCTATTCAATGATACCCCACACAAGGGGGTGCAGCGAAAAAAAAATTTTCATATCCGTTTCACATGTATCGGCGCCATCCCTAAAATACGTAATCACGATTTTTTTATTCCTTTAAAATTGAGATCTATATCTAGATGAATTTTTAGCAAAATTTCATTTACTTGTTTATAACTGTAGAAGTTGTTAAGCTGTCAAGGATTAGGACAGACGGACAGACGGACGGACATGGCGAAACTATAAGGGTTCCTTGTAGGACTACGGAACCCTAAAAACAGCTGTTCACTACGTTTTGTCGATTTATACACAAATTTAAGGAAAAGCTGATTTTTTTATTCCCGATTTCATGGTTGGTCCGTTGTTGATCCCATAGTAAAAGTTATTCATAATGATGATTACCCCTTAAGAGGTTTTCAGTTATTTCAATAACACGTAGATTTATCTAGATGCGTCTTCATTCCAATGTTATCCCACTGCTGGGCACGGGTCTCTTCACAGAATGAGAAATTAAGGCCTTAGTCCACCACGTTGGCCTAGTGTGGGTTGGTGGACTACACACACCATCGAAAACTGTATGGGGCACTCTTAGGTGTGCAGGTTTCCTCACGATGTGTTTCCATAGGATTTTTGTATGAACTCACAAGTCGTCCGATGGATTTGCGCAATTCATTTTTTGTTTTGTTTGTTATGCCACGAAAGTATGGACGGGAAAGTAACATAGGCCACTTATACATACCAGGCCCCTCAGAAAGTATTGCGAAAAAAAGTTTTTATATATGGGAGACTGGCCAGTTATAATGTTTTTCGAAAATATGATTATTTATAAGTAAAAATAAGTAAGTTCCAATTTCAAAATTTCCCTCCACATTTTTTGCGAGTTAATTCAAAGTATTGTGTCTCACTGAAATATGGATCTGCGCCGGGAACATTTTAGAGCTATGATTTTATACGATTTCAAGTGTCGCCTGAAATCGGATGAATCGTACGATAGACTTCAAATGGCATTCATGGATGAAGGCCCTTCCAAGGCAACCGTGTATCGTTGGTATAACGAATTCAAGCGCGGTCGACCAACTTTGGGGGATGACGAAAGAAGCGGTCGCCCTTTGACGGCTGTTACCGAAGAAAACGTGCTAGCAGTGAAAAATTTAATCCAAGACAATAGGCGAATTACATATCAGGAGATTCAACACATATTGAAGATTGGATCGGGAAGCGTTCACGAGATTCTACACAGCCATCTTCGCGTGAGGAGGATAGTATCACGCTGGGTGCCGCACAACCTCACCGATGCTCAGAAGCAGGCCCGGGTGGAATGGTGCCGTGATATGCTTAACAAATTTGAAGCAGGCTCGTCTCGGCGTGTTTACGACATCGTTACAGGTGATGAGTCCTGGATTTATCAATACGACCCAGAAACCAAGCGCCAGTCGACTGTTTGGGTGTTTCAAAATGAGCCAACGCCTACCAAAGTGAAGCGATCTAGAAGCGGGGGTAAGATTTTGATCGCTAGCTTTTTTAATTTGACTGGCCACTTGGTATCAATTCCCTTACGGGATCAAAGAAGCATTAATGCCGAATGGTATACTACCAAATGTTTGCCAGAAGTTTTCTCTGTTATAAGCAACAAGCGACCAAACACAGGGCTCCGCGGGCTACTGCTCCACCACGACAATGCACCTGCGCACACCGCACTCAAAACGAGGGACTTCCTGGACAGCACGCCAGTCAAACTCCTGGGTCACCCTCCTTACAGCCCTGATCTAGCACCGTGTGACTTCTTTTTATTCCCAAAAATAAAAAATCAGCTCAAAGGGATACAATTTTCGTCGCCGGAAGATGCGCTGGCTGCGTTCGAGCAGGCTGTAAACGAGGTGTCTGCGGCGGACTGGAAAAAGTGTTTTGAAAACTGGTTTAGGCGCATGAATCTTTGTATAGAGGCTGGTGGAAAGTACTTTGAAAAGATTTGATAAAAATATATGTACGTATAGAACAATTTTTTTTAGTTTCGCAAAACTTTCTGAGTGTCCCACGTATATGGGATATCCCATTACTAAAGTGTGTTTGTTGGTTTTTTTCCTCTTCTTGGATCTTGGGTCTTGAATCTTGGAGAATGCACGGTTCCTCCAGGATATAAAAATCCACGGAATGGAAGCGAAGCCGCGGGTAAAAGCTATTACTTCAATAATATTTAAATTTTTCGAAAATATTTAAATGAGCTCAGCACCAAATTCAAGCACCGCTGTATCAGATAACATAGACTGTATATTTCGGTCTTCATTCATCGTACCTCATTAATCTACATCATAATAGACAGCCACCGTTAGACGAAGCAGCCATTCATTTGAAAATAAGAACATAACATAAATATAGGCTTTCATACCTGTTTATTTTTGGCCCTTTTTCAATTAGAAGAATATAATGAAGTATAGTAAGAAGAGACTATTTTATTTTATTTATTATGCGACAATAAACAGCTAGAATATAAATGTATACGTGTAAAAATATGGGTTTATAAGATGTATATCCAACATACTTCGGTATCTAAACATCTAAAAGGAATGAATTAGACAATACAATTAATTAATTATTAAAAAGATTTTTTTTTATCAAAGCTTTAGTAAAATATGGGATTGTTCCCATTTAATATGGAATTGTATGTATTAATTACATGATTAAGGTTTCGTACCCAAAACTTTCAAACGGGACCCTATCACTATCAGTCTGTCTGTCTGTCCATCTATCCGTTCATACTATGTAGTTTAACAACAAATAATAAAAAAGGCAAACACAGATATGTGGTATGTGCTTAAGAAAGACGAGCAAATTCAATATGACTGAAATTCGCGAAAGATTATACACTTCGACACGCTAAAATATTCATATTTCACCAAAGGTGTGCGTTTATAGCGCACAGCACATCAATGTATTTCAATCAGTGCTGCCTTTGGTGCATTCTCATAAATTAAGTCAGTTTCTACCAGGTTTTAGGACGATGGATGGTACGGAACTCTTACTGCGCGAGACTGATTCGCACTTAGCCACTATTTTTATAAACTTAGTTATAATCTCTCTCTCTCTCTCAAATTCATCGTCGCTTTGTGAGTTTTACTGTGAGAGGTGCTCTAAAAGTGGCCTGTTTAAGCTTTTGATAAGCGACGATTTGTTTTAGCAAAAGCTGCAAATAACTTCTGGTATACAACATGTTACTGAAATAACTGAAAACCTCTTAAGGGATCATTGTACTCATCAGTATTAACTACTTTTACTATGGGACCAAACCTGAAATCGCGAAGTGTCCCCCACATTTGTGTTCACATAAATCAACAAAATGTATGGAACAGTAGATTTTTTGTTCGCGTTTTCAGGGTTGCTCCTATAGTAAAAGTTGTTCACACTGATGAGTACAAAGACTTCTTAAGACGTTTTCAGCTATTTCAACACGTTGTATACCAGAAGTTATTTGCAGCTTTTGCTAAAACAAATCGTCGCTTATCAAAAGCTTAAACAGGCCACTTTTAGAGCACCTTTCACAGTAACACACAAAGTGACGATGAATTTGAACTTGACGTGACTATTCATATATTATATATTCATGTCCAATTAAAATTCATAGCCACATAATAGGTTACAACACCCATTTATTATGAATGTCACTTACGCAAAACTACACGAGAAGTATTTAATTTGATACCGCAAACATCCACCACATTTGACCTAAACTACGAAACTTTTAATTATATTAGAAGAAGGGTCCTTGGGATAGGATGGGACATTAACTATTAATACGCAATACTAAAAAAAAATCTCAATCATGCTTGGAAATTCTAAAATTATTTTGACCACCTTCTTCGAGATAAATCGAAAATGCTGTACTGGTCGAACACACGCGAGCAAGCGGCCGGCAATGTTAGTATGAAAATTTAATATGTCATAGCGGGCAAATAAATTACTACGAAAACTCATAACTGTCGTATCTTAGTGTCGTATAATTGATAAGTGGAACGAACTTTTTACTCCGAAAAATAGCAATTAAGGAGGTTACATAACTAAGATTTTATTTAAATTTCGAACTGGCTCGCAAATAGAGCTGTTTATAGTAAAAAATAAACAAATAATATGTCAATGACGCGTGAAAATTATTATTGTTCGTCATTGATTTTAGAATTTACATAGGTACTAGGTACCAAAGATTAGGTACTTAGTTTGAATTCCCGCGCATTATTTGAGAAATGTACTATACAAGCCTTGGCCGCAACCAGGCATTGATGGACTCATGGATGTGTGCCTCGGCTTCGCCTCGGCCAACCTCGGCCCACATTTTCACGTTCGTCCATCAATGCCTCTGTTACGGCTGCAGTAATGTACTATAATAAGCCGTGCCCTTTTATATTTATTTAGGAACACTTCTAAAATAAATATCTCATCGTACTGAATGTCCTAAATTAAACTACAATTATTTATTACTTATCATGTGTTTTATAAAAGCCAAACCAGTTTTGCTTAAACTGTTTCAAGAAACGAGAGAATCCTTATTGTTTCTAATTGTGTAAATAACCAAGTTTAGATTGCGTAACTTCTACTGAAACGATTTCATAGGAAACAACATCAAATGTGTGCCTACTGTAAACAGATAAACATTTTTTTGTTGATAATTTGTTAAAAATTAATAACTAGCGAAATCCCACTGCATATAACTATATTAAACGCAGTTCACGTCCAGAACGAGGCTTGATCGTTTTGTAGAAACGTGTAATGCCGCCCCGCATACGTGGTCCTATTGGTACTTTACCTATAGGTATATGGGTGTAGTATATATAAGCATTTGCGAACAAAAGACAAACGCGCCGTATGCCACTCGGCTGGACTGGACGAGGCTGAGTTCAATATACAGCAAGCAAGATCTCCACCTGATACACACCAACGAGACTTTGATGACTATATTATCAGCTTATTCTTGTCCCACTGCTTGGCACAGGACTTCTTAGAATGAGAAGGTTAAGGCCTTAGTCCACCACACTAGCCTAGTACGGGTTGGTGGACTACACACTCCATCGAGAACTGTATGAAGTGCTCTCTGGTGTGCAGGTTTCCTCACGATGTTTTCCTTCACCGTTAAAGTAAGTGATAATCAAATGATCGGTACATGAATTAGAACAGTCAGAGGTGTAGGCCGTGTTCGAAATCACACCCTCCTGCTTGGAAGGCAAGCGTTCAACCGCTAGGCTATCACTAGTTACTTTTAATGACTATAATAACTTTGTAACTTGTCAACTGGACACGACCACGAGCGCTGCAAAGCTTTCGAAACGTCAGGAAAATCAATTTAAATAATATACGCGATGTAATCCGGTAAAACTTGCTTTATAATAAAAAGAAATACTGGCAATGAATTTTTTTTTTTTTTTATAATATAGGATGGCGAAACGAGCTAAAGGCCCACCTGATGTTAAGCGGTTACCTTTGCCCATAACAACTGCAATACCACCTAGGCTGTACCCTAAATGGTACCGCAAGTCGGTTCGCTAAACTGAGACATGAAGATGGAAAGGAGCTACAGAGCAGCAGATTTACAGCTAAGGGTATGGGTTACGACCGAAATCTGTCGATTAGTATCGTTTGGTGCTTCGTATAAACGATAGTTAAATCGACATGACTTAGAATAGGTTTCGACACGATAAATGTTACGATGTATCGATTATCGTTTTGCGAGTAGACACCCTGAGTATGTGTAAAGATTTGTCTGTAAACCCACCCACGGTACAGGTTAGAGAAACAAAGGTAAAGAAACAAACACAATAGTTTTAGAAAATATCAAAGGGTAACCTCATCAATCATTTATAACAATCAAACTATATTTATAAATAAATCTATATAATTTCCTCGAAATAGAATCTAATCTCTTCATTTCTCTACAATGGTCGAATATTTTCAAACAGTTTTAGGTCAGTGTCGTTTTCCCGACATATGCCAAGGGCATCGCACTGGAGGGGCACCAGCGCCAGAGCGGTCCACTGATGTTCCCCGGAGCTCCTCTATTTTGTGGTGAGGATTGCCATCGTGGATTTTAATCGGTAAGAGTCCAACATACCTCTCCACCTTCCCCAGACGGAGTAGAGTAGGGTATCTATAAAGATTTCCTCCCGAAAAAAAAAAAAGGTTTATTCTTTCAAAAATTTCGACTTTAAACGCAGGCTTTTTTAAAATTTAATATAATACCTCAAGTAAAAATTTGAGAAATTCAATTTAAATCAGTTTTAGTGAGCGTCTCAAGATGTTTTTTTATCTAAAGTAATACTTAGAATGTAATTCAAGATTTAAGTAAAATTAAACTGAAATTACTCAGCCTTGTTATTACAAATCCTTAACTTTTCTGGACGAAGTGGTCTTCTAGTAAAGGTAAAAAAGTAGGATAGGCCATGGCGTACATGCCTTGGAGGTTCGTGCCCTTGCCTTGCAGGGGACAAGCCTGGCCTTGCCTTAAAAATTGTACTGTTAATATTTACTGAAGTGGAAACAAATTTTCTTCCTACTCCTCCTAACTTCTTTTCTAACTAATTTTGTTGCGGGTTCCAAGACAGTTCAATCATTTCCCCGGGATGCGCCGAGCTTCATTTTTTCGGCGTTTTTCTGGTTGGTCGCCATTGTAGATCCTGACTTACAGAACAGTACAGTACTTATCAGTTACAGTGATTGGAAAAGTATGGCGGACTTGTCCCATAAAAAAAATACTGCAATCTATAGGCTTTTTATGTCAGAAAATAAAGAATTATATTATTATAACTATTATATTGCGATTTGATACTGAAACTTTGCGATTTGACTGCCTCGTTGGTCTAGTAGTTGCAAGCGTGACTGCTGAGCACAACAACTACGCAACAACAACTTGCTACGCTCGTAAGTGATAATTATGTTTTATGGTACTAATTTATTCTATCTTCTGTTGTAAACATTCACTAGTACCTACACAAAAAAGTATTGTAATTAAAAAAAAAAAAAAAAAAATTTAAGTTGTTCCATTTGGTGAAATAACGATTTATGATTATGATTATAATTATGAGCGTGGAGTCCTGGAAATACGAAAGTCACGTTTTTCAACTTTGTATCATTTACCCACACTTGTGCACGTTAACGAGCACTTAACATTTAATTCACCATTATCACACATTAACACTCGAAGACACACAAATTTAGGAAAATAATACAAAATCCGCAACATAATCTTTCCCAATTTTCCCGCCAACCCTCCGTCCTACAGAGTAAGTACTTTTCTATCAATCGTGTACCTAAGCATTTTTACCTGAAGATTAAAATAGAATATTCATCAAAATCGTCGATATGTCCAGCCAGACCAATCTTGACATAAGTATTGTATTTAATATCACGGGATATTTTGTTCCACATTTTATTCATTTAAGATACGGAGGTGCTTGCAATCTAATATCTTATGCCGATTTCTTTAAATAATACATTTCTATCAAAGACATTTGTATACTATATCTACATAATTTCCTGCATTATCTACCATGATTGGCTTGCACTAAAAATTTAATTGTAATTTTATCTGTGTATACTCAACTTTTTTTGTTGCGAATAGGAAACCTTCGAAAGGTTACCGGCCTCCTGGGGGGAAGCAGGCTGTGTGAAATTTTTACAGCACTAAAATCCCTCCAGTAACCATCTTCAGCACAAAAAGAGGGACTGCGGAGCCCTTCCTTACGCCCGCCGCACATGCTCACACTCGCATTGGTCATCACGTGCCGCGTGCGAGTGGCAATGAAACGCTGCCTATTGGCTATGTGCAAGTCAGGGGCGCCGCTTAGCAGCCGCAATAACCGACGTCACTTCATTTACATACACTCACACTCGGAAAACGTGTCTTAACTATCTAGGGCCACTCGCATGACACGCGCGTTCACACTCATGTAAGTACGTGCCTGCGTCGACACGTGAGTCGGTACTACGATATAGGATTTAAACGCTTTCACGCGGCGCGTGATGACCATGTAAATGTGAGCATGTGCGGCGGGACTGGGCCACGCCTGTAAGGCACGTCTCAAGTAATATTTTAAAAATATTAGTCGGAATTCGTCCACAAACTGTAAAACTTTTTTATTGCATTACATCAGTGCCTACGTTACCTTAAGTACCAACATTTTTTTCAATTATAACTTTTATTTAGATATATTTTTGATTTGTAAATAGGTACCACAAAAACGCGAATAAAGGCATAAAAGAATATTATTATTGATTTCAAAAGTAAACATTGCTTTGATACCTAAAACTCAATTAGCAGGCCGATGTTAAAAATTAAAAATAATTTATACTTGAAAACTGACCCTCATTAAATAAACCCAAAATTTTTCGTAAAAGAAATCACTTAACTAAGGTTTTAATACCAGAAACTTGCTTCTGGAGAGAGGGATGGGATACAATTATTTAGTTTTTATTCTTTCATAATATTCCATGAACGCTTAAAAGATTTTCTCGTATATAGACAAATGCTTAAATGTGGCGGATCCATCCAAATGTCAATCACTCTTATCTAATGATGTCAAGAAAGACTCACTGTGCATAATCACGATCAATATACGCAGTGTGAATCGCAATCTAGATGAGTTTCTTGTATTTTTAACCAAACTCGATATAAAAGTTGATATTGTGGTGCTCACAGAATGCTGGATCGACGTAAACTCAGCTTTACCTTCTATCGATAACTACCACTTATTTAGCACAACACGGAGTATAAATCAAAATGATGGTGTAATTATTTTTGTTAGACAGGAAATCGAAGCTACAGCTCATGAACCAGAAGTTGCTGATGGTAATTGTCTAGTTATTACCCTGGCCGACAACAATCATTCAATCATAGGCTCTTATAGGCCGCCATGCTTCCACAATCCAACGCGATACATTAACAGTCTTGATTCAGTCCTTACTAATATACACGCTGAAAATGTAATCTTCACTGGTGATATAAATATAGACATTTTGCCTGACAAACTGACTGGATATGCTTCCGATTACCTCAACCTAATGGCTTCACATGGGTTAAGGCAATGTATTGACAAACCAACACGGTTAATCAGGTGTATTGATCACTTTATGGTTAAAACAAGAAGTAACATCCAAACTCTTGTATTTGAGCCATTTACTGACCATCGCCCAATCCTACTGCTTATCGATAAGATCAAGATTCATAAAGAGACAGTTTGTACTAACAAGACGTTTATTAACTATTCAAATATTACGAAAGCACTTGAAACATTTAGCTGGGAACATTTCTACAGTATAAAAGATGTCAATGAAGCTGCCCAATTCCTAATTTCTTACCTGCAAAAAATAACCAAAGAGAACACTACTGCTACTAAAATACCTAAAAGACTGCAGCCGCTTAAACCCTGGATAACACAAAGTGTTGTACGATGCATAAGAAAGAGAGACAAAATGTACCAAAAAACTAAACTACTCGAAAATGATTCGGAAAATAAAATGAAATACACGCAATACAGAAATACACTACACAGATTAATAAAAACACTGAAAAACAACTACTATCGCACAAAACTCGAGGAGAGTAAGGGTAACACTAAACAAATTTGGTCTGTTATAAAAGATGTATGTCATCTTAATAAGAAAAAGGAACCGGTATCGATGCTTTTGCAAACTAAAAGTACGCCTACTGAGTCTCTGAATGGAGTTAATCAATACTTTACTACGATTGGCAGCAGGTTGGCAAACCACACCCTAGCCAAACTAGATACAAGCGAAACTGTACTAGCTAGTAAGGCGGCATCTGTCCATGGTAGCCCATTAAATTCAATGACCTTGTTACCAACTGATCCATTTGAAGTGCACACTCTGATCACAGGTATGAAGTCGGGTAGCGCACCAGGTGGAGACAACATTTCAAATGTATTCTTGAAAAAGCTCGCTCACGTCCTTGCTGAACCCATCGCGCACCTGTGTAATCTCAGTTTTCAAACAGGCACTTTTCCGACAGTATTTAAAAGGGCTATAGTTACGCCTATACACAAATCGGGCAGTAAAAATGATCCAAGTAACTATAGACCAATTTCTCTTCTAAGTTCATTGGCCAAAATTATAGAAAAACTTGCAAACACCAGACTCATCAGGTATCTGGAAACAAACGGACTTTTGTCTGATAATCAATACGGGTTTAGAACCGGACGTTCAACTGATGAAGCAGTATTGAAGCTAACCGGCATAATTGCAAACCACTTAGACAAAGGAGCCAAATGCATAGGCGTATTTTTAGACCTTCAGAAGGCGTTTGATACTGTCTCGATACCCATACTTTTATCACGTCTGGCGTGCTTAGGAATAAGAGGAGTACCACTTGACTGGTTCCAGGACTACCTAACCTGTAGAAAGCAGCGCGTAAGAGTGGAAGGACAACAGAGCGCCGAAGCTACATGCACTTTCGGAATTCCGCAGGGTAGTACCCTTGGACCTAGCTTGTTTCTAGCTTACATAAATAGCCTATGCAATCTCTCCATATAAGGAGCTGATCTCTTAATGTTCGCCGATGATACCGTAGCACTGTTTCATGGAAGCTCATGGGATGACCTTCCTCGTGTAACTGAAATAGGTATGGGTGTGATCACTGCCTGGCTCGAGGACAGTCTTCTGACTCTGAACACAACCAAGACTAAATACATGTGCTTCAGTAAGACTAGGGTCACCAGTCCTGCTAGGGATTACTCAATACACATACATACCTACCCATGTAATAGGCAGATCATAATGCGAGAGGGGCAATGTTCATGTGGTGAGCTGATAAGAGTCTCTGCCATCAGGTATCTTGGAGTGATAATTGATGACAAACTGAGATGGTCTTGCCAGATTGCAGCGATTGCGGCTCGAACCAGAAAACTTATATTTGCCTTTAAGAATCTGAGAGCCGTCGCTGATTTTTCCCTTTTGATACAGACGTATAAAGCTCTATGTCAATGCGTCATAAGTTACTGTATTTGTTCCTGGGGCGGTGCTGCCAAAACTCTCCTAATCGAAGCTGAGCGTGCACAACGAGCAGTACTCAAAGTGTTGATGTATCTTCCATTCAGACATCCTACCACGCTGGTATACGCAAAAGCAAAAGTCCTTAGTGTGCGGAAACTTTTTATGTACCAAAGTCTACGCAGGTTCCACCGTAAAACCATCCCCTACTTACCAACTTCAAACAAAAGAGTAAAACATTATCCTGTACCCATAACTAAAGCATGTGTTGCTAGAAAACAATACGACTATTTGGCACCGAAACTGTACAACATTATTGATGGCTTACATGACATCAAAAACCTTAGCAATTTCCAAGTAAAGAGAAAAATTATCGAATGGTTAAATAAATACTCCTATGACGAATTGGAAAGTCTTCTGCAGGCCATCATAGCAGCTTAGGTGATGGCCTCTGTTGTCCCTAGGCCGTTATCACGTTAGTATGCCAACACATGCATCCCTATCATACAATCACTTCCAGCACATACACATGATTAACATATACCTACTCACATTCAGAATAATCAGTCACGTCCAACACTCACACACTCACCCCCACCATCATACACACTCACATTTACACACTCCCAATCAAGTCACAACACAGCCCACTACACAAAATACAACACACAAACAAGTGAACAACCCATGTATTTTATTAATGTATAATTATTCTCTAATTAGTTCACCATTATATTTTTCTTTTTGTTTTGTAATACTAATGACCAGCCTTATACTGTACCAATAATTGGGAAGGAACTAACTCCTGAAACACAGGGATAACCTAATTTTGGAGTTAGGGACTTATTTGAATTGTTATGTGGAAGTCAATAAAGTATTTACTATTTACTACTATTTGTCTTCTTTCATGATTTCTGATATCGTCGCCCCAGAGTTCCACAGTGACGTTTATTAGGATTTTTACCCAAAAGCTTACTGGTGAAGTCACAGTGCCCGGCCCCCTTTATCCAAACAGTCAATAAACAAGTTTAAAGTAATTTAGACTTAGCGATTAATTATATTTTCAAAATTGTACTCTTACGTTTACGGATCTTATTATCTTGTGTCACTACAAAATTACAAAATTAATTTTCCAGCAATTATTTTTACATCTGTTTACGTTTATGACCGAAACGGTTTTCGAGGAAAATCTTTGCTGCTTTAGACCGCTGCGCTAGCCAGGCCAGTCCAGAGAAAATTATGTTTTTATTTAATTTTCTGCTTGTTGATTTTGTCCTCTGCTTTTTCAAAGTATTCTAGGTGTACTTTTTGTGAAATTTCATCCTCCGAGCCTTTTCCCAATTATATTGGGGTCGGCTTCCAGTCTAACCAGATGCGGCTAAACATCAGGATTTTACATGGAGCGACTGCTATCAGACCCCCACAACCCATTTACTGGGTAATACTGACATTCGGAAGTTAGACCAGTTGTCAGACTTTCAGGCTTCTGACTACCCGTAACGATTGCCACAGATATTCATAATATGTAATAATTCTTTATGTTACAATAGTACCAAAACCATATCAATTTGGCTGTTCATACCAGTCAAATGTTAGCTTACCTGATGTCAACTCACACGCAGTCGCAATCATGTTGATTCCAGTATTCATTGCTCCGTATGTTTTGACAATCCGTCTTATCAGCAACTATGCACTACGCAATGAATATATCTGTAATGATAAAATGAAACATTAGCATTACATAATCAGGTACCCCGAAGACAAAAGGCTAAGAAATTGGTCTGAGGCTAAGAACCGCAAAATAAAGTAGGTATGTAGATTATTTGACCCGGGCCATAATAGCGAACCTTAAAAATAAAAGGTACAAGACATAAAGAATTGCACCACCCTATATCTTCTCATGGGTGTCATAAAAAGCGACTAAGAGATTGTAACAGTGGATGGGCAGCAGAGTTCTCTGAGTATTTAACCAACCAACTGCGATCGCCAACCCGCCTGCCAAGCGTGACGATTATGACCTATCCCCCTTTGGAGGAGGGCTATGTCCAGCAGTGGACGTCTTTCGGCTCAAATGATGATGATATCAGTACTAGACTACTAGTTAAGTCTTGTAGATACTTAGTTACTGATATCAGATAAACAATTTATTGATCATCATCAGTAATTTAAAGGGTAGGCTTTTTTTCTTCTCTCTACTTTCCGCCTCTCTTTTAAATTTCTGATAGAATTCGAACTCTATTTTATCCTGCACATGGGAGAGGTCACTGACTCTTGTAACACAGGTTTCTCACCTAGCACAGGAGTCAGGGACTTCACACAACTTGTAACAACTTTTTATGTCAATAAAGATTATATTATATTATATTATTATTTCCTTTATTCATTTAGTCACCTTATTAAATACATTTTTTAATATTTTTTTCTAAAAATAAAAATTAAAAAACATTAAAAAATATAAAAAATAGTGGCCCACCGGTATATTATTATTATAATAAATAAACAGGCATCAGTTGAAACAACAGATAAGTGCCTGTATCCTGCTTATCCCCACTTTTATTTCGTGTTAAGTTCGAGAAGATGCTTGTCAAGTCTGTTTTTAAATTGAATTACATTTTGTGCTGAGACTACATCTTTTGGGAGCTTATTCCACGCTCCAACTATTCTGTTGGCTAGAAAAAAATGGTGAGGGTTATTATTTGAAAGGCTAGTGCACAGCTTAAGGTGGTGACCTCTTAGATGGACGTTTTTGTTTCGTATGTATGTAAATATATATCCTTTACTGGTTCATGAAAGTTTTTATCAGTCTTCTCTTCTACTTCCCATCAATCTTCCCTTCTACAATCCGTTGAAATATACACACAAAATTTCATCCAAATCGGTCCAGCCGTTTAGGAGGAGTTAGGTGACAAACACACATACAGAAGAATTATATATATTAAGAAGAAGATAAAGAGTTTACTATAATATCTTTTTAGCCCAAAAATTGACTATCTGCACTGATATTCCTCACGATTCATGAACGAAAGTCCAATGAATGATGGATTCTATACTTCAGCTTCCTACCTAATCAATGATTGCGTTAGACAGCCTCGACTTGCCACAAATTACATTATTCAAGTATATACTAAGTGTAGCCCTAATCCTAATGAGTAATTACTGAGAAGGTTCGCCCTAATTGAGGTCTTGTATGTGACATGTGATATGAGAAAGAAAATCTGGTACAAATGTTTCTTGGTTTATAGATATGAATTTATTGTTATAGTATAAAAAACATTATGTACACCGATTTGTCTTATCGATCGTCAAACAAAAGAACAAAAACCGGCCAAGAGCATGTCGGGCCATGCTCAGTATTATAGGGTTCCTTAAGTAGGTCTAATTACAAACGAATCAAATCGAATATTAATCATTGCTATTTTAGTTTTTGCAAACAGCGCCACCTAGTGCTAAATTTAAGAAGTGTGTCATATCAATATAACACAAAGTTTCTTTTTGTGATTTTTTTAAATAGAAAGTAACTAAAGGAGCATTATTTGCTAAGATTATTTTTTCTAAGGTCAATGACCTATGAACTAGGACGTCTTAAGTATTTTTTAGTTTTCTCACTATAACTGAAAAATTTATAATCACATTATACTCAAAATAATTTTAAAAGAGAGTTTTTATAGAGGTCTATCAATGTGGAAGACTATAAGTTTCTACGTTGCATAGTTAAGAAATGGCAGGGAGGGGGACACATTGCAAGCCACTTTGGCGAACTGTATTTCGCAGATGGTATACCTGATAAAAAAGTTATGTATGAAACATTACCTTCATTTTAGTAGACCTATTCAATGATACCCCAAACGAGGGGGTGCAGCGAAAAAAAAATTGTCATCGCCATTTCACATGTATGGGCGCCACCCCTAAAATAGGTTATCAAGATTTTTTTATTCTTTTAAAATTGAGATCTATATCTAAACCAATTTTTAACAAAATTTCATTTACTTATGTTTACTGTAGAAGTTATTAAGCTGTAAAGGATTAGGACAGACGGACAGACGGACAGACGGACGGACATGACGAAACTATAAGGGTTCCTTGTAGGACTACGGAACCCTAAAAAGAGTGAACACATATAAAACAGAACAAAACACATATACAATACACACACAATAAATAAACAGTTCATTCTACGGTGCATATTATATTTTTGTGAACTTTCACTTTTCTTAAGACGCTGACAACACCTAAAAAATCAGACCTCTGCGGTCACTGTCGTTTTGTACAGAAAAGAAAGAGAGGCAACGAGCGGAGGGACGTCGGGTGCGTCGCTCAACTTGAATGAAAATTAACAATATATCTATACATACATATAATAAAATCGTAGAGATGAAAAAACTGTACATTGAATATTTTTTGAAAAAAATCACTGCTGCGCATACTAGGAACGATACTGATGCCAAAACTATAATTTTTAGAATTTCTGTCTGTTTGTCTGTTTATCTGTTTGTCTGTTTGTCTGTTTATCTGTTTGTATGTTTGAGCATGACGCCAATACTACTGAACAGAATTAGTTGAAATTTGGCAAAAATGTCGGTTACAGACCGGGTCAGGTTATAGGCTACAAATCATCACGCTTTTGTACATGGGAGGTGAGTAGAGTAACAAAATGTCTACAAAGTTATGTTTTACAGTTAATATATTGAAATGTTATAATTTATAGACTAAAAAAGACTAAAATAATTCGTTATCAGAACGTCAAAATTAATATTTAAAAAAATAACCATCACGCTATATATAAAGGGAGCTAAACGACAGATATTAAAAATGAAAATGCTTATTTCGTAGTTTCGCGTAAATAATTACTCATCCTGGTGGCTTGGCGTGTGGATCACGATTGTGTTGTTCTAAGATCGAATCTCAGCCTCAATCTTAGTTTTTAGATTATTTTTTGCATTTTGTTATTTAAAAAAAAAAACATCTTCAACATTCTTCAACAAATTAAGTTATTTAGCAACAACGTCCGCTAAAGAGCGGATTATTAAGTTATAAAACAATTAATTATCACGCTATTTAGTATGAGGGGTGAGCAATAGTGCATTGTGTTGATTATTTTCTGCTTCCGTATTTATTTTTATTTATTTTACTTTCTACCACAAACAATAGTTTTCTAACAGTAGTTTAGTAAAGTATTGTCTGCTAAAAAGTGCTTTACCTATTTAACAGTGAAAAATTTTTTGAAATCGGTGCAAAAAGTGCCATTGAACCACTTATTTTACTAACTGCTGAGTCCCCTAACCCAAAAAAGCGTGAAATTTTATTTGTATTGTTATCCTTAACCTATGGATAATATAACCAATTTACGACGACGTCTCCCGCTTACTTAGTTTTGTAAATAATTAACTTAATTTAAAATACTCCTTCTTTCCTAACCAGATGGCGTTAACGTCGAATTAGATCGCGCTATGGTTTCGTTCACAAAATGTGATGTTATCGGTAGAGAAACGGGGGTTACCTTTGTTGTCTTTCTGTTTGGTTCTTTAATTGTATTGAAATACTTAGTACCTACGAATTGCGATATTTTACATTTTGCACCTCACCAATTGGCGATTCTTACGGACCTATGTTGATATGCTGAACGCATTTTGAATTGCTGTTTTTTTTTCACTTCAAGACATGGTCATTTCGAACGGCTGCAATTCATTGGTTGAGTACGGTTTACCGACCCCACAACCAAACCACGCGTTAATCGTGAATACGCCGCCGAAACTGACTACAGTACGGGCGCAATGTCTGTCATTGTTCATCATTCATCTCAGAGCAAAGACAGCTATTCGAAATTATTCTGCAGAGCGTTGAACTCTGCCAAGGGAAAATGTTCTTTTTGGATGCTCCTGGAGGAACAGGCAAAACCTTTCATACTTCAGGCATCCTTGCAGAAGTCAGAAGGCGAGGAAAAATAGCCCTCGCAGTAGCGTCTTCCGGAATCGCCGCAACACTTCTCCCTGGTGGCAAAACTGCGCACACAATGTTTAAGATTCCCAAAGACTTAGAGAGCAATGAGACGTTTCACGAAACAGTGACAAGCCCGCTGTTCTACGAGACTGCTCTCTTATTGTATGGGATGAATGCAAATTGGCGAACAGAAAGGCAGTGGAAGCTGTTGACCGAACCCTGCAAGATATCCGCAGGAACCACAACATCATGGGTGGGGTAACAGTTCTCTTTAGCGGCGATCTTCGGCAGACGCTGCCTGTGGTGACGCGAGGTACTAGGGCTGATGAGGTGAATGCTTCGTTAAAACGCTCTACTCTCTGGCCGCAAGTTCACAGATTGTGCTTGACGGTCAACATGAGAGCACGGCTTGGCGGGAATTCACATGCTCAAGAATTCGCTGAAGTCCTTTTAAACATTGGAGTAGGAACTTATCCAGAGGAGAGTGGCCAGGTGGACCTACCGGAAACGCTTTGTAGAGTGGTCCCTACGGTAGAGGACCTAATTCGTTCTGTTTATGGGGACATCAGCCAAATCTCGCACCAGCAGAATTCTTGGTTGTGTGAGAGGGCCATTTTAACACCAAAAAATGACCAAGCCGCTGCCATTAACGATAGCATTCTCTCCGAAATTTAAGGGAATGAAGTGGTTTATACTTCTATAAACACCGTTATAGATCTAGATGACGCTACTCACTATCCAGTAGTATTCCTTAACTCTCTCTCTGCAAGTGGACTATCTGCCCTTATCAAACTTAAAGTCGGTGTCCGGTGTACTTTTGTGGAACTTAACACCGCCTAAGCTGTGTAATGGGACCCGACTCAAAGTCATATCCTTGCAGAGGCACATTATAGAGGCAGAGATTCTCACTGGGTGTGCGGCTGGCGAGATGGTGTTTATTCCACGTATACCACTGATTCCCCACAATTACCGTTTCCAATTCAAGCGCATACAGTTTCCTGTGAGTCTGTGCTTCACGATGACCATCAATAAGTAGCAGGGGCAGACACTGAAGGCTGCGGCTGCCGACCTCAGGACCAGCTGCTTCTCATATGGACAACTGTACGTCGCTTGCTCTCGCGTCACCAGCCCTGACACTCTGTACATTTTGGCTGCTGAAGGTTTTGTAAAAAGGCGTTTTATTGTATACATTCACATCATTCTGTATTATTTTTGTAAATTATGCTCAATATTTGTTTGTGGCCTAGGTTCTCGGTTTACGTTTTAGTATTTGACTTTGCTCCCAGCGCTTTAACAAAAAAATAATGGCAAAAAATTAATTATTGCTATCATTTGTCCATTATCTTTGATATTTGACTTATTTGAAAGTTAACCTTATGATAACGTGAGCAAAGCCACGGGTACAGCTAGTTATTTAATAAAAAAATAAAAGCTTATTTCAAAAACAGAAACAATAGTGTTTTAGATTATTGTCTTTCTTAAATGTTTTCCTAATTTCATTTATAATAATTGGTAAATAATAGAGATTGTTTGCTTTAAAGCATGTTTTAAGAGGTTAGTTTACAATTCTTTTCTATCGAGAAAACTTCAAGAAAACGTGTTTTGGGCACAATACAGTTTTAGAAAATACGATTAAGATTAACATACATTTTTTTCACTGCCACAAACTGAATAGATACAGCTAAAAATGTTTTTAAAAGAAGCCTATTTGGCGTGTTTGGCTGTTGTCAGCGTCTTAATAAGCAAAGTTATTGGATGATGATGATACTGCGGACTGTAGTTTTAATAAAGTATTCATATCAGTCCGAAAATTTCCACGGCTGGACATGGAACTCCCAATGACTGACGATGAACAGCCCAATGATAATTCTACTGGGACATGTATGTGTGTTTGTTTGTCCTTCAGTCACGCTGAAACAGTAGAACGGATTTGGATAAAATTTGTCACTCAGATAGACTATGACCATTTTTTCCTGTGGTAGTACCTTTAGCCGCCAGGGGTGCCGGGTGTGGGAAACGTTCTGTATTCTCCATCAACCATCAACTCAATCAACCACCCCAGGCAAGTCCCGGCTTGCCATTAGTAACCGAATCCCTTCTCTCCGCACCATCCTCCTGACTGGCGGGCGTGAAACTCGACGCGCCAACGTCACGAATATTGAGTGGTATGGGCAGCAGGCTACCCCGAGTCCGCTGTCCACAGGCCCACTCCTAGGATGGCTGGAGGTCAGCCTTCCTGTGGCAATGGCACCCGATCCACCATTTGCTGCTGAGAGAGTTGGTTGACTCTCGAACACTTACCGCCATCTCCTTCGCGAGCATCTTCTCCTCGCAGAAGGAGAGCATATTTTCGAGATCGCTTTGGATCTCGCTTCCAACCATGGATAGAACCACAGCCGGACGCGAGAGATCGCTGACGCCTACTGCACTGATGAGGTCACGGCGCTGCATGGCTAAGCTGGGCACTCCACCAATGTGTGCTGTGCCATGTCCTAAAGGAGCTGTCCATCTTTTTGACGTAATCAGAATACAAGTTACCTATGACGGCTCCCAATATACGAGATAGTGTCATTTTCTTTTTGGCAACCACGAGGAACTACGCAATAAACATAAAAACATTTTGAGCAGTTACGCCGACAATTTTGTTAGTATAATAAGTACTTGGACCCCGTAATCAATATTTAATTTAAACGACAGTTTAGTATTACAAAATTGATTCTAAATTTTATTGGAAACTGTATAAGTGTTTCTTTGGAGAGAATATAATTTTCATGAGATTGAACTGCCATAATATTATACTTTTGTTATATCATAGACCAATAAACTATTCATTCATATAAACATAAATATATATAGTTATTCATTTTAATATGTAACTTGTGAAACGAATATATTTGTCACGATTTAAATTGTGGAAAGAAAAAATCGCTCTGAGCAGGTTTTTTTTTTTTTTTTTTTCTTTACTCAATTTAAGTCGTTATATTTCGTTTCGCATGCGTAAAATGTGTTAAAAATATTAAATAATGAATATATTTGTGTTAATTCTCCTGTTCACGAACTAAACTTATTTTAAACTATCGCTCTCTTTTTAATCGACTTCAAAAAAGGAGGAGGTTATGTATTCAGCGGGTTGTTTTTTTTTTTTTTTTTTTTTTTTCATGTATGTACACCGATTACTCCGAGATTTCTGGGCCGATTTGCGTGGTTGTTTTTTTATTTGGTAGAGGAAGTCCGCGCGGTGGTCCCATATAAATTTTATTGACTTAGGTCGAGTAGTTTTTTAACCAGCTTCAATAAATCAGTTTAATTTAGCTTTGCTTACCTCTAGGTAAAGGTAGGTAGGTAAGGTAGGTCAGAAAAACGAAACTATTAGTAGATCATAGATGATGAATTATCAACTAAAAAGTATGAAATAAAAACTTTTTAACAAAAAACCCGCGGAATACACAACCTCCTCCTTTTTTTGAAGTCGGTTAAAAAATAAAACCGCCTTCAAAAACCTTAACTAAAAAAAAAAAAAAATTCTTGTATATATTTAAAAATCTTAACATAATCCAAAATTTTGAAGGCGGCGCGTGTTTTTCATGTATGTTCGCATAAACTGTTTTTTTTTTACTATAGATAAGCGCTCGACAGTACATTATATTTACATGACGCAAAGGGACAGTCACGCTCCGTCTTCAAAATTTTGGTTTATGCTAAGATTTTGAAATACATACAAGAATTATTTTTTACTTTTTAGTTAAGGTTTTTGAAGGCGGTTTTATTTTTTGTTATACTAATAGTAGATACAAATAAAACCGGCCAACAGCATGTCGGGCCATGCTCAGTATTATAGGGTTCCTTAAGTAGGTGTAATTACAAATAGTGGTGTGAACCGGAGGCATTTTCAGCCTCCGGAGATTATGCGGAGATTTTATTGAATCACCGCAGATTATCCGGATATTCTCCGGTTATTCAAAATACTCTAAATCTATATGTATGAGAAGAAAAAACAAGCTAAAAAAAAAAAATTAAAAAAACAAACAAAAAAAAAGGACATTTCACAGCACATTTGGGTGCTTTCTGCTACAAATGAAATAACCGGTAGTTTAATGCAATCACCGATTAGTCTCCGGTACTCACTCTAACCGGTGATTATCCGGTTTTTTGAGAACCGGTTCACACCACTAATTACAAACAATTCAAATCGTATATTAACGAATCGGTCTTTGAGGCCGCTGGTGCGAAATGTCCTGCTAACATACCTCAGGTTAAGTTAAACGGTGTTCCTCTGGTAAGGGTTCAACAATTCAAGTACCTGGGACATTTACTTACTGTTGACCTCAAGGATCATGCAGATATGGAACGGGAGCGGAGGGCGCTGTCTGTCAGAGCGAATATGATCGCTCGTAGGTTCAATCGGTGCTCAAAGGAGGTAAAAGTTACGCTCTTTTAGAGCGTACTGCACATCGCTCTACGCGTGCGTCCTATGGGCTGATTACAGTAAAAAAAGTTACAGCTTCCTCCGCGTCCAATACAATAATGCGTTTAGAGCGGTGATTCGCGGAGGCGCGCATTGACTGTTTCTACGCGACCATGCGGAAGCGCGCCGCGGCTCTGGTGCGCAGAGTGCGGGCCAGCCCCAACACCGTCCTGGCGATGATCGCGGATAGGCTCGACTGCCACATAATCAGGCATTGTTGTGACAGGCACATTGCAGTACAACTGCCGCAGAGAAAGCTCTAACAATTGTGATATACCTATTTATATTTAATTTTTAATTCTCTGATTTTATTTTATTATTTTAATTTTATTGCCATTGAATCCCTGACATTGAATCCATTTTATTTTTGAATTAGTTGACATTGTTTTAATTATTAATTTGTAAATTGAATAACGTCCGTGTGGTGCCGGACGCAAAGAATTTCACCACCCTATATCTTCTCATGGGTGTCGTAAAAGGCGACTAAGGGATTCACCAGAGGATGGGCAGCAGCGTCCTCTGAGTATTTAACCAACCTACTGCGATCGCCAACCCGCCTGCCAAGCGTGGCGATTATGGCATATCCCCCCCTTTTGGGGGAGGCCCATGTCCACTAGTGGACGTTTTTCGGCTGAAATGATGAAATTGATTATTATTGCTTTTGAATGTGACATTATTTACCTTGTTTTGTTTGTTGTATATGGGTGTAATTTGCCTGAATAAAGATGATTTTAATTAATTTAATTAATTATGGTTATTTTAGTTTTTGCAATAGGCGGCAGCATTGGCGACTCAAAGAGTGTTGTTAGTAGCCGCTAGATGGCGCTGTATAGCGCCAATTTTAGGAAGTGTCATGTCAACATAACACAAAGTTTCTTTTTGTGATTTTTTTAAATAGAAAGTAACTAAAGGAGCATTATTTGCTAAGATCATTTTTCTCAAAGGTCAATGTCCTTTGAACTAGGAAGTCTTAAGTATTTTTCAGTTTTCTCGCTTTAACTCTAAAGTTTATAATCACATCATACTTTTTTATTTAATCATGGACTATTCATATTGAAATATGTCTTCTATAGTGTTTTCAGTTTCATCATGTCAAAATATAAAGCTCTTCTTTTCTTCTGCTTCTGCTTTCCTTTTTTCTTACTTCTCCTTGTTGTTTTTAATGACACTTGCTCTTCTACGAAAAATGAGGCTACGTTCGGGCTAAAATACGTACCTACGTAATGTTAAAAAATACTTCAGTGTCAATTAATCATGCTTGATGTGTGTAATTTGCGCAATTTTTGCGACACTCGTGTTTCACTGTCTAGTCTTATTTATTCTATTAATATCCTGTTGATATTCTGCTTCGACACGCCAATACAAAAGGTCAGCGAAGGTCGGTAAAAATATGACTCCATATGTCTTGGAAAATAAAATATTATAAGCAGTGAAGGGCGGGCATTTTTGAGGGCTGCTTCTATTATTATCAACATTTAATTAGCGCTTTGGTTTTAGCCTACATTGCATAATTATACAATTTTGATTTACACCTCCTACATGTAAAATGTGGGGCTACATTCGCTAAAGTAATATGTACTACGTACTATACAAGGCACCTCGAATCGAATGTTTGTAGCACGTTGTAGAGCTCCTGCACTCTCATTCGCTTATGGCCAAAATTAATATCCAAACTATCCACGATTTGCCATACTAGAGACAGAAATTTGACATATTTTGTATTAAGCTTATGTCAATTTCCTATCTCTAGTAGGGTAAATCGTGGATAGATTGGATATTAATTTTGGCCGTTAGACCCGCTCGCCGCGCGCGTGCTCCGCGGCCAGCAAGTTGCGCGATATTTTTTGTTCGTAATGTCTACTCTAGTATGATTCTCTTGTTCACAAACTAAACTTATTTTAAACTATTGCTCTCTTTTATTAATAGTAGATATAAGAAAGGGATGGCAACAATTTTAGAGCTGTCAAATTAGTCGGAATTAAAATTTCCATAAAAGTTTTGTCGTGATCTCGGAACGTGCCTACTAAAATACAAAGAAACATAACACGTAAACTAAATTGACAGCACCGAAATTGTTGCCATCCCTTTCTTGTATCTACTATTAGTGAAAGAGAGGGATGGTTTTAATTAAGTTTAGTTCGTGAAACAAGAGAATCCACACCATTATAGTATATGTTCAGGCTAAAATACGCATCAATTAATCATGTTCGATGTGTGTAATTTACGCTATTTTTAGCGACACTCGTGTTTTACTGTCTAGTGTTATTTGCTTTGTTACCCTGTTGATTTTCTGCTTCGACAAGCCAATACAAAAGGTCTGCTAAAGTCCGTCGGGTCGATATTAGATTAAACTCTGAGACCGTATCCTGATTGAATAGTTTTTTGTATTGAGCTTTGAGGTTGTTTGCTGGTTCTTTATTACCAAGTGTTTTTCAGCGATAGCATTGATGTAATTTTATTCGTAAAAATATTATTATGTAATTTGGTAGATTTTATTTTTGATTATAACACTAATACAGACATGGTAAAAAATATAGACGAAGTGCTGCGAACACTCATAGTGAAGCCAACAAAACCGTGCTCCTCCGTGTACAAACCAGCGCTCACGCACACACATGCACCTCAAACCGTGCTCACTGTTCTCAGTACACATGTCGCGGCATAATTTAGTAAGCATCGCAAAAACAAATATCCTTCACTATGACTTTTGCTGTCTGTGTCCCTAAATAATATTTTAAATTATCAATCAATCAACTCAGCCTATCGCAATCCACTGCTGGACATAGGCCTCTCCCAAGTTGCACCACAACGCTCTTTTGTTAATTATGGCCACTACTAATATCTCAGATTAATAACTAAAGTTATGATATTAAACTGACTGACTGCGAGTGACTGATAGACTGACTGATATTAAACTGACTATATTAGCTTCTTAGGTTTTCGCGATCACTACACATTATAATAAAACAAAGTTGCTGCAAAGCTTTCGGAACGTCAACAAACAACAATTTAAATAATATACGCGATTTAATCCGGTTAAACTTTGTTTTATTATAATGTCAGTTTATGTTTTTAACAATGACAAAAATAACGATGGCATCACATAATAATTATATAGTCGCCAGTGTCAATCTTAAAAGACATTCGACTTCCTCGATGAAAAATTAATGAAAATTATAATATGTTAATAATTTTTTCAACTATCAGGTAAAATAAAATTAGCTTTGTCTGATCAAAACGGTCAGTTCCCGTTATTCCTCTTGTAATTTTAAGTAAATATAGTCATGTTATTTTAGGGACCGTAGCCATATTCCGTTAATTATTCTCGGTTTCTAATAAAGGACCAGGCTGTTACAAATCTAAGTCTCAACTCTTTATACTGTTACCCGAGTTCGTGGAATCCCTTGAAAAATCAACGCGGTGTCAGAACCCCATTTACATTTTAAACACATGGGGACCTGGTGTTTTGAATAACAAGGCTACACTTATTTTACGTCAAGGAAACCCATGTAAAATAGGTAGGTTTCTGAAAGGCAAAAACAAAGTTAAATGTCATCGTCAGCTGCTTGCCATAAGATTTTGTCAGCTGATTATTTGTATAGGGTTCCGTACCCAAAGGATGCTAACGGGTCCCTATTACCAAGCATACGCCACGCCATCTGTCCGTCCATCTGTCTGTCTGTCCCAGGGCTGTATCATTTTAACCGTAATAGTTAGCCAATTGAAATTTTCACAGAAGACATTGTGTTACTATGTATATATCATAACAAATACTAACAATAATACGAAATCTAAAACCAAACGGGGGTACGGAACCCGTAGTGTGTGATTCTGACACGCATTGTTTTTTTTGTTGATTGTTATAGGATAATAAATGCAATTTACAATACAAAAACCAAAAACACACGACTTTGTGACTAATTCCAAACAGATTTAACTTTTCAATGATCACAAAATAATTCATCAAACGGCACCGGAACTCACTTTGTTTGAACCAAACCATATTGATTTCTATGTATTTCGAATTGTTTAAGCTAGTATAGACTAAACAGTTATAGTAAGTAAAAAACCGGCCAAGAGCATGTCGGGCCATGCTCAGTATTATAGGGTTCCTTTTTTCTTATCTTTTTTTCAACTCAGCCTATCGCAGTCCACTGCTGGACATAGGCCTCTCCCAAGTTGCTTGGTTCCTTAAGTAGGTCTAATTAAAAACGAATCAAATCGAATATTAATCATTGCTATTTTAGTTTTTGCAAACAGCGCCACCTAGCGCTAAATTTGAGAAGCTAAATTTAAGAAGTTTGTCATATCAATATAAGACAAAGTTTCTTTTTGTGATTTTTTTAAATAGAAAGTAACTAAAGGAGCATTATTTGCTAAGATCATTTTTCTCTAAGGTCCGATGACCTATAAACTAGGACGTCTTAAGTATTTTTCAGTTTTCTCACTATAACTCAAAAATTTATAATCACACTATATTTGAAATAATTTTAAAAGAGAGTTTTTATAAAGGTTTATCAAAGTGGATGACTATAAGTTTCTACGTTGCATAGTTTAGAAATGGCAGGGGGGGGCACACATTGCAAGCCACTTTCGCGAACTGTATTTCGCAGATGGTACACTTGATAAAAAAGCTATGTATGAAATTACCATTACCTTCATTTTAGTAGACCTATTCAATGATAACCCAAACGAGGGGCCACAGCGAAAAAAAAAATTCATCCCCATTTCACATGCTACCCCTAAAATACGTTATCGAGATTTTTTTTATTCTTTTAAAATTGAGATCTATATCTAAACCATTTTTTAACAAAATTTCATTTACTTATGTTTATAATTGTAGAAGTTATTAAGCTGTAAAGGATTAGGACAGACGGACAGATGGACGGACATGTCCGTCCGTCTGTCCCGTCTTATAGTTTCGTCGTGTCCGGACATGACGAAACTATAAGGGTTCCTTGTAGGACTACGGAACCCTAAAAAGTATGAAACACTTCAGCTAAAAGAATCACACCTATGATCACAAAGATTCCGTAAATTGTTTATTCTGTTTCATTCTATAATTACACTAGCTGTCACCCGTGGCTGTGCCCGTGGCTTCGCCCCTGTGGTAATATGTCGAAAAAAGTATCCTATATGTTAATCCGACAAAAAAAAACAAAAAGAATAAGAAGTGAGCTGAGATAAGTAACAAAATCAAATCAAACATGAGAAAAAACCGCTAAAGGTACAGGATAGAAATATTGTAAAAATGCATTCGAAAGACCAGAGGCACCAAAAAGCAGTCAAAATACTAAAAGAAAAACGGACTGGATACCCAACATAAAAGATAGAAATCGCAAATGCGAAACCAGACGCCCGGAAATCATGTCAATAGCCACTGACTTCTTCCGAAACTTGTATGCAAATAAAAGCACGAGCCAAACAACAGACAGGCGGAGAGGAAGTACTAGATATGTTACCTGCAGAAGTTGACAAAGCTGTGAAAACTCAAAAGAAAGATAAAGCTCCCGGTTCAGATGGAATCGGTAACGAATTCCTTATCGAAAACAATGAATACCTTATACCAATACTTACCTATCTATTTAATGAAGTGCTGCAAACAGAAATAATACCCGATCGGTGGACAACAACCACCATAATACTGCTGCAAAAAAGGGAGACAAGAACAACATAAACAACTACAGACCTATTAGCCTGAGGTCAAACGTCTATAAAGTTTTCGGCAAAGTAATTCTTAACAGAATAATCAGGACGATTGACGAGAACCAACCGAGAGAGCAAGCGGGATTCAGGAGTAGGAACTGACTGAATGATGGACTGGATTTAGGTACTCGACTTTAGACCACATACATGATACAGAGTTCAATGTAACCTTCTATTGCTGTTTTGTGGACTACAGTAAGGCTTTCGACTCATTGGAACATGAAGAAATCTGGCAAGCGCTTAAAGACCAGGGTACTCAAAATAAATACGTCAGAATACTGTTTTTTTTTACAAAACTAGCAGGGTTAAAATCAAGTTAGATAAGGAAGGAAAAGAAATGAAAATAGAAAAAGGCGTTAGTCAGGGTGACCCTGTGTCACCCAAGCTTTTCACAGCTGTCTTAGAGAGGGTTTTTCGCAACTTGAATTGGGAGAAATGTGGATTGTTAATCAATGGCGATTATCTATCACACTTGAGATTCGCAGACGTCCTAATAATACTCTCGCCTTCGAAAGATGGACTACAAGAAATGCTGAATGACCTAGATAGACTTAGTCGAAATGTGGGATTAGTCATGAATACGCAGAAAACCAAAGTCATGACTAACGGGACGAAATAAACGATCTGCATCAATAAACTAAGCCTAATTTGCGATAAACATAATTATGTACAGTCCATTTATTTTCTCATTAGCGGTTCTTTGATAAACTAATACCATTAGTCATCAATAAGGTTAGGCGTTAAGCAAGTTACACAGCTAAATGTGCATTCTCATGAAACATATCTAGGCTGCGTTCAGTTAAGTCGCCCGACGACGGCGGACGACGCATGCGTTGCGTTCTTCGGGCGTTCGTTTGTCTGATCGCTCATGGATCGCTCTGAGTTACTGAACGACAAAAGTACGCTCCGGGGGTCGCGTCGTCCGCCGTCGTCGGGCGATATTAGTGAACGCACCCCTTTTTCTTTTTTTTTTTGAGGCGGAGAAAATGCCTTTCGCATGTCACGCCACCCCGAGGTAGCGTGGTTATGTGGGGCTTGCACCCACTAAAAACTCCGCCATGTACCTTCTCTCGCCTTGGTGGATGAGCCGCGAGAACTGCAATGCATGGCATTCGCGACCCATCCAGCGTAGGCCTTTTTCAGGTCCCTCTTCCTATAATGACGCTCTTTAGGCGATGTCCGGGCACACTTGGGACATCACCACAACTCAAAGGCCGTGCAATTCGGACGACTGACTCCCCAGTCTATCGTCCGCTGGCCTCTGTTAGGGCGGTATCAGTTAGGCGTAAAGCCGCTTGCGGCGACCCGTCCTCTTGCGGCGGATTGGATCAGCGAAGGAGTCTTCTTCCTTGACCCGCTCCGCCGCTTCCTTCTGTGAGATAACCTCCTCACAGAAGGATGCAACCGCCTCCCACGCCTCCACACTGTCAGCCATGGCCTTGACCACAGCCGGCAGCGAGAGGTCTCCCCCGATTACTGTAGTGAGAGCACGGCGCTGCACCACCCAAGCAGGACAGTATGCAAGGGTATGAAGGGCCGTGTCCTCACTACAGTCGCACTGGTGGCACATGGGAGTTGCCTCCTGTCTCGCCACTTTATGCAAGTATTTGCCGAAGCAACCATGCCCCGACAAAACCTGCACCAGACGGAAGTACAACGTTCCATGTCGCCTCCGTACCCATTCCTCAAGGATCGGCTGGATAGCCCCCACAGTCCAAAGACTGCACGGTCCCGGCACTGGGCGTTTCCAGCCTCTCCCTCCATTGCACCATTATGGCAGCCTGTGCCTCCCTGCGCCACGTCTTTACGACTTCAGGTGGCGGGCGTCTGCCACTTTCCACCTGATGGTCCACTCCCTGCCAATAGATCTTGGCGAGCACCTGAGTCTCTAAGTCCCACGGGGGGGTGCCTGCAAGTGCGCACGCCGCCTCCGCAGATATTGTGTGGTATCCGCGTATGACCCTGACTGCCATGACTCTCTGCGGCCTTCGCAGCAGAGCCTTATTTTGGGCATTCAGGGACTCCGCCCACACAAGCGCCCCATAGAGTGCCATCGAGCGCACCACCCCCGTATAGAGCCGTCGGCAGCTCACACTCGGTCCACTCAGGTTCGGCAACAGCCGGCTAAGTGCGGACGCTGTGCCAATCAGCTTTGGGGCAAGTTGCTCAAAGTGCTCGCCAAAGTTCCACCTTCGGTCTAAGACCAGGCCCAGATATTTCATCCACATCCGATCCATTACACTGGCATCACCAATAGTGATATGGGCACCAGCTGGTGGCCGGCGTCGGGGCGCATGAAATACCAGGGCCTCCGTTTTCTCATGCGCCATCTTGAGACCCAGTGCTTGGATACGGCCAATAACAAGGGACGCGCATTCAGTGGCCAAGCGTGCCGCCTCCTCATAGTTCCCTCCCCGGGCTATGACGAGGGTGTCGTCAGCGTAACATATGACGCCCTGCCCAGGGGAGAGGTCACCACGTCAGGCCCAGTCGTAACCCACGTTCCACAGAAGTGGTCCTAAAACCGACCCCTGTGGAACACCGCACGTGATGGACCTGCGCACGACTTGACCTTCGCGTCCCTGATAGCTGACGCACCGCCCCCTCAAGTAGTCTGCCACCAGCTGCCCTAAATACATGGGCACCCCATGCAAACGGAGCGCCTCTCCGATGAAGCTGAATGGCAGAGTATTAAAGGCGTTGGCGATGTCCAGTGACACTGCCAACAAGACCCCTCCTTGCGCAACTGCGTCCTTACCCTTAGCCTCGGCCTTCAGGTGCACAATGGCGTCAACCGGCGAACGCCCTGCCCGAAAACCGTATTGAGCTTCCGACAAATTCGGTCCGACAGTGTTTAAGTGCTGGACGATGCGATTGGCGAGAATCCTCTCTAGCATCTTCCCCGCCTCGTCCAGCAAGACTATCGGCCTGTACGCCGAAGGAGACTCAAAGGGCCGACCAGCTTCTGCAACAGCACAAGACGACCCTCTTTATTATTTTAGTAGTATTTTTTTTTGTAGTAGTTTAGTATATTTTATTAATATTATTGTTGTGCTGTCCTGTCACTGTTCTGTGCCAAATAAAAGTTTTTCTTTCTTTATTTCTTCTTTCTTTCAAGTAAAGTAATGTTTTTCCAGCAAGAGAACCTCAAGCTAAATCGAGTTTTGTAAAAGTCGCTTGACTCTCAAATGTCGTAAACTAAACAGTTGAAATCGTGTAACTTAAGGAACTCATAATGGAATTCTAGTTTCCCTTTTCAATAAAAAACAGAATTAATATTTAAATTATCCTCAAAACTTGTTTTGCTGTTGTTCTTGTGAGTAATAATATTATTTTAGTGCAGAGCTTAATTTAACATAAATGATTTATGAAGAAAATAATGATGACAAGAGAGATAAAAAAGCAAAATTTTATTTGGTGCAGCATAGGTTCAACGAAATCAACTACTCGTTTAACTGTCTCTGCATAATATTATAGGTATTCTATTTACCTACCTATAAGATATCTACAAATATGATTTCCTATTTATTTCCCAATTTATAAGAATTTTGACATACTTTTCAAACCCTCAGCATTCCCGCTATTGATAAGCCGCTTAAAGTCGACTTGACATTCTTTCGAAATTAAAGTTTAGCATAATAAGGAATGCTCAAGGACCCGAATATTTTTTACAATATAAATATTTTCTAAGTAACATTGCTAAAAAAATTGTTCAGCTAAGTCGTGACGAACTTCAGAATAGAAAAATACCGGCCAAGTGCGAGTCGGACTCGCGCACTAAAGTTCCGTACCACGACACATGTCCGTATACATGCTGAAATTTGAATCGCTTATTTCCCGAAAAGGGTTAAAATAAGCGATTCAAATTTCAGCATGTATTTGTCTTATTTTTATTATTTGTTGAGTAACTATTATTCCTTGTAATCACACCAAGTTTGGCGGCTTGTATGTATTACCGTTTTTAAGATAGAGCAGAAACAAAAAACCAGTTTCGACGTTTATTGTTTGGTGACCACTTTGGTTTTAGACTTTTTTATTTTTGGTAATTTTCATGATAAAGGCATGTTATCATGAAAATTACCATTGTCATTTTCATTTTTTACAGAACAAGTAAACATGTTCTGTAAAAAATTCAACTGGCTAATAATACTTATTGTCATGACTTACGGTGCCGAGACGTGGACACTGACAGTTGGGCTAGTCCACAAGTTCAAAGTCGCTCAGCGAGCTATGGAGCGAGTTATGCTTTGAGTTTCTTTGAAGGATAAAATCCGTAACGAGATTATCCGGAAAAGAACCGGAGTGATCGACATAGCTTGTAGGATCAGTAAGCTAAAGTGGCAGTGGGCTGGCCATGTCTGTCGAAGGACCGATGGCCGCTGGAGCAGACGAGTCCTTGAGTGGAGACTGCGAATCGGCAAACACAGCCTAGGGTGCCCCCCTGCCAGGTGGACCGACGACCTAAAGAACGTGGCTGGATGCGGAAGGCTGAGGACCGAGTGTTGTGGCGCAACTTGGGAGAGGCCTATGTCCAGCAGTGGACTGCGATAGGCTGAGTTGATGATGATGATGATAATACTTATTACAGTTAAAAAGTTACAGCCCTGTGTTAGAGACAGACGGATTGACAGACGACGGATCGACGGCAACGGCGCGCGTCGCAGCGCGGCGTGGCCTTGGCCGATAAATAGGGTCCCGTTGCGCTGTTTCCTTGTGGTCATACTAGTTTGTCATACCAGTATGACCACGAGGATATACATGTCCTCGTGGTCATACTGTACATAATATTTTCAGAAAAAAGATTTTGCTTCCTCCTGTATATATAAATACTTTTCCGCGTGTTCAAAATTCAAAATTCAAAATTATTTATTTGTCAAACATAGGTATGATGTACAAGACATGGTGTTAATTTTTAAATAATACAGTATCACTATGTTTTGCCTTGATAGGCGTACAAATTTGGTAACATAAAGATAAAGATAATACCTACTTATTACAGATTTGTGGAAATTAATTGTTTAATAATAATAACTGTTTTTATTAATATATATTAATGAATAGATTAACAAAGAAATCGGACTCTTGTGTCTTTACCTAAAGTTTGTTGTGTCTGTCAGAAAATCATTTACTGAATAGTAAGCTTTCAGAACAAGAAAATCTTTGAGCTTCTTTTTAAATGTACGTATATCATCAGTCGATTTAATGTTTTTAGGCAATTTATTAAATATGTGTTGACTTAATAATGTAACAGAGTTGGCAATTAAGAAAAATATTTGGCTACGAAACCCTAAAATAATAATCCTCCGTCCACAAAACAATGTAGATAGCTTCTAGGATAACGAGTACCTAGATGATAATTATGATCCCGGAAAAGAAGATTTCCCTTTTTAGGGTTCCGAAGTCCTACAAGGAACCCTTATAGTTTCGTCATGTCCGTCCGTCTGTCCGTCTGTCCGTCTGTCCGTCTGTCCGTCTGTCCTAATCCTTTACAGCTTAATAACTTCTACAGTTATAAACATAAGTAAATGAAATTTTGTTAAAAATAGTCTACTTATAGATCTCAATTTTAAAAGAATAAAAAAATCATTTTTACATATTTTAGGGGTGGCGTCCATACATGTGAAATGGAGATGAAAAATTTTTTTTCGCTGCACCCCCTCGTGTGGGGTATTAATGAATAGGTCTACTAAAATGAAGGTAATGTTTCATACACCACTTTTTTATCAGGTGTACCATCTGCGAAATATAGCGCGCCAAAGTGGCTTGCAATGTGTCCCCCCCCCTGCCATTTCTAAACTATGCAACGTAGAAAGTTATAATCTTCCACATTGATAGACCTTTGTGAAAACTCTCTTTTAAAATTATTTCGAGTAAAATGTGATTATAATTTTTTGAGTTATAGAGAGAAAACTGAAAAATACTTAAAACGTCCTAGTTCAAAGCTCATTGACCTTAGAGAAAAACGATGTTAGCAAATAATGCTCCTTTAGTTACTTTCTATTTGAAAAAATCACAAAAAGTAACTTTGTGTTATGTTGAACACACTTCTTCAATTTGGCTTCTTGAATTTATCGCTAGATGGCGCTACTAACAACACGCTCTGAGTCGCGAATGCTGCCGATTATTGCAAAAACTAAAAAGGCATAGCCATGATTAATATTCGATTTGATTCGTTTGTAATTACACCTACTTAAGGAACCCTATAATACTGAGCATGGCCCGACATGCTCTTGGCCGGTTTTTAGGGTTCCGAAGTCCTACAAGGAACCCTTATAGTTTCGTCATGTCCGTCCGTCTGTCCGTCTGTCCGTCTGTCCGTCTGTCCTAATCCTTTACAGCTTAATAACTTCTACAGTTATAAACATAAGTAAATGAAATTTTGTTCAAAAATAGTCTGCATATAGATCTCAATTTTAAAAGAATAAAAAAATTGTTTTTACGTTCTTTAGGGGTAGCGCCCATACATGTGAAATGGCTAAAAAAAAATTTTTTTCGCTGCACCCCCTCGTGTTGGGTATCATTGAATAGGTCTACTAAAATGAAGGTAATGTTTCATACATCACTTTTTTATCAGGTGTACCATCTGCGAAATATAGCCCGCCAAAGTGGCTTGCAATGTGTCCCCCCCCCTGCCTTTTCTAAACTATGCAACGTAGAAACTTATAATCTTCCACATTGATAGACCTTTGTGAAAACTCTCTTTTAAAATTATTTCGAGTATAATGTGATTATAATTTTTTGAGTTATAGAGAGAAAACTGAAAAATACTTAAAACGTCCTAGTTCAAAGCTCATTGACCTTAGAGAAAAACGATGTTAGCAAATAATGCTCCTTTAGTTACTTTCTATTTGAAAAAATCACAAAAAGTATCTTTGTGTTATGTTGAACACACTTCTTCAATTTGGCTTCTTGAATTTATCGCTACATGGCGCTACTAACAACACGCTCTGAGTCGCGAATGCTGCCGATTATTGCAAAAACTAAAAAAGCATAGCCATGATTAATATTCGATTTGATTCGTTTGTAATTACACCTACTTAAGGAACCCTATAATACTGAGCATGGCCCGACATGCTCTTGGCCGGTTTTTTTATACTTAACTACATCAAAGCGGCCATGACGAAATCTTGCCATAATCACGTTGACGTAGCAGATTGGTGACACAGTATGTTGAAACAAAAGCACAGAAAGACACTAAGTCCATTACGTGGGACACTCAGAAAGTTTTGCGAAACTAAAAAAAATTGTTCTATACGTACATATATTTTTATCAAATCTTTTCAAAGTACTTTCCACCAGCCTCTATACAAAGATTCATGCGCCTAAACCAGTTTTCAAAACACTTTTTCCAGTCCGCCGCAGACACCTCGTTTACAGCCTGCTCGAACGCAGCCAGCGCATCTTCCGGCGACGAAAATTGTATCCCTTTGAGCTGATTTTTTATTTTTGGGAATAAAAAGAAGTCACACGGTGCTAGATCAGGGCTGTAAGGAGGGTGACTCAGGCGTTTGACTGGCGTGCTGTCCAGGAAGTCCCTCTTTTTGAGTGCGGTGTGCGCAGGTGCATTGTCGTGGTGGAGCAGTAGCCCGCGGAGCCCTGTGTTTGGTCGCTTGTTGCTTATAACAGAGAAAACTTCTGGCAAACATTTGGTAGTATACCATTCGGCATTAATGCTTCTTTGATCCCGTAAGGGAATTGATACCAAGTGGCCAGTCAAATTAAAAAAGCTAGCGATCAAAATCTTACCCCCGCTTCTAGATCGCTTCACTTTGGTAGGCGTTGGCTCATTTTGAAACACCCAAACAGTCGACTGGCGCTTGGTTTCTGGGTCGTATTGATAAATCCAGGACTCATCACCTGTAACGATGTCGTAAACACGCCGAGACGAGCCTGCTTCAAATTTGTTAAGCATATCACGGCACCATTCCACCCGGGCCTGCTTCTGAGCATCGGTGAGGTTGTGCGGCACCCAGCGTGATACTATCCTCCTCACGCGAAGATGGCTGTGTAGAATCTCGTGAACGCTTCCCGATCCAATCTTCAATATGTGTTGAATCTCCTGATATGTAATTCGCCTATTGTCTTGGATTAAATTTTTCACTGCTAGCACGTTTTCTTCGGTAACAGCCGTCAAAGGGCGACCGCTTCTTTCGTCATCCCCCAAAGTTGGTCGACCGCGCTTGAATTCGTTATACCAACGATACACGGTTGCCTTGGAAGGGCCTTCATCCATGAATGCCATTTGAAGTCTATCGTACGATTCATCCGGTTTCAGGCGACACTTGAAATCGTATAAAATCATAGCTCTAAAATGTTCCCGGCGCAGATCCATATTTCAGTGAGACACAATACTTTGAATTAACTCGCAAAAAATGTGGAGGGAAATTTTGAAATTGGAACTTACTTATTTTTACTTATAAATAATCATATTTTCGAAAAACATTATAACTGGCCAGTCTCCCATATATAAAAACTTTTTTTCGCAATACTTTCTGAGGGGCCTGGTATAAATAATCATTTATAGGATGAATTAAAATTATAAAATATACTGGAGTTGATTCTCTTTTTCACCAATATAATTTAAACTATTCATATATTTTTCTTGTAGTGAAAACAAGAAAGATATAGATAAATGTAATTTTTTTTTTGTTAGCCTGTACTGTCCTGACTGCTGGACAAAGACGCCTCCTGCCTGCTGTCTAGGAAGACATGGAGCTCGTCTCTCCATCTGCTGCGTGGTCTGCCGCGACCCTGTCTCGCTGTCTCAGGGCTCCAGTCCTGTGCTATACGGGCCCACAGCTCATTTGGTGTGCGGCAAATGTATCCTGCCCAGTCCCACTTTAAATTTCAATTCAATTCAATTTCAAATTAGTTTAATTTACGTGCTACTTCTTCATATTTTCATCTTCTTTATCCCCTATCTTGCATCTAATATAAGTAAAAAAGAGCGATATTTTAAAATAAGTTTAGTTTGTGTTGTTTGTATGTTTGTTGTTTGTGTTGTTTTGTTTGTTTGTTTGTTGTTTGTTAGTTTGACGACGTCTGTAGTCTAGTGGTTTGAGTGTCGGACTGCTGATCACGAGGTCGTGGGTTCGATTCCCACAGGACACAAATATTTGTGTGATGAACATGAGTGTTTGTGTTGGTCTGGTTGTTTCTTTTGTTTTATAAGTATGTATTTACAAAAAAAAAAGTATCTAAGTATTATATCCATTGTCTAGTACCCATAGTACAAGCTCTGCTTAGTTTGGGACTAGATGGTGATGTGTAAAAATGTCCTAAAAATATTTATTTATTTATTTTGTGAAGAAGAGAACCAACACCACCGTCTCATTTCAAAATTCATCAGAATTTTACTCTTTATTCAAAGTATCTGTCATCAATAATGTTCCAAATAAATAACATACGTAAATAAGACGCATAAATAAGATAGCTGCCATTCATTTGCCATCTCGGTTGGCAATATCTATTTCAGGACATGTACCTACGCCAAGCAATTTTACGCAAAAGCAACGCTTTACGACTGAATAAACATTTAATATTCTGGGATTTGTATGCTGCAAATGATGTGGCACCCAGTACCAGTAAATCTCATTTTATAGCTATTACTAAATAAATAACATAACATAACTCCTGTGTTTCCCAAAGGGGTAGGCAGACGTGTATACAATTATACAAAGTACTTACACCCACAATTCGGCAGTTACCTATGCTATAAGTCCCCCATGTACCTAATACGGCGAGCGTATTGCCACTAATCGGGCACAAATCCAGACTCGTGGCTGGTACTCATAATTTCTTAATAAAAACTCAATAAAACTTTGCCCGGCCCGGGAATTGAACCCAGGACCCACCTCTCAGCAGTCGTGCTTGCGACCGCTAGACCAACGACGCAGTCAATACAAAATAAGAACTGAATAATCTATATACAACGTGTTATTGAAATAACTAAAAACCTCTAAGAGGTCATTGTACTCATCAGTATGAAATCGCAACAAAAAAAACAGCTGTTCCCTACATTTTGTCGATTTATGTGAACACAAACGTAGGGAACATAATAGTAAAAGTTGTTTATACTGATGAGTACAATGACCCCTTAAAAGGTTTTCAGTTATTTCAATAATACGTTATATAAACAGGCAAAGAAAAAACGGTTCAGTACCATGCGATTATAAATTTTCGAATTAAGTATAGAGAGAAAACTCCAAAATACTTAAAAGACGTTCTAGTTCAAAGGTCTTTGACCTTAGAGAAAAACGTTTTCAGCAAAGAATGCTCCTTTAGTTACTTTCTATTTGAATAACTCATAAAAAGTACCTACTTATATGTTATGTTGACATGACACACTTCTTAAATTTGGCCCGCTAGATGGCGCTGTATAACACACGCTCTGCGTCACCAATGATGCAAATAAATAAATATCTTCGGGACATTTTTACACAGCACCATCTAGTCCCAAACTAAGCAGAGCTTGTGATATGGGTACTATAGACAATGGATATAATACTTATATACTTTTTTTTGTAAATACATACTTATAATACATAAGAAACACCCAGACCAACACAAACGTTCATCACACAAATATTTGTGTCCTGTGGGAATCGAACCCACGACCACGTGATCAGCAGTCCGACCCTCGAACCACTAGACCACAGACGTCGTCAACAAACGGAAAAATCTAAAATAGCCATATTCGATTTAATTCATTTGTAATTACACCTACCTATGGAACCCTATAATACTGAGCATGGCCCTACATGCTCTTGGCCGGTTAATTAAGTCATCAATATTCCTTTACAAACAAATAACTTTTATTTTTGAGGTGGAAGATGAATCACTAACGGCCAAAATTAATATCCAATTTATCCACGATTTACCCTACTGGAGATAGAAATTTGACATATTTTGTATGGAGCTTATGTCAAATTCCTATCTCTAGTAGGGCAAATCATGGATAAATTGGATATTAATTTTGGCCGTAAATAACTATTTATACATCCAAGGATGGTACGGATCTCTTGGTGCGCAAGTCCAACTTGCACTTGGCCGGTTTTTAACCATATACCGTTGGCGTTTCATATCTAAGAAGGAATATAAAAAACATATTTCATAAAGATTTATATATTATATTATATTTTCGCGTCAAAAATACATTTGTGAGCTTATGTGTAATAATTAATAATGCAACACAATTACTGCACTACTAAATTCGTCATGAAATTGTGAAATCCTATCGTTGCGTCATCGTGGAAAAGCGTTTTACATTTTCAGTCTGTACAAGATTTAATCTAGACTCTCCTTCGTGTTATGAGAAACTTATAAAATCAAAAAGTATACCTAACTATTTTTTTTAAACGAACAAATTTAAAAATAGTTTTCTCGTTTAAAAGAACTTGTTTCTAACTTTTACGCTTCGATCGTTTTAGCTTTTTTAGTTAAAAGAATCAAGAAAAATATATTTCGAAATCTATTTTTTGGTAGATCTAATTGCTCTTCATTTTAAACGTGTGTTTATCAAGGAAATTCGATAACTCTCATCAAAGCTTAATGAAACCATGATAACAAAAATTAATTAATGTTTTTACGTAATTAACAAGATACTATCCAACCTATTGAAGGGTTATATCGTAACATGTGATAATAATGAAGAAAACTGCCCGCAACAGGAAGCCTTGTGCTTGAGCGGTACGAGCAGAATGCTAAGTGCATATAGCCCGGCTAAAGGAATATTATAGAAAGAAAAACAATTACAATCACATGAGACTTTTCATCTTCATGTCTCAGTTTGGCGAACCGACTTGCGGTACCATTAAGGCAACAGCCTAGGTGGTATTGAAGTTGTTATGGGCAAAGGTAACCGCTTAACATCAGGTAGGCCTTTGGCTCGTTTCGCCATTCTATATTATAAAAAAAAAAAATTGTGGCGCCAAGGAAGGAAAGAAAAATAAAAACACATCTAGAACAAATTATAACAGGAAGAATCCATTGCAGGCACAGAATAAAGTAAACAAGGGGAAGTGGCATATGTACGGCTACCGCACGCGTGGCACAATTAAGCGCAGATGCGCAACATTAACTTAATCGCGCTTAGTTTCCCGCTGCGACACTATAACGTCTCGAATGCTTCCGTGAAATACTAGATTATACTTGCTGCCCAGTCTTCGATTCTTCATATATTTATTATGTAGTACCACTATATTCCATTGTTTTACGCGAATATTGAAAGTCCAGAAAAAAAAACTTTTTGTTCTGGCAACTCTAACTTATGTCATTCACTATTTTCGCGTTGTTGCGCGGACGACGTTTTTTACGAATGAAATTATTTTCAAGTGATTTTTGGTGTTATGTTAAGTTTAAAGTAAACAAAACACGATGCCAAAAGACGAATTAAGGAAAACATTGGAGAAGCCGGAGAAGAAACGGAAAAAACGCCAAAAATATCGAGTTTGGTGGGTGTAGTGTGTTGACGCCGGAATGAGAAATACCATTGATAGAATGTTAATATAGTCTATCACCGAATGATATACCAGATCTAACTGAGAATATCATGAAAAAGGATACAGGTATGTGTTTCAGGTATTTTTTCAGCTTTCAGACCAATAGCAAAAAATTATATGGCGCCATTTTGTCTGTCTCTGTGCTCTGTCCTTGTAACATGTAAGTTCGTGTTACGACAGGTCCTCCAGTGGAGTGAAAAGCACATAAACATGTATATCTAGAAGTTCTATGATATGCATGTATACCTTATGTCTCACGAGAGAAGTAATGGATACGATAAGATCAGTGATCTTTATGTTATAAGGCTTAGTAAGTCTATTATGTACTATGTCTGCTTCGTAAGGGCCCACGGTTTCCAATAAACTGTACTATAAGCTACAGGAAATACTTGTAACTATGAAAACGCATATTATGCTGATGAAAATCACCCTGAAATAATGGGTAGTAAATATCTTAACAAAAAAGAATACAGAATAATGTAAGCGATGAGCTTTCCAAAAAGTATTAAATACCAAGAAGCTTGACTTTATTATATGATGCCCGAAGCTCAATATAGTTTTTTTTCAAGGTAAACCTTGTAACTCAAAACTTGTTGACACAATAGATTGTGAGACCCAATTAAAGACAAAGACAAAAGTGTGGATTATCGCTAGCAGCAGTTGGTAATTTGGGAACAGCTTTTAACATGAGATTAGTGGTTGTCAATTGGCCATTAGCAGCGACCAAAATACAAGAACCATTGTAATGGTATATTATAATAGATGTTTCAAGATAGAGTGATATGTACCTACTAGGTACAACACAAATTAAAAATGAAAGAAAGTTGATTTCTTAATAAAGGTACTATGAAAGCATCAAATTCAATGTCATGAGACAGTTTTTTCTTCTTGGAGAAAAGTTAGAACTAGTAGTGATAACAAAAATCATGCTATTAATAAAGCAACACCCTCTAGTCTTAAAGAAATGCCAACTTTGCTGCATTCAAGCCTGTATAGATAAAATAAGTATACAATGATAAGGAAAACTTCAAAGCCCCCTGAACTGGACTCAGACTAAAAAGGGGAGGGGGGCAGGTATCAACAGAGGACCCCTGGAAGGTACTACGAGTACCAGCAGAAAAATGCAAGTAAGGTACATGAACTGGAATCTGGTTCAAACATAAATGATTTATTGATTTTCAATATTAATTGTTCGGCAAATAAACGTGTTATATGTTTTTGGGAAGAAATCACACAGGATAAAGTTATCTTACTGTGGATAAACAGATTAATAATCTCTTCTTAAGAAGAGCATTATACATGCCTCATACATAAATTGTTTATGTATGACTGAATTCAAAATTTTTATGACTGAAACAATAATTTTATTGAAGAAAATTTATAGATTTTGAGGTTATTGCTAAATGCAGCCTGTCAAAGGAAAGTTTTAAACAAATAAACATTTTGATTGATTGATTGACTGATTGTTTGATTGATTGATTTTATCACAAACATGTTTACTGTAGCCAACTAAACCAAATGGAGATTAAACTAAACAAATTTGTACATGCAGAAAATTTTCAATGGGAAAAAATAAGAACATTATAAAAACAAATTTCTAGGAATGGTTACATATGCGCTATTGATTTAAAGGATGCATACTTTACAGTTTTCATAAAAAATCAAGACAAAAGATACAATAATATGGTTTCACTTCCAAAATAATATGAGTTTAATTACACTTGTTTTGGTTTGCATGCTGTTTCCTGACTTTTACAAAAAATCTTTTATGCTCTATGTAAAAAAGTGGTTTTAAATCAGTGATTTATTACCTTGATAATATTAACTGTATTGGAGCACCATCATATTGGACAAAAAATTGTAACAATACTATGAAACTTTTTAAAGTGTCATGGGTTTTGTTCATCATACATTACAAAGTGTTAAGATTTGGTAAACATGAAGGATATGATCTTGTCAGTGAATGATGAATCTGATGATCGATAATTCACAATTCTAATTACTCAACCATAAAAAACTGCTCATTGAAACGTTAGCAGCTTTGCCATGTTGTAAGTTATGTTTTTTTGAAACACATGACTTATAAAAAATCAAAGATGTGAGAAATTACTTAATTATAATACTTAATGACTGATTCAATTATGTAAATAAATACAGAGTATAAACAAAAATTTCTATGGTGGAATAAATTACATGAAAACTACAAAAAAGTGTATTAAATATTTTAATTATTGAAATTTATGCTGATAGGTAGATATCTACCTACATCTGGTGCTGGTTGAAAAATATTTTGTAATTATTATACTACAGCAAATAGTTTTTCTTGTATAAGAAAAAACAAGTCAAGTCATCATATTTACTTTGAGTTTTAAGTTACTTTATCAGATTAGGTACAAAGTTTTGCTTATGAATAAAAATTCTGTCAAATTATTTTACACATAAACAATACTACAGCTATTATGTACTCACAATATTATTATATTATTTGAATGAGTAAATATTCAATTCCTAAAACTTGATTCCCTAGCTAGGAAGGGATATTAGATATTCACTTCATGTGAAAATTCAAAGACCACAAAGAAGCTGATCTTGAATCTAGGAGTAAAAATATTAATTGTGAAAGAGAACTACCTGTCGGCTATAGCTTTTTTAGCAAGACTGTTAGTTTTCAGACTGTTTTGATGTATTTGCTGCCAGAGGCAATACTAAAAATAGGGAGCAAAGGGATCTTTGCAAAGAACTTTTATGAAATGTACTTAATTTGCTGAAACATGATTGCCTATATTATGCATATCCGCCATTATATGTATGTATGTATATAATAATAACGGGGTTGATTAAGAATTTATAAGAATCTTAAGTTCTTTCCTCATATGGATCTCACAACCCTGGTGTCAATTCATTACTTCAATGGCTGTATTATAATAGTTTTTTGAACCTTTAAGTCAATTATTGTTAGTTTCAGACAACTTCACCCTCTTTATGATATCTTTATTTTAATATGAGATGAGACAACTGAAATCATGGTATTATCACTGTCAGATAAGGCGATTAAACAATACTCAATAACACTATAAAGGTGTTGGGTTTTTTCTGTAAAGGTGAAGGAATCTTTGAATTATAATTATTTCAAATATATTCAAATTCCTTACAGAACAATTTAAGTATGATGCTTCATACACTTCACTCAACTCCGTTAGATCAGCATTATCATTGATAATAGATTCTTAGGTAGGTACAGATGTTCAAATAAAGAGATATTTCAAGTGTATTTTTTAAACTACGACCAAGTCGACCAAAATACAAAGGTACTTGGGATCCATCATTGGCCCTTAATTTTTTATTTTTTCTTGGTTGATTATCAAAGAAGTTGTTCTTACATATTACTTGGTAGGTTATACTGTTAGCACTTAGAAGTGCACAAATAATACAGACATTATCTGTTAATACACTAAAATATTTATTTGATTTTTTCATCTTATTGTGTCAATGGTTCATAAAAGTACCTATAACAAGGTTATGAAAATTGTGACACAGGGGTACAGTTAAAAATCACTTGTTAAAAATATCTGTACCTTCCAGTAGAAAAACAACAGGTGTGTATTATGCTACCTTATTTGCTTTGGGACCTAAGTTTTGTTTTGTTATGACATTAAGATATCATACAAATTATCCATAGACACTGGAAAAACCAGAGTTAGGTAATACTGAAAATTGTTTATCAGTTATAAAAAACCTCATAAATAGTAAGAAAACCATTAGTCATAGGATTAAACAAATAATGATAGACAGTGGCATAGACATCAAGAAATGTAGGTACGTACCTCAAGTTCATGCCTTCACCTCAATGGCAAATAGGGAAGGTGTAACATAAAGTTTATGCAAATCATTAGAATATACCCCTAATAAAATAAAATAAAATAAAAATTACTGCTAAGACCTTGTGCAAGGTTCAGACTGATTATTAATTATGTAATCTAATAATAATAAAGAGTACCTACTGGTACAAGGCGACTTGTGATTTTAAGTAAATAAACAATAGTTAAGTTGATAGTTTCAAAATGATTAATATTGCAATAAAAGCTTGATTTGAAATTTCTGATATTTTAATTATCTCGGAATGTTCAATACTTATGTAATTTCCAACTTCATCTCTAAACATCTACCAGGCCCCTCAGAAAGTATTGCGAAAAAAAGTTTTTATATATGGGAGACTGGCCAGTTATAATGTTTTTCGAAAATATGATTATTTATAAGTAAAAATAAGTAAGTTCCAATTTCAAAATTTCCCTCCACATTTTTTGCGAGTTAATTCAAAGTATTGTGTCTCACTGAAATATGGATCTGCGCCGGGAACATTTTAGAGCTATGATTTTATACGATTTCAAGTGTCGCCTGAAACCGGATGAATCGTACGATAGACTTCAAATGGCATTCATGGATGAAGGCCCTTCCAAGGCAACCGTGTATCGTTGGTATAACGAATTCAAGCGCGGTCGACCAACTTTGGGGGATGACGAAAGAAGCGGTCGCCCTTTGACGGCTGTTACCGAAGAAAACGTGCTAGCAGTGAAAAATTTAATCCAAGACAATAGGCGAATTACATATCAGGAGATTCAACACATATTGAAGATTGGATCGGGAAGCGTTCACGAGATTCTACACAGCCATCTTCGCGTGAGGAGGATAGTATCACGCTGGGTGCCGCACAACCTCACCGATGCTCAGAAGCAGGCCCGGGTGGAATGGTGCCGTGATATGCTTAACAAATTTGAAGCAGGCTCGTCTCGGCGTGTTTACGACATCGTTACAGGTGATGAGTCCTGGATTTATCAATACGACCCAGAAACCAAGCGCCAGTCGACTGTTTGGGTGTTTCAAAATGAGCCAACGCCTACCAAAGTGAAGCGATCTAGAAGCGGGGGTAAGATTTTGATCGCTAGCTTTTTTAATTTGACTGGCCACTTGGTATCAATTCCCTTACGGGATCAAAGAAGCATTAATGCCGAATGGTATACTACCAAATGTTTGCCAGAAGTTTTCTCTGTTATAAGCAACAAGCGACCAAACACAGGGCTCCGCGGGCTACTGCTCCACCACGACAATGCACCTGCGCACACCGCACTCAAAAAGAGGGACTTCCTGGACAGCACGCCAGTCAAACGCCTGAGTCACCCTCCTTACAGCCCTGATCTAGCACCGTGTGACTTCTTTTTATTCCCAAAAATAAAAAATCAGCTCAAAGGGATACAATTTTCGTCGCCGGAAGATGCGCTGGCTGCGTTCGAGCAGGCTGTAAACGAGGTGTCTGCGGCGGACTGGAAAAAGTGTTTTGAAAACTGGTTTAGGCGCATGAATCTTTGTATAGAGGCTGGTGGAAAGTACTTTGAAAAGATTTGATAAAAATATATGTACGTATAGAACAATTTTTTTTAGTTTCGCAAAACTTTCTGAGTGTCCCACGTACATAATAAATATATGAAGAATCGAAGACTGGGCAGCAAGTATAATTACTAAATTAAACGAACTTACCTAAGTGAAGTTCTATTGTAATTATACGAGCTGCCCAGTCTTCGATAGTAGTTTCCCTCCCAAACCCAAAACAAAAATTTGTTTACCCTTTGACTGAAGTTAGGACATTACAGTAGTTATAGGTATGTAATCTAAGCGGAATGTGCTAAGTTTTTTTATTGCAGATTGCTCTAAATAGAATGACATAAGTTAGAGTTGCCAGAACAAAAAGTTTTTTTTTCTGGACTTTCAATATTCGCGTAAAACAATGGAATATAGTGGTACTACATAATAAATATATGAAGAATCGAAGACTGGGCAGCTCGTATAATTACAATAGAACTTCACTTAGGTAAGTTCGTTTAATTTAGTAATTATACCTTAATGTGTAATTTTAACGTGTAAAAATTATAGCAGAACGAAAAATGATTCTCATAGAGGTGTATTATTATATCACCGCTATGTGTACATTAAACCAATTTTAACAAGTTGTACCTATTAAGAATTAATTTTAGCTTGTACCCATAGTATTTACAAGCTCTACTTAGTTTGGGACTAGATGGTATTTGTAAAATGTCCCAAAAACTAAAATTTATTTTTTATTTATATTTAATAAAGGTAGTAGGAGGTACTCAATTTTATTTCCATAAATGTAATGTTCCAAGTTTGATAAAGTAAGGCTTTTAATCTTTTGATATACAAATTAGTTTAGGCAGTCCAATTTGATTCGTCTACTTAATATATATTTTTTCGAACTTTCTCTCTCCCTCGTTGGACTTCGTTCATCAAAACATACTGTAATGGGATTATAATCGCATAAATTTGAATATCATTACACAGTGACCCCAATAGAGAGCAAACAAGGTGAAATCGGTCACTTTGTAGTCATATACACTGAAAAAAAAAATTGCCGATTAGTTTAGCTACATCAAAATTACCAAATTTTCATTAGTAGAAACTAATTTTTTTATAATATCTAAACGGATTTGCTGGCACATCTCAAATTAAAAGTTACTGTAGCGTCAATTTATCAGTCGCTTTTTTTATGTTACTAGCAGCTCTTGTTCTTGTAACAATTAAGTTAAACATTATGGTTGAACAAAGGACATTTTTGGAATAGTTCCAATTAACACAGTCATTAATCATTTATAGGTTCAAGTTTTATAATAAAAATAAACCCATAATATCAGCTAACAACTCTGCTAATTGGACATCCTCTAAAATTATGTTTCCAAGAACCAGACGAGAGACAGTTTAATTTTGTCGATTAATGAAATCGGTACCTTGGCCCCGCCTCATGTTTCATTTACGGATCACAAAATTAACTCCCATAATAAATTCTTTCGGGAAGGACCCAAGACCCCTTTAAACAATCTTCAAACATTTGATTTATTCTTGGAAATTTTCTGATAGACCTTCGCGGCTGAATATTTATTTTTTATTAACCTTCAAGTCGACCCATGAATGTACCAGTAGCATTCACACTTCTTCTTCTTCTTCTTCGTGTCAGTGACTGATCTTTTGTCAGACTTGGCAAGCCCAAAACCTTGCAACCTCTACGGCGTTATCAGTGGCGGCGCAGAGGTCGCTTAAGGTGCAGGTGTTGGGGCACAAAGGACAGGATAAGAGGTGAAGCATAGTTTGACGGTCATACCCACAGCCACACGCTGTCGCCGTTTTTTTTTATGAAACCCCATTTTCCAAGATTATAATTACATCTTCCCACTTGGGTTCGAAGTCGGTTGAGTGACTTCCAAGTGTACCAGGGAAAGTTATACCCCGCAGGAAGCATTCACACTGATATTGAGTTTATCTGTCTGTAATTTTGTTGCTACTTAAACACAAAACTACGTAATCAATTACTCTATTATTTTAAGCGAGCAAGCGGGCGGGGGACCATCAATTTAAAAATACAATTTATGGAGCAAATTAAAATACCTACTAAACAAATTTTTGATTGAAATTCTTGTCACAGAGATTTCCGAACAAGAACATGTCTTTTTATCTATAATACCACGCGACCGAAGCGTGATCGAAGCCGCGATCATAAGCTGATAGTAAATCATATCTCAAGAATAACGACTGGTATTCAGTAATGGTTGGTCTATATTCCCGGCTCAACTCTGCGATATCCGTCTAATGTGAATCATTCATCAAACAGACCCCCAATTTTCTCAGATAACCCCGGTTGGACAGATAGGATTATCTAATTAATTGCGGATAGACATACATTTCAAGAAAATCAAACATCTTTAAATGTGTCTTACTAAATTAAAAGAGCAAATAGCTCCCATTCCTAAAACTACATATTATGTTTCTTTATTCTACTTACTGGTTTAATCTCAGTGCAAAAAACATAAATCACACAGCCAGACACGAAAACACACACACAGAGACGGACAGAGATCTTAGAACAAAATTTATTTACTACAACAGCCTCTAAGTACTTATTTATTTTTCTTCGCAAGAAGTATCGTTAATAGCTAGTATAACGTGACCATATTTCGGAACGCACCCCATCGCTCCCACCAAACCTCGCGTCCCTCGCCGTAATGTCTTCCGCGTCGGTTCCACCAATCAGAGGGCCGAAGATCATTCTAGAACGCGTGTAACGGCGGAAACCGGCCCCCCGCCGCTCTCGCCGACACGCGTCTCAGTCAGACTCCTGCGCGCTACCGCGAATCACGCATCGGTCAATCTGTCAATGTATATATTATCGTACCGTAGTTTTAGTTCACCAGTGTCCAGTGTGATTATAATAATAACCTGCCATTGTGATACTCGAATACAAGACTTTGTATTGTGAACTCTCTACGTTTTATTGACCCACCTACGAACACAGACCTTCGCCAAGAACCCCACTCACAAATTGTTATACTGGCTGCCCAACGAGTGGGCGAAGTGCTAACTGTGTTCCGTGTGTATTGGTGTGATTCTTGTGTAAAATGCCACGTTCTACAACGCGTAGTCAACAACGTCATCAGACGGATCCCTTCGACGTCGGTTCAGAGCAAGATGAAGAGATTGCAACGCCAGAGCCAGCGGAGCCCCGCGCGCCCGCGGCCGAAGCGCCGACGCCCATCACAGCGAGCGACCTCGCCTCAATAATGGCGTCTCTACAGCAAGCCCAGGCCGAGAACTTCGAGCGGCTACTCACAAGAGTCATCGAAGCGCGGCCGCCATCTTGTTCGCCCGCGCTGGCTCCAGCCGCGCCAGCCACACCCACGCCGTCGACCGCTCAACCTGCATCTGGAAACTTCGCCACCTGCAAGGCTCGTTTCAGCGGAGCGACAACGGAATCCCTCGACGGTTTCGTCGATGCTATTGAAGCATTCAAGGACTGCGCGAACGTCAACGAAGCCAACGCCTTACGTGGGCTATCAATGCTACTTACGCATGACGCGGCCACATGGTGGCAGGGAGTCAAGGCCACCGTCAGTACCTGGGACAGCGCTGTCCAATATTTACGCAGTGCCTTCGGAGACAGCCGTCCTCCTCATCGTATTTACGTAGAGCTGTTTTCCAAACCACAGCAACCTCAAGAAAGTACGGAGTTGTTCGTGGCCAAAGCACGGGCCCAGCTAGCGCGTCTACCAAGCGGTGACCTCATTGAAAAAGTCCAGTTAGACATGATATACGGACTACTCAATCATAAAATGCGAAAAAGGTTACGAAGAGAGGAATTCTCCGACTTCAATAGTCTCCTCCTAAAAGCTCGGAGTATCGAGGAATCCACAAAGGAATCTCAGACGCGCGCCGACACTTCAAAGCGTGCCGACACTTCAAAGGGTGCTGCCGACGCGCGCGCCACTGCTCCCCGCGCACGGTTCAAATCGCCTCCACCGGCAACGTCGCGGTCAGAAACGCAGCGAGCACCGAGTTCTCGTCAACCTACATCAACGGAGCCTGCCTCACGTCAAGACACGCCGAGCGTCGCCTCCAACATCACTCCAGTCGCCGAGAAACGACGATATTGCGTTTATTGTAAATATTACGGACATACACGTGATCAGTGTCGAAAATTAGTACAAACCGTTAATGACTCTCGTAATAGTAACGTAAACAGTAATAATAGTAATAAGATATCGTGTTACGGTTGCGGCGAGAGCGGAGTGGTGCGTTCTAATTGCTCTAAGTGCAATTCAAATTTTAGCGCGATCGATTTTATGCCTAATACATCGCGATCGCGAAGGTCGATGACCCCGGGTGCATCATCGTACGGTAAGCCGTCCACCCAGGTGAGTAACAGTAACATCAATGTTTCTTCTCCTATGGTCTGTACTGGGGCTGTACCTGACTCGTGTTCTCCTACTTGTAGTGTTTATTCTGAGAGCTCTAATTGTGTATATGTGGATACAACGCTGACCACTACAGAACCGGGTTCTATTTCGCTTAATAATGCATGTACACCCCCCGTAAATAATTTTGTCTCTAACCATAACGTTAATGTACATAAACGTCATAATAAACAAAAAGGTTCAAGTTTTGCTTGTCGTGTAGATGATACGTATTTGTTTACATCTTTATCTCCACCTGTTATGCAGGGGGAGCCCCATAAGCGCACTTATGTACCTAGTGAATTTGAATCAGTGCTTCCTAGGGAATCGGTTGATAACCAGTGCGTCATTAATAGTAATTTATCACATAATGAATGTGATCGTGATTTGTTATATTCTAGATCGAATCGTAAACATCATAATGGTAATAATTCTAATAATAATATTCGCTCTTATCAGTGTCCGTCACGTAGTAGGGTGACCATGAATTTTTCGGGACACAACCCGGAAACTAGTCTACCTAGTAGGGTGACTATGAATTCTCCAGGACAAACTCCGGAAAGTAGTATACCGAGTAGGGTGATCTCAAAATCCGAGAATGAGAGGTTTATAACTTGTTCATCATTAAGTTCTCTGCCTAACGGCATACCGCGACGACCTATTTTAGGTATTGAGATTTTAGGAATTCATGGAACGGGTTTAATCGACACCGCGGCCAAGGGAACTGTCGCCGGATCCTCACTCTACGCGTTACTGAAACAGCATAATCAAGTCTTCACGTCTAGCTCTATGCGTGTCAAGCTCGCCGATGGTTCAGCACCAATGCGCCAAATGCTGTCAACTACACTGGAAGTCAATATAAAAGGTAAGAGCGTCAATATAGAATTTTTTGTGTTTCCGGATGCTACTCATAATGATACTTTGTTGGGTATAGATTTTTTAACAGCAGCTGGGTTGGATATTAATTTTGCTACTTCCACTTGGCACTTCCATGATTCTACAGAAGTGTACCCATTGGAGTATGAGTACCCCAATCACCTCGTGTCTTGTTCCGCTGTGGAAATTTTGAGGGAAGACGAGGGTACGATGCTGAGCCCTCTCGAACGTAATAGTCCAGCTTCTCTCTTCCAACGCAACGAGGATGTCTTCGGACCAGGGGGAGTGCTAACACAGTATTCTGTACCGCCTACTGATATTAGAGATCATCCACCCATATCAGTCCCGAGTTTTCCGTATTTTCTCTCACCTGTATAAAATCAGTTAAAATTGTTTTTACAGTCACTCATTCATTCTTTATTAAAGTGACTCTTAACCCTCAAAACGCCTGATAGGTGTCTCATTTAAATATAATATCGCAGACTTTCGTAAATTCTCTTAAAGTCTGTTCTGTGGCTAACGCCTTACGCCGTCTTCAGTGCGACAATGCCAACATAGAAAGTTGTGATGTCTGTAGTGTCATCGTCGACTTACCATGTAAGTCCAGCTGACCTTCGTAAGGAGCAGCTTGACGATCCCGAGGTTGCTAAGAAAATCCACAGCCTTGAAGACACCGGACCAGTCGACACTCAATGGTAAGGTAAGACAGATTGATGTTTCATAATGAACCAAGGTGTTCCCTGCCATTACCTTCCAGATTCGGACAGCGAACGGCCACAGCTCCACATACCGCTTACAATGCGTGAAAAGTTCCTTTCTCGATCACCCCATATCTCCGTCGATTTTTAGACAATTGCGATATCATTAGAGATAGGGCTGAACGTCATCAGGACGATAGGAAGTGATGTGCTGATAAAACCCGACAGACTGTAAACTACCAAGTAGGTGACTTTTTCTGTGCACTAATTCAAAGGTAAAACCCGCAAACTCATGCGTGATGGACACTATTGTGTAAGCGAAATAGTTAGTTCTCCTACCTATGAAGTCACTGATTTAAATTCAAAAGAATTTTGGTAAGTTTCTTACTTCTGTTTAAAGTCGTATAGGTCTAGTCAGGTCTCAGCTCCAGTACGGCCTCGGAACCCTCGTGAACGGCCCCGTAATTTTGTGTTTGCCGAGCCACCACCGGGACGATTTTGTGACTCGGAGGGGGAGGATATAACGTGACCATATTTCGGAACGCACCCCATCGCTCCCACCAAACCTCGCGTCCCTCGCCGTAATGTCTTCCGCGTCGGTTCCACCAATCAGAGGGCCGAAGATCATTCTAGAACGCGTGTAACGGCGGAAACCGGCCCCCCGCCGCTCTCGCCGACACGCGTCTCAGTCAGACTCCTGCGCGCTACCGCGAATCACGCATCGGTCAATCTGTCAATGTATATATTATCGTACCGTAGTTTTAGTTCACCAGTGTCCAGTGTGATTATAATAATAACCTGCCATTGTGATACTCGAATACAAGACTTTGTATTGTGAACTCTCTACGTTTTATTGACCCACCTACGAACACAGACCTTCGCCAAGAACCCCACTCACAAATTGTTATACTAGTGTATTAAGGCTAGCTAGTTAAAAGGATGTTCGGTGAAGTGACATGTAAGTTTTTTCACGCATAAAAAAATAAAAAAATCACCCATGTAACTTGAATCGACAAGGAACTGAACCGCCCTCTTTATGATAAAATAAATGATATAGGCTCAGGACAGATAGAACCCTGAACGTAAAACGGTTTTATAGCCCCCTTGAGGGTCTAAATAATAAGGGCGTCAATTTACGTTTTATGAACCAGTGATACTAAACATCATATTATTATTTGCATCAGGCAATAAAAAGGCATTGAAAAGTGATAAGCTTTACTTATTTGCAATCCATGTCATAACTTCTGAAAAGGCTTTCCCACATAGATACTCTTTCTACAGGTGTATATTAGATACAAAATATTTTAGATGCAGCACAATTTTGTGTAGTACATTTATATTATATACTAGCTTTTGCCCGGGCTTCGCAGGTATGGATTTCGGAAATCTACATCATGTTGTTGAAAACATGCAATAATGACCTGTGTTTTGATTAGGAACGTGTAGTAGGTATAGAGGGAACAAGCTGTAAGTATCTCCGAATGTTACAACCCATAGAGCTGACACATATTGCATCAGTTCAATTTTTTTTTTTAATAATGGGTCCATCGTTTTTTCATGATTTTGTCAACGTCAAGGTAGGAAAAGACACGGTGATCGGTGCCTAGTTTTGGTTTTACCCCCTTAAGCGTGTGTTACACGGTGACAAACCAGCCTCTTCAACAAGGTGACCTTGCTGTTTTCCAACCATGTAGACAGTGGTCTGTCACCAAATTTTGTTTGACGACGGCTTTCAGCGACCAAACTCCCACCAAGGTCACCTTGGTGGGGCGGCTGGTTGCTCACCGTGTAGCACACGCCTTAGGGTTAATTATACAAAAAAATTGAAACGTATTCTTTATTTTTAACCAAAGAGTCAAACTTAAAAAATGACGAATTTTCATACAAACTTTCTACCTTTATTACCTTAGGGGATGAATTTTCAAAAATCCTTTCTTAGTGCTCACTTAAGTTATCTAAGGAACTCCTGTGTCAAATTTCATCCTCCTAGGCTCACCGGGACCCATCGAATCAGAAATGAGGAGATTCGCAGGAAAACGAAGGTAACCGACATAGCCCGAAGAATTACCAAAATTAAGTGGCAGTGGGCGGGGCACATTGCTCGCAGAACGGATGGCCGATGGGGCCGTAAGGTTCTGGAGTGGCGACCGCGTACTGGAAGGCGCAACGTGGGTAGGCCAACCCACAACACAAGTTGGAACGACGACCTGGTGAAGGTCGCGAAGGCTGGATGCGGAAAGCGCAGGACCGGTCGTTGTGGCGATGCTTGGGGGAGGCCTATGTCCAGCAGTGGCCGAAAGGCGTTCGGCTGAAATGATGATGATGAGACCCACCGGATTAGGTTGTGCGTTGTCTTTCAGTCAGTTTTAAGAATTTTATTAAGTAGATATCTTATAGCACAATGTGTTATTATAATTCACAATTCACAAAATAAGTCTTCTTCGATAAAAAGCAACCCGTTCCATTTTGCGCTACGATGCGCTCGTGGGTGACTCCATCTCACTAAGTGCTTATCTTAATAATATCATCTGCTTGGAGCCAAGTTTGATGTAAATAAGCAGCCAAACAAACTTAAATTGAATCTAAGGAACGAAGCAAAAGACCAGCACAAACGAATAATTCTGAATAATTGGATAACGACATTAAGGGCGCAATAATTTGAGCACGAATTTTGATTAGACATTTGTTCCGCCACCTTCAACTTCAATTCACAGTGGATGAATTTGGCTGTTTTTCCCCGGAATTTTCAACTTATAATAAAAAAACTATAGCTCATAATAATTTTTTGACTGTACCTGTCGGACGCTAATTGTAGCTATAACAAGAGCTAAGCTTGAAGAGTTCATTATAAAAATGAAATAAATTCCATTACTTGAGCATTTAATCAATTAAAAGAAGCCTAACAAAAAGCAACTAATATTAACAAAAGAAAAACTATTCGAGACTTTATACCATAAGATGACGAGCAGTAACAGTTCTTAATAAGTGTGTCACCATGACATGTTCTTAAATCGTTGAAAATGTCTTTTACTAACTTTTCCGGATTATCTCGCATTAAAGAATTCCAATTTATCCTTTGCGCTTTAGGTTTTTCGTAGTCGTACTCTATATCAATAATAATGTCACCTTTGTGTTTTTGGTCAACTAGATGATTTTTGTTACATTTTCGTTTCTTTTCAACAGCATTCGTATCATCATAATCGTTATAAGTACTAATCTTTTCTGCTGAATCGTCATCATCATAATATAAGTCGTCATCTGATTGTGGTTTAAATGGTTTCTTCTGTTTTGGATCTTCCTGAACTTCTTGAAAGACATTGGGTTGGTAATAAGAGTGCGAAACACCTGCCGGGAAAGCGGTTGGAACACCCACTTGAAAACCTACTGGTAAACCTGCCGGATAACTAGCTGGATAACCCGCTGGAAGACCGGCTGCATAACCGGCTGGCATACCCATAGGAAATCCCATCGGAACACCAACCGGAATACCCATTGGAATGCCTTTAGGGACACCCATTGATATAACCTTACGGGTACTTGTTGACTTACTCGGTGGAGTATCTGTAAAAATGTTCTTAGGGATATTAAACATGTCATAAGGCACGTAAAAGGGCTTCATTGAGAACGATACAGTAGTTCTTGTACAATCATTTTTGGTAGGGCATTTGTGAGAAGTCTTTTCCGGTATCTTACATATGCAGTGGTCATCGCTATTACTAGGTTTTTCAGGTGGTAATAAGCTTCTTAGGCCAAAAGCTTTATCTTTTGATTGATTATTTCGCATGTCTAAATCATAATTATTGTCAATTTTGGGAGGCAATTCTATAATTTTAGATTCATTTTCAAATTCATGGAATAAACGAAACTGCTTTTTTTCAAATTCATCTAAATAATGTGAATTCTCTCTAAATTCGTCCGATTCAGAAAGAAGTTCCACTACTGGCCATTTTCGTTTTAATTCTAGTGTTTGAGTTGCAATGTTACTTCTTGTACTTTTAAACATCGATGATGTAAAGGGATCCTTTTCATGTATATGCCGTTTAATCGGAATCTCATCAGATAATCTTTTATCAAGTGCGTTCCATTTTAGATTTGGACCTTCCACATTTGTAATATTCTGTATCACTTGAAGTAGTAATTTATGAGTCGGTGAAACTGATGAAACATTTTGTACATCTAGAATGAACAAAAATGTTACATTATTAATAAGAAAGCTATAAACTTTATGATTCACAAAATTAATATGTTCTTCTGCGTCCAATTTTAAATCATCACCTTGTAAGATTACACGCTTGTCATTGTATTTAATGTCTTGAACACTGCTTTGACTGTACTCATTTAAAACCAAATAATTTGTCTCTGAGACATAAATTGTGAGGATTAAAATTTGAAACACAAAAAACATAACCAATTAATAGAAAATAGTACATTTTAACTGTCATTACTGAGCGTTCAAGAATTGAGCTCTCTATAGCCATATAGAACTATCTATATGGCCACGATGGTCATGGTTAATTAAACGTTGGAAAAATATATTTATGTATTGTTATTATTAATTTATTATGATAATTGTTAAATTTATCGTATTAATTTGTTGTATCAATGGTTTTAGTGCAAGTCCAACTGATTGCTGTGAAATATGTCTCAACCACACTCTTTGCAAATACAAGGTAACTTCTGTTGTGACATTTTATGATTTTATGGATAGAATGCTAATGTAATTATGTAAATAAATATTGATAATACGTGGTTACTAGACACAAGGGCCCAGTTCAGCGTGCACATCTTACGACAATACGGCATTATTAACAAGTCAAGATATCACTAAACTCGTTAATAGAATAAACGAGAGGAGAAACTTTATTGCTATGGGTCACTCCAAAATTCTTCCACAGGCAGCTGATATGAAAAAAATTGTAAGTTATTTTCATGCGACACCTACTCACACTAAGGCTTTATTTAGAGCCCTATTTAGATGTACTACACCGTAACTGTTAGGCCCTGTTTAGAGACCCGATAAAAGCTGGCAGATCAGAGAATGAATGCGGAGCCTGAGAGCCTTTGCTTCTATCTCGAAGCAAAAGCTCACAGATTACGTAAGCTCGGCCACTTGGAGGGAATGGGAGAAGATCAGGATGTTAAGAGAGCATATCTGAGTCAACGGACAGTGCAACGTGCCCAGTCGGTCGCCCCAGATATCGCTGGAGCGATACAGTGGAAGCTGATCTTTGGGAGCTTTGAGTCAGCGATTGGCGAGATACTGCCAATGCGGCAAGTGGCGTCCTCTCCTTTTGGATTCCATTTTCGGCGTCGCAGAGCCAACCATAGCAAAACGACAAAATGTGGTCCATCTCATTTTTGTCATCGTAGTGTAGTTGTGGTGTAGAGAAGCGCACTACCCATATCATACATAGTGTGTATGTGTACCTTCACAACCGTCCCAGATGTTTAAAATCATTACATGAACTTAAAAGGAAATAATATTTTCAGCACTGGTCAAGTGAGTTGGCAACTTTTGCCCAACGCTGGGCCGACCAATGCGATCCATCTGTACGCCCAGATAAGGAAGATCAATGTAGAGATTTAGGTAAGCTTAGGTACTGTTGTACAACCTAACCTATGAATAAAGTTGTATAAACAAAATAATTTTTTTATGGAATGTCTTCAACTACGTTTGTTTTATCCTTGTAAAAATTAAGGTGTAAAGTTACTATTGTCTGTAGATGCTTACTTCACTTACTTGTTTCGCTGGGCTATAATCGATTTACATACACACATACATCAGCAGCCCATTCACGGAATAACAAAAGCAAGGCGAACTAGCATACGGCTTATTATTATTATATACTAGCTGTGCCCGCGACTCCGTCCGCGTGGATGTCGGAAAATAACATTGTGTCATAATTATGAACACAATATCTTCTAATATATACATATAAGCGCCTACACAGACGATTACACTATTTACCGACCATACTATATTTTGTTTTTACAACCAATCGGCTAAGGTGATGGAATTTCATGGAATTAGCCCTAAACTCCCTCATTCTGAGATGACGCTCGTGCCCAGCAGTGGGAAGTTATTGGGCTGATTATGTTATTCTATAACACTAACCACATCTCTTCTTATGCTGAGAAGAGGCCTGTGTCCTGTGTGTGTGGGACTGTAATGGGCTGGTAATGTTATTCTATAATACTAATAATATCCAGTTCATTAACTCTTCTCATTTTGAGAAGAGGGCCATACCCAGTAGTGGGACAGTAATGGGTTGACTACGTTATGTTATTCTATATTTTCTAGTTTCTTAACTCTTCTCGTTCCGAGAAGAGGTCCGTGCCCAGCAGTGGGTCAGTAGGTAATGAGCTGATTATGTTATGATAATCTATTACACTAACAATATCCAGTTCCTTAACTCTTCTCATTCCAAGAAGAGGGCAATGCCCAGCAGCCGCCTAGTTATGGGCTATGCTATGTTATTCTATATTTTCTATAATACTAATAGAATCCAGTTGTATTTTTAGGAACCTGCAACCTGCATGCAACCAACAATCATGACCTCTACTTTGTATGCAACTTAATACAATAGAGGGGTCAAGCTGTATCGCTGGATCTACTCGACCGATTCAGATAAAACATACCCTATATTTTAAGTTAGACTAATACCAATACAAATGCTAAGTTTCATTACGATCCGTTCAGCCGTTTTCACGTGATGAGGTAACAAACAGACAGACAGACAGACATAATTTTTTTAAACGATTGATTTGTGTTCTATAGCTTATTTCTAGTCCCCCTAGCCGGTTTTAGCGAAAAAAAACTCAATGTACAGACTTTTCGACCTTTACAGTTTTATTATAGTATAGATTATATTATAACTATTAACTTAATCGCGCTTAGTTTCCCGCTGCGACGCTATGACGTCACGAATGCTTACGTGAAATACTAGATTATACCTTGTTGTGTAATTGTAAGGTTTAAAAATGATAGCAGAACGAAAAATTATTCTCATAGAGGTACCTATATTGAATCACCGCTATGTGTAAAATTTTATAAAACAACTTTAGTTTAAACAACTTGTATTAAGATTTAATAAAAAAAACAGTATACACGGTGAATTTTCGTTGGTTTTGGAAACGAAAAGAGGTCATTGTACTCATCATTATGAATAACTTTTACTGTGGGACAAACCCAAAAAACGCGAAAAAAATATCAACTGATCCTTACATTTGTGTTCACATAAATCGACAAAATATAGGGATCAGCTGATTTATTTTTCGCGATTTCGTTGTTTGTCCCATACTAAAAGTTATTCATAATTATGAGTACAATGACCCCTTTTCGTTTCCAAAACCAACGAAAATTCATCGCGTATAATTGCTAGGTCCCATTTGAGTTTTAAATAGAAAGTGCTGCGAACAACTATAGTGAAGCCAAAAAAACCGTGCTCCTTCATGTACAGTCAACAAATCGGAATCATGACCCACGATAAGCTTAATATCCTACAGACATTCTAATACAATTAGGTTGAATTTCGCTTAAACAGATATTTCCCTGGCAACTGACTTGTTATCAATTTTGTTAGCTATTGACAGTTACAGCTAGTTTACCAATAAACCCAATAAAATTATTTTTCTAAATTTTATTCTTGACGTTTAACTCCAAATATTGTTATATATTTATTTATCATTTATTGCGTGAAATATGGTACAGAGGATATTATAAATTAAATGTATGTTCCACACTCGGACGAATAAAAAAGGCGGACGGAATCTCGCTAAACAAAGACTGAAGCACTTCATTTTTTCCTGAACCCACTATAATTTCGAAAGCATTTTAACACACCAGATTTATACTGTTATTTTATTTATGACGCTACAGCAATGACTACCGTCACACTAGATTTTTTGCGTAATCGCGGCTTTTTGGTATACTATGGATGTGAATGTGTGCGTGTGCCCATACGTTTTAGCGGGCCGGCTTGCTATGGATGCTTCACTTATTGAATAGCGAGATTCCGTCTGCCTTTTTTATTCGTCCGAGGTTCCACATATTTAGCTGTTAAGAGCAAAGACTTTGTATACTGTTGTTATGAGTATTGTTTGACACCTTTTCATACTTGACATTTTATTATTTGTCATTTTTATTTTTATTTTATTAATGGTCTGTAATCGAAAAAGTTAGTATAGGTTTCTCAAAAAATATAGTTGTTTGTAGGAAAACCACGTGAAACGACAGCTAATTCGAAATTCAAAACATAATTCCTGCTTTATCAAAAACATAATTTCCAATCCAAATATAAATCTATTGCATTGATAACAAAGCTCAAAACGGAACAGACCTCTGACCCGTTTTAATGCAGTTTCTGTAATATTCAAAATGTCCTAAGTGCAGCATAGAAGAAAACCTTACTGTTTTGACGATTTCAAACGAATTATCAGCTGAGTGGGTCATGATTCCGATTTGTTGACTGTACAACCAGTGCTCACGCACACACATGCACCTTAAACCGTGCTCACCCCTCTCAGTTCACATGTCGCGGCATCTTCCAGTAAGCATCGCGAAAACAAATATCCTTCAGGTGCATGGTGTGTACGTGAGCACTGGTTGTACATGAAGGAGCACGGTTTTTGTTGGCTTCAATATTACTATGTCTGTGACAGTCAAATAATTGTTTTTTGTGTATTTTAATGTACTATTTCAATTGTCAATGTGTGATTTTGGCGACACTTTATACCGTACTAAGTGATCGTTTGGGCACTTCCACTAGTTTTCTATATTTCGTGAGCCCATATTGTCCCCCTGCTGGGCGAGGCCATCTTTTTAAAATGAGAAGGTTAAGGTCACGCTGGCCTAGTGTGAGTTGGCAGATCGCACCTGGCACCACCATCGACCATCGACAGCTGCTGCTATATGGAACCGTCTCAGGTGGGCAGGTTTCCTCACGATATTTTCTTACACTGTTAAAGCAAGTGATAATCAAATTCTGATCCGATAATCGGTCTAAAAAAATATTATAATCATCATTTCAGCCGAAAGGCGTCCACTGCTGGACATAGGCCTCCCCCAAGCATCGCCACAACGACCGAAAAATTGCCAAACCTGAAAAATACTTTTAAATATTTCAGAAAACGTAGAAGTGGGTCAAAACATAGCCAGTGTTATGGGTCCTTCGCCCGGCCTCAGTGTAAAGGGCTTTGTGGAAATGTGGTTCATACAGATACTAGATTATGCCGGCAGTGTATCTTATTACAACAGGTGAGTACGTACGTATATGTATAGCCTTTACCTATAACTAGATAGCCCAACCTACCAACAGCCCGCTATCAACCACTACATACCACTACTACCAACCACTACTGCCTACTAGATAGACCTACTATATTATACAACGTGTTAAATAAATAACTGAAAACCTCTGAGGTCATTGAACTCGTCAGTAAATTGTAAATATCAGCTGTTCCCTAAAAAACCATTGATGTCGCTTGACAAAATGTATCGACCAGCAGTTTTTTTTATCGCGATTTCAGTTGTGACCCGTAGTACTATAGCATTATATTATCTGTGCCCGTACTAAAAGTTGTTAAATAGTATTCCCTGAATGAGCTCCTCAAATATGACCTTCACATTTCTGATACACGTGGTAAAGCGAAAACGGTTCAGTACCATTTTCTCCTCTGTCAACCGATTTTTTTAATTTTTTAGGGTTTCGTACCCGAAGGGTGCCAAACGGGACCCTATTACTCTCGCTATGCTGTCCGTCCGTCCGTCCGTCTGTCTGTCACAGCACAGGGCTGTATCTTTTGAACGGTAATAGGTAACCAGTTAAAATTTTCTCAGAAATTGTGTTGCTATGAGGTCTATCACGGCAAATATTAAAAACAAAAAAGTCTAAAACCAAAGGGGGACCCCCATACAAGAAACCTCAAAAAAACATGCTTTTTTTTCAACGTTTTTGTTCCTGCTCTATCTTCAAAACGGTAATATATACCAACGTCAAACTTAATCAGATTCAATTAACTCAACCTATCGCAGTCCACTGCTGGACATAGGCCTCTCCCAAGTTGCGCCACAACGCTCGGTCCTCTGCCTTCCGCATCCAGTCCCCCCCAGCCACGTTCTTTAGGTCGTCGGTCCACCTGGCAGGGGGGCGTCCTACGCTGCGTTTGCCGATTCGCGGTCTCCACTCAAGGACCGTCTGCTCCAGCGGCCATCGATCCTTCGACAGACATGGCCAGCCCACTGCCACTTTAGCTTACTGATCCTACAAGCTATGTCGGTCACTCCGGTTCTTCTCCGGATAATCTCGTTTCGGATTTTATCCTTCAAAGAAACTCCAAGCATAGCTCGCTCCATAGCTCGCTGAGCGACTTTGAACTTGTGGACTAGCCCAACTGTCAGTGTCCACGTCTCGGCACCGTAAGTCATGACAGGCAGGACGCACTGGTTGAAGACTTTTGTCTTCAAACTTTGCGGTATAGGCGACGAGAAGACTCGATCGGCGAAGTTTGCCAAATGCTGCCCAGCCCAGACGGATCCTTCTGTTTGCTTCTTTCTCGAAGTTGTGTCTACCAAGCTGAATTGCCTGCCCTAGGTAGACGTATTCCGTTACAACTTCGAGTGCACCCTTCGACGTATATTGGCCTCGGCATGACATGCATATTGAACATGACTTTAGTCTTGTCCAGATTCATGCCGAGACCGACACGTCGAGAGGCTCCGTTTAAGCTGTGCAGCATTTCGCCCAGTTGTTCCAGCGACTCAGCCATTACAACGATGTCATCGGCAAAACGGAGATGTGAGATGTTCTCGCCGTTAACGTTGATACCCTGTCCAGTCCAGTCCAGCCTCTTGAAGACGTCCTCCAACGCGTTAGTGAACAATTTCGGGGATATTACATCCCCTTGTTTCACCCCTCTGCGCAGTTGGATTGGCTTCGTCTTTTGGTCCTGGAGCTGAACAGTCATGGTAGCAGCGTTGTATAGGCATCTCAGCATCTCTATATACCTACTGCTCATCAATGTGACATCGCTGAAGAGCATCCAGAACTGCCCAAGTTTCGATAGAGTCGAAGGCCTTCTCGTAGTCCACGAATGCCATACACAGAGGCTGATTGTACTCTTCAGTCATCTGTATGATCTGCCGAACAGTATGGATGTGGTCTACGGTGCTGTAGCCTTTTCGAAACCCAGCTTGCTCTGGTGGCTGGAATTCGTCGAGTCTTCCGGCGAGACGATTAATCAGATTATAGTGCATATAATGCAGTTTAGCAAGAAATACTAAAAATAAGACAAACATAGATATATGTGGTTGTACCTGCGTAAGAAAGACATTCAAAAATTCATATTTCGCGCACTATGCGTTGATGTCTTTTGATAAACTGTCGTAAATTAAATCAGTTTTTATGGGGTATCGGGTCGTTAAGAGGTACTGCCCTTACTGCGCGAGTCCGACTCGCACTTGGCTGGTTTTTTTAGTAGCTATTGACGAGCTTTTACAGAAAGTTGTTATTGCTGGTAGGCTAGGTTGGTATCATTAGTGTCGAGTGCAATAATAATAATTTTATTGTGATAAATAAAAAGTGGAGCATAAAATGTTGGGTCAAACTTTAATCACTTCAAAATAAGAAATGGTTATTTTGGATTTTCAAACACTATACATACAACATGTAACAAAAACCCTGTTGTTCCTGTGAGCTACGTTATCAGAATCGATATTCATACGTAAGGACAAAGTCATTTGGAAAAAACTCTTCAATAAAAATAATTAAATTAAATATTAAATCATTATTTAAAGTGATTATAACATAACAACATAACATAGCATAACATCTCTCCTGTAATCCCCGAAGGGGTAGGCAGAGGTGTATAGTACACCCACATTTCGCCAGTTATGTTATAAGTCCCATGCAATAGGGGGCGAGCCTATTGACATTAACTGGGCACAAATCCAGACTCCAGGCTGCTACTGAGAATTTCCTAAAGAAAAAACCAAATAACACTTTGCCCGACCCGGGAATCGAACCCAGGACCCCACGCTTAGCAGTCGCACTTGCGACCACTAGACCAACGAGGCAGAAGAACAAACAACGAAGTAATTATATCACTTTCAATTTACAATTAATAATGATTTAATATTTAGAGTTGTGTAATATCGATTCTGCCCCCCTAGCCATGATGACAATCTACAATCGTCATCGCTAATAGAAAACTATCAAAATGTATGGGAATGACATAGGTATCTCAACGAAAAAGTCATTCGTTGAGATATGTCATTCCCATACATTTTGATTGTTTTCTATAGCGTTGACGATTGTAGATTGTCAACTTGGCTAGGGGGGCTGATAACGTACCTCACAGGAACAACAGGGTTTTTGATACATATTGTATAGACAGTATTAGTTTATATTATATCCTTTGCACCGTACCTACGTCCTTCTGTTTGAGCACGCGCGAACTGCCTGTCTCACTACGGGCACGCTAGATCCATTTACACGATGAAATCTCGTACGCTAGCTAGTAAGTACACTAGATGAGCTAGCGAGGCAGAACATACATAACCAGTACCCACCCGAATAAGCCCTTTTCATAACAATCATGACGAAATATTGTAGGTACCTATACCTAGTAACTACCTACTGTTCAGTTGTACCTAGTGTCAGTTGTTAAAAAAAGTCAAGCACACTTGTATTGTTTTAACCTTGTAAGTATCAAACACACCTTCAAAGGTGTATTATTCAAATTTTTATAATAACAACAAAATGAATTATTCATATTTAAATTCACACTGCCTCGTTGGTCTAGTGGTCGCAAGCGCAACTGCTAAGCTTGGGGTCCTAGATTCGTTTCCAGGGACGAGCAGTGATATTGGGTTTTTATTCAGGAAATTCTTGGTAGCAGCCCGAAGTCTGGATTTGTGTCCGATTAATGTCAATAGGCTCGTCACATATTCTATGGGACTTATAACTGGCGAAATGTGTTTGTACTGTACACCTCTGCTTACCCCTTCGGAGATTACAGGCGTGATGTTATGTGTATGTGTTAAAATCAGAGGTAATAATGAAAATCATATGAAAATGTATGGAGAGCCAACTGAAAAATACATAACAGACAGCCGGGAAGAACTTTTGCGTAGGTATTACATGAAACATTTTAATTCCCAAGGTTTAAAATCCACGAAACGCGGATGGTGGAGCAAGGGTTTTGTGTGACGTGACATATGTCACTTTTTCGCTGCCTGAAAGCCTTTTACAAAGCACTCGTTAACGTCGGTTCTAGGTTAAATCATGACAATATGCCGTGACAACACATACAACGCAATGTGCGTAAATGCGAAATAACTTAGCATTATACACTATTCCCTTTTCTTCTATTTCAGAAGCACAAAAACTATTTAGGTACCATTTGTAGCCACATAATTTTTGTTAGATACTAAAAAGCTGTTATTGTTACAGATCACGGGATTACAAAACCAGTTATTTTACACAACTAATATGGGCTAATACAGAATTTGTTGGATGTGGCAAAACTAAATTTTACGTAAATATTTGTTGTTACATTATTCATAGAAAAGTGTGGCTGCTGAATTTTTGGATTCAACTCCTACGCCAGATTTAGGCCCGTATTACAGAAGGTTCTTCAACTACAGTTTAAACTTCAATCACCTGATCACTACTTAAGGATAGAATTCATAGAATCGTTACTTGAGTATCGGTCTTATTCCAATACGGTAACTATAAACTTTAATTCAACAACATAACACACGAATTTGACTTGAAATAGAATAGAAATCTCTACTCAAGCGTAGTCTGGGCCACACTTAAGTGATAACAGATCAAATCTCTGCTCAAATACCGAAACAGATCACTGTATAAAATAAATCTAAACTCAGCTGAACTGTGATCAATAAATCTCTGCTTGAGGCATGATCTAAAATTAAATCTCAACTCAAAACTAGTTTTAAACAGTGATCAACGCTTGAGGAACTTTCTGTAATACAGGCCTGTGTGTTTCTGTTTTTTATCGTTAGAAAATTCTCAGCAGCATCATGAAATTATGAAATATGGTGCCCGGTAAAAGGAAATAGGCTCACTATCTATAACATCAGCCCTAATACCGTCATGGTGAAGTATGGGTAAACACGGTACAACAGTGCACTGCTACTTATTTAATTTAAGAGAAATCTTACTAATCAAATGTTTTAGGTAGATGAAAGAAAATTAATGTTAGAAAGGCTGGTGTGTAACTTCGCACCTAAGGGTAATACTCACGGGAAAACAGTCTACTCCATAGGATATCCTGGAACTCAGTGTAAAAATAAAATGATGCCAGATGACACATATAAAGGACTGTGCGGTTCCGAAAGTTATGGAATCTGTAATAATGCCTTAAATATTTTCCATTTATTATTTAATTCTGATAGAAGTAATATGTAGAATTTGTTGTTTGGAAAATGGCCACGACTTATTTACTTTTGGTTATCTTAGAAGGCAAATAAGGAAGAGAGTTAAGAAGATAGAGCAGCATCCTCTTGCGCAATGTGATTACTAATTTGTTTGAAACAGCGTGGTTTGTTTTGCAATACGTCGGCTTTGTAACAGTTAATTACGTGAGGGCCCATTTTCAGCAGTGCGGCCCACGTTAACGAGTATAGATTTACAAAAAAGCTTTGCTTTCGCATACTAAGTAGTGTTGCAAAATCATCTAGTCCGATACCCTGTGCCCTGTTGAATATTAGTTATTACTTATTTAGTCAATAATGTATTTTGTATCGTAAAGTTTCCAAAAAGCACTATGTAGTTTAATGTATCTATCAATTAATCATCTAAAAGATGACAGCAAAGTGATTAATGACACTGTTTGATTACAGTTACAACACTAACTACTCAGAGACGTCCAGTCAACAGTTTACTCAGGATCCTCAATTTATCAAACAACTCGGTGAAGCACGAAATAGATCCTATTCGCAATAACTTAAATCAAACAAATGTAAATAGTAACATTAGCAATGAACAACGAAATCAGAAAACAAGGCATATATTCTTAAACAAAACTTATGGTACTTTTGCAGTATGAAGCTTCATTACAAGTACATTAGTAGACTTTGTCTCTAACTTTATTCAACCTCATTAAAATGGCTTCAGACAGACCTTTGTAGAAAAAAATCCTACTAACACTTAACCTACATTCGTTATTTCAGGTGCTATGAAACGTATTCCACAATTACGCAAACCGATCATTGGGAAAAAACTCATGAATATTTCAAGAAATAACAATGAGTACCATAACCAGCATGATCGAGGACACTCACACCTTTACCATGGACGTGACCCGCCAAGATATAACTACGATATTACCACAGAAATTAATACCAATCAATATTACAGAAGATATGATTACACAACCGAACCTATGAATTCATATTCTAACGACAATTACAGAAAATTTAACCAATACGCACGATGCACCAGAAGAATGACACCGATACAAAATGATTGTAGATCTAACCAGTGCACGAGGGGACCAGATGATTGTTGTCAACAAACAACTATATCAACGTATACAGAGATAACATATGCTCAACCATTTGAAGATCCCACATGCCCTCCTCCCTATATACCTCCACTTCCCGAGCGGTGCACATGTCCGAAACCAACGTGTCCTCCAATAAGTACAAACTGCAACTATGATACAGTTTGTCAAAGTAGCATACCTTGTTCTACACATTTTCATACTACAATATGTCCAGAACTTCTTAGAAAAAATAATGATTTCAATGATTATAGAAGCACTGGTAGTACATCGTCGTTTCAGTTCTACGATATGATCCCTAATGTTGTAGTTCGAAGTGGAAACCATAAAATACCACAAGAAAATTCGTCTCAGAATGGTATGTCATTTTTTGATAACTCGGACATTAATAAATCTGACAAAACATTATATGGGGAAAAAAATCCTGACCCAATACACAAGGGTGTACCTGATTATCCTAAATATAAATTACAAGAACAAGACTACTTATACCATTCCTTTGATTCTAGTTTGAGGAAAAAACGTCAATTAGACGATGAAAGTATTTTAAAACCTTTTTGGCAAATTGAAAATTTTAATCTGAAAAATTTGAAATATACAACATTAGCAATGAAAAATAGGAAAACAAGAAGGAGTACGGAATCAGGAAAAAGGCTAACAAGCACAGAACCAATTACACTTAAATTGGCAGATTACGCAGAGTATCAGCCAGAACATGTCACAGAAAAATATTTGTCTTTTGAAGAATTAATGCATCTTAGAAAAATTAATGACGAATATGCTCAGTATGATCTCAGAAGGAAGGGTAAAACGACTGCAAAAGGGGGCACAAAAGTAACCCCTAAGAAATCTGATAACAACAAGGCACCTGCCAAAGATGCGAAAGCAACAACTAAAGCAGCTGCGAAGACAACTAAAAAGCCTGCTGCAGGTGATGGAAAGACAACCAAAAAGGCTGCTGAAAATACCACTAAGACGCAAACTAAAAAAAAGACAACAACTGCAAAGACTACAGAATATACTGCAAATACACCGTTTGAAAGAAAAAAACATTGTACTCGAAAATTAACGTGTACATGGACGGTTTTCACGACTAATGAAGGCGGGGATAAATTAGGATTGCCAGGAATAGAAATAGGCTCCCGAACACCACCCGGGTATGTCGATGGATGTACTCGAACTTCCACTTGTACTCGTGATTTCATGGATCGAAACAAAATATCCACACTACCTGGCGACAGTTCCAGCGAATCTACTCCAGAAGATGAAGATTATTGTGAACGACGGTCTCTTAACGTTCAAAGACGAAATTCAGATGACAAGACACCAATTGCTCTTCTCCTTAGGTACTTAGATAATACAGTTTCATCTAAAACAACAGCTGTTGCTAGCACTTCTAGAAGTGATTTTGTTTTCAACACAAACATAGACAGCGTGACCAAAAGTGTTTCTAAAATTCATAACTGTATTTGTAACGAAAGATATGCAAGGAAAAAGAGACATGAAACCGAATACTCAAGAGACGATGAAGACCAATGTGATGAGTCTGAGACTTACTTCTCATATGGCGATCTTTATTATTTGATACTGAATAAAATCCTCAAGACAAACCAAGCAAATAAATTGTATACTAATCAGTGTCCATGTAACGGTTCTATAAACTCTAGCCCCATTGTGTTTTTATTTTTAATAATGTTTTTAATACACTCTTATATATTCAGATAGAGTTAACATTTTTTATAAATATAATTATACTCCAACAGAACTTTTGAATTATTTATTAAAAAATAGATAATAATGTACAAAACACTATTAAGCATTGAACAGAAAGTATATTATAATTAGAACAATTTTGTATACAATTAAATCTTTCATTCAGTCTTAGTTTTTTCAAATCAGCAGCTATCTTCCGCAGTAATACCTTGTAATTTTTTATAAATCTCTTACTATGAGATGCACATAGAACAGTTTTCCCTTTTATGTTTTTCTTAAGTAGAGTACTGGATTGGTAGGTACATTCATGATTCCTATAAAAGTCGCTCCTACTGAGATTTAGATTCCTCCGATTACGCTTTGACTGTTTCATTAAATTATCTTTTTTGTTATTTATTGTGTACATGTTATAATTTAATTTGTTATCAATTTCTGAAATTTTACACAAAATATAATTTTAACGTTGGCAAATATATTTTTTACTTTTAACCAGTGAGAAACAAATCAAAATATTCAGATAACAGGGAACTTATTCATAAATGTGAGATATACGAGACTTATCCACGATGTTCTGTAAAAACTTTTTCATAACGCCGTGTCCAGTTTTGTATAAATTTATATTATCCGGGATCAATAAAGTAAGTGCTGTCGTACTTTCAGTGGATGTATCGGATTCAAGAATATCATCCAAAAAATCATTTGTTATCGTTCTCATTTTTAAATCTTCCAAAACTAAATCCGACACAGGCAAATTAATATCATCATAGTATGATTCTGTGCTTTCGTTTGTTTCTTCGTCTTCTTCTGGAAAAAAATAATGTCCAGTAAAATCGTCATTTTGCTTGATTTCTGCTAATTCAGCCTGGATCATGACAGGTTTAACTGTAGACATAGGTTTAGTATTTTGACTATATCCCTGCGACAATGGTATTTTACCTGAAAGAGGAGACAACATTATAGCCAAACATAAAGATGTGGTCCCATTGATTTAACTATTCTGTAGTTAGAAGTTCACCAATTAATGTGACCGCCATTGGCTAATAGTTTATTAGCCAATGCCTATGACTTTCTAATAGGTAACAGGCAGGCTAAGTAGGTAGGCTCATTATCTAATAGTGGGGTGCTGGCCAGAAAACCTCCACGTGTGCCTGACAGCTGCTTGTCCTTCTGGACACGTCTGGAGGGAACGGCAGTTGTTTGGCCGGTGCATCCTGGGCACGGGCAATAAAATCCTTTCGAGGGGTTAACCTTCGGGGGATTTTATTGCCTGTGGCGAATATTCTGGCGCGGGAGGGGCCCGTTCTGGGCCAGTGGGGAGATGCTCCACGTGTCTCTCTGTTGCCAACAGAGAGCACAGTGGAGCAGCAGGGGCGGGCCCGGTGTGCATTCACCCTGCCACTGGGCAGGCAGCGGGGGGACTGTCTTTTCCTGCCCCGTCGATCTCGTAACCCCAGGAGTGCCCGCTGAGTAGTGTTCTCGCGCCTCTTGGGACTGAGGGTCTTGGATTCACTGCCCGGACCGCGAGGAAGAAAACCTCTATAGATAATTACGGGAGGTAGGGCCTGCGAGCAGCAGACTCGGGGTAGTATGCTGCCCGACCAGCAGCTGGCGTAGTTGGCACAGCCGGCGTAGTTGGCGCAGCTGGTAAAGGCCCATGAGGTGAGTTGGCGTGCAGTGTTCCGTGTGCGCCACCGAGGAGGATGCGGCCAACGTTAAGCCGCACGGGGAGAAGGGGCTCGCTTGCTTGAGGCGGGCCAGGACCTGTTGGGGGTGGTTGTGTGAATACTCACGGGTTCCCACGCCCCCGGCTAAGGTAGTTGAAGGAACACCATGGCGGTTTTAGTCGCTAAGAGTCCGACACTGGCTCCGCCTACCCCGGGTGGAGTGCGTCCATGAGGATATCCCCACGGCAAAAAATAATAATTATATAATAGTGAATAGCTCTCGATGAGACCGCGCCTTAAGTAAGCAGTTTTTATGTATTGAAATATGCAGTACCACTATTTCTGAAGATTACAGCTTCAATCAAATCAACTAGAAAAGTTGAATTCACATAGTCACTTGAAACTGTCCTTCTTGTCGTGGAGGGTTCTCTTTTACTATAAACTTTATTGATAAATGCTGCCACACCATCATCATTGAAAGAACTTTCTGAATTACCATTTATAGCTGATTTAGAAGTCGACAATAAGTCTTTGATCATAGGATCATTGCTCAATTTTTTCTTCAGTAATTCAACAAAATCGTCCACTATCATAACATCTTTACAAGAATTTGGTTTAGTGCGTGTAGTAATCATTTTCCTTGTATAATCATACAGATGAGAAAAATAATCAAATGGTTTATCAGTTTCCTTTTCCAAATTAAAATCAGGAGTAGACATGTCTGTCGTTTTAATTAAATCAGTGGTATCTTCAGTAACCGCATCTATCACGCCAGGGAATATATTTTGAGTAGTATATTCAATCACCTTATTAGATTTAATGGAGGCGATACTATTGTCTTTTTCCATGTTAATATTTATCGCTCTTGATTTATGGCCTGCAATATTATTGAAAAGATTTAATAAAACTTTTATAACAATCTGTTGTAAGTCTACGTGTTCATTTGAAAGTATACTAACGGCATAGCGCTTTATGTACCAGATCGCAAGTGCTATCAAAAGGACACCTTGAGCAAGGCAGACCTCTTGAATATATGGTGTTGTTTTCAATATTACCGGCTGGTGCAAAATTACATACCAGTCTATAAATTGTTCTGTATTTTACATTTTCATCCTCCAGTCGTTCCTGTTAATACAATTAAGTATGTTGGTATTATTTTACAGAGTCTGCTTTCTAGACCTAAAGCCTTACTCCCCGACTGGTTCGAGCTCTAAACCAAATCGAGCTAATGTCAATTCCTAGAGAAATGCAGTACGAATTGACACTAACTCGAATTCAAATTCGATTGATACAGTACTCGATCTAGTTGGGAGTAAGGCCCCAGGTTTTGCAGTGAATTGAACTAACATGAAGTACAAGTAGGTACAAAGAGTAGGGAACAGCTGTTTTATTCGCGATTTCAGGTTTGGTCCCATAGTAAAACTTAATCAAATTGATGAGTACAAATTTATCCCACTGAATATGTAAATTATTACGTAAAATAGACTAGGTATTGTTAATTGTTACATAAAGGAGACGACACTCAAAATTAAAATTTTCATACAACCATAATACATACCCATACAACCTAATAAGTTGGTCGAAATGGGATCCATTTTCTTGAATTCACAGTTTTAGTCTTTTCAGAAATTCATTTCGTGTAACATGTATGTACCTAGTCTAGTTTAGGTAATGTTAGTTGATAGCCGTATACGAATTGTTACGATTCCATTGTCCTCTTTAATTGTAAGATACAATGTTTATTCGAGAGATTTTATTCTTATTTTATGATACCAATCAATAGGGTCTATCCCTATTGATTGGTATCATAAAATAATGTCTATTTTTTGCATTTTTAGTTGGTTCTATTCCCGGCTCAGAAAAGCTTTAAAAAACCGGCCAAGAGCATGTCGGGCCATGCTCAGTATTATAGGGTTCCTTAAGTAGGTGTTACAAACAAATCAAATCGAATATTAATCACGGCTATTTTAGTTTTTGCAATAGACGGCAGCATTGGCGACTCAGAGAGTGATGTCAGTAGCCGCTAGATGGCGCTATACAGTGCCAAATGTAATACACGGCACTTGACGCCAGCATTGGCGACCCAGAGAGTGTTGTACGACGCCGCTAGATGGCGCCAAATTTAAGAAGTGTGTCTTCAACATAACACAAAGTTACTTTTTGTGATTTTTTCAAATAGAAAGTAGCTAAAGGAGCATTATTTGCTATGATCATTTTTCTCTAAGGTCAATGACCTTTGAACTAGGACGTTTTAAATATATTTCAGTTTTCTGTCTATAACTCAAAAAATTATAATCACATTATACTCGAAATAATTTTAAAAGAGAGTTTTCACAAAGGTCTATCAATGTGGAAGATTATAAGTTTCTACATACATACATACATTTGCATAGTTTAGAAATGGCAGGGGGGGGGACACATTGCAAGCCACTTTGGCGGGCTATATTTCGCAGTTGGTACACCTGATAAAAAAGTGGTGTATGAAACATTACCTTCATTTTAGTAGACCTATTCAATGATACCCCACACGAGGGGGTGCAGCGAAAAAATTTTTTTTTCCCCATTTCACATGTATGGGTGCCACCCCTAAAGAACGTAAAAACTATTTTTTTATTCTTTTAAAATTGAGATCTATATGCAGACTATTTTTTAACAAAATTTCATTTACTTATGTTTATAACTGTAGAAGTTATTAAGCTGTAAAGGATTAGGACAGACGGACAGACGGACAGACGGACAGACGGATAGACGGACAGACGGACAGATGGACAGACGGACAGACGGACGGACATGACGAAACTATAAGGGTTCCTTGTAGGACTTCGGAACCCTAAAAAACAGTGAATAGGTACAGTTATTTTTATTTTTTTAAACAAAATACTGTTTCCTTTGAGTAAAGTTTCCTATCTTCAATATTTCATGTATTTTTCCTCCATGTTCCGTTCGTTTTTTCCATCCTGGATAAACTACGCGTACATTTATAACGAATAAAATAGGTTAGTAATCAAATACAATAGGTAGGTACTTACTTTGAATTTAACTCCACCACAGCCGACTTGATTTGACTCCTCCCATACAAGTTGCGTAAAATAATCGTAATGCGAATGACCAGTCTCAGATGATCTGTAATTCAAAACATAGCCATTACATTTAGAAGGTTTATAGAATTACTAACTCTTGAAGGATTACCGCCATCAAAGAGTAAGGTGATAACAGAATATAACAAGTTTAGTGTAAATTAAAAAATTGAAACAACCAACCCACCCATTGTCACAACCCATTCAATCATTCATTCTTTCATTCACTTCATACATTCATACACTAATTCGCCATAACCGATACTACATCCTATACCAAAATTTCATATCGATTGAACGAGTGAAAGTAACTTAGGATCCCTCACCAATCTATCCTCATTTCTCTTTCTTGATCCATCATCAGTGATCAGACCCTGATCACCATTTATCTATAACCTATTCATTGAAACCATGTCAATGAGCCCAAGCAAGATTCTTATGTTGTATGTTGGTGAGGAGTTGGGTATCCTGCAGATTCCAGATGATGCTGCAGCATTAGATTAAGATTACCATGTTCTTGCAATATCCTTGAAGTAACAGGATACCAAATTTGGAATCGATCAGACCTGTGGAAGTTGCTTACATCTCTTCATCAAGTAGAAAAGAGCTGATCTTCAAACGTCTGAACAGATTTTCTTGAATCATAGGCAATCATAGCTAAGAATACTCTCAATTAAGTAATCTTTCAAACAAAAAAACTAAATCAAAATCGGTTCATCCGTTTCGGAGCCACGATGCCACAGACAGATACACACGTTAAACACTTTACACACCTCTCACTGTTTGTATCGAAGGTTAAAAAGAGCAATATTTTACAATATTTTTATTAAACTTACGGCACATATCGTGACAGTATCGATGAATTAATATTCAGCAATTCCATGTACCATACATCAACCAGAGCCAGTGGCGTTAAACCTGGGGCATCACCATGTATCGTAGCAATATTTTGACCCACGGGCATTTTACCTGTTCAGTAAAAAAAATCAGAACCTACAAAAGACAGCTGGTAAAAACAGTTCCTTGCAATTATTTAGTATCTTATGGTACAGTGGACCGCACATCAGTGGTAACAGTTTCACCTTAACAGCGTCTTTATTTCGTAAGCAGCAAGGGTGGATTTCGTAATTCAAGTGTTACCACTAACGTGCAGTCGACTGTACAAGGTGAAGGAAGAAGCTATAGAACCTTACACTTAATTGAAATAACTGAAAACCTCTTAAGGGGTCATTGCACTCATCAGTATGAACAACTTTTACTATGGGACCAACCCTGAAATCGCGATTTTGTATTCACATAAATGGATAAAATGTAGGGAACAGCTGTTTTTTACGCAATTTCAGGGTTGGTCCGGTATTAAAAGTTCTTCATCCCTGCTGATGAGTACAATGACCCCTTTTCTTATTCTTATTCTTTATTGCACACAAAAAATATCACAACAATACATAATAGTTTTGAAATTACATGTACAAAGGCGAGCTTAACTCATAATTGAGTTTTCTACCAGCAAACCTTTGAGTGATAGAGCAAATATAAAATGTAAAACTGAGGGTAACTTTCAGTGTACATAACTAATGTTCATCTAAAATTATAAAATAACATACCAACAACATATACCTATATACAAATAAATATAAAACTATATATACATACCTATTACTTAATTATACCTACTTATATAAACCTATAATATACCTACATATATAATAAATAAATATGTATTATCAATTAGTGAGAAAGAAAATGCTCCTTAATTCTTTTCTTAAATACGTTCAGAGAGGGGCTGTCACGTAGTGAGTGTGGGAGGGAGTTCCATAGTCGCACTGCACGGATAGTAAAAGAACCATCGTAACGGCTGGAAGTATGACGCGTAGTACGGAGTAGAAGAGAAGTAGCTGTGCGACAGGGTTTATCCCTGGGCACAAGATATTCAAATTGTTCACGAAGATATATAGGAAAGTTGGAATTATTTAGAACAGAAAAAAGAAGAGAAAGAATATGACTGTCTCGACGCTGCCGAATTGGTAGCCACTTCAGTCTGGCTCGAAATTCCGACACATGATCGTACTTTCGAAGACCAAAAATTAAACGGATACACAAGTTCTGCAGTCGTTCAAGTTTATTTAGAAGTTCCTCCGTTGCGTCAAGGAAGCAGACATCAGCATAGTCTAAAAGAGGTAGTAGAAGGGATTGCGCAAGAGTGACCCTAGTTTGAAAAGGAAATTTCTGGAGACGTTTGAGAGACTGACCCCTTAAACGATTTTCGGTTCTATAATTTCAATTACACGTTATATTTGTATCGTCTTTATGACAACTACGATTACTATAATAATTGTATGGTGGCCGGTAGCAGTCATCATCATCATCATCATTTCAGCTGAAAGACGTTCACTGCTGGACATAGGCGGGAGGCCTATGTCCAGCAGTGAACGTCTTTCGGCTGAAATGATGATGATGATGAAGTATATTTATAGGCTTTGGGTCATCATTAAACAACCGGTTTCTTTAGCCACAATTTTACATAAAGAGTTTCTTTATACTCTTATACTCAGCTACTACTTCTTTATACTAAGCAGTTTGGGGGGATATACCATAATCGCCACGCTTGGCGGGCGGGTTGGCGATTGCAGTTGATTGGTTAAATACTCAGAGAACGCTGCTGCCCATCCTTTGGTCTGGTGAATCCCTTAGTCGCCTTTTACGACACCCATGAGAAGAAATAGGGTAGTGCAATTCTTTACGTCCAGCACCACATGGAACTCGGGGGAGGGGGTAGACAGTATTACTTATTAAATAAACCAGTTCGATGCTAACTCTCGCCTTTCATTGTCGCTGCAATATTGATGGAATTATAAGTAGGAACGGTTGAATACTGAAAGTATTTGAAATAATACGAGGTCACAAGGGTCATAAGTAGGTACAACTGTAAAAAACATAGTGTAACGATTTCTCTTATCACTTCCTCGTGTATTGTTTTTCTTGTTATGGATGTCGACTATGTCTATGACTAACCCAAATCTCGGCAGTTATCCTTAATATCTGGCACACCATGTTTAACACACTGATCCGCCCATCGTTGTGCTGAAATTTCTAATTCTTTGTTCCATTCCTATGGATTTAAGTAAAATAGTAGACTATGGTGTCAATTCTCTTGTTCACGAACTAAACCTATTTTTAACTATCGTTCTCTTTTACACAAGATACAAGAAAGGGATGGCAACAATTTTAGAACCACAGAAATAGATAGATGGAATGGAAAAGTGGGTGGGGCGCGCGTGCCAACACTCTGAACCAGAGTGCAGGGCATTTCAAAACCTTTCTCAGTACGTCTTATGACTTGTTTCTGTAAATACTGTAACAAAAACCCTCAAAAACGCTTTATTGCGCTTTTTCTAACTGCAGAAACAAAAGCTGTAAAGTTAATTTGATTAATGTTAATTTTTTAAAATTAATGACGTCAACATGGGAAGTGTAGTTTGTCCGAAAGTTGCCACGCATGAATCGCAAGTAAAATTGTGATTACAACCATTCTATCTATCTATTTCTGTGTTTAGAACTGTCAAATTAGTTTACGTGTTGCATTTCTTTGTAGTCTAGTGGGCACGTTCCGAGATCACGACTAAACTTGAAGGTATCGAAACTTTAATTCCGACTAATTTGACAGCACTAAAATTGTTGCCATCCCTTTCTTGTATCTACTAATAGTAAAGGAGAGCGATTTTTTAAAATAAGTTTAGTCAATGAACAGGAGAATCGGCACCAGTTTCAATAGGATGCAGAATCGTGACATTTATTTGATTTAGATGCAGGAACCAATTCATCACAACTTTATTGAGATGTGGACAGTTTACAGTAAGTTGCCGTTTAATATTTCTGATAGATCAGTAAAAAATATGATTATTTAGTGAAGTTCAAGTCTCCAAAAATCTGGCGTTGTGGGTTTAGAATTTCCCCGTACTATAGCAAAGTGTAACATTTAGATTCTACTGTGCGTTATTTTGCAAAACTATCATTATAGGTGCTCTATATCTATTTCTGCCCCATTAATACCTAAATTGCCTTTTATTACACAAACACCCACTCAAGCCCGGCTGGGTTCAAATGGGCCAGACATAATGGAATTTTAATTGTGTCTGGAATTCCGATACTCAACAGGTAAGAAATAGATTTATTACAAACTCAATTGTTACAAAAACATTACCAATTTCATCATACTTTCAGCCGGCGGCAATGATCGTATTTCACCGGCCGCTACTTTATTACGTCGACTGTTTATTTTATCCAGAATCATCCTCCTCTCATTTTCACTCAAAATGGTTTTTTCATAAGCTGTACAATGCTTAGCAGGTTCCGTCGACTGTAACAATTAATTATTATTGACGACGTCTGTGGTCTAGTGGTTCGAGTGTCGGACTGCTGATCACGAGGTCGTGGGTTCGATTCCCACAGGACACAAATATTTGTGTGATGAACATAAGTTGTTGTGTTGGTCTGTGTTGCTTATGTATTATAAGTATGTATTTACAAGAAAAAAAAAGTATATAAGTATTATATCCATTATCTAGTACCCGTAGTAAAAGCTCTGCTTAGTTTGGGATTAGATGGTACTGTGTAAAAATGTCCCATAAATATTTATTTATATATTTTATTTATTATTGTTATTTATAAAATTATACTACATTTGTTTTAGTTTGGGGATCGAGTCACCCACGTCCGTAGGAGTACTCCTTTTCCGAATTCCTACACGTGATCCCTGGGTGGTGCAAATCAGGTGACATACTGGTGGGCAAAGACGTGTCGCCAAGCGACCTAGTCGTGTTCCGGTACCTAGGTGCCCGGTGTAGCCACTTGAGAGAATGTGGCGAAATGTTTCACTGCCATCCTCTCACCTTTGCTGGGCAAGCGTGGAGCATCGTCGACCGCACTATCGCTTAACATCAGAATTCTGGTGAGATGAGGTGGCCCGGGCGGTCAAACGCAAGCCCGTTAAGTATTAAAAAAACTCTAAATACTGAATAGGGGTTAATTAGAATCATTTTGAACAACCTTTACTATGGGACCAACCTTAAGGGTTCACGAATCACGAAAAAAATCAGCTATTCCATATATTTTGTCGGTTTATGTGTACACAAATGTAGGGTACAGCTGTTTATTTTTTCGCGATTTCAAGGTTGGTCCCATAATAAAAGTTGTTCATAATGATTTATTTATATATTTATAATTTATGTACACACAATAACATATGAAAGGAAACAGCATTAAAATTATTTAGTACAAAGGCACTGCTTATTTCAAAGAAATTTCTACCAGCAGACCTGCGAGAGGAGAAATAAGTAATAAATGTAGACAACAGTGTGTAAAAAGATACGAAACTTAAAATTAGTTCTAATAAAGCAATAGATACTTAAATAAATACATATAAATTATATAATAATATTATGCAATAACAAATTGTGAGGAAAGGTAATGCTCTTTAACACGTCTTTTGAAGACAGATATGGATTGAGAATTCCGTATGTTAGGCAGGAGTGAGTTCCATAATCTTACTGCATGCACAGAGAAGGCATAAGAATAGAAATCCGTTTTGTGAGGTTGAAAGTTAAGAAGAGTTTTAAGGTGAGATCTAAAAGGAGCATCAGAAGGTTTGAAAAAAGAAAAACGCTCTCGTAAGTAGGAAGGATATTTAGGATTGTAAAGGGTGTTATAAAGGAGACATAATATGCGAATGTTCCTGCGAAGGCGAATCGGGAGCCACTATACAATGATGAGAACAATAACCCCTTTTCAGATTTATATAAACTAAGACTAATGTTGTATATCTACGTACATTAGGTACATAATATATAGATATAGAAGTAGTTTCCTTTGTTTTACTGAAAACATAGAACCCAACGGAACATCTTTGGGGTGTTTTAACATAACATAACATAACATCACGCCTGTATTTCCCCAAAGGGGTAGGCAGAGGTGTAATAGTACACCCACATTTCGCCAGTTATGTTATAGTCCCATGTAATAGGGGGCGAGCCTATGGGGGGGTGTTTTATAAGATTCAAAATCTTCTTAAGATGACCTTGGGTAATTTGTACGTCAGGTCCACTTTAAAATGACTTACCCGATATTTGCACAGCGTATGTTGCTTACTGTTATTACAATAGTCAGTGCTGCAGTAATCCTTTGTGCTACATTTAGTATAAAATATTATTGAAACTGTAACAAATAATATATTTTTCAACGTCAACATACTCGTAATGTACCTAAATAAAAAATGTGTAGGTAATATAAAACATAACGTGTCTTTTTATACTCCAGATGGCTTTGACTCAGAACTGAAAGGTACTGGCGAAGTTTGCCTAATCCTGTTCAGCCTAAATAGGTTTATTCTCACTTTGGACTACATTCTTTAGTTGTTAGATGTTTGGCCAAATAGGTTATTAATACAACCCGAGCACTCCTATATTTTGCCGGTGAAACAGAAATGTTGGTTTCGGTCACATTGATGCCCTGATCGTTCTGCTTTCAGTAATCTGAGGTTCTACTACTCAAGGTATTCTTGCAAAACGCCTGTGAAAACTGTCTAGGAGTTAGCTCTTGACTTCTGTGGGAATTAGAAGCTCAGAACGATTGTCCTAATTACCTTTCTGATGCTCATTACTCATCAATGGTCGTTTCTACGAAAAATAAATATGTAATCGTTTGCCCTCGTGGTTGTTGTTGTTTTTTAATTTCATAGCCTCACGGAGCATACTAGTGACATATCGGTTTTCCTTCGCCAGGACTTGTGGTTTATATACCCAACCATTTTCTTCGATTTAATAAATAAGAATTGTACGGTAGATTAAAATATTTTTTTAGAAATATCTGTAAAGACGCTTGTCATCTTACGGCCAAAATTAATATCCAATCTATCCACGATTTACCCTACTGAGATAGAAATTTGACATATTTTGTATGAAGCTATGTCAAATTCCTATCTCTAATTCATCGTTTATTGCGAATATAGGTAAGGTAGGTGTTACATGAATATTGTCATAAAAACAATATTTGTGCAGCTATATCACAGACCATATTCTATCTCTAGTAGGACAAATCGTGGATAGATTGAATATAAATTTTAGCCGTTAGTCTTCCTGCGACCACGACCGCTGCAAAGCCAGCCTGGCGCAACTCCCTAAGAAAAAATTGAAACATGATAATGTATGAAACGAGCGCTAAAAAACATGGCGGCTATCGCTGTCTTGCTTTAACATATATTCGACTCTATCGCACGCATCTACTTGAACATAGCCGCTAACCGCCATTCTTGTTTGTTTTGGTTGTCATAAGATTAATGTTTTGCTATAAGCCGTTGTTTTTTACTTTTATCGTGTGTTTCGCGGATTAATTACGTAAATTCGTGTTATGATTGTTTATGTGTACGTATGTGAAGTAGTTTTTGTCAATCGAATGTAAAATGTGTGAAATATGTAGTATAAAATCTAGCCGGACTGATGGCCAAAAGCGAATCTTTATGGCTAAATTCCCTTTGAATGAATACAGGTAAGCATAAATTGGCAATTGGTAGGCTATTACAGAAAAGGAATTACGTGTTTTACAGTTTTCTGTTAAAAATCCAAGTCTAGAATTGATAAAATAACTTAACAATAGATTCACTAGTGTTTGTCGTTTTTTTTATCGACTGTCGATATTTCCATTTTTTATAAATTTACTTATAAAAAACAATCTTATATTTTTAGTTACAATAAACGTAATTAGTATCTGGCAAAAATGCCTATAGGTACTCGGTTTTTTTTAAATTGTCAGTATTGTGTCAGTCTGTGTTTTATCATGCAAATGTGCCTGTAAACACATGAATAAATTAAAATGAATGAGACCATCTAAAGCTTTGCCAGAAAAGCAAATTTTTGTAATGTAAGACAACTGGCGCCCCCATTTTATGTACTTTTATGCCAAATTGTAATTTTCTTTGCTTAGTGTAATGCACTGCTAATAATAATAATGCAATAAATGTTTTTTTCTAGATGTGAAGAATGGATTAAAGTTACTGGAAAAGTGGATTTGGTGTACGTACCCATGAAAAAACTACACCAATTAAAACATTTGAGGCAGTAATTTTTTAACAATGGATTTCAAGAAAAAGAGGAACCAACTAAGAAAAAATGCTATACCATCTGTAAGACTTACTGCAGTTGGCAGATGAGCTATTCATTGGATTTCCACTACACACCGCTAAAACTAAACGAACCGGTAAGATTTAATTTTAGGCCTAATTCATAGAATGCGACTTGCACTTTTCTGGTTTCTTTAGTAAGTAACTCAAGTTTTATTCTATTTACAGGATTGTCTTCTGTTATATCTATGACACCTGTGGCTCTTGGACTAGTAAATCTTGTAAGTTTTATGTTTTTTCTGGGATGCCTTCACTTGTTAGAACTTAGTGAACTTATTGAATGACTCATTTTTTTAAATTGCAGATTCTTCTACATTTACTTCCGAACCGAATCACGAATAAGACGTAGTGAAATCTCAAGACGCCGTTGATAATTAATATACAATTTTGGACAATTTCGCTCTTCCAGTTATTCCCGAGGAGGCACAAATTCTCGACGAAGAGATTGAGAACTTTTTCAAATCATTTGACAAATAAGCAACAGTTTACGTAAACTGATACATAAGCGGCTTCAGTGCTCTTAAAAATGTAATTTTTGAACAGTGCATTAATTGTATGAAAGTGTAAAACCTAAGTTTCTGCAGATTGTGCGAAGAAAGCGCAGCAGCTGAGAATAGGAAAATAAAGCCAAATGTTTTGTTTCATTTTAAAATCGTAATAGCAAATCTTATTGTATATTCAGGTTTAATTGGACTAGATTTTGACTATACAATGGAATGTCTCTTATTCCTACTTTCGCTAACGCGAACTTGGTGTCTTTTACCGAGTTAACGTTGGTGTAAGTAGGCCTACCCTAAAATTTACCGAGAAAGGAAAATTGTGAGGCCCTATACGCATTTTTTTTTTGTAGCAATTTATCGATAAAAATATGCGCGAGTAGTACATCCCTATTTGGTTATTATGTTGGCAGCTCCGCCTTTACGTCATGTAACTAATGTCAGATTCATTTTTGTTTTGTTGGTAAAATTTTTAGCGCTCGTTTCATATATTTGACGTTTTCCATCTTTTTCTATGGAAGTCCCGTCTCTTAAACGTAGTGGTTATATTCTCTTTGTGCAAAGCTTTCGAAACGTCAGGAAACCAAAACCCGAAATTGTGTAAATACCCAGGTACTAACTTTGATGAAAATAGCAAAAAGCGATAAAAGAATGTAGCAGGTCGGTAAAGTATAGGTTACATTACATCTAAAGAAAAGTAGTAGGAAGTACTACCACCGCGGTAGTAGTACTTCCGGTGCACCGTACCTACTTCTCCGCCAAATAGTGATGCTTGCCTTGCATTGCTGTGTTTCGGTATGAAGGGTAGGGGTGCCGGTGAAATTACAATCACATAAGACTTTCCATCTTCATGTCTCAGTTTGGCGAACCGACTTGCGGTACCATTTAGGCAACAGCCAAGGTTGTATTGCAGTTGTTATGGGCAAAGGTAACCGCTTAACATCAGGTGGGCCTTTAGCTCGTTTCGCCATCCTATACTATAAAAAAAAAGTAATTCAAACAATCATTCTCTGAAGGCCAATTCTCATAATTAAAAAAGTTCAAAATATAACCCTTACTGCGCGAGTCCGACTCGCACTTGGCCGGTTTTTATTTCACCTTATTAACCTACATATATTTATTTAAATCCTCATGGACGCACTCCGCCCGGGGTAGGCGGAGCCAGTGTCGGACTCTTACCGACTAAAACCACCACGGTGTTCCTTCAACTACCTTAGCCGGAGGCGTGGGAACCCGTGAGTATTCACACAACCACCCCCGACAGGTCCTGGCCCGCCACAAGCAGGCGAGACCCTTCTCCCCGTGCGGCCTAACGTTGGCCGCACCCTCCTAGGCGGCGCACACGGAACACTGCACTCCACCTCACCTCATGGGCCTTTACCAGCTGCGCCAACTACGCCGGCTGTGCCAGCTGCTGGTCGGGCAGCAGACTTCCCCGAGTCTGCTGCTCGCAGGCCCTACCTCCCGTAATTTTTTATAGAGGTTTTCTTCCTCGCGGTCCGGGCGGTGAAGCCAAGACCCTCGGTCCCAAGAGGCGCGAGAACACTACTCAGCGGGCATTCCTGGGGTTACGAGATCGACGGGGGAGGGAAAGACGGTCCCCCCGCTGCCTGCCCAGTGGTCACCCGCCCCTGCTCCTTCACTGTGCCTATTGTTGGCAACAGAGGGACACGTGGAGCAACTCCCCACTGGCCCAGAACGGACCCCTCCCGCGCCAGAATATTCGCCACAGGCAATAAAATCCCCCGAAGGTTAATCCCTCGAAAGGATTTTATTGCCCGTGCCCAGGATGCACCGGCCAAACAACTGCCGTTCCCTCCAGACGTGTCCAGAAGGACAAGCAGCCTTCAGGCACACGTGGAGGTTTTCTGGCCAGCACCTTATAGGTAGGTAGGTACCTACCTATTATTTATGAAATTCTATTCTACATGACCAATCACCATAGGTACCTACGTGTTTTATAATCTTACCTAGGTATATAATTTTAATTTTACAGGTAGTTTACTACACCACTTTAGAATTATTATCAAACCTCAAATCAGTCAAACACAGACTACTTAGAGATACTACGTATCAGTCAAACCTAGTATAGAAATGTCTTTGGTCAAACCACTAATCAATGCAAAACGTACCCCATGCGGCGGGCGGACGTGCCGCGTGCCCATGCTTTGCGTTTTGTCCATTTTGTTTGTTTGTTTCGCGCGCCTCACAAAAGTCACAAATAAATAGTTATGTAAATTAAGTAGATAACCTATTCTCTGTGTCAAGCAGTGTTGACAACTTAGGGTATTTTCTCTAACATGAGGTATTATATTATTGTTTTTTGTGGTATAGAATTTTTAGGGCATTATTTACAGGAAAACATTTTAACAGCGTGTTAAGGCCATCGCAGATACCGAAAGTTAAAACAAAACGTTTGTTTGTGATTTTGTGATAAACTAAAGAAACTCAGGCAAAAAAACCGCCGTTTCTTACACACCAATTAGCAGAGATGTACAAAATGCTTTGATGATAGTATTTTACACAAAATACAGCAAATAAATACAATTACTGTTCCTGTGTCACAGCATGTAGTTAGAAAAGTAAAAACATAATAATATACGCAAAAAGTTTACTGTTTTAATTTGTTCCATACAGTTTCAGGGGAAGGAAAACTGTTCGATTGGGTGAATTCAGGGTATTTGCCACTGAGAATAGGGAAAATTAAATTTCAGAGTTGACAACACTGATGTCAAGTGTCAATGTCACCTTTGGTCAAGTTTGGTCGTCGTATCGTAATTCGTAATGTATCGGTATTATTTCATTTTATTCTGTTAAAATACTTGTTCAAATAGTCGTTCCTTCGAGGTTTCAATCAGTAATTATTTACAATAAATAAATAAAAATGAGTCGACATTTAAAAGCTATGATCGGCCCTTCAATTTTGAACTCTGATTTATCAAGACTATACGAGGAATCACAAAAACTACTTGATAATGGTGCTGATTATTTACATTTAGATGTTATGGATGGCCACTTTGTGCCTAATTTAACGTTGGGCCATCCCGTAGTGAAATGCTTGCGCAACAAAATTAAAGATGTATTTTTTGAAACTCATATGATGGTTTCAAAGCCTGAACAGGTTAGTTATTCAGGTTTCTGGTTTACCTGTAGTATAGCCACTGAAAGTAAATGATATTTGTTACTTCTGAAAGTACCTATTAGTAGCAATGGAAATCAGAAATGTCTTGTCACAAAACTAAGTACAGTACAATCTCACTAATCCGGTACTATTAAAAACCAGAGGTTGCCAGATTATTGGAATGTTCGGATTACTGGATTATAGAGAAAAATCGTAAATTTTGAGGTTAGACTGCTAGATGGCGATGGAGCAAATAGGCGTAGAGGGGCCGGCGGAGGGTGCCGGATTATTGGACGTATTGGTCTATTGAATTGCTTAGTGAGATTATACTGTATGTACATTGGGATACATTATTCTAGCTAAGACTGGCTAGGACTATTAAAATAACTTATGTACCTTTTACGTTTCAGTGGATCGTACCCATGGCAGAAGCTGGTGTCAATCAATACACATTCCATATTGAACCAGTTGATAATGTTGCAGAAGTATGCAGAAAAATAAGGGAAAACAGCATGAAGGTAATCTTCTAATTCTGAGTAAATATTGGATGCCAAATGGGATCAATTTTTTTTAGCTGATATATCATTTTACACAGCTTAAGAGCTTAACTGCCAATTAAAATAACATAATAGTTAAACAGTGGACGTCATCTTTAAAAGGTGGTTTGGCATATGCGGGGTTACGAAATTGTTGATAAACAGCATGGCAACAACAAAATTATCTGTTTTTCTAGGTGGGACTTGCAATCAAGCCGGGAACACCAGTTGCTGCAGTAGAAAAGTACATTGACATATCAGACATGGTACTCATAATGACAGTGGAACCAGGCTTTGGAGGCCAAAAGTTTATGGAGGATCAAATGACCAAAGTACAGTACTTGAGAGAACAGTATCCATTGCTAGATATTGAAGTGGATGGTGGAGTTGGGCCAGCAACCATAAGCTGCTGTGCTAATGTGAGTACAACCATGTATAATATTTACAATGATAATATAAGGAAGATATTTTTTTTATATTATAGGATGGCGAAACGAGCTAAAGGCCCACCTCATATTAAGGCCCAGAACGCCGCGGAATGAGAGTGAGCACGAAACACCTTGGCCACTGAGGTAATATGTAGTACGTACTAAAGTAGACATTACAAACAAAAAATATCCTGCAACTTGCTGGCCGCGGGGCACGCGCGGCGCGAGCGTGGCTAAGTGAGTGAGAGTGCAAGAGCTCTAAAACGTGTTACAAACATTCGATTTGAGGTGTCTTCTCTAGTACGTAGTACATATTACCTAAGTGGGCTTGGCGGGAAGGAGTAGTGTGGCATGACGTTGACACCACTCCGAATAAAAGTGCATAATAAGCAGAAAAAAAACAGAAAATATGTGTGTTTTCGATAAAATAGCTTAGTGAAATTTATTCAAAATAATAAAACAATATTAAGGTAAAATATCATACCAAAATACCAATAAATGTAGGATATAGTTAGGAAACTGTTTGAAAATTCCATGTTTCCGAGGTGTTTGGATTTTTTTATGATCGAGCCAAATAAGTGCATTCATATTTTGGACTTAATAATATTGTCACGTCTATCCTTTTTTTTAGTTTTTGAGCGGGATTCGCATTAGTTTGTTGACTTACGGGTTTCGACCCCTTAAGCAGTTACCTTTGCCTATAACAACTGCCATTCCACCTAGGCTATTGCCTCAATGGTACCACAACGGCTTGTGGTACCATTGAGGCAAACAGACACGAAAGTAGTCTCATGTGATTGAAATTCCACCAGCACCCATACCACAGAGCAACGTGCCCATACCCTTCACACAGCAATGCAACCATCACTGTTTGGCAACAGAAGTAGGTACAATAAACAAACAGGAGGATTCAATAAACACATTTGTTATCGAACTAATTGCTTACATCCAAGCAACAAGACTAATATGCATTCCTTCTTTTCAGGCTGGAGCAAATATGATAGTATCAGGAACAGCAGTAATAGGAGCTGCTGACCAAGCAGCAACCATAAGATCACTGAGAGACACTGTGCAACAAGCCATTAATAAGCGATAAAACTTACATTCCTAACGTCAATTAGTGGGTCTTCCAATATTTCTAAGCACCAAAAAGCATATTTTTATAAGCATATTAAAAGGTTATTGAAATAAAATACCAGAATGTTTTTAGTTGTTTATTTTTAATTAAACCGGCTTAAATCTAGATTATTGTCAGTTCCAGAATCTGATAGTTCCACTTTTGAAGTGGGGAATGATGAACTGAGGGCTATACCAGAGCCAGTGAAAACCATTGGCTCATTTTTAGCTTTGAGTTTGCTTCTAAGACTTGATAGAGTAATAAGGACTGCTTCTTCAGTCCTTATTGTTCTAGAGCCTTGAGTAGGCAGAACATTGACATAGTGATTGAAGAGTAAACTCGCTTCTTCTGCTTTTAATTGCTCATCACTCTCTAAGGCTGCTTCAATACCATGTAATCCTCCAAAAACTATCAATGCATGATTGTATTGTACCTCTTTCTGTGGCAAGTCATCAATGGGAGTTCCTCTATCTGAAGTACCAATGGTCAAATCATACCTGAAAAATAAATTTAATTTTTAAGTATGGCCATATATCCAACAGTGGACTGCGATAGGCTGAGTTGATACATTATTGTTATTAACTGCAATCATCATCCTTCATGCCTTGTCCCAATTATATTGGGGTCAGCTTCCAGTCCAACCACATGCAGCTGAACATCAGTATTTTACATGAAGCAACTGCCACCAGACCCCCACAACCCAATTACTGGGTAATACTGACATACAGAGGTTAGTCCAGTTGTCAGACTTTCAGGTTCTGACTACTCATAACAACTGCCACAGATATTCGTATGACAACCGGGACTGACAGCTTAACATGCTCTCCAAGGCACAGAGGGGTCTTGATGTGTATAACAAAATGGTCACCCATCCACGGACTGACCGCGGCAAGTGCAGCTTAACCTCGCAGATTGTACAATCCGTGGTTTTTACTTTGCCACGAGCCCCCTATTATTAACTAGTATTATTGTTATTAACTGCAATATGCAAGAAAAAAAGTCTGAACTACATACCCATCTTTATAAGGACTCTGTGTGAACACTTGACTTAGGTTGTTGGCAATCCTGACAGTATATCCCCAATATACTCCTGTTTCAGCCCTTGGGGTGGTCAAGCTGACTATTTTTCCTTTGAGCTTCTTTCCTCCTTCTTGGGCAGAAAGCATTCTTACAGTTACTCTGACACCAGGGTTAAGAAGCTTATCTGTAGAGATATCTTGAAGCAGTCCAACGTTGACCTGTGAACCTCGTCCAGGCTTCACCTTCTTGTTCATTGTTATGCCCTCCCTAACAAGTAAATATGATAATATTAGTGATATACACTCAGTGGTGTGCATAGCATATAAGCAATTAGGCAGTACCCAGTGCCTTCCTCATTCAAATTCAATAGTGGTGTAAGTTACTAACTTTTTTTCAAAGTATGATGATTCTTTGTTTTTAATAGACCTATTAATGCTAAAATCCTCCTGCATAAAAAAATCTAAAACTTACACCACAATTAAATTCAAATGAAGTAGGCCAATGCAAGCCACAGTATACACTCTTCTCTGCAGATATGGTAAACAAATTCACACACAAATTAGGCAAACATATTTTTTTACCTGAAATGAAAATCGTTTGACATCCTTAAATGATGTGGTGCATCTAAAGGATTGAGCAGTCCAGCAAATTCCAAATCTTTGTGTAAAGGAAAAAAGTGTTTCCTCAAGTATTGTGGACACTCCAAATATTGTAGAATGCGAGCTAACTGCACACAACTTCTGCGGGCAACAATGACACCATCACCATCTTCAAGCTTCGACTTCTTAGTATTCAGCTTATCACCGATATCGTCATAAACTATCACTTCGTCTATACAGAACACGCAAGCAGCTCTAGCAATCTGACCCGCTAAATAAGTGCGTAACTCGGCAGACTGAGCGTTCTCCAGTATAGAACTTGGTATAGCTATACTAACAGTAGAAATCTCAGCATACTTCTTCTCCCGTTCAACCTCTTCTTTTACTTTATCTTCGGTTTCACGTTCCAGTACAACTCTTTTCTCACGTTTTACAATTTTTTCTTCATTTCTCTGACGCTTCAAAGCCTTCCTTTCCTGATTTATTTCGCGCCAACTTTTGCCAGATGGTTTAGTTGCTGTTGGCTCCGACATATCTATTAAATTTATAATAATTCTTGCAAATCACAAGCCACAACTTAACCAAAATATTTTTCCGTGCCATGCACTTTTTAAAACGTCAACACAACAACGTCAATGGTCAAAGTCAAAGAAGCATTTTTTTTTTTTTTTAATTTATTCATGACCATGGATACTTGTCCTTCAGTCGTAATCATTGAACATATTATACTTGTATCCTAGTAAAGTGATGGAAACTTTACTAGGTTTCTGAGAGGTTGATGAGATCATACGAAAGTCATGTTTTTCAACTTTGTACCATTTATCCACACTTGTACACGTTAACGAGCACTTAACATTTAATAATCCACCATTATTACACATTAACACTCGAAGAAACACAAATTTTGGAAAATAATAAAATATCAACAACACGATCTTTACGAATTTTCCCGCCAACCTCTCAAAGAAGCAGTCAAAGCAGTGTTGCCAGATCGATGAAACGAAAATACGGTGCACAGTGGGTCAAAATTACCAGAAATACGGTAAATCAGTTTAAAGAAATACGGCAGATTTACGGTGATAAATTTTCAGAATTTTCTGCCTATAATTGAAGGCAATACTGGTGATTGCGACGTAGTAACCCTCGAAACTCAAAATTTCTTTCGTTTTTTGCAAGCTGTAGCTATATGTCACGTTATATACCTATTGATCGGAATATTTTTCGCGACAATAATCAAAATATCGTAATAATATAGTGAGTAGTAGTAGGTATTTAGTACTAGTAGTATAACATCCTAGCTTTATAAGCTCTACAATATTAAGTTACTATCAAATTATCGCTTATATTATCGAGCTTATAGAGCTAGGTTAATGTTATTATGAGCATTATTCAGTCGCTCATCATCATCATTTCAACCAAAAGACTTCCACTGCTGGACATAAGCCTCCCGCACCTCCCCCAAGATTGAGTAGATATATTGTTGCAACAACCTACAACGTGAATTAGAGCTACAATTTGCAAAAAAACACGAGAAATTTTGAATTTCGCATGCTACTAAGTGCCCACTGACTGAAGTAGCACACTAAATTGATACAAATTTTTAATTTTTTTGGAAAACTACCAGTTCCAGCTTGGATTCTAAAAATTACGGTAACTTTCATACACCGTAATTTATGACTACGGTAGGTGGCAGAAATAAAAAGAAAAGCCAAAATTACGGCAGATCTGCCGTAATTACGGTGCATATGGCAACACTGAGTCAAAGAGTATATAACCACTACGTTTAGAAGCAGTGTTCCCTTATTTTTATTTTTTTTCGAATGGACTCTCGCAGAATTGGTACCCAAAATGGATACCCTAACTGCTTAACCTGGCTAACCGGACGGGAAGTTTCAGTATATAAAAAAGTACTCTGTGGGGAAGCAGTGTTCCCAACTGTATCATCACCTTTGTAGCTAGATCTTTTGCAAGAGTTGCTAGATCACCAGATTTTACCCTGCAAAGTAGGTAAAGTAAAAAAAAAAACGAAATGTGTGCTGGGACACATAGTAGAAGTGAAACTTCAACGGACAAGTGGCAAAACGAATCGCAACAAAATTTTAACTTGAAGTTTTACGCGCGGATTGTTAATGTAGGTAGGTACTTATCCAATTTGAAAACCTGCCCGTAAAACTTCAAGTTAAAATTTTGTTGCGATTCATTTTGCCACTTGTCCGTTGCGTTTCGTTTTTCCACTTGTTCGTTGCGATTCGTTTTTCCATTTGTCCGTTGAAGTTTCACTTCTACTATGTGTCCCAGCACACATTTCGTTTTTTTCGCAGGTTTACTGCAAATTATGATTTGGTTAGGTTAGGTACATTTAAATGAATGCATTTTTTATATAAACATATTTTATTTTATCAAACAAAAAACTGAATTCAATTCGGAACCAAAAAAAATTTCCATTTTGGACAAACCCTGCGTAGCATTTCTCTCCCTCCGCCGCTGACGCCTCTTGCCAAGCGATATATCGTCTACCCCCTCCACGCGGCCGCCGGCCGTAACACTTTTTCGTGACAGAAAAATCCTAATACTTCAAAAAAATAGATATATGAAACTAATATCAATATAAAACTGAAATATTTTAGCTACAATTTGTTTGAAGTTTTAGCTGACGAGGTTGCAAAAATGGCTAGATCTATCTATAAAATAGCTTAGTTGACATCATTGCAAAAAAGTATTAAATCCAAAGAATTTTTATCCAAGATAAAATTGACTCGCGTAACGCTGTGATAGTATCAAACTAATCAAACTATTGTTACGATACTATCGATAGTACGAATGTTCGAAATCATGCAATACTATCGATACAATCGTGCTATCGTTTAGATATTATAGATGTAACAGATTATTAAAGAAATGGTTAAGTAGGTACATGTTGGCGCGTAGCCCAAGGTTTCATCAGGATTCATCACGAAATAAATTTCTCATTACTCCAAATTATGTATTTTCCCGATTGTTACATGAACTGACCAGAAGAAAAAGTTTTACAACAAGTATGAGTGCCCGCGCATGGCACATGGTCTCCATCTTGATGTTACTACGACACAAATAGACCCAACAGAGTCACTAAATACATTTTAATTTATAAATGAACACTAAAATAATTGCCGTGTGGTGTCCGGCAAAAAAAAGAATAGACCACCCCCCCTCTACCCATGGGTGTCGTAAAAGGCGACTAAGGGTTGAAATCAGGAGGATGGGCAGCAGCGTCCTCCTGTGCACTAACATCGTGCAACATCACCCACTGCGGTCACCAACCCGCCTGCCCAGCGTGGTGACTATGGGCATACATCTCAATGCACGCACAACTAAAAAAACGGCCCCCAGTTCCCGGTGGTCCCTCTATTCCCGACTACGGTAGCGGTCGTGGTAACGGTGGGACGGGGGGTGCGAAGAATCCCCGGGTTACGGCAGGCTACCAAAACCGACGACTCTATCTGGCAGCGTATAATGGACAAACGTTGAGACTGGACCATCACCTCGCCGAGCTTGAAGTAGAGTTAAGTCATATAAAATGGCATATACTGGGGTTATCCGAAGTCCGTAGAGAGGGAGAGGACACGATAACCCTGGAGTCAGGACACTTACTCTACTTCCGCGAAGGTGATCAGCTCTCCCAAGGTGGTGTTGGTTTTCTTGTCAATAAGGCCCTCGTGAACAACGTTGTGGAAATCGGTAGTGTGTCGACACGGGTAGCGTACCTTGTAGTAAAGCTAAATGATAGGTACAAGCTGAAAATAGTGCAGGTATATGCGCCGACCTCGACACACTCTGACGACATAGCCGAAGCGATGTACGAAGACATAGCTAAGGCTATGAATAGTACCGCTAAGGCTCACTACAACGTTGTTATGGGGGACTTCAACGCTAAAGTGGGAGTACAAGAACGCGGCGAATCGAAAATCGGACCTTACGGTTTGGGGCGCAGAAACCACAGGGGCCAAATGTTGGTCAACTTCTTGGAGTCCCAGGGGCTCTTCTTAATGAACTCTTTCTTTAAGAAGAAGCCCCAAAGAAGATGGACCTGGAAAAGCCCCGATAAGGTGACAAGGAACGAGATAGACTTTATCATGACGGATAAGAAGCACATATTTAGATATGTCTCTGTGATCAATAGGTTCAACACCGGAAGCGATCACCGACTTATCCGCGGCACTCTAAATATCAATTTTAGAGCTGAAAGAACGCGCATGATTAAGTCTACTTTCCGACCTTCGCCGCTCCAAACCAGTTTGGGCTCCGAAAGGTTCCAAGCGGAACTTCAAAATCGATTCGACTCGCTGGAAACCACTGGCAATATTGAGGAGAAAACCAACACCATAGTCAAAACATTGCAGGAACTGTCTCGAAAATTCTTTCCGCCGCAGCGTGGAAGCAAGATGCCCAAGCTTTCGACTGAGACTCTCGATCTGATGAGGAAAAGACGGGAAATGTCAGCCGCGCATTCGTTTTCATCAGATAATAGGTCCTTAAACCTACAGATTAGGAAGCTGATGCGACGTGACCTCCGCCGCTCCAACACCCGCGCCGTTGAGGCTGCGATTGAGCAAAATAGGGGGTCGAAAGTTTTCGCTCAGCAGCTAGGGAGGACCCATCTGATGAAACTGAAAGCCGCGGATGGCAAAATTGTCACCTCTAAGATCGAGATGCTTGATGAGGTCGAAAACTTCTATGGGCATTTGTATTCCACGAAAACGGCGAGACCAGCGGTTCCTAGCAATGACGACAAAAGAGCCCAGCTCACGCGCCATTACACCGAGGATCTTCCGGACGTTGACCAGGGCGAGATTAGGGCGGCCCTCGAGCAGCTTAAGAACAACAAAGCTCCGGGCGATGACGGCATTACTACTGAACTCCTAAAAGCAGGCGGGGCTCCGGTCCTGAAGGAGCTACAGAGTCTGTTTAATTCCGTCATCCAACAAGGCTCTACACCGGAGGCATGGAGCGGGAGTGCGGTGGTACTGTTCTTCAAAAAAGGGGATAAAACCCTTCTGAAGAACTACAGACCCATCTCACTCCTGAGTCATGTGTACAAGCTGTTCTCGAGGGTCATCACGAATCGTCTCGCCGGAAGACTCGACGAATTCCAGCCACCAGAGCAAGCTGGGTTTCGAAAAGGCTATACTGTTCGGCAGATCATACAGAAGTCTGAAGAGTACAATCAGCCGCTGTGTATGGCATTCGTGGACTACGAGAAGGCCTTCGACTCTATCGAAACTTGGGCAGTTCTGGATGCTCTTCAGCGATGTCACATTGATGAGCGGTATATAGAGATGCTGAGATGCCTATACAACGCTGCTACCATGACTGTTCAGCTTCAGGACCAAAAGACGAAGCCAATCCAACTGCGCAGAGGGGTGAGACAAGGGGATGTAATATCCCCGAAATTGTTCACTAACGCGTTGGAGGACGTCTTCAAGACGCTGGACTGGACTGGACAGGGTATCAACGTTAACGGCGAGAACATCTCACATCTCCGTTTTGCCGATGACATCGTTGTAATGGCTGAGTCGCTGGAACAACTGGGCGAAATGCTGCACAGCTTAAACGGAGCCTCTCGACGTGTCGGTCTCGGCATGAATCTGGACAAGACTAAAGTCATGTTCAATATGCATGTCATGCCGAGGCCAATATTCGTCGAAGGGTCGGCACTCGAAGTTGTAACGGAATACGTCTACCTAGGGCAGGCAATTCAGCTTGGTAGACACAACTTCGAGAAAGAAGCCAACAGAAGGATCCGTCTGGGCTGGGCAGCATTTGGCAAACTTCGCCGAGTCTTCTCGTCGCCTATACCGCAAAGTTTGAAGACAAAGGTCTTCAACCAGTGCGTCCTGCCAGTCATGACTTACGGTGCCGAGACGTGGACACTGACAGTTGGGCTACTCCACAAATTTAAAGTCGCTCAGCGAGCTATGGAGCGAGCTATGCTTGGAGTTTCTTTGAAGGATAAAATCCGTAACGAGATTATCCGGAGAAGAACCGGAGTGACCGACATAGCTTGTAGGATCAGTAAGCTGAAGTGGCAGTGGGCTGGCCATGTCTGTCGAAGGACCGATGGCCGTTGGAGCAGACGAGTCCTTGAGTGGAGACCGCGTATCGGCAAACGCAGCGTAGGGCGCCCCCCTGCCAGGTGGACCGACGACCTAAAGAACGTGGCTGGGGGGGACTGGATGCGGAAGGCAGAGGACCGAGCGTTGTGGCGCAATTTGGGAGAGGCCTATGTCCAGCAGTGGACTGCGATAGGCTGAGTTGACTAAAATAATTAACCAGTCGTCGTGATAAAACTAATATTATTTAGATAATCTCTAAACATTATATAAACCAACAAATCATGCCAGATATTAAAATATGAAACAATATAAAGCGGAATTAACGGAACTACAAAATTAAATCAACAACATTTAAATGAATCATTTCATTAAACTAATTAAAATATTTGAATTATAATTATCATAATATTAACATTATTTACAACATGGATTTTATTAATATAAATCATCAAATCTTAAACTTTGCTAAACAAGAAGGATGAGGAAGGATTCTTTGATGATCTTTACAAAGTACAACAAATACAACAGAAATCAGTATAATTTACAGAATTTCATGATTAGTATAGATGGCGTTGTAAGCATCGATATAGCATAGACATTAATTATAGTCAGTATAGTAACTTTATGTGATATACCTCCAGTTTCTGGAAGGCTTTACAACGCAAAAATTAACTAATCGACTGTCAAATCTCAGGTCAAGCGATGTGATTGGTTGTTATCATTTTCGCCGGCCAATGACAGAAGCTGACATTAGATTTGACAATAGATCAAATTGGTCAGCCTTCCAGAAACTGGGGGTTAGTTAGAAATATAACAATAGTTAGAACTATAACTCTTCGTTTCGTTCATAAAACAGTCTTCGTTTCACAAACCAGTCTTCGAATGTGTCATGCGAATTTATACTTAATGTCTCTAAAAATACAGTCGAACATGCAATGTCTTACAAAACCAGTCTTCGTCCGCGACGATCAGAGCAAAGTAAAATGATCTTTACCATTATGGACATAAAGTATAACTTCAAGCAAAAGTCTTATAACTCTTCGTTTCGTTCATAAAACAGTCGTCGTTGCACAAATCAGTCGTCGAATGTGTCATGCGAATTTATACTTAATGTCTCTGAAAATACAGTCGAACAGTCAGTCAGTACAGTCTTCGTCCGCGACGGTCAGAGCAAAGAAAAATAATCGTTATCGCTATGAACATAAAGTTTTAATTTCAAGCAATAGTAACTTGTTTCGTTCGTTCGCGATACCGATCATCCGTCTATCGTTTGATGCATTTTGTCGTTCTAGCAGTCTTCAAACCAGTTGTGAACGACGACCGTTTCGAAGAATAGTTTTCGTCATCGTGAAAACGGCTGCGTTCCGTAAACTGTAAAATCGACAACGACCCACTCCTACACTAGAGGGCACAATGTTCAACCAACAACGCCAGGAAGAAACAGTCAATACTGACTAAGTAGTAATAAAGATTAATATATTAAGTCCCGTCAAAAAAGTGTAAACAAATTGATGGCAACACTAGTGCGCCCATATACACTCTAAGGCCCGTATTACAGGATGATACTCAAGCATTGATCTCTGTTTAAAACTAGTTTTGAGTTGAGCTTTGATTTTAGAACGTTCCTCAAGCAGAGATTTATTGATCACAGTTCAGCTGAGTTTACCTTTATTTTATACTGTCACCTGTTTCGGTATTTGAGCAGAGTTTTGATCTGTAATCACTCTAGTGTGGTCCTGAAATTGAATAGAAATCTCTACTCAAGTGTAGTCTCACTTGAGTAGAGATTTCTATTCAATTTCAGGTCAAATTCGTGTGTTATGTTGTTGAATTAAAGTTTATCATTACCGTTCGTTCTGTTCGTTCGTTTCCAGTAGTGCATGTCTTTCGGCTGTAATGATTACCGTTCTGGAATAAGGCCGATACTCAAGTAACGATTATATCCTTAAGTAGTGATCAGGTGATTGGAGTTTAAACTGTACTTGAGGAAGCTTCTGTAATATGGGCTTAGACTGAGTTTCTTAACAAGCAGCCCTGTCCGCTTACCACGGCTACGTTTCGTCAGTATTACGGTACGGAATAGTTAATATGGGGGAACTCTGTTGACGTGAACAGAGCTCTCTTAGTACAAAAAAAATTTAGACTAGTATTGTGTGGAGCTGAATATCTAGATCATTGCAAACCACTCTTTAAAGAATTCAAAATTCTTCCGGTGCCATGTACATATATGAAATCTGTTTGTTTGTAAAAAAATATCCACACATGTTTATTTTACACGACGAAGCCAGTGGTGCCGATTCTCTTGTACACCCACCTAAACCTAACTATAACTAAAATTTACAAATTTTAGTTTAGAAAATCATAAAACTTATTCTGTGTTTATCTTTTTCTTATTTTAGAAAACTTGTTGACAGCTCTAATAATTGAGTTTGACGCATCTAAGTTGAATTGGCGGTGTTACCAGTACATCTTAAAAAATTTATTAAAGAGTGAATGGAATGACCGAAAGTTCACAAAAACAGAAGGAAATTAAATAATAATTATATTTGGAATTATTAGTTTATCATTAAAATTAAGAAGAAAAAATCATGTCACGAAATAAAGTACATTTTTGTTTTATATTTTCAATAAAATATATAAATTGGAATAATGTGATCAGATTAAAGAGCTAGGTTATTATTTTCTACGGCCCGTATTACAGAACGATACTCAAGCGTTGATCACTGTTTAAAACTAGTTTTGAGTTGAGCTTTGATTTTAGAACGTTCCTCAAGCTGAGATTTATTGATCACAATTTAGCTGAGTTTAGCTTTATTTTATACCGTCACCTGTTTCGGTATTTGAGCAGAGATTTGATCTGTAATCAATCACTCTAGTTTAGTCAGACTACGCTTGAGTAGAGATTTCTATTTTAATTCAGGTCAAATTCGTGTGTTATGTTGTTGAATTAAAGTTTATAATTAGGTACCGTTCTGGAATAAGACCGATACTCATGTAACGATTCTATCCTTAAAGTAGTGATCAGGTGATTGGAGTTTAAACTGTACTTGAGAAAACTTCTGTAATACGGGCCTAAGAGTACCTATCAAAGGAGATATATTGTTATTATTGCAGCGTATCATATTGTATATCTTAAACAACGAGAAACAGAGCTATTAGCAAAAAACGCAAGGACCTTTGAATTCCATGGGCAATCACAATAATAAACTATTTCTTTAAAGCTGGAATTTCCCTTTTTATAGACGTGGTTAAAAAGTTCTAGCACCCGGGACACGAAATTTCTCAAAAAAGTTGAATAAATTAGAATCATAGAGTTACTTTTATACAAAAAAAAAAAATTAAATGAAATGTCTTTGATTAGAATAGAAGCTAAAAAGTACCACGCAGGATTACCAACTTGGAGACTTTCTCCCCAAAAGAGGGAAAATTTGTGAATTCAGGCTTTTTAGGGACACATATTAATAGCATAAAATGATATAATTGAATGTCACTTTAAATTGCGACGTCCAATTGGATTGTAGAATACGTCGATTTTTAGGCTTATATTAAGACGACGAAAGAAATAGTACTGCATTTTGACAGTTGGAAGCATGAGTTCACGCGTAGATTCGTCTCTGAATGTAAGCCTAAGACATAAGTTATTATTCTATGTATGTAATATATTAAAGGAAAAAAAAGATAAACAAAAACGTCACGTTATAATTTATTTCAATACTTATTGTAAAAAAAAAAAAAAAACCCGCGGAATGCATAACCTCCTCCTTTTTTTGAAGTCGGTTAAAAAATACTATTACACAAAACGGGTAATTTCTGATTCGGTTTCAGAACTTTCAGACATTTTTTTGTTTGATTGCCGGCAACACTGGAATTTAAGTGAAACAGACTAGACTGTTACGAATTAAGCTAGGAACTAATTATAAGTCGCGATATATAACTGTGATAAAATCATAAACTTACAGTAAAATAAGTTTATGGATAAAATTTACAAATTCTATTTGTAAATTTTTGTTATGTTCAACACAAAAATCACTTCTTATCCTTTGTTTATATAGGTACCTCTTCATATCGAAATTATAAATTTCATTTTAAATTTCTATGAACAATTTACCTTTCTGCTGAATCTACAACAGCTGCAACCACATAGTAGGCATCCATTATTTATTTTAAACTACCTAAAAACTATAAAAATGCATAAAATAAGCTTTGTAATTTTAGTTGTTGATAACTAATTATAGTCGACATGTATTTTGATGCCTTCTAAAAATAGTCAGATTTAGGTTGACATTTCTAATATTAGGTGAAAAACGTCAATTACAGAATAGCAAAATGTCAATTTCTACTAAGTTGAATAACTAAACTAATTTTGGTCCTGTGAAACCAAAAATTAGTTTTAAAATGAATTTCAGAATAGAAAACGTCGTTTGACAGGACTAAACTAAATTTAGGTGATTTTTAGTCTAGTTTAGAGAATTTTGTGACAAGAGAATCGGCACCAATGTAGTGTGTACCAATACAGAAGTTAGGAAAATGAACTTTCTAAAAAGATAAATTCAATGTTAACTCGTTTTTTTAGATTGGGGGTTTTTTTCGCAATTTTGGGGAAATATTCGGGTAAAGGAAAATACAGATATTGTACTAGTTTATACAATGTCTGTGGGAAAATGAATAAGGGTTTGAATGAAGACGAAGTATCGCAAGTTTTAAATATCATCCACGATACGCTATAAAATATTGTTACAGCAATGTTTTAAATAAAATAGTCTTATATTTTGCAATTTGTAATATTTCCTATTTGAAAAAAAATGTGTGTTACATTTTTCAGTTTTAATAAATATTACAGGAAACACAGTACAGGAAATCCTGTTAAAAAATAAAAATGGGGAAAAAGTTGCAAAACGTATCATTTTGGGGTTTTTTTTATGATTAGGGGGAAAATTCAGAAACTCGACCTAACAACCCTTTTACTGAACGTCAAACGTAGGTAGCGCCATGCATAGCACCTCTACTTGGTCTGTGGTAGCACCACTAGCACCGTAGCAGTGTTGCCATATGCACCGTAATTACGGCAGATCTGCCGTAATTTTGGCTTTTATTTTTATTTCTGCCACCTACCGTAGTCATAAATTACGGTGTATGAAAGTTACCGTAATTTTTAGAATCCAACCTGAAACTGGTAGTTTTCCAAACAAATTAAAAATTTGTATCACTTTAGTGTGCTACTCAAGTCAGTGGGCACCTAGTAGTAGTCATGCGATATTCAAAATTTCTCGTGTTTTTTGCAAATTGTAGCTCTAATTCACGTTGTAGGTTGTTGTAAAAATATATCTACTCAATCTTGGGGGAGGTGCGGGAGGCCTATGTCCAGCAGTGGAAGTCTTTTGGTTGAAATGATGATGATGATCTACTGAATAATGCTCATAATAACATTAACCTAGCTCTATAAGCTCGATAATATAAGCGATAATTTGATAGTAACTTTATATTGTGGAGCTTATAAAGCTATGATGTTATACTACTAGTACTAAATACCTACTACTACTCACTATATTAGTACGATATTGTGATTATTGTCGCGAAAAATATTCCGATCAATAGGTATATAACGTGAAATATAGCTACAGCTTGCAAAAAACGAAAGAAATTTTGAGTTTCGAGGGTTACTACGTCGCAATCACCAGTTTGCCTTCAATTATAGGCAGAAAATTCTGAAAATGTATCACCGTAAATCTGCCGTATTTTTTTAAACTGATTTACCGTATTTCTGGTAATTTTTACCCACTGTGCACCGTATTTTCGTTTCATCGATCTGGCAAGGCAACACTGCACCATAGCATTGGGTTGGGTTTGGATTTGGAGAAAATAAAAAATCGTTTTGTGTGTGTTTTGTTTTAACTTTTATTTGTGTCTGAGGCAAGTTAACATATTTTATTATATTTGTTAATTTACAAAATAGCAGAACATTTGATCAATTTAACTCGCAACATGTGTATCAACAAACATAACCTCTCACAAACTTGTTTATTTTTATTTTTCAAGTTTTTATAACAGAAAGGGCTGTTTATCTACTGAACAAAAGTACAGAATCGGTAAATGAACCATTATAGATCATTTCTGCAATCCCAATTTTTCGCCATATTTTAGTACAACGTAACGCGTGCCTTTTTTGGCTAAGTAAGCTATAAATTACTATTGTTTGTACCGGCATTAAGCAATTTATAAAAGTTAATAAAACTACTAGGTACAGAGTTAATATATCAAAACTATGAGATTAATTTCTACAGGCTAATAGAACTCATGTAAATGTTTTAAATAGCAATTTTCAGTTTTAATTCATTCATATTTTAAACCTTGGAATGTTCATCGAGTCTTATATTTAAGATTATGCCTCAATGGGCGCAAGGCTGCCGGCAGCGCGGCGGTGTCTCATTTATTATTATTATCAGCTAAAGTGTCCCATTGCAGGGCCCTTTCTCAGTAGCAAACCTTTAACAAATTAATTGTATAATTTTAGAAAAGTGTACATGATATACATCACTGTTATTTAGAAACTAACTTATCCTTTCCCATAGTCATTATTTTTGTCCTTTGTTGTTTATGAAAAGTTATTTAGTATAATAATTTGTTAGGTTTTTGCAATCACTACACATTATAATAAAACAAGTTTAACCGGATTACATAGCATATAGTATTTAAATTGGTTTTCCTGACGTTTTGAAAGCTTTGCAGCATTTGTGGTCGCAGGAAGACTAAGGTGACAAGCGTCATCTATAAACAAAGAAAACTAATTAAAATAATATTTGTGATGTAATCCAGTTAAACTTGTTTTAATACAGTTATTTAGTACTTATTTTTTAATATTTTTCATAAATGCTTTTAAAATCCATATATATCCCTACAAAGATGAGAACCCCTCAACAGGTGTATAGCTACCGGTGGCAACAAAACAATTGATAATCTATAGTGTCTCATTCATTAGCAAGTCTTTGACTAACTAAAGACTTGAAGATAATCAGTTTTGTTCTACAATAGTAAAAATAATAATAAATTTAAAAGTATAAAGTTATAATTTTCACACCACTACAAGAATTTAATATGCAACGGAAATTAAACACCACAAACCAAAATGTGCTAATCCTGTGACAGATTATTTAACAAAGTTTTCTACTTTGAAAAACTATGTTACCAGAATAGCAATAGTTTAGTAAAAAGATTAGCCAGTCACTGCTGACTACCAACCTGCGTTGGTAGTGAAGTCGACTGCTGATGATGTACCAGACCATCATTTTTACAATATGTATATTGTCATGTCAGCCATGGATGCTCTTTCATTGCACACACTCTTTCGACCAATCTTCTTCATCATCATCATCATTTCAGCCGAAAGACGTCCACTGCTGGACATAGACCTCCCCAAACAGTTTGGGGGATATGCCATAATCGCCACGCTTGGCAGGCGGGTAGGCGATCGCAGTTGGTTGGTTAAATACTCAGAGAACGCTGCTGCCCATCCTCTGGTGAATCCCTTAGTCGCCTTTTACTACACCCATGAGAAGATATAGATAGAGAGGTGCAATTATTTACGTCCGACACCACACATAACAATCAATCTTATTTAGAATTTATTACTAAAAGAAAGAATGAAAAATCATTTATTGCCACAAAATGGTTTTTTATGAGCGTATGAGATATTTTATCAACTTCAACCAAAGCTAATAATTATGCATCCATGTTCATGGTTGTTTATTAAACAATGATTGACCTAATTACCAATACTAATTTAGTTAAACCATCAATACTTATGCAATTTAAGAACAATGCTAATCAATTATTATATCTACTGAAAATTATGTGTATATATACAGGCCTAACATAGTGTTTATCACAACACTTGTTTTCTTTACTTATAATCTGATAGTTCACATAGAAGTCAATACATGGGCATAGGGCTGGGGGTCATTACCCAAATTCAGAATTTCAGTTAGTCCTTATGTAACCTATTCATTTCCCGAGTTAAAATACTGCTTGAAATCTGTCTCTAATAGTAAATAAGTAGCTAAGGACCTGCTAAGCATCAACTAGTGAATGATGATCCTGAAGGTGTTCAGCTCCAGAATGTCCTATTCCTGTAATGTCTAATCACCAAAATGTCCAATTTCCGAAATGTCCAATCTTTGAGAATGTCGTAAATTTGTATTATTATTTTTAACTTATTTACGCATGCGAAGCGAAATCTAACGATTTAAATTATTGTGGAAAGAAAAAATCGCTCACGAGCAGGATTCGAACCTGCGACTCCTGGCTCAGTACGCAAGTGCTTTAGCCATTATGCTACCGTGAACACTGTTCGTGGTATCGAATTTAACTTCCACTTGGTACGTCTTTGGGTCATGTCAGCGATATCTTATTAAGAAACAGTGTTCCTTAACCACAGACATACGTGGGACACTCAGAAAGTTTTGCGAAACTAAAAAAAATTGTTCTATACGTACATATATTTTTATCAAATCTTTTCAAAGTACTTTCCACCAGCCTCTATACAAAGATTCATGCGCCTAAACCAGTTTTCAAAACACTTTTTCCAGTCCGCCGCAGACACCTCGTTTACAGCCTGCTCGAACGCAGCTAGCGCATCTTCCGGCGACGAAAATTGTATCCCTTTGAGCAGATTTTTTATTTTTGGGAATAAAAAGAAGTCACACGGTGCTAGATCAGGGCTGTAAGGAGGGTGACCCAGGAGTTTGACTGGCGTGCTGTCCAGGAAGTCCCTCGTTTTGAGTGCGGTGTGCGCAGGTGCATTGTCGTGGTGGAGCAGTAGCCCGCGGAGCCCTGTGTTTGGTCGCTTGTTGCTTATAACAGAGAAAACTTCTGGCAAACATTTGGTAGTATACCATTCGGCATTAATGCTTCTTTGATCCCGTAAGGGAATTGATACCAAGTGGCCAGTCAAATTAAAAAAGCTAGCGATCAAAATCTTACCCCCGCTTCTAGATCGCTTCACTTTGGTAGGCGTTGGCTCATTTTGAAACACCCAAACAGTCGACTGGCGCTTGGTTTCTGGGTCGTATTGATAAATCCAGGACTCATCACCTGTAACGATGTCGTAAACACGCCGAGACGAGCCTGCTTCAAATTTGTTAAGCATATCACGGCACCATTCCACCCGGGCCTGCTTCTGAGCATCGGTGAGGTTGTGCGGCACCCAGCGTGATACTATCCTCCTCACGCGAAGATGGCTGTGTAGAATCTCGTGAACGCTTCCCGATCCAATCTTCAATGTGTGTTGAATCTCCTGATATGTAATTCGCCTATTGTCTTGGATTAAATTTTTCACTGCTAGCACGTTTTCTTCGGTAACAGCCGTCAAAGGGCGACCGCTTCTTTCGTCATCCCCCAAAGTTGGTCGACCGCGCTTGAATTCGTTATACCAACGATACACGGTTGCCTTGGAAGGGCCTTCATCCATGAATGCCATTTGAAGTCTATCGTACGATTCATCCGGTTTCAGGCGACACTTGAAATCGTATAAAATCATAGCTCTAAAATGTTCCCGGCGCAGATCCATATTTCAGTGAGACACAATACTTTGAATTAACTCGCAAAAAATGTGGAGGGAAATTTTGAAATTGGAACTTACTTATTTTTACTTATAAATAATCATATTTTCGAAAAACATTATAACTGGGCCCCAAGTCTGCTAATTACACTAAAAAACCAACCATCGCCATTCCACCGACACCCTACTGACACTCATAAACAACTGAGACAAAATGGGTATTCTGCTAAAACTTAAATCTCGTCGGAATGGCAATAGAATGGTAATGTCAAATCGATGTTGCCAATTAAAATCTACCATTAGCTGTATTGTTTTTATCAACCTTTTTTTTAGTTTTTATCAATGAAATATTTAAATTAAGGATTTTGTTGATATTAATTACCTCTTAAGGGGTCATTATACTCATCCGTATGAACAACTTTTACATTTACGTGTTTAGCGTACTACGCGGCAATACTATCGACATACGTGTTATTGAAAACCTCTTAAGGGGTCATTATACTCATCCGTATGAACAACTTTTACATTTACGTGTTTAGCGTACTACGCGGCAATACTATCGACATACGTGTTATTGAAAACCTCTTAAGGGGTCATTATACTCATCTGTATGAACAACTTTTACGTTTACGTTTTTAGCGTACTACGCGGTAATACTATCCGACATACGACGTGTTATTGAAAACCTCTTAAGGGGTCATTGTACTCATCCGTATGAACAACTTTTACGTTTACGTTTTTACCGTACTACGCGGAATACTATCGACATATACGTGTTATTGAAAACCTCTTAAGGCGTCATTATACTCATCCGTATGAACAACTTTTACGTTTACGTTTTTAGCGTACTACGCGGTAATACTATCCGACATACGACGTGTTATTGAAAACCTCTTAAGGGGTCATTGTACTCATCCGTATGAACAACTTTTACGTTTACGTTTTTACCGTACTACGCGGAATACTATCGACATATACGTGTTATTGAAAACCTCTTAAGGCGTCATTATACTCATCCGTATGAACAACTTTTAAGTTTACGTTTTTAGCGTACTACGCGGCAATACTATCGACAAACGTGTTATTGAAACCTCTTAAGGGGTCATTATACTCATCCATATGAACAACTTACGTTAACGTTTTTAGCGTACTACGCGGCAATACTATCGGCATACAACGTGTTATTAAAAATCTCTTAAGGGGTCATTGTACTCATCTGTATGAACAACTTTTACTATGGGACCTATCCTGAAATCACAAAAAACGCAAACGTAAAATTTGTTCATAAGGATGAGTACAATGACCCCTTAAGAGGTTTTCAACAACACGTCGTATGTTGATAGTATTACCGCGTAGTAAGCTATTGATATACGTGTTATTGAAAACCTCTTAAGGGGTCATTGTACTCATCCGAATCATCATCATCATCATCAGAATAATAGTTATTTAGAGACCAATGGCTATCCAATGACTTTCCACTGAACTACATTATAATTGACAACCATAAAATCAAAATTAAAATCAAATTAATTTATTTGGGAAACATAGGTAAAAGTTAAAAACTGTGGAAAATTAAAATATTAAGTCACACTATGTTTAACCTTGAAAGGCATACAAATTACATAGTACCTATAGAACACGGCATAGCATTTTCATTTTTATTCCATTCGTTTCTACCATTCAACTGCCATTGGACTATTTGCTATTCTGTAAACCAATAGTGTATCAATGTCTTCTCGATAGCTTAAGTTTCGGTAGTCTACTCGTTATTTGACGTTTCTGACAATCGTCTCTCAATGACTTTTTGCCATCGAACTACAACTGAGAGGTCATTTTGCAAACATACCTTTTTTGCAGTTATTGTTGTAACAATTGAACTTTTTTTTTGTAAAATAAAGTTGAATTGTGTAATGTAGTAATTTAATTCGACGATAATATTCAATTTTAGACTAGAGATGCGACCTTGAGAATCAGTTACACAATCGATTGGCATGTACTATTTTGACTATCGACATATTAAAGCAATACTATCGTTAGTGTCTATATAGTATTGGACACTAATAGTGCTATGAATAGTATTGCATAAAAAGCTATCAATACGGTCGATAGCAACGATCGATTCGATAGTATCTATAGCTAACCTTGAGAATCAGTTACTCTATCGATAGTATCGATAGCGTGGTACCTGCCAATATTATCGACATATATATTATCGTCAGTATAAACAACTTTTACTATAAACCCAACCCTGAAACCGCGAAAAAAAAACAGCTGTTCCCTACATTTTCCCGATTTCGCGGCCCTACATTTGTGTTCACATAAATCGACGAAATGTAGAGAACAGCAGAATTTTTTACATTTGAAATGTTTCAATTATTTTTCAACACACTCGTTAAGTGGCTCTTATTGCACCGCTTTTAGGTTCATAATATAGCTTATAATAACGCACGCGTGGTTTTTACTTTATATTATCGCACTAGTGCTTTTTAGTTTTTACTTTACTTACAGTTTATTTTTTTAAAGCAGCAAAATGTTTTTATGTCTAAACAAAATTTAAAAAAATTGTGAATAAATCAACTATTTAATTTGTGTTATATAAACATTTAATTTCATTAAATTATTTATGTTTGTCAACAAATTAACATTAATTTGTGTTATAAATAATAAATTTAATCACAATTATATTTTTAATATTACGCTGTTTGGCGGTTTCATTCTACCAACTGCGCGCGCATACCTATACGTCACCGTGCGATTACAGTGATCCGCTCGCCATTATTCACAAATTCAATATTTGCCTAAAATACGTTCATATGTTTTTTTCCTCGCAAGTGTGTTAAAAAACGTCGTATGACACGCGTGAGCATTGACTATTATCCTCTCGGCTCCATTACGCCCTCGCCTTCGGCTCGGGCTGCAATCCAGCAATCGTCGCCGCGTCGTTTACGTAACTATTGGAACATGAAGCAACTACGTGAATCCAATTGATAAAAACCAACCATCGCCATTCCACCGACATCCTACTGACACTCCTATACAACTGTGACAAAATGGGTATTCTGCTAAAACTTAAATGTCAATCTCGTCGGAATGGCAATAGAATGGTAATGGGATATCAATTGTTTTCAAATCGATGTTGCCCATTTAAATCTACCATTAGTACCTAGTTGTATTGTTTTTTATCAAACTTTTTTTAAGTTATTATCAATGGAATATTTAAATTAAGGATTTTGTTGATATTACCTACAAAATTTTCATGTCTATAAAATCATTAAAACACATCAAACATAAAAAAATCTGCTGTTTCCTACATTTTGTCGATTTATGTGAACACAAATGTAGGGAAGAGCTGATATTTTTTTGGCGATTTTAGGGTTGGTCCCATAGTAAAAGTTTTTCACATGGATGAGTACAATGACCCCTTAAGAGGTTTTCAATAACACGTATATCGATAGCGTACTACGCTACGCGGTTATACATCGACACATGTGTTATTGAAAACTTCTTAAGGGGTCATTGTACTCATCCGTATGAACAACTTTTACGTTTACGTTTTTAGGGTACTACGCGGCAATAATATCGACATACAACGTGTTATTAAAAATCTCTTAAAGGGTCATTATACTCATCCGTATGTACAACTTTTACGTTTACGTTTTTAGCTTACTACGCGGTAATACTATCGACATAAGACGTGTTATTGAAAACCTCTTAAGGGGTCATTATACTCATCCGTATGAGCAACTTTTGGTACTTTTACGTTTACGTTTTTAGCGTACTACGAGGCAATACTATCGACATACAACGTGTTATTGAAAATCGCTTAAGGGGTCATTATACTCATCCGTATGCACAACTTTTACGTTTACGTTTTGAGCGTGCAACGCGGTAATGCTATCGACATACGACGTGTTAATGAAATCTCTTAAGGGGTCATTATACTCATCCGTATGAACAACTTTTACGTTTACGTTTTTAGCGTAGGTACTACCCGGCAATACTATAGACATAAAACGTGTTCTTGAAAATGGCTTTAGGGGTCATTGTACTCATCTGTATGAACAACTTTTACTAAGGGACCAATCCTGAAATCGCAAAAAAAAAAAAGAATATGTACAATGACGCTTTAAGGGGTCATTGTACACATTCGATGTATGAAAAACATTTATTATGGGACCAAAGCTGAAATCACCAAAAAAAATTATTAAAAAAAATATGATGGCAAAAAAATCATCGTAAGACGATTGTGGGAAACGTCAAATAACAGCAGAATAGCAAATAGTCCAATGGCAGTTGAATTGTAGTCAATGGCAGTTCAGTGGAAAGTCATTGGAAAGCCATTGGTCTCAAAATAACTAGTAGAATACCAAATGGCTAAAACTATTCCACCGACACTCTACCGACACCCAACTGAAGCGTTTGTCAATTAGCAGACTCGGGGCCCTGGCCAGTCTCCCATATATAAAAACTTTTTTTCGCAATACTTTCTGAGGGGCCTGGTATATTTTTACTATGTCTGTGTCCTTAACCGACTCTACTGCAGTTTATTCAAAGTCGTATAGATATGCCTACCCTTACTAAATGTTTTATTATTTTTAACGCATTTACGCATGCGAAGCAAAATCTAACGATTTAAATTGTGGAAAGAAATGATAAAAAATTGAATTGATTTGAAATTTTGTGATTTGTGGTAAATTTGTTCAATAAATTCTGACAACAAACTAATGCAACAATCAATAAAAGTATAATTAAATTAGGATTTCGGGTATGTTGTGTTACTTATAAATAAATAAATAAATATTTCATTAATTGGTTTTTATTGTATAGTAATTGAATTGAAATGGGCATTTTTTTACCAGTTGACATTTCAGTAATTGGACACTCTGGACTTGAACGCCCGAAGGGCCTTACAAATCATACTAATATCAGAACAGAACCTATAATACATAATAGCAATTTTACCCTGTTTCAAACAATCTCCCATCAACCGCCTATTCGTTTATACCTATGTCGCCTATGACACCGGATGTTTTATCTATCCTCAGATTAATATCTGAGTATCTATCTATCAGATTTTTTTGTGCCCCCAACTAAAAATTCATTAAAATGTGAGACCTTGGCACCATCAAAAATAGATGTGCAGCTAGACTAATTTTATTGTCTAATAGGTAGGAACAATATTGACGGAGTATTGATTGATATTCAGGCAGGTTAAAGTTCGTACAAACGAGACAATCATGGAGAAGTAAAGTTTGAAGTTCGCACCAATTTAAACCCAATAAGTATAGGATTTTTACAGACTTAAGTCTGCATATAGGAAGGAACCTGTGCAAACGCCCGTGCATAGCCATTGAGGTAATATGTAGTACCTACGTAGTACATAGTACCTCAGTGTGCATAGCACAAGTCGGTGTTGTGTACACTGTAGAGTTGTAGACCCAGCATTATGAGCATTATAAGCGATTACGTCCATTCTATCGCGTCAGCGAAGCGTAGAGTAGGTAGGTACCTACCTACATTTTAATTGTGTAGAGGTGCATTCCGTGTGACACAGATACGCAAGTCCCTCCGTGCGAAGATTATTCGCAGCTCACGTAAAGCGTTGTTCGCTTATCCAGTACTAGACGAATCATAGTGCAGAGTGCGCATTGGTTTCTGCCGCCCGCCGCGCCGCCCCTGAAACTGTCAACGACGTTGTACACAGCTTTAGTCTTTTATTGTCTTTCATATGCATCTCAGCCCGTGAGTAAATATTGTCTACGTGATTTCTGTATGACTGAGGTCTGCGATACACGGTACAATCGCAGTTCAACAGCGGTGTAGCTCAAGTCCCACCTCAGTACCTACGTAAGATGCGAGACCTAATGCGGGCTACACACGTTGAGGCGGCCGGACAAATCCTGAGTGTGTAAGCAAGAAATCCCGAACTAAAGGCGCGGCCGGAGACGACCTGTCAGGCCGGAAGGCCTATTGAGGCTGCGGTTGCAGGGACAGAAGCGCAGCCGATGCTCCTACACATCTCCGGCCAAATCTGGCTATAACTTCCGGCTGGACCTAATAGTGTGTAGCCCGCAGGATTCGTTTTAGAGACATGTTTACAAATACTTGTTAGATTTTCACTTGTTTTTATCATTGCAAATTAATGAAACCTAAGTTGACATTTAGGCCCCCGAGCATAGATTAATAATACATCCCGAGGCACGGCCCCGTCTTGCTACGGCGGCATGTTTGAATTCCAATCCTAAAACATTTGTACTTAACTGAAAAAAAAACATCGCCACAGTGTGCCACAGTATTGACTGATCTTTTACGTTAAAAAGTAATTTGACAACTACCTACATGGGTATAATTTAACTTAATTATTTTACGAAAACATTATAATCATGATGCTTCAATAAAAAATAACATTATATACGTAAGAACATTAAAACTATATCAAGCAAGACATCGAAAGTAAGATGTTTGTTAAATTTTCAGCTATGTTGTCACTGACACAGGCAATAGCTCTTGTTATTTACATCACAATATTCAAGTACATTAGGGTTGTCACTAAAATTATTTACGGCCTTTAGAACAAGTTGTTAGGTCAAGTCTCATGCATGATACGTTACCACCACCGCGGCACCGGCACCGGCAGCTGAAAATCAGCGTTGGGTAGTTAATTGTATGTACTTCTACCTGACACTATGCTGAACTGGTGGCCCTTTTGACAATTTCTTATTCGAATATTCAATCAACTTGTTCCCGATTTTATTGCGTGTGCCAATAATATACGTTTACTTTCTTCATTAGATACACTGTCCCTCCGTGGCTCTTTACAGTATTCACGAGAAATGAGCATAGGGAGACGTGTTAACAGGCTAATAAATGAATCTATTCTATGCATTCCTTAACTCCAAAAGATTATATTTGCTAAAAAAATAATGGAAGCTTTTGTTCAGTTTAATTAGAAAATTCTAGTGTTAATGTGTAGTAAGGCCAAAAAAACCTATATTTATGTAAAGCGGATTGTTTGTTAAGAAATATTTACCCATTCTGTACAAAAATAATATATCACTCTATTTAAGATTGTTAGTCAACCCTATTTCACTGGTAAACAAGATTGTGTTGTTATCAGGAACCCCTGCGTAAGGTCAAGTGGAGGCAGCTGATATAAGCTCACGGAGAACATATATCACAAATCGTCATTACAATAAAGTTATTCATAAGAAACACACAACATGGCAGCCAATGGAAAGTTAGGTAAGTGACCTCCTTGCTTGTTAAAAAAAAGCGTTTAATAAAACAAAATAGATCTAACTATAATATTAATGACAAGTCTAATAAAAGTGTAAGTAGGTAAATACAAATAATTTAATTTTTTTTTTATTTATATATAGTAGTCAGTCAGTATATTATAATTGTAGAGTAGATAAAGAAATGGACGTTGTCGGTTGTATAATGCATTTTTTTTTCAAGTTATAAACACTTCAACTATCCCAGAAGGTTGACTCCAACAAAAGTAGATCTCTGTAAGAGTGAATTCTTGAACGAAAAATAACCCCCTTCCCATCCCTTTCATGGCAGGCGTTACCCTGGATTGTCCTGAGATCCTCATACAAATTCTTAAATCTCCAAATGTCTGGACTTTAAAAGAGTCTTTGATCCCTGAGCCGGTTTCGGTATTTCTTCTCAAGGGTAGTCAAATAGGATATGCCGCCATCCGCATTTTCCTATTTGACTACCTTCGTGAATTTTAAAACAAAACCGACATGTAAAATAGTTCAAACAAAAAAAAGCAAATTAATGTATCTCCTTTTTTTGCAGCTCTTCTTAGCGTGTCAGACAAGACCGGTCTGCTGCCTCTAGCCAAATGCTTATCCGATATCGGTCTGGGTCTCGTGGCTAGCGGTGGTACTGCCACAGCTATCCGCAATGCAGGTTACGCAGTCACTGAAGTGTCAGACATCACAAAGGCACCTGAAATGCTCGGAGGACGGGTGAAAACTCTACATCCTGCTGTACACGCTGGTATTTTGTCCAGGTAAGTTTAAAGTATATTAAAGAAAAATGTCTCCTCCTAATTAACTTCGTTGCGAGTCCTAAAAGTGTTTGTACAATTAACTGCGACACGCCAAGCGTCACTGCTCGGTGGTCTGGACTCTGGACCCTGGCTTGCAGAAGTATCGTGATGGAAGCATTTATAAGGATTATACCACAAAAAATCTGCTCCAGTAAAGTAGTGCCAATGATGTAAAGAACGCTCAAACCAATGCTGCTCTTGCTCTTATACTCATCAGTTTATTCTTTTCCAGAGTCACTCCCTCAGACCAGGAAGACATGAAACGTCAAAACTTCGACATGATAAGCGTGGTTATCTGCAATTTGTACCCATTCGTTCAAACGGTCTCCAATCCTGGCGTCACGATTGCCGATGCCGTCGAAAACATCGATATTGGAGGCGTAACTTTGCTCAGAGCTGCTGCAAAGAATCATGACAGAGTTACAATCATCTGTGACCCCAGCGATTATGACATTGTCATTCAGGAACTCAGACAGAGCAAGGATCACCAGACCTCTTTGGAAACAAGGTATATTTGAGTTAATAGAAAAACCCCGTTCCCACTATAAACTATATATATCGGAATCGATAGTTTTATCTGAACTTTAGAAACGGCAATGCCTTCACTACCTATTTATACGGCCCGGCCCGGTCCACATTTTCTCGAGTCTAGACATAGTGGGATCCAGAGCTTAGGCTAAATGATTAAAATTAGTAAAATTTATAACCTCGTAAATATCATTAACAGGTCTAGCCTATAATTTTGTTATCAGTGGATGTCACAGGTAATATAAAAACATTTAATATCCTAGATTTATAAGCTTTACCTATTCAATTGCTTTTAATCAAATATATTCTTGTTTGTAGGAAGCGACTGGCTCTGAAAGCCTTCACACACACATCAGAGTATGATCTCGCTATTACAGATTACTTCCGCAGACAGTATTCTGCGGGACAGTCCCAGATGACTTTGAGATACGGTGAGTAACAAATACCACCAGAATGACAAGCTACTTCTGCGGCCCGCCCGCGGGACTAGGTTTTATCGGTATAGAAAATAATGAAGTTAATTTACCTCAAGCTACCTCTCTTTATTAAAATTATTTTAAGGCAGACAAACTGGTAGACAGACATATAAACTCACTTTTGCATTTGTAATAATCCATTGGAGCTTCAAATCTACTGTAAAAACTAATGCAAATATCAACTGCCCGTAAGTTCAAATAAAAAATTACTAGTACAACCAGAAATTTCCATTTACTGACCATAAAATATCCCATTCAGGTATGAACCCTCATCAGAAACCAGCTCAAGTGTTCACGACCCGCGACCGGCTCCCACTTACCACTCTCAACGGCTCACCCGGGTTCATCAACCTGTGTGACGCGTTGAACGCCTGGCAGTTGGTCAAGGAACTGAAGGAAGCGTTGGGCCTGCCCGCTGCTACTAGTTTTAAACACGTTTCGCCTGCTGGCGCTGCTGTAGGCTTGCCTTTGTCCGAAGAAGAGGTATGTTATTTTTCGATAGTCTCATGTTTCGGGACTTTCAGTTTCGAGCGACGGATTCTGTAATCTGCGACTTAAAACGCTACATAAATATTAAGTAAATGAAATTGTAATGCGTCTCGAATTCGTCAGCTTTTATTCATAGATCAGTAGTTCCCCCTAATATCCGCCAGGGGCGCTACTCATTTATGACTGAAAATCGTCGCATTCAATGGAAGTAACGGCACAGAATATATAATAGTACCGATGTACAGAACGGCCACTCACCGACCCCTGCCATTTTAAGATTCCTCGACCGCGCCCCGCACGCCCCCACAGTTTGACGGCAATTGGACTGCATGATTGCAATGGATGTCAATCGCCAGTCGCTATACAAGCACGCCATCTCTGAGAACTACTGAGAATCCCAGTTGAAACCCAGTCGGCATTACGAGCGGCAAGCATCCCTAACCTACACGTGTGAGTGCGTTCGTATACAGACGTAATTTTGTGTATGTAGGTAATGCTAGCATTTATATTGTATTGAGTGTCCGACGTGTGGTACCGGTAAGTGACAAACTCTCACTAGGCACGCATTACAATTTCATTTAGATAATATTTTTTTGTTTTTCCCCTACTGTCATTTTTACTCTGAGCTGCTACAAATCATAGAACAGTTCGCAAATAAATCAAAAAACAACATATATATTTTAAAATTTTGTGCAAAAGATTTTTTTTACCATGATTTTGAAAAGAAAGCGAGTTTTTATTCCATTGTCATCCAGTCCTGAGCTATGTTTAAAAATTCAGCTCATCGGGAAGTTAGTTTAAAATCGATTGCAAAGTTTGTACTGAACAGACAGACATGACTGAAAGCGAGTTAATAAAACCGGCCAAGAGCATGTCGGGCCATGCTCAGTATTATAGGGTTCCTTAAGTAGGTCTAATTACAAACGAATCAAATCGAATATTAATCATTGCTATTTTAGTTTTTGCAAACAGCGCCACCTAGCGCTAAATTTAAGAAGCTAAATTGAAGAAGTGTGTCATATTAATACCAGGCCCCTCAGAAAGTATTGCGAAAAAAAGTTTTTATATATGGGAGACTGGCCAGTTATAATGTTTTTCGAAAATATGATTATTTATAAGTAAATATAAGTAAGTTCCAATTTCAAAATTTCCCTCCACATTTTTTGCGAGTTAATTCAAAGTATTGTGTCTCACTGAAATATGGATCTGCGCCGGGAACATTTTAGAGCTATGATTTTATACGATTTCAAGTGTCGCCTGAAACCGGATGAATCGTACGATAGACTTCAAATGGCATTCATGGATGAAGGCCCTTCCAAGGCAACCGTGTATCGTTGGTATAACGAATTCAAGCGCGGTCGACCAACTTTGGGGGATGACGAAAGAAGCGGTCGCCCTTTGACGGCTGTTACCGAAGAAAACGTGCTAGCAGTGAAAAATTTAATCCAAGACAATAGGCGAATTACATATCAGGAGATTCAACACATATTGAAGATTGGATCGGGAAGCGTTCACGAGATTCTACACAGCCATCTTCGCGTGAGGAGGATAGTATCACGCTGGGTGCCGCACAACCTCACCGATGCTCAGAAGCAGGCCCGGGTGGAATGGTGCCGTGATATGCTTAACAAATTTGAAGCAGGCTCGTCTCGGCGTGTTTACGACATCGTTACAGGTGATGAGTCCTGGATTTATCAATACGACCCAGAAACCAAGCGCCAGTCGACTGTTTGGGTGTTTCAAAATGAGCTAACGCCTACCAAAGTGAAGCGATCTAGAAGCGGGGGTAAGATTTTGATCGCTAGCTTTTTTAATTTGACTGGCCACTTGGTATCAATTCCCTTACGGGATCAAAGAAGCATTAATGCCGAATGGTATACTACCAAATGTTTGCCAGAAGTTTTCTCTGTTATAAGCAACAAGCGACCAAACACAGGGCTCCGCGGGCTACTGCTCCACCACGACAATGCACCTGCGCACACCGCACTCAAAACGAGGGACTTCCTGGACAGCACGCCAGTCAAACTCCTGGGTCACCCTCCTTACAGCCCTGATCTAGCACCGTGTGACTTCTTTTTATTCCCAAAAATAAAAAATCAGCTCAAAGGGATACAATTTTCGTCGCCGGAAGATGCGCTGGCTGCGTTCGAGCAGGCTGTAAACGAGGTGTCTGCGGCGGACTGGAAAAAGTGTTTTGAAAACTGGTTTAGGCGCATGAATCTTTGTATAGAGGCTGGTGGAAAGTACTTTGAAAAGATTTGATAAAAATATATGTACGTATAGAACATTTTTTTTTAGTTTCGCAAAACTTTCTGAGTGTCCCACGTATAACACAAAGTTCCTTTTTGTGATTTTTTTAAATAGAAAGGAACTAAAGGAGCATTATTTGCTAAGATAATTTTGCTTTAAGGTCAATTACCTATGAACTAGGACGTCTAGGGTATTTTTCAGTTTTCTCACTATAACTCAAAAATGTATAATCACATTATACTCGAAATAATTTTAAAAGAGAGTTTTTATAAAGGTCTATCAATGTGGAAGACTATAAGTTTCTACGTTGCGTAGTTTAGAAATGGCAGGGGGGGGACACATTGCAAGTCACTTTGGCGAACTGTATTTCGGAGATGGTATACCTGTTAAAAAAGTTATGTATGAAACATTACCTTCATTTTAGTAGACCTATTCAATAATACCCCACACGAGGGGGTGCAGCGAAAAAAAAAATTTTCATCCCCATTTCACATGTATGGGCGCCACCCCTAAAATACGTTATCAAGATTTTTTTTCTTTTAAAATTGAGATCTATATCTAAACCATTTTTTAACAAAATTTCATTTACTTATGTTTATAACTGTAGAAGTTATTAAGCTGTAAAGGATTAGGACAGACGGACGGACATGACGAAACTATAAGGGTGCCTTGTAGGACTACGGAACACTAAAAATGAGAAATTTTAAAAGTTGAGTACGCCACGGACTGCCCCCATTATCTAGATCTTACGTCTTCTTTGTCCATCCAAAGGTTGTCTGGAAGATATCGCTTTTGGCGATAAGACCGCCCATAATTTATATGGTGTACAATAAAGTATCAGCCATCGCTTCATCATCATCATCATCATTTCAGCCGAAAGACGTCCACTGCTGGACATAGGCCTCCCCCAAACATCGCCACAACGACCGGTCCTGTGCCTTCCGCATCCAGCGGATTCCCGCGACCTTCACCAGGTCGTCGGTCCACCTTGTGGGGGGCCTACCCACGCTGCGCCTTCCAGTACGCGGTCGCCACTCCAGAACTTTACTGCCCCATCGGCCATCCGTTCTGCGAGCAATGTGCCCCGCCCACTGCCACTTAAGTTTGGCAATTCTTCGGGCTATGTCGGTTACTTTCGTTCTCCTGCGAATCTCCTCATTTCTGATTCGATCACTTAACTCAACCATATTGAAGGGAACTTAACAACCCGATACCTACGCCACCATCAGCATGACATTTAAGTGAACATGGCAGACTAATACTGCTAGACAATAAATAGGCAGGAATATAACACGAAAATGGCACTAAGTGTGGTGCCGGACGTTAAGAATTGCACCAGGGATTCACCACAGGATGGGCAGCAGCGTTCTCTGAGTATTTAACCAACCAACTGCGATCGCCAACCCGCCTGCCAAGCGTGGCGATTATGGCATATCCCCTTTTGGGAGAGGCCTATGTCCAGCAGTGGACGTCTTTCGGCTGAAATGATGATGATGATGAATGAAGTGGCAGTGGGCGGGGCACATTGCTCGCAGAACGGATGGCCGATGGGGCAGTAAAGTTCTGGAGTGGTGACCGCGTACTGTAAGGCGCAGCGTGGGTAGGCCCCCCACAAGGTGGACCGACGACCTGGTGAAGGTCGCGAATATCCGCTGGATGCGGAAAGCGCAGGACCGGTCGTTGTGGCGATGCTTGGGGGAGGCCTATGCCCAGCAATGGACGTCTTTCGGCTGAAATGATGATATTGAATATATTGATATATGATGTAATGAAATAGTTTTACAAGTTGATGAAATAATAGTAGTTTATGAAACTGTTGCATAACAGGGGTTATTAAAACACGAGTGTGAGTTTAAAAACTGAGCCGCAGGCGAGGTTTTTAATAGTATCACACGAGTGTTTTAATACCTAGTTATGACAGTTTCATACACTATTTTATCTAAACTCTACAATTTTAAATAAAATACCATAGTCAAAATCTTGGTAACATTGTCGTAGTTTTTCTTGATTTTTCTGGTAAAAGATTTTTCGTCATTTACGTTGCTGCATCCAGAAATTCAGGCGGGGTCATATTCTCCTCAGTTCAGTATCACTACTGTAGTCAGATATTTTTGCCCAGAATAAAACTTTAGACATACAAAACCATAATAATAACGTAAACAATAACAATAAATATACAAGTAACGATGACCAAATCCAGTAGGCCGTGGCGCGCGGCCGCGCACGCGCCCAAGCGCGCCTACACAGATAATAAAATATAGTCTGGCGAAAACATTATAATCGGAACTAATTTTCTATCCTTGTCAGGATTCCGTCAATCTCTGTTTTATCATACAAAAAATATGCCTGTAAACACTTAAACATAATTAAAAGCAATATGACAATCCAAAGTTCTGCCAAAAACGCGATTTTAAACGAAAAAAAAATTCAATGTATGACAAGTGGCGCCACCCTGAATTTTGTGTACTCATTGGTGCCAAACTGTACGACTGCAAAAAAAAAGGTTTGAAAACTCCTTGGTTGGGTCGAAGTGGCATTAAAAACTCCTTAGTTGGGCTGAAGTGTGCGGTTATGGAAAAAAAATTAAATTACCGCGTTGTTTTGTTCAGCAAACTGTATCGTAATGAAACTTTTTAAATTCATTACAGGTGCATGTGCGTAAAGTATGTCATTATGACATTACTTTCGAGTTCATAATTCGAATTTTACGATACGAGTGTAGATAAATATTATTATATTTTATATTTAAACAATAGTATCTATTCCTCGACAGGCATCCGTATGTATGGTGGCTGACCTGCTCCCTAAGCTGACACCATTGGCATGCGCGTACGCTCGCGCGCGCGGTGCCGACCGCATGAGTTCGTTTGGCGACTTCGTAGCCCTGTCCGACGAGTGTGACGTCATCACAGCCCGAATCATCTCCCGTGAGGTTTCTGACGGAATCGTCGCGCCAGGATACACTGCTGAAGCTTTGGAAGTGCTCAAGAAGAAGAAGGGCGGTAATTACTGCGTTTTACAGGTAATTTTGTGTTTTGTAGTGATTTTTTTATTGTGTAGTAAGGTGGTGACACGAGCTAAAGGCCCACCTGGTGTTAAGTGGTTACCTTTGCCCATAACAAGTGCAATACCGCCTAGGTTGTAGCCTAAATGGTACTGCAAGTCGGTTCGCAAACTGAGACGTCAAGATTTTTGTCTAGATACAAAATGTAACATTCTCTGAGTCAGTGTTTCACAACCATTTTTAACGGACCCTTAGGAGACCTAAGATGATCTTCACGAACCCATTGAAAAAAAAAAAAAACATGTTTATTTATGTGGCCTGCGGACCTCTTGAGATATGCTCATGGACCCCTGGGGTCCGCGGACCTCAGGTTGGAAACACTGTTCTGAGTAATGAAACATGATCATTAAAAAAATCCTTCAAGTGTATCCTATCTCTCTACAGCAATCCAATTATTGTTTCTAAGCTTATCGAACGCAATAATAAGGGCAAGGACAGTTATGGCTAAGGACATTATTTATTATCTTTTCTCCTACTTGCTCGGAAATTGGTTCATTATTCAAAAAAAAAGTATACACCAATCGGCTCTTTTCCGTGCACCACGAAATAACAGGCCGGTAATATCCAACACGACAATAATAGAAATTGCTGGACAGTTTTTATTTTTTTAAATTATGCGACCGAGGTTTTTTAGTACACACTTACATAAATTAGGTGTTTTAGGTACAAAATAGTTATCATTATAAAGGCTGTGAATGCACATTCTTTTTTTTCAAAACTTTGAAAATAGAAGAAGAACCGCGCGCGAATGAATTGGCGCTAATGAAAATTAGATACTGTTGAATTAATTTGTTGTTTTGTTTCCTCGCAAATGAGAGAAAAGTACTATTCAAGTCTCGGCCGAAATAGCAATTAACGGCCTCGTTTAGTTAAAAAGGACACTGCTAGCGCCTCGTCCTTTAAAAATTACTTCGGAAGTACTCGGCTTCTCCTCGTACTTCCAATATTACGTACGTACGTATGTACTATTATCTCTATTGAAAATGAAAATCTAAGATAATGACAACAATAATATCCGATGTTCCTTAAATATCAATACTTTCCTTCTGTAATTAAACAACTTGTCTGCATTATGTATGACATAGGAATTTAAACCTATGAACTTAAATGACTTTTACTTTTAGATGGACCCCAGCTTCGAGCCAGACCTAATGGAACACAAGACAATCTTCGGTCTCACATTGGAACAGAGACGCAACGACGCCAAGATCACCGCAGATCTGTTCAGTAATATCGCAACAAACAAGAAGGAGCTGCCTTCAAACGCTGTTAGGGATCTCATCGTGGCGACCATTGCGTTAAAATACACGCAAAGTAATTCCGTCTGCTACGCACGAGATGGACAGGTTAGTACTGGTTAGGTGTTTAAGAGTTTGGAGGTTCTAATAGATCAGTCTAATAGATCTGATGTAGGGCGCCACTATTCGCCTCTTTGAAACTACAAATCAGTTTCGACCACTTATGTGAGCCGTCAATACTTCCGCTTTAGTGATCAGCCAATAGCCGCCTTGGTAGGGCCGATCGGGTTGCAGTACACCACTTCCTCCTACTTCAGCTAGTTGACATAAATTATTTGTACGCACGAGGAATCAATTGTCGACTTATCTTCAATTCGGTTGTATTGTTCATAAAAATGCCAAACCGAATTTTCCTATCCAACTATGAGCCGGATTCTGAGTTGAGAATACTTAGTTAAGCAGTAATTAAGTAGCATTTGAAAAATAAAAAAAATTCAGCTCGACTTCGAGTTATGATCAGTGATGCGAGTCGCAGAGCTTACAGAGCGTTCGATCCATTTGAGCTACGCTGGCTCGCATACTCTGCGACTCTATCTTTTGCCGCTCCCGCTCACCGATTCAAACAGATTTTTATTGATATGGACATCTTTTATCTCTCCTGCAACGAACGATGTCGCACTGATAGATGCTTTTATTGGAGCTGCGTATTTTGTCATTGAGCTGCAGCTCAACAGCTCAACTTTATTGATCTGAATATTTGAACCGGTTCTGAGCTGAGTTACACACCACTAGGCCTATGTCCAGCAGTGGACTGCGACAGGCAGAGTTGATGATTTTATTTTATTTATTTATTTGTTGATTGGACACATGTTCTACCGACAATAGGCGTGGAAATATTTATTTGTCACTCTACCCCTAACCATTTAAAACTAATGAGTGACAGACACATGCATGGCAAGATTCCTAACTTGAAACATAATAAATCTGTGGTAAATGTATAATTTTATTAAAATAATTCATGTTGACATAATTGATTTTGTCAGAATCTATAATTTAAGATTTCATCCAAAGAATAAAAACATTTGTCCAAGAGCCAGTTAAACATTTCACGCTTGAATTTATTTAATGTAATTGTTCTAATTTTCAGTGGTAGTTTATTATATATTTTTATTGCTATGCAGTAGGCATTTCTACCATATAAATGCAGCCTTTGACCTGGGACCAACAGTTTCAGTGGGTCTCTGCTATGTTCTTTTTTTAGGTCTTCGTCGTGTAAAATAAACATGAGTGGATATTTTTTTACAAACAAACTGATTTCATATATGTAGAGACATGGCACCGGAAGAATTTTCAATTCTTTAAAGAGTGGTTTGCAATGATCTAGATATTCAGCTCCACACAATACTCGTCAAAAATTTTTTTGTACTAAGAGAGCTCTGTTCACGTCAACAGAGTTCCCCCATATAACTATTCCGTACCGTAATACTGACGAAACGTAGCCGTGGTAAGCGGACACGGCTGCTTGTTAAGAAACTCAGTCTAAGCCCGTATTACAGAAGCTTCCTCAAGTACAGTTTAAACTCCAATCACCTGATCACTACTTAAGGATAGAATCGTTACTTGAGTATCGGCCTTATTCCAGAACGGTAATTATAAACTTTAATTCAACAACATAACACACGAATTTGACCTGAAATGTAATAGAAATCTCTACTCAAGTGTAGTCTGGACCACACTAGAGTCATTACAGATCAAAACTCTGCTCAAATACCGAAACAGGTGACAGTGGTGTCGATTCTCTTGTTCACGAACTAAACTTATTTTAAACTATCGCTCTCTTTTACTAACAGTACATACAAGAAAGGGATGGCAACCATTTTAGAACTGTCAAATTAGTTTACGTGTTACATTTCTTTGTATTTTAGTGGGCACGTTCCGAGATCACGTCTAAACTTGTATGGAAATTTTAATTTTGTCTAATTTGACAGCTCTTAAATGGTTGCCATCCCTTTCTTGTATCTACTATTAGTAAAAGAGAGCGATAGTTTAAAATAAGTTTAGTTCGTGAACAAGAGAATCGACACCAGTATAAAATAAAGCTAAACTCAGCTGAACTGTGATCAATAAATCTCTGCTTGAGGAACATTCTAAAATCAAAGCTCAACTCAAAACTAGTTTTAAACAGAGATCAATGCTTGAGTATAGTCCTGTAATACGGGCATAAGACAGATCTAAGTTTCATCATCATCATTTCAGCCGTAAGACGTCCACTGCTGGACACAGGCCTCCCCCAAGCATATATTGGGGGGATATGCCATAATCGCCACGCGATCGCAGTTGGTTGATCTAAGTTTGATGTTGAGGAATGTGTTTGTACTGCAGGTAGTAGGTATCGGTGCGGGCCAGCAGTCCCGCATCCACTGCACGCGGCTGGCGGGCGGCAAGGCGGCGCTGTGGTGGCTGCGGCGCCACCCGCGCGTGCTGGCCATGCGCTTCCGCCAGGGCGTCAGCCGCGCCGTGCAGTCCAACGCCATCGACAACTACGTCAACGACACCATCGGTCAGTATACGCACACAGCAGGGTCCTCAATCTTTTTTAGGGTTCCGTAGTCCTACAAGGAACCCTTATAGTTTCGTCATGTCCGTCCGTCTGTCCGTCTGTCCTGATCCTTTACAGCATAATAAAAGTTACAGGTTAGTAAAAGTTTTACTTATGTTTTTAACTTCTACAGTTATAAACATAAGTAAATGAAATTTTGTTAAAAATGGTTTAGATATAGATCTCAATTTTAAAAGAATAAAAAAATATTGATTACGTATTTAAGGGGTGGCGCCCATACATGTGAAATGGGGATGAAAATGGGGATGTACCATTGAATAGGTCTACTAAAATGAAGGTAATGTTTCATACATAACTTTTTTATCAGGTATACCATCTGCGAAATAAAGTTCGCCAAAGTGGCTTGCAATGTGTCCCCCCCCCCTGCCATTTCTAGACTATGCAACTTAGAAACTTATAGTCTTCCACATTGACATGTTGCGCGTCGTTAACTGTGACAATAAACTATTTTTCTTTCTTTTCTTTCTTTCTATTGATAGACCTTTATAAAAACTCTCTTTTAAAATTATTTCGAGTATAATCTGATTATAAATTTATTATAGTTATAGTGAGAAAACTGAAAAACACATAAGACGTCCTAGTTCATAGGTCATTGACCTTAGAGAAAAATTATCATAGCAAATAATGTTCCTTTAGTTACTTTCTATTTAAAAAAATTACAAAAAGAAACTTTGTGTTATATTGATATGACACACTTCTTCAATTTAGCGCTAGGTGGCGCTGTTTGCTAAAACTTAAAATAGCAATGATTGATATTCGATTTGATCCGTTTGTAATTAATTAGACCTAGGTACTTAAGGGACCCTATAATACTGAGCATGGCCCGACATGCTCTTGGCCGGTTTTTTATTTATTCTTCTCGTCCAAAATACCGCAGTGTCTCAAGACGAAAGTCTTTGACCAGTGTGTGTTGCCAGTAATTACTTACGGTACTGAAACGTGGTCGCTCACAATGGGCCTGATAAGAAGGCTCAAAGTCACTCAAAGGGGGACAGGGAAAGGGAGAGGGCTATGCTCGGAGTATCCCTGCGTGATCGAATCAGAAAGTATTCGCAGGAGAACGAAAGTAACCGACATAGCCCGAAGAATTGCCAAACTTAAGTGGCAGTGGGTGGGGCACATTGCTCGCAGAACGGATGGTCGATGGGGCAGTAAAGTTCTGGAGTAGCGACCGCGTACTGGAAGGCGCAGCGTGGGTAGGCCCCCCACAAGGTGGACCGACGACCTGGTGAAGGTCGCGGGAATCCGCTGGATGCGGAAGGCGCAGGACCGGTCGTTGTGGCGATGCTTGGGTGAGGCCTATGTCCAGCAGTAGACGTCTTTCGGCTGAAATGATGATGATGATTTATTTATTCGCAATTTTTGTAACACCATAACAGAACTCATTCCAAGGGGATGTTACAAAACATAATACAAAACTTACAATTATAATACTTAACAGTTTGCAGTAATATTCCTTTTTCTATACACCTCTGTACAACTCCCATGAACTTGGGCAAACTATCAAAAAACATGTCCACGTCTTCATCAACTATAATTGTATTGATCAAACGTGCGGCGCGTGAAAAGGGGGCAAAGTTGAGGAGGTTAGTCCTACCTTGTGGGCGCGCACAGCTGCAGCGCCTCCAGTACCTCTGGGTGGTGTACGGAACCACGCAGCACTCTAACCACATACTTAACCAGTGCAACGTCTCTCCCCACCGCCAGCCTGCTGTACCGGACCATGCCTATGACGAACAGACTCGGATACATCAACGGGTAGAAAGGATATAATAATAATAATATATATTTTTGGGACATTTTTACACAGCACCATCTAGTCCCAAACTAAGCAGAGCTTGTACTATGGGTACTAATGGATAAACGCCGCACTGCTTATAATATAAAAACCGTGTGAATTTATTATGTATTTTTTCCACCATTTGGCATCTTAGAACAAATAATCGGGTACTACAGCTTTTACAACGCTGCAAAAAACGTAGTACCTCGAATGCTTGTAGATAACAGGTAATATGGTGGTTTTGCATTTAGTAGCGTTATATTTGTTACTGTTACGGACTCAAATTAATAGATGGCAGGTTTTACAAATTCAAGAAACGAGATATGTAATAGTTTATTCAATATTCGATAGATGTCGCTACATCACTATATTTTTGATAATTGCTCCAAAGAGATTAAGATTTCATTTCTCGAGATAATTGTATCGATTTTTCACCAAATATTACAATAATTAATAAGTAGGTATCTATTTCAGAGCCATTTTTATTGATTTTTTTATATTAAAGTATTCTACGTTTATTGATTTTGACTGGTTGATTATAGTGCTAAAATTGGCTAGTCAGAAATAAGTGTTGGTAGCAGTACGATCCTGCGGTCAGATCTATAAACGCAGTATACCAAAAATTAGAACCATCTATGGCAAAAAAAATATAACTTTTGAAGGATCACAACTCTATAATAAAATACCCTCACGTATTAAAAATCTAAGCTCATTTAATGCATTCAAAACTGAGCAAGCACTATATATACACACCGTCACAATTAGCGGAACACAAAAAAAGCAGGATTTTAAAATCTTTTACTTGAGGAACTGGCCAGTTATGATATTTTTTTAATTTATTGTCAAATTTTAAAATAGAAAATTAGATGACATACACTTTTTTCATTCATTTGTTTTATTTTCCCGAACAATACGTTTTGTCAACTTGTTCGAGTAATAACTACGTAATTGTAATTTTTTTGAAAAATTGCACTTAATGGTTTTTTATAAATTTGTTGTTCTATAGGCAATTTTGTTTATTAAAAGCTCTTTATTATGCCTGACTTAACATCACTGGAAATCATTAGGGCTGATGAAATGAGAAGAAATGGCCATACCTACAGATCGATTGCCTCAAGGCTTCGTCGACCAGTATCAACGATTCATCGCAGCATCCAGCGGTACAGATCGTCTAATTCTCTCTTGTGAGGAGGAGGGGTCAAGGTAGAAAAAGATGTACATCGAGGCGAGATGACAGTTTTTTACAACTTGGAGTTCGTAGGAATACGCGATTAACGGCTGTACAAGCTCGAAATGAACTGGAAGACGTTCGAGGAGTACGAGTAAGTGAGCGTACAGTTCGCAGGAGATTTGAAGAAGTTGGTTTAGGGTCGTATATACCTGCCAAAGGCCCAAAACTTGAGAGACGTCACCGTGTAAACCGATTAAGCTATGCGCGAGAACATCGTCATTGGGATTTGAACGAATGGCAGCAGGTTCTCTTTACTGATGAGTGCAGAGTTCTTTTAAAACAGATCGAAGGGAGACAGCGAATATGGAGATGCAAAGGAGAACGCCACATACAGTCTAATTTTGAACACACAGTGGCTTATGGTGGCGGCTCGATTATGGTTTGGGGAGGGATATATTTGGGAGCTCGCACGGAGTTAGTGATAGTCACAGGAGGGACTATGACAGCAGATCGATACATCAGAGACATTTTAGAAGAACATGTTGTACCATTTGCCCCATTTATTGGTGACGACTTTATTCTAATGCAAGATAATGCTCGTGCTCATAGTGCACAATCGGTACAGGCATATCTGAGCCACGTAGGTATACCGGTGATGCAGTGGCCAGCAAATTCCCCCGATATGAATCCGATAGAGCATGTCTGGGACTTGCTAAAAAGAAGGGTTAAATCCAGAATGCCACCCCCCAACAATCTGAATGAACTTGGAAACGCATTACTTGAGGAGTGGGAGCGGTTGCCTCAAGAAATCATCAATAACATAATCTGTAGCATGCCCAGACGAATGGAAACCGTAATCAGAGCAAGAGGGGGAAACACTCGTTATTAATTTTGCTTTAATTTTATTGTTAAATCATTTAATGCTTACTTTTTTTTATTTTTTGTGATGGTTCATAATAATCTAAAAATTTCACTTATTTCAAATTTCTTTATTTTTCAATAAAAAATAACGAAGACTTTTCAAAGTCGTTGTTAAAAGATGTTAATCAATTTGTTATTTTGTGTCTAATTACATTTTCGTCAAATACGTGGGAAACTCAGAAAGTTTTGCGAAACTAAAAAAAATTGTTCTATACGTACATATATTTTTATCAAATCTTTTCAAAGTACTTTCTACCAGCCTCTATACAAAGATTCATGCGCCTAAACCAGTTTTCAAAACACTTTTTCCAGTCCGCCGCAGACACCTCGTTTACAGCCTGCTCGAACGCAGCCAGCGCATCTTCCGGCGACGAAAATTGTATCCCTTTGAGCTGATTTTTTATTTTTGGGAATAAAAAGAAGTCACACGGTGCTAGATCAGGGCTGTAAGGAGGGTGACCCAGGAGTTTGACTGGCGTGCTGTCCAGGAAGTCCCTCGTTTTGAGTGCGGTGTGGGCAGGTGCATTGTCGTGGTGGAGCAGTAGCCCGCGGAGCCCTGTGTTTGGTCGCTTGTTGCTTATAACAGAGAAAACTTCTGACAAACATTTGGTAGTATACCATTCGGCATTAATGCTTCTTTGATCCCGTAAGGGAATTGATACCAAGTGGCCAGTCAAATTAAAAAAGCTAGCGATCAAAATCTTACCCCCGCTTCTAGATCGCTTCACTTTGGTAGGCGTTGGCTCATTTTGAAACACCCAAACAGTCGACTGGCGCTTGGTTTCTGGGTCGTATTGATAAATCCAGGACTCATCACCTGTAACGATGTCGTAAACACGCCGAGACGAGCCTGCTTCAAATTTGTTAAGCATATCACGGCACCATTCCACCCGGGCCTGCTTCTGAGCATCGGTGAGGTTGTGCGGCACCCAGCGTGATACTATCCTCCTCACGCGAAGATGGCTGTGTAGAATCTCATGAACGCTTCCCGATCCAATCTTCAATATGTGTTGAATCTCCTGATATGTAATTCGCCTATTGTCTTGGATTAAATTTTTCACTGCTAGCACGTTTTCTTCGGTAACAGCCGTCAAAGGGCGACCGCTTCTTTCGTCATCCCCCAAAGTTGGTCGACCGCGCTTGAATTCGTTATACCAACGATACACGGTTGCCTTGGAAGGGCCTTCATCCATGAATGCCATTTGAAGTCTATCGTACGATTCATCCGGTTTCAGGCGACACTTGAAATCGTATAAAATCATAGCTCTAAAATGTTCCCGGCGCAGATCCATATTTCAGTGAGACACAATACTTTGAATTAACTCGCAAAAAATGTGGAGGGAAATTTTGAAATTGGAACTTACTTATTTTTACTTATAAATAATCATATTTTCGAAAAACATTATAACTGGCCAGTCTCCCATATATAAAAACTTTTTTTCGCAATACTTTCTGAGGGGCCTGGTATATGCGTTATTATCTCATAGTCTCACTTTTTTTTCTGTTCCGCTAATTGTGCCGGTGTGTATATAATTTCAGACAATTCTTTTGTAAAATAATGAATGCATTGGATGGGTACACCACAATTTTTTTTTTTTTTTTAATTCGGCGAACTAAACCATCATAGCATATGTTAATATTGTTCTCAAGTAAGTGACTTTGTATTTTTATTGAGAATACATTTCTTTAAACCTAACCTTGGGGGGTCCAGACCCCCTAAACCCCCCGTTATACATATACACCCGTAGTACGGTGACAGCAGAATAGAACGTTGCCATCATAAGTGTAAATTACAAGTATCGCATGTAAAGCAAAATTACATGCAAGGCTTGTTGCAGACAGACAGACAAATTTTAATACGAGTTTATTAAAGCTTTTAATAATAATATGACCGTCCTTATAATTACACAGGTTCGGATCTTCCGCTAGAACAATGGAACACGCTGTTCGACGGTGAAGCTCCCGCCTTACTGACTGAAAAGGAACGCACAGAATGGATCAGCAAGATGGACCGCGTCGCTCTCGCGTCCGATGCCTTCTTCCCGTTCCGTGACAACATCGATAGGGCTGTACAGGTCAGTAATAGTTATTATTATTCATTTATTTCCAGTAACTAGGACTCATAGGGTTAGTAACATTATTTACTTAAAAACTGTGTTAGTAATATTAAAATACAATTCAATTTAAAACTACAAAACAGTAATAAGATTTTTTAATCACTGCTTCTAACCTCAATTTAACCTGCCTGCAGTCATGCCCAGGATGGTATTGGAACTAAGTTATGAGATGCCAAATATATTTTAGGAACTGGGGGAAACCATCGCTTTGTAGCCGAAATCCTCATGTTGTCAGTTAAGTCAGGCTTATTATCAGTCGTCCACATTTCCATTTCTTTATGAAATTGCATTATCAATCCTAAATATTCTTTATCATTATCAGTCCTAAATACTTGGATTTTTCTGTGTAACTGGTTTGCAACAAGAGCTTTAAATTATTTGAATTTGTCTAATGCCACCTTCCTTACGTCATCATAAAACTTATAATATTTGACACCACCGAGAGCCAATTCTCCATAGGCCCACATTTATATCCGAGTGAGTTAGCTCTAGAGATTCAGTGACTCTTATGCCTTCATGCTTAAACGGTTGTCTCTTTCCCTCGAGACAAATAGCTCATATTATATTCAGAGTTTCCGGTGATGAATGCTACACACGCACAGCAGAACAATCTATTTTCGTAAGGTCGGATGGCCTAATAATTGGTTTCACAAGTAAGTAAACATAAGCTGCAGAGCATAAGCTATATTATCCACATGCAAGTCATTATGACATTTAGCCGTCAAACTTATTTGCTATTTTATGGCTATTTTGATAACCATTCTCTTTTCTGGTTCTCTATATAACCATTACACAACTTTTTGGTGAATTTTTCTTGACACCCATTTCGTGTCATTTCTGTCTGACAGCAAATTGTATGTAATGTTAGATAGCTCTGACCTGAATCCATCCAATTTTGTTGCCGGAACCAGTTACTTTTATTTTATTTTGCCACATCCTTTTACCTCTAGCTGTACATTACATCAATTCATGACTTCTAGCTTTTAGTTACATATATATGCATGCTGGCACTGGAATCAATGTGCTAGCAGCCATTTACAGCAAAGCATTGGCAGCCAAGAATGAAGAATGCAGCATCACAAGTCACACCCGAACTCGCTATAACCATTGGCTTATAGGTATCTGGCAACCCGGCGAGCAGCAATGGGCCGTGCCACTCGTAGTCCACAGAAAAACCTAGATTCCTGAGTTTGTGTGCCTGTGTCACCTTATTTACGTAATTTGCAATATCCCATCCGTTCAGCTTTTCAATCGGCGCTAGATGATACGCCACTTATCGACGCAATACTGATCACCAACGTACTGAAAAACTGAAATAAATGAATTCCGTAGATACACGTAGCGGCGAGGCTGAGACGGCAACCTCGAACGTGATCTATAATTCTATTCTATACTATCCGGGCGCCTGGGCCCATAACCTAATGGAAATGTGGACGACTGATAGTATAAAATATATAGGTATAAATAAAACGGTGCGAACAACGGTACGTAAATCGGAGGTAAATTAGTACAAGAGAAAAAGCAATGGAATACAAAAGACAGAAGCGTATAGACAACAATAGATGACATGAAACCATAAAATAATTCTAGTGTATTTGAAACTTTTCATCAGAAACTGTGAAGTTTAAAATAGTTCAACAGTGGATTCACGGACTGAAATTGTGTATTTTATTTATCACATTGACGACCTAGACTAGACAGTTTAAGATGATATTTAGGGTTCCGTACCCAAAGGGTGCCATTTTTCATGCACGGTGCGTTGATGTCTTTTGATGAACTCTCTTAAATTAAATCAGTTTCTATGGAGTATCGGATCGATGGGTGGTACGGAACCCTTACTGCGTGAATCCGACTCACACTTGGCCGGTTTTTTATCACATGGGTCAACGCAAACCGACGAAATGGTGGCGAAGCGGCTTACTTGGTAGCAATTGAAATTCAACCTTATTTGCTTCGACATACGACTGAAATTTGAATAGTGAAATAAAATCACACTAGGAGGCTCGAAGAGCGGTCGAGTAGCTAAAAGTGTCCATAAGAGCTGGGTGAATAAGAGTAGGTTTGTCTTGCAAACATTGAACTGCTCTTCGCCGCTAATCATTCGAGGTGCGCTGACCCTCAATCATACATACAGTAGTACACACCTGCGCAGATGAGACAATTTAAATACGCGAGAAATTGGTTAACCAAGCAGAAAACACTATCGCTGCGCGCCAAAAGTCTCAGCCACTGCCGCTAGAGTACGGAAGCGTGTGAGCGAAATAGGAAAAGACATCACGTCAATCAATTTTAACACTTTATAGACATTGCATAAGGTTGATTATAATTTTTTTAATGTTTCCGGTGTTTTCGTCGATCGTCTTTTTGTGTCCGCGCGAACGAAGATTGACGACGCGCCTTATTTTTTGTGTCATACTGTAACATGTTTTTTACTCATGACTAATGTAAAATCTTGATCTGATCTAAGGGACTGGGAAGAAAACTCGAAATACTCCCGATATGGTTGATTATATTTTAAATTAGGTTGTCACAAGATGATAGTTTGTGTAAAGTGCGGTCGGCTGGGTTTGCAGTGCGAGCATTTAAAGCTTTTGATTAGCCCCCTTTGATTGCCCGGAACGGCGGATCTTGGTACTAATTAGTACAATAGTTAGGTTGTATAGAATTATATCGATAAAAAGCCACTGGACAAACTACCTGGTTTATGTACGCATTCATAGATGGCGCTGTTACAAAAAATAGCCAAGCTACTTTTAGGGTAAGGCATAGATGGCGCTGTATTTTACAACTAATTTAATTTTTATTTTATTTGAACAGTGTGGTGTCGAATACATCGGCAGTCCATCGGGCTCGAACAACGACCAGGAGGTGATTGAAGCCTGCAATGAACACAAGATCACACTCGCACACACCAACCTCAGGCTTTTCCATCATTAGGACTTGCCAACAAGCTATTCAACATAATAAGATGCTATAACCTCGAATAAGGAAGAATAATCTCCATCCATTATTTGTAATAGATTTAAGAGTGCTAAGATTTATTTTTATAAATTATTGGTTTCTTTTTACACAAAAAAACAGATGCTATCGCAGGATGCTACATATTCGTATAAACAAGTGCTAATATTTAAATTCTACAATGAAAATGGTGTGTATTTTGTAATGTTAGTATTTTTTTACTTTATTATTTTTAAACATTAGGTATAGTGTTGGTTAAGTTGATAAATAATTTTAAGTCAATAATATTATATATCAAATATATTATCATGTATAAGGCTTAGCAAAATAGTAAGACAAGAGACAACCATTCCATATAAAAATTTATTAGAGCTTCCAATGAAAAAATGTGGTCACACATTTAATCTAGATTTCCTATTTCTTGTTACCTACTTACAAAATGTATTTAAAGTCACGTATTTTAGGATTGAACGTGTTTAATTAATTAAAAATATTTTTATATTATCTAACATGTAGTATTACTTATTATTAGATACATATACCTTCCAAGTTCCAACGCAGGATACCAGATTCGCCCTCTCACTCTGATCAGTACATATACGTCCACTGCTATACTACTCTACCAAGACAATAGGTAACTGGCTGGTATGCTGTCAACCAGACGGAAAAAGTGCTGAGCGGCCTAGTTAACTCGGAGACTTCGCTTCGCTCGGTGAATTATACATACTGAAATTTTAATCACTTCTTTCCCGAAAAGGGGTCATTGTGCTCATCATTATGAACAACTTTTACTTTGAGACCAACCCTGAAATCGCAAAAAAAAAAACAGGTGGTCCCTACATTTTATCGATTTAAGTGAACACAAATGTAGGGACCAACTGATTTTTTATTCGCGATTTTCGGGAAAGAAGCGATTAAAATGTCAGCATGTACCTATATTAGAACTGTGGTTTCAGTACTTTCTGTGATTTCTGTCAAACACATTCAAATAAAATCTCTTTGGTTATAAGCCGGGTCTCCTGCAATTATTTTTTTCGAAACAATACACAAAAACATTAGGGGTGTGGCCATACACACTGTTACCCAACCGCGCGGGTGTAGAGGGGAAGGGTTTGTTTTATTTTTACAACTGCCTCTTATACGTCTATTGTTTTAACCAGAAACATTTCCCGGAGGCAGGACAGCTTGTGTATGAAAATAAAAGATTTTGTTTCATGTTTTTTGTGCAATTTCGAAAAAACGCCCAGGAGCAGGCTGCCTTTATAAGTACATTAAATGATGTAATATTTGAATCAATGATTTCAAAGGGAATATATAAGTCTATGATTCGAATAGTATCACCAAGTTTCACTGGTGTATTGAACTAGAAGTCGTAGGTACAGTCAAGTTAAGCGCATATTAGATGGTAACAAAACCAGTATAAACAAACCCTCTATGAAAGGGCCTATCGGTTTGTCTGATCGGGCGGCCTGCCGGCCAATGTCTACATATCCCACTCACTACAAGGTACGAGCGATTATTACCTGCAGGCAATGGTCGCATACAGACTTTAAACTGACAATCTGTAATTATATGTCAATGGTTAAGAGTCTAGTAGTAAGTTGCAGGGTTCCAAAAAAAAAAACAAATCATCCACGGTAATAAATACATAAATATTTTTCGGACATTTTTACGGAGCGCCATCTAGTCCCAAACTAAGCAGAGCTTGTACTATGGGTACTAGACAATGGATATAATACTTATATACATTTTTTTTTGTAAATAAATATTTATAATACATAAGAAAGAAACACCCAGAAAAACACAAACACTTATGTTCATCACACAAATATTTGTGTCCTGTGGGAATCGAACCCACGACCTCGTGATTAGCAGTCCGACACTCGAACCACTAGACCACAGACGTCGTCAAAACCATAATACCATAGAATAAGTAATAATACTAGTATTGAAACGAATCTGTTTTGTACGGACCCCAAATGCCGCCTTATAAATACCTACTTCCCCCTTCAGCTCGCAACGTCCCTCTGTCGTCCACGCGTGCTGCCAGGGACGTTAGCTGCTAAATATTTAATGCGTTATCTGTTGGTTTAGTTAGAACAATTTCTTAGACTTTTCTTTATCATGAAATCTGATTTTGTATCCTAGGTTTATACATACAGGGTGTCAGGGAAACGCTTCCGAAAACGAAGATAGGTGATAGTGCTGGTGATTACTGATACGAAACCACGAAAAAAAATGCGATTCTTTTTTTAGATTTTTTCATTATTTTTTTTGCATTTTTCGTTATGTATGAGTTTTATTTAACTGCCCAAAGCTGGTTATGTATGAAAAATGCAAAAAAATATATGTGAAAAAATCTAAAAAAAGAATCGCATTCTTTTTTCGTGGTTTCGTATCAGTAATCTCCAGCACCTATCTTCGTTTTCGGAAGCGTTCCCCTTACATGGGTGTGTATAATAAGAAGTTACATACTACTAGGGGTAGTTATATTACTAGGTTGGTTGTTATACAGGTAATTATATCACGGCTTTACGTTTTTGTTTTATGTAATAATTCTATGGGCTATTGTCTGAAAATAAAGATTATATTATATTATTATTTACTTAACTTACTGCGATGTATACATGTCTACCCAGCACACCTATTTTTAATAAGATAGGTAGGTATAGTAGTAATTATTTATAATCTTCCCTTACGAACAAGAAAAATTATTTAAATGAACAGGAGAATCTAGAAAATAGTAGATACCTATAAACAGTATATATAAACTATAAGAGAAAGTAAAAAATAAATTTAAATTGTGAAAATATCACTTACCTACTTTTCCTAATTGTTGGGTAAACTAAAAAAACTAAGGTCTGGAGTTGTTTTTGAGTTAGTTACTCTTACACCCAAATACATCGAAATACTTTGGCGCTATGACCGCATCTGACGGCACGAGCGTGAAAGCGTGAGACGATGCAAGCCCCGACTGTCTGATCCCTTTAAAGGTACGCTAGACGGTAGCTATTGTTACGACGGAGGGTTAAGCAGAGTGGACTGAAATACTTTAACCTCGATTTTCCTGGACTTAGAGACGTTTTCAGCAAGCTGAAATGCATTTTCAGTCCGTATCAGAGGAGGCTCTATCACATACCAAAGAATCGAAATTTTGAGTAAGTTGCCGTTGTTTTCAGGCGCCTGAAACATGTTTTCAGGCCGTTTCAGGAGCCAACAAATCCGATGCTGACATTTCCTGAAAACCCATTTTCAGGCGTTTTCAGGACCCCTTATGGGCATTTGACACCCACATGTAAAATTGTTGATGAGTGAGCGAGATAGAGCTAAATATCAGACAAGGATAGACGAAGAACCTTCTGGAAGAGAGTGAGCAGGATAGAGCTAATATAAGACAAGGATAGACGAGATTCGACAAGCTTCGAGAACATTCCATTCTAGAAGTGAGTGAGTGAGATAGAGGATAGATGAGGTTCGACGAGGTTCGAGAAATTTCTATTTCGAGAATGTGCAAATGAGAAAGAGTTATCTTATGACAAGGATAGATGACGTTCGAGGACTTTCCAGTACCACGACTCGCGGCCTATATAAACGGCGCAGCTGAGCGCCAGGAGTTCAGTTGGAGTTCAGTTTGGATCAAGCGATACAAGCGATAACATCGAAGCGATATTCGGAGCGATTTAACTAGTAACTTTGTGTGGTAATAAGCGATTCAGTGTAATTGTTCAGTAATAAAGTGTTCTCTACGCATTTAATCGGCTTTCTATCTATATACGAACCCCCAGCTCGTAACATTTGGTGTCAGAAGTGGGATAGAAAATGCCGATTACGCCAAGAGAGGAGGAACCGACTGGTAATGAAACGCCGAGTCGGATGCAGACGAGACAGTTAACGGCAAGACAGACAGCTCAGGACGCATCAAGAACTATGAGTCAGGAGGAGGTCGTCCAACAGGGACCTCAGCCTCAAGGTGGGAATAACGATATTACCAGCTTATTCAATTTGATGCAGCAAATGGCAAGAATGCAGGAAGAGCAATTACGAGAAACACGCGAACTAGTTACAAGGCAGAAAGAGCAAGTACGCGAAACACGCGAACTAGTTACAAGGCAGAAAGAGCAAGTACGCGAAACACGCGAACAAGCCACAAGGCAGGAAGAGCAAGTACGCAGACAGGAAGAGCAAGCCGCAAGGCAAGAAGAGCGGTTCTGTAGAATGGAGAAGATATTTGAGCGAGGAGCAATATTGGAGGAACTCTATCTTTCTTTTAAAAATAAACAAGATGAGGTAGAGATTAAGGTTGATCAAGCTGTCGTTAGTGAAGCAGACATATCCGAACAAGATGATGCCAATAAGAGCCAGGAATCGGACGATGACGAATATGAAGCAAATGATGGTGAAGATGAAGTTAACATGTGTCAAGAAACTGAAGATGACTCAGAAGATACAGATGGCACGTTCAACCCGAGCGGGTCGGAGGAGGACGATAGCAACTTCTACCCGGAGGTGGGCAAGGGAGTGGTGGGCGCCACACAGCGCCGCAAGTCGCTGAGCCGCTGCCGCTCCGATGGCGAGCCCGCCAAGCGCGACCGCAAGGTCAAGGGCAAGAAGGGATGGCCAAGTAACCTGAGTCACGGTCGAAAAGCAGAGTCAAACAGCGAAGAAGAAAGTAAAAAGTCGGAGAATGAGAGCGAGAACGAGTCCGGAAGCGATACAAAGGTGTCCGAGCAGGAGCTCAAGTCGAAGCGTGGGCGGACAGCGGCAGCAGCACCGGCACTCGTGGCAAGAGGCCGCAAGGGTGCGCTGGCTAAGAATGTCAACGCTAAGGCCACGCCCGTCAAGCGGAAAGCACTCACACCACCTGCACAGAAGAAGGCACCCGCTGCCAAAGACGCGGGGCCACCAGCGAAGAAGAACAAGAAGGCTTCCTCAGACAAGAAGTACGGCGAGGGCAGCGTGAAACTCAAGGAAGAAGGTAGCGCCGAGGAGTCCAACACGCCCGTCGACGAGAAGACCAAGTGGCCGTCCACTGACGAAGAGATCAAGACGTATGACCCTGGAGGGTGCAAACCTAATTGGGATGGGCCGTCACGAAGATCAACGACGTCGCTTACCGAATTTGAAAGGACGGACGTAATCAACCGAAGATTGTACACATTGATCGACTGGCCCGGTACTATGGAGACAATGATGCTCGGGACGAGCATGTCTTAGGAGGGGGTAGTGTTACGACGGAGGGTTAAGCAGAGTGGACTGAAATACTTTAACCTCGATTTTCCTGGACTTAGAGACGTTTTCAGCAAGCTGAAATGCATTTTCAGTCCGTATCAGAGGAGGCTCTATCACATACCAAAGAATCGAAATTTTGAGTAAGTTGCCGTTGTTTTCAGGCGCCTGAAACATGTTTTCAGGCCGTTTCAGGAGCCAACAAATCCGATGCTGACATTTCCTGAAAACCCATTTTCAGGCGTTTTCAGGACCCCTTATGGGCATTTGACACCCACATGTAAAATTGTTGATGAGTGAGCGAGATAGAGCTAAATATCAGACAAGGATAGACGAAGAACCTTCTGGAAGAGAGTGAGCAGGATAGAGCTAATATAAGACAAGGATAGACGAGATTCGACAAGCTTCGAGAACATTCCATTCTAGAAGTGAGTGAGTGAGATAGAGGATAGATGAGGTTCGACGAGGTTCGAGAAATTTCTATTTCGAGAATGTGCAAATGAGAAAGAGTTATCTTATGACAAGGATAGATGACGTTCGAGGACTTTCCAGTACCACGACTCGCGGCCTATATAAACGGCGCAGCTGAGCGCCAGGAGTTCAGTTGGAGTTCAGTTTGGATCAAGCGATACAAGCGATAACATCGAAGCGATATTCGGAGCGATTTAACTAGTAACTTTGTGTGGTAATAAGCGATTCAGTGTAATTGTTCAGTAATAAAGTGTTCTCTACGCATTTAATCGGCTTTCTATCTATATACGAACCCCCAGCTCGTAACACTATTATCGTGGATTTGAACGCGTCTGGGGCGCGAGTTTCGCTTCTAGTCTTCTCTTTTCTTATGGTAATACGGTATACGATACGGCTAAGTAGGTAGGTATATAATACAGTAATGTAACATTGAATCATCTTTTTATATTAATTTATTACCACACAAACTGGATAAACGCGTCATAATCTTTAAGAAATCATTGGTTATGTAGGTACGCAAGGCTACATATCATGCTGTAGATTTCCAGTGTAAGCTGACATCTCACAGTACTGAAAGCCTATACAATGCGAGGTCAACTTAAACTGGAAATGTGTAGCCGTGTGTACTGCTGTTGTTGATCGAACTGATCGAAGGTCATATCATAGCCACATGCATGATTGTGAGAACGTGGTGAGAACGTACTTAGGTAGGTCTCAACGGTTTCAATGGTGAGAACACGCATTGCTCACAACGGCGCCATCTCTTTAATATATAGATAAACGAACAACAGCTACTCTACGGCTACGTGTGTGATCTATATAACCATATATACATAATATACACACTACACTTAATTAGGTACTCGGGGATTTTTGTGACTCACTGTTCTGGTTCTTCCCCGCAATGATAGCGTCAATGTTGTATCACAATGATACCAGCTAATCAAAATCACCCTGAGGTATGGGAAAATGTTACTTGAGAAAAGAAAATTCTCATCAGATAAAAGAAATAAGTACCTACGAACAAAAGCTTTTACCGTTATAAAAAGTAATTACTAATTGACTTATTGGAAATCAGTCATTCGATATCATTACTAATTGAATTAATTCCACTTAATTATGTACAAATAAATTAAAAAACGATCATAAACAACATCGTGGAACAGCTAATGAGAAAAAATAGTGTGTAAATACATCACATTAAAAAATCTTTTTCTATAATGCTATTTAGTGAAACGAAAGTACTTCTAATAAAAATAAACTTAATGGTGTTTTCTATTTCTTTGGAGATAATGTAATGAATAGTTTTTTTATCAATACTGCTTTAATTAACTATTTTATTCGCTCTTGTAGTATAGTACTTACCTACCTATGAATCCTTCGCAGTAAAAATATGCAAATAACACACAAGATATTATGCATAAGAAAATTATGGATTGTCTGTTATTTCTGACTGTCATTCTTCTTCTTCGTGTCAGTGGTACGACTGATCTTTTGTCATTGTAGGTTCGTCTTTAGAAAATCTTTGTGCAATTAACTTTCTAGCATGAACGTAACTTGCGTTAGTTACGTTGTCAGTTTCAAGAAAAGTAGCAATTGAAGACTGATAAGTTTAACCTATGGACTAAACGTATGATCAAGGGATTCAAGATATATTCCATGTTACAAGCGTGCTGGACTTTTTTATAAACTATTTATTTATTTGAGGATTACCAACAAATTACACAGTCATTACAAACGACTTCACGAATAAAAAAACATTTTCAAAGAAAATTATCAACGACAGCTATTCGTTGCTATTTGCTGATACAATTTATAACATTAAAAACCGGCCAAGAGCATGTCGGGCCATGCTCAGTATTATAGGGTTCCTTAAGTAGGTGTTACAAACAAATCAAATCGAATATTAATCATGGCTATTTTAGTTTTTGCAATAGACGGCAGCATTGGCGACTCAGAGAGTGTTGTCAGTAGCCGCTAGATGGCGCTATACAGTGCCAAATGCAATAGACGGCACTTGACGGCAGCATTGGTGACTCAGAGAGTGTTGTTAGACGCCGCTAGATGGCGCCAAATTTAAGAAGTGTGTCTTCAACATAACACAAATTGACTTTATGTGATGATGACCTTTGAACTAGGACGTTTTAAGTATTTTTCAGTTTCCTCTCTATAACCCAAAAAATTATAATCACAATATGCTCGAAATAATTTTAAAAGAGAGTTTTTACAAAGGTCTATCAATGTGGAAGATTATAAGTTTCTACATTGCATAGTTTAGAAATGGCAAGGGCGGGGGGACACATTGCAAGCCACTTTGGCGAACTGTATTTCGCAGATGGTATACCTGATAAAAAAGTTATGTATGAAACATTACATTCATTTTAGTAGATCTATTCAATGATACACCATACAGCGAAAAAATAATTTTCATCCCCATTTCACATGTATGGGCGCCACCCCTAAAATACGTAACCATGATATTTTTATTCATTTAAAATTGAGATCTATATCTATTCTATTTTATAACAAAATTTCATTTACTTATGTTTATAACTGTTGAAGTTATTAAGCTGTAAAGGATTAGGACAGACGGACGGACATGACGAAACTATAAGGGTTCCTTGTAGGACTAAGGAACCATAAAAACCAGTCTGGTATGTGGGACGGGCTTTTAATGTTGTTAATTCTTAATATTATAATTTCTGTTTATTAACAACGATTTTGTCTAATAAATAATAACACTTTGAAGTATTTTATTGGAACTTTCAAGTGTTTTTCAATTAGGCTAGTTGACGTAAATTTGGAAAGATCGTTTTTGCTCCTCTTGTTAATAAGAAATAGAATAAGAAATTAGTAAAGGGTCTGAGTGCCTAACAATTATGTTAATAAGTGTTGATTCCTTGTTCACAAACTAAACTTCTTTTAAACTATCGCTCTCTTTTACTTATAGTAGATACAAGAAAGTATGGCAACCATTTCAGTGCTATCATATTAGTCGGAATTAAAAATTACATATAAGTTTAGTCGTGATTTCGGAACGTGCCGATTAAAAATACGAAGAAATGTAATACGTAAAGTAATTTGATAAAACTAAAATTGTTGCCATCCCTTTCTTCTATCTACTATTAGCAAAAAAGAGCGATGGTTCAAAATAAGTCAAGATTTTGAACAAGAAAATCAACACCAATATCATATATCAGAGAGAATGTGAGAGAATGTATGCGAGGGTGTCCACTGTTCGATGTTAAGGTCATATATGTAATTTTTCATATAAAATTTGTCATATATGTAAATTGTAATATCATCGTTATATCGTCTATTGTTTCTATGTTAATTAATGTAATTGGTTTTTGTACCGTGTTAATTAACTATAAGTAAATAAAAATAAAATAAAAAAAACATACTTACTTTTAATATTAAACTACGAAATTCATAAAATCTGACTGCACAACTGTCACTGAGCCATCAGCTGAGCTAGAATTGTTAAATTAAGTAATTTTCTCCGACTGAATAAATATCATGAGTGTGTTGGTAACTACCTTTTACATTTACCTATATTATAGATGGCGAAACGAGCTAAAGGCCCACCTGATGTTAAGCGCTACCTTTGCACATAACAACTGCAACTTACGTACCTATAACAATTGAATGGCATTCTAAGTTTTTCGTTTTGCTGCTTATTGCTTATTTTTGACGACCTCTGTGGTCTAGTGGTTCGAGTGTCGGACTGCTGATCACGAGGTCATGGGTTCGATTCCCACAGGACACAAATATTTGTGTGATGAACATAAGTGTTTGTGTTGGTCTGGGTGTTGTTTATGTATTATGAGTATGTATTTAGAAAAAAAAAGTATATAAGTATTATATCCATTGTCTAGTACCCATAGCACAAGCTCTGCTTAGTTTGGGACTAGATGGTACTGTGTAAAAATGTCCTAAAGATATTTTTTCATTTAATTTTTTTATTTATTCTAAAAAAATCAGTTACGGTTAAGGAGACGAGCATATTGTTATTTTTATAAATATTTATAGCCATGATGACTCCTAGAATTAACAATGAATAGAACTATAATAACTTCTCATTAAATGTATAGAACTATTGGGTCACAAGAAGGGAGCATAGATATAAATACTGACATAAATACTTCCAATAACATATTAACTCTCTTTTTGATAGTCACTTTTTGAAACTTGGCAGAGGTTGTTCTCTAGTACACTCTGTTTTTTCTTACTTTTCATATATAGTTAACAATCTTGGCATGTCTTTTTTAAGCAATTCGTCAATAATAATTATTAAAAGACATTATGTTAAAATTTTACACACTAAATAACATTTTTTTACTTAACTATATGTGCAGAACTAGTAATTATATTTTATCAGTAGTTATTTGATTAAAGAGACATGCCAAGATTGGAAAAAACATACTAGGTACATAAACAAACTAAATAGGAAAAATTAGGTTAACCATCTGGCAACATTCATGACACTGTCAAACGCAGATAAACATTCAATGTCGTTCGTTTCTTGTGTGCGCTACGACAGAATATATTTAATTAAAATGTTATAAGAATGTTTTAAAAAATATTTTAAAGAAAATAAGAGATTGATTTGTGACAAATCACGGTTTATACCTTGTTATTAATGTAAAGAGTTTAAGTGTATGGAATTGACTGCTGTTGAGTGAGCAATTACAATGTCTACGAGTGCAAGTAGTGACCACGACATGAGCGATTCATCGTGCTCCCCGATGCCTTACATCAGATATTCACCACATAGTTCTCCGTCGCAACAAGTGCCTCAGCTCGCGAGTGATCTCACTGAACTTACTTGTGCTGACAATAAACGTCAGTTTCTCAATAATGGTGAGTGCAATGTTTTCTTTTTTATAGGCACGACTGATAAAAGATAATTTCTTCCCAGAACTTCTCGTTGATTAAAGCTAGGTACTTTAAATTATACTGCGAAGTTACAAAATCGTTAAATCACCAATTATGTACCTATTTCTGTATTTGCTGTCTGCCACATTCTTTTATTTAGAGAACTTGAACTAAGTTGAGTTATTGGGTGTTCTCAACTATATTTAATTGGAAATCATAGAGGTTTAAAGTAAACCCATCTGTTCATGAGTCTTAATGTAAATTTAATATTTTCTGTTGTGTTGCTTTCTTACGGTTGTGTCAGCTTTGTACTATATGATTTTAAGCAGAACGATGTGGAATGCAGTTTGTTCATAAATTCTGAGATGTGTGTCATTACTGTCCATGTCTTGTCATGTGTGTGTAAATATATGTATGTAATGGTTCATTATTTACAGACACAATTTTTTGCAATAAGCTTATAAAAACAATGCATTCTAACCTACCTCAAATAATTTAATTGATAAGCTTAAAAGTGAATAATCCAAATAATTTTTATATTTGTCAATGATAATAATATGATTATTAATTACCTATAGAACCTTATTCTTAGCCGGAAATCACAAAAAAAATATCAGCTGATCCCTAATCCTAATCAACAAAATGTAGGGATCAACTCATATTTTTTCTCGATTTCACTCTTGGCTCATAGTAAAAGTTGTTCATAATTCTGAGGAAAAAAATGTGTAGTATAAACTAAGAATATGGTTGTATATTTTTATAAAATAGGTACTCTTAAAGGAAATAATTGTTTCCCACACAGATTGTTTCAGCAACTCCCACTTATCTCATCATGACGTAGAATACCTATACCTACTTCAAAATATACTGCTTGTAATAGTAATATACCTAACACAATATAAATTGTAGCTTTAAGTTATTATATATTTAAAACATTGAATACAAATTGATGTACAGGAAATGGTGTAATTTTCTGAAAATTTATAAGAGGGGTCTAAAATAAAACATACATGTTCATATTACGAATTATTTATGCAGACTAAAGCCGAAAAAAAATACAAATCCTATGTGTACTTGTGTGTTACACTTTCATAAGTATATGTAGGACCTATTTATCAATAGGTCTTATCTACATTGCACAGTCTGTTATTTTGCCTTAGTTGCGGCCATCCTTATTTTTTGAGGCTTTTAGAAAGATAATAACCAAACAAAACTTCTATTAAAACCCCCGTGGTTTTAAGTGTCATAGTTTTCAAAATATTTCGAAAATCGAGAAAAATCCATAGAAACCATAGAAACGTGTTTTAGGCTTTCATAATGAACATTTTACAATAAATGTTTCATGGCACGCTAGCCATTAACTTAATGCATCATTACATCTATTTTATCATAAAAAAATGCGTTCTCCTAGGTGTCAATTTTATTTTTTCCATGATTTCATAATAATTTTATTTATGGTCATTCTTAACATGGTCGCATTTTATTTTTGTGTGTAAATGTTTAGTACACTACTAAGTATAACCACAAAAAAAATAAGAAGCAACGAACACAGGAACTCGGAGATATTCATTTTTAAAGTTTTAATTTAGGGTTGTCAACTAATGTAGGCGCCTTTAACAAACGACCAATTTCGCTCGGAATAAATTTGCTTCTTCAATTATTATAATTTCCTATTACTATTTCTGAAGCATTATCCTTGGTCTAATCATGTCTTCACAAACACGATTTTATTAGATTCACCTGTAACTAACAAATCATGTAACAAATCTTGTTTATTATTCTTTTTTGTTTTGTAAGTGCATGCACTTACATCAAAATGAATCTTCGATGAAGGATATTATGTGGAATTGGGAAGGGGTCCGCCCTCGTTAGATAGAATGTCAAAACCCAATTTCCATACATAATATCTGGAGAAGCGGGGGTGAGGTGTCATGGAGCCGTCAAAGACCCATGGCACTGCTTTGCCTCAGCAGGTACTGACCCGTCCTGCTGGGGGATGTCCTTCTGGGCCCCGACCAGAGGACTTAATGCAAGGGGGGCATGAGGGCGCCAACCCTCATGCTGGTCAGCGAGTGGCAACTCCAACGACTAACAACGAAAGCACGAACACGGATCTGAAGAAATCACTCACGAAATTGGGAATTTATAAAATTTTGGTAGATAAGGCACATTTGCACGGGGTTCATAAAAGACCTTTGGATCTCAATTCAGAGGAACGATGCCTAATCGTGTTAAACGCTTTATATCCAAATGGAATTCCGAACAATATCGATAGCCAAAACAATGAATTTAATTACAATCTTTCAAATTTTTTAAGTAAATGTGGAACTTTATATTGCAGTAGTAAACGGAATTTCAAACGATTTTGTAATAAAAACAAACACTGGCTTTCCACTATTTTTGATATTGAAATACCAAAAGTGAATATCGAGGAAAGTCCTTTACCACAACAAAATATTATAGAATTGGATGAGGCACATTTTTTATTACAAAATAATCCTTCAACTTCGAGAAGTAGTAGCTATGCCTTACAAAAAACTTTAAGACCCCAAGAACTTGGAAGACCCGATACCTGAAACTTCTTTTGGCGCTCATTCCAGTTTCACATCAAATACACATTTATTACAAAGTAATCCTTCGACTTCGGGAACTAGTAGCTTTGACTAACCTTCAATAGATCCGAAACCTGAAACTAATTTTGATGCTTCATCCAGTTCCACATCTACATTTTATGAAAATTTAAGTGATCGCCAAAAGCGCCGTGCACGTAAAGATCTTTAGGAATCGCTTGACGGAGAACCTCATTCAAAACTAATTAAAGTTATGTCGAGAATAGTAACAGACGAAACCGGCGAAAAACTAAATAAAAGTTCTACTCAGGAGTTTGAGTTTATAATAAAGGAATGCTTGAAAAGTCCAACTCGGCCTAAAAAAATCGCAGGAACCATAAAGTCAAAATCGGAACCCAAACCCTATTCTCCTGATGAAGCTCTTTGTTTAATGATTGATATAAAACTATCAGTGGAGGACTATATCTACATGCAACAAGGTGCCAAATCTCGATGATTTAATATTTACCCTGCCTATTATAAGATACAAAAAGCTAAAAAACATTGTTATCTTGATGTTGAAATTGAAATATCAGAACGAGAAGCCAAAGTACCTTTAAATGATTTACTTATGCACACGTTTCGACGAATCATTGACTCTTGCGACCAAAGGGTTTCGGAATATTGCAATCAAAAACAGTTAGATACACTTCACTGCGTTTTTGAGGGTTCATGGGGTTTTGATGGTAGCACAGGACAGTCAACATATAAGCAAACGTTTTCTGATAAAATTGATGACGAACACTGCCTCTTTGCTACTACCTACATTCCGTTGCGCATAAAAAGTCTTGATGGTTTTGTCTTATGGTCAAACCCAAATCCACAATCTTTTAGATTTTGCCAACCAATAAAAATACAATACAGATCAGAATCAAAAGATCTGATTCTGGAAGAAAGGAACTGGGTAGAAGAAGAAATTGAAAATCTTTCACTAATTTATTCGGAAATTTTTGCTGGATATGTCGTTGTCGGAGATCCAAAATTATACCTCACCATAATTGACGGAAAAGTCTTTAATGTCATCACAAATACCAGCTCACAATTACGGTGTGCGTGTATTATTACCCATGATCCATTACCGCAAAGTTTTGCTGATATTCCTAATACTGAATTGGTAACAGACGCTTCTGATGATAATATACTCGTATTATCATCACAAGAAGTTTTGACAAACTCCGATGATGACTGCTAGGTTAGCGTCACGTATCGTTGTAGTCTTAGAGCATTGAGAACATTATAGTAATTGTTTTCAGACAACAGAAACCCAGAAAGAGACACAGAAAGACACCAGAAAGAGTTTACTCAAAGTTAGTTAAATACTTGGTAAATATCTGGCACTTTTATTTAATTTTTTTATTTATTCAATTGCGACAACCCTATTTCCATAGAAATTTCAAAAATATTTAGAAACTCTCTATCTTCGTATTCCTGCTATTGACGCATGTCATATTTTAGTGTATTATTGACAATAACATTACGCATATATTTAAATGAAAATAAGATGCGACCGTGATAAGAAAACATGAAAAAAAAATGTTTTGTGTTAATCGGTAAAAGTAAAAAATCTCCTAATATATCAAAGGTACGATGCCCCATTTTTTTATCTAAATATATATTATGCTGTTACTTTATTTAAAGGACTAACTAAATATGTATTACAACAATTTTCGAAAATAAAAATTAATTTTGTTTTTCTCACTTTTCAATGAAACCTTAATAACTTTATAATTATAAAAAAAAACACTATAGGTATTTCTGCCAAACCTTTATCGTTACTATAGCTATCGAATAAAAACATAAAATGGACATGGCCGCAACTAAGGCAAAATAACAGACTGTGCATTGGTATTGGTATATCGGGCCATTTACCGCAACTCCACGCTTGGAGTGTATATTATACTAATATTATAAAGAAGTATGTATCTATACTAATTTTATAAAGAAGAAACATTTGTTTGTTTGTTTGTTTTTAATCGATAAACTCTGAAACTACTGAACCAATTTTAATCATTATTTCACTATTAGAAAGCTACATTATCCAGAAGCTAGTATAGTATTTTAGTAAAAATTGCAAATAATAAAGAGCCGCTGGCAAAGTCTAGTACAGCGGTACTCTAAGTGTGTTCCGCGGAACCCTAGGGTTCCGCGATACCCCTGTAGAGGTTCCGCAAGAATTTAGAAAAAAAATACAAAACACCTCTCTCTGGTCACTGGTCGAACGTTTTGAATCCGCCCGCCGCGCGTATACTTGTGAGCGCGCAGTCCCTTTGATAAAAGCCGCCTCTGAATTAGACGCTATAGTTGTGAACAAGCGACTTTCGGCTCTATCTTCAAAAGCATAAAGTCGAGATTGTTTACAACGCATTTTTTTGTATTTTTATTTTTATTTCCGCTTTTTGTTTATCAAAGGCGCCGACTCGAGTATTTTTGAGAATGTTCGAGTTCGAGTCTAGGACTAAGTATAAAAGCGCTATTATATAAAAAAAGTCGCGCCTCGTCAGTCAGTTGACGATTAGCGTTCGGAGCGATAAGTTCGTACCTACCTACTTACAAGCTGGCTAGCCTGCTGCCTTCTTGTAAGTTCTACTGCCCGCTGTATTCTGATTGTATCAGTTTTGTACATTTCTTCTTTGGACTAAACTTTGTCTCATAAACGCAGTAACGATTGTGCATTATTTTGACCCTACCATCCTGACGTGTAACATTATTAATAAAGAAGAATGGAACGTTGGCTTAAAGGTGTTAAACGTGTTGCAACGACATCTTCTAATGACGCTGAATGTTCAAAAGCAGTACGCGCGGAGAATACAGCAATTACCGATCCAGACGATGATGCCACGACGTCAAGCTCCACGGTTTCAAAGACGAAAAAAAGGAAGTATGATGAATCATATATCAGTTTCGGATTTGTTGATTCCAACGGCTCACCTCTCTGCATGTTATGTAGTAAACTGCTTCCTAATAGTTCCATGGCACCTGCCAAATTACGCAGACATTTAGAAACTGTACACCCCGAGTCTAAAGACAAGAATAAAGAATTTTTTGTTCGTAAAAAAGAACAGTTATTGGAAAGTCAAAAAAATATGATGCATGTAACACAAACTATCAATGAAAAGGCCACGGAGGCATCATATTTAGTTAGCTATCGCATTGCACAAGCAGGTGAAGCGCACACTATCGCTGAGAATTTAATAAAGCCATGTGTGTTAGACATAACAAAATGTATGCTCGATGAAAAATCTGCAAAGCATCTTTCTACTGTACTGCTATCAAACGATACTGTTTCACGGCGAATCCATGATCTGGCAAGCTACGTCAAACAAGAACTAGTTGCACGTCTACAAAAAACACGATTCGCCTTGCAAATGGATGAGTCAACTGATGTCACTGGTCTGGCTATCTTGCTGGTTATCGTGAGATATCCATATGAACGTTCTTTTGAAGAAGACATGCTTATGTGTTCACCGCTGCCCACAAACACTACCGGGGAAGAATTTTTTTATAAAATAAACATATTTTTTAAAGAAAATAATCTTAGTTGGAACGATTGCATTGACATTTGTACAGATGGGGCCAAGGCGATGACAGGTAAAACAGCAGGAGCAGTATCACGAATAAAAAGTAAAGCGCCTAATTGTAGTTCCAGCCATTGTATTCTGCATAGACAAGCACTTGCGATGAAGCAAATGCCGTCAAATCTAAAATTAGTTATGGATGAAGCGGTAAAAATAATTAATTTTATCAAATCACGACCACTACAATCCCGATTGTTCTCATTATTGTGTGAAGATTATGGCAGCAAACATAAAACACTGCTGCTCCATACAGAAGTGCGATGGCTGTCTCGGGGTAAAACTTTAACAAGGCTATTTGAACTTAGAGCCGAGTTACAAATGTTTCTTTCAGCAGATACAGTTTCTTTTAATTTGAAAGACCGTTTGTATGATAAAACTTGGTTGTTCCGATTGTCTTTTATGGCGGATATCTTTCAAAAACTGAACGAATTGAATTTATCATTGCAAGGTAAACAGACAACAGTGTTCCAGGCCTATAACAAAATAACTGCCTTCAAAAGAAAATTAGATTTTTGGATTATTTGCGTTGGTAAGAGAGAAATAGAAAGCTTTACGTCACTCAGTGAGTTTGTTAGCGATAACGACTCGGAAATGTTTCAAGATGATGTGTTTGAAGAATTGGTCCAATATCTCACTTCGATGCGCGCATCTTTTGTAAAGTATTTTCCCGAAGAACATAATACAAAAATGAAGCTGAATTCATGGATTCATAATCCTTTTTTACCCAACTTGCAAAAGCCCGAAAGTATGTCAAACGAGATATATGAATCTCTTTTAGAAATGTCATCAGACACAAGTATGGAGTCACTGTTCAAAACGACGCCTCTCAACGATTTTTGGTGCAGAATCCGTGATGAATATCCAATGCTTGGCAGAATGGCTCTGAATATTCTTCTCCCGTTCCCAACAACATATTTGTGCGAAACAGGATTCTCAACCTATGCAGCCACGAAAACAAAATATCGCAATAGACTGGACGCCGAACCTGATATGAGACTTCAAATGTCTTCTATCAAACCTGATATCAACCAATTGATGAAAAATAAAAAACAGTTTCATACCTCCCATTAGTTAAGATTTTTTCATTTTTAATATCTTCTATTATTGTACTTGGCATGTGGTTAAAGTAAGTAATAATTAGTAACTGTTACATTGTACTTTTATTATGCTTATATAATAAAGAATACACTTTTAAAAACTATTGTTTTATTGTAGGGTTCCGTCAAGTATTTTGCTTGTCAAAAGGGTTCCGTGACCAAAAAAGTTTGAGAACCGCTGAGTCTAGTACAACATGTCATTGAAATAACTGAAAACCTCTTAAGGGGTCAATGTACTCATCAGTATGAACTACTTTTACTATGGGACCAAACCTGAAATTGTGAAAAAACAGACATTTTGTTCATTCATGTGAACAAAAATGTAGGGACACCTGATTTTTTTTCTCGATTTTAGGGTTGGTCCCTCAGTAAAAGTTGTTCATACTGATGAGTACAATGACCCCTTAAGAGGTTTTCAGTTATTTCAATAACACATTGTATAAATGTTCTAATTAACTTCTTTTTTTTATCCAGCCAACAAACCATCTCTACATATAACTGAACAACCTCAGAACCACTTCCGGTTTCGATATGTCAGTGAGATGGTCGGCACACATGGATGCCTTCTTGGCAAGTCGTATGGCGTTAACAAAACTAAGACTCATCCTACCGTTGAGGTGAGTACATTTTTAAACACATCAGGAAGGAAAATCCTAATGTTAGTGAGCATCAGAATTCAGAAGTAAATGATCTACATCTGTGGATACTAGTGTATAGTATTTGATATTTAATGTACCTCAAATTATCCACATACGCAGTAATCCGATTTTGAAATGGTTTGCTCCTTAGCCGTAATTGTAATATACATAATTGTCGACACCACATCGCTTCATACATTTTGTATAAAATCTAATGTCTTTACTTTACAGTTGCTCAATTACAATGGGAAGGCTCTAATCAGGTGTCGTTTGGCACAACACAACAACCCTGATGAGCACCCTCACAAGCTTCTTGAAGATGAACAGGACAGAGATATGAGTTACCTAGTGCCTGATCAGGGAAGCTACAAAGTTGGGTAAGTGTTAACTCCACTTTTATATGTATACAGTACAGTCGACCGCATGTCAATGGTAACAGTTTGACCTTGCCAGCGACTTTAATATGTAAGCAAGTAATTCAAGTGTTACCACTAACGTGCGGTCGACTGTATTAGCTGACAGGGTTGATAATAATCATGATTTTTTTGTTTATGACAGATTTTTTAACTTTTTATTTGTCTTTGAAGGATTTAAGCTAGATTTTTTTTATTTATTAACTGATAATATTCCAAATATTGTCTAAAAAATCCCAGTGGTTCTGAAGAAAAAACGATATAGTAAAGAAACTTTTTTTTCTTCAGATCTAGTTATTATTTTTTAAATGGTTTTCATAAATGAAAAACTTGGAGAAGACCTACTGTTCCTTATTTATTTAAAACTTGTTGTTATTCACCTATTATGTATGTTTTCACGAAAAGTTTTACTAGTATTAAAAAAAAACATAAGTAAATCTTACTATGACAGTAGTAATTAAGAACAGAAATGTAGGCAACAGTTCATTCAAACTTAAAAGTCTTTTTACTGGTCTAATAATCAGTTCCGAAAAATAAATTCAACATTTAATTCAAGCATCTTCTAACTCGATTTTCTTAATGACTATTTGTAGTCTGCTATTGCTATTTATTAAATATTCAGAAAAAATTAAAAAAAAACATTTATATATACACGGTGGGTTATGGGCAGAAAAAAGTTAAATTTCTAAATAGTTCTAATTAGAAATTAGAAGATTATATTTTATCATAAAAAGACACCCATCGAAGTGTATTACAACATGGATAAAATATATAACTTTTTTTGGTACTGAATAAATAGTGCGTAATGGAGCATTAAACTAGTTATTTTTAAGCGAATTTTTAGCGAACCTTATACAACGTGTTATTGAAATAACTGAAAACCTCTTAGGGGTCATTGTATTCATCAGTATGAACAACTTTTACTATAGGATTAAACCAGAAATCGCGAAAAAAATACAGCTGATCCCTACATTTATTTGTGTTCGCATAAATCGAAAAAAATTAGGGAGCAGCTGTTTTTTCTTTTCGATTTCAGTTTTGGTCCCATAGTAAAAGTTGTTCATACTGACTGTACTGTTGTTGTTGTACAATGACCCCTTAAGAGGTTTTCAGTTATTTTAATAACACGTTGTAGAATCTTCTTCTGTATGGATGCATCCTACTTGTGTACACTAACCTTAATGGAATCTTTATTCCTCCTAGACACTAACTAACTAACATAATACTGGAACACTTACGAAAAATCGCAACAAACACTTCGAGACTTCCGGAAATCTGAACAAAGTTTTCTATTGCGTCAGGTAGATCTATTTGGTCGCTTAAAATGTTATAGTTAAAGTGAATATGTGAAGTCATTGGAATATGTTATGTTTTTCGTTGTGCGCTCTTCTGAGCTTATGCATGAACTTCTGGTTATCCACGGGGCGATGGCCGTTTGACCTCCATAACATTCAAGACTACCTATTACTTATGTAAACAAGTAGTATACTGCCAGATTGGCCAGATCAGCCATTGATCCACTTGATATACCTACCTACCTTATATTGACGAGTATCGCTAGCGTAGTCATCGCTGAAGGTCAAATGTAAATATGACGTACATACATACAACGTGTTATTGAAATAACTGAAAACCTTTTAAGGTGTCAATGTTCACATCAGTATGAACAACTTTTACTACGGGACCAACCCTGAAATTGCAAAAAAGAAATCAGCTGATCCCTACATTTTGTCTTCTTAAGGGATCAATGTACTCATCAGTATGAACAACTTTTACTACGGGACCAACCCTGAAATTGCAAAAAAGAAATCATCTGATCCCTACATTTTGTCTTCTTAAGGGATCAATGTACTCATCAGTATGAACAACTTTTACTACAGAACCAACCCTGAAATTGCGAAAAAGAAATCAGCTGATCCCTACATTTTGTCTTCTTAAGGGGTCAATGTACTCACCAGTATGAACAACTTTTACTACGTGACCAACCCTGAAATTGCGAAAAAGAAATCAGCTGATCCCTACATTTTGTCTTCTTAAGGGGTCAATGTACTCACCAGTATGAACAACTTTTACTACGGGACCAACCCTGAAATTGCGAAAAAGAAATCAGCAGATCCCTACATTTTGTCTATTCATCTGAACAAATATGTAGGGGACAGCTGTTTTTTTTCGCGATTTCAGGGTTGGTCCTATGGTATAAGTTGTTAATACTAATGAGTACAATTATCAGTTATTTCAATAACACGTTGTATACCTATTTGCCTTTACTCCGATTAAGTTATTAAAGATAATGAATATTGTTAATGAAAGTGTACTTTTCCTAGGTTTGGCGGTATCGGCATTATACACACCGCTAAGAAAGATGTCGCCGCACTTCTTTTCAAGAAGTTCTCTGAAAGATGTAAAAATACGACTGTCAACCTTAAAGACGTAAGTGTGTTTTGCCTTTGAAGCTTATTTTAAAGAATGTATTGTTTACCTTTAAATACGACACCAAAATAGTCGGAACACCGCCCCGCTACTACTGCATGTAGTACCTACACAAACGAATTCATATTTATACTATAATTATGTACGGTTAGTATGCAGACTTGCGAATACTTTGGGAACTCAATCTATAACGGATGTGTGCGTAGGTATGTGTTTGGGCTATAATAATAGCGCATTGTTTTCAAAGCTCGTTGTTCCTGTAACAAATCCTTTGTTTACTGGTAGTCATTAGGATTTTTATAAACCAAGCCATTACAAGAGTGTGTTTAAACTTCTTTGGAATATAGATTGACAGCAAAGACCATACAGCCCAGTAGACGCCTAATGTTGAATATAATGCGTACAATAAATTCTACCACTAGCTGAACCTACTGCAATCCGATTGGCCCTACCAAGGCGGCTATTGGCTAATCACTTACGCGGTTTTGACGGCTCATGGAAGTGGTCGAAACTGATTTGAAGATTTCTAAGTGGTAAATAGTGGCGACCTACATAAATGAAATTTCATAGATGTGTTGCAGACATCGGTCGCCTAGTCGCCTGTTATGAGGCGTCTATGGGCTGTATAGTTGTTAATTGACAGAAAAAATGCCTTAATAATCATAATGGACCCTACACAATACATATTATGTTGAAGTATTCTAGTACCCATGGTATAATAAGATGTTTCACCAGGTATTCTCTTCCCGCAATGACAGCGCGATGCCTCCAAGCTACGTCACGACCAGTGCTGCCATTGATTGATATCTTCGGAGATTTTTGTTCATAATGAATATAAAATAAATTCCTATTTAGCCTAACTATTTGTTATCTCGTGTTATTCATCTAATCTACTACTATTATAAAATTGTTAAATGTCAGTTGTCTGTTTGTTTGTTTGTTTGTTCCAGCATCACTATAAAACTACTAGACCGATTTTGTTGAAAGGGTTTGTGACTAAAAACTTATGATTTGACTTAAAAACTGGTATGTATTTTACCTCGCTACGATGACGGGAACCGGTGATTTTTAATTATATTTTTCTACAACATTTTGCATACATTAAGGTGAATAAGGCGCTCATATCCAGCTGTCATTCGCACGCATGCGCTCTAGCGCGCGCCTCCATAGAGAAAATACGGCTGCTAAAGATATTGCATTAAAAACTTTTTGGTCGGGCCGAATTGTACAGAGTAGAAAAAAAAATCCTGTCGTATGTGGGTGGTGCCATCTTGGAAATGCAGTCTTTTGAGCCAACCGAAAATCAGAATCTTTCGACTTACAGACAAGGACCGGAAGCTACCTCTAAATTGCGATTTCTCAAATTTTTTGTATGAAAAGCAATAAAATTTAGAAGTACCTAAACGTTGTTATATTGTATCCATCTTAATATACGAATAAGCATAAAGTTATCTTGGTGTAACTAAAAAAATACTATTTTCAGTCTACAATTTTTAATTACCTTCTTCTTCAAGTATATTATCTTATCTTCTTAACTATTATAATCTTAACTATTATAAAATTGTTAACGTCTGTTTGTTTGTTTGTTTGTTCCAGCATCACGCTAAAACTACTGGACCGATTTTGATGTTTTTTTTTTTGTTTGAAAGCTGATGATCTGACTTAAAACTGGTATGGGTTTTGAGAAAGAAAGAAAAAAAGAAAAAATAATAATTCGTGGGTTGCGTACTCACCCGACAGATCGAAGCTTCTATGCATTTGCACGAGCGGATAGTAATGTACGATGGAGTGGAGTGGAGTGGAGTGGACAGGGGATGGGACTGGGGATGGGACTGGGGACGGGACAGGGGACGGGACTGGGGACGGGACTGGGGACGGGACAGTGGACGGGACAAGGAACGGAACATGGGACGGGAAATGGGACGGGATATGAGACGGGACATGGGACAGGACAGTGGGACGGCACATGGGACTGGACATAGGATGGGACATGGGAAATGCGACGGGACGATAGTGATAGAGTGAGATAGTGGGACAGTGGAACAGTAGGACAGTGGCAGTGGGGTAGTGGGGCAGCGGGGCAGTGGGCCAGTGGGGCAGTGGGATAGTGGGGCAGTGGGGCAGCGGGGCAGTTGGGCAGTGTGGTAGCAGTGCAGCTGGGCAGCGGGGCAGTGGGTTACCGGGACAGCGGGGCAGCGGGTCAGTGGAGCAGCGGGGCAGTGGGTTACCGGGGCAGCGGGGCGGCGTTGCAGCGGGGCAGTGGGTTACCGGGGCAGCGGGGTGGCGTTGCAGCGGGGCAGTGGGTTACCGGGGCAGCGGGGCCGTGGTATATTGGGGCAGTGGGGCAGCGGGGCATCGGGGCAGTGAGGCAGTGGGGTAGCGGGGCAGTGGGGCAGCGGGGCAGTCGTGCAGTGGGGTAGCGGAGCAGCGGGGCAGTGGAGCAGTGGGGTAGCGAGGCAGCGGGGCAGTGGGGTAGCGGGGCTGCGGGTCATTGGGGCAGTGGGGGACAGTTGGGCAGTGGTATAGTGGGGCAGTGGGGTAGCGGGGCAGTGGGGCAGCGGGGCCGTGGGGCAGCGGGGCAGCGGGGTAGTGGGGCAGTGGGGCAGTGGTGTAGCGGGGCAGTGGGGCAGAGGGGCAGCGGGGCAGTGGGGCATCGGGGCTGTGGGGCAGCGGGGCAGCGTGGCAGTGGGGAAGCGGGGCAGCGAGGCAGTGGGGCAGCGGGGCTGTGGGATAGTGGGGCAGTGGGGCAGCAGGGCAGCGGGACAGTGGGACAGTAGACTGGACTGGAATGGACTGGACTGGACTGACGTGGGTTAGCAGAATTTAACGCGAGCGGAGCCGCGGGTAAAAGCTAGTTAGTTAATAAAGGAAACTATATTAAATTACTAGTTAAAAAGTGATTCTTTATAGAAGAAACTAAATGAAAAACCGGCCAAGAGCATGTCGGGCCATGCTCAGTATTATAGGGTTCTTTAAGTAGGTGTAATTACAAACGAATCAAATCGAATATTAATCATGGCTATTTTAGTTTTTGCAATAATCGGCAGCATTCGCGACCCAGAGCGTGTTGTTAGTAGCGCCATCTAGCGATAAATTCAAGAAGCCAAATTTAAGAAGTGTCAAAGTTACTTTTTGTGATTTTAACAAATAGAAAGTAGCTAAAGGAGCATTATTTGCTATGATAATTTTTCTCTAAGGTCAATGACCTTTGAACTAGGACGTTTTAAGTATTTTTCAGTTTTCTCTCTATAACTCAAAAAATTATAATCACATTATACTCAAAATAATTTTAAAAGAGAGTTTTTACAAAGGTCTATCAATGTGGAAGATTATAAGTTTCTACGTTGCATAGTTTAGAAATGGCAGGGGGGGGGGACACATTGCAAGCCACTTTGGCGGGCTATATTTCGCAGATGGTACACCTGATAAAAAAGTGGTGTATGAAACATTACCTTCATTTTAGTAGACATATTCAATGATACCCCACACGAGGGGGTGCAGCGAAAAAAATGTATTCAACCCCATTTCACATGTATGGACGCCACCCCTAAAATACGTAAAAACTATTTTTTTATTATTTTAAAATTGAGATCTATATGTAGACTATTTTTTAACAAAATTTCATTTACTTATGTTTATAACTGTAGAAGTTATTAAGCTGTAAAGGATTAGGACAGATGGACGGACATGACGAAACTATAAGGGTTCCTTGTAGGACTTCGGAACCCTAAAAATGCATTTTGCTCAAGTTTTCAAGTTTCATTTTGCTTGACAAGTGTCACGCTAACAGCCCGCTATTGGCTCCACGGCCGATGACGTAGTACGGAGGCAATCACGTGACCAAGCTGTGAAGAGACTACCTGGTGTTATTATACCATGCTAGTACGGTCGACCGCACGTCGGTGGTAACACTTTGACATTAGCAGCATCTTTATTTCGTAAGCAGTAAGGGTGGTTTTCGAATTGAAGTGTTACCACTGTCATGCAGTTGACTGTACCTATGTCGTCCAATTTGCAGACGTAATAGTTTCGGCTGGATCAAGTAAGTTAGAAACTGTGTAGGTACCTACCTATGTGCGTTCTAGTACCTACGTCATGCATTTTTGTTTACTTGTTTATTTTACAACCACAAGAGTAGGTACCCATGACCAACTGTAGACAAGGGTTTTGGTTTTGTCTACGAAAGAATAGAGAAAATGGCAGATAAAGTACTATACAATGTCATTTTGTCTATTCTTCCGTAGACAAATATCTTGTCTACAGTGCTGTGGTCATGCTACGCGTGCAGGAAAGAGACTATTTGAATAGTGATGTCCCGACCTATACTGTCGAACGCCTTGGCGAAATTATTAAATCTAGTAATTCGTTTTTTTTCCACCAAGAATAACAAAAGTTTTTCTCCTTTTTGTTTTGCTTGCATTTGACCTGGCCACCATTTCATAATCATAAGTCAAACAAACATGCCTACTTGCCCTTCTTGAAATTAAAGACGAACTGTTTTGATAGGTGTTATAGATTCTACGTAAAGCATTACTCACTCATGCATGCAATAAAGGTGCCTTCCTTCGAATTACAGTGTAGTGTTGGGTAGCACAACTAAAAAAAGTGAGGATTGTGCGAGGCGCTCTTTTGATAACTGTGCCACCACACTGTGCTAGCACGATTGAGGCAAGGCTGCATCATGTACTGTATGTGCTAAGGTGCACTATGCACAGTAACGCATACTCACGTGTCACAGATAACTTATGCGTCCATTACAAGCACGCGACTCGCGAGTCATCGAAATCGTGGTACCTAGCACCTAGCACAATGTTATAAAACTTTTTAACAAAAAATAAAACCGACTTCAAAAACCTTAACTAAAAAGTAAAAAATAATCCTTGTATGTATTTCAAAATCTTAACATAAACCAAAATTTTGAAGGTGGCGCGTGACTGTCCCTTTGCGTCATGTAAATATAATGTACTGTCGAGCGCTTATATTATAGTAAAAAAACAGTTTATGCGAACATACATGAAAAACACGCGCCGCCTTCAAAATTTTGGTTTATGTTAAGATTTTGAAATACATACAAGGATTATTTTTTACTTTTTAGTTAAGGTTTTTGAAGTCGGTTTTATTTTTTGTTAAAAAGTTTTTATTTCATACTTTTTATTAGTTGAGAATTCACAGAAAAACGAAACTATTAGTAGATCATCTAGGTAAGCGAACGTAAATTAAACTGATTTATTGAAGCTGGTTATGATTATGGCATATAAGGGGGGGCCTTAATTGGGGGAGGCCTATGTCCAGTAGTGGACGTCTTTCGGCTGTAATGATGATGATGATGATGATGATTGAAGCTGGTTCAAAAACTACTCGACCTAAGTCAATAAAATTTATATGGGACCACCGTGCGGACTTCCTCTACCAAATAAAAAAACAACCACGCAAATCGGCCCATTAATCTCGGAGTAATCGGTGTACATGCATGAAAAAAAAAAAAAAAAAAAAAAAAAAAAAAAACCCGCCGAATACATAACCTCCTCCTTTTTTTGAAGTCGGTTAAAAATGAGTGAGAGACTCTTTTTGAACTAGTGAGTAGCTACAATCGTGCTAGCACACGTGGTGAGTCACCCAACACTATTACAGTGGCGGCGCGTAAGCGTAGTGTAGACACAGAGTAGTAGGTGGTAGTAGTAATCTGTCTGGCTGGTAGTGTTTTGTTCAGTAATCAGTTGTCTGCGTGGAGTGGGCGCGATCAGTTCGCGCTGTTGTGATACGCGCGCGTATTCACTTTGTTTGCTTTTTCATCATTTTTTTAAACAAAATTCTATTGAATGAAATTGAAAAAACATTAGTTAACTAGTGAATATAAACCTGTTTAGTTAATTTAGTTGTAATGTACTTTTGTCAGAATTGCGGTGAGTACCTACCTATGTTTATTTTGTTTTTTATTTTTATTTTTTAGCTTCAAGTGCAATGTGAGAACACGGCTAAAACTATAAATCTAAACATTGTTCGGTTGAAATTCAGCGCTCACGATACTGTGACCGGAAAAGAAATATGTGACCCGGTTTTCTCCGAACCCATTCATAATATGAGTAAGTTTTAAATGTTATTACTTTACACACCTATGTTGGCTCGTCGAGCCGTGGCCGTGGCTACCAGCGAGCTTAGGGCTGATTCCGCACAGCGATTTTTTATCGCAAAATCTGTAATACATGGAATCATATGCAGGTGTACGCACTGGCGATTAAAAATCGCGGTGGAAAAGTATCTCAGTGCGCGAATAAAAATCGCAGTGCGGTGTAGGCCTAATAAAAGCTGCCCTTGCCGTGGTGACTTTGTAAAAGTTGACCGTTACTTACACACAAAGAGAATATAACCACTACGTTTACTTACACACCGGGACCACTTCCAGAGAGTAGGTAACTACCAGGGTTGATTGATTTAATCAAGTGATTTTTTTATAAAAAATCAGTGATTTAAATCAAACTTGTTTTTTTTTCATAAAATTTCATTGATTTATTTATGTTATGGGACTAGAAAAGAATAATAAATAAATAAATATTTTTGGACATTTTTACACATCATCTAATACCAAACTAAGCAGAGCTTGTGGTATGGGTACTAGATAATGGATATAATACTTATATACTTTTTTTTTGTAAATACATACTTATAATACATAAGAAACGATCAGACCAACACAAACACTCATGCTCATCACACAAATATTTGTGTCCTGTGGGAATCGAACCCACGACGTCGTGATCAGCAGTCCGACACCCGAACCACTAGACCACAGAGGTCGTCAAATAGATCAGAAAAATTCATATTAAAAATTATACGGTTTTTATTTTTTACTGAATATTGAATAAAATGGCAAAAGCAAACTACAAATAGGTAGTCAAAAAAATCGAATTAGGAAATGCTTCAATTAGATGTTGAATTTACTTTTTGGAACTGATTTATAGACCAGTAAAGTTTTAGAAGTTAGAATGAACCGTTTCCTACATTTCTGTACTTAAGACGCTGACAACAGCCAAATACCCCAAATAGGCTTCTTTTAAAAACATTTTTAGCTGTATCTATTCAGTTCGTGGCAGTGAAAAAAATATATGTTAATCTTGATCGTATTTTCTGAAACTGTATTGTGCCCAAAACACGTTTTCTTGAAGGTTTCTCGATAGAAAAGAATTGTAAACTAACCTCTTAAAACATGCTTTAAAGCAAACAATCTCTATTATTTACTAAATATTATAAATAAAATTAAGAAAACATTTGAGAAAGACAATAATCTAAACATTTGTTGTTTCTGTTTTTCAAATAAGCTTTTAGTTTTTTATTAAAAAATAATATTGTTAATTTTCGTTCAAGTTGAGCGGCGTATCCGACGTCCCTCGGCTCGTTGCCTCTCTTTCAGTTCTGTACGAAACGACAGTGACCGCAGAGGTCTGATTTTTTAGGTGTTGTCAGCCTCTTAATTACTACTTCTTCTTCTTCTTCGTGTCGACACGAGCTACATAATGATAATAGCTCATGTCGTGGGGAAAAGATTAGCCAGTCAGCAAGTTGGTAGCGGGGCTGACTGCCCAGGGTGCGCCGGACGATCAATTAAATATCGTCACTCGTGGAGGCTCTTTTAATGCAATAATAATAAAAATAATAATTGTTGCCGATTGTTGTTACGGCCAATGGCTTAATAGCCAAGAGCCTCGATCTACATCTTAGGAGGCTCGCGTTGGGCAGCTGGGTCAAGGGCTTGATACAGAAAGCGGTACTCATGGATACGGCGCGTATCGTCAGGAAGTTCCTCTCTCTGAGGCCCTGACCACCGGTAGTCTGGACCCTGTTCCCGATGCCGGCGGGCTACTATTTTTTATATTTTTAAATGTTTTTTATAGAAATATTTAAAAATGTAAATAATATGTATATAAATAAATAAATAAAAAAAAATTAAATATTAATTTTTAATTACTACTGTCATGCTAAGATTTACTTATGTTTTTTTTTCATTTCTTACAAAGTTGAATACTAGTAACACTTTCCGTAAAAATATTCATAAATAAGTGAATAAGTAAGAGTTTTAAGTAGTAGGTAGGTCTTCTTCAAGTTTTGTTTTTAATCTTGACATAGATAGTAATTTTTGACATAAATATGGATGATTCTATGTCAGCAGATTAACATTTTCGAAAACCATTTAAAAAACCGGCCAAGTGTGAGTCGGACTCAAGCAGTAAGGGTTCCGTACCACCCATCGACCAACCCCATAGAAACTGATTTAATTTACGAGCGTTTATCAAAAGACATCAACGGACGTTAATTAGTGTGTGAAATTGTTAACATAATTTCTATTAATAATTATTATCGACGAATTACACTAAAAAGACACGCCAAGATTGTTTACTAAATAAGACAAGTAAAAAAATTTGAGATTATATTCTTCACTATCACTACATAAGTATTATAAATTAAAGTCACGCATCGTGCTGAGTTCGTGTTTATTCGGGCTAATCTCGGAAACAACTGTACTGATTTTCATACAGTTTTCACCAATAGAAAGAGGGATTATCTAAGAAGATCTTAACGATCTTATCTTTAAGAAGGCTTTAACTGCTACCCGTGCGAAGCTGGGGCGGGTCGCATGTTCGTAGATAAAACCCCTTCTCTAGGGGGGTCATGCTACGCCTGCTGACTACTGCTTGTCACTTGTCATACGAATAAAGTTAAATCACATCATCATTAATTAGTCATTACGGGTAGCCAAGAAGCCCGAAAGTCTGAAAACTTGTACAACCTTTGGTGATATCCTGTTATTGCCTAGCAGTAGGATCACGGAGGCCAATGACAATCGTTCCGCTAACAATACTTATTTCAGCCGAATCTGATGGCATTAGAAGTTGACCCCAACGTGGGTGGAAAAAGACTAGGCAGATAGATGATCTTACCCCGCAGTTTTTGGAAGGGTGATAAAGGACATTGCCCATTCTCTTAGGAGCTTAAGGCCCTCAATAAAATTGCTATGTCACGGCGGTTTTAGTCTTATTTTGTAGACCCAGAATTATCTTTTATTATTCTGCAAACGATTTTAATTTTTTCACCCTGGTTTAAGAGAATGCAAATTTTTCCAACTTCATAAATGATTGATAAGTACGCTCCGTGCATCGTTGGGCGATATAACTGAACACACCCATAAGGACATCCAGACATCATGTATGGTGTTGCAAGATATAATTATTTGTTAATCGATTTTGTACGTATTTTTTAAATAACATTGTATAAGCTTTTCAAGTTTTTGGGTGTATTCATTTATATCGATTTCAAAGTAATATTTCAGTTAATTTAAAATGATTATAACAATATTTACAATAAATGCATAGGTATTTTAAAGCAAAGAAACATCTTATTTTTCCGTACAAAAAAGGTTTCAAAAATATGATTTGCAATTTATTTTCATTTGACGTCATATGCGTGATTCTTTATTATTTTTAACCGATTTACGCATGCGAACCGAAATCTAAAGATATGAATTGTGGAATGAAAAAATAAGAAATCAATCAATTATGATAAGTCTAGTATAATAGCATCTGAAACACAGTAAAAGTGAATTTATAGAAGTATCTATATTTAGAATCGATTCTGATTATTTGTTGAAATAGTCTGATTTCTGACAACACTTGCGTTCGGTTTGAATGGAGGATATACTTACGATTCAGTTTAATACATATTTATTATGTTTTTAATGCTAGGGTGAAAGAAATGTTGATAAAGAACAAATAAACATAAAAAATAAGACATAATTTTTGAATAACATCTAGTTTTGACATGGTGCAAAAAATGGGCCGATCCGTGGGCAATGGGCATTGTCCTTTGATCTGTTGTCAAATCTAATGACAGCTCCTGTGATTGGAAATATTCACAACTAATCACAATACTTGACTTGGGATTTGACAGCCGAGTGCTTAGTGCGAGTTTGAAACTTCATTCGTAAATCAGTAGTTCTTCCTGGTTTCCGCCAGTGGTTTCCGCTACTGATTTATGAATGAAAGTCGACGTATTTGATAATGTAGGTATGGCGTAAGTTTCAAACTCGCTCTACTTAGACTGTAAATATTTGCGTGGACCAGCTTTTCAGAAACTGGAGCTAGTCTCGGGAAATCAAAAAACTACGCTGAGTCAAGTGTTTAATTAGACGATTACCTAGATATTTTTTGCCATTATATTCATCCAAAATACTCCTGCACCACAAATATCTATTTATATTTATCATAATCTTTACTGTGCAGTCAGCGTCAAAAATATCGGGGCGAACAGACTAGAAAATTATCTGAACAATTAAGTAAATTCAACTTTATCTCAATGGGATAAAATTCCTGTTAGAATAACAATTGGCGAGTACTGTGTTGTTCATTCTGAATCATCCGTTTCGTCATTGAGTTTAATTTTCATCGTTTTTCAGATTCTTTCGAACAGTCTGTCTGTACAATACCATTCTAATTATATCAGTTAATAAAAACAAAGAAAACAATCGTTTACACAAAATAATGTACAATGCACAATATTCCCGCCCTGGGCCCAAGTTACTTGGGGTCGACGCCATAATGATTTTCTCTTCAATTTCTCCTGTCAACCGTCACCATTGCATGACGTTTCGTTCAAATCATACGTCACAAAATCTATTCATGTTTGGTCTCCCTTTCCTCCTGGATCAATCAACACTCATTGTATGATATGATAATACATACTAATTGCTGCATAAAACTATGATAATATTTTCTTCGTTCATTTTACTTGTAGAGAGTGCAGCGACTAACGACTTGAAGATATGCCGTATCAGTCGATCCTCTGGGAGTGCTTCCGGCGGAGAAGATATCTTCATACTAGTGGAAAAAGTGAACAAAAGTAAGTTCTTTCTTTAACATATGTTTAGCTAAAACTTTTATAATATAGGCGTCACTAAATAGTAAGCAGTGGTAGCCTAGTGGTTGAGCGCTTGCCTTCCATGCAGGAGGGTGTGAGTTCGATCCCGGCCCGCACCTCTGACTTTTCGAATTCATGTGCGGATTTATATTCGATTATCACTTGCTTTAACGGTGAAGGAAAACATCGTGAGGAAACCTGCACACCTGAGAGTGCTCCATACAGTTCTCGATGGTGTGTGTAGTCCGCCAACCCGCACTAGGCCAGCGTGGTGGACTAAGGCCTTATCCTTCTCGTACTGAGAAGAGGCCCGTGCCCAGCAGTGGGACAGTAATGGGCTGGTTATAAATAGTATACTATCCGCTGAATGCGGGAAGCGCAGGACCGCTCGTTGTGGCCATACTTGGGGGAGCAGCAGCCGTGGTCCTCTTTCGGCTGAAATGTTGATTATGATGTTAGACATGTGGGTATATAGTCGCTATGATGCGATACTAAAAACCGGCCAAGAGCATGTCGGGCCATGCTCAGTATTATAGGGTTCCTTAAGTAGGTGTTACAAACAAATCAAATCGAATATTAATCACGGCTATTTTAGTTTTTGCAATAGACGGCAGCATTGGCGACTCAGAGAGTGATGTCAGTAGCCGCTAGATGGCGCTATACAGTGCCAAATGTAATACACGGCACTTGACGGCAGCATTGGCGACGCAGAGAGTGTTGTACGACGCCGCTAGATGGCGCCAAATTTAAGAAGTGTGTCGTCAACATAACACAAAGTTACATTTTGTGATTTTTTCAAATAGAAAGTAGCTAAAGGAGCATTATTTGCTATGATCATTTTTCTCTAAGGTCAATGACCTTTGAACTAGGACGTTTTAAGTATTTTTCAGTTTTCTGTCTATAACTCAAAAAATTATAATCACATTATACTCGAAATAATTTTAAAAGAGAGTTTTCACAAAGGTCTATCAATGTGGAAGATTATAAGTTTCTACGTTGCATAGTTTAGAAATGGCAGGGGGGGGGACACATTGCAAGCCACTTTGGCGGGCTATATTTCGCAGTTGGTACACCTGATAAAAAAGTGGTGTATGAAACATTACCTTCATTTTAGTAGAACTATTCAATGATATCCCACACGAGGGGGTGCAGCGAAAAAATTTTTTTTTTTCCCCATTTCACATGTATGGGTGCCACCCCTAAAGAACGTAAAAACTATTTTTTTATTCTTTTAAAATTGAGATCTATATGCAGACTATTTTTTAACAAAATTTCATTTACTTATGTTTATAACTGTAGAAGTTATTAAGCTGTAAAGGATTAGGACAGACGGACAGACGGACAGACGGACAGACGGATAGACGGACAGACGGACAGACGGACGGACATGACGAAACTATAAGGGTTCCTTGTAGGACTTCGGAACCCTAAAAAAACGCACAACTGCGAGAAAGGGGCACGTAATTTTGGCCCGCAACCTTTATCGCGGGTATGGCCTACGCCTAGTGCACAGGAGCGACCCTAGTGTGGGGCAATATTTTAAAACACACACACTAAGTTGCTCCTGTAACGTGGGTATGTTTTCAGACACAAATCTTGATATGCACAAACACCCAGAACGGGAACAGTAAAATTATCTGTAAGCCATACAAATACTTGTTCCGTGCGGGGAACGAACCCGCGACACGCTGCGCTGCAGTCAATCGCTCAACCAATGCGCCAATTGTGTCGTCACTACACTCTATTATTTCTTACTTGTCTTATTTAGTAACCAATCTTGGCATGTCTTTTTTATGCGAATCTGTAAATTATACTTCGATGTAGTTGTAGATAGAAAAAGTGCGAAAAATGGTCACTTTTGGCATTTTTTCGATCTACAACTACAGCGAACTATATTTAACAGAGTTAATAGTTTCTGATTAAACTACAGTATCTGTACTGCAATTGTTAAAAACGAATTTTCGATAAATGATGTATTCAGCGAGTATATTTGGGGCGCCACTTGGCTGCTACATTCCCCTTAACAATTTCATACACTAAATATTGTTTTTAACCTTATTACATGTGCAGAAATAGTAAATTATATTTTATCAGTAGTTATTTGAATAAAGAGACATGCCAAGTTTGTTTACTAAATAAGACAAGAGATAAAAAACAGACTTTACTACTCCTATCTGTACTATGACTTTTTTCGTATTCATAGTCATTATAAAGGCAGGATCGTAACGTAACGTAACACTACATTCGGAGCTCTCATTCTCACTCGCTGTACTGACTACTGTAAAGGTGGCCACTGACGATGCTTCCAAAAGTCCGAATAGCGTGGCCGCATCCCAAAATCTGTCCGTGAATGTTAAAAACGTATGTTATTTTTAAACAAGTCAAGCTGTTTAGGGTTCCGTAGTCCTACAAGGAACCCTTATAGTTTTGTCATGTCCGTCCGTCTGTCCTAATCCTTTACAGCTTAATAACTTCTACAGTTATAAAGACAAGTAAATGAAATTTTGTTAAAAAATAGAATAGATATAGATCTCAATTTTAAAAGAATAAAAATATCATGGTTACGTATTTTAGGGGTGGCGCCCATACATGTGAAATGGGGATGAAAATTATTTTTTCGCTGTACCCCCTCGTGTGGGGTATCATTGAATAGGTCTACTAAAATGAAGGTAATGTTTCATACATTACTTTTTTATCAGGTGTACCATCTGCGAAATATAGCCTGCCAAAGTGGCTTGCAATGTGTCCCCCCCCCTCTGCCATTTCTAAACTATGCAATTTAGAAACTAGAATAATCTTCCACATTGATAGACCTTTGTAAAAACTCTCTTTTAAAATTATTTCGAGCATATTGTGATTATAAATTTTCTAGTTATAGAGAGAAAACTGAAAAATACTTAAAACGTCCTAGTTCAAAGGTCATTGACCTAAGAGAAAAATGATCATAGGAAATAATGCTCCTTTAGCTACTTTCTATTTGAAAAAATCACAAAAAGTAACTTTGTGTTATGTTGACGACACACTTCTTAAATTTGGCGCCATCTAGCGGCGTCTAACAACACTCTCTGAGTCGCCAATGCTGCCGTCAAGTGCCGTCTATTGCATTTGGCACTGTATAGCGCCATCTAGCGGCTACTGACAACACTCTCTGAGTCGCCAATGCTGCCGTCTATTGCAAAAACTAAAATAGCCATGATTAATATTCGATTTGATTTGTTTGTAACACCTACTTAAGGAACCCTATAATACCTGAGCATGGCCCGACATGCTCTTGGCCGGGTTTTTTATTAGTATATGCGTGAACAAACAAAGTTTTACTTATGTTTATAACTGTAGAAGTTATTAAGCTGTAAAGGATTAGGACAGACGGACGGACATGACGAAACTATAAGGGTTCCTTGTAGGACTACGGAACCCTAAAAAAGGTTACACGTTACGCTACACATCCACACTAATATTATAATTATAAATGAAAACGTAACTTTGTCTGTCTGTTTGTTTGTTACCTATTCATGACTAAATCTCTGAACCGATCGTAATGAAATTTGGCAAAGCGGTACCTAGCCTAGGACCTGGAGAATATATAGGCTACTTTTTATCCCGGGAAGATAAACAGTTCCCGAGGAATGCGCCATAACGTCTTTCTGTGATAAACTGAATTACACGAGTGCGAAGCAGGCAGAAGCTAGGTCTGTCTACCTTAGGGGGTTTAGAAGTAAATATTTACTTGTTGATTTGATGATGATGAAGTCGTTTTTATCTGTGGCATTATTGCATTGTGTTTCTTACATTTGATTTCCTGTTAGGTTTTATAATGCTGTTAGGATTTAATTTTTAATCACGACATTATTCAATTTATTTTTAGAATCTATAAATTTATAATATTTGGTTATTGGTTGGTTATAATATCGTAATTCTAAATAAGTTTTCATAAAAGCTTATTATTGGTCTTTAATGAAAAAAAAACTGCTTATTCATAGTTCATAGTTATATATTATTTATTATTTGAGTATGGATTTGTGCCCGGTAAATGGCAATAGGCTCGCCCCCTATTACATGGGACTATAACATAACTGGCGAAATGTGGGTGTATTATACACCTCTGCCTAACCCTTCGGGGAAATACAGGCGTGTTGTTATGTTATGTTATGTGTGTTATTATAATTCTGTTGAATTTTTTTACAGCTATCACTTTTGATAGTAACTGTTGAAAAACTTGACATCATCACAGTTTATTAATTATTTCGTATATTTTCCTCAGAGAACATAATGATCCGATTCTTCGAGTTGGACGAAAATGGTGAAAGGGGCTGGACCGGTGGCGGCCAGTTTATGCAAAGCGATGTCCACCATCAATACGCAGTAGTATTTCGGTGAGTACCTACTTCTTTATTAAGAAGTTTAAAAAAAAACAAAAAAAAACTGCATGTTTGACTTTTTTAAGTTTTGCGCACTGTAATTAGAAGTGGCTTTGCTTCTGTGTACAACGTGTTATCGAAATAACTGAAAACCTCTTAAGGGGTCATTGTACTCATCGGTATGAACAAGTTTTTCTATGGGAACAAACCTGAAATCACAAAAAAAAACAACTGTTGCCTAAATTAGCGTTCACATAAATCGACAAAATGTAGGAAACACCAGCAGGTGTAGCATGACAAATGTAATCTAACAAGCGTTTTGTCTACGGAATAATAGACAAAATGACAGATAAAGTTCGATACAATGTAGTTTTGTCTATTCTTCCGTAGACTGTTTTTTCGCGATTTCATGTTTTGCCCCATAGTAAATGTTGTTCATACTGATAAGTACAATAACTCCTTAAGAGGTTTTCAGTTATTTCAATAACACGATGTATATAGATGCAAAAATAATACCACAGCACAGGTAAGTTATTGTTCAGATTGGTAAAAATCGTGTAAAACCCCATTTTGACATAAGTGCCATTGCCTGCATTCAATGTGATCGTTGTAGACAAATAAATTTACATTTTTTGTTAACAGGACGCCTCCTTATAAAAATCCAGAGACGCCTGTCGACGTTCGAGTCTTCATAGAATTGGTTCGCCCTTCAGATGGCCGCACTAGTGAACCGAAGGAGTTTAAATACAAAGCGAATCAAGCTTACAAACAGATTAAGAAGAGGAAGGTTGGATCAGCGTTTGGCTCTATTGACAGTTCATCTAGTAAGTCGTTAATATCTTGTCATCTTGTGCAGCTTGTCCCGCTCTGTCGAGCTCTTAATGAATTTAAATACTAATACTTTTTTCTAATTCATTAAGTTTTCAAGAGCCCGAAATTATAAACAATAGATTTTCTATTTTGTCTACTCTACGCTGCTTGAAGGGTTAAATTAATTTGAGAAATATTAAGAATAATTTTGTTACAGGCGGATCGTTTAAAAGTGGCTGTGACATTCCCATATCCGTTGTCAACCATGTAAGTTTTTTTACTTGATTTATTTCTTTTTTCCATAATGTTAGCCGCACAGACAAAAAAAATAGTTAGCCGTTAGGTCGCATTTGTAACTTACCGTGTGAGTTTCGAAAATCCTTACTTGGGCGTCAAAAACACTTTAGATATAAGTACCCATTTTGACAAACATGAAGTGGATTTTGCTATGAAATCATATTTGACACTTCAGATTTTATTTACGACTGCTTCAAATGTGAGATAACGAATCTCAAATCTAAACGTAACTTTATTTTTATGCAGCTGTAATATTTTATTTTTTAACACATTTTGAACTAAAAACTGAAAGTTGACTACAACTCCCAATAATATTAGTAGTAAAGCTAAGCCGTCACTACAAAAAATGCTCAAAATAACAAGTTCTACCATAACAACTCAACTGCCTCGTTGGTCTAGTGGTTGCAAGCGCGGCCGCTGAGCGTGAGGTCCTGGGTTCGATTCCCGGGTCGGGCAGTGTTATTGGGTTTTTTCATTAGGAAATTCTCAGTAGCAGCTCGGAGTCTGGATTTGTGCCCGGTCAATGGCAATAGGCTCGCCCCCTATTACATGGGACTATAACATAACTGGCGAAATGTGGGTGTACTATTACACCTCTGCCTACCCGTTCGGGGAAATACAGGCGTGATGTTATGTTATGTTGCTATGTTACCATAACAGGTATATGCATAATGTCTGTTTTTTCTCTCTTGTCTTATTTAGTAAACAATCTTGGCACGTCTCCTTATTGATCGAAGCACGTCTCTTTATTCAAATAACTAGTGATAAAATATAATTACTAGTACTGCACATGTAATTAGGTTAAAAAATGTTATTTTGTTTGTATAATTGTTAAAATATATATGTCTTTTAATAATTATTACTGACGAATTGCGTTAAAAAGACATGCTAAGATTGTTTACTAAATAATTAACAAAACCAAAAAACCCGACTGCGTATAAATATAACTGAAAAGATGTAAACAAGACTTGTGTAGGTACATGTAGGTATATGTGAAAGTATCAAATCAACACGCAGGCGGAGGCTACCTATGAACTACTTTATTTACCTAATTCATGACCAAAAACATACGCGACCGCCTGCGTGTTGATTTGATACTTTCACATATACCTATATGTACAGTCAACCAAACGGAATCATGACCCACCATAAGCTTAATTTTCTACAAACATTCTAATACAATTAGGTCGAGTTTCGCTCAAAGATATTTCCGTGGCAACAAACTTGTTATCAATTTTATTGTACAGTGACAGTTAGTTTCTTCTAATTTGATTGATATTCTTCTGGAATTAAAAGAGTTCGTATAGGTTCTTGAATAATAAAAAAAAAATAAAAAAATTATAGTTAAAGTATGCGGAATGACAGTTAATTCTAAATTCAAAAAATTATTCTAGCTTTATCAAAAACGTAACTTTTTATCCAATTATTAATCTATTGCATTTAATAACAAAGCTCAAAATTGCATAGACCTCTGACCCGTATTAACGCAGTTTCCTTAATATTCAAAATGTCCTAAGTGCAGCACGATGCTAATAAGAAGAAAATTTTACTGTTTTGACAATATCATACGAATTCTCGGCTGAGTGGGTCATGATTCCGATTTGTTGACTGTACCTGCACAAGTCTTGTTTACATCTTTTCAGTTACCTATATTTATACGCAGTCGGGTTTTTTGGTTTTATTAATTAACTTTTTTTTTTTTTTAGTTCTGTCATGTTTTATCGCGCTATTAATTACCCGACTGCGCCAGAAGGAGGGTTATGTTTTTCGAGTGATGTATGTATGTATATATATTTCTTTGGCACGCTCTGTGGCCTAAACGGCTTGATGGATTTGAGATTGAGAGGTGTCGTTAGATTCGTCTTAAACAGTGACACAGTGAGAGTGACACTGGGTACATCAAAATTTAAAAAATTTAAATGGCCGCTTTTTGGCGCCATATTACCTCTTCAAAAAATTTTGTTTTCCGTCAAAAACTATCGAGTGGGGTATCAAAATAAAGGGTTTTTTTTATAAATGCTTTACAAAAATATAAACAACTTATATGTTTAAATGTAATTTGGAATGAAAAATTCTAAAAACAATAAAATATTCAACGATAAAAATTAGTGATGCAACGAATACTACTTTTACGAATACGAATACGAATACCAATTATACTATTCGGCGAATACGAATACGAATACCTGATTCTACTATAGCTGCACGTAAAGACGTATTAGTCAAAGATCAACAGTTTAAAACGACTCTGCTCAATTTTAGTACCTACACAATTTCATGAAGCTCAGTTAATTTACAGAAAAGTGTCTAGGGATCAAGTACATTTTAGAGTATCGCCGCAATTGAGGATTATTACTTTAACTTTTTTGGACCATTGTTGATTCTTTTTAGTGAATTTCACTATTTGAATAAATGATTTTCTTAAAATTTTGATTACAAATAGAAAATCTTCCTATAAAAGTGTGTAATAGCGTTTATACAAAACCATTACAATTTCTGAATTGGAACTGAAAAAAATTTGCATCGATATGGAGCGACGATATAATTTGACACGAGAAGAGATGATGAAAGCCATCGGAATATTGCAAGCTGGTTCCAGGCAACGTACTGTGGCTGTCGCTCTTGGCACTACACAGAGCGTCATAAGCTGCCTCTGAAAACGCTATCGTATCACGGGCAGCATGGCCGAGCGACATGGACATCACCACTCGTAGACAGGACCGGTACATCCAAAATACTGTTTGATGGAATCGTACCATGACCGCCATGATGTTGGCTACGTGGCTCCACAGCTCTTCAGTCTTGCTGTCAAGCGACCAAACTATCCGAAATAGCTTACGTGAAATGGGTCTGTGTTCCCGAAGGCCGCTGAGAGTTCCACCTAGATAGCACCCCGCAATTGTAGGGCCCGGTTACAATGAAAGAAAGAAAGAAAAAAGAAATGGGCTCGCGAACATAGAAATTGGGAGGAAGAAGACTGGCGTTGTGTTTGCTTTTCCGATGAATCTCGTTTCGGTATGAGGCCGGATGCAAGACGTACTCGAGTTTGGAAGACCTCTGGACGTTAAGAACGTTTGAAATTTTGTTGGAATGTTCATTCATATGGAGGGTGGTTTGGGCCGGTATTTGGGTCGGTGGAAGAACCAATCTCATTTGGATCAGGGGCAACCTCCGAGGATTGTTTCAGACGTGATCATCCCTTTGCGAAGCACGTCCACACATGGCTAGAGTCGTAACACGCACTCTTGACGATTCTCGCCTCAACGTTCTGTCGTGGCCTGCTCAATCGCCAACACAACACACACACCTCAACCCAATTGAGCACGTATGGGATATGCTCCAAAGAAGAGCTCTGCCGAGTATGGATTCCGTGCACACCCCATAGCAATATTTTGACTAGTTATAAAGAACGTTGGCGGCCATTCCGCAGTGATTTTAGTGCACTTATTTTAAGCATGCCAAATCGCTGTGATTGTGTGATTCGTGTCAATAGTGGAAACACAGATTTTTATTTTCTTTATAATAAAAATTTAAAAAATTATTCATCATTTTTGCCTTTTTTGCCGTTTAATTGACGACATTAATTAAAGACTTTTAAGACTTGGGTTAATTTCCCACAATTTGCAAAAAAAATGAGTTTTTCTAAATTTTTATAAAATATAGGGATATTTTGATTATTTTGTTAACTTAAACATAGGAAATTAAAGTATGAAACCAGTCTGGAAGACTAGATTTGGTAAATATTATTTGGATAATTTTTTATAGTTAAAAATGTATGTACTTGATCCCTAGACACTTTTGATGTGCATCATGCTCACTCCTACCTACCCAGCTATGTAGTTTCACAAACAAAAACGAAAAGGTCGCCACAATTAGGTACTGACCATCTGTGAATGTAAACAAAAGATAAGAAAGTTTAATGTTTTTATGAATGCATCTTTGTGTCTTTTTTAACTCGGTTGCAACACTCGGAAGTCGCAACGCATTATCTGCATGGGATTTCTGTTTTTTTTTTACGAATGTCATGAAGGTATTCGGCGAATACGAATATTCGTTAATTTGATGATATTCGGCGAATACGAATATTCGTATTCGTATTCGTTGCATCACTAATAAAAATGAATTTGACTTTTAAAAAAAGACATTAATAGTATGATAAATAAAACATGACAAAACTAAAAAAAAAAAAAAATATTTAAAAAACAAAAAACCCGACTGCGTGTAAAAATAACAGAAAAGATATAAACAAGACTTATCAACACGCAGGCGGAGGCTACCTATGAACTATTATGTAATTCATGACCAAAAACATACGTAGCCTCCGACTGCGTGTTGATAAGTCTTGTTTATATCTTTTCTGTTATTTTTACACGTAGTCAAGTTTTTTGTTTTTTAAAATTAATTTTTTTATGTAATTCATTTTTTAACAATGAATATTTTGTTGTTTTTTAGCATTTCTCATTCCAAATTACATTTAAACATATTAGTTGTATATATTTTTGTATAGCATTTATAAAGCCCTTTATTTTGATACCCCACTCGATAGGTTCTGAGGGAAAAAAAATTTTTTTGAAGACTTAAAATGGCGCCAAAAAGCGGCCATTTTTTTTTTTTATAATTTTGATATACCCGGTGTTACTCTCACAATTAAGACGAATCTAACGACACATTTCAAGCTAAAATCCATCAAGCCGTTTAGGCTAGAGAGCGTGCCAAAGAAATATACATACATACATACATACACTCGAAAAACATAACCCTCCTTCTGGCGCAGTCGGGTAATAAGAAAACTAAGAAAAAACGAAAAAACAGAGTGTAGGTATGTTGGTACCTACTCTTTCTGTTGCCACCTCATCAGACATTGGTCTGAGGTTGGAACTTGTTTTTTTTTGGCCCAGAAACGTATGAAAATTGAATGATGTCCTTTCACTTGTAGGAATTCTCGAAAAAATATATTGTGTACGCCATCGGAATTTTATATCACGAATGTTTATAATTTTAGCAAAAAGAAGAGCTTATGGATCGTGATGTCGTCGTCCCGCCGCCGATGTTCATCTTACCTCAGGTTAGTATTATAAATATCATAAAATTGTTAATTGTTGTTGTTATGTTGTAATTGTTATGGCACCTATTATTAGTATGTTGCTGTGCCCTTACCGGGTTTCATATTGAAACCATATAAGTACCTTTTTTTTTTTTTTTTTTTTTTTTTTTGTTTTCGGGTGGAAATCCTCATGGATACCCTCCGTCTGGGGATGGCGGAGGGGTATGTCGGACTCTTACCGACTAAAACCACACGGTGGCCATCCTCTGCACAAAATAGAGGAGCTCCGGGAACTCCATTGGACCGCGCCGGTGCCCCTCTAGTGCTATGCCTTTGGCACGTCCCGGGAAAAACAATATTTTTCCCTACAGTAGCACGCGACCACCACGTACTGCTGTCTTCCCCAGGGTCGCTTAATAGACGCCTCGAGTCCCCCAACTCTAAGCGTCCACGATCCCGAAGGTCCCCTGCCAAATGTGGTAGCAGGGGATGCGGCCCTTCGCCCTATCTGGGCCTTGCACCAGGGCGGTTGCCTCCCCGGCGCCTCCTTCTCCGAGCGGGATCGGCCCTCTCCCGATCTCGTTCTGCGGCCTCCTTCTGAAGCATAACGTTCTCGCAGAAGGAAGCCATGGCCCTCCAAGCCGTCGGATCTGCCAGCATAGCCGACACTACTGCTGGCAGAGAAAGATCCTGCCCGATCCAGCTGACCAGGTCCCGCCGCTCGGAGCCCCACGCAGGGCACACCTCCAGCGTATGCTGTGCGGTGTCTTGGTCACACCCACAATGGTGGCAATTTGCCGTGGCTTCGCGTCCGATTCTATTCAGGTACTCACCGAAGCAACCGTGCCCGGTGAATACCTGAGTAAGTCGGTAGGTGACGCGCTCACTCCTCTGCAGCCAGGCCTCAAAGCACGGCAGGACAGCTTCGACCACTCGCTTCTGCGCATACTGCGGCCCTTCCAGCCGCTCGCGCCACGTCTCGAGCGCGTGTCGTCGCTCCTGCCGCCTCAGCATCTCAAACGCCCTCGCGGGGGCATTCCCACCGTTCTGGCGGATGGTACGAATCCGGTCGTAGACCCTCGCATCCATATCCGCCAAGATGTCTAACGGCGGAAAGCGTGCCAGGACAGTTGCCGCCTCAAAGGATACCGTTCGGTATCCTCGTGCGATCCGTATGGCCACTTTACGCTGCAGGCTGTTGAATTTAGCCTTTGAGCGCTGGACGCCTGACAGTCGGTGTGACCATACAGGCGCCCCATAAAGGGCCATAGACCGCACGACTCCCGCGTAGAGACGGCGAACTTCCTCCCGAGGTCCTCCAAGATTGGGCAGTAGTCTGTGCAGTGCACCAGCTACCCTCTCGATCCGGGGGACCAGGCGATTGAAATGCTCCCCAAAGGCCCAGCGACTGTCCAGGAAGAGGCCAAGGTACTTCATACATCGGCCCACCTGGACTTGCGCATCACCAACGCGAACCGTCGAGCAGGGTGGTTCCCTACCCCGTCGTAGGTTGTGAAACCATAGCGCCTCGGTTTTCTGGGGCGCTATTTGTAGCCCTAGCTCACGGATTTTGTCCACGACTTTTGCCACCCCGAGCTCAGCAAGCCGGATGGTCCCATCAAAAGTGTCTCCACCGGCCAGCACCAAAGTGTCGTCAGCGTAACAAACGACACTGACGCCAGCGGGGAGGTCGACACGCAGGACCGCGTCGTATGCAAGGTTCCACAAGAGCGGGCCGAGAACCGACCCCTGTGGAACCCCACAACTTATCCCTCTGCGATGAACACAACCATCCCTACCCACATAGCGAACGTGCCTGTCGCGAAGATAGGCCCCAACAATGCCTTGCAGGTATGGGGGCACACAATGGTGTACAAGTGCCCCCCTAATAGCGCCCCAGGGCAAGGAGTTAAAGGCGTTGACGATGTCAAGACTTATCGCCAACGCCACTCCACCCCGGGATACTGCCTGCTCCGACAGCGAGCGAACACGTAAGATCGCGTCCACTGTTGATCGCCGCTGCCGGAAGCCATACTGACTTTCGGCAAGGTCGGGACCGACCCGCGACAGGTGCTCAACGAGGCGTTCGGCAACTATTCTCTCGAATAGCTTGGATGCCTCATCGAGCAGGCATATGGGACGGTATGCAGAAGGCGAATCTGCGGCTCTGCCTTCCTTCTTTATAAGGACCAATCCGGCCTCCTTCCAACCGGAGGGGAACACGCTGTGACGGAGACAGCTTGTGAACAACCGCCTCAGCCTGTCCCCCAGAGCAGCCATAGCCAGCACCCAGGCTCGACCCGGAATACCGTCAGGTCCAGGTGCCGTGTTATGAGCCCTCAGGCGACTAACGGCCCGGTCCAGCTCCCCTTCTGTCACCTCCAAGTCCTCGGACCAATCCGGTGATGCAGTTGGGGGCACTGAAGGGCAGTCCCGGACTGCTGGGAATAGTGTATGGACAACTCTACCCAACAAGTCCGGTTCCAGGGTTTCCGTAAGTGGGGGGACCCACGGACGTAGCTTGCCAATGACTACCTTGTATGGTTTCCCCCACGGATCCCTGTTTAGGCCCTCCAGGAGTTCACTCCAGGACCGAACCCTGGCGTTCTCGATGGCGATTTGGAACGCCTTCGTAGCCGCCCGATATGCCGCATAATTGATGGCTATCTCTTCGGTTGTAGCTCGACGTCGTCGCCGGGTTCGTGTGTACCGGCGTCGAGACCTCAGACACGCCGCGCGAAGTTGCGCGAGTTCATCTGACCACCAGTACACTGACCGAGACCCACCGCGCCTGACCCGGGGCATTGAGGCATCACAAATTGCCGTCATGGCTTCCCGAAACCAGGCCGCTTCCGCCTCTGGATTGGGAAAGACCCCTTCAGAGTCTGTACTCTCCGACCATGCCGCGACGTAGGCAGCTGCGACGAGTAGATCTTGGTCTAACAGCTTGAGGGACCAACGCCGCGGCAAAATGTCATGATCTGGGCGGCTGGAGCGGTCTGGAGGATGGAAAGCCACCTCGAGAACGATGTGGCGGTGGTCAGATAGAGTGACCACTTCCTCCGCAACTCTCCATCCAGACACCATACGGGAAGCAAGAGGACTCGCCCACGACAAGTCGACGATCGACTCCCCCTGCCACCGGACGCATGTGGCCACGGACCCTTGATTAAGAAGGCGAAGATCCAGTCCAGCCGCCCAATCCTGCAACGTCTCTCCCCTGGGCCCGTCCCGGCGGTTTCCCCACACTCTTGAGTGAGCGTTAAAGTCACCCAGGACGAGCACCGGACGAGGTAAGCAAGTGTTACGGATGCAGCGTGCCACCCCGTCCAAGTATCCCTCGTAGTCGGCAAGGCAGATGTTGGGAGAGACGTAGCAACCCACTACAGCCAGAGGACCCCACTCCACAGCGATAAATCCCTGCCCCCTTTCGAGTAAAGTACAGGGAGGGCCACGCTCTGACCCATGAGTCCCACCCCAGTAGATGGCAACGGAGCCAGCAGTGTCACCGAACCAACGAGGATGATCCGGGACGTTGTAAGGTTCTGCAACCGCCGCTAAAGCAACCGACCACTCCGCCACAGTTTGCAGAAACAGATGCTGCGCGTTGCGGCAGTGGTTAAGGTTGCCCTGAATTACCTTTAAGGCTGGGAAGGCGAAGTTTCCATAGCCTCCTGAGGGGCACTGCTTGGTGCAGGCGACGGCGCAGAACCAGCCTTAACGGCCTGGCCCGGTTTACCCCTTCTTTTGCCTTTCGGGGCAGAGCATTTTTTGCTCCCCATCCTATGGGTGGTTGGCCGTCCGAGATCCGCGCAGAGCAAGCAACGGAGGATCTGCGCCGTGCACTCTTTCGCCTTGTGGCCAGACTCACCACAAGCGAAGCATCTTGTGCTACGGTCAGATTCACTTCGGCACTGGCGACTGACGTGCCCGAACTCGAAACATCGGTAGCACTGGAGTGGCCTTGCCTCCAATGCCTCGACCCTTGCTGTCGCCCAGCCGATGCGAACGCCCTTATTGGCTACCAGTTTCTTGGCCGTTGCCAGCGGGCAACGGACCCAGACAGTTCCCAGGGAGCGAGAAGAACGACGAATTTCGCCCACTCTCACATCCGTCTCAGGGCACCCGCCTGCCTCAGCAATAGCAGCTGCTACCTCCACGGGCAAGACGGCGTCGTCCAGGTCATATACCCTTACCTCGCTGGTCTTCAATGGACGTGCGATATGCACGTCCATGTCAGCCAAGACTTCCCGCATCCGTGACGCGAGACTGTCCGCTTTGGAACTGCAGTCACTGCCGGTGATTTGTAATAGCATACCACCCGTCATGGTCCGTTTTTGACGGACAGTCTCAATCCCTATGTCGGAAAGTTTTATGCGCTGCTTTGCTGCAGCCATAACTGTCGCATATGTTGCAGCAGAACCCTCCGGCACTGTAAGGGCAATTGCTGCTGACGCAGGTACAGCTGGCAACTTTCGAGCCCCTCCTTTTTTCCCTCCTTTCGCTTGCATCTGTTGCTGGGAGGTCCCTCCCGACGATGACAAGGCGGATGACCCAGGTGCAGCCACCGTTGTCCCCTTGGGTTGGGAAGGAGGAGACGCTTTCTTCCCTTTCTTGCCCGCTATTGTAGCCCAGGAGTGCGAATCAGAAGCTGATGTCGACGGCTGCGGTTCCTGACTAGGCACAGGGGGTAGTTCTTCCAGAGCAGGCTGCGTAGGCTTCGGCCCCTTCGTGTGCTTGCCCTTTCCCTTCCCTTTCTTTTTCTTTGCCGCCTCCATGGCAGAGTCTGTCTGTGCTCGAACAGCAGATTCCGACCCACTCTTCGCGGCGTCTGCAGCCAATGGTGGCCGAAGACGCTGCTCAGGAGGCAGCCTGCTCTCCAACGCCTCGAACCGAGCATTCAACATGCCCCCGACACGTAGCATGATGGGTTGCATCAGCTCCTCGAATGACGTTGAAGACAAACCACCCCCATTAAGATTCACTGCCTTGGGTGACGAGTCGGATTTTGATGTTGTTTGACTCTGATCGTCACTCTTCCGACGGAGGACGTCAAGTTCCTCCGTCAGTTTTTCAAGTCTTATTGAAAGGCTGGTGAGCTGCGAACGCAAGTCCGCGTTCTGTCTCTCCAGTCTTTCAACATCAGCGGTGGCAGAGGTGCGCTGCACAATCTCTTCTACCGCCGCCTGTACCGTCCGTGCCGCTACCCGAAGGCTATGGGCATAACTGCCTTTAAGGTTACGGGAATTATCCGCAACCTGCTCCACCACCAGAACATTCTCTTTTATGCAAGCACCGAGATCAAGTGTTGGCTGCACCTGCATTCGTTTCGCCAGTTCCTCAGGTTCTGGCAAACCAACCTTATTTTGAGCGCTGGTAGGAGACCCTGCAGACTCCAGGTTTTCTCCCGCACTCATAGAACTGTTCTGGGTCGACTTCCTTTTCGGTCCAGGCAGTTCCCCACTTTTTATTGGCCGTGTACGCTTACGTGCGCGTGTCGCAGCCGACGCTGATGACGTTTGAGAGGTGAAAGATATTTGCGAGCAATCAGACTCACAACTATCGTCAACCAGCCCGCCTCCTAAAGGGGTAGGCGGTCGCGTAAAGCGTTCACGCGACCGGTTCAGCCTGACCACCGACGCCCCAGTCGCCCGAGATTGCTCTGCAACCTCCTCAGTATTTTCGGTAACTGAGTCATTAGACCCAGCACCAACCACCACTTCATTTTTTGATTTATTTGGTATCATAATAGTTCCCACGAGTATGGGGGAAATATTAGGTCCACCCGGGCAGTGCCCCCTGTACCCGAGTAAGCGTAAGGTGTAACCCAAACAGGGGGTCCGCTGGTACCCTGGAGGGAGCGCGCTAGCGACTGATGCACTTGTCAGTGCTACCCTTCAGCCATTCATACCTTCATCACGCGCCAGAACTTAGTATTAGGGGTGATTTATTATAGAGGTTTTCTTCCTCGCGGTCCGGGCGATTAAGCCAAGACCCTCGGTCCTGAAACTGAGTCGTGAGACGTAACCACGACACTCAGTACGACATCAGGATTACGATTTTGCGACGGTGGCATAAAGCCTAGTTGCCCCGTTCTTCGCACGCGCGACTTAACGAGGCCCGCCCCATTCATTTGCTCCTCGAAATTTACGAGGAGCAAAGCGCAGTCCACACCCGATTTAACGAACGGTCCGCCCCTCCTGTCAGTCCTCATTGGACTCCGTCACGTACCCCTCTTGGTCTGGTCTCTCACTGTGGACCTGACCGGCATGAGTAGCTCTACCGGCATGGCTCCAAAGATCACTGAGACACGCAAGCCCCACCACGACGACAACGTGGGGATACAGTTGGTGGGGACCATATAAGTACCTACAGGACTTCTAAATGTAACACTTATTATGTAATCTCTGTTTTTTCTTACTTGCCTTATTTAGTAAACAATCTTGGCATGTCTTTTTAATGCAATTCGTTAATAATAATTATCAAAAGACATTTCGTTAACAATTTCACACAATAAAAACTTTTTTTTTTGACGTCCTCTGTGGTCTAGTGGTTCGAGTGTCGGACTGCTGATCACGAGGTCGTGTAACCTAGTTACATGTGCAGAACTAGTAATGACATTTTATCAGTAGTTATTTGGATAAAGAGACATGTCAAGATTGTTTACTAAAAAAGACAAGAGAGAAAAAACAGAATATACACACTACACATGAATGCAATAAAAAGTTTGAGTTTGCCTACTATGTCGTATTACTGTAAAACGTTTCAGAAAATGTGTCGATATGTCACGTACTGACAATATTTCTATACTTTGAAAAAACACCATACTGAATTAAAGACTACACTTTAAAAATAAATTACTTCCCGTTCTTCCATATAACAGCAGTTCAGAGAAAAAGGTAAAAAAATTAAAAATGTGCAATCACAATAAGCAACACAGTCCATTTGCCTGGTTATAGTTTATGACACCTTAAGAAAGACCTTTTAACTTTTAAAACGAAGAGATATTGTTTGAAAGGGGTTGTAAAAAAATGTCCAAGACATGAGGAAAGGATAGAGATGGGTAATCACCCGGGTTATAACCCGCGAGTGGGTTAAAACCCAGTTATCACCCATTTCATTCCACCCATTGAGTGTTTTGAGCGGGTGGAAACTAATTCCTTTAGATTTCGATTTTTACCCGACTGCGCCAGAAGGAGGGTTATGTTTTTCGAGTGTATATATGTCTGTATGTAAGTATGTATGGATGTTTGTATGTATGTATATTTCTTTGACACGCTCTGTAGCCTAAACGGCTTGATGGATTTTAGCTTGAAAGGTGTCGTTAGATTCGTCTTAATTGTGAGAGGGACACTGGGTATATCAAAATTATAAAAATTAAAATGGCCGCTTTTTGGCGCAATATTATGTCCACCAACCTCTTCAATTCTTCCCGGGTCACTTCGGGCACTTCGTCGTTGTCATCCGCGTTAGACACCATGAGGAACCATCGGTGGAGGGGTGTGCTCCGCTCTTGAAGGGAACAGAGCGCTCACCACGCCCTCCAAAAGCTCAGGCCGGAGAGTCTGTGACAGTGGGGGGGCCACGGGCGAAGTTTGCCCCGTACCATAAGGTATGGACGTCCCCACGGACTGCCGTCCAGAGCCACCCGCATGGCATTATATCCCGCGACTTTAGCCTCCGATATGGCCACCTGAAGAGCCACCTTCGCTACTCTGTACCCTTCGTACAGCTCCTCTTCAACTGCTGGGGATGCTTCCCGAACCTGGTGTACCGGCGTCGCTCGGCAACACACGCAACTCGTAGTCGCGCTATGTCCGAGGACCACCAGTACATCTGGTGCCTTACAGTACCGGGAACAATTTAGAATTTCATCATATTTCAGAATCAAGTGACCAAATTGCCAACTACTACTTTGTAATTCTTTCAATAAATAATTAATGGCCCTGATTTTGAAAGCACACTTTTATTTTTTGCTAGCTGAATGTGATTACTAATATCTCAGTGTTAAAATACTTACTTTAATTGTCTTTTATTACAATACTCATTTTCACCCATGAAAATAGGTGATAATGGGTTATAATCGGGTTAAAACCCAAATCACCCGGTTTTAACCTAAATGGAATGAATGGGTTATTACCCATTACCCATCTCTAGGAAAGGACAGTAAGGGTATTCATTTTGGGACCAATTCTGCGAGAGTCCATTCGAAAAAAAAAAAAAAAAAGTTGCGTGGGAAGATGGTGACAAGCTGATTGTTAACTTTGTATTTCATTTCAACTTATTTAGAAAGTTTTGACGTCACTTCTCCATAGTTTTTTCTATCTATACAACGTGTTATTGAAATAAATGAAAACCTCTTAAGGGGTAATTGTACTCATCAGTATGAACAACTTCTACTACGAGACCAAACCTGAAATCGCGAAAAAATAATCAGCCGTTCCCTACATTTGTGTTCACATAAATAGACAAAATGTAGGAAAAAGCTGTTTTTTTTTTCGCGATTTCACGGTCCATCCCATAGTAAAAGTTGTCCATACCGCCATACTGATGAGTACAATGACTCCTTATGAGGTTTTAAGTTATTTCAATAACACGTCGTATACTACACCATGAAAACGATAATCATTACATGCTTACACACTAAAATTGTTTCACAGTAATTTTTTTAAAATCAAGAATGCTATCGAGAGATTGTATGATCACACATGTTCTATGCAAATAAACTATTTTGATTTGATTTATAGTTTACTCTCTGTCTCTGAATTCTGAGCCTGTGCTGGTGGTGCTGGCTCTTATGATAATCGTATGGTTATTATGGCTTATAATTTTTTTTTTTTTTTTCAACAGGTGCAAGACCCAACGTCACCCAACCATTGCGATCTGGGAAGCGCCTTGTACTCTGCTCCTGGCTCTGATGCCAGTCAGTCTCCGATGTCAAGCCACTCTCCAATGTCCGGCCCCATGTGGGGCGAGGCCCAAACAGTGATACCAAATGAGCCATCCATCGTCGACTTGAAGTTGGACTCGGCAGATTTTCGCTTTGACGATCAGATGACAAATAATGAACCCGGAAACGAGATCCCACAAGATTTTATTAATACAAAACTTTGGGGTGGTAAGTTGACTCTTTAATAAAATCATTATTACAATAATAACTAGTAGTATCAGAGCTCCTTGTATGAAAAAGCTCGTCCGGGGAAGTACTATCACCTTACCTATAAATTGCTGCTTAACAGTAATTCTTGCATTGCCATGTTCCGGTGTGAAAGGTACGGGAGTTGAGAGTAACCGGTTCATCAGGTTCATCAAAATTCAACACAGGAAAATGCCACGGGGAAGTCAAGTTTGTGCCACAACCAAATGTAGTTCATGAATTGTCAGTTTTTAGGGTTCTGTAGTTCCTACAAGGAATATTATAGTTTCGTCATGTCCGCCCGTTGGTCCTAAACCTTTACAACTTAATAACTTCTACAGCAAAGACTTATAGTTCTTTGTAAGTCTTTGTTCTACAGTTATAAATTTAATACATGTTATTATGCTCAATAATAGTTTAGATATAGATCTAAATTTTAAAAGAATAAAAAACGGCCAAGTTTGAGTCGAACTCACGCAGTAAGGGTTCCGTACCACCCATGGACCTGATACCCCATAGAAACTGATTTAATTTACGAGAGTTTATCAAAAGACATCAACGAACGTATGTGAAATGTGAATGTTTACATCTCTTTCTTACGTAGGTACCACCACATATGTCTACGTTTGCCATGTTTATAGTATTTGTTGCATAACTACATAGTATGCACTATAATCAGACCAAGTTTGACGCTGGTATGTATATATATTACCGTTTTGAAGATAGAGCAGGAACAAAAACGTTTAAAAAAACATGTTTTTCGAGGTTTGTTGTATTTAGACACTTTTTTTTGTATTTGTCGTGATGGACGCCATGGCTATAGTATTATATTATCTGTGACCATAGTAACACATATTCTGTGAAAATTTCAACTAGTTATCTATTACCGTTACAAAGATACAGCCCTGTGACAGACAGACGGACGGACGAACAGCGTAGCAAGAGTAATAGGGTCCCGTTAGCACCCTTTGGGTACGGTACCCTAAAAAATCGTAAAAATGTATTTTAGGGGTGGCGCCCAGCGCCCATACATGTGAAATGAGGATAAAAACTTTTTTCGCTGCACCCTCTCATTTATGATATGCATAAGCATAGCCCTTCAATGCGAAAATCTAACATAGTCCATACTTCGAATTAGTTATTTTTTTCTAACTAAACCTCAAAATATTAAAAACTAAAAAGTGCAAATTGCTGGTATGATGGTATCCATCTAAAAATCAAATAGTTATACGGAATGAGCATTTTATTCTCTTTCGAATACACTGGGTTTATTTGTACGACATCGACTTTTGATGGGTAGACTATGCTCCATACATTGCACATTGAGCATTTTGCATTGAGCCAATGCTCAAAAAAAATCAAATACAAAAAAACAAAAGGGCAATCCCTTTATGAAGATCTTTGAATTCTTGCAAGAGCTACAGCTAAAAAAGTAGTTTTTTAACATGTTAACAACAGGAATAAGAATGACGAATGAGTGAAAATAACATTAACATTTGTTACGTTTCCCTATCAAAAATGCTTTGAAGAGTTGATTTAATTATTACCCTGCGACATTTTGTACTTATTCCCATTTGGGTTCGTGGAATTCGCTGCATATTCGAAAGATCAAACGATCTTTGAATAAAAATCCTATACATATAATAATAGCATTTTTTTTACAGAATATTTGAAAAGTTGCGGTGAAAGCCTTCCCGAGGAAGTAAGTTTACACTAGTATTTTAATTAATTAAGTTAAATACACGCATTTCTGATAATTAAATTATAGTAGTTTATGAAACTGTTGCATAATAGGGGTTATTAAAACACGAGTGTGAGTTTAAAAACCGAGCCGTAGGCGAGGTTTTTAATAGTATCACACGAGTGTTTTAATACCTAATTATGTCAGTTTCATACACTATTTTATCTACACTCATACAATTTTAAATAAAATACCAAAGTCAAAATCTTGGTAACATTGTCGTTGTTTTTCTTGATTTCTCTGGTAAAACATTGTTCGTAATTTACGTTGCTGCATCCAGAAATTCAGGCGGGGTCATATTCTCCTCAGTTCAGTATCACTGCTGTAGTCAGATATTTTTGCCCAGAATAAAACTTTCGACATACAAAACCATAATAATAACGTAAACAATAACAATAAATTTACAAGTTAGGGTGACCAAATCCAGTAGGCCGTGGCGCGCGGCCGCGCACGCGCGCTGGTGCGCGCCTTCACAGATAATAAAATATGGTCTGGCGAAAACATTATAATCGGAACTAATTTTCTATCCTTGTCAGGATTCCGTCAATCTCTGTTTTATCATACAAAAAATATGCCTGTAAACACTTAAATATAATTAAAAGCAATATGACAATCAAAAGTTCTGCCAAAAACGCGATTTTAAACGATAAAAATTTTCAATGTATGACAAGTGGCGCCACCCTGAATTTTGTGTATTCATTGGTGCCAAACTGCACGACTGCTAAAAAAAAGTTTGAAAACTCCTTGGTTAGGTCGAAGTGGCATTAAAAACTTCTTAGTTGGGCTGAAGTGTGCGGTTATGGAAAAAAAAAAAAATTACCGCATTGTTTTGTTCAGCAAACTGTATCGTAATGAAACTTTTTAAATTCATTACAGGTGCATGTGCGTAAAGTATGTCATTATGACATTACTTTCGAGTTCATAATTCAAATTTTACGATACGAGTGTAGATAAAATTGTTTTTTTTCCGTTTCCTCAGAACAGCATGGAGTTCATTCGCTCGATGTTGGTCGCGGATTCGGGACGGCCAAAGGTTTGTAACAAACTGTTTAACTGTTCATGCATGTTATTTTTTATGCAACTAGTCATTTACACAGGCACACTTTTTTCACTTATTTCATGCAACAATTTGATTTCATAATCATATAGTCTTAGACCAACAAAAAACTTGTTTTTGTTGGTCTGTGCATATAGTGAAGTGTTTTGTGTATTTTTTTTTGTAATTTTTTGTTATTTATTTATTACATGTTTTATCTATAGTACACCGCCAACTGCCCGTTATATTTTCTTGTACAGTCGAGGAATGAAAAGGTTCGTCACATTAAGGTATATTTTCGCTTGTACTGGCAGATAACAATAGTGACAGTACGTACACCCGACTAATTATCTCTCGTTCGGAGTTTGAAAAGGTAACATGTACTCGCGATACGTTTAAAATAATTAATTTGAAAATTGACGAACCTTTTCGTTCCTCGACTGTACATTTCAATACCAACCAATGGTTGTAGGTAAGAAATTGCTTTAAAGCGATAAGACCGCTAACACAGACCGCCAATTGTTAGTAATGTGCTGTGCCCATGTTTGTTATAACTTTATTTTTATTTATATGGTGTGCAAAAAATAAAGTATATTATTATTTGTGGCTGCCTTATTAGTTAATTTTATTTATGTGAATTTAATTTTCAGCAAGAGAACGTGCCTCGTATCCAAGAAGACAAAGGACGCTTGATGTACGCGAGCACACAAAGTGAAATCAAAAAGCCAAAGACCGAATATCCTGCATTTTACAAAACAGAAGATGGCGTCGAAGTAAAAAAGGTCGAGAGTTTTTACTTTCGTGACACGGAAGAGTAAAGAAGTATTGCAATAAAAAAAATATTTTGGTTGTATGTCACTTGTAGTTGTAGATACCAAAAACATTATATTTGACGTCTCCGCAAAAAATCATTATTATAACACGAACTTTTTATTCTCTTTTTAAAAATACAGTTTTTTTTTAAATCACATCATGTAATTGTGTGTCACATGTCATAAAAAATTTAAGAGAATCTTTGAATATGAAAACGTTTCAAATTACCACTTCTTAGAAATTCGAAGTAAAATTATTTCGTTCAACTTAAACTAAATGCATTTGACACGCAAAACTGACTAAGAATTTATAAAAGGAAGAAAAATAAAAAATAAAATTCAAGGTTCGGCTATCATCATCTTCCTGCCCTGGTCCCAAATTACTTGGGGTCGGCGCAATACGTTTTCTTCCATTTTTGTCTATCAGCCGTCATCCCATCATTTGTTTACTCACTTTTCATCCATATCCTATGCAAACTTAAAAAGATTAAATAGATATCGATCCCACTCTTTAGCAACGAAGACGGTGTACAAAGACAAATATTCCTGTTTTTGGTCTCTATAATTATGACGTACAATTTATTTTCATTAAAATGTAAATTTTATATTATTTTGAAAATTAATAAACGTTACTTCATTACTCCTTCGTTGCTCGTAAGTGAAAAATCTTCACCTTTAAAACTAAAACTCCTACAATCCTGTACCTCTTTTTCCCGTCCAACAACGTGTTTGGTAGGTAACCCCGAAAAAGTACCTAACTGTTTCCATACTATAGGAATCGATATACAGAGTGGAAAAAATCAGACTCCCTTGGGAAGCAAAGTACTTACTATTTCAGATATCTAAATTAAAAGAAGTTTCGTTTCATTTTTCGAAGTAATGAAAATTGAAAAGACTACGGCCATTTAAAAATATCATTTGTTGTTTTAAAAATAAAGTTTCAAATATTACACTTTCATTTGGGGTGGCGCTCGTTTATTCCAACCTGTACCATAGCCTGTACATAATATAATCCAGATGCCTATCAAAATCCTTTAAAATCGATTCGCAATAACAACATAATTTTTTTACTTTATATATCAAAAGCATAGTAATTTACACTAGTTTTTTTTTGTTAACAGTTGGTGAAAGACTTATGTGAAATTATAAGAAACAAAACTTTTAAAAAAGCGGATGTCAGAAGCCGTTTGGAAAGATTGTTCGAAATAAGACTGTCGAACGGAGATACGTAAGTGATTGTTAACAACAATTAATTAATTATTGTTATCATAGTTTTACACACTCACACACAAACCCTTGAGCAATTTAAAAAGCAAAATATATTTATTTTGTGGTCCTTAAAAACCCATCGATGTAATAACAAATATTTTATAACACAATCTGGCCGGATGAACTGGCAAATCATCATCATCATCATTTCAGCCGATAGACGTCCACTGCTGGACATAGGCTTCCCTGATGCTGGTGCTGAAAGCCTCATTGTGGGCTTTGCCAATCTGGCATTCCTAAATACACCACAACAGCCTATCTAAAAAATTGGGGAGTTAATCAAAGCGTTAATCTTTGGGAAACTTCCGCAGGCCAGGCTTTAGGAAAAGGTTTACGAAAGAAACGCTCTTTGATTGAATAGGAACAACATGAGAATCCTGCCCATAACCCTTACTGGGCACAGCAAACTCAATACAGACTTTCACAGAATGGGCGTTAGTGATACCACAGTTTGCAGGTTCTGTGGCGAAAAGGATGTAACGCTCACCCATATCCTATGTGAATGTGATGCAGTGCACCACAAAAGAAGCCAGCATTTTGCAAGCCACGTCATCTCAACGCAGGAGAAGACCATAGTAGATTTAACGATTGGCTTGCAACTTGACTGTAGTACTAATATTGCATGAGGCGTCACAATAGATCTTATCAGGTCATAGTGGCTTAAGGACATCCAATACCCCTGCCTTTCCTCGGAATAGGAAATATCTGGCTTAAAACAGAAAATAACCATAAAATTCAAATTCCAGATTCCTCCATATGGCTTTATGCAGTAACCAACCAAGTTTGGAATACATCGTGAAGATAATTCACAGCGTGAAAGTTACACATCTGCTTGACTGTGCCAATGACAGGCAGCAGACGACCTTACACCTCGCTATCGTTAATGAAATGCCGAAAATTGTGTCTTTATTCATAGCAAAAGGTAAGCAAAAATAATTTACAATTTATTGTGTTAGGATTCCGTACCTCAGAAGGAAAAAACGGAAGCCTTATATAGGATCACTTTGTTGTCCGTGTGTCTGTCTGTCCGCCTGTCACGTTTTTTTTTATTCAAGCTTCTTAGTCAACACTCTCTTTATAAGTATAGATTATGTGAGGAGTGTATTATAAATCTAATTTTAGGCTCTGATCCAATGATGAAGGATGATGATGACCTGAACGTGATCCATTACGCCGTCAAGTACAAGTCTTGTCTTGAGACCCTTTTGGACTCCATCAAGAAGAACGATGTGCCTTGTGATTTGAACGAATTCAATGGAGGTGAGCTACTTGATAGTTTCTAAGAGATTTAGCTGGCATTATAGTTGTAAAATAACGGTAGACTACCGTTATTAACCAAAAATCTCCGTTAGCTACCAATAAGTAACCGGTTAGCTACGGTTATTTATCCGACTTCGACGTGAAAAGGGTGGTTATGTTGAACAGTTTTTCAAGCATGAATTATTTTTAATGCGTTCTTTTACAAATATACATGTTAATCAAATGTTTTTACTATTTTCTATTATTATTTTAATTATTAATACTTATTCAATAAATAAATTAATAAATATCTCAAATAAATAGTAAAGAGATATAAGTAGATTGTGTATGTTTGGGAGAGGCCTATGTCCAGCAGTGGAAGTGTGAAGTCTTGTCGTGTGTGATGATGATGACGACGATGATGATGACGATTATGATGACGATAATGATGATGATGACGATGAAGATGACGACGATGATGACGGTGGTGGTGACGATGATGATGATGATGACAGCAGCTACTTTCAATGCTCCATACTAGACCGGCCGCTCCTCGAACCGATATGAAAATTACTACCACTAGCAGCTTTACAATTTTTGTGTAAAAACGTAACACTCATGCATACAATTATGTAATTATCAACATGTCATATAAATGAGAAGCGCTATAAAGCCCTTAACGGGAATATCCTATTATTGTAACACTTCGAATCAGTAATTTTTTCGAACTTAACTACAAAATATTAAATAAGTACCAAAAATTGCGAATTACTGGTACCCATTTTAAACTATTAGTTACACGGAAAGAGCATTTTATTGTCCTTCAAATACACTGGGTTTGGTTGTGCGACATCAACTATTGATGGGTAGACTAAGGGCCGAGTTCGCGGACAATGAAATAACCACTGTTTGCAAAATCAACCTGTTATTCAACAACAGATGTTTAACCGGGACGCGGGAATTTTCGTGTTCACGACTCCTATCCGATCATTGATTCTGAAACCGAGCGTTCTGGGAATGAAAGAACGAATGATGTAACACGATTAATCAAAATGGTAACTAAATGGCAACAACACTATGAAAAGAACGACAATATAAAACGGTTGCATATCAGGTAACTCTTCCAAAATTAAAAATCCTAGTATAATGCTACTCTATACATTTGTCATATCTTTTTAATTTTGCAGGATAAGCGGTCTTGGTTGTCATAGCAACCAATTAAATACGCCATTTTGATGTTTGAATATTAGGCCGCAACAAACTCGAAGTGTATCGGGCGGGCGCGTTTCTTGAAACATGATAAAATTCTGGTAGTTGTGCTTAGCCAAAAGTAGCGGTAACATTGTGCAGGTTTCGCGCGAGCATCGTATATAAGCCGAATTCATTTTTATTTTGACTAATTATACAAAAAATTACGTACTACCTCAATACGACAAAAACAGTTATGTTTACACATTTTTCATAAGTTTTCTCAAAGCATAAGCAATATGTTTCTTTGTTTATGTTCGTAAAAGAAAAATGCACGCTCGAAAAACGGCAACGTGTTCCGGCCCTTATTTTATTCGGTTTTTATTGTAAATTTTACGAATATGATAAAATGCAATTGTTTTGTTATATTGGAGAGTAATAATCCTAATATTAATATTTTATGCAGCATAGACTCTTCTAAAATTACGAAAAACAATGAAATACAGAATATCAATGAATAACCTCAACAATTTCAACCATCAAACGTCAAAAATGTCATGTTTAAATACCCTGTTAGTACTTAAACGACGTCCCCGACTTCGGTTAGAAAAATCGATTGATTACTGTGATATAACGGTTGGTTATCGTTGGTGAACACCAAAGTTCGGGTTAAACATCTGTTATCTTCTGGGTGAACTTGCTCCTAAGGGGCAAGTTCACCCAGAAGATAGTCGGGGACGTCGTTTAAGTACTAACCGGGTATTTAAACATGACATTTTTGACGTTTGATGGTTGAAATTGTTGAGGTTATTCATTGATATTCTGTATTTCATTGTTTTTCGTAATTTTAGAAGAGTCTATGCTGCATAAAATATTAATATTAGGATTATTACTCTCCAATATAACAAAACAATTGCATTTTATCATATTCGTAAAATTTACAATAAAAACCGAATAAAATAAGGGCCGGAACACGTTGCCGTTTTTCGAGCGTGCATTTTTCTTTTACGAACATAAACAAAGAAACATATTGCTTATGCTTTGAGAAAACTTATGAAAAATGTGTAAACATAACTGTTTTTGTCGTATTGAGGTAGTACGTAATTTTTACCCGACTGCGCCAGAAGGAGGGTTATGTTTTTCGAGTGTATGTATGTATGTGTGTATATTTCTTTGGCACGCTCTGTGGCCTAAACGGCTTGATGGATTTGAGATTGAGAGGTGTCGTTAGATTCGTCTTAATTCTGAGAGTGACACTGGGTACTTCAAAATTTAAAAAATTAAAATGGCCGCTTTTTGGCGCCATATTACCTCATCAAAAATTTTTTTTTTCCTTCTAAAACTATCGAGTGGGGTATCAAAATAAAGGGTTTTATAATATATACAACTTATATGTTTAAATGTAATTTGGAATGAAAAATGCTAAAAAACAACAAAATATTCAACGTTAAAAATGAATTTGACTTTTCAAAAAAAACATAAATAGTATGATAAATAAAACATGACAAAACTAAAAAAACAAAAAAAAAAAAAATTAATTAACAAAAACAAAAAACCCGACTGCGTGTAAAATTAACAGAAAAGATATAAACAAGACTTATCAACACGCAGGCGGAGGCTACCTATGAACTATAGGACCAAAAAATGATGCGGCGAGGCGTGGCGGGGCGCGAATGCCCAACAAATTGAGAGTGTGCAACCTATGCGCGGAGTGGACTGTAGATTTGAGCGCTGGATTTAAACTGACGCCTCAGTTGACGTATGAAAATTGCACGAGCGATCTAAAGAGGGCGAATGCACGTACCTTGAGAGCCGCCTGGATAGACGGCCACTGCCAGCGACGAGCACCGGCTCCTCCGGAACTTCTCGTGCGCGGACGGTCTCACACACTAGTTTTGTGGGGCTTTTTATGTAATGTGGATGATGTATGGAAGCGGGTGATATATGGAGCGGAGCGGATGAGTTTTAAATTAATTTATATAATATTGCGGCGGATCGCACTGATCTTAGAGCGGAATTTTTCTTAATCAATCGTTTTTTCACATTATATTTTTCTATGTGTCAGTAATCTTGGCTATAGTTCATAGGTAGCCTCCGCCTGCGTGTTGATAAGTCTTGTTTATATCTTTTCTGTTAATTTTACACGCAGTCGGGTTTTTTGTTTTTGTTAATTAATTTATTTTTTTCATTTATAATTTTTTGTATAATTAGTCAATATAAAAATGAATGCGGCTTATATACGATGCTCGCGCGAAACCTGCACAATGTTACCGCTACTTTTGGCTAAGCACAACTACCAGAATTTTATCATGTTTCAAGAAACGCGCCCGCCCGATACACTTCCAGTTTGTTGCGGCCTAATATTCAAACATCAAAATGGCGTATTTAATTGGTTGCTATGACAACCAAGACCGCTTATCCTGCAAAATTAAAAATATATGTCAAATGTATAGAGTAGCATTATACTAGGATTTTTAATTTTGGATAGTTACCTGATATGCAACCGTTTTATATTGTCGTTCTTTTCATAGTGTTGTTGCCATTTAGTTACCATTTTGATTAATCGTGTTACATCATTCGTTCTTTCATTCCCAGAACGCTCGGTTTCAGAATCAATGATCGGATAGGAGTCGTGAACACGAAAATTCCCGCGTCCCGGTTAAACATCTGTTGTTGAATAACAGGTTGATTTTGCAAACAGTTGTTATTTCATTGTCCGCGAACTCGGCCCTTAGTGCCATACATTAGAGGGCATTGTCCTTTAAAAATATTTTCAATAAAATAAAGTAGGTATATCCATTATCTAATAATTGCACGAGGTAAAATATTGGTGCGATAAAAAAAAAAACATGTTAATAACCGCAGTAACCCGAAAAAGTGTTATTAACCGTTATTAACAAAAGTAACCGTTACTGACCGTTAGGTTAAAATCGTTATTAAACGGCTTCGCATCTATGCTGGGAAATACTTTTATAATTTTTTTTATATGTAAAACCCATACGTTAAATAGACCGTATGAAGTAATTTAATAGTAAAATTAGGGCTGACGAGTTCGTTCGTGACTCTCCCATAGTCCACGAGCGACCGAGAACGGGTGCAAGGCGATCCTGCTGCCCGTACTCTTACCGACACCCGCGGACGAGTTATTATTTTTCAGCAGAAAGACGTCCACTCCTGGACATAGGCCTCCCCCAAGGATCGTTGCACGAGGTAAAATATTGGTGCGATAAAAAAAAAGCATGTCAATAACCGCAGTAACCCGAAAAAGTGGTTGATAACCGTTAATAACAAAAGTAATCGTTAACTACCGTCAGGTTAAAATCGTTATTAACCGGCTTCGCATCTATAGCTGGCATATACTTTTATATTTTTTTTTATATGTAAAACCCATACGTTAAATAGACCGTATGAAGTAATTTATTAGTAAACTTAGGGCTGACGAGTTCGTTCGTGACTCTCCCATGGTCCACGAGCGACCGGGAACGGGTGCAAGGCGATCCTGCTGCCCGTACTCTTACCGACACCCGCGGACGAGTTATTATTATTTCAGCAGAAAGACGTCCACTCCTGGACATAGGCCTCCCCTAAGGATCGCTACAACGACCGGTCCAGCGCTTCCCGCATCCACCGGATTCCCGCGGAAGAGTAACACGAACGAACTATAATAACATGTATATCTTTTTCTTCACAGAGAAGCAATCAGCATTACACATGGCGGTAGTATCAGGATGGGAGCGGGGAGCTCGTCTATTACTGCAGCACGGCGCCAGCTACAGTGTGAGCGACGCGGCTGGCCGCACGCCTCTGCACCTCGCCGCCTACGACGACCAACTGGCCGTCATGAAGGCGCTGCTCGAGTTCATCCCGCCGGTGAGTTACATTGTGACAGGTGACATATAGCTGCTGTAGTACGACGCCAGCCGCCTCCGCACCTCGCTGCCTACGACGACCAACTGGCCGTCATGAAGGCGCTGCTCGAGTTCATCCCGCCGGTGAGTTACATTGTAACAGGTGACGTATAGCTTCTGTAGTACGACGCCAGCCGCCTCCGCACCTCGCTGCCTACGACGACCAACTGGCCGTCATGAAGGCGCTGCTCGAGTTCATCCCGCCGGTGAGTTACATTGTGACAGGTGACATATAGCTGCTGTAGTACGACGCCAGCCGCCTCCGCACCTCGCCGCCTACGACGACCAACTGGCCGTCATGAAGGCGCTGCTCGAGTTCATCCCGCCGGTGAGTTACATTGTGACAGGTGACATATAGCTGCTGTAGTACGACGCCAGCCGCCTCCGCACCTCGCCGCCTACGACGACCAACTGGCCGTCATGAAGGCGCTGCTCGAGTTCATCCCGCCGGTGAGTTACATTGTGACAGGTGACATATAGCTGCTGTAGTACGACGCCAGCCGCCTCCGCACCTCGCTGCCTACGACGACCAACTGGCCGTCATGAAGGCGCTGCTCGAGTTCATCCCGCCGGTGAGTTACATTGTAACAGGTGACGTATAGCTTCTGTAGTACGACGCCAGCCGCCTCCGCACCTCGCTGCCTACGACGACCAACTGGCCGTCATGAAGGCGCTGCTCGAGTTCATCCCGCCGGTGAGTTACATTGTGACAGGTGACATATAGCTGCTGTAGTACGACGCCAGCCGCCTCCGCACCTCGCCGCCTACGACGACCAACTGGCCGTCATGAAGGCGCTGCTCGAGTTCATCCCGCCGGTGAGTTACATTGTGACAGGTGACATATAGCTGCTGTAGTACGACGCCAGCCGCCTCTGCACCTCGCCGCCTACGACGACCAACTGGCCGTCATGAAAGCGCTGCTCTAGTTCATCCCGCCGGTGAGTTACATTGTGACAAGTAGAAGTGGGCGTTTAAACGAAAAGCGCTTAAAAAAGTCTAATTTAAAAAAAAGCGTATAAGCACGCTTAGTGATTAAAGCAGATTTCGTTTAGTCTTTTTCGTAAACCAAACTTATGCTTTCAATAGTACGACTGAAATGTAACCTTATTTCTATGAAAATAAGACCCAATTTCAAAGTTGATGGGTAGTTTGATAACCGGCAGAATTAAATTTTATTCGTTTACGTATAATTTGCTTAGAGAATGCACTTTTTTGTTTTGTTGATTATTTTCGTATTGTTTAAACGTTTTTGACCTTGATTGACTTGCTTTCGCTTTGGCGCTTAGTTTATCTTAAGTTGTAAACGAGTGAATGCGTTTTTGAATGTTCTCCTCGGTAATTACGCGACGATTGTAGTTTGTTTGTATAGTTTTTGGTGAACTTTGTAAATAGTGTAATTGTAAATAGAATAGTGTAATGTAGACGAAAATGAAGTCGGTTAAAAAGTAAATTTTTTTTAGAAGTGAAAATCGAAAAGCGTCAAAAGCGTAAACAAATTCGGCTTGGCTTGTTGACAGTTGGCTTGTATTCAGACGAATCTAAGCGTGAACTCATGCTTCAATCTGTCGAATTGCAGTGCTATTTGACAGTGTAGTTTGTTAAGTGCACTCTGAGGCAATAAAGCTACACTTTTAATGCATTACACGCATTACATGTGACATGTAGAGGATGATCAGAACGAGCTTGACCATGGGACACGATGGCACAAACAGTCAACCAGCCATGAAAAAGCTAATGGAGATTAGGCCTGGAATTATTATGTTTAATCGGTCTTAAATTTCGCCAAAAATACTATGACATCGCCTTTGGCCACTAGCAGAATGCCATACCATGAACGCCGTGCCATGAATGGTCTCCAATCTGTTACTTTTTCAGAGCGAAATTGACGTTATGGACGACGCCGGCAACACTGCTCTGCAAATCGTCTGCGGAGGTACATCGGTTAGAGAAAACACTGTTGAAATCGCAAGACTTTTACTGGAAAAGAAGGTATGATTACTGATGATGATACTTACTTACTTATGATTATGATACTTACCGTAAATAAACAGGTACAGATGTTTTATCTCACAAAAGCGGGTGAGCCATACTTGTGTGTGTGTGTGTACACACGGCTACACATCAAGCTGTACATTTCCAGTATAAGCTGACCTCGCATTGTATAGGTGTTCCTTACAACGCGAGGTCAGCCTTTACTGGTTTTGTACAGCTTGATGTGTAGCCGTGTGTACATGCACATTGTCTTTGCGTGCGTAAGCTCGGGAGCGCTCAGTTTTGGCCGAGTTTTGTAGTTACGCACACAAGAGCGCGTGTCTATACGCATTACAACTACAAGTATGGCTCACCCGCATTCGTGAGATAAAACAACTGTAATAGATTCACACGTATCGTTAATACTCTTGCAATAGAAAAAGTAATTGGTTCAGCTAAAATTTCGAAACAAATTAAATAACTTCGTATTTAGATAGAATATAATATTCTATTAATTCAGCATTAACATTTTTACCTTTCAAGCGTGACATAGGTTAAGCTCAAGTCTAATTTTAACGGGGATTATAGTTTCATAAAGCGAGTGTCATGTTGTCTCTTTTTTCTCGTCAAGAAAGAAGGTCAGTAACCCTAGCACGAACCATTTTGTCGTATCGATACGTAAATGTTAGTGATTTTTGAATCTAAAATACTCGTTTGAGATATAATATTAGTGGCAGGATATAGAGGCGCTAATAATACTCCTGACATAACAATCATTGTACAGTCGACTGCATGACAGTGGTAACACTTCAGTTCGAAAACCGCCCTTACTGCTTACGAAATAAAGATTCTGCTAATGTCAAAGTGTTACCACCGACGTGCGGTCGGCCGTACCTATATTCACGAAAAATAAATGAATTTAATTGAATTGAATATTAAATTGGGATAAGGGCAGGAGGATGAGGATTCATTTAACTTTCAATGTTATTCATATCCCTGTATGATACAAAGTGCGCATGATACATTAAAATAAATCAGAATGTAATAGAACTGTTGTATTTTTGTTCAAAATTCGCTTACGTTAACGATTCGATACGTCAAATTGTTCGTGCTAGGGCTATAGAACGAGTCGCGCTTGACGAAAGTCCCGTATCATCATCATCATTTCAGCCGAAAGACGTCCACTGCTGGACATAGGCCTCCCCCAAGCATCGCATTTGGAGAGTGTGCGCACGAGCTCCATGAGCTTATTCCGCCATCTCCTTTCTTTCATCGGACTACACGACGCACTGCAGGATATCATCCACATTTGGTAGAAATCCCTCCTATCAGGACCAAGCGCTTTGAGAACTCTTTCATAATGCGCACAGCCAAGTTGTGGAATTCACTGCCGGCATCTGTATTTCCGGGCACTTATAACCCTAACGCCTTTAAAGCTGGAGTGAATCGGCACCTAATAGGTTTGCTCGCTCCATCGTCGACCACATCCTGACAAAGCTGTCTAGATTGCGGTCAAGAGCAGATCTATTTATCATTAAAAAAAAAAAAAAAAAAATCGCCACAACGACCGGTCCTGTGCCTTCTGCATCCAGCGGATTCCCGCGACCTTCACCAGGTCGTCGGTCCACCTTGTGGGGGGCCTACCCACGCTGCGCCTTCCAGTACGCGGTCGCCACTCCAGAACTTTACTGCCCCATCGGCCATCCGTTCTGCGAGCAATGTGCCCCGCCCACTGCCACTTAAGTTTGGCAATTCTTCGGGCTATGTCGGTGACTTTCGTTAAAAAAAAAGTTAAAAGTTAAAAAGTTAGTTAGGTTAAAGTCCCGTATAAATCAGCTTTTATACACGTTTCTGTCTATCTAGATGCGTTAAATACCGTTGAAATATTCACATTTTTAACACGCTTTTATTAGGTCGACCTGTATGTAACTAACTATGTAATGGAATCTAAGGTAACTAATTTAACCATCTTCCAAGGGTCCTAGCGTAATGAAAATTGGCAGCTGTATATAGTTCTGATGACAATACAATAATATGGTACTGTCGAACTGATCTGATGATGGAGCCGGAAGATATGAACTGGAACTTCATGATGGAAAATCGTAACATAGCTGTTTTGGATTAGAAAAGTCTTGTAATGAACTTTGACCACGATTAGGTTTCAAGGTCTGATGATGAAGCCGGAAGATAGGCACTGGCATTCCATGATGGAATATCGTATCATAGTCGTGTTTGCACTTTTGAGAAAGGCCACGTAATGGAAACGAAGGGGTAGGCAGATGTGTAATAGTACACCCACATTTCGCCAGTTATGTTATAGTCCCATCATCCCATGTAATAGGGGGTGAGCCTATTGCCACTGACCGGGCACAAATACGGACTCCGGGCAATCAGGTTTCAAGGTTATAACAAACATATTATATAAAAAAAAAAAAAAAAAAAAAACCTATTATATATTTAATAGTGTAAATATTTTTACGTGCATTTATAAAAGCGTGTTTTTTAAACTATTAATTTATTTAGGCCTACCCTCTAAAACACGAGGATTGCAACGAGTCTGCGTGGAGGCTTGTGAGGAAGAAGCCAGAGCTCAAAGAACTGATGAAAGCATACGTCGCGATGGGGTGCATGGACGAAGATGACATCAAGTCCGAACCCGAAGACGACTTTGAATCAGCTGACGAAGGCGTAAGTATTTATTTGACGTATGACATTGGTCTAGTGGTTCGAGGGCGGACTGCTGATCACGAGGTCGTGGGTTCGATTCCTACAGGACACAAATATTTGTGTGATGAACATAAGTGTTTGTGTTGGTCTGGGTGTTTCTTATATATTATAAGTATGTATTTACAAAAAAAAGTATATAAGTATTATTTCCATTGTCTAGTACCCATAGCACAAGCTCCTGCTTAGTTTGAGTGCTGTGTAAAAATGTCCCAAAAATATTTATTTTATTTATATTTATTTATTTTGTTTCTGTGAATTTTGAGTTTCACTTTGTTATAGTTAAAAGTTCTTTAGTGTATATTTAGTTGTTGTTACTGTCATCCAATATCATCCCACTGCTGGGCACACGCCTTCCCCTATAGCACACCTCGGACACTCGATACAATGTAAATGCTAGCACCACCTACATACATACACAAGATTACGTCTGTATACGAACGCATACACCCGTGTAGGTTAGGGATGCTCGCCGCTCATTCCAGTTGTTTAGTGTTCAAATAATTTTTTAATCGTCCGATCTAAATGTCGAGATTTTTATTGCACAATTCGTAATATCGATCATATGGAGAAGATCAAGATAAATAAAAAATATTTTATACAGAACAACTGCCATCTGAGTTTCAGTGAAAATCTGTTGAATAGAAAACTTTAGCTAAGCTCGGGACGGAAATAAATCAGTGAAAGGTGGAACGCTTGCCTTCCATGTAAGAGTGCCTGAGTTCGAACCCGGTCCGCACGATTCATGTGCGGATTGCAATTTGATTATCACTTGTTTTAACGGTGAAGGAAAACATCGTGAGGAAACCTGCACACCCGAGTGTTCCATAAAGTTCTTGATGGTGTGTGTAGTCCGCCAACCAGCAGTAAGCAAGCGTGGTGGACTAAGGTCTGAACCCTTCTCATCGTGAGAAGAGGTCCGTAGTACCCAGCAGTGGTACAATCAAGAGCTGGTTATGTAAGCACGGGACTCCGAGGAACTGATTAACAAGGATAGGGAGCGTTCAAGTATTACGTAACGCATATTTGGAGATTCTTGACCCCCCCTCCTCCCATGTAACGCGTCGGAACCTTCCCCCCCATTTTTACCTGAAAGTCACAATTATGTGGCGTAAAGTACCGGGAAGCCGCTAATATACCTATTTTATTCTTTTATTCGCGTTAATATTATTATTTATTAACATCTGAAATGTCTTGTTTTTAAAAGCAAGAGATTTCAATTTTTTTTCCTTTTTTGTCCTAATAAATTTAAATCTGAAGGGTTAAAACAATTTTACGTAACGCGTAGTTCAAACACCCCCTCCCGCCCTGTAACGCATCGTACCGTTTCAGAAAATCCCCCCCTACCCCGAAATTCGTTACGTAATACTTGAACGCTCCCATAGGTCTCAATCGCGTTTAAATAAAAGAAATGATTAAATATAAATAAATAAATAAATATTTTTGGGACCTTTTTACACATCACCATCTAGTCCCAAACTAAGCAGAGCTTGTGGTATGGGTACTAGACAATGGATATAATACTTATATACTTTTTTTTTTGTAAATACATACTTAAAATACATAAGAAACAACCAAACCAGATTTCTTTTGTTACCAACATTTCAAGCGAATCTATGCCTGATATTACTGCAGTTTGTATAATGTGTGTGTACAAACCGAAAAAAAGCAGCTATAGAACAGTTACCCAAAGAGGACTTACGGTTCTTCGCCATTTCACTGTACTCATGACGACTCCTTTCTGAGAACTGAACAAATTTTTAGGAATATCCGGAGGCGGGTCTTCAAGAGTTGAATCTATACGCACGCGAGGTGTCCGTGCTGGTGGACGTGTCGGAGGCATGGCGGGAGCTGGCCCAGCGTGTACGGCTCGACGCACTGCTGGACTGGTACGCCGCCCAGCCCAGCCCCACGCTCACGCTGCTCAACCACCTCAAGGTAATTGTCTCGTCACATTATAACTATCTCATCCTCATCCGTCATAAGCTTCTATACTATAAACTCTTAAGGTAGAAAAGTCTGTACATTAGTGTACATAAAGGTATTTTTTGTGTTACTCATGTCGCTTAAATCAAAATAACATCGTGTTTGTTTATGGACCGCAAATGTACCATAAATTGACATGCTCGTAAGTTTCGTCATTGTTAATTAAAGATTAGCTATTTTATCTATAGTTTGTAATATTCTTTCATCTAATAACAATAATGAATTATTAAGTCAGACAAATGTTTCCAAAAACGCAACTAGATGGCGTTAGTAGAATAAGTGCTTATGAAACCGACATAGTGTTATTGTTCGACTTCCACGCGGATGGAGGCGGATTCGCAGGCACTGCTATTATTATATTAACGTTTTTTAAACGAGAGTTCGGTCATTGTGACTTCATAAATGTATAGTGCGCGATGTGTGCAGAATGAGATAGCAATAGCGAACAAACAGACTTTTATCTCAAAGTTACAATTTTTAAACGATATTAAAGTTATCACCACTCATACTAATATCATTTACCGAGCACAACTACAGCTTAGGTAACTTCTACTAAGGATTTTCTAATCGACAAAAAACACTTTAGTTACAGCGTACAAAAATCCAGATTCTATAGCAGCCGCGTTTGTACTAGACTAGGGTCTAACTGCCGGGTCTGGATCTAGAGTCGCGAATTTGGTCCAAGAGTTCTTGAAGTTCTTGTTGTAATTATTTGTATTAATGTTGTTGTGTTAGGGTATTTATGTTAGCCGTGCCGGGTCTGAGCCGAGGCACGGACGAACAATCAACAAAGACGCGTTGGAGACGTGGAATCGGCTCGGTACAATATGAACTAGTCCATATAAATTACACGCAGCATTGTGGACAATTCTAGCATAAATCGCACGGTCTAGCATAAATACTTTAGGCCCTTTTCACACATGCGATTTCCGTTCATACGGCGACCATGACGGTTCAGTATAAATCAGTAATGAAGACATTAATGTACAGCCTTTCACAACAGTTTAGGTGGTATTAACATCAGGTGGGCATTTAGCTCGTTTCGGCATCCTATGCCATAAAAAAAAACTTTTACACGATACCGCGAGCGTTCTTTTTATTCCTGGAACCGTCACGGTCACCGTAAAACCGGAAACTGTTGTGTGTGAAAAGGGCCTTAGGTAGCTTTACACGGTTGCTGGTTCGATAAGTTTGAATAATACTGCACTAGATTAATAAGGCTGAAATACAACATTTTTTATTTTTTTATTTTGTAGTATAGTTTGGCGAAACGAGCTACAGGCCCACCTCATGTTAAGCGCTTACCTTTGCCAATAACAACTGCAATACCACCTAGGCTGTTGCCTAAATGGTACCGCAAGTCGGTTCGCCAAACTGAGACATGAAGATGGAAAGTCTCATGTGATTGTGATTTCACCGGCACCCGTACCCTTCAGATCGAAACACAGCAATGCAAGCATCACTATTTGGCGGAGAAGTAAGTACGGTGGTAGTACTTCCCCGGACGAGCTCTTTCACAAAGGAGCTCTACTACTACTGAATGACGACCCTGTGGTCTAGTGGTCCGAGTGTCGGACTGCTGATCACGAGGGTTTGGGTTCGATTCCCACAGGACACAAATATTTGTGTGATGAACATGAGTGTTTGTGTTGGTCTGGGTGTTTCTTATATATTATATGCATGTACTTACAAAAAAAAGTATCTAAGTATTATATCCATTGTCTAGTACCCATAGTACAAGCTTTGCTTAGTTTGGGACTGGATGGTGATGTGTAAAATGTCTCAAAAATATATTTAAAAAAAATTAAGACAACTACTGCTACTACAAATATTTACGACATTTATTTTTTCAGGAATCCCGAGATGACATAAGTTCCAAGTCGTTGGCGATGATTTTAGAGGACATGGGTCAAACCGACGCGGCTCGTGTTATTAGGAGGTACATAGATTGACCCGACAACTATTCGGAAAGCAACTATATTATAAGCTAGTTCGTATATTAAATGTAAGAATTGTGGATTTTATTCAGCATGGTTTATTTGATAGTTTAAAAAAATATACTAAATGTATTTTTATACTCAATATTTTTACTGATTAGAAGCAAAAATAAAAAAAAATTGTGATGATAAAAAATTATAATGTAACCCAGTAGTACATTATAAGATTAGAAGTAGCTCAAACGTTAAAAATCGATATAAAGCTAAATATATTTTTAAATTATAAATTGCAATATACGTAACTACAGTGACTAAATGGCCAATCATAAAAATACAAAAGTGTAACTTGAATTTTCATCTTAAGAAGAATGGACAGCCAAGTGGCGCCCCCATCAGTAAAAAAAATATTACTCGCTGAAGACATCATTTATCGAAAATTCGTTTTTAAATATTGAAGTAACAGGTACTGTAGTTTAATCAGAAACTAGTTCGCTGTAGTTGTAGATACAAAAAAACCAAAAGTCGCACTTTTTCTATCTACAACTACAGCGAAGTATAATTTACAGAGTTAATAGTTTCTGATTAAACTACAGTACCTGTACTTCAATCGTTAAAAACGAATTTTCGATAAACTATGTATTCAGCGAGTAATGATTTTTTTCTGATGGGGGCGCCACTTGACTGCTTGCTACATTCCCCTTAATTCGGTTTATTGTACGTTCAAAATTATTAATTTTCACCAAAATTCCAACTCTAAAATACTAGTGAGTGTATGGAGGCTTTTCTATAGTAAAAAACATACCTTCCACGTTAATTTTAAACCGTCTAGTAATACTTATTCGTTTCATCTAATTTAAGATAATATCCAAACTACTTGATGGATTTTGTTGTAGTTTTCACCATTATTTCAAAAAATTCTGAAGGAAGGTTTATGTGTCTAATACAGTTGTATTTAACCGTACGCAGCCGGGGCGGGTCGTAAGTAATAGAATAAAATACATCACAATCTGGGAATTAAAGAAAAACATTTTTTGAAAACTAAAAGGCATACAATGTTTATAAAACCTATACAACGTGGAGATGAAAATACGACATTAAATGAAAACACGGTTATTACTAGTCTATAGAATAATTTTATACACATAAATAAGTTGTTTATCGAAAAATAAAATAAACTAATTTATAAACAAAATAAATATTAAAACATCGAAATAATAAGTAACAAATTATTTGTATTTTAGATATTGTTTATGACAAAAATAAGAATCATTTTTTATCAATCAACAAATAAAATCAATCAATTTCTCGAGATTAATATTAAAATCGACATGTTTTCCAATATCACCATCACCAAAGTGTCTTGTCATATAAATAATTGTAATTATTGTAACCGTGTTTGTTATAATTAAAATATACTATTTTTACATGTTCACTCCGTTTTTCTATACTTACTTAACAATCTTGGCATGTCTTTTTAACCGACTTCAAAAAAAGGAGGAGGTTATGTATTCGGTGGGTATTTTATTTTTATTTAAATTTGTTATTGATAATTATTAAAAGACATTAACAATGTTACATAGTAAGTAACGTTATTTACCTAATTACGTGTTATTTAACAGCAGTTATTTAAAAAAATCAACATTAAAGAGAACTTCCAAAATTGTCTTATTAAATACAGACGGTAGACAAGTATAGAAAAACAGACGCTACATAGTACAGTAATAATTTTATTTCAGAGCTTCGGAGGAGTAATTAAGTATATTTCATTGTAATTCCTATTTTAGATAGGTAATACTTTAAATATAATAATTTTAAGTTTGTATTATGTTATTTTTAATTGATTTTCTGTCTTCACGCTATTTTAACGGATATGTGACTTTTGCGACTTTTTTATTTGACATTTGGACGGTATTGAGTAATGCTACATCTTTAAAAAAGGGTGAATATAAAACCCATCTCTTCTCAGTATATTTTATACTATTGAGAAATTAGCTGAAGCTTAAAAAAGCAATTGTAATTTTTAATATTTTTAAATGAGTATTGATCTCCATGAAGCAGGAATCTTCTCATTTATTTTAGATCTAGTATTTTTGTTACAATCAATTTTAAGTTCATTTGACATAAGACGTAAATATGAAACATATTTCAATTAATGTGCTATACTAGTTTTAGGATGTTTGTTGTATCTTGTTTTAAATAACCTTAGAGCAGCCATACTCAACCACGACAATATAAAAATAAAATGTTACAAAAAAAGTATAGATCGTCTAATCTAAAATTGCGCGCCTCGCAATCAGTCATACAATAATGAAATTATTCTATGACAGATTTTGTGGAGGGGGGTGCAGTTATGAGTTTTAGATTAGATGAACCCTACCTAATTACACTCAATAATTTTTCTCTTACCCTGTTTCACCATCTCCTGATAAGTTCTAGTTATGTGGCTGAGAATTTAATACAAATTCTGTTGTATTCTTGAAATTATCTGGCACCCTATTTGGACGTTCAAAACAAGCCCTTATGCTTGTGTGGCTTATGCTATACCAAACAAGACTGAGAACTCTCGAAACAAGGTTGAGAATCGAACATCTTTTCTTAGTTTTCCAAAAAGTTCGATACTTTTCTGAGTAAAACCGCATAAAAAAGTTCGAGTACATTGAACATAAAGAACGAGAAAATAAATGTCTGTCTAGGTATATTCCCAGGACTGATTTTTGTATGGGTAATCTTATTTTTATTATTGCTCTAAGATTTTAACATTTTTTTTTTGTAAAAATAAGAGGTTTTTATTTAAAAGAATATGTTTGTATTTTTAACAGTTTTGTCGTATAAACGCCATATTCATGGTTTGCCAAGTATCAAGTAATACTTTCATCCAAGCAAGTTTCATGTATATCCATTCAGACGTTGTAGTGTGATTGCGCAACAAACAATACATCATATACATGATATACTGCGATCAGAACAAAACGAACGCTAATGTATAAAAAGGCACCTAGTTTTAATTATAAATACTTGTAAAAAATTAACCACCAGACCAAAAAAAACTTGACCAGAGGATGGGCAGCAGCGTTCTCTGAGTGTTTAACCAACCAACTGCGATCGCCAACCCGCCTGCCAAGCGTGGCGATTATGGCATATTCCCCTCTTTTGGGGGAGGCCTATGTCCAGCAGTGGACGTCTTTCAGCTGAAATGACGACTTATAAAAAAATTAATAAAACTGCCGCTTCAGTTTTGCATAAACTAATAAAGAAATAAGTTACTCAATATGAAACTTATTTCATTATTGTTTTATGTAATTAATAAGTAATCGATAATTATAATGTAAAAAATACTTGCATATTCCTTTCTGATAGTATTGTTTTTAATTTAGTAGCAATTTATTATGTATTATAAGGATATTTGGGCTGACTGTAAGCTAATATACATGGTGTGAATCCAAACAAGCTTGAATGGGACGAACACTTATCATCTTATCAAGTTTGTTAGCAACTGTTCGTTCAATTCCAGCCTGTTTGTACATGGTTTGTACTCTAATATTGTTCAAATTGTATTTTGCTGTGGACGTGATTGGTATAAATTGTGATTGTTAGATCCTATGATTGTTAATATCTTGTAAGAAATTGGTGGGTTGCGTTACTGTAAAAGCTGTGTCACATAATAACATCTGCTCGAGAAATCATTTATAACCGTCGAGTTGTGGGTATTGCCTGCTTCGAAGTAGTCAGTACGACAAAATAGTCCGTCATTCCAAGCCACGCTAAAGCCACGTCTCCTGCGACCAAAATGTTACAAAACATGTTATCATTTTGTTTAGACCAATCAAATGTAAGTCAAATATCTAGACCACGCCCCCATTTTGTTAGAAAAACATGTTAGATATAACAAACATATGGGCGCAGGACACGCAGTTTAATGTGTACAGGGGCCGTATTATGAAGCGATAAAGCCATATTTTTTTCGGTGCGAAGAAGGATGGCGCTATACGTTCTTTATAGCTCTCTCTCTCTCGCAACGGAACAATGATAATTCTAACACTTCATAATACGGCCCCAGGAGCTATAATGTAATGCTATGTTTTCGGCTTTAATCACATTTGATCTTTTTTTTAAATATTATATTTCTTGTTAAAATTGAAAATGAAATACTTGATTTTATTATTATTATTTTTTAACTATCAGCTCAGTGTGTTTTATTTATCTACATATTCATCATTGACAGACGTGTTTCACCCACTGCTGACTATGCTCGGTGGAAAGGGCACAAAACACCCTGTTTATGGCTCCTCGCTTTTGATTTGAGCCATGCTTCCTAACTACCCACATTAGTATTTTTGAATATTCAGACGAAGATTTAAAAAGGATGAAGAATATTCTACATGAAAAATAAATGAAATTCTGACTGATTTCTTAATGGGTCTGCGGGTGTGATATGCCACTGGTCAAATTTCTTTGTCTAATACAATTTATTTGATGATCAGTGTTTTATTACATACGACATATGATGGAAATCATCCAATTTCTTTGATCAAAGTCACATTGGACAAATAAATTTGACCAGTGGCATACCAATACCACCCTTCGACGAATCGATAATATTGTTATTTAAGGCTTCATTCACACCGAGATGGCAGCGACCGGTCGCGAAGCGGCGAGCAGTCTCACCTACCTACACAACATTTTAAACTCATCTTCATTGTTTTATAATACATGCTATCGTACGAGGGTCTCGAAAAAGACATGCATAAATAAATCAATCAAAAATCATAAATAAATATTTGAATTCATGATTTTGTTAAAATGGGCAAAGGATTCATCATTTCAGCCGAAAGACGTCCACTACTGGACATAGGCCTCCCCCAATTAGGGGGGGGGGATTAATTAATTAATTAGGGGGGGGGCAAAGGATTAATGCGTAGATATTGATATAGGTAGAAAATAGTCCAGATTCCATTCCGACTATATCCAGATCCAATTGCTAAGTCAGTCGTTCGTGAGCGGCATTTTAATTTTACACAGTGCAAAAATGTGCTAGAGCCGCTCTGCACGTGTGTAGAGGTTTAGGCTAAGGGCTCGTTTATGGAGAGGCGCGTAGGCGGTGCGTGAAGCGCGGTGATACCAGCGACGGGGCCTGCGGCGGTGCACCACAGAACGTTATACGGGGTGCACGCGGCGTCATATGCGAAATACAATACATGGCGATACGCAGACTCGCTTATGCTGCAGAGGCGGGGCGGTACGCGGTGTGTGCTCCCCACTCTTTCCCGGAATCGCAGCGGGCGCCGCAGCTTTGCCTGCTACATATCAAAAAATCGCTTCTGCGTGAACAATCTCCTCTCAAACATTGCCATACGTTTGAATTCTCCGTCCAACGCGACGCGCACGGCGCTGCGTGTTCGTAAACGAGCCCATAAGAGTGGCCTATTTTATTGTGGGATAACGTAGATGGGTAAACAATTACGTATTTTACATGGGACAAGTAGGGGATGTCCCACGGCGGCAGCGGCTACCTTCTAAGACGGAGAAGGGGCGGCAAATTATACTGGCACCCAGTCTGATTTAACATAGAGGCTAAAATAGGCTGAAGAAAATATGAGCACGACGAGACACCTACAGAAGCTACAAAAAGGTCAACAGTTTTGCGCGAAAGAATCCTAAATATGACAGTCAAAAATCTTTTATTCAATACCACATTCAAAGCGGACTGTTTTGAATGTCAGGACATGTCTCTGTGTAAGTACCTACTGAATTTAAACTATCGCTCTCTTTTACTAATAGTAGATACAAGAAAGGGATGGCAACTATTTTAGTGCTGTCAAATTAGTTTACGTGTTACATTTATTTGTGTGCGTCATCCCAGCGAAAAAGTGTCGAATTTCTTAATTCGAGATAAGTAAATCGTTAGTGTATGACGTCGTGTAATTGTGTATGAACATTTCAGATTTGTGTGTCCAACCCTTTTTGGGATATTCATCAAAAACGTTTTCCGCTGGAACGACGTCTTCCCAGCGAGACTTTTTTTTTCCAAAGGACGTAAGTAAAATAAAATAGTTACATGGATTAGACTATAACGAAAGGTAAATGTGTATGCATAAATGAGATTTGTGTGTCCAAAGACTCCGAAGATATTCAAGTTTCCGCTGCGGTGACGTTTGGCTGATTGCTGGATATCATAAACGGTTAGGCGAATAGTTGTGACTTTTTTTACACATGTTGCGATTCTTTTGTGTGTAATGTTTGTGAAAACAGACTTCGAAAAAAAATTACCGCTAGGAAGCTATAAATTTTAAAATGAAATCAGGTTATTAGGTCCTAGTACTGCGTATATGAGTTCCGAAGCCTAAATGTTAAAGTTTATTTGTACCTTATAAATGCTCACAATGTCATGTTAAGTCTCATCGATGTACTGTAAGTAAATAATGAATTATGAACAAAATTGCTAGGTCTGGGCCACGATGTTGTTCGCCATTCGATTGGACGAGTTTACTATGGGTTGGCAAATTAAAAGGTATCCCATTCGTTAGTGTATTAGTTCAATTATCCATCTGTAAAATTGTAGCCCAATACACTTAATAATTAAAGAAATATAATCGAAAAACCAATGAGAAGCGCAATACAGAGATAAACCAACCAAGTTTGAATGTGTACTAAAAAGCGGCCGCGCGATACATGGTGCTTACCTTCCCAAATTGTTAGCATACTTATTGTTATTGGTGTGGTACTTTGGTACAGGTGCGTACACAATAATTAGTAAAAATGAAAAACAACTGCAGTTTAATTCGTTTTATTTTCAAAAGTATCAATTTACTAATGATTATCAATTGTAGATATGTGTATGTATAGGTACTTAAAAACTCGTGCAAAAAAATCAACTACAACAAAATAATAAAAATCTACATACTAAAATCAACATAAAAGTTATAGAAAAGGTATTTATACAAAAAATAAGTATAGTATATATTTTAATTAAATTACTTAATGTTTAAAATCACAGATCAGTTACAATAATTGACTCATTCATAAGCTTAGTAAGTATCTACATTAATGTAGGTTGTTATGTTTATTAAAATTAAAGATTATGTATATTATTCGTAACCAGCTCTACGTAGATAATAAATTAACTGCATGTGAGGATCAACCCGACAACATTTGGCGTGGTGTCAATAGAGAGGTGACCACCTTAACGACTATGCCACAAGTGCAGTGAAATTAATTGTAAATGTGAATAGACGAGAACATTAGCAGCTACAGTGAACCCTTGTTCATTGTTTACCTCTTTATTTTAGCCCACTGTCAACGTACGGGGTCCCATCGACTTTGGATGTATTTTGCCAAACATACGTTTATACTAGATCGACACAGATAGCATAAATAAAAACGCTAGGAAACAGAACACGAGGTAGTTTTATTTTGAATCCGATATGAAGAACAAAGGAAGTAAGAAAAAAATTAAACTTAAGTTATTAATAACTTTTTTTCGCAATAAAACACAAAAATTCACTATGCTTGAGTGTCCGTTACAAAACAAAAACAAAATAATCATACAAATCACTAACTGTATGATTTTTTTGTTTTTACTTCTTCAAGTTAAACGGATGGACACACGGATGGAACCTGTAAAAAAGAAATTCAAATCCATTTGTCTGTCAGAACTTTGTAACTTCTAAACCAAGAATGTTAATTACCTACATGGAAATCTCACATAATACGTAAAACTTTAGCACCACAGTCGTGGTCTCTTTACAATATTATAATTTGTTCTTAGTGACCCCATGTCAATAACTGAATAGTACCTACTTATTTTGAAATAATTGTACTGATGACTGTGTAAAGTAAAATGAGAAAATAAAAACTAAAGAATTGTGTACGCACATGTACCAAAATAAAAACGGTACTATACTAACAATTTTGGAAGGTAAGCACCATGTATCGCGCGGCCGCTTTTTAGTACACATTCAAACTTGGTTGGTTTATCTATGTATTGCGCTTCTCATTGGTTTTTTGATTATATTTCTTTAATTATTAAGTGTATTGGGCTACAATTTTACAGATGAATAATTGAACTAATACACTAACGAATGGGATACCTTTTAATTTGCCAACCCATAGTAAACTCGTCCAATCGAATGGCGAACAACATCGTGGCCCAGACCTAGCAATTTTGTTCATAATTCATTATTTACTTACAGTACATCGATGAGACTTAACATGACATTGTGAGCATTTATAAGGTACAAATAAACTTTAACATTTAGGCTTCGGAACTCATATACGCAGTACTAGGACCTAATAACCTGATTTCATTTTAAAATTTATAGCTTCCTAGCGGTAATATTTTTTCGAAGTCTGTTTTCACAAACATTACACACAAAAGAATCGCAACATGTGTAAAAAAAGTCACAACTATTCGCCTTACCGTTTATGATATCCAGCAATCAGCCAAACGTCACCGCAGCGGAAACTTGAATATCTTCGGAGTCTTTAGACACACAAATCTCATTTATGCATACACATTTACCTTTCGTTATAGTCTAATCCATGTAACTATTTTATTTTACTTACGTCCTTTGGAAAAAAAAAGTCTCGCTGGGAAGACGTCGTTCCAGCGGAAAACGTTTTTGATGAATATCCCAAAAAGGGTTGGACACACAAATCTGAAATGTTCATACACAATTACACGACGTCATACACTAACGATTTACTTATCTCGAATTAAGAAATTCGACACTTTTTCGCTGGGATGACGCACACCATTTATTTGTATTGTTTTTTAGTCGGCACGTTCTAAAAAAAAAACCGGCCAAGTGCGAGTTGGACTCGCGCAGTAAGGGTTCCGTACCTCTCAACTACCTGATACCCCATAAAAACTGATTTAATTTACGAGTGTTTATCAAAATACACCAACGCACAGTGCGCGAACGATGAATTTTTGCATGTCTTTCTTACGCAGGTACCACCACATATGTCTATGTTTGTCTTATTTTTAGTATTTGTTGCTAAACTACATAATATGCATTATAATCTGACTAAGTTTGACGCTGGTATATATTACCGTTTTGAAGATAGAGCAGAAACAAAAACGTTGAAAAAAATGCATGTTTTTTTTGGTTTCTTGTATGGGGACCCCCTTTGGTTTTAGACTTTTTTTTGTTTTTAGTATTTGTCGTGATACACCTCATAGAAACACATATTCTGAGAAAATTTCAACCGGTTACCCATTACCGTTCAAAAGATACAGCCCTGTGACAGACAGACGGACGGACAGCGTAGCGAGAGTAATAGGGTCCCGTTTGGCACCCTTCGGGTACGGAACCCTAAAAATCTAGCCAATAAGGTTCCGAGTTCACTTCTAAACTTGTATGGAAATAATTCAAATTATTTTAACAGCACTGAAATTGTTGGCATCCCTTTCTTGTATCTACTATTAGTAAAAGAGAGCGATAGTTTAAAATAAGTTTAGTTCGTGAGCAAGAGAATCGGCACCAATAACTCACGTCGGGTCGGAGTTGAGCGTTCACCAAAGAGAATATGCGTTCACTGGAAATGGTTATTTTTAGTACCTACTCGCCTTCCGCCTTCTTAAGTTATTAAAGAAAATCTAAGAAAATGAAAACGTTACCAAGAATCCCATGAATTTCCACCTCTATTGGCAAACTGTGGTCCTTGTCCAATGTCCACTTCAGGGTTAGTGGGAAAATTTGGAAAGAGTATGTTGTGGATTTTTCATAAAATTATTATACCGCATTGGCCTTCCCTCATTCATTGGCATTTCCTGCCGTCAATTAAAACCACAGTGCGTGCTGCGCCTAATGTGTAATAAAGGTGCATTATTAAATGACGCTTGAATTTGCCGCCTCCTGTAGTTGGCGCCCGGGGCAAGGGCTTGCCTCCCCCCGCCCCCCAGATCCGGAGCTGCTATCTATTGATGTTAGTTGATCTTTGGTCATAACATTTTTCGGTGCTCGTTAACTTGTACAATTGAAAAACGTGAATATTTTACATTGAATATAAGTCAATGATATTTTCTCACCAATCCTTCACTTCAGTCTCTGCCTCTTCAGAATCCTAGTAATTTTTCCATTCTATCACTGTATTCGGGTGTTTCATTAAAGACTTGCTAAAAGGTCGTAGCAACCAGGCCATAAAACTACAAAAAAACATAGTTTGACATTTTGACAAAAGTCATTATGTGTAGTGATTATTTTCTCTGTGGTCATTGTCAAATGTCAACGACAGGTGTTTCTTGTTTCTACCGGCTGTTTTTAACTTAATTTTTAAAATTTTAATTTCTTATATTCATATGAATTGATGGGAAAATACAGTTTTTGGTTGAATAGAAGGCTGTATTAATAATATAGCTACAGTAAAATAATTGTGTGTTGTTTAAATTTAGTTTTTTATCTCTCAATATAATTAATTAATATGGCCAGTGGTGGCTTTCGCCTTAGTTTCAGTGATGGCCCAACTAACCCTGGTAAGTTTAACTTTTGGGATTCACTTTTTCGTGTATTTTACTTGACAACTGAAAATTTGTTGATGTTCTCACAGAGTGACTTTTTGTGAAGTTGTACTCCACAAATTAGACGTGAAAATTGTAATATAACAATATGTATTGGTATATCCATAAACTATCAAAGCATGCATAATGTAAAAAAAACTTTAAAGTAATTAGCTTTTTTATATTACAGACAATAATAATGAAACATTAGAATCACCATCAAGGAGGACTACTAGAATAAGAACTAAACCAAAGAAGTATGGTGATTTCTTGGCTACTACACCAACCAAGAGGAGATCATATAAAGACATCAGTAGTTCTGAAGAGGATTATGAAGTCAATGCTGAGGCTATTTCACAAAAACCGACAGGTTTATTAATTTTTCACTTAAACTTGGTCATTTATAATATTTAGAACTTTGTTACTTGATCCTTTTTGTTGGTAAATGGTGTGATAATGTTTGGGTTTTAAAGTGTTAATACTATAGCATTCTATAGCATAGTATAATCAGACAAATTGAATCTTTGTGAAAATCCTAGGATGATTGCAAAAGACTGGGTAATTAGAATAGAATAGAATAGAAATCATTTATTTGCATATGATTTTGGGTAAAGTACATAAGTTCGATTATTATTTTAAAGTTCCTTACAAAATCTGCTTACAGCTAAGCATACAATTATTAAGTAGATTAGTCCTTACTTTAAAACATAAATTAGTACTTAATCAATTTTAAATGATGATGAAGATGATATTATATCAAGAATAGGTTATTAGCTTGTTATTAGGTATTGTTTTAATTTTGAAAGTATTCTTTAAGGGAATAGTGACATCTTTCAATTAACCATTTATGGAGTTTTGTTTTAAAAGACCCTCCAGATAAAGCCCGAATCTAGCCAGGAAGAGATTTGAAAACTTTTATAGCCATATAATTCGATTTTTTCTGTGTCATTGTAAGTTTGACTAATGGAATTATTAGTTTATTTGTACTTGTAGTGCGCAGCTGTTTTTCTGTTGCATTGTTGCTAGTAATAAAGTATTTGGGATGTTCTTTAATAAAAACACAGATTTGTTTAATATATAAGCCTGTTACCGTTAGCAGATTGTATTTTCTGAATAAAGGCCATATATGTATGTATTATATGTGTCAGTGAAATCTGCACCGCAAAGTGATCTGACTGAATTGGAATCTAAGAAAGATTTTCATAATCATGTGAGCTATTATTAGGATCATTGCAATAATCCTGGTATGTTTAGGCCGATTGGAAACTTAAATACTTGGTTAATCTAAGAGTCAATTTAAAACATTTTTTTTCTGGTTGGTCAGAACTTATCATCAGTCGTTATCCGACGACGTCGTGCGATATAACTGAACGCGGCCCTGTGCAGTGCATGTTACTTTGATATTTCGGACTGCTAGCTTACCACGGTCCAGTTCCTATCTGCGGCTATGTTTGTTTTGGTGCATTGCAGTCCGCAAATTTTTACTTTTTTGTATATATTGCAGTTATGTTTTGTCTTTCTTTAATGTTTATTTATTTTCTGTAAATTTTCTTCCAACACACCAGTGAGTTGGGGTGGTTGTATTGCAAGGCGAATAATTTTGTTGTTCATGTTGCATTATTTTAGTTTGTTAATTCTTTTAGTAATATTTTATTATTTAGGTAGGTATATTATTATTATATATATTATTCTAAAGTATTTATGGACGATCTTGATGATTTAAATGATAGTTTCTTTTCTTGTTCTTCTTCGACATGTAGTTTTGTTAGTGCTGACAGCGATTCCACTCAACTACGTACTTTACACGACAATCTCACTGCACTTTTTTCTAACTATCCTAACAATCTTAATATAGCACATATTAATGCCCAGAGTGTTCCTGGTCACTATACTGATCTTCTAGCATCCTTTAGCAGTGTTCATCTTGATGCGCTGCTTATTTCTGAGACTTTGCTGAAGCCATCCCTCCTTTCCACACATTATTCACTACCTGGCTTCGTTTTAGTCCGAAATGACAGGACAGGCAAGAGAGGTGGTGGTGTTGGCATCTATCTGCGTGCCGAAATACCTCATAAAGTTGTCTGTACGACACCATCTCTGTACTCTGGATCGGCAGAATTTTTGTTCCTTGAAATATGTTTAAATCACACCAAAATTTTACTTGCTGTTTTCTATAGTCCGAATCTACACATCGATTATTTTGACTCCTTAGACTCCACTCTTAATGATCTTTGTCCAAGTTATGAACAGGTAATTTTAATGGGTGATTTTAATACATGTTTGATTAAAAATGACTCTCGTTCACTTAAGCTTCACACTCTTCTTTCTTCTTACAATCTTCATATACTACCCTTATCTGCTACTCACCATTTTCCAAATTGTACGCCTTCTTTACTCGATCTTATGATTGTTTCTTCTCCTCACAAAGTCTCTGAGTTTGGACAACTCGCCGCTACTTTTTCATATCATGACCTCATCTTTCTGTCTTTTCGTGTCAAACCTCCTAAGCGTAAAGCTCAATTTGTTTATCTTCGTAGTTTTAAGGGTATTGATCTGGAGGCATTGAGGCAAGATGTTGGTGAAATCGATTGGACGCCAGTCGTCGATAACACTAGCGTCGATGGAATGGTGAACCAATTTAACTCTAGTGTTATTGAACTTTACGACAAGCATGCTCCGCGTCGTCGCATAAAAATTAAGCACAATCCTGCTCCCTGGATTACATCAGAAATTAAAGATGCTATGGCCTGGAGGGATAAAGCTCTCCGTAGGTATAAGCGCAGACCATCCGAGCAAAATCACACTCGCTACAAAATCCTACGAAACCGCTGTAATCGTCTGTGTAAAGATGCTAAGAGACGCTATTTCCATGAATCTCTCGTTAATCGAAACCCCTCTGATGTTTGGAATTTTTTTAAAACAGTTGGTATTGGCAAATCTCTTTCTATCACCAGCAATGATGTGGATTTGTCCGCTCTTAATAAACACTTTGCTGTTCCACCTGTCTCTCTCGACACCAATGTCAAAACTACTACATTGCTGGAGCTCGCTAACTTACCAGTACCGAATTGTTCTCTTTTTAATTTGTGTCCTGTCTCTGAAGACGATGTTAAAAAGTCTATTCTTGCTATTTCTTCTTCAGCAGCTGGTAATGATTCACTGTCTTCGAGAATGATAGTCCCTATCCTCCCACTGTTGCTCCCTATTCTAACTCACATACTAAATTACTCTCTATTCTCCGGCATTTTTCCTTTGGCTTGGAAACAGGCACATATTATTCCTCTCCCTAAAATAAGTAAACCGTCTTCTTTATCTCACTATAGACCAATTTCCATTCTTCCTTTCCTTTCTAAAGTTCTCGAGCACATTGTCCATAAACAAATTTCCGTTTTCTTGACCTCTAATAATTTGATTTCTCCTTTCCAGTCTGGCTTCCGTGTCGGACATAGTACTGTTACTGCTCTGCTTAAAGTCACAGATGATATACGTTTAGCGATGGAGAATAAATCTCTAACAATTTTAGTACTTCTTGACTTTAGCTGCGCTTTCAACTCTGTAGATTTTGATATCTTACTGGGAATTCTTAGATCTATTAATTTCTCTTCATCTTCTTTAGCCTGGTTTGATTCGTATCTTCGGGGTCGCTCGCAGAGGGTTCGCCTTGAAGAGACCTTCTCTGATTGGTGTGATCTCACTGCCGGTGTGCCTCAGGGTGGCGTTCTCTCTCCTCTTCTTTTCTCTATTTTCATTAACACTGTCACTAAGGTTATTTCTTCCAACTTCCATCTTTACGCAGACGATTTGCAGATTTATCGGCATTTTTCGCTGGCTGACGCTGGTCATGCGATTGATGCTCTGAACCACGACTTGGATTGCATTAGCGAGTGGGCCAGGGTTTATGGCTTACAAATCAACCCAGCTAAGACACAGGCCATGATTATAGGCAGTAGATATGTACGCAATTCGCTAGATTTAACCTCTTTAGCATCTTTGACTCTCAATGGTTCACCAATTGTTTTCACTGACACCGCTAAGAACCTTGGTATTCTATTTGACTCTAATCTTACGTGGCGTTCCCAAGTTAATGAAGTCAGTAGAAAGGCGCACTTTTCCTTTCACTCGCTAAAATGCCTTCAGAGCTTCTTGCCCTTTAAGACTAAAATCTCTCTTGCCCAAACACTTATTCAGCCGATTATTGATTATGCAGATGCCTGCTACTTGGATGCTACAGAGGAGCTTTTAAATAAGCTTGAGCGCCTGCAAAACTTATGTATTCGCTTTGTTTTCGGTCTGCGAAAGTATGACCATGTTTCTCACTTCCGCAAGCAACTCAAGTGGCTCCCTATCCGTCTTCGTAGGAATACTCGGATTTTGTGTCTGTTATACAACATTCTTCACAACCCTGCGTGTCCTCACTACCTTCGAGAACGATTTTCCTACATGCGTAACCTCGATGCTCCCTGCAGATCCCACCTTAGAACCGTTCTTAAAATCCCTTGCCATAAATCTGATTTCTATTCCTATTCTTTTTCTGTCCAAGCAGTGCGATTGTGGAACTTGCTTCCCCCTAAAATACGTGATTCTAAAACTATAGCTGTGTTCAAGAATAATGTCAAAGAATATTACCTTTCCTCAGTACATTGATCGTCTAATCTAATAAGTTGTTTATTTTCTCGGTGTTGATTATAATATCATATTTTTTTTATTTATTATATATATATTTATATTGGTATACGTAGTTTATAATTTATTATCGCAAGTATGTTTATATTTAGTATGTATTCAATGTCACACACTGTGTCTACGTCTTTCTTTTATCCTTCTTTCCTGTCGCAGGTCTGCTGGAAGAAATTTCTTTTAGAGATAAGCAGTACCTTTGTGCTCAAGTGTTTGTTCTGTATGTTATCTATAATAAAATGTGTTGTGTGTACATAAATAAATAAATAATAATAACTTAGTTCTTCATAAGGGTCTATAGACATAAAAATGTAAAGAAGTTACAAGGCATAAAGGCATAGGTATTAATTTAAGTCATAGTCAACAAAACACTAAAGCAAAATCAGACAAAAAAGAAGACAAAGGAATGTACCCAATAGCCAATCAGCGCATCCATCAGTGCATAACGTTCATATCAGCCATTTAGCACTCATAATGTGAGCAGTTTTTTGCAACTTGCCTAAGATGAGCCGGATTTTTGCAATGATCCTGAAAATAGCTTGGATGACAACGAAAATCTTTCTTAGATTCTAATTATCTGGTTATTTGCAATCATCCTAGGATTTTCGCAAAGATCCGATTTTTCCGATTATCCTACGACATAACATAACATCACGCCTGTATTTCCCCGAAGGGGTAGGCAGAGGTGTAATAGTACACCCACATTTCGCCAGTTATGTTATAGTCCCATGTAATAGGGGGCGAGCCTATTGCCATTCACCGGGCACAAATCCAGACTCCGGGCATCCGACATATACATGTAATAGTGAAATATGGCTCTTCTCACCCAGGTACTCCCTGTGTGACAGTGGCGGATCCAGGGGAGGGGCTAAAGGGCTCAAGCCCCCCCAAAAGCATCTGGCAAATCTAAAATTAAACTTGATATTAACCTACTTTCTTATTACTACTCCTTACATTACATTACATTACATTTGACTGAACTAGAACCGGGAACTAGAGTTCAGTTGTAGTTTACTGTTTATCTTGATAAAGCCTACCCTCAGCTGGGTCAAGCCCCTCCCAAATCAAAATCCTGGATCCACCACTGCTGTGTGATGTGACTAATAGTTTCTTATGGAATGCTTGGAAATAGTTATTAGACCAGAAATTTATTTACAGCTTTATTTAGTGAAGATGATGTGGAGGGTCAAGATATGTTCAAGTTTAAATCTCGTCATACAAAACATGATCTACAAAACAAAGTTAAGGCAGCAATTGGTAACTCTCCAAAGACCATAGATTCAATAATGAAAACACCAAGAAAACTGCTTCATTCTTCATTTAACAGCCCATTAGCTAAAATATCAGAAGCGACACCAAAACAGGTTAAGGATATAATTAAGAAACGTAAGTATTATAATATCACATCAGTTATGATATAAACTAAAAAAACATGATAATTTGGTAGTCTTCAAGGCTCGAGTGAATACGTTTTTGCTGGGCAAGCATGTGCCTAAGGGGCTCGTGGCTAAGTAGCGACCGTGTGGATTGTACAATCTGCAAGGTTAAGCTGCACTAGCCGCGGTCAGTCTGTGGATGGGTGACCGTTTTGTTACACATCGAGACCCCTTCGTGCCTCGGAGAGCACGTAAAGCCGTCGGTCCTGCGCCCGATCTCCCACCGATCGTGTCGAATTGCCGTCCCATCGGTTTATAAGTGAGGGAATAGAGAGTGCACCTGTGTTTGCGCACACACTTGTGCACTATAATATGTCCCGCGCAGATGGCTAGTCTCCGTTGAGATTGGCCGCCGTGACCGAAATTTGGCCAGGAGGACATTATGTGCCATAAAATCAGGTGCCCATAAAAAATAGAAGAAATATCTAACATCTACTAACTGGAACTATGTTACCTAGACCAAGAAATAAATGGTAGTAAATACAAGTATTGAGTGCATAAAGTACTTTTGGGCAGTGGATTTGGGAAATATGGCAATACATTATAATAAAACAAGTTCAACCAGATTACATCATATATATTATAAGGTGAATGCTACATGGTAGCCTGCGAAATTCAATTTTTTTGAGGTTTTTTGCAAATTGTAGCTTTATTTCTCGTTGTATATCGGTAAAAATATGATTGGCGGAAAAAGTAACAATATATCTAAATAATAATACTCATTCAACAAACATTAACCTAGCTCTATTAGCTATACAAGCTCGAAAATCGATAATTTTATCGTAAATTAATATTATTGAGCTAGTACAGCTAATAGAGCTAGGTTAATATTTTTTATGAGTATTATTCAGTAGATATATTGTTATTATTTCCGCCAATCATATTTTGACCGATATGCAACGCGAAATAAAGCTACAATTTGCAAAAAACGCCAAAAAACTTGAATTTCGCAGGCTACCCTGTAGCATTCACCTTAAATTGGTTTTCCCAATAATAATAATAATAAATATTTTTGTGACATTTTTACACAGCACCATCTAGTCCCAAACTAAGCAGAGCTTGTAATATGGGTAATAGACAATAGATATAATAATAATACTTATATATATATATATTTTTTTGTAAATACATACTTATAATACATAAGAAACATGATGACACCAAAGGCAGCTCCTTCCAATGTTGTGAAAACTTAGGACTGCAGACTTGTGAAGACTTATAAAAAAAAGCATCAAGTGTTCCACTACAGGGTAAAGTATTGCTGTGTTTCGGTCTGAAGGGTCCCGGTGAAATTACAATCACTTGAGACTTTCCATCTTCATGTCTCAGTTTGGCGAACCGACTTGCGGTACCATTTAGGCAACAGCCTAGCTGGTATTGCAGTTGTTATGGGCAAAGGTAACCGCTTAACATCAGGTGGGCCTTTAGCTTGTTTTGCCATCCTATAATATAAAAAAAAGGCTTTTTTACTCTGCCATTTCCATGTTATCTACCTATGTAGGTACTGAATATATTTTTTTATGATGATATAATTTTATAAAATGAATATTTCAGGAATCATTCATGAAGTGGAATTTGACAGTGATGACAGTGATTTCTCTGGCAGCAGCAGTGACTTTGTACCTGAAGAAAGTGACCATGAGGTAATATTAAATAATGTATATAAATTTCTAATGCATTATAAAAACGACTTATTTTTATAAATCTATCTACGTTTTTAATGAAGAGAATTTATTGATTGTAATTTAATTATACAAAATTTTAATATTTTTTTAGACTGATTCTCAATCACCACCAGCATCATCTGAAGAGGGAGAAGAAGAACAAGCGAAGAAAGTAATTGGCAAAGCTGTTAAAAACAAAGATAGCAAGACAAAAGTGAAAGATTCAGAATACTTTGTTACTCCTGACGATTACTTCATGATGCATTCTAGTAAAAAGGTAAAATACCTCATTCGCATTTTGGTCCATTTACAATATGTTACAGAACCCCAATGGGAAACAGGCGTGATAATATGTATGTATGTATATATGTATGTATGTACAGAATTAATGCAAGACCTGAAAGTAGTTTCTTCAGAATCACTAGGAGAATCAATTGGTATGGCTTTTATACCTTGTTACATTTGACCAATTCTTTTTTTTTTTTTCAAAATTCATTTTGTATAAATAAGTATATCAGCTGATCTCGAGTAGTTCCTTGAAGTCCAGGAAGACCAGCGAAATGGGTTCCCGTGTGTCAGATAACCCTAAACGTCATCCTACAGCTATCCAGCAACCAAGTTGGGAACTGGCTGATGCCCAAAAACCATGTAATTTTGCAATAAATAAATATGTTGCCATATCTGGTACTCATAAAATTCTAATTGGGGTGTCTGAGGTCTTGCATTACATGTTGTTTATATCGTAGTATAATCGGAAAAATCGAATCTTTGCGAAAATCCTAGGATGATTGCAAAAGACCGTATAATTGAAATCTCAGAAAGATTTTCGTTATCATACGAGCTATTTTCAGGATCATTGCTAAAATCCTAGTTTGTTTAGGACAATTAGAAACTTAAACGCTGTTTGGCTAATCTCAGTGTCGATTTATAACGTCTTCTTTCTGGTTGGTCAGAACATGCCTCGATTGACGAAGGAATGTAGCCGTAAGCCAATCATCGCATCCGTCAGTGCATAACGTTCATATCAGCCAATCACACGCTCATTACGTGAGCGGTTATTCGCGACTAACTTATGATAAGCTAGATTTTTGCAATTATCCTAAAAATAGCTCCATAGCTGGGATGATAACGAAAAACTTTCAAGATTCCAATTATACGGTCCTTTGCAATCGTCCTTGGATTTTCGCAAAGATCCGATTTTTTGATTATCCTACGACATATACATATGTATTATCGTCTGTTTAAAGTAGAATTGTGTTGTTTTCTTTTGTATTTACAGATCACTACTTCAGACCATACACTGGCAAGACTAAAGAACTTAAATGTTGCTGAAAACGAAGGCGACGACATTCAAATATCAGCAGAACATAAAAACAGTATAAATGAACTGAATCAGTCATACACTCAACTATTCAATAAATGGCTTTATGTATTGAGTGAAAATTTCAACATCATACTTTATGGAATTGGTTCAAAACGCTCAGTACTTCAACAATTCCAAAGGTGGAAGCTGAAAGACTTTCCATGTATTGTAGTTAACGGTTTCTTTCCAAGTTTAACAACTAAGAGTATTCTTGAAACAATTGTTATTGATTTGTTGGAAAATAATCATGTGCCTTCAAATGTGGGGGATGTTGTTAACTTGATTGATACTCAGTTGACGGAGAATGGCATAGACTTGTTCCTGATAGTACACAACATAGATGGAACTATGTTGAGGAACGCTAAGGCGCAGTCCACATTGGCAAGCATCTCTCAAATCAAGAATGTCCACACAATTGCGACCATTGATCATATAAATGCACCTTTATGTAAGTATATTAGAATAATATTTAAGCTGATATTCATGTGTGATAAATACTGTTTGCTTACAATCCCAGAATGGTCAGGTAACCGCATATAAATCTAAATAATAAGATAATAGAAATGTTATCTACTGTATCCTGTTATCTACTGACTGCCTCGTTGGTCTAGTGGTTGCAAGCGCGACTGCTGAGCGTGGGGTCCTGGGTTTGATACCCGCGTCGGGCCAAGTGTTATTGGGTTTTTTCACTAGGAAATTCTCAGTAGCAGCCCGGAGTCTGGATTTGTGCCCGGTCAATGGCAATAGGCTCGCCCCCTATTACATGGGACTATAACATAACTGGCGAAATGTGGGTGTACTATACACCTCTGCCTACCCCTTCGGGGAAATACAGGCGTGATGTTATGTTATGTTATCTACTGTATTTTACTACCGGAACGCATGTCGTCGGTTTTCAGCCACCAACACAACACATAAATACGCAATTACGCCCACCATGTTTCCAGCATTCAATGCAAAATAAATTGAGCCTAAAACGATTCCGCTGTTAGATATGCTGCAAAATACAATTTTAGTGACTCTGCGTCAAAAACAGCAGTGTTGATCAAGCAGAAGATTCGCGCACAGGTGTCCTATGTGACACCTGTACACGGCGACAAGTTTACACGCCTTAACCACTACAATTACCTTATTATTTTGATTTCTATGGGTAACCGTAATGCTGAAATCACATGCTTTTGAAGACTGCTAGTAACATCCATTTCATCATTCTTATCGCTATTTACCAACTATGTTGGGGTCGGCTTCCAGTCTAACCAGATGCGGCTGAACATCAGTAGTTTACACCTGACCAGTTGTCAGACTTTCGGGCTTCTGACTAGTTACCCGTAACGACTGCCATAGATATTCGTATGGTAACTGGGACCGACAGCTTAACGTGCTCTCCGAAGCACGGAAGGGTCCCGATGTGCAATGAAATGGTCACGTGTAGTGTAATGACCGTGGCAAGTGCAGCTTAACCTCGCAGAACGTACAATCCGCGCGGTTGCTACTTAGCCACAAGCAAGCGAGCGAGCGAGTGTTACATTTCTTTGTATTTTAGTTTGCACGTTCCGAGATCACGACTAAACTTGTATGGAAATTTCAATTCCTACAAATTTGACAGCCCTAAAATTGTTGCCATCCCTTCCTTGTATCTACTATTAGTGAAAGAGAGCGATAGTTTAAAATAAGTTTAGTTCGTGAACAAGAGAATCGACATCAATGGCAACCTGAATTAAATCTATTTCTCAACCATCCTTGGGGATCCTGGCTTTGTCTTTATGCAATTGAGCCAAACACTATTCATTAAACCATACTACATTCCATGACATTTACAATTTCAGTGTGGGATCACACAAAGCTAAGTAAATTTAAATTCACATGGTGGGATGTGACTACGTTCGTGCCATACTCAGAAGAGACTTCGTACGAGAACTCGTTGATGACGCATCGCAGTGGTGCGTTACAACTGTCTTCACTCAAAAGCGTTTATCAATCCCTTACTACCAATGCTAAAGGCATCTTCAAAATTATCATTGAGTATCAATTGGAAAATCAAAAGCAACATTATCAAGGTAATTATTACACTATGGTTACTGTTTTTTTTTAATATTATCTAATGGGCTTGCGTTTTACCGCCAGTTTTGTGGCGACGTCTAGAAAGTATATAACCTAGAGTAGTAGTAATAAGTTGAAATGATCCCGCATTAGCGGGACTTATCTTTTGTATAAACGTCACAATGTTGTAGAAAGAGACAAACATATGTTGTCAAGTGGAAAATATAATATTTAATTTTGAATCGATCCATTTTGTATGGATTTGGTCACCAGCCTGGTAACTCGCTAGGACACATTTTACACTGATAGTTGAAGGCATGAAGGCCATACCGATCGTAGATATCTATCTCTTTCTGTCACATTGCTGCCTGCATATTTTTATACGAACGCCCGCCATCAACCGTCGGGCCTGCCAGACAATAAGACCCAGCCTGGTTGGAGGATCCTCCATTTATGATGGAGGAACATAATAACACGTTCCGCCACAGTTTGTAAGCATTAATTCAATAAAAGTTCGCCAATCAGACACAATAGTTTATTGTTCCGTGGCTCCCAGCGCTCTTGCGCCCCGCACGAGTTAATACAGGAGAGTCAAGAGGCCTATCAGTCTCGCTCTTACTTTATTTTTAATTTTAAAGATTTCAAGAGACTTTAGGCGAACTTGAAAAATGAATTCTATTGTTATCCTTCAGGAGGGTAACATTGTGAATATTTAAACAATGGTTTTTATGGTTTTACTTCCATACATGATTTGAAAGAAAAACAAAGACATATTTCTCTCTCTCCTGGTCCTTTCCTTCTCCTTCAAGGCCACAATTCAAGAAGAAAATATGTTACAAATATTTGTAATGTTACCCTGAAAATTATAATAGAATTCATATTTCAGTTTCGCCTAAAATATCTTGAAATCTTTAAAAAAGTGCTAGTTAGAGCGAGACTGAAAGGACTTTTAACGGCGCAAGAAATAGTGTGAAACATACCGTAGCTGACTCGTGCCCTCCAACCATCAAGATAGAGAGAATGGAATTTAGATTTATGGCGGGCGTTTTGATAATGGAAGTCAGAGGCTGGTATAAGGTCGATCAATTTCTCAGAGCACTCCCCATTGTTCATACATGGCATCGAGATTATGGATCAGAGTGAAATGGGCTAGTATTTATTTCGGAAAATGCACGGTTCCTGTAGCAATAACAACCACGGGAGCGAAGCCGCGGGTCGTGCCCCTCTTCTCAGAATGAATGAACTACAATATACTTTGATTCTAATGACTGGCCCATTGTAGTAAAACGCACCCCCCACTCTCAAGGCGCCGCTCCGCAGAGTAATTGCCCACTTTGTCAGAAATAATGCAAATTATAGATGTCTTACGGCTAGCGCACACAAACTAATTTAGTAACAATAATTTGGAATTCAAATTAATTAGCTTCTACTCTTCTACATAAGACTGGAATTTGAATAGCAAAATAGGGTGCACCTTGAAGATCGTACAATCCGCGCAGTCGTTGTTTCACTACGAGCTCCTCCATAGAAATCTTAATAATAAGGTAATGGAAATGTTATCTTCTGTCTTTTATTGAGGGAACGCATGTCGCCGGTTTTTCACCACCAACACATAAATACACAATCACGCCCACCATGTTTCTAGCATTCAATGCAAAATACAATTTTAGTGACACTGCGTCCAAAACAGCACTAATGATCAAGCAAACGTTTCGCGCACAGACACCTGTACGCGACGACAAGTTCACGCGCCATTGGCACTTCTATTACCTTTATCTAGATTTGTATGGCGTGCGCTGACGCTTACCCTCAAGCATTCAGCGGCGATCTACTTCTTGTTGACTCTATACCATATTCTTTGTTTGATTTGCAGGGCTGCCATTCAAAGACTTGTACTCAAAGTGCCGAGAACAGTTTTTAGTAAGTTCAGATCTTGCACTAAGAGCTCAACTCACAGAGTTTCTGGATCATAAATTGGTGAAAATGAAACGAACGTACGACGGCAGTGAAAATCTGGTAATACCAATTGATAACGTATTAATGCAACAGTTTTTAGACCAACAAATAAGTTGACACTGGAGTTAATATTATTTGTATCCCGATGAATGGTTTTTGGTTTCCATTAAAATTGAAAAGGATGTAGTATTTTTACTTATTATCTATTAAACATTTTGTAGGGGTAATAATAAACAAATTGTTATATTTAGCTTTTATTTTACAATCCCAGAAATAAAGTCTTAATAGGATTATATAATTATAATATATATCAACAGGCCAAAGTTGTAAATTACTTAAACTTAATGACTTACACAATATAATAAAATTATTAACTAAAATTCTCTTCAACATATCTGGCACGTTCACCATGATGCATCAACCAAACATTTTCATTGATATTCATAAGTGCATAAATTGCTATTTTAAAATTTAAAAAGATTGTAGAAAAATACTCTCTGAACTCATCAGACGTCAAAGATTTGATCTAATTGATCAGATTACGATATTTTACTACGCCCGTTGAGTTTAATCTTGTTTTACTGACAGTTCTCAATGGTGTGTAGTTCGCCAACACGCACTAGGCCAGCATGGTGGACTAAGGCCTTAACCTTCTCATTATGAGAAGTGGCTCGTGCCCAGCAGTGGGACATTAATGGGCTGATTATGTTATGTTACTGAACATGTTCAGTTATCATTAGTGAGATTACGAATAATTTGATATTGCATTTATTAGTACAATCCCATTGCGGGATAACACATTTCCATAATATAATCCGTGCAGTTACAAGTTAATAGATAAAACAATTGTCACATTAACCTTTGACAGACAGGCTATGAACAAATCACTATTCAGTTAAAATGTGTACTCAAATCTCTATTCTTTATCATATTGTCAATGTTTTTTTCTGAATTATTTTATTACGGTCAAATGCATATATGTATGATAACACAATTATTATAAATGGAACTGACTTTGTATGTAAGTTTCATACAAGACAAGCTCTTCTTATACTGGTTTATCACTGTTGATATGCACTTGAAAGAACGTTTTTTTATTCGATTTATTTAGCGATGTTCAATCACGGCATTGCCACATCGTCCATGAGGGTTGAAAGGCTAATTACTAGTATCAGCTATAGCGGTAAAGAAATAGTGAAAATTAAGAATAAATAAATAATGAGGGCATTACTTTAGCTTTTGTTCTTGTAAAAATATTTCAATCTCCCTCTTATATCTTATAAACTCGAAACCATGGATGTTGTAGGATATTCCACATTATTATTATAATTTGTAATTATAGTAAATAATTCACTACAAGAAATTGACATCAATGTCATAGTATTCAAAAATTTTAGTTATGTCTTTATCAGTCTAACTTGGTCATCAAAAAACAGGCGGCGCCCATATCAGAATTGAAACTGTATTAGATTCCAAGGGCAGGTTTGGAACAGTTTGTCTAACAATTTACTCGTTTTATTTTCACTTACAGCTAATTAATACAATTCATCATAACTGTAGATCAAATGAGAGCTATTTAATTATATAATCATGCACTTCCATTTCAATTATTAGACTAAAATTAAGCATATCAATAGAATAAAAAATGATTATTACATAAACAATTTAATTGAAACATTAACTGTCGGACAACAAACTACAGATTTCACACATGTCTATTGAGACATCAACATTAATCAATGATAGAAAAAAACTTCATCAAATTGTACGACGGCCGGTGGACGCGTTAACACTAGAGTAAAAGCGATTGAGTCTAGCCTCATTGGGTGTTGGGTATGGATCTCACGAATGACAACTAGTCTACGGGGATGACTGCGGGTGTCATGATTGTGAACAGGTTTATTGTCCGATGCATCGGAGCGCTGTACACTTACAAACTAGTAAGATAATTCCGCTTAAGGCAACACTTAATTTTCGTCGTCATCCTCGTGTTTCCGCTTTTTACCCCGAGTGCTTTCTTCAGACTCTCCGTCTGCATTTTCCTCGCCATCTGTACGACAGAATTTAATATGTAGCAATGTCGGACGCAGCCCTTAAATATACACTGATTATGCACATGGTATAAGTAAGCATACGCCATTATCAAAAATAAAACGTCAGCGTGTATACAGGATGTTCATGAAAATAGGACACTTGCTTAAATGGCTGAAAGGGCACAACACTAACATGAAACCACAAAAAGATTTTTTTAAAACCTATACATCTTGTAGTTTGTTTTATTTCCATAATTTCGCATGAAACCACCTGGATATGTAAAGCAAATGAAGTTAAATCATAAGTTTTTTTTAAAATCATTTATTTAGAACGGTTATTGAATAACGTTTTATGCGAAATTGTGGAAATAATACTTGTGCCCTTTTAGCAGTTTAAGGTGAATGCTACAGGGTACCCTGCTAAATTCAAAATTTTTGGCGTTTTTTGCAACTTGTAGCTTTATTTCGCGTTGTATATCGGTCAAAATATGATTGGCGGAAATAATAACAATATATCTACTGAATAATACTCCTAAAAATATTAACCTAGCTCTATTAGCTGTACTAGCTCGATAATATTAATTTACGATCAAACTATCGATTTTCGAGCTTATAGAGCTAGGTTAATATTTTTTATGAGTATTACTCCTTAGATATATTGTTACTATTTCCGCCAATTATATTTTGACCGATATACAACGCGAAATAAAGCTACAATTTGCAAAAAAAACGCCAAAAAAATTGAATTTCGCGGGCTACCCTGTAGCATTCACCTTAAGCAAGTGTCCTATTTTCATGGACAACAAACTGTGTAGCATAAAATAAAACATGCAATAGAAAAAAAAAAACAAGTTCCTGTTAATACCTTGTAATTTAGAATTTGGATTTCCCTCACGATCATTTTCCACTTCTTCATCGTCAACATCTTCGTCATCATCCTCTACGTCACTGCCGTCATATAAAGAGCTGGCAGAGCTCTCCTCCTCTGTGGGATTATAATTCTAAATTAATATTCATGGCTATTGAGTTCCGACTTACGAAGCGTTAGCTTATGAAGCGTATCTATGTATATATATATTTATGATACCTATATGTGCAATATATTTTGTGCTATTTATTTATTTTAGTATATAAACATGCAGTAGTATGCCACGCACTGCCCCCATTATCTAGATCTTACGTCTTCTTTGTCCATCCAAAGGCCGCCCATGTACCCATAATTTATACGGTGTTTCTGTTTACTACTATTTTCATGTACAATAAAGCATATTCGATCTATCTATCAGTGTCATAGGTGTGGCACATTTTGTTCCTAACCGCAACAAATGAAAAAAAATTGGTCACAACAGCCACTACTGATAGCAGTTTTGGTGATAGCTGTTGGGAACAATCTGGTGTGGTCACATACTGGTTTGAATCGATTTAATAAAACTATATTATAGACACAATGAGATCGTTTTTTATTTTTTAGATAAAATTAAGACTAGTAATTTATTTTAAAATGTTAATGGTAAAAAATACACGCATATTCTGAGATGTTTCCACGAAACTTCCTCGACTCTGACTCAATCGAGATTACTTTGAGGAGTACCTCAAGCAATCCTAGAAATTGGTATTCCTAGAGCTCATCTTGAGGAAAAAATGAGTTTTAGTTGAGGATAATTGTGTGCAGTATCATACAAATAATACAGGACTGTTGGAAATCTATTTAAACATACTTAAATAATATTTTAGGACCGACCGAAGGTTCGGTTTCGGCTAGTTTCGGCCAATAATTGGCCGAACCTTCGACCCCGCCGAAACTAGGTGTTCGTGAATTGTCGCGCATCATTCGGCTAACTTCGAGTGAGTGAACATGATTGCCAGTTGAGTTCGCTAGCCATAGGTTGTAAGTTGTAATAGAATATAATTCTTTAGCTATTTTACTTGGTTCTGTTGAGTTATTCCCTAGAACTTATACAATATGAATTTATGTAGAAATTAATGTAACACATAAAAGATGTGTGAAGATACCTGTGATGTTTGATTCAAACATTACCTACTATATTTGTTAGTAATTGTTGTTGGATTACATTTTGTACCCGTATTCGAACCGCCCCGTAAATCCGATACACAACTACCTCCGGTGATTTAACTATTACCGTGAATGACCTTTCTATTCGTCATGTCGCATTTTTTCCCTTAAGTACGCGAGATGCTTATTCAATTCGGACGCGTAGTATAGTAGTACGGGAAAGTTTTCTAGTTAAACTTCATTATTTACTACTACTATGACCCCTATCACGACAAATACTAAAACTAAAAAATTAAAACCGGCCAAGAGCATGTCGGGCCATGCTCAGTATTATAGGGTTCCTTAAGTAGGTGTAATTACAAACGAATCAAATCGAATATTAATCATGGCTATTTTAGTTTTTGCAATAATCGGCAGAATTCGCGACTCAGAGCGTGTTGTTAGTAGCGCCATCTAGCGATAAATTCAAGAAGCCAAATTTAAGAAGTGTTTCATTTCAAAGTTTCTTTTTGTGATTTTTTCAAATAGAAAGTAGCTAAAAGAGCATTATTTGCTAAGACCATTTTTCTCTAAGGTCAATGACCTTTGAACTAGGACGTTTTAAGTATTTTTCAGTTTTCTCTCTATATCTCAAAAAATTATAATCACATTATACTCGCAATAATTTTAAAAGAGAGTTTTCACAAAGGTCTATCAATGTGGAAGATTATAAGTTTCTAAGTTGCATAGTTTAGAAATGGCAGGGGGGGGGGGGGGGGACATTGCAAGCCACTTTGGCGGGCTATATTTCGCAGATGGTACACCTGATAAAAACCGGCCAAGAGCATGTCGGGCCATGCTCAGTATTATAGGGTTCCTTAAGTAGGTCTAATTACAAACTAATCAAATCGAATATTAATCATTGCTATTTTAGTTTTTGCAAACAGCGCCACCCACCGCTAAATTTATGAAGCTAAATTTAAGAAGTGTGTTTCTTTTTGTGATTTTTTTAAATAGAAAGTAACTAAAGGAGCATTATTTGCTACGATCATTTTTCTCTAAGGTCAATGACCTATGAACTAGGACGTCTTGAGTATTTTTCAGTTTTCTCACTATAACTCAAAAATTTATAATCACATTATACTCGGAATAATTTTAAAAGAGAGTTTTTATAAAGGTTTATCAATGTTGAAGACTATAAGTTTCTACGTTGCATAGTTTAAAAATGGCAGAGGGGGGACACATTGCAAGCCACTTTGGCGAACTGTATTTCGCAGATGGTATACCTGATAAAAAAGTTGTGTATGAAACATTACCTTCATTTTAGTAGACCTATTCAACGATACCCCACACGAGGGGGTGCAGCGAAAAAAAATTTTTCATCCCCATTTCACATGTATGGGCGCCACCCCTAAAATACGTAATCAAGATTTTTTTATTATTTTAAAATTGAGATCTATATCTATTCCATTTTTTGTCAAACTTTCATTTACTTATGTTTATAACTGTAGAAGTTATTAAGCGGTAAAGGATTAGGACAGACGGACAGACGGACGGACATGACGAAACTATATGGGTTCCTTGTAGGACTTCGGAACCCTAAAAAATGTCTAAAACCAAACAAGAAACCTCGAGAAACATGCATTTTTTTCAACGTTTTTGTTCCTGCTCTATCTTCAAAACGGTAATACATACCAGCGTCAAACATGGTCTGATTATAGTGCATACTATTTAGTTTAGCAACAGATACTAAAAATAGGGCAAAAATAGACGTATGTGGTGGTACCTACGTAAGAAAGAGATGCAAAAATTGACATTCCGCGTACGCCCGTTGATGTCTTTTTATAAACTCTCGTAAGTTAAATCAGTTTCTATGGTGTATCAGGTCGATGGGTGGTACGGAACCTACTGTGAGTCCGACTCACACTTGACCGATTTTTTGACATACCCAATTGTTGCATTTTATTTTTTTACACGTGTTAACTGTCTATATATGCGTCAAAATCCAATAGATTTAACATGCTATAAAAATTCAAATAAGTTTCGGTTTCGGCCGAAACTGGGACCAAGACCGAAGGTTCGGTTTCGGCTGAAAATCCTGTTTCGGTCGGACACTAATAATATTTGAATAAAATAATCAGATTGAAACACAGTTTACAGTGTACTTACCGAGGTTATCATTGTATACAGCGCTGAGTGAAACATCCTCGTCAGACTCCTCCTCACCATCCTCATCTACTTCTGACCCTGAAACAAATGAACTTCTTATAAACCTCAATACCAAATTATACTTGTTGAATTTTCAGCCAGCACAAGTTAAAACTAAACCAATTCTAACATTAAAGTTGCGCTAGTCGGTCATTCTTCCATAAAAATGCCGTTTGGTGATTACTCCACTGTGTGATGTTGCATGATCAAAACTAATAATCATATCGATTTTGTCTTTATAGTTGTACATCAATCAAAACAGTATAGGAGTGTGTGCACTAGAGTCTTACTGCTCAAGATTGGGTCAATTTTTTTTTTGTAGGTGATTTTTTGCATGTATTTTAGCTGCACCCATCACCAAGTTCAAGCCGTCGACTAGCGAAACCTTAAAAGAAGCTTAAGAATATTTTTACACAAATACAAATATTACATAAGCATCACTGACAAAAAATAATGATGCTTACTCTTTAAAAGGGAACCCATGTGGAATAGTAGACCATAAACAGTGTACAATAGCATTGGTAAAGAGGCTCTCTCCTGTGCCGGCCTTTCTGATATACTATTATCATCTATCACCAACGGACCCAAATCTATGTCCACATCTGTAATGCAGTATTCAATCAACCCTATCAATATTTTATGTTTACTGAGCTTGTCTAATTGAAGACAAACTCAACATAAGTTAATATTAATATGTAATTAGAATCTAGTATTATTATGTAAATGTTCGCCATTGGATGCTTACAGGGTAACGTGATGATGAGAGATTCTGATAAATGCTTGTAGACTACATTTTAAAACTAACAATATGTACACTTATGATTTAAAACACATCTATCAGTGCGACCAATTCAAATCTCTAGGTCTAGGCAAATAGATATTGCAAAATGTAGACTATCGCCCATAATTAATATGCTATATATCGATAATTTGCCCTACTAGAGATAGAAATTTGACATAATTTGTATGGAGCTTATGTCAAATTTCTATCTCTAGTAGGTCAAATAGTAGAATATTAATTTTGGCGTGAGTTTAACCCCGAAAATTGGAAATGTTTCAAACCAAAAATTCAACAGGTGTCTTTGGAATACCTGTTGCATGATAATTTATGTATTAAAATTTAGCTTTATTGGGATCCTATACTAGTGAAGTGTAAATAATGCAACCTACACTGCAAGTAACCACAGATATGGAGTTAAATAAATAATGCAATGTTGTCAAATTGTATGGTAAATAAGCATGCCACATTTTTGGTACTATTAATTTATAATGACAGCTGTTTCATGATGGAAAATATACAGAACAGAAGAGGCTCGTCTACAAGTGGCGAGCCAGGACTTTGGGGGGTGGTAGGAGAATGCACATATCCCACGCCTCCAGCTAAAGGTAGTTGGAGGAATACCATGGTGGTGGTTTTACTCGGTAAGAGTCCGACCCTGGATCCGCCTTCGCCGGGCGGAGTACCTATACACTCCATGAGGATATCCCAACAATAATTGGAGGATTTCTTATTTAGTCAACTTGCAGATCGATAAAACTCTGTATCTGTGCTAGTAACCTTAAAAGGTGCACTAACCATCTTCACTATCATTGTTTCCATTCATTTCATCCTCTTCCTCAGCATCACTGTCCTCAGCTTCTCTGTCCTGTTTGTCAAATCTGAAAGTTTCAATTATGTTATAATTTATAAGATTCTATGCAGCATATTGCGCCTCTCAGCCGACGGCGGACGACAACCTCAAGAAGGTAGCAGAGGTGGATTAGTTGCGGAAGGTGAAGGACGGAGTGTTGTGGTGCAGTTTGGAAAACCCTATGGGCAACAGTGGACTGCAATAAGCTGAGTTGATGATATGGTTTCATCAAACTAACAAAATTCTCAGTAGCAGCCCCGAGTCTGGATTTGTGCCCGGTCAGTGGCAATAGGCTTGCCTCTATTACATGGAGCTACAATATAACTGGTGCAATGTGGGTGTACTATTACATGAAATACAGGTGTGATGTTATGTTATGTTAATTAACTGTTTAAAAACGGTTGTTGTTTGTTTAGTATAGGAAGATGGACAGGCAGTAATATTGAAATTGTGTATGGACTATGGAGGTGATCTAGATATAGAATGTAATGTGTAAGTTGAATATATTTCATCTCCAGAACCAAATGCAAATCCAGAGTTGGGTAGTGACTGTACATTAACGGCCAAAATTAATATCTAATCTATCCACAATTTGCCCTAATAGAGATAGAAATTTGACATAGGCTCCATACAAAATATGTCAAATTTCTATCTCTAGTAGGGTAAATCCTGGATAGATTGTATATTAATTTTGGCCGTTAGATGTTAATATCTGTTGTTATTGTATTCCTTTTTAATTTGTTTTCTAATTGCTATTCGATTGATTGGTGTAGTGAACATTTAAGGTTGTTAGGTTACTTACCCATCTAAATATTTTAAGGAGGGGTGTAATGCAAACACCTTACTCCTGTAATCTTCAATGCTAGTGACCTCATTGTTGAACAGATCAAGATTTTTTAGGTACTCAAACTCCTCCAAAGGCTTCAGAGTATCTAAATCCTTTATTTTGTTTCCTGATAAGTTAAGATGTGTTAGCTTTTTGCAGCCATTGAGAAAGTTTAATCCATTGGATATTCTGTTGTCAGAGAGCTCTAGTTTCCTGAGCTTAGGCAGTTTTGGGAAACCTTTGAGTGTAGTAAGACCAACATTATTGAGACTGAGATTTTCAAGATTAGTATATTCATCTGTTAACCCAATTATATTGGTGCTCCTGCAATTATCCAGGTTTAATTCTTTCACCTGGAATGAAAAAAAAATCCATTAAAGGACCATGGGCACCTTTGTATAGAGGTTGTGCTAATAAAAACCTAACCTACCAACAACCATAAAATGTACCTAAAATGAAAGTTTATTTAATACTTATTTGATTACATATTGTGGAAGCAAAGTTGAATTAAAGTGCATAACTAGAGTTTTGGTGCATCTAAGTTAAAATTTAAATCTATAGTTAAATGACCACTTTAAAAATGAGGCCATAACACAATTTTTGAGCTTGATTTGAACTGAGCTGCCATACTATGAAATGGAATACACACTAATATCTGTTATTTGACATTGGTATCAAAGCATCAGGGTTTCTCTTTATTAGCCCAAAATGCCCGTGGTCCTTTCTTGATCAATGTCAAGTTATTGAACCTATTAACACCATCTACATTCTTACCAGTGAAACGTCATCTACATGGTCGGAATCAACCACCAACGGAGGTCATTTTGGTTGAGTTTGTATTAAAAAATTAATGTGTAGATATCAGTTATTTGATAGATACCTTCGTCGAAACCGCATTCTTCGGCGGTACTAAGGGCATATAGACAATGTTGAGTAGTCTCAACCATGTGGAAGCTTGTTGCCGGTGAGTTGAGTATGTGCAGTGTGACCACATCGTAGTAGATTACTTATACATATACTATACCATCGACACGAAGAAAAAGAAGTAGATTTGTTACATGAGTTGTAATTGGTAATTTAATAGGCTGAATTTAGTTAGTGGATTTTACTCGATTTTGGGGTACATACGAAGCAACATCAATCTATCCATGGTATAATAAGACCAGGTAGTCTCTTCCCGTGACAGCTAGGTCACGTGATTGCCTCCGTACTACGTCATCGGCCGTGGAGCCAATAGCGTGACACTTGTCAGTTTGATGTGCTGCCACTTTTTGAAAATATATTACCCGAGCAAAGTGCATTTTTTCATTTACTTGCTTCTATAAAGAATCACTTTTGACCTAGTAATTTTATACAGTTTCCTTTAATAACTAATTAGATGAATAACACGAGATAACAAATATTTAGGCTAGTTAGGAATTTATTTTATATTCATTATGAACAAAAATCTCCTTAAGTATTAAGTAATCACGATCAGTGTTGCTGTTGAAGATATCAATCAACAGCAACACTGATCGTGACGTAGCTTGGAGGCATCGCGCTGTCATTGCGGGAAGAGAATACCTGGTGAAACATCTTATTATACCATGAATCTATCATTGGGACTGCTCCAAACTTGAATTGAAAAGAAAATCTCGTAAAATAGATTTTGTGACATCGGCTTATGGAATTATTACTGGAAATACCCTGGCCCTAAAATACTACATATTATTATACTCAAAATGTTTTTTTAAATCTAAATAGCCTGTTTGTTTAAATAAAATTGTTTTATATTCTATCATTCATAAAGTCATTCTATTAATTAGTTTAGCTATTTTTTTTATGGCAACACTGCTGACAAGTTGAGTCAACCACGTGATTGTGTAGAACAAAATAGAATTTGGTTGGCTCAACCAAGGTGACCTGTTGTTGGTTGGTTCTAACCGTATATAAGGCCTTGGATGCTTTTATCAAGATGGCAAAGTTGCAGAGCTATACCAAAATCAAAGTAGGTATGAAAGTCAATAAATGGGGGGACTGGATGCGGAAGGCAGAGGACCGAGCGTTGTGGCGCAACTTGGGAGAGGCCTATGTCCAGCAGTGGACTGCGATAGGCTGAGTTGATTGATTGATGAAAGTCAATCAAACACATTTTGCACGATTTGCGAGATCTGGCGAAATATTAAGGCCTTACTTATATTTTAGTTTCATTTCTTATTTTATAAGAAGTAGTACCTATAAGCACCTGCAATAAATAGTGTTTAGATGAAAATATGGACACCAGCCATAAATCATAGAAGCAGATAGCACATCTTGGCTTGGTAACATAACATACCTACATCTACATGTATGTCTACTTACTACGTAAAAGCTATCTACCTACTTAAATGAATTACAAGGTTATTCAGATACACGTTTCTATAGTTTTGGCGTATGCAATACCGGACCAGATATGAAATACACTTTGTATTGGAAAATCATTTAGTTTTTTTAGAAGTCTATCAAACCTTTCAGAAGAATAATCAATGAGAAATTGAATAATAGGTAATGTTACTGGCTTGCGAAGTATTTATTGAAAGCAGTCAAGTCAACCAAAACGTCAAAATGGTGTTAGTTGTCAAAGACACAGGCGTAGTTTATAAAATCCATCATATGAGTGATTATTTCGGGGAAATATTCATTGAAACATGCAAGGGATGTGTTCGTATAATCGTTTGTATCACGATATGTATCGGCGGTGTTTTAGTTGCCAATAGAATTAAGATAGTTTTTACTTTGCAATGGCGGATGACACGAAACATCGCGACGCAATAAAAATGGCCGCTATATTGGTAAGGCGTGCGTCAATAAACTCAATAATATGACTGCAGTTGAAAGTGTAAATAGATCAAAAAAGTAACAAAAAAAATGTGCAGTGAGATATTGAAGCTTATTTTAATTTACTTATCCTTCATTCCAAGTTTTTACTGTTTTGCTTAGTCAGGTGAAAGGGCGCGAAATTATATCATGTAGTAGCTATACAAAGTTTATACTTTGGGTAGCATGTAACAGACTTAATGAGAAATATGAAGTTTTCCCAAAAGTATTAAATAACAAGTAAATCCATTTAACATTCTGTTTCAAAAGCAATAAACGTATAAACTTGTACATTTTGTAAAATACTATTGACATTGACAACACATTAATCAATGAGCCTTCTTTTCAAAGCACAAGTTTTTGAGGCAAATATTACCTCATAAATAAGGGAAAGTAAAGGATTAGTTTATCCGATTAAATAGAAATCTAACTTCGAGTCTTGCAGTCTTGTAATTAGTCTTCAATAAGGGTACATAACACGTCCGACATCCATAAGTTTCGACACTTAACCTCAATAGACGAATATTTACAATAGGAATGTTTCACCTGCTTGTATAATCTAAATAAGCAAGTTAATCATACACGAGGAAATCTATTAAAGCATAGAAAATAATTGCCTGGTCAAATACTCCACTAATATGTTTATTAATTATGTGCACATGAATGAAACGTAACAATCGGCAATGGCTAATTTCTATACATAATAATGCCACATCTTTAATTAAGAAGTGGGTGTACATTCTACACTATATCTAGATGATATAAACCGAAAATAATACCGATTTACTGACAATAATCTCAAATTTTATGTATTACATTTAGGTACCTGATGAAATACGTATCGACAAAACATTCCGATATGTAGAAAAATATATTTCGTTTACCTGTGAAGGATTTCTTCCCCTCAATTCCAAGGCGACTCTCTTTTCCATGTTTACAAGTCTGTAAAATTACACTTTACAACACTTTTCGCTTTTGTATTATTTCTCAAGGAACTAAATCACTAAGCTTGGGTTTCAAAACAGAAGGAAACTATAGATACACGAGTGACGTCGTACTAGAGGCGCCGTCTAGTGGCGAAATAAAACAACCGGATACAGTACAGTTGAGCATTTGATTATTTTTTTGTATTGCCGCTATAGAGTAAATAAGATACCATGTAACTGTAACTGTTATCTAAAATCATGAAAAAATATTAAAAATTTCTTAAAGTATTAGAAAACACTTGAAATTTTATATTGAGTTACGTCTTGCTTTGTTACGTTGGTAGGGTGTAGTTGCCAGTCTGACGGGACAAAAGGCGGCATTTACAAAATATGTTGTGGTATGTAGCCGGTAAAGCGTGTTCGTGTATTTAAATACGGTTTACACTTTACTGGTAAATGTAATCATAACATTTGTAAAAACCTCAAAAAATTTATTTAGAATTATTTGTAGTTTTAATTGCTTAAATTTGTAAATTAATTTTTTTCATTAGGTCGATACACACTACCTATCGTGACAGTACGATATAATAATATTTTCACGCTTTATATTAGGTACATTATGGTACAGCCAGAGAAGTCAGATTTCCTTTGTAAGAGGAAAGATTAGGTACTATTTTGAACACAAATTGTTTTTTAGGGTTCCGTACCTCAAACGAAAAAAACGGAACCCTTATAGGATCACTTTGTTGTCCGTCTGTCAAGAATTTTTATATCAGAAACGGGTAGAGGTACCTATGAAGTTGAAATTAATATTTAATATTAAGGTCGAAGGTCCCTTGGAGCAAAAAAAAAAGCTTCTATCAAAGGATACGGCCATTCATGTCACATATTTTTAACCGACGAAAAAAAAGGAGGAGGTTCTCAATTCGACGCGTATCCTTTTTTTTTTTTATGTATGGTCACGCATAACTTTTTACAGAGTAGTCCGATTTTGATGAAACTTTTTTTAATGGATAGGCTATATCTCAAAGTTGGTCCCATTTAAATTTCAAAATCAAAATCCACCCCTAAGGGTAGGAAAACAGGGGATGAGTGCTTGTTCACCCTCTGAATTCTTACCTGTTAATCTATTCTGTTGAAACTTGGCACACATAAATGTAGTTCTAGACACTACAACATAATGGAGTAAGATTTTAGCCACAAAAAAAATAAAAATAAAACTTTGTAACAAAAAATTGAACCGACGAAAACAGAAACTGAAAAGCTAAAAATAAAATGAAGCTTTTAGTCTTTTCCTAACTAATGTAAATAACTAATTATGAGTCGGCGCCAATCAAACAAGCAAAGTGCGTGCAGGTTGCAAGTGGTCGAGTGGAGAACGCATTTTTGGAAAGTTATTGTTTATAGTTATAATGGTGGTACGGAACCCTTAGTCTTGGCCGGTTTTTCTATTGAAGACGATGTTCCATAATGGAGTCGTGTCGTCCACGTTTAAAATCTTGCTTATACATTATACAAATTCGTTCGTTGGCGTCGGTTCAGCTCTTTGTTACCGGAATTAGGTACCTATGACGAAAATGTTTGAGAAATGAGTCCGGGGCTAAAACCCATACCTAATCCTTCACGTTACTGACGTTACTAAAAACACTATCACTTGAACACTTAACATAAGCTTTGATTACACATGCCTATAACCTTTACGCAAGCCGTAATAGAAAACGTCAAGCAGTCAATATTACGTTCCGTGTGGTGCCGGACGTAAAGAATTGCATGACCCTATATCTTCTCATGGGTGTCGTAAAATGCGACTAATGGATTCACCAGAGGATGGGCAGCAGCGTTCTCTGAGTATTTAACCAACCAAGATTATTGCATATCCCCTTTTTTGGGGGAGGCCTATGTCCAGCAGTGGACGTCTTTCGGTTGAATTGATGATGAGTCAATATTACAATGTTTTTGGATTTAAGTGAAAAAGTAAGTATTTATGAAAATAGAGTCTGTGAATTCAGGCATAGTGGGGGGGGGGGGGGGGGGAAGGTAATGTTTATGGCAGTGGCAGCTGGTTTTTTGTTTTTTTATAGAAACTGCGTCTTCCTCTATCTTACTGTAAAGTAAGTTTAATATTAATTGTAAGTATGTACTAAGGACCGACCGAAGGTTCGGTTTCGGCTAGTTTCGGCCAAAAAATCTAGTTTCCGCCATAGTTTCAGTTTCAGCCAATTTTTGGCCGAACCTTCGGCCCCGCCAAAACTCGGTGTTCGTGAATTGTCGCGCATCATTGGGCTAACTTCGAGTGAGTGAATTGATTGTCTCTTGAGTTTGCTAGTCGGCGCGATCGTGATGATTTGAGGTGATGTGGTTTTTCTCGCGCAAACATTATGAGGTACCCAAGTATTTGTTTTTACTTATGATTAATTATGATGTATTTTTATGTGTTTTTTTTGTGTTATTGGGATTTGTGCCCGGTTAATGGCAATAGGCTCGCCCCCTATTACATGGGACTATAACATAACTGGCGAAATATAGGTGTACTATTACACCTCTGCCTACCCCTTTGGGGAAATACAGGTGTGATGTTATGTTATGTTGTTATTTTTATGGCATTCATTAGAGTCTTGTCCTACAGTGGAAAATAAATAGGTTGTAAGTTCTAATATAATATAATTCATTAGATATTTTACTTGGTTCTGTTGAGTTATTCCCTAGAACTTATACAATATGAATTTATGTAGAAATTAATGTAACACTTAAAAGATGTGTGAAGATACCTGTGATGTTTGATTCAAACAATACTATATTTGTTTGTAATTGTTGTTGGATTAAATTTTGTACCCGTATTCGAACCGCCCCGTAAATCCAATACACAACTACCTCCGGTGATTTAACTATTACCGTGAATGACCTTCAGTACTATTAGTCATGTCGCATTTTTTCCCGAGGTGCTTAGTCAATTCGGACGCGTACTTAGTACGTGATTTTTTCTAGTTAAACTTCATTATTTACTTGAATTAATTTTCCTATTAATAATGACTGCCATAGGTATGTTTACCTTAGTGGTTTTATTGTATTTTAATCTGTGAGATATTATTTATTTATCATAGACTGATTTCTTTCAGGTAAAAAAAGACACAAATAGAAAAGTATCCTATTTGGCAATTAAAAAAAAAAAAGTAATATCGATACATCTAAGGCTATTTGTTAAATTTGCAATAAAGCATTATCATTGGGAAGTAACGAACCGAAAAAACAAACGTTACACGGAGTTAAACAACATTTATAAAAATTTCATGATGCGGAACACAGACAGGTCTTAAAATGACAGTCAGAGGTAGATGAGTTGAAAAACGTAGCCGAATTAAAGCGATCAGGTTCAAATATCTCATTGGAACTATTGAATACTGATCGACCGAATCTTGTTCAGTCAACGATCCCAGGTTTGACTTCTAAATCTAAAATGGTATAATGGCCTGATGATCATGAAATTACAAATAAAGAACTATTTTTGTTACATACTTTAATTGTTGCATTTGATTTACGTGTTAACTGTCTATATATGCGTAAAAATACAATAGATATAACATGCTATAAAAATTCAAATAAGTTCGGTTTCGGCCGAAACTGTAGGTCTACTCGCGTTTTACGAACGACAAACGAAGTACGAACTTTCGTTCCGACTGATACTTACATAATAAAGATAGGCACACAAAAAACGCACAATTAAAATAGACTACGGTTCATAGTCGTATACAATTTACCGGAGATTAGAATAACAAACGTCAAAACACGATTTTATCGCATGCGATAAGGGAACGATGGTTGACCGGAGTAGTAAATTGTGCGATGAAACGTACGATTTATCGAATATCGTCGAACGGGAGTAGACCCCCTGGGACCAAGACCGAAGGTTCGGTTTCGGCTGAAAATCCTGTATCGGTCGGACACTAGTATGTACAGTACCGTAGAAATCGATATCTATGGCTCAACACTAGACAGTGGTAGGTATAAATAATAATTTCTTAGGTTTTCGCGATCACTACACATTATAATAAAACAAGTTTAACCGGATTACATCGCGTATATTATTTAAATTGGTTTTCCTGACGTTTCGAAAGCTTTGCAGCGTTCGTGGTCGCAGGAAGACTAAGATAACAAGCGTCTTTACAGATATTTCAGTTTTTTTTTTTTTATCTACCGCACAATTTACAGTGTTGCGTGCTGTTTGGGACTTGATTATTTTTAGAACTCCACGAGCGGTGTTCACGGTAGCTTAGTGGCTAAAGCACTGGCGTACTGAGCCAGGAGTCGCAGGTTCGAATCCTGCTCGTGAGCGATTTTTTCTTTCCACAATTTAAATCGTTACATTAATTATATCTAGGTACTTGAAGCACCTGATTTGTCCCCCACCTAGGCCAAAGGCTGGGTACGCCCATGCGCTTTTCGCATTTTTATTGATTTAGACAGTTTTCATTCATGGGGTGACACCATCGATATCCGCCCCGGGTGTCACTCATGCTAGCTACGCCACTGAACGAGCCCGACATAAGACAATCGTTGTAGGAGCGCTTCTGTGGCCGCCTGAAGAAAGTTCTGAAAAGCCTTCCTTTCAGGCGGAAATGAGGTGCGCTCTTTCAACGGTTGGGTCTTGCCAGTCTTAATGTACTCGAAAGAGTCGAAAGGCATACTTATGTGGACTCAAACAGAACTGGACGCAACCCTTTGAGAGTTTGGACTCTTGAGCGCAAATCGGATGCATCACCCACGAATAATCAGTGATGAGACTGTACATTCCGCGGAAGTGTGGGGATCGAGGCCTTTTAAATGCTAAGACTCTCCACAACCGTGAGGTGTGCAGTCTGAGAGAATACTTTAGGGGCTGAACGGATATGGATGACATTTAGCATACAGATAGAACATAACCCGGATTAACATATAAGTGTTAGACAACACTTTTTACAATAAACTAATGTCTGCATATCGGTGGCAAAACAGTTATACAGAAGGTAAATAAAAGTCATATTCACTTTCCACCACGAGAGAACTCGTGTATTTTTCATGTTAGTCACTTTAACACATGGCATTAATATATAACAATTTAAACTCAATTCACAACTATTGGAAATCAAGGATTTCTACAATTCTCAGAAAATACTACAAAGGTTACATCAATACTGACCGTTGCAACAATCTGAATGCCCCCACCAATCAAAACCACAGATCTTTTATAGATCAGCAAAATCGAGTCAATACACGTTCCTTAATTCATTTTTAAGAATATTCCTTTTTAAATAAAAATGTTGGAAAGGTATTATAAAAATTAAGTAGGTATCAAAAACAAATAAATATCATTATTAATCATTTGGAAATAATTAATTTGACTCGGATATTATTGGAAATAGAAATTAATATAAAACAAATTAATACAGCACAAAAACGTTAAATTAAATCATAAAATAATTCAAAACAAATTGAATAACATAGCTATTCTAACATAAGCTACTTTTTATCCCGGGAAGATGAACAGTTCCTGAGGGATATGTGATAATCGACATCCGCGCAGGCGAAGCCGCGGGCATAGCTATAGTTATACATATTTGGAACGATATCCTAATTCCTTCCTACTTCAATAAGTCCCTCGTAACCAGTCAACCAGTCAACCTGTATACAAAAAATAAAAAGATGTAATAAATAATAACAAAAAATAAAAGATGTAGTAAAAATTGTTAATTGTTATACAAGGGTCGAAAGGAATCAATTCCCATACGAGGTATTTATATTTATTTCGGCTATAGTCCGAGTAGGAATTGATGACTTTCACCCGCGTTTAACACTCTACTTTTCATTTCGAATATAAGGAAAGTAATAAATAGTAGTTTTTCTAAAATACATATTTTCTTGCTTTAATTTTATTTAAAATTATAGAACAATGGGATTACAATAATTAAATAATCTATCTACAAATGTACAATATTTACAACACAAATATAAAATACAAGTACAAAATAAAATTATATAAAAAGGCGTGCTTAGGCGTCAAAGTATTCCTCCACATCGCTGTCATCTGGAAAAGTCACCAGAAGACTGGCAACGTTGCCACGTTGAATGGCAATGCTTATTCTTTGGCCAAAGAACAAACCAGCCCTCTGGTCACGCGAAGTGTCTACCAGCCTCTTTGCGATTTCCTTGAAAAGGATGCGCGCACTCAGACCCCATGTCCCGAGCGTTTCGACCCCAAACGGCTCAAAGTCATAGTTACCTGATAGATTACTATATTTGCGCAGCTTGAAGGACTCCGCAGGCGAGGCGGCAGCAGCAGCACAGCCAGCCGAGCTAGGAAGGTGTGATGGAGCAAGGGTGTCGACGCACGTTGCTTCCCACACCAGAGGCCTACCCATCTTCCATGGCAATAACGTCATTCCGTCTGGTCTCTTCCCATCGTCTCGTACCAAGCCGTTAGGTTCTAATACAGCTGGCACACCGGCGGCGGCAAGAGCACGACGAATAATGTAATTTTCTTGTATGTTCACCACTTCATAAAATCATTGTATGTATTTAAGTTCCATTCCTTTGAAATTTCTGGGATTTTCGATTACTGTAGGTATTTGCCTCGTCTTTAACCAAATCTGGGGTCATCATTTCAGAATCAATTGAACTCATTTTTTATCAAATATTAGTCTATAAAACCGAAATTTAAAATGTCGGTACAGACAGAGTTAATATCCCGGCTGGGGTCAACATTTCAGAATCACTTTTTATCAAATATTAGTCTATAAAACCGTGATTTAAAATGTCGGTACGGACAGAGTTAATATCCCGGCAAATTGTATCTTAATTTATACAAATTACCATGGTATACAGGTATAGTCTTTCACTGTCTTTCTTAAATTTTAAATATGGAACACACCACGTCACCACCGGCGCCGGGCCGTCCCGCATAATAGGGTTTTTTTTAATTCACACTGGCTGTTTATAAACTCACAAGACCGCGGCATTTTTTTTTCGATATTTTTCTTAATAAGGGTCGGTCTTTCAATAGCCAGTTAACTTTTAACTGAGGAGTAAGTTTGACATTTTGACAGTTGTAGCACAGCGTAATTAAAACTACCAGTGGTCCATCGCCTTTGAAGTTGCGGGAAATGCCGCTTCCGTCTAGACATTACATCATACCTCAGGGTTGTCACATTTATTTTCAGTTTATTATTTTACTTTGTTCCGTATTCACCTATTGGTAATAATGATTTTTTTTTTGTTTTTTTTTTTTGTTATCCTGTACTGTCCCACTGCTGGGCAAAGGCCTCCCTCAATTCCATCCATCTATCGCGGTTCTGTGCCGCCTCCTGCCAGCTGTCATCAAGAAAGACATCGAGCTCGTCTCTCCATCTCCTGCGTGGTCTGCCGCGACCCCGCTTCGCTGTCTCAGCGCTCCAGTCCTGTGCTATACGGGCCCACAGCTCATATTAACATAAACATTTTATTTATTATCTTAAATATTATAAAACTGTAAATGTCTGTTTGTTGTTTGTTCGAGCATCACGCTAAAACTACTGGACCGATTTTGATGAAACATTTTTTGATTGAAATATGATGATTATACTTAAAAACTGGTATGGGTTTTAAGAAAGAAAGAAAAAATCGTGACGTGCGTCGGGTAACGCCCGACAGATACGAAGCTTCTACGCCTTTGCAACTGGACTAAACTGAACTAGACTGAACTGAACTAAACTGAAATGAACTGGACTGGACTGAAATTAACTGGACTGAACTGAATTGGACTGAACTGAACTGAACTGGACTGAACTAGACTGAACAACTAAAGTTGACTGGACTGGATTGAACTTGACTGAACTTGATTGAACTTGACTGAATTTGACTCAGCTTGACTAACCTCGACTCAACTCGACTCCACTCGACTCAGGTTGACTCATCTCGACTAAACTCGAAACAACTCAACTCCAGTCGACTTAACTCGACTCAACTGGACTCAACTTGACTCAACTTGACTCATCTCGACTCAATTCGACTACACTCGACTCCAGTCGACTCAACTCGACTCAACTAGACTTAACTCGACTTTTTTTTTTTTTTTTTTTTTCCGTGGGGAAAATCCTCATGGACGCACTCCGCCTGGGGTAGGCGGAGCCAGTGTCGGACTCTTACCGACTAAAAACCACCACGGTGTTCCTCTAACGACCCTTGGCCGGGGGCGTGGGAAACTTTTACTCTCCCAACCATCCCCGGTAGGTCCCGGCTCGCCATTAGAAGGCGAGCCCCTTCTCCCCGTGCGGCAGCCACATCGGCCACACCCTCCTCTTGACTGGCGCGCGCGGAACACTACGCGCCACCGTCACGGGCCTTGACTGGTCGGGCGGCGGGCCACCCCGAGTCCGCCGCCCGCAGGCCCACATCTAGGGTGGCTGGAGGTCGGCATACGCCCTCCTGCGACGCCCAGGTCGTCTCCTGCGGATGGGGAGAGAGGTCAACGCCTCTCGAACCCTCTCCGCCGCCTCCTTAGCGAGCATTACATCCTCGCAGAAGGAGACGACGCCTTCCCAAGCGCTCTCGCTCCCAACCATAGACAGAACCACGGCCGGAAGCGAGAGATCGCTGCCGCCTACTGCAGTGATGAGGTCACGGCGCTGCGCGGCCCAAGCTGGGCACTCCGCCAGTGTGTGCCGCGCCGTGTCCTCTGGGCAGCTCCCGCAGTGATGACACTCGGGCGTCGGCTCCCGGCCTATGCGACACAGATACTTCCCGAAGCATCCGTGCCCCGAGAGTATCTGGGTCAGCCGGTAGGTGTGGGCACCATGGCCCCTCTCCAGCCACTCCTCCATGACGGGCCTTACCGCCGCTATTGCGGCGTGCCCTAGACTTAACTCGACTTAACTTGACTCAACTTGACTCATCTCGACTTAACTTGACTCATCTCGACTCAACTTGATTCCAGTCGACTCAACTCAACTGAACTGGACTCAACACGACTCACCTCGACTCAAATCGACCCACCTCGATTCAACTCGACTCCGCTCGACTCAACTGGACTGAACTCGATTCAACACGACTCATGTCGACTCCACTCGACGACTCAACTAGACTCAACTCGACTCAACTTGACTCTACTCGACTATTTTCTTTTTTTTTGCCGTGGGGAAATCCTCATGGACGCACTCCGCCCGGGGTAGGCGGAGCCAGTGTCGGACTCTTACCGACTAAAACCACCACGGTGTTCCTTCAACTACCTTAGCCGGGGGCGTGGGAACCCGTGAGTATTCACACAACCACCCCCGACAGGTCCTGGCCCGCCACAAGCAGGCGAGCCCCTTCTCCCCGTGCGGCCTAACGTCATCCGCACCCTCCTAGACGGCGCACACGGAACACTGCACGCCACCTCATCTCATGGGCCTTTACCAGCTGCGCCAACTACGCCGGCTGTGCCAGCTACGCCAGCTGCTGGTTGGGCAGCAGACTACCCCGAGTCTGCTGCTCGCAGGCCCTACCTCCCGTAATTTTTTATAGAGGTTTTCTTCCTCGCGGTCCGGGCGGTGAAGCCAAGACCCTCGGTCCCAAGAGGCACGAGAACACTACTCAGCGGGCACTCCTGAGGTTACGAGATCGATGGGGGCAGGGAAAGACAGTCTCTCTGCTGAGGTGAGTGCACACCGGGCGCGCCCCTGCTCCTCCACTGTGCCCTCTGCTGATATCAGAGGGACACGTGGAGCAACTCCCCACTGGCCCACAATGGGCCCCTCCCGCGCCAGAATATTCGCCGCAGGCAATAAAATCCCCCGAAGGTTAATCCCTCGACAGGATTTAATTGCCTGTGCCCAGGATGCACCGGCCAAACAACTGCCGATCCCTTGACTCTACTCGACTAAACTGACTGAACTTGACTGAAACTGACTGAACTTGACTTAACTGAACTGAACTAGACTGAACTGAGCTAGACTGAACTGAACTGGACTGGACTGAACTTCTGATGGCTATAATTATTATTATCTCCTAAAGCACCTAGACCCATCGTGTTGACCCATGTAATTATATCCTAAACTTGAGCTTTAAGACCCATCGTGTTGAAAGGGCTTGATGAGCTCTAGAGAAATAAATGGTCAAATCTTCTGATAGCCATATTTCCTACACTAAAGGTCTTAGACCCATCGTGTTGGTACTCAAATAAAAGGGCTCGATGAGCTCTAGAGAAATAAATGGTCAAAACTTCTGATGGCCAAATTGTTTTTATTTTAAAATCACGTACGTCATCTTGGATCTCAAAATAGATGTTATATTCGTAATTAGCACCCCTGAAAACCTCGAAAACGATACCCATATTGATTTTATTTGAAAAGTCACGTCCGCCATCTTGAATCTCGAAATAGATCTTATATTCATAATCAACACCCCCGAAAACCTCGAAAACGATACCCATATTGATTTTATTTGAAAGTCGTGTCCGCCATCTTGAATCTCGAAATAGATGTTATATTCGTAATCAGCACCCCCGAAAACCTCGAAAACGATACCCACCCATATTGATTTTATTTAAAAAGTCGCGTCCGCCATCTTGGATGTCAAAGTAGATGTTATATTCGTAATCAGCACCCCCGAAAACCTCGAAAACGATACCCATATTGATTTAACTTAAAAAGTCGCGTCCGCCATCTTGAATCTCGAAATAGATGCTATATTCGTAATCTGCTGCTCCCCCGAAAACCTCAAAAACGATACGTATTAATTTTATATATAAAAATCGCGTCGGCCATCTTAAATGTCGAAGCAGATGTTGTATTCGTAATCCGGCACCCCGGAATATCATCATCATCATCATCATTTCAGCCGAAAGACGTCCACTGCTGGACATAGGCCTCCCCCAAGTATCGCCACAACGACCAGTCCTGCGCCTTCCGCATCCAGCGGATTGCCGCGACCTTCACCAGGTCGTCGGTCCACCTTGTGGGGGGCCCCCGGAATATAAACCATTTTAAATGAAATATCTAACAACAAAATTCGTCAACCTTTAATGCCGTGTCCCAAACGAGATGTATGGCAGTTGGGGCTCGCACCCTCCCCTCTCTCGCCCCTTACACCCCACACAATTGCTCTGTCTAGACGTGTCCGTTGGACGACTGGTAGGAAAGAGCAGAGCTAGAGTTCCTTAGACTGTGGTTGTAGTATAGAAAATCTGTCAAGACTTCACATTTATTCCGCAGTTAAAAGTTATCAGACTATTGAAATACCGGCCCTTATGAAAATAAATTCGTAGCCTACTATCTATAGTTCTATTTTTAAAATTCATTCCCGCCCTAGGTAGGTATGTCTAATATGTATATTTTATTATATGTATAATGTACATAGGTATTTATCTATTTTTATTATATGTAATTATAAGTTCGTAGTACGGAACATATTTTACTACTTTACTGGTGCATCTACCTTATTCTTTGTCTCTGCATTACCCTAAGGTTGTCTGGTAGAGAACGCCTATGGCGTTAAGACCGCCTTTGTACCCTGTTGTGCATAAAGAATTAAATAAATAAATACATTATTATGAGTCTTTCCCGCCCTAGGGAGGGAATCAGCGTTTTCCACCCGCTACTCGGATCAAACAAACACAACTTTCCGAGTATGAGAAATGAAAATAGTAGATTGTTACACAAGGGTCAAAAGGAATCAATTCCCATACGAGGTATTTAGACGCCCGAGCGCAGCGAGGGCGGCTATAGTCCGAGTAAAACACTCTACTTTTCATTTTGAATATAAGGATAACGCCGTAGAGGTTGCAAAATTTTGGGCTTGCCAAGTCTGACAAAAGATCAGTCGTACCACTGACACGAAGAAGGAAAGTAATAAATAGTAGTTTTTCTAAAATACGTATTTTCTTGTATGTTAGCTACTTCATAAAATAATTGTATGTATTTAAGTATCGTTACTTTGAAATTTCTGGCAAAAGATTTTCGATTACTGTTTTTGCCTCGTCTTTAACCGAATCTGGGGTCAACATTTCAGAATCGCTTGAACTCATTTTTAATCAAATATTAGTCTATAAAACTGAGATTTTGAATTTCGGTACAGACAAAGTTAGTATCCTGGCAAATTGTATAGTCTTTCTTAAATTTTAATTATGGAACACCCCGCGTCATCACCGGCGCCGGGCCGTCCCGCTTATAGGTTTTTTTTAAATTCACACTGGCTGTTTACAAACTCACAAGACCGCGGCATTTTTTTTCAATATTTTTCTTAATCTATACATATAATAAGAATGTAAGTCTGCCGTGTCTGTACAATGTATATTTTTGCAAAAAAATTAATAGGGAGGAATAAGAATAAGTAATAAAGTAAATTTCGAGTTTTTTTTAAATGTTTGTCTGTTTGTCTGTTTGTCTGTTTATCTGTTTGTCTGTTTGTTTGAACGCGCATCACGTTAAAACTACTGGATTTATTTGAAATAATTTGTAACATAATTATTGGGCATATTTTGAGGTTACACTTAGTCTTTATTTGATAAAAATCGGTTCACTCTATCAGAAGTTATGTCAATTTAAAGTGTACCAGAAAGTAAGTTTGCTAACATGTAGCGGTACTATTACCCAATAACAGGTAGCGCTAAGGCTGTGGCCGGCGATGAATAAAATGGATGAATGACATTAGTTGTAAGAGGTTGGAAGTAATGAAATGTTTAAAATAATGTTAATATTGACGGCAGCCACGCGCGCCCGCGTCGTACCGCGTCGCCTTTTCCGGCTCAATCTGGCGTGATTTGTGATTTTTTTTTACTGTTAATTTGCTTTCAGGCAAAAAAAATACATTAGAGTAATACCAGGCAGGTATGTGCCAACGACTTAGTAACATCACAATTATTATTTACAAAAAAAATATGACTTTTGCGCACACCTGCAAGGAAACAAAAGCCGAAATTTAGTTGGACCTCCATTGTTTTAGATGAGTGGGTACGGTCATAAATTAAGTCGGTACTTTTGAGTGCATAAAACAATGACTACTTTACTTATCTATACATATAATAAAATCGCTATGAAGAAAAAACTGAAAAATGGTTTTTTTTTTAATGATAATTGCTACGCTTACTAGGAACAATAAATTGTAATTTTTAGAGTTGCTGCCTTTTTTTAATAGATAAACGCCAAAAGTACTGGTGAATTAGTTGAAATTTGGCAAAAATTTCCGTTACACACCGGCTCAGGTTATTTATAGTCTGCAAATCATCACGCTTTTTTGCTTGGGAGGTGATTTATACAACATTATGTCTATAAAGCTATGTCTTACAGCAAATATTATGATGTTTCAATTTATATACCCATAATTGTCACCATTATGTTAAAAGAACCATTTTTTTTATCGACCGTCACGCTATATCTCAAGGGAGCTAACCAACAGTTTTTAGAAACCATATTTCATAGGTAATTACTAATTTGCCTAGCGTCCTCAAGGATTTCCTGCGAATGTTTTATTCTGAGATCGAATCCCAGCCTCCGTCTTAGTTTTTGGGTTTGTTAAGTTATGTTTTAGAAATATATTTTTATCATTTTGTCTATTTTTAGGATACACCAGAGGATGGGCAGCAGCGTTCACTAAGTATTTAACCAACCAACTGCGATCGCCAACCCGCCTGCCAAGCGTGGCGATTATGGCATTATGGCGATTATGGCCTCCCCCAATATATGCTTGGGGGAGGCCTGTGTCCAGCAGTGGACGTCTTACGGCTAAAATGATGATGATGATGATGATTTTGTCTATTGTTAGTGTAGTCATTATCAATATTTTATGACGCACGGTCTTCCTTCTTCTCAGAATGAGAACGAGGTAACTTAATTCAACACGCTGGCCTGATTTGGCAGACTGCACAAGTGCACATACTCTCAGATATGCAGGTTTTTATCATTTTTTAACGTATAATCACGTTTACTCATATGGTACAAGGTGGTATGTAGGCTATAGTCATAGACACGAAAACATGTTCCGAAAAAAATTACGATGCTCAGTATCTAAACACCGTACAAACAAAACACATGTCTCATCAAAGTAAAGAAGGTATTCCAAACACAATCATAATAAAAGTCATCAAAGTTAGACGAGTTTTTGAGCAAATTAGGACGAGTTGTTCGGAAAAATGTGAAATAATCGATTTCAAAAAATATCGTTACAATTGATATATTGTTTTATTTGGAATGAAATGAGCTGTCTAGCTCTATTTATTATGATTATATGGCATATCCCCCCAACATATGCTTGGGGGAGGCCCATGTCCAGCAGTGGACGTTTTTCGGCTGAAATAATGACGATGATCTGGCGCTATGTTTGCCGTTGCATTGAAGTTATAATTTGTAGAACAGCACCCGTCACAAAAAAGTGAAGTCAACGACATGCCGAGGAAAAATAAAAAAATCTATCACGAAACCCGCGCCTAAATCGACCAAAACTTCATAGCAATGCGTAAAGATGTCGTATCTATTGTTAGAATAAAAAAATCACATCAAATGGATAATAATTTCATGAAAAACATACAAACACAAAAACAACACAAACGAGCCGAAATAGATCATCATTAACCCTGCCTTTTCCTAACAGGTTGAAAAAAACTATTTTATGTGGCGCGACTTACTGTCTTACCTCCTACAATTCGATTACTTGGGGAAACCAATATTGTGAGTTTAAAGAAATACCTGTCGATTAATTCTTATGACTACCGGGACTGACAGTTTAACATACGTTTCTGGATTCAGAGAGATATCGATGTGTATGTAACAGTCAACCATGGCTAGGACATGAATACGCATTGAACGCGAGTTAGTTTGATAGATGTACAAGTTTGTAACCGGTTTCATTATTTAGGGTTTTTATTTGGAACAGCATTTTTCAATTAGAAATAAAGAAAGAAAATATATTTATTTGCGTCTAGAGTGACGCACAAACTTACCAAAAATATAAAGAAAAAAAAAAGAAAACAAATACAGGTAGAAATATTCAAGTGGTAAGATATGCGTCACATCCGCGCAAAACGGCCATCGCCATTAGGTATGAGTATGACATTACATATCAGATATTGGGTGTTGTAGTTTTTTACGTACTTGGTTCACATTTTTTGTAACGTTGTCTGCACAATAGAATTTCTCCTGTAATGTGCGTGCGTTTACAGGCACTACGTTTTATCCTGGAATCGAACTTGCCTTCAGTGGCAAGTACAAACAGTTTTTTTTTCCTTTCTTCATTTGAACAAATTAAATGTAAAAGAGAAGGAATTAAATCATTTCCAATACAAAGGAAACATTTATTAGTTGCTAAAATGTTTTCCCAGTGAACAAAGTATAAATAATATTATAGTGTTATATTATTCCGTATCAATCAATCAACTCAGCCTATCGCAGTCCACTGCTGGACATAAGCCTTTTCCGTATACCTACTAATAAAGAATGACTATGCTACTTTACTACAAAAGTTTTCTAAAAAAGAACTAGAAGACATCAGTAGATAATTATAAAAAATTACGACAGTGTTTATATGAATACGACATAGTGTTACTTTCCGACATCCACGCGGACGAAGTCGCGGGCACTGCTAGTTATGAAAATAAATTCGTAGCCGAGCCGTAGTTCTATTTTTAAAATTCATTCCGGCCCTAGGGAGGAAAGCAATTACTATGAGTTTTTCCCGCCCTAGGGAGGGAATCAACGTTTTCCACCCGCTACTCGTATCAAACAAACACTACTTTCCGAGTATGAGAAATGAAAAAAACATGACGGACCCATGGCACCACCGAATTGTACCACCTGGTTGTGTCACGGCTGTCACGGGTACTTTTTGATCCCCTTGACTACTAAAATGCTGCCCCTATATATAAATTGTCCTTGTTACAATCTATCATTAGTTTAGTTGTTGATCAATAAAAAACCTCAATTAAATGCAGTGCAATTTTGAAATAATTCGATCATAGCGTTATTTGTGAATAATAAAGGTGGGCCTTTAGCTCGTTTCGCCATCCTTTACTATAAAAAAAACATTGCAGTTTGTTGAGGACAACCCAAGGATCATGAAAGTAAACAAACGATCTGTTGAAAGGCACTTGCCATATGTATTAAAATTGAAAGTACACTCGTTCCTACGTAGCACTGTTCTAGGCGACTAATACGTTATTCTTTCTTCAGGCTTCAGGGTTCAGGACGTCAGGATCAGTTCTTCATAGGTTGAGGTCTTGATCTGAAGCGTAGAACGAGTGAAGATCGAATGAAATATTGCCCACACAAAATGCCGTAATTTTTTTTTTTTTTTTTTTCGAATGGGTTCTCGCAGATGGGACCGAAGTCCCATTTCTGCTTAACCGGACTTAGTTGGCGGAGAGTCCCATGTGGGACTCCATTCAATTCAAAGTTTTTTCCCTATACTTATAAACTAAATACGCGGTATTAATAATACCGCGCAAGCGGGCGCCCCCCAAGGGGGGGGCTCGAACCTCGCTGGGGCATTGCAGGGGGACCCCGCCGTTCCTATGTCCCCCTAGCAGCCGTTGCTGCATCGACTTGGTTTCCTCGAAAGTAGCGGACATTCGGTCTATCTATCGGGTGACGTGCTAAACGCCGTTAAGCGGCAAGCCTCGCCGGCGAGGCTAAGACCTACCTAAAACCTAAACAGTGGCTACGCAATAGCCTGCTCCTAGGAACTACTCTAGAGCATAGGGCCGGTCTCGCGTGACGAGATTATCTCCGGTTGCTTACACCGTGAGGGCGTCTCCAGGGGGGAGCTCGGACCTCGACTCAGGGTGCAGCAGGGGGACCCCGCCACCGGTCCCCCCAGCAGCCGGTGCTGCGTCGGCGTGTGTTTCTGTTTCTCGAGAGTCGGACTCTCGGATTCTGTGTGTGTGTCGCGTCGGTCCTCGCCGGCGGGGACGATATTTTGGACGACGGCGTCGTAGTGTGCTTGTGCTTTTATCTGACTCCTGGAGGAGTGTAATAGCGTCATCGGGTTCAATGAGTGTGTGTCTGGGACGTCGGATTTTGCTAATAGCAGATGGCTGGTAGACGGTGGCCGCCACGACCAAGGGATTGGGGTGCTTGGGAGCGGAATCGAAATAGCGTTTAGAGACACGCTTGAAAAACTGCTTGATGGTCGGCAGTTTGAGGTCTAGGTGGAGTTGGACATTGCGTAAGTACCAGGGGGCGCCTACGGCCCTTCGCATAAAACGGTTTTGGACGGTTTGGAGTATGTGAATTCTCACCGGCTTAACGTGTGCGAACACAACGCTAGCATAGGCGAGTATGGGGCGGATACAGGTGGTGTATATCCTTACTTTGAGAGGAGTGGGCAGCTTACTGTGCGCATTGAGTAGGGGGTGGAGACGTCCGAGGACGAAGGCGGCACGGTTTTTCACCTTGCGGATATGCGGTCTGAATGTCAGTCTACGGTCAAGGATCACTCCAAGGTATTTGGCTTTACTTTGCCATGGGATCTTACTATATCTTTTTTACTGTGACAGGGGTTTCTTATCGAAGAGGACAGCTGCACTTTTTTCGGGATTGACTTCGATTCTCCATTTCCGGAACCAGTCACCTAGGGTGTTGGCCGCGGATTGGAGGGTACGAGAAATAGCGACATGGGTCTTGCCGGAGTAATAGATTGCCGTGTCGTCGGCGAAAAGGGCAATACGGGCTGCACCGCATTTTGGAATATCGCTGGTGTACAGCGTGAACAGTAGGGGGGAGAGCACGGGGGCTTTGTACGAAAGCCAAACTGCTCGTCGGGAAGGAGTTTATTTGAGTCGGCGAAATCTTCGAGTCGCTTATAAATAAGCTTCTCGTAGATTTTACCGAAGACATTGAGGAGACTAATCGGCCGGTAACTACTCGGCTCGGCTTTTGGCTTGCCCGGTTTGGAAATACCGATTACCGTAGCTTGTTTCCAAGCCTGGGGAAAGATGTTGTTTTTAAATGCCGCATTGAAGATGACGGTCATTAGAGCGATTAGCGTGGCAGGGAAACGTTTCAACACCTTATTGGTGATGCCGTCTGCGCCGGGGGCTTTTTTGGGCTTAAGATCCTTGACTATAGAGAGAACTTCGTCAGGGGTGATCGGTGGGAGCGGGTCATCAGGGTCATCTATTGGGGGGGAGGGAGGGCTGACCTACGCTCTACTTCTGAATTTACCTTGTCAAGGTGGGTTTGGCTTACGGGAAGCGTACTGAGAGTGCATTGGGACTCCAAGCTGTCGGCTAAGCATTCGGCTTTTTCGTCATCATCAAAGGCCGGCCTTTGATTGGGTCGATTTAGGGGGGGCATGGCTGCCGTGGACTCGCATTTGAGTCTGCGTTGAAGTGCCCAGAAGGCTAAATGAGACGGTTGGATTTCGCTGACTTCCTTGTCCCAGCGATCCTCCCGTACCTGAGCTACACGTCTTTTTACAGTATTCTGCAAAGAGCGCATATGGGCACGGTTGGCTTCGTTGGGAAAAGCGTCATAGGCACGGATGGCCGCGTTCCTCTCGGTCCTCAACTCATTAACATCGTCCGGCAGTTTCAAACGCTGGTCATCCAGCATCGGAAGCTGCCGTGAGCATTCGCCCACTACGGACTGTACATGGTTGGTGAGCGAGGTGATCGCGGCCACCGTATCCGCGACTGTCTCGATGGAGTCAGGGATTGAATCTAGTTGGGGGGATGAGGTAGATTTGAGGCGGTCCTCTAGTCTCCTCCAATCGGTTATCGTTTTAGTTACGGGTGGAGTACCGGGATCCGAGGGACCACCCCGGGGACCCAGTTGAATGATTACAGGGCGATGATCTGAGTCTAATTCTTGGATTACCTCGATAGAGCAAATACCGAGGTTAACGCGCTTCAAGAGGGCTATATCTAGGATGTCGGGCCGTTGCCCTACTGTGTCAGGATAGTGAGTGGGACGCATCGGGGCGATGACGTCGAAGGAAAGTTTGTCGCTAAGTGCTTCTAATTGAATACCAGCGGTGTTGTTGGAGACACAGCTCCATGAACGGTGTTTGGCGTTTAGATCACCTGCTATAATTACAGAGTTACTAAGATCGAGTAGGGATTTGAGGTCGTCCTCGAGGAGACTCGCGGGTTTATTTGAGGATCTATAGGCCGAGACTATGGTGATGGGCTAGTGCCCTGTCATGCCTAGGCGACAGATTGAAGCCTCCAAGCATTCTAGCTCTGGGGGATCTATGGGGATGCAATACAACGAATTGCGGTAATAGATGAGCGTTCCGCCTAGTGCGGTGTACGTTCTGTCGTTTCTGATCAGCCTATAGTTGGCTATGTTGGGATTACGACAATGGGGTTTGAGAAAAGACTCTTGAACGAGTAATATATCAAGTTTTTGCTCACGCAAGAAGACAGCTACGTCATCGTGTTGACCACTAATGCCTCGGGCATTGAAAAAGCCTAAATTTAGGGATCGGGGTTTGAATCTTTTGGGTGGGGCCGTATTATACATTATAATTGGAATTAAGGATTCTGAAGATGTCTTGGTACTTGGTAAGTACCTGAAGGCGCTGCTCATGGTTGCCTTGGGTAAAGGCCCAGAGTCTAGAGTAGGCGTCTATACGGGTTTCCCCTGACTGGGGTTCGAGGTATTCTCTCGGCAGAAGTCCGGGGGAGTTTACCGAAGAGGGTCTAGTCTGAGGGGGGGTTCTCATGGAGGGGGCTTTAGCTGCTGGTGCAGTTTTGGGCCTGAGAGAAGGTGCGGGAATGGGTATGTTCATCAGCGCGGGGGGCTCTGAGGCCGGGGGCGCGAGACGAGAGGGCGGAAGAGGTGGGAATTGGGGCTTTTGGTTTCCCTTAAACCAGGGGTTGGGCCCGAGTGGGCCGCGGAAATTAGGGGAGGGCCCGAGTGGGCCTCTAGGGTTTGGTGGTTGATAGGGGTAAGGAGCTGCGTAGGAGGGGGCTTCCCTCGCAACGCGGTCGGAAGCGCGTTTCGCCGATTTGGCGTTGCGCAGTTTGGGGGCTTTGGGGCATCCGCGATAGTTCGCTGGATGTCCAGCTTGGCCGCAAAGGACACAACTTGGGGGCTCAGTGCACTGGTCCCTCTCTTTGGGACGCTCGCACTCGCTAGTCCCATGATCGCCTAGGCACTTAACGCACCTGGGCTTTGCGTAGCAGTTACGCTGGGAATGACCATATAACTGGCAACGGTGACATTGACCAGGCTGGTTAGATTTGTGGGGGCGCTCGACCGTAATGCCTGATAGGTGGCATACGGTCTTTATATTGTAGATTGCCTTAGCGTTTTCGCTGGGGTGGCAGATGGCGAGGACCATGTTAAAGGGGTCTCCGTGCTTTCCACGGAACATTCGGTGAGTCTCTTTAATGGGGATTCCTTGATCACTAAGGTCGTCAAATACTTCCTCGCATCTGACTTCCGTAGGGATCCCTCGGATTACGACTCTAAGGAGTCGGTCCTCCGGGAGGGCGTAGGTGTGACCTGTGATTGGTTCATGGTTTATGACTCATCAAACTGTGATTGGCTGATGATCTGTACCTAGCTATCGTGTGATTATAGCTAGATTTCATGCCCTTGTTACTTTGTACATAACGTTTCAGCTGTGTTAGCACAAGTTTTCAGTTACATTAATTAAGTTCAGGCTTGCGTCCGCAACACATTTGTTTGAATAGGTAGATTTGGTTTTTAAGACGCTGACAACAGCCAAATACCTCAAATAGGCTTTTTTTAAAAACATTTTTGCAGTATCTATTCAGTTTGTGGCAGTGAAAAAAATGTATGTTAATCTTGATCGTATTTTGTATAACTCTATTGTGCCCAAAACACGTTTTCTTGAAGTTTTCTCTATAGAAAATAATTGTAAACTAACCTCTTAAAACATGCTTTAAAGCAAACAATCTCTATTACTTACCAAATTATATAAATGAAATTATGAATACATTTAAGAAAGACAATAATCTTAAACATAGTTGTTTCAGTTTTTCAAAAGAGCCTTTAGTTTTTTATTAAAAAAAATATTGTTAATTTTCATTCAAGTTGAGCGGCGCACCCGACGTCCCCCCTCTCGTTGCCTCTCTTTCAGTTCTGTACAAAACGACAGTGACCGCAGAGATCTGGTTTTTTAGGTGTTGTCAGCCTCTTAAGTGTTATTATTATGAGGAGGTTTATTTATTTATTATATTTCATAGACAAATACTTAGTTGATTAAAATCTTTTTATGAATTACGATTTAACAATTTTTTCAAGATTTTTTCTGACAACAAACCTGACGACGTGCTGACGACTTATATCAAAGATTATAAAATCAACAGATATATTTCTGTCTGTATAGACCAAAGACATTTCTATACTGAGTAAGACAATGTATAGATACAAGACAAGCGTTTGTAGGTATTTGTTTACATTATTTATTTAGAAATTTATAATTTTATATAATTTTACATGCACTATGCTACGGAGAAGAATGCGCAATATTCTGGCAGTAACCCGCAATATATTATGCATATTTGTACTGGTTCTGATTTTATTAGTTTACAAAATGAAGAAAATTCATCAATATGAAGTGGCTACAAAGATTTCTAAGAGTGCCATAAAATATATAGAGTTCAACGCACAATCAATGTCAAAAACCATGCAAGTAAACACAATAAAATATTTGTTAACAAAGTATAACTCTGAAGAAAGAGTCGCGAACTTTGACTTTTTTGGACCCCTAAAACCAGACGCCCCTGTTTTTGTTATATTTGTTGATAAGTTCAAAATAAACCTGAAATACCTTTTGGTATCTCTGACAAATGTATTGGGAATAGAAGATGCCCTCATAATTTTCTCACATTCAAGTTTTGATGAGAACGTTAATAGTTTGATAAAAACAATAGATTTCGCTCGAGTTGTACAAATCTTTTATCCGTATTCAGTGCAACTATATCCCCACGAGTTTCCAGGACATCAACAGGGTGATTGTCCACATGATATGGACATGAATGCTGCTCAGTCTATTAATTGCACAGGCGCGGATACTCCTGACATACATGGGCGATATAGAGACCCCTTACAGGCCCAGATGAAACATTTTTGGTGGTGGACACTAAATAAAGTTTTCGAAAGTTTATCGCCAATAAAAGATCATAAAGGAATTTTTACATTTTTAGAAGATGATGTATTTTTAATGGAAGATTTCATTTTTATAACTTTGCAAATGAAGAAAATGAGCCAGTTCATAACTAAATGTGAATTTATATCCCTTGAGACATCTACGTATCAATTTTCATTCGTTGATTTGAATACGTACACCGTTGAATTAACTACTTGGGATCCTAAATACCATTCCAGTGTGTTATCATTTGATTCGTCCGTGTGGAGCACTATTTCGTCACATTATTATCTTTTTTGTTACATCGATGATTACTCATGGTCCCGATCCCTTTACTATCTTTCAATAAACAGAAAAGATGGAGGTAGGTTCAAAGTTATGTCAAGTGCAATGCCGAGAGCGTTTAAAACGAGCTCTTCGGCTCTGTATGAACATTTGCTGGAATACGACATGATGCATACAGTTTATCAAATTCTGACCATGCAAGAACGAAACAAAGCTAATTTATATCCCTCTCATCTAGAAATATACCTTAATATTGAATTAGACGATGACGACTTTGTGTTTTTCGATTACGTTGATAACAGTGGCGGATGGAACGATCCACGTGATAAAATGATGTGTAATAACATGACTACGAATAAAATAAAGAAAGTAATAATGGATATGGCCCACGAATTTCATCAATATGAATTCGCGCAATCAATTTAACTATTTTAAATGTTTTAATTAACGTTACATTAGTTAAATAAAATATGAAGTTAATGAAAGTTTTTGAATCTATCACATAATAGTAATCCAAAACATATTGGGAAATGAAAAAGCGAGTACCTAATCGCTACATAAAAATATTAGATCTGATCGTAGATCTGATCTCATGGGATGGGATCAGACTAGGGTGATGGCTTAATCACATTTTTTATGTAATTTTTTAAAGCACTATACAATGAAGAAACTAGGGTTTCACATTGAATCGTTGCATATATTTTACCCATAAGGAAATACAATTGAATGACTACATGCACCAGTTAATGAAAAAAAAAGGAATCAATCGTGATATCGTTTATAATTATAATGTACAGTGGGCTGTCCACCCAAAAGTATCGTTTCGCCCAGACACCGCAGCTATCTCCTTCAGAAGCTGTGAAATCTAAATGAAATAAAATACACAGTCAGGGAGTCTGTCAGAAAAGAAACGTTTTAAAAAAGAATAAATTGTGTATTGGTATTTCATGGTATTTCATGAATCATGACGAATTCGGGCCATAATATTGGTAGCGCTGACAGTACCTAAAATATTATTATAATTGATAATGATGTGGTTAGTTATCGTGGTTCTGTTAGTTCGACCCGACCGTGGGATTTTAAAGACAAACGTTTTCCAAACGAATATGGTGCTATCACTTTACATGGTAGTGTTTCATCATTAAACAACCACAATAAAGTTGCAGCACAAATAAAAATATAAATACAAATATAAATTTTAAGTTTATTGTTAATACACTATTTTTAGATTTTTTTTTTCTCTCGCCTGTACCGAGACTGAAATAAATATTTTCTTTCTTTCTTTCTTTCTTTGCACGTTCACTGTTGAACATGTAGCGACATCTAGCTCGCTACATGCGAACTACTTCTAACATCGGCGATATGAATGGGATGACGTCACCGAATCCTGATCCTGAATCTTGTGACGTGCAGTTAAAACGAACGCTAGATACGTGGTATTGTGTGGCTGGTCAGGCAATAAGACCCAGCCTGGTTAGTGGATCCTCCCTTTGTATTGGAGGAACATAATACCTCATTCCTCCACAGTGGTGAACCTGACGGTGACGTCACCATCACAGACAGTGCTTCCACATAAAACGTAGTGATTAGGTATATTATCTTAGCTCCCACACTGTTGACATCAGCATGAACATCATTGTAGCCTTCAACACAGCAGTGACGTCATCATCATCGCCTACTTCCTTCATCACCCCGAAGCCTTGGCTCGCCAGGCAAATAAGACCAGCTTGGTTGGAGGATCCTCCCTTTGTGTTGGAGGTCCAAAATACTATGAATACTATAAAAAATAAGATTCTGTATCCGTGTGTGTTTTGAAACTTACACACCCGAGAGTGCTCCATACAGGTCTCGATTGTGTGTGTAGTCCGCCAATTCGCACTAGGAAAAAAATAAGAAATAAATTGTATTTAAGTATACATATTATTACTAGCTGATGCCAGCGGCTTCGCTCACAGCGCCACCTAGCGGGTCCAGATTTTGTAATATTATTTTTTTGGTAATTTTGTGTCCATAAAATATAGAATTCGATAATAACTTGGCTACAGCGCCACCGATTGGGTTTTAGCATATCCTTAAACTATCATAACATAACATCACGCCTGTATTTCCCCGAAGGGGTAGGCAGAGGTGTAATAGTATACCCACATTTCGCCAGTTATGTTATAGTCCCATGTAATAGGGGGCGAGCCTATTGCCACCAACCGGGTACAAATCCATACTCCGGGCTGCTACTGAGAATTTCCTAATGAAAAAACCCAATAACACTTTGCCCGACCCGGGAATTGAACCCAGGACCCCACGCGCAGCAGTCGCGCTTGCGACCACTAGACCAACGAGGCAGTCTTAAACTATCGTCTTGACAAAACAAATATATTGTGTGAACATGACTTTATTCGGCTAACGGCCAAAATTAATATCCAATCTATCCACCATTTGTCCTACTAGAGATAGAAATTTGACATAAGCTTCATACATAATATGTCAAAATTCTATCTCTAGTAGGGTAAATCGTGGATAGATTGGATATAAATTTTGGCCGTAAGTCGCTTAGAAGTCGAGACGAATACTAATATACTATTATTATTATAACACATACGGTCGTTGTAGCTGTCGTAGCGGATAGGATAAGTGCTACGAAAAAAAGTTGACGGAGCGGTGACGATAACATCGCCGTAGCAATTGCGTAGCCCTACCGACTACGCGTTAGCTACGATGCTGCATAACATTATTTTTGACAAAGGTATTTTCAAACCAGGTAATCCTACGAGGCTCTAATGGGGGAACATGCTCTCGTTATTTTACTCATAAAATAAATTACTATATTTCCTTTATTTAGATTTTGCTCCATGCACTCGGGGTATCAGACAATGTAAGAAATTATACAACATAACCTATTATCCAGTTATTTTGTATAATATGCACTGTTTCCGTACTACAACTTACTGTTTTCCTAACTAATAATGTATAATAATATAAGGAATGGCCATCTCTATAAAAATAAATGCAGTAAACTTGCTTAATATTGTAGATCTATTAATACATTAAAAAAAAAAATAGTTAACAACAAAAGTCGATAAACATTTTGGAATTCTAAAACTAATTATCTTAGAGTTAACTTTTTTCTTTTTTATCTTGGGGAAATCCTCTTGGACGCACTCCGCCCGGACGGTGGAGCCAGTGTCGGACTTTTACCGACTAAAACCACCACGGTGTTCCTTCAACTACCTTTGGCCGGGAGCGTGGGAACCCGTTGGTATTCGCACAACCACTTGCGACAGGTCCCGGCCCGCCAGCAATACCAGCCGCGCCAGCTACGCCTCGCAGCAGACTACCCCGAGTCCGCCGCCCGCAGGGCCTATCCTCCCGTAATTTTTTATAGAGGTTTTCTTTCTCATCCCTCATCCTCCACTGTGCCCTCTGCTAACTTCAGAGGGACACGCGGAGTCACGCCTCATTAGCCCAGATCGAGTCCCTCCCGCTCCAGAATATTCGCCACAGGCAATAAGATCCCCCAAAAAATATTAATGTCCCTCGAAAGAATATTTATTGCCCGTACCCAGGATGCACTGGCCTAACAACTGCCGTTCCCTCCAGACATGTGCAGAAGGACTAGCAGCTGTCAGACACACGTGGAGTTTTTCTGGCCAGCACCCCTTACCGCTCATACTTAGCTTGGCTGTAACTGTGCATAAGTTACAGGGCACTATTGGGGTAGGCAATGAATACGTATTTCCACCAGCTACGACCCTGACACACCTCTTTCACTTTATCTACGTTCATGAAGCTAAATATTCATCTCTCATAATATTTTAATGATTGTCGCGACTTTCGTGAATTATCTATTCTGTGAGTCGACGTTTACGATGAGATAATAAGATATGTTTGTTTTCTGTAGTTCCCATCAAATAAAGAAATATATTATTAGCTCATCAAACCAACCGTCATCGTGGTCTTAACGGCTCGTTATCCCGATTGTGTCTTGCAAAATTCATGTTAAAAAAACATAACCCTCCTTCTGGCGCAGTCGGGTAAATAGTCAAATGGTGATATTTTACGCCATAGAGGTGGCCAAATTCCACATGAATACAGTGTGAACTACATAAGAACCATTGACACAAAGAAGAAGAAGTGATATTTAAAACCCAGAAAAAAATACGAGAGGTGTCGTGGGACACCCTGTTCTTGTCGAAGTTTTATCCTAGCCTTGAAGTTCTTTTCGCTATACAACGTTCCTTTTTTTTTTACGCAATTTGAGAAACCAGTTTGTTCAGAATCATCAGGAGAATCGATTGGGACGTTTTTTTTCTACAAAATTACAGGCTTTTATATTCACTGTAAGTCCCCCAGTTGGTAGCGAAAAAAGTGAATAATGTCATGCAGGGACTAGGTACCTGATGCACGTAAACTAATCGAGACGAACTTCCTGGACCTTAAGGATCCGCTTTTGTACTAAATTTAACTATAATAACCAAATTGAGTTTCAAAAATGTTCAAAAGTTTCGTTTTAACATACAGGCTACTTTTTATTTCAGGAATATAAACGGTTCCCGAGGGATGCACGATATCATCTTCCGTGATAAACCGAATTATACGAAGGCGAAACAGTGGGCATAGGCTAGTCTGATGATAATTAGATGACAGAGCAGCTTCTACTTTCCTTTAACATCTAAGTATAAGGAAATTCGTACTTAATATGTTTGAATATGGCACTTGTGTACAGGTACTGTTAATCAAACATTACACTGTCGTCATTTTTACATCAGCAACAAACGATAACACAGAAATGTAAATAGGTACTATTCAGGAAGTAAAAGTCGCACATGGAATGTGACGTACCTAATATCTACAGCGATCATCGTAACAATAAGTTTTCGTTACTTTCCGTCTCCGTCAGTCAGGCGCAGACTTTATTCGAAGATAATGTTACAATTAAGTTGGAGACAAAGGAGAGCATGTCAGTGTAAGGATGGCGCGTGGTGGCTTGGCGGGCCGGCGGCATCATACTCGGGGTGGGGGCGCGGGGGAGCCCTGACTGTGCGCACGCAGCCGCGGCCCGGCCGCGAGCAACAGTCTGCTCGCGTGAGCCGCGGCTCGCGACTCGGCTAGACCACGCCGCGTTATCATGCCCCATGGTAAGCACTATCATCAGACCCCGTGACTCATCCCTCCACTCATCAATACCCCCGCATCTCAAAAAAACTACCATAACTCAAACTCCCCTCACACTTTTCAGTGATGATTCAACTATGTTTTTTATTATTTATTTACGCTGTTACGGTACGGAACGGACAAATTTCAAATTAATGAATAAAAAAAACATCGTGTGCTGGTAACAGTCCTTTTTACGTGAAAACGTGGTGGTGTTAGGGAAATTTAAATGTCGCTTTAATTCGTCGGAATGAATAAGCCGAGGGCACCTGCGTTCATTAGCAACAATAGAATTGAAAGCATAAAAGGCTTATTGTAGTAATGTAGATATTTTTATTGGCTATATTAACGGTGTGTTAAATAATTTTTGGTGTTATAAAAGAAAGAAGAAAGCGTTGTGGGAGTTAGGAAAGTGATTTGAGAAGTAAGTTTGCTGATAACAGTCGGTGAGTACACTCGTAGTAACTAATTAAAGTAGGTACCTAGTCAATAATTAAAAAAAATGTTTTAGGAGCTTTAGCATTTCAATTGTCCAGTACTACGTCATAATATTTAATACCTACTTAATCAAGCGTGTAGATTAATTTGTAACTTCGTGGTACTTATTAAAGTATTCGCAACAGTATTTTAAAACTGTTTCAAAACTCAATAAGTAATTAAATTTGTTGATACGTCATTACTCCTTCTCGTATGAGAAGAGGCCCGTACCCAGCAGTGGGACAGTAATGGGCTGATTATGTTATGTTATGTTACGTCATTAAACATCCAATATTCTGTAAAGTTTGTGGTGCACGTTGCAATGTTTGCTAGACCAGACTCGATGAACCGAATGCAACGTGTGCAGCGACTGGGCACCGAAATCATTTAAATAAAGATTAAATATTACATAATACAATTCAACCAACTATTACAGCTGAGAGTGGGCGAACCCATTTCCGCTATTATGAAATGTGTGGGTAGCAATGTCAACGTATACAGTCAGCTGCACAAAGATGTATACACTTGGCGAAATTTTATGAGTAAAAACAATACAGGAGTCTACTTGCGTTTGACGAACAACAAACGATTCACGATATACGGACTTTCGTTCCGACTGATACATAATAAAGATAAGGCACATAAGAAAGGCACAATAAAGATTACGGTTCATACTTCATAGTCGTGTACGTCGTATTGTATACTACACAATTGACTACAGTAAAGAGAGATAAACGTCTACACACGATCGTCGCATGTGATATTGAATTGGAAACGATGGTTGATCGGAATAGCAAATTGTGAGATAAATGTTACGCGTTTGCAAACTACTACTAAATACAACGAAATTCGAAATTCGAATTGCGTTGATGAATACTAATATTCATCAGCGCAAGAATGAACTTATCAGCTGTTGAACTTTATCTCAAGTGATTAGTTTTTAATATTTTGATTCTTACAATAAAACCAGAGTGAAAACTTGGTTGACGGAACAAAACTACGATGAAATAGAAGAGTTAGTTTTCTCTCCAACTTAAAAAAAATACTACGCCAACACCCACACTCACATATACACACTCAATTCCATAAACACATTCAACCCCCTCCCCCACACTTTCACACACTAACTACTCCCACCCACACACAACTTATGCTTCAGATGATTGTAACGTTTAATCTAGTTTAAAGTAAATTAATATCGTATACTTGCTGTACCTACTAAGATTTATATCTTCCCTTTTTTACTACCGAAATTTGATAACTACATACATTTAAAGAAAATTGATTTTGGAGGAACACTGATTCCCAAGTCACAGGTACAAACCTAGTTTGGGAGCCAGGGAACCTTTTTATTGTTTGTGAACATTTACGTATATTGTACATGTTAAGTAACCTTACTGTCATTTATTGAAATGAATTTAACGGGTTTAGTGATCACATATCCGATGTATGTTAATTCGTTAATTTGGAATTATCATATTAGCACAGACCTGCTGGCAAATTGTGTAACTCACTCGCGATCGCAATGATGTTAATTTCAATGTTCATTGCTCCGTATGTTTTGACAATCCGTCTTATCAGCAACTATACACCGCGCAATGAATATTGCTGTAATGTCAAATGGTCAAAATGAAAGCTATAGCTAAAGCCGTCTGGTAGAAAATGCGTAGGGCACATGCCCTCGGACGCGATATCGTGCGAGGTTACAATAGAATTCTTTTGTTCTAATAATTTACTGTATTAAACAGGCTAAGTCTGCCTCTGTAACTATTTTGTAAATAGGGCATTATCGCGACTGCCCCGCGGTTCAACTAAACTGCTCTACTAAGTTGAGCAGTTGAGCAGTGGGACATCATATATTATAAATGAATACTGTCCACGCCAAGAATTAGCTTATTTACTTGTAATAGCGGATTTTATTGTTACTTAAATAACGGTGAAGGAAATCACCGCGAAGAACATCACACCACACAGAGGCACACCTGAAAGGTTCCAAAAAATTATCGATGGTGTGTGTAGTTTGCCAACCCGCACCGAGCTAAGTGGTGGACTAAGGCCTAATACTCTTCTTATTCTGAGAAGAGGCCCGTGCCCAGCAGTGGGACAGTAAAGGGCATGTTTATAGCACTACCCACTACTGTACGTAGGTTTCCCAGCGACATATAAAATTAACCGTCATATAACAAACAACTAACAATATTATGGAATGTATTTTTTTATTTTTTTATAAATTAATAATGGTGATAGCAGTATTTATTTTTTATTAGGAGAAAGAAGAGCGCTGCCGTCCATCTTCTGGGAACAATCCCACCGTGCGTTCGACACCATCTTATTAAACTGCTTTACACCGGCTTACATCGTTTTCGGATTCATCACAATCATCCTCCTCGCCTTTGCTCCAATTTTGTTTTTGGGTCGGCATCCAGTCTTACCAGATGTGGCTAAACATCAGTATTTTACACGGAGCGACTGCCATCAGACCCCGCAAACTAGTTACTGGTTAATACCGACATTCGGAGGTTAGACCAGTTGTCAGACATTCGGGCTTCTGACTACCCGTAACGACTGCCATATATATTCGTATGGCAACCGGAACCAACAGATTAACATGCTCTCTGAGGCACGGAGAGGTCTCGATGTGCATCGAAATGGTCACCCATCTACGGACTGACCGCGGCAAGTATAGCTTAACCTCGCAAATCATATAATCCGTACGGTTGCTACACGAGCCTTTTTTGGATTCTTCACCCGCAGAAGAATTTCTATGAAATTTTTCTGTAATCTGATGCTTTCAAGAATTTTCAAGCGACTACTTAAGATTAATTTACATTGAGATACCTATCTTAAAATAAAGTAAACAATTTGCTTCCTGAATGTCTAATTTTTAATAAGATCACAGGCTTTTAAGATTTTCTCGAAATTATGTTTCTCGACTATTCTTTTTGGGACACGACCAAATTTTTGGAATAATTTTGGTAATCAAAAGTGTTGAGTTCTGTAAAATTACGTTCCGTGCAAACACGAGGTTTTCACTGCAGGGCGACGACAAGTGAATTGCATCCACTATTTTAGTGGACAGAAGCGTTCTAGCATCACAAAGAGTACTATAATATTATACTATATGTATATAACGTATAGTCTTGTCTTATAACATTTACATAATTGCTATGGACTTCGGGCACAAATGCTGGCATCTGTTGCAGTTTTGACAAATGACTTTTAAATTTTTGCGCTAATGTCGCTATGTAATAAAATTTTACTGCTGTGAAATATACGTATGGCGCAGGAATATTCTGGCAGAATGGTGAAAAAATAGACTGCCATTACTTAAACTACCAGCAGACTAGCAGAGCATGAATTTCGAATGGGAGCTCAGTTTTTAAACCACTCTCCTCGCTTTAAAGTCATCACTGGCAAAAGCGATCACGAGTCATCCCGGCGAGAATTGAACATTTCCGATGACTACACGAATGTCCAGAGATTGATTGTTAGAATAGGATTATCGTGGCAAAACAAATATCTAATAACTAAGTACGTATATAGTTAACGCTACACTGTTTATTATTTGAACCCATGTCGTGAATTTCCTTCTATGATTATGAAGTATTCTTGTATTAGTTTTATCACTGCAAAAACGAAACTAGGCTGCATCAATCATGGCGTAGATATACGGGATTGGCTTGAGTCGATACTATCGATGTGTTATTTGAGAGTCACATTACTAAATGTAAGGTTACACTATAGATATAAGGTAGATCAGTGACTTTATATACGTTATATGAATTTTTGAGACATCAGAGATTTATATAAAATATTATTATAATCAGCCCATTACTGTCTCACTGCTGGGCACGGGGCTCTGCTCAGAATGTGAAGGGCTTAGTCGTAAAATAATAGAATACAAAAATAAACAAACAATAAATACAGAGAGTTTTTACTATCTTGGGTTTTGTACGAAAGATAATTAATCGAACTTGTAAAAGTATTAACTAAAGACTAAAGTATTAACTTAATATGCTGAAACCTTTGAATTATTAATACCTAGATTATAAAGTATTTAATACAATGATTTTCAATGGTTTTGCTAACATGTATATGATAGAACGCAACCGGTCATGCTAGTCATATGTTCGATTTCTCGACGGGTTCAATGTATCTTGCGTTCTGCTCTACGTACCGAGTGCATTTTTTTTACATTTGGCGTTGCTATTTGTTATTTGGTATTACTCTCCTTTATTCATATTTCCGTGGTAAGACACTCTGGTCTGACCAAAGAATTAAACAGTCAGCAATGCCTCCAAAGCCTGAAAATAATTTGACTATTGGATGACCGATATTGAGTGTGACAGAAGTTAATGTTACTGCTGTACAGTTACCTATCTGAAATGTTGTCCTCCAGCTTTTCAATATTTAACATGACAATATTTTTTTCTCACACTTACTCGGAAATTGGTTCATTATTCAAAAAAAAACAATACACCAACCGGCTCTTTTCCGTACGCAACGAAATAACAGGCCGGTAATATCCAACACAACAATAATGTAAATTGCTGAACAGTTTTCATTTTTTAAATTATGCTACCGAGGTTTTTAGGTACAAAATATTTATCATTATAAAGGCTGAATGTGCATTTTTTTTCAAAATTTTGAAAATAGAGCAATAAAATCAAATCAAAATCAAATGTTTTTTATTTCAAATACACCTAATTACAGGCACTTTTTAAAGATGAGGCAGATAGTATTATAGTAGATAGTTGCACGACCATCGAATAACCAAGACGAATTGGCGCGAATGAAAATTAGATACTGTTGAATTAATTTGTGTAGTGTTTCCTCGCAAATGAGAGAAAAGTACTATACAAGTCTCGACCGAAATAGCAATTAACGGCATCGTTTAGTTAAAAAGGAATTGGCTACCGCCTCGTCCTTTTATAATCACTGTCAATATCTATCAATATCACGCAGCCGTAAATTGCTTCATTTCAGGCCTCGACAGTACTATTGTATTTTAGCTGATATCGAAAGCTTATAATAACTAGAGATGGCCGCGGTATACGCAGATCGAAAATCTGTTCTACGCCTACGGCGTAGCCATATTAGCTACGATTGCTACGAAACTCGTTTGGGGTCAATACTCGTTTTGTATGTATATTACTGCGGCTTTTAACAATTTAGTATAATACGACATTTTATTTAATCTTGAGTTTTTAAGAATCATTTATATTGATTTATCTTCAAGCATATAATTGAAATGTAATGTCAAAACTTCGCAGAAGAAAGAAAATTAATTAATAACACTTTCGTCTGCTCAAGCGACAAAGGGTTGATAAAACTAGTAAGCCTACCTACGTGTGTTTATTGTTTTAGAGCTGGTTCAATTTGTACAAAAAATAACTTTTTTAAATTAAACCTATGAAACTTTTCTACCCGTGAAAGTGTCTTATCTCTGTTTTTTCTTACTTGTCTTATTTAGTAAACAATCTTGGCATGTCTTTGTACTGCGATTCGTCAATAATATTTATTGAAAGACATTATGTTAACAATTTCACACACGTTTTTTTTTTAACCTGATTACTTGCGCAAAACTAGTAATTATATTTTATCAGTAGTTATTTGAGTAGAGACGTGCCAAGATTGTTTACTAAATAAGACAAGTATTCAATTTAAATTAAATTAGCCGTGCGTTTAAATAAGACAAGAGAGAAAAAAATTACCGTACGTGTTCGTACGACCAAATTTCGTACAAAAACGCATGCAAAGTGAGCGCGGCCTTATTATCCCATGTCACTCAGTGTTATACGGGAAGCATTTGTGAACAAAAGACATAAACGCGCTGTCTGACACTCGGCTGGACTGGGTTCCATATGCGGCAGGCATAGAGATGGGTTTATGCCTAGGCATTTTTGGCATCTTGGGAATTTAATCTATTGAATAAACGCAAATATGCCTAAAGCGCCATTTACCAGGTTCAATTATTGTAGTGACTCATTTGAAACATAAAACTTTAATTAAACTTTTTAGCTTACACATATTTCTAAGGTAGACGAAGGAGGCGTCTTTTGTCGTATTACTATTGGAAGGTTTATCTAAACGGGTGATTGACCGATTGTAGGCAGGGGTGAGGTGTGGGAGGTTCGATAAGCCTAGGTATCAGATTGTTGGGTATTCACAAGGGAAGGGATCGCTGCGAATGACTCCGTAACGCTTTATCTTAAGCTGAGTCTTAGCTTAGCTTCGTAAAAGTAACTTGGAGAGAAAATCTTAACTAACTAAATTAAATTCAGTCCTTTTATTTTTCATTTTATGAGCAAATTTTAAAAGTATTGCTGTTACTTTACGAAGTACATACTGTATTTGTAGAACTTTGACTCAAAACGACTTTACGGTGTACGTGGCGATTCTTTTTAGGGTTCCGTAGTCCTACAAGGAACCCTTATAGTTTCGTCATGTCCGTCCGTCTGTCCGTCTATCTGTCTGTCCGTCTGTCCGTCTGTCCTAATCCTTTACAGCTTAATAACTTCTACAGTTATAAACATAAGTAAATGAAATTTTGTTAAAAAATAGTCTAGATATAGATCTCAATTTTAAAAGAATAAAAAAGTCGTGATTACGTATTTTAGGGGTGGCGCCCATATATGTGAAATGGGGATGAAAATATTTTTTTCGCTGCACCCCCTCGTGTGGGGTATCATTGAATAGGTTTATCTTAAGCTGAGTCTTAGCTTAGCTTCGTAAAAGTAACTTGGAGAGAAAATCTTAACTAACTAAATTAAATTCAGTCCTTTTATTTTTCATTTTATGAGCAAATTTTAAAAGTATTGCTGTTACTTTACGAAGTACATACTGTATTTGTAGAACTTTGACTCAAAACGACTTTACGGTGTACGTGGCGATTCTTTTTAGGGTTCCGTAGTCCTACAAGGAACCCTTATAGTTTCGTCATGTCCGTCCGTCTGTCCGTCTGTCCGTCTATCTGTCTGTCCGTCTGTCCGTCTGTCCTAATCCTTTACAGCTTAATAACTTCTACAGTTATAAACATAAGTAAATGAAATTTTGTTAAAAAATAGTCTAGATATAGATCTCAATTTTAAAAGAATAAAAAAGTCGTGATTACGTATTTTAGGGGTGGCGCCCATATATGTGAAATGGGGATGAAAATATTTTTTTCGCTGCACCCCCTCGTGTGGGGTATCATTGAATAGGTCCACTAAAATGAAGGTAATGTTTCATACATAACTTTTTTATCAGGTGTACCATCTGCGAAATATAGCCCGCCAAAGTGGCTTGCAATGTGTCCCCCCCTGCCATTTCTAAAATATGCAACGTAGAAACTTAAAATTTTCCACATTGATAGACCTTTATAAAAACTATCTTTGAAAATTATTTTGAGTATAATGTGATTACACATTTTTGAGTTATAGTGAGAAAACTGCAAAATACTTAAGACGTCCTAGTTCATAGGTCATTGACCTTAGAGAAAAAAGATCATAGCAAATAATGCTCTTTTAGTTACTAACTATTTAAAAAAAACACAAAATGTATCTTTGTGTTATATTTATACGACACACTACTTAAATTTAGCTTCTTAAACTCAGCGCTAGGTGGCGCTGTTTGCAAAAACTAAAATAGCAATGATTAATATTCGATTTGATTCGTTTGTAATTAGGAACTATAACAGTTTGAGTGTGGGGGTTCTTAGCGAAGGTCTGTGTTCTTAGGTAGGTCAATGAAACGCGGAGAGTTCACAACTCCAAGTCCTGTATTCGAGTAGGTAGGTATCACAATGGCAAGTTACTTTTCAACACTGGACACTGGTGAACTAACTAAAACTACAGTAGGTACGACAATATAAAGGTAGGTATACGCACGACAGATTGACCGATGCGTCATTCGCGGTAGCGCGCAGGAGTCTGTCTGGCGCGACTCGGCCGAGAGCGGCGGGGGACGGGGTCCGCCGCCGATCCGGTTCTAGAATTTTCTTCGGCCTCCTGATTGGTTGAACCGACACGGGAGGCGTTGCGGCGCGGGACGCGTGGTTTGGCGGGAGCGCTGAGGTGCGTTCCAACATACGGTCGCGTTATATCCTCCCCCTCCGAGTCACTACGACGTCTCGGTGGGGGCTCGGCAGAAAAAGAACGACGTGGCCGTCCACGAAGGCGCCGAGGCTGTACGGGAGCTGATACCTGACCTGACTTATTATGGTATGACTTTAAATCAGAAACATGAAACTTACCCAGGATTTTGGAATTTAAATCAGCGACTTCATAGGTAGTGGGACTAACTACCTTACTTATGCGATAGGGTCCATCACGTTTCGGCATGAATTTACGGGTTCTACCTTTTGCAGCATCACTAAGTAAGTGAGTGGTGATAAAAACTAAGTCACCTTCTTGGTAAGTAACGGTCTGTCGGGTTTTGTCAGCGTGAATCTTCCTGTCGTCCTGATGACGTTCAGCCCTATCTCTAATGTTATCCCAATTATCTAAAAATCGACGGAGATACGGGGTTACTTGAGGTAGGAAATTCTCTTTATCCAAGATAGCTCTTAAGTCGCGTTGCGCATCGAAGGGGGTACGCATCTCACGGGCAAACATAACTTGCGCGGGAGTGGCTCCCGTAGTGGAACACGTGGCACTATTCATGGCAAAACGTACCGAGGATAGGAATTTTGGCCACATGCGATGTTCATTTTTAACTAACATCGAGAGCTGGGTACGTAAATCTCGATTCTTTCTCTCGGCAGGATTTGCTTCAGGGTGATACAACGGAATAAGGTTTTGTTTGATACCGAGAATAAACATACATTGTTGCATGGTCGCTGAAACAAATTGGACACCGTTGTCCGATATGATGCGGCGTGGGAAGCCATATCTAAGAAAATATTCATTAATGAGTACGGGAGCACATATCTCGGCGGTCGCTTCTGTCAAAGCAAACAATTCAACCCACCTGGTGGCCGTATCTTCGACTAAGAGTATCCATTTCTCGCCATGGTCACCTTCCGGTAAGGGTCCAAATAAATCGATGGCGAGTACTTCTCCACGCTGATTGAGGACTGGCGTCTGTAAGAGTCCAGCGGGTTTTTGATTAGATGCCTTGTAGCGCTGACACTCTTCGCAGTTTTTTAGATACTCTGTAATATACTTACGCATCCCAACAAAGTAATAATTTTGGATGATCCGGTTGAAGGTCCGTTCTACCCCTTGATGACCGGCGGTGGGAGCGTCATGGTATTCCTGCAATATTTTTTCACGCATAGTAAGCGGCACGATGAGCTGTGGCTGTTCACTGTCCGAATCTGGAAGATAGCGATATAGAACACCTTGGTCCATAAGGTAACCTCTATCTAACCATTGGGTGTCGACCGATCCGGTGTCTTCAAGGTTTTTGATGATTGTGGCAACCTCGGGATCGTCAAGCTGCTCCTTACGAAGGTCAGCTGGATTTACACGCGGTAAGTCGACGATGACACTACAGACATCACAACTTTGAATGTTGGTATTGTCGCACTGAGGACGGCTTAATGCATCGGCCACAACATTGGCTTTGCCAGGGGTATATTCAAAACGAATATCGAAGGCCTGTAATTTCATTGCCCATCTTATGAGACGCCCATTAGGAGTTTTGAGAGTCATCAGCCACTTAAGCGGCTGGTGATCACTTTTGACAATAACAAAGTGACCATCAAGATATCCACGGAACTTATCTGTTGCCCAAACAACTGCTAAAGCTTCCCTTTCGGTCGTGGTATAGTTTTTCTCTGCGGAAGTCAACAAACGACTGGCATATTCTATAGGTTTCTCTTCAGGTCCCTCTCCCTGTAATAGGACAGCCCCTAAAGCGTAGTTGCTGGCGTCTGTTCGCAACACAAAAGCTTTGGAATAATCGGCTTGAACCAATATAGGTGCAGACGTTAGTTTTTTCTTCAGGCACTCGAATGCTTCTTGTTGTTGACTATCCCATCTCCATGACTCCTTCTTACGAGTGAGTATAGTTAACGGTTGAGCCACCTGGGAAAAATTTGGAACAAACTTTCGAAACCAGGAGCATGTCTGTAAGAATGATTTTAAATGTTTTAAATTCTTAGGACTGGTCATCTGCAGGACTGCATCGACCTTCGAGGGGTCCGGCTTAATACCTTCCGGAGTAATCACATGACCAAGGTAATTAATCTCTGGGCGAGTAAAGAAACACTTTGTACGATTAGCCCGTAAGCCGAATAAACGTAACCTTTCAAATACCTTTTGTAGATCTTCTAGATGGCTTGTAAAATCCTCTGAAATGACGAGCAGATCATCTAAATAAGCTAGCAAAACGACACCTTGTAAGCTAGCCCCAGAACGGAAACGATCGATCAGCCGTTGGAAGGTGGATGGCGCGTTTTTCAGTCCGAACGGCATGCGCGTAAAGCGGAATGTTCCAAATGGCGTTATAAAGGCAGTTTTATCGCGATCAGCTGGGCGTACCTGCACCTGCCAATAGCCGGCTTTTAGATCGATTGAGGACATAAAACAATGACGTTTAGTCAATTGAAGAAGCTCATCAATGAGCGGAAGAGGATAAGTATCAGTTTTAGTGATAGCGTTCAATTTGCGGTAGTCTACACAAAATCTGATGCTATTATCCTTTTTTGGAACTAAAACTGCAGGAGATGTCCATGCAGACTCGCATTCCTCAATGATACCGTCCTTGAGCATTGCGTCAAGTTCGGTTTTCATTAACTGCTTCTTTGCAGGTGTGAGGCGATACGGCGGGACCGAAATGGGCGGATGATCTCCTGTATCGATATGATGCTCAGCGTATGGGGTTGGTTCTCCCCCTGGTCCGAAGACATCGTCGTTACGCTGTAAGAGAGAAGCTAGGTTATTACGTTCGAGAGGGCTCAGCATCGTACCCTCGTCTTCCCTCAAAATTTCCGCAGCGGAACAAGACACGAGGTGATTGGGGTACTCATACTCCAATGGGTACACTTCTGTAGAATCATGGAAGTGCCAAGTGGAAGTAGCAAAATTAATATCCAACCCAGCTGCTGTCAAAAAGTCTATACCCAACAAAGTATCATTATCAGTAGCATCAGGAAACACCAAAAATTCTACATTGACACTCTTACCTTTTATCTTGACTTCCAGTGTAGTTGACAGCATTTGGCGCGTTGGTGCTGAACCATCGGCGAGCTTGATACGCATAGAACTAGACGCGAAGACTTGATTTTGCTGCTTCAGTAACGCGTAGAGTGAGGATCCGGCGATAGTTCCCTTGGCCGCGGTGTCGATTAAACCCGTTCCATGGATTCCTAAAATCTCAATACCTAAAATAGGTCGTCGCGGTGTGCCGTTAGGCAGAGAACTTAATGATGAAAAAGTTATAAACGTCTCATTCTCGGATTTTGTGGTCCCCCTACCCGGTATACTAATTTCCGGATTTTGTCCTGAAGAATTCATAGTTACCCTACTAGGTAGACTAGTTTCCGTGTTGTGTCCCGAAAAATTCATGGTCACCCTACTACGTGACGGACACTGATAAGAGCGAGTATTATTATTAAAATTATTACTATTAATGACGCACTGGTTATCAACCGATTCCCTGGGAAGCGCTGATTCAAATTCACTAGGTACACAAGTGCGGTTATGGGGCTCCCCCTGCATAACAGGTGGGGATAAAGATGTAAACAAATACCTATCATCTACACGACAAGCAAAACTTGAACCTTTTTGTTTATTATGACGTTTATGAACATTAACGTTATGGTTAGAGACAAAATTATTTACGGGGGGTGTACATGCATTATTATGCAAAATAGAACCCGGTTCTGTAGTGGTGAGCGTTGTATCCACATATACACAATTAGAGCTCTCAGAATAAACACTACAAGTAGGAGAACACGAGTCAGGTACAGCCCCAGTACAGACCATAGGAGAAGAAACATTGATGTTACTGTTACTCACCTGGGTGGACGGCTTACCGTACGATGATGCACCCGGGGTCATCGACCTTCGCGATCGCGATGTATTAGGCATAAAATCGATCGCGCTAAAATTTGAATTGCACTTAGAGCAATTAGAACGCACCACTCCGCTCTCGCCGCAACCGTAACACGATATCTTATTACTATTATTACTGTTTACGTTACTATTACGAGAGTCATTAACGGTTTGTACTAATTTTCGACACTGATCACGTGTATGTCCGTAATATTTACAATAAACGCAATATCGTCGTTTCTCGGCGACTGGAGTGATGTTGGAGGCGACGTTCGGCGTGTCTTGACGTGAGGCAGGCTCCGTTGATGTAGGTTGACGAGAACTCGGTGCTCGCTGCGTTTCTGACCGCGACGTTGCCGGTGGAGGCGATTTGAACCGTGCGCGGGGAGCAGTGGCGCGCGCGTCGGCAGCACCCTTTGAAGTGTCGGCACGCTTTGAAGGGTCGGCGCGCGTCTGAGATTCCTTTGTGGATTCCTCGATACTCCGAGCTTTTAGGAGGAGACTATTGAAGTCGGAGAATTCCTCTCTTCGTAACCTTTTTCGCATTTTATGATTGAGTAGTCCGTATATCATGTCTAACTGGACTTTTTCAATGAGGTCACCGCTTGGTAGACGCGCTAGCTGGGCCCGTGCTTTGGCCACGAACAACTCCGTACTTTCTTGAGGTTGCTGTGGCTTTGAAAACAGCTCTACGTAAATACGATGAGGAGGACGGCTGTCTCCGAAGGCACTGCGTAAATATTGGACAGCGCTGTCCCAGGTACTGACGGTGGCCTTGACTCCCTGCCACCATGTGGCCGCGTCATGCGTAAGTAGCATTGATAGCCCACGTAAGGCGTTGGCTTCGTTGACGTTCGCGCAGTCCTTGAATGCTTCAATAGCATCGACGAAACCGTCGAGGGATTCCGTTGTCGCTCCGCTGAAACGAGCCTTGCAGGTGGCGAAGTTTCCAGATGCAGGTTGAGCGGTCGACGGCGTGGGTGTGGCCGGCGCGGCTGGAGCCAGCGCGGGCGAACAAGATGGCGGCCGCGCTTCGATGACTCTTGTGAGTAGCCGCTCGAAGTTCTCGGCCTGGGCTTGCTGTAGAGACGCCATTATTGAGGCGAGGTCGCTCGCTGTGATGGGCGTCGGCGCTTCGGCCGCGGGCGCGCGGGGCTCCGCTGGCTCTGGCGTTGCAATCTCTTCATCTTGCTCTGAACCGACGTCGAAGGGATCCGTCTGATGACGTTGTTGACTACGCGTTGTAGAACGTGGCATTTTACACAAGAATCACACCAATACACACGGAACACAGTTAGCACTTCGCCCCACGTTGGGCGCCAGTATAACAGTTTGAGTGTGGGGGTTCTTAGCGAAGGTCTGTGTTCTTAGGTAGGTCAATGAAACGCGGAGAGTTCACAACTCCAAGTCCTGTATTCGAGTAGGTAGGTATCACAATGGCAAGTTACTTTTCAACACTGGACACTGGTGAACTAACTAAAACTACAGTAGGTACGACAATATAAAGGTAGGTATACGCACGACAGATTGACCGATGCGTCATTCGCGGTAGCGCGCAGGAGTCTGTCTGGCGCGACTCGGCCGAGAGCGGCGGGGGACGGGGTCCGCCGCCGATCCGGTTCTAGAATTTTCTTCGGCCTCCTGATTGGTTGAACCGACACGGGAGGCGTTGCGGCGCGGGACGCGTGGTTTGGCGGGAGCGCTGAGGTGCGTTCCAACATACGGTCGCGTTATATCACCCTATAATACTGAGCATGGCCCGACATGCTCTTGGCCGGTTTTTACTTTATGTCGTCATAGATTTTATTCTTTTTATACTTAATCTTAATAAATTAAGTTATTATGTTCGCTTTATGTTTAATAGTTTTGAAACTTATATTGGTAGGAAAACTTATTCAAAATGGGATATGAAAAATAATGAAATAAATTCGAATTGAATTTGATTTACATTATGTTGGAAGTTTTTATGATTATATAGTTTAATATTACAATCTTATTCTTTTAGTTCGAGGATTAGACGAGATTGCAGCTCGCGAACACTGTGAGCGGAATAGTCGGTATTCCTTTGACATTTTGTATTCCTTTTTCTGGCTTCATTCGCTAGTTCTACGCGCTCCGTCTATCTTATTCATTTGGTCTAAGATTTTATGTAGAAAGGCAAGCTTAACTCACAAATGAATTTTGTGCCAGCAAACATAGATCATTACAATAATGGGTGTATGGGGTGCTTTTTGGGTACTAATAACATGATAATACCAGAGTGTAATTATCTGTTCCATACAGTGGTTCAACGAAAATTGACATTGACAGTTTTTAAAGGCAATGCGGGACATAGTTTGACAGTTTTGAAGGCAGCTTGGACACTTAACTCTCTCGTTGGACGACTGTATAGAGTGGCTAGGCTGTAATAATACTATGGTCATTTGATCATCTTTTCGCCTTGTCGAGCGTGGTGGTAATCAAATATTTATTGACTATTCCATGGAAGTCATTACGGGCTCATCCATTATCGATCTATGGGGAGTAGATGTTTAGTAGGGCCGTTGATGAATGTGATTGATTAGGTTTTTGTCTGGTTCTCATATCAATCAAAATATTGAAATATAATATCAATCATTTGATATTTTATTCTGATTCTCACCTATACACACATACCCTACTCACCCATACACATACACCTCAACCTCCAACACACACCATACCTCCCACACACACCATACCTCAATCACAAATACAAATATCGTTAACATCACACTATCACACAGTAATTCTTGTTTTTTTTTTTAAATTAATAACTGTTAGTCTGATGAAAGAGACTAGACTCAACGACACAGGGAATCCTAGTGTGGAGGCTAGTGTTCTAAGTATTGTAACTCTACGTTGATCAATAAAGATTTTATTATTATTATTTATTTATTAATTTGTAAATATCTCATCAATCATAATCATCGAAAGCCCTAAAAACCACTGCTAGGTAACATGTAACAGAATATACGCAAGTCCTGAAAGTAATTAGCTCAGAATCACTAGGAGAATCGATTGGTATGGTTTTTTATACCACCACCATAGTAAAAAATATAGACGAAGTTCTGCGAACAATCATATTTGAAGCCATCTAAAAACCACTGCTAGGTAACATGTAACAGAATATACGCAAGTCCTGAAAGTAATTAGCTCAGAATCACTAGGAGAATCGATTGGTATGGTTTTTTATACCACCACCATAGTAAAAAATATAGACGAAGTTCTGCGAACAATCATATTTGAAGCCATAATGCTCGTGTGGTGCCATCAGTGAACGTCTTTCGGCTGAAATGATGGTTCATAATATTCTAATTGACGACGTCTGTGGTCTAGTGGTTCGAGAGTCGGACTGCTGATCACGAGGTCGTGGGTTCGATTTCCACTAGACACAAATATTTGTGTGATGATCATAAGTGTTTGGGTTGGTCTGGGTGTTTCTTTGTGTATTATAAGTATGTATTTTCAAAAAAAAGTACATAAGTATTATATCCATCGTCTAGTACCCATAGTACAAGCTCTGCTTAGTTTGGGACTAGATCGTGCTGTGTAAAAATATCCCATCTATTTATTTATTTATTTTATTTATAATTGCGGTAACTGAGGTCTTGCGTTTGTTTTGTACATGTTTGGTCTCCCTTACACCACCAGGCACCACCCGGCACTTTCAGACACCTCTGTCCTTCGAGATTTACCAATATCGTTGGATAAAATACTCACATATAAAAAAAAAACAATAGAAGAGGCTCAGTTCTTTCATATATTTGTTTCCGCTGTTATTACGGATTGTTGTTGTTGGAGGCGTTACGTATAGACATTATTATCAAATTGACGCACGTACAACTGTTATGATACTAATACCATACAACTGAACGCTGGTGTTCCATTATCACCCACATTAAGAGCAATAACCACATATTTTTGTGTCCAAATTAAATGGCTTACGAGGGATATTTATAAGCCTATTATCAACAGGCAAATTGCCGCTAAAAGCGCTAATTAGCACAAAGGTCCCACAGCGGAAACCTTGGGCTTATAATTAAGACAGATTCATTTATTTGCCTCCTTCAGTGATGAAACTTGAATATAAACGTGTTTAGTTTGTTAAACTTTTGGAAGTGTGGCAGGGAAATTTAAAAGTTTAATGAAAGACAAGCAACATTTTTTCTCTTTTGATTAAAAGTAGGTATAATGGCAATTGGGTTTGCTTTGTAGTTTGTACGTGCAGTTTTACGCTTGTGTTTTTTAAAGTTTCTTCGTGGCTTTTAATAGGCCTGGTGGTGATTGTATTCACCAACATTGCTATTTAACAAATGGTAGTGCACCTAGTGTTATATTTTTTTTTTCATAAATATTGAGCAATTTTTTAAAGTATGAATAGTTAAAATTATTTCCGAAGAATGATATTTTTTACATGGCAAGTCGCCTAAATTTACTATAAAATGTGTTATTTCAATAACTCGAAACCTCAGACATCTCATCTAATTTTTATTGTAATAAATCGATATGGCAGGTAATTATTTATTTTCATAAATTATTGTATAAGATATTAGTAATTTTTGTTGTCATCCTTCATCTAACCGACGCGGCGACGCGCCCAGCTTCGTCCACCCTGCGGCTATTTCCAAAAAATATAATAATATGTCGTGTTCTATTTATTTACATGCGTAGGCATCGGTTTCGCGCTGAGCGTTGCGTCAAATGGAACTTTAAAAGAGAGCATGATAAAAAAAAAAGGTTAAAATTGACCATTTAAAAAGTAGTGTTAACCATTCTACTCTCGATGCTGAACAAACTAGTTTCAGGCTTTAAGTTATTTCAATGATACGTTGTATATATAGTCTACTTTTTCAAAACAAGTAAAATATTTTTAAACTTTCGCGAATTTCACTCATATTGAACCAAATATTGAATTATATTTACGGGACTTGTCGTGCACAATCAGTCAGTCTGCTCGTGACCGGCCAATGCAACTTGGCCGAAACGTCGAGGTTAGTCAAAATGTTTGTTATGTTTTGATCTTATCGTGCGCGACAAGTCCCGTAAATATAGTTCAATATAAGTAAAATATTGACCAACACGTCGAGTGATGAACTTCTGTCAAGAAGATATTGTCCACATTCTAAAAAAAAACAATTTGATTTATCATAATATCGGCAATAAATTACTTCTGTAGCAATATAGCTACTTGCCTTTGCCAAGATTTTTTGTACAAAAGATAAAGTTGTAAAATAAAAATGCTTTCCACGAAGAACACTTGTATCCTGAAGTCAAGTATCGTGATCGTCCCAAGCGATTTGAAAGTTGTTTCGTCCACAGGTGTGTAAAGTTCGTACTGCAGTACAGGGCTGTTTTAAGCCCTAGGTTAAACTAGCTAGGTTAACTAAAACACTAACGAAATAGCCAATATTTAAAATGACAACAGCCGTTTGTACTAAAATGATTTTGATTTTTTCATGAATTTTGTATATTAGCCCATAGGCTGTGCGTAAATACAATCCTGGTTAGTAAAACAACGCTGTAGGTACTGGTAGGTTTTTCAATTTAGCAAGCAAAGCTCTAAAATATTTGAATCGACTAAAACAGTTTGTTTGGGACGATAAAACGAAACAGTTAAAAGAATCCAGACGTTGCGAGCCGTGAATTTTAAAAATTAAACGGCGCATTGTTCTCTGCGATGATTTTAAAATTCATAACTTTGAGAGTGCGTTTACAATCGCAAGAATAAAATTCATATAACTCCCTTATTCTCTAACACTGATTAAACAAGGGCCTTACTCCCGACTGTATCAAGTTCTGTTTTAATCGAATTTGAATTCGAGTTAGTGTCAATTCGTACTGTATTTCTCTAGGAATTGACATTAGCTCGATTTGGTTCAGTGCTCGAACCAGTCGGGAGAAAGGCCCCAGATCACGAGTTTGTCTAGCAGCCCTTTACATTATTTCATTAGTTTTATAGCCTTGACGGTGTCAGGTCAACATAAATGTCCATTGTCCACAAAGTCTAGCAAATACCTGTAATTTGGCAAGGCCACAAGGTGTATAATCTCTTATTACTTTAAGTAAGAAAACATCGTTACTTGTCCAAAATATGACTAGGCCATCTAAACTTTTCCATCAGGGTAATGTGACAAATATTTACAGTGATAAAACGTGAATGTTTTTCTGAACCTCGCTTAATAGGTTTGGGGTAAAAGAAATCCTTTTCAAGAGTCTAGAGATGTGACCGCATCGTTCCAATTCGCTCGTTCTTCACTCGAGTTGTCCTCTGCGTTAGGTAACAAATGTGTTGTTTTCGTTTGTTTTATATACCTAACTCACGCCAAGGATTCAAACAAGGTCTTTAGACTTTTATTTGAAAAAATAAATTTAAACGACTTATTCCAAAAAAATTGTAAAATCTGTAATCGAAGGAATAACCACATTGTGTTAGCATGAAGATGTACAACTTATTTTTACCCGACTGCGCCAGAAGGAGGGTTATTATTCACTATCGTTAGTATTTTTAGTTTGTTTGTAGCCAATGTGTTTATTTTTAAAAATCAGAAACAACATGGGTAAATTTTAATACTGCTAGCAATTGAGTGTGGTCATTAGCTTTTGATTTATTATATTCAATTAGGTTGATGTGGAGTACGTAAAATGAAATGTTTTCAATAGATTCCCTGTTAATAGTAAATAAAATGGTCAGGAATGTCATTTATACGGGTCGTATGCCATAATATAGGCGAACTTTATGAGCCATAAATAAACATTAGTGACAGCGGGCATTTTGATATTTTCGGGCCTTGTTACATTACTGTAATAAGTGCTATAATATTTCAACGTTCTCATAAAAGCCTAAGTGAGTATCGTTTTTGTGGATAACATTTTTTCATAACTAGGAAACAGTTGAAATTTTTGTGTGTATATGTTGCTTGCATTTATAATTTAATTTTGAATGATGAATTAAAATGACACACCGAATAAAACTAAAACCGTCATAAAACCGGCATATTCTGTAGGTACAGAATTAATTAATGAAACTATATAATAAAATTCCGTATAAGTTCATTCATTCATTCATTTCAGCCGAAAAACGTCCACTGCTGGACATAGGCCTCCCCCAAGCATCGCCACAACGATCGGTCCTGCGCCTTCCGCATCCAGCGGATTCCCGCGACCTTCATCGTATATGTAATGTAATTTTATAACATTGAATCAATGAAACACGACCGATTCCCGGTATTCTTTTGTTTTAACTGGTAATAATAATCCCTATACGTAGTACGAAGTGGTACGAACTCAAGTTTCTATCAGTCAATATGGAAGTGTGAACGAATCATAAATCCGCGCTGAATTTATTGTCTCGTCATTGAATAACTTGGACAGTTGTCGCGCCGACTGACGGACTACTACTCCCTTTATTGGCTTTATCGTTATTTTTACCGTTTTCAACGACGAACTTCAGTATGTTAGATTCTTTCACTTAATTTTGTGTTTGTCTGACTTTCCTTGTCATTGATATCAGAGTTTCTTAATTACCTCAAAAAGAAGTAATAAAAAACAAAATCAAATAACCATCATCAGCCCATTACTATCCCTTAGCTGGACTTGGACTTTCTCAGAATAAGAAGATTTCAGGCTAATATCTGAAATCATGTAATAATATATTTAATGAGAAATATTTGTTGTTATCTCAAACCTTATTACATCTACATCTTGTAGTACGTCTAAGTTGTTTGCTAAATTATTAATTATTCTGTGATTAAATGTCCAAAAATTTATAAAAAAAAATGTAACTATATTCTTGCATTGTATTAAAGAGATGGACTGACCTATAAATAAACCATAAAGAAAGAATGAATAAACTTATGTGTTTTTTTGTTTTAGAAAGGTGAAAACGAGTGGTAGTATGATAGTCAGAATGGTCTGAATGAATCCAACTCATTAGAAAATCTATCGTTCCATAAACACTTACGGGATCATCCCTGATCTTGTCATGCGGTCTTGGATACAAATTAATCTTCGATTTATATACGAAACGTCGAGACAAGATTAGTTATACTGTAGCTATACTTATATGTTCATTATGTTTGCGATAGAGCATTCAAGGAGGCTGGAATGGAGCTTGCGTTATCGCTGATCGTAGCGCGTCGTCACGTATTCAGGTAAAAGTGTATTAACTTTGTAGACCTAATTTAAAAACTTTGTAGACTTAATTAAATCTACGCATTATTTTAGAAACTTAAACAGGTCTTCAACCAGTGCGTCCTGCCTGTCATGACTTACGGTGCCGAGACGTGGACTCTGACAGTTGGGCTAGTCCATAAATTAAAAGTCGCTCATAGCTTGTAGGATCAGTAATCTAAAGTGGCAGTAGGCTGGCCATGTCTGTCGATGACGGACCGATGGCCGCTTGAGCAGACGAGTCCTTCAGTGGAGACCGCGAACACAGCGTAGGGTGCCCCCCCGCCAGGTGGATCGACGACCTGAAGAAGGTGGCTGGGGGGGACTGGATGCGGAAGGCAGAGGACCGAGTGTTGTGGTGCAACTTGAGAGAGGCCTATGTCCAGAAGGGGACTGCGATTGGCTGAGTTGATGATTATTTTAGAAACTGGTAAATTCCTTAATAATAAAAACTAGCTGATTCCTGCAGCTTGGCTCAAATAATTAGTCGATAAAAATATCCTATGTCTTTAAATGGGTTTCGGGTTAACTGCCAAGTTTCATGAAAATTCTATTGTTTAGTTCTGTCTGTTTGTGAACAAGACCAGTAAAACCTGGTTGAAACGTTGTGCTTAAAATATGTACGTGGGACACTCAGAAAGTTTTGCGAAACTAAAAAAAATTGTTCTATACGTACATATATTTTTATCAAATCTTTTCAAAGTACTTTCCACCAGCCTCTATACAAAGATTCATGCGCCTAAACCAGTTTTCAAAACACTTTTTCCAGTCCGCCGCAGACACCTCGTTTACAGCCTGCTCGAACGCAGCCAGCGCATCTTCCGGCGACGAAAATTGTATCCCTTTGAGCTGATTTTTTATTTTTGGGAATAAAAAGAAGTCACACGGTGCTAGATCAGGGCTGTAAGGAGGGTGACCCAGGAGTTTGACTGGCGTGCTGTCCAGGAAGTCCCTCGTTTTGAGTGCGGTGTGCGCAGGTGCATTGTCGTGGTGGAGCAGTAGCCCGCGGAGCCCTGTGTTTGGTCGCTTGTTGCTTATAACAGAGAAAACTTCTGGCAAACATTTGGTAGTATACCATTCGGCATTAATGCTTCTTTGATCCCGTAAGGGAATTGATACCAAGTGGCCAGTCAAATTAAAAAAGCTAGCGATCAAAATCTTACCCCCGCTTCTAGATCGCTTCACTTTGGTAGGCGTTGGCTCATTTTGAAACACCCAAACAGTCGACTGGCGCTTGGTTTCTGGGTCGTATTGATAAATCCAGGACTCATCACCTGTAACGATGTCGTAAACACGCCGAGACGAGCCTGCTTCAAATTTGTTAAGCATATCACGGCACCATTCCACCCGGGCCTGCTTCTGAGCATCGGTGAGGTTGTGCGGCACCCAGCGTGATACTATCCTCCTCACGCGAAGATGGCTGTGTAGAATCTCGTGAACGCTTCCCGATCCAATCTTCAATATGTGTTGAATCTCCTGATATGTAATTCGCCTATTGTCTTGGATTAAATTTTTCACTGCTAGCACGTTTTCTTCGGTAACAGCCGTCAAAGGGCGACAGCTTCTTTCGTCATCCCCCAAAGTTGGTCGACCGCGCTTGAATTCGTTATACCAACGATACACGGTTGCCTTGGAAGGGCCTTCATCCATGAATGCCATTTGAAGTCTATCGTACGATTCATCCGGTTTCAGGCGACACTTGAAATCGTATAAAATCATAGCTCTAAAATGTTCCCGGCGCAGATCCATATTTCAGTGAGACACAATACTTTGAATTAACTCGCAAAAAATGTGGAGGGAAATTTTGAAATTGGAACTTACTTATTTTTACTTATAAATAATCATATTTTCGAAAAACATTATAACTGGCCAGTCTCCCATATATAAAAACTTTTTTTCGCAATACTTTCTGAGGGGCCTGGTATGTGCGCGTTAATTCCCTATTCATATTAATAAGTCATACTGCAACGCGAATGTTTGAAAGAAAGCTTGGTTTAGGTAACAAAATTACATTAAAACACAATATATGTTATGTCCCCCCCTTAATTGGGGGAGGCCTATGTCCAGTAGTGGACGTCTTTCGGCTGAAATGATGATATGTTAAGACTTAAAAGCTTTTGGTCGCTGTAGACTTAATATGTGTGAATGGGGGTTTAGGGACCCTAGTCTTGCACACTGTGACTGCGGTGACCCAGAGCAATCCATGTCGCACTTGCTAACGTGTTCCTTGTGCCCGAACACCTGCACAAGAGATGACCTATTCACCGCCACTGAAAACGCCATTGAAGGGGCCACGTTCTATTCAAAAAACATCTAAACAAAACTGTCACCTATACTTATTTGAACCATTGACACGATAAGAAGAAGAAGCCTTAAAAGCTCTCAGGCAGAGAAGCTGTAACAAATGCTCAACACCGTAAGCCCTTTCCCCCTTTTCCTTCGCTTGATTTTTACAGCATGTCAAAGCAGTATGTGTAGCCCGCGATACCTTTCTTTTATAAGAACAATGTAAAAACGAAAAAGAAATACAAAGGTATTTTATTTCAATTTCGTGCTTGAATAGGATATAATAAAAAGATTGTATGAAACTTTACCCTTCGATGTTGTTGGTCGACGTCTGATTTTTGGCTGTGATGGATCGTTTATGGATTAACTTTCCACTCCATTATTGTTTCGATGGATACGGGATTCTGTTTACTCTGCCAAGATTAAGTGGCTATTTGATGTCTGATCGGAACCAATGAAGAGGGGAGAACGCCGATTTTGTTGAACATGAAAATATTCAACGACATTCTATAGACGCGCTTCAGAACAAACTTGTGTTCCAATATTGATTCCAATCAACTGTTAAAAGACCGGCCAAGTACGAGTCAGAATCACGTTGTGCAGTTTTACGCGGTTCCGTACCAACCATCGACCTGATACCCCATAGAAACTGATTTAATTTACGAGAGTTCTTCAAAAGACATCAACGCACCTTGCGCGAAATATGAATTTTTACATCACTTTCTTACGCAGGTACCACTACATATATCTATGTTTGCCCCATTTTTAGTATTTGTTGCTAAATTACATATTATGCACTATAATCATACCAAGTTTGACGCTGGTATATATTACCGTTTTGAAGATGGAGCAGGAACAAAAACGTTTAAAAATATGCGTTTTTCGATGTTTCTTGTATGGGGTTTGGTTTTAGACTTTTTTATTTTTAATACCTATTTGTCATGGTAGGGGTTATAGCAGATCATATTCTGAGAAAATTTCAACCAGCTACCTATTACTGTTCAAAAGATACAGTGACAGACTGACGGACAGACTGACGGACGGATGGATGGACGGACAGCGTAGCGAGAGCAATAGGGTTCCGTTTGGCGCCCTTTGAGAACGGAACCCTAAAAATGGTAAGATTCGTCGTTGGCCACGCCAGCACACTCCAGACACTTCATACAATACAACCGCGTTGATGTAAGTACCTACTACTTCTTACATATAAATTAACAGATCACGCTTGTACTGGCGCCAAATGTGTGTGTAAGTACATAGGGCTGCAACACGGCTCATAAGTACATATTTTTATTGAACAGGTAAGTACCTAAGCAGTCTTTGTAAGAGAAAATGAAGTGTCTCTTGAGAACCGAGTGGCCATTATGTATGCAGTACTATTTATGAAGTGTTCTGTGAGGCTAGCGCGGCGCGTCTTGCGTCTGCGGTGACCGGGACAAACAAGGCATGTTCGAAAGATACGCCTTTCTTAATGGGGTATATGCATAGATAATGGCATAAAGGAAGATCGTGCAAGCCACCTAGTCTGCATGGAGTTCGAGTGTCGCAAACTCAACTTACGCACACAACGCAAGAAACATACATACAAAAAAAGCACGCACATACTATACACACGCACACATCAATCGCGCGCACACAAATCGGTTATTCGCGACTTATCTAAGATAAGCCGGATTTTTGCAATGATCCTGAAAATAGCTCGGATGATAACGAAAATCTTTCTTAGATTCCAACTATCCGGTCTATTGCAATCATCCTAGGATTTTCACAGATTCTATTTTTCCTATTATCTTACGACATAATAATTATATGCATCATAAGAATTTAAAACCTAGTATTTTTTGTTCAGAATAGTTTGTCGTCATACTTAATTTAATACTATAAATATTACATAGCTTATGCCTACGGCTTCGACCGCGTGGATGTCGTTTATCGGGCGTCCCTCGGGAAAAGTTCATCTTCCTGGCATAAAAAGCCTGTATGTTAATCCAGAATAGTTTATCGTCATACTTAATTTAATATTATAAATATTACATAGGTATTAGCTTATGCCTACGGCTTCGCCCGCGTGGATGTTGTTTATCGGGCGTCCCTCGGGAAAAGTTCATCTCCCTGGCATAAAAAGCCTGTATGTTAATCCAGAATAGTTTATCGTCATACTTAATTTAATATTATAAATATTACATAGGTATTAGCTTATGCCTACGGCTTCGCCCGCGTGGATGTTGTTTATCGGGCGTCCCTCGGGAAAAGTTCATCTCCCTGGCATAAAAAGCCTGTATGTTAATCCAGAATAGTTTATCGTCATACTTAATTTAATATTATAAATATTACATAGGTATTAGCTTATGCCTACGGCTTCGCCCGCGTGGATGTTGTTTATCGGGCGTCCCTCGGGAAAAGTTCATCTCCCTGGCATAAAAAGCCTGTATGTTAATCCAGAACAGTTTATCGTCATACTTAATTTAATATTATAAATATTACATAGGTATTAGCTTATGCCTACGGCTTCGCCCGCGTGGATGTTGTTTATCGGGCGTCCCTCGGGAAAAGTTCATCTCCCTGGCATAAAAAGCCTGTATGTTAATCCAGAATAGTTTATCGTCATACTTAATTTAATATTATAAATATTACATAGGTATTAGCTTATGCCTACGGCTTCGCCCGCGTGGATGTTGTTTATCGGGTGTCCCTCAGGAAAAGTTCATCTCCCTGGCATAAAAAGCCTGTATGTTAATCCAGAATAGTTTATCGTCATACTTAATTTAATATTATAAATATTACATAGGTATTAGCTTATGCCTACGGCTTCGCCCGCGTGGATGTTGTTTATCGGGCGTCCCTCGGGAAAAGTTCATCTCCCTGGCATAAAAAGCCTGTATGTTAATCCAGAATAGTTTATCGTCATACTTAATTTAATATTATAAATATTACATAGGTATTAGCTTATGCCTACGGCTTCGCCCGCGTGGATGTTGTTTATCGGGCGTCCCTCGGGAAAAGTTCATCTTCCTGGCATAAAAAAGCCTGTATGTTAATCCAGAATAGTTTATCGTCATACTTAATTTAATATTATAAATATTACATAGGTATTAGCTTATGCCTACGGCTTCGCCCGCGTGGATGTTGTTTATCGGGCGTCCCTCGGGAAAAGTTCATCTTCCTGGCATAAAAAAGCCTGTATGTTAATCCGGGTTATGTTCTATTTTCATTCAAAGCCCTTACGGCGTGATTAAGAAACAAACATTCAAACATCTTTACTTTAACATTTATAATATTAGTAGGATAGGAATATTTTGTGTAAACGTTAACAGCACACATTCTTGTCACTTGCGTATCAACGTTCACTGCATGATAAGGTTGATGGCAGGTTCAATCCCTCTGGAATACCGGGTTAATGTATGTAGATTTGTGCCTATGGATCATTCCCCCGCAATTTTCATTTGAATTGCGAAATAAAACGAATGTTTTTATGGTGTTGTTTTGGTTTACATAATTAGGTTGTTGTTATAAATATTGAATCCCGGGATTCTCTATTATGATTATTGTAGCAGAATACGAAACGGTATGTTTTGTTGAGTTAAAATTATATTTAACTAGCTTATGCCTGCGACTTCGCCTTTATCTTGCATCCTTCGGGAACTGTTCAACTTCTTGGGATAAAATGTAGTTTATATGTTAAAACGGGTTATGTTCTATCTGTATGCTAAATTTAATTAAAATAGGTCCAGCCGTTCTTGAGTTATAAATGATGTAACAAACCCGACTTTGTTTTAAATATTAAGATTTTGGTGCTTGTTACGTATTTGTGTTGGTAACTCTTTCTTTGTACGGTGAACCGCATATCAATGGCAATGAATACAATATTAAACAGAACTAGCTTAGTATGTATGTTTCATACAAAACTGGCTCTGTTTATACTGGTTTTGTTACTATCGATGCCAAGTGCATCTGCACTGTACTAAAGGTCTGTCAATTTTTACCCGACTGCGCCAGAAGGAGGGTTATTTTTTCCGAGTGTATGTATGTATGTATATTTCTTTGGCACGCTCTGTAGCCTAAACGGCTTGATGGATTTTGGCTTGAGAGGTGTCTTAAAATCCTCTTAATTGTGAGAGTGACACTGGGTATATCAAAATTATAAAAAATAAAATGGCCGCTTTTTGGCGCCATTTTAAGTCTTCAAAATTTTTATTTTCCCTCAAAACCTATCGAGTGGGATATCAAAATAAAGGGCTTTATAAATGCTTTACAAAAATATATACAACTTATATGTTTAAATGTAATTTGGAATGAGAAATGCTAAAAAACAACAAAATATTCATCGTTAAAAAGAATTACATGACAGAAGTAAAAATTTTAAAATAAAAAAGTTAATTAACAAAACCAAAAAACCCGACTGCGTATAAATATAACTGAAAAGATGTAAACAAGACTTGTATAGGTACATGTAGGTATATGTGAAAGTATCAAATCAACACGCAGGCGCAGGCTACGTATGTTTTTGGTCATGAATTACATAAAGTAGTTCATAGGTAGCCTCCGCCTGCGTGTTGATTTGATACTTTCACATATACCTACATGTACCTATACAAGTCTTGTTTACATCTTTTCAGTTATATTTATACGCAGTCGGGTTTTTTGGTTTTGTTAATTAACTTTTTTATTTTTGTTTTTATTACCACGTTTTTATGAACTCGCTTTCAGTCTCGTCCGTCTGTTCGGTACAAATCGATATTAAACTAACTTCCCGATGCGCTAGAGACTTAAAACTTTATGCATAGCTCAGAACTGCATGATAATGCAATATTAACTCACTTTCGTTTAAAAACGTGTATTAATAAAATCATTTTCATTAAATTATTTGTGTTTTTCATAATAATGAAAAAATAGGGGCTCCTGGCTAAGTAATTACCGCGTAGATTGCAAGATCAGCGAGATTAAGCTGCGATAGCCACGGTCAGTCCTTGGATGGGTGACCGTTTAGTTGTACATTGAGACCCCTCCGTGCCTTGGAGAGCATGTTAAGCTGTCGGTCCAGCGTGTCGGTCCCTGTTGCCATAAGAATATCAAGGTAGTCATTAAGGGTAGTCAGAAGCCCGAAATTCTGACAACTTGTCTAACTTTAGGATGTCGGTGCTACCCAGTAACTGGGTTGCGGGGGTCTGTTGGCAGTCGTTCCGTGTAAAATACTGATGTTCAGCCCCATCTGGTTAGACTGGAAGCCAATCCCAAAATAATTGAGAAAAAGACTCGAAAAAAGAGAGAGATTTAGCACGATTACTTAAGATCAGGTGAGGTAGTGGTCAAATACAAGCCCATTTTTGAATAAAAAAAATTAAAAAAAATTGGAATCTATAAAACCTCCATGTATTTTTAAATGTTTCAGTATTCAAGTAGAATATTTTTAGGTTTTCGCGATCACTACACATTATAATAAAACAAAGTTTAACCGGATTAAATCGCGTATATTATTTAAATTGGTATTCCTGCGGTTTCGAAAGCTTTGCAGCATTTCAATTTTAATAGAGAAGATGGTTGGCAGCTACCACCTGTTTGGAACCCAGTCCTAAAAATCAAGTCCCAAACAGCACGCAACACTTTAAAAGATAATGATATGATTACTGCGTGCATCGAAACGATATTAATTAATAATATTGTACGGTAGATTAAAATATTTTTTTAGAAATATCTGTAAAGACGATTACTACCTACGACCACGAAATGCTGCAAAGCTTTCGAAACGTCAGGAATACCAATTTAAATAATATACGCGATTTAATCCGGTTAAACTTTGTTTTATTAGAATTTTTTTTTTCATCCGTTTGACATTGTATCATAGCTATTAGCCATTAAACAGCAAACAATCAAAATTTATTAACGGACGAATTTATTCCGAAATCCTATTTATTGTGAAACGTGCGGGTTCCGTATTCATTTACATTATTATGTATTATTTATGATGTTAGTTGTTATTCCGTAAATTGAGGATTCAAAAAAAAACGTAATGGATAAACGTAAACTAGTCAAAAGATTGTGTTTTCCTTGTTGTTTATTTGTCATTCTTCACGTATGGTTACGTTCTTATTACATACATATACACATACATAACATCACGCCTGTATTTATCGAAGGGGTAGACGGGTTGTATTTATCGTTTAGGTGTATAGTATTTCTATGACTGAAGATATAGTAGTCAAACATGTTGCTTACTTTTTTTGTGTACAATAAAGAGTATTAGTATTGTATTGTTATAACAAGCGCCCGACCCGCCTGCCAAGCGTGGCGATTATGGCATATCCCCCCCCTTTGGGGGAGGCCTTTGTCCAGCAGTGGACTTCTTTTGGCTGAAATGATGATAACAAGCGCCCGGGCCACGCGTCGGGTGCGCGACTCATACCGCCGCGTTTCGAACGCTCTATGAAATTGTATGCAGCGGACAACGGATTATATCAAGCGCTGTCGTCCGTTAAACAATCTACATAACGTCAGCACCCGGGGCACCAGGGCACACGCCTCGGGCACTTGTTATAACTTCAGCCTTAGGTGCACCCACATTTCGTCAGTTATGTTATAAGTTCCATGTAATAGGGGGCAAGCCTATTCCCATTAACCAGGCACAAATACAGACACCGGGCTGCTATAAAAAAAATCCAATAACACTTTCCAAATGAAATGAATGATGACGAATGAAATGATTTCCAAATGAAAAAAAAAATAAGTAGCTTTTGCCAGACCCAAGAATCGAACTCAGGACCCCACGCTTAATAGCAGTCACTCACATTCTTGTTATTCTAGAAAATTTCCAGGACAACAACTCTACAACACGTTTTCTCATTGTAACGCATGTGCAAAGTAAATAAAGTACTCTGTTACATTAGTGAGAAATAAATTATTCGAAACATCTCGTGTTATATATTTTTGTATAAATTCCGGAGTAGCGGACCTCCCAGGAGTGAACCTTCCTTGGCTAATTTTGTATTCAAAATGATTTACTGTTTTATCTTTACATGTGATTTTTTACTCCCGACGTATAAGTATGAATAAATACTGAGCTTAAGATTAACATTTCGGGTTGTCTACACAATTTTAAGCGAATTTTAGTTTTTACTATCTTCTAAATACTGACTGACTGACAGACAACGTACATCCTGAGTTAGTGGGTCTGGAACGGTTGCCATAATAGTCTAAGGTCTGACCGTGACATTAATTGGAAAATATCTTGGTTAGTAGTAGTAGAGCTCCTTTGTAAAAGAGCTCGTCCGGGGAAATACTACCACCGTACCTACTTCTCCGCCAAATAATGACATTTCCATTGCTGTGTTTCGGTCTGAAGGGTACGGTACAGGTGAAATTACAATCACATGAGACTTTGCATCTTCATGTCTCAGTTTGGAGAACCGACGTGCGGTACCATTTAGGAAACAGCCTAGGTTAAGCCTAGGTAAGCGGTTAACATCAGGTGGGCTTTTAGCTCGTTTCGCCATCCTGTAATTTAAAAAAAACTAGTTTAACTAACTTTCTTTGAAGCTATAGTGATTTTATTCCATATATTTTCCTACCAATCGATTTTTGCTGCCGTCAGCGTTTCGGGGTATTTTGGCTGGCAAATAAGATGGTTATAACTGTCGTCACATAAATAAATAAATGTCGTCACATATGGTCGAAAATTTGGTTCTTTAAAGGTTTTTAATTTTTTTATTCTTAACGGGCTTGCGTTTGGCCGCCACCTCACCAGATGGTGCGGTCGACGATGATTCACGCTTGCCCAGCTAAAATCTATTCACTCGAGCCTTGAAGACCACCAGATTATACTTCTTGGGAAACACTGACCGGCCGGCAATTCCAATCTTTGGCGGTACGGTTGGTATTGATTAAAAAGTGTGCGCTATTCGTAAAACCTGAAAAAATACTACGAGTATTTACTACGCCAGATTACGGTTCCGAGTTGTGTAAAGGCAAAGATTTGCTATATGTCTAGTTGTGACCATGGATATCTCCGGGCGTTGTAGAGTATAGTGAGGACCTACCTTAGTTTGGATGGATTCAATGCATTAGGTGGTAGTAGGATAGCCTGGTATTTGATGACTATACTGCTCAAGCGGACTGATGATACGAAGTACGGTAAGTAAAGTAAAATGTAAGCATCATCAACTTACTTACTTGTAACCTGGCAATATGCTGAGCTGGACACTTATTTCTCACAATTTTGAGACAAACATGGCGCATGACTGTCAATGATTGCTGCAGGTGTACTTTACTCTTGCTTTTACAGAGAACACGGTCAAGCCCTAACAGCATTTTGAAGATGTTAGTGGATAAAATAGATTCGCCAATCCTGAATCACTTTATGCAGGTGCTAGTTAGGCAGAAGTGATTTTACTACTCGGGTTTGGCTGTAATAATTACAAGTTTTTAGGCTACCTAACTATAATACTAACATATTTTTAAGTCATTTATAACTAACACATTATGAATCCTTGTTATCTGATTAATAAATGAATAATAATAATTTACTATTTTTTCCTCGCTTTGTTACTCATGTATTACTTCTTTTGTGTGTGTCTCAGTTGTGTCAAATAAATATTATTTCTTTCTTTCTTTCATCGTCATGTTGAAGTCAATCGATTCAGTCTATAGCAATTCGTAGTCCACTGCTGTACAAAGCCGTTTTTTAATTTCTCGTGTCTATTAGATATCTATTATACAGCATCGTTCAATCGTTAGGTACATATATCAGTATAAGGTCATAAAAGAACCAGTGGGGTAATTGTGTAATGCGTTCACATTGACATCAGCTTTCATTTTGAAATTACAGCAATATTCATTGCGTGGTACGTAGTTGTCAATTTGACGGATTGTCAAAACACACGGAGCAATGAACATTGAAATCCAGATGAATGCGATCGCGAGTGAGTTACGCAATTCGGCCGCAGATACTAAAAAGGTTTAACTTTATAAAAACTACTCGTATTTTCATATCTTGTTTACGTGTTGTAACTTTTTTTTTAGAAGATTTTTATGCTCTTGTATCGACAAGATTTTTATAACCACACTCCATTGCTCCGCCCACGTATAACGTTGAAAAAAGCAGCGATTAATTCAACGTACGTAGGATGAAGTCAACCTGCTCTCACACTTTTAATTTACCCGTAATGATGAAGCTTCAGTTCAGGACCTAGGCCTTCAGCTTTGATACGGCTATTGTTGATTGGCTAATCTTTCCACTATATATACGGCACGGGCGATTCTTATATGAAATAGCTCGTGTCGACACATAAGAAGTGAACCACGCCACGTTTGAATAGCCTGCAGACAACTGTTCCTGATAGTTGTTTTCAAATCAAATCAAATCAAATATTATTTATTTCAGAAACAGGTACAATCTTTACTAACAATACACAGTTAAAATCTTACCAAGATAGAGTTAACGGCGGTGTCTGTGCTAGTGTGTCTGTGCTGTGTTTTGGGAGTTTGTTCATGTGGAATTCGCGTCTGTAAATTTATCTACGATAATGGAGAAATGTTAGTGTTGAGCAACGGTTTTATAAAAAAGAACATTCATCTTCACACACATTTGTTACCATCATAATATTAGACTGAGTACAATGATAATAATGTACTAGGAAACAATAAACAGTCATGGCTTGCCGCTGGCAGTTAAGAGACAGTTTCCTACGTAATACACTCTCGAGCCCCTTATTATCCGCGTCTCTTTTACGTCCACACAAGTATGATAAGATGCTTCTTTGTCCTACATAAGCTTTTAGTTTCTTAAACGTACTTTCAAAAGGTAAGGTTCTGTCTATTTGGAATGGCTACAAAGAAATTTATTTTATGTTCAAGGACACGCTGTAATTTTTTTTGTTTAATGATACTAATGGTGGCACTTACTCTATACTTCAAAAGTCGATGTTGCATTATCAAACCTAGTGTATTCAAAGGAGAATAAAATACTCTGTGTTCTATGGTATAACTAATTGATTTTTAGGTGGATACTGATAATTCACTATTTTTAGTATGTATTTAATATTTTGATGTACGGTTCTAAAAAATATTATTATGTCGCGTTGAAGAGCTATGAATAAATTATTTTGATTATTATATAATTATATATGTGTGCGTTATTATCATCATCATCATCATCATCATTTCAGCCGAAAGACGTCCACTGCTGGACATAGGCCTCCCCCAAGCATCGCCACAACGACCGCTCCTGTGCCTTCCGCATCCAACTTATTATAACAAAAAAAAATAGCTCCTATAAAAAACACGTACTGTTCTATAAACTACATTTAATGTTGGTTTTGCGCTAAAAAGCTACCCTGCTGGCATTCTTCTTTCTTTACGGTATAATCTAACTTGTATTCTGAGATCATAACTAAAAAAAGAATAAAAAGGTTTTACTTCTGGATTATTCTGGTAGCAAATCCTTTAAATGTAACATTTTACCTATATAACATTCATTGCTTTAAGTAAGCTAATGGTGCTGATATTCAAATGAAGTAGCATCTTAAAGTGACATATATTTGATGAAGTAGTTGATCGTGAAATTAATTCTATAGTTTGAGATACAAGTATGTTAACGAACGTACCTATGTGACATTTGACTTGGCATTATAGTACTTACACCCCCACCCACGTTTATTTTAATTCTATGCCCCCACCTAAAATCGATTAAACCTTTTAAAAAGCTACAGCTTAGGATTTCGGTTTATTTTGTGGTAGGTATATTTTGCATTAATTGGTTCAATTAAAATGCAAAGCAATTTATTTAAAATGAAATATTATTGATTATCTTAAATGAATTGGTTTCATTTTATGTTAAATCAAAGACACTAAAATATTTTGTTAAATGAATTGCTTATATAATAATTTTTATGAGTAGGTGAAATGAAATATGATTTATTATTAAATCAATTATTTAATAATCAAACAGCACGCAACACTGTAAAAGATAATGATATTGTGAGTGATTACTGCGTGCATCGAAACGATTTTAATTAATAATATTGTACGGTAGATTAAAATATTTTTTTGAAATATCTGTAAAGACGCTTGTCATCTTAGTCTACCTGCGACCACGAAATGCTGCAAAGCTTTCGAAACGTCAGGAAAACCAATTTATATAATATACGCGATTTAATCCGGTTAAACTTTGTTTTATTTAAATCAATTATTATTTGCTAATGTATACCTAAATGAGTTGTAACAAATCTATTTAAGAATTTTATAGTATTGTAATGTAATGTAAAATGCTAAAACTGTGGTAAAATACATGATAATTATTGTGAAATGTACCTTTTATTTTATTTTATTAGCCTCGCCCGATCACACTTTTCGTACACTCTCGCCAGCTTACTCCCCAAGTCAAGCGTGCGTAAAGAAATTTTACTTCATTAAATTCAATTCAATACAAGCATAAACAGTGGTGGTTCTAGGGGGTTCGTAGGGGTCATGACCCCCCCAAAATGGTACACGTCAAATTGACAAATCTCCTAAAATAGACGATTTACTAAAATAAATTATTAACTTCCTGCTTAAACGTCCAAAAGTAAACAATAAAATCAAAACTAGGTAACTCCAATACGATATCACACGACTGCCTCGTTGGTCTAGTGGTCGCAAGAGCGACTGCTGAGCGTGGGGTCCTGGGTTCGATTCCCGGGTTGGGCAGTGTTATTGGGTTTTTCATTAGGAGATTCTCAGTAGCAGCCCGGAGTATGGATTTGTGCCCGGTTAATGGCAATAGGCTCGCCCCCTATTACATGGGACTATAACATAACTTGCGAAATGTGGGTGTACACACCTCTGCCTACCCCTTCGGGGAAAATACAGGCGTGATGTTATGTTATGTTATGATATCACTCGACATCTACTCGTACGTAAAAAAAATAACCAAATTAGTTAGTTAGTTAAATTCCTAACATAATTTTAGAGTTTTTTTGTGTATTGAAGTTCAATTTACAGCATAGGTATTATGTTGTATGTACCTAGTACCTAGTTCATTTTGTTGAACGGTTTGCGCTACTTTACATGAGCCTGCTGTTGCGATTGGACAATCGGACACTATATCAAAGGCGCAAGCGATTGAAGCTTTGGCGGTGAAAAAAAAATTCACGCTCGCTTTGCTCGCTCTTCTTCATTAACGTACATTACCTACAACTCCAAAAAATACACTAAAATTGAAGTCAACTTTTCGCATAAATATGAAAAATTCGCCAAATTCCCCCCAAAATCTTGGGCTGGAACCGCGCCTGAGCATAAAGCATAGAAGCTGAATTTCCTTTGTAAAAATCCTTCCCCGTCTAGTTCGAACAGAGCGTATGTTGTTAAACAACTTTCCCGATGAGTACGTTACACAATTTGTGCTCGTATTTTTCAGTAACAATATGGAGTTATATTGCGACAGGTGTATGTAGCGTTACAGGGAAGTGTTGGCAATATTTATTGCTCAGCTTCACGGCGTGAGTATATCACGAGCGAGTGTTCGACCGGCCGTGTTTCCGCTGAGTGTGGCCGAGTTTCGAGCCGAGCGGAAAAGATCTCCGGGGAATCCGCGTGCATTGTCATATACAGTCTCTCCGACTCTCAGCCTATCAATTTCTCAGCCTACTCATAAAATATTGTAGGTATATCCACGTATCGATGCTGCATTGGAAATGCAACGTTATTAATTGGCAGGGGGAATACAGTTTCGCGCGGTCAATACTTAAAATGGGTCAACGTTTTCTATTTTTTTTTGTAGGTACGGTAGGCTCGTGATTAATACAGGTCACAGCAACAAGTAATGTTGTCTTGTTTGGTTTGAATCTGTAGTATAGGATAATGATTAATTATGAAATAAAATACATGTATTTTGATTAGCCTATATTTATTCAATTTTGTTGGAGGAATATTAAAAGGTTCTATTATTTAAACAGTGTCTTAATTGTGGCGTTAAGTCCGCCTTGTGTACCCTTTTGTGCATTGAAGAAAAAAAAAATACAAAGCAGGAAATAGCCAACTAAAAATAAATTAAGTATGAAAGGGATTTCTGAAATATTTCTTCTTAATTTATTTGCTCACCATATTTTATTGTTTTAATTAGCTTACAAGCTACTGAAAATATAAATAGTACGAATATTTCTCTAAAGTTATTATGATATCAAATTGGAAAAAAAGCAATAGTAGGTTCCTAACCTTTAAATTCACAGTAATTTCTTTGAAATTTGAGACTACCCGAGAGACGTTTCTACGTTACACAATTACTTGTTCAAATAAAGTTTGGTTGTTTACTTTATTAACTCTTCAGCTAACAGGGAATTGATATTGTTCTTCAATTAGCGAAAGATGATACATTTGTATTCGAAACGAACCTCATCCTTTGTGTTCCGATGAATATACTGAATGTACAATACTGACAGTGTCCTAAGCTGTGTTAAATTATTCAGTTGGTCATTAATTAATAAGCCCGTGTCCCTAACTCATCAGTGAAGGTAATTATAAGCCGTTTAGATTTACACTGACAGCTGACCCAATATTTAACAAGACAAGATAATTTAAAGTTTTCGAAAAATGTTTTGCTTTTTTTAGCTTTAAAAACAATCCACTTTACCTGACCTTCGTATGTTGATGTTGCCCAGTAACTGGGTTGCGGGGTTTTGCTGGGAGTTGCTCCGCGTAAAATACTGATACTCAGCCGCATCAGCTCCCCGATTCGACGAGCAGTTTTCGACCGATTCGGTTTGTTATCTCGTTTCGTCTACGGTTCACGTAACGATAGAGAAAAAGACAACAAACCGAATCGATCGACAATTGGTTATCGTGTGACTCTGATTCGGGGAGCTGGTTAGATTTGAATCTAACCAGCTAGTTGATAGGAGTAAGGATCTATTTACTTTGAATTTCAAAGTAAATAGATCCTTAAAAGTAAATAAATCTTGGAAAAAGCTATGGATTATTTCAAAGTTTGAAAAAATCCTTAGCTTTTTCCAAGATTTTTGCTAGCCGATTCAAATAACGTCATTCGAATAATGTTTATTTTTTTGTGATCTGTAATACATATACCTACCGTATTCATCATTTCAGCCGAAAGACGTCCACTGCTGAACAAAAGCCTCCCCCTAAATAGGGGGGATATGCCATAAACACCACGCTTGAATTGCGGGTTGGTGATCGCGGTTGGTTGGTTAAATACTCACGAGAGCGCTGCTGCCCATCCTCTGGTGAATCCCTTACGGCCAAAATTAATATCCAATCTATCTACGATTTACCCTACTAGAGATAGAAATTTGACATATTTTGCATGGAGCTTATGTCAAAATCCTATCTCTAGTAGGGCAAATCGTGGATAGATTGGATATTAATTTTGGCCGTTAGTCGCCTTTTATGACATCCATGAGAAGATATAGGGTGGTGCAATTCTTTACGTCCGACACCACACGGAACATTTAATTTTATTCATCTTAGGTTCGCTAATGAAGTACAGTAGATTAGATTTATCCTAATTTATTAGTCGCTGCCGGCAGCCTTACGCCCGTAGACGGGGGACGGAACAATGACAAATTGAAATAATCGCGTGTTACTGGATTAGTTCTTCAAGAGCATGTTAGGCTTAAGGAAGGAACACCTCCACAGCAGTATATGTTGTTGTTAATATACTTGCAGGATTTGAAGCCAAGAAACAGACAACAAAGCGGCCAAAATAAAAGCTATTCAAAAATAAGGATGCTATTCCCTCAGTTTTACGGCACCCATGGGAATGGCAGAGGTGTCCATTTTTTGCTAAAAACATGGCAGTTAAATAAATAAACATATGTACTATCCCGGGAACACTTATATTTGTTTATTGGTCTTGTACAAGTTGCTGCTATGGGGATGTTTTCCCAGTATTTGGGGAAGTTTTATAGTAGTGTAGTTGTCAAAGTCGTTCGCCATATTTCTGTCTGAGTGAGCTTGTTTACTTCATTTGACCAAACAAATATTTTATTCTGTCTGCTCAATAATAATAATAAAATCGATACCTTATTACCTACCTGTTATTTGTTTATTGCTGATGTTGCTAGCAAAAATATGGTAATGTAAACGTATCATAAAATGTTGTTTACACAGTTATAGGGTTATACATAAAAATATGAGGATTGCCATCAGTTTTGTTACTTTTTATTTGTAGCCTGCATTTGTTGTTTGTCTGTTTGTATGTTGGTCACTGTCAATAAAAGTCCAAGTTTTTTACCGACTTCAAAAAAATCACAATTCCATAGTATTTTTTTTGTTTGTTACCTCAGGACTCCGTCATTTATCAACCGATTAGGAAAATTTTTTTTTTATTTGAAAGGATATGCTTTCAGATTGGTCCCATTTATATCAAAATCTAGTTCTAATAATGGGATCCATGTGGAATTGAGGGAACTCCTCAAATATTATAGGCGATTTTGGTATTTTCATCAACAAATCAAGCATTTGCATTCAGAAAGTATAATTTGGTGAAGATCTAATGAAGATCTTAGGAGATAAAGAAGGTAACTCTTCAATGGATGACAGAAAATCACCAGGGATTGCTGCAATCGCTTGTCTTTTTATTGTTAATGGCACTAAAAAAAAATAAAAAAAATTCAAAACCGGTTTCAAAAAGAATAAAATAATTTGTATGAAACAAACAACAGTTTAGGAAGTAAGTGCCAATTTTTTTGAAGTTTATTTTATTGTAAAAAAAGATATCTACGACGTTTCTTTTACATCTGTATAGTTGGATGATAAAGTAAAATTTGGTTTTGCAGTTATACCCACAGACATAGTAAAAAAATACTGTCTGTGGTTATACCCTGTTACTTTTTTTGTCCGAGTGACTAAGAATAAGCCCCTATGGGTGCCATAAAATGATCAACTAACAGGATAGGATAGATGTAGGTAACATCCCCAATTATCAACGCTTCAAGGGACCATCACAAGTATTTTTTAAATACATTGGTTTCGTGAGGAAGTTTTACATAGGTACTTGTGCTGCACTATGTAACAGTTCAATGTTTATTAGATAATATTTAACCGTATACCAAATTATAATTTTGCTCTTATTTTCTGAAGTTGGTTGTTTTTTTGTCGGACAATGGGGCACTGTCGGTAAGTGGGGCTTTTACTATATGTTAAGGAAGTGGGCAGCAGCACTATCCTTTTCATTCATCACTAACTTGGCGTATCACAACCGCTCATTACAGTTATCCATGTTCAGGAGAACGGAGTGAAGCCTTTGTATTTATTTATTAAATTTATGCACACACAGAGAAATAATAATAATATACATAGAAATTAATAGTACACGTGTAGTGTGTATTACAGGTAATGATAATATTTTTTCTTGGCGTTAATAATTCGGAATTGCCTGTCTGATTTATGCGGACTAATCCGAGTTATCAAAAAACTTTTGTATTACAGTTAGGAAATAATCCAACGAGCTAGTTAATGTGCTACGCACGGCTACAGGATTTTATATCTTTAACTTTTCCGCCAGTCTCCACTAATTTGTTTGGTTCATTCCGGGTCACGTAACTTGAAGTAGGTACGGGGAATGTTCCCAGCGGAGGCAAAAGTCAACACTCAAGCTTGAGTTCCTCCAGTACGAAAATGTTTGAACCGCTTACGATACTTGTGGGACGCGTCATCAAGCGTCATCACAAGGACAATTTCATTTAAGAGGAAAGGTTTAATGATATATATGTTTGGTAAGGTCTTTCTTTACTTTTGAGAGATTAATATCACAGTAAAGTAAGAACCTACCTAACTAGTTTGATTTTTTTCATGTTTCTCGTGTGTAAAGTTAACAGTTTTTAGGATTCCGTACGCAAAGGGTGCCAACGGGACCCTATTATTCTCGCTACGCTGTCCGTCCGTCCATCCGTCTGTCTGTCACAGGGCTGTATCTTTGTAACGGTAATAGACAACCAGTTGAATTTTTTACAGAATATGTGTTACTATGGTGCCTATCACGACAAATACTAAAATCTAAAAAAAGTCTAAAATCAAAGGGGTCCCCATACAAGTATCGATGGGTGGTACGGAACCCTTACTGCGTGAGTCAAACTCGCACTTGGCAGGTTTTTTAACAACCTTTCATCAATAAACTTATGTATTATACATGAGCGGTTTATTTTATGTAAATTATATTTTACTTTTCTTTTACGTTTGCATTACGTTAAAATCTCGACTTGTAAGAACTTCACACGAAGCTGGTAATTTCGTTAAATAATTATTAAATTAATGATACGCCTTTTATTATGAACACTTTATTAACACTATCGATGTACTATATATGTGAGATGTATAGATGTGTAGAACTTGTTGCTTGCTCTAAATCAATAGACAGCTAAAGTTTATACGCGGTGCTCTCGCTTACGGGATAAAAGATATAACTCGCTTTTATTTCAATGATAAGGCTGTGTTTACAGCAATTTTATAGTACAACTAGCTTTTACCCGCGGCTCCGCTCACGTTAAATTCTGCTTACCCACGTCAGTCCAGTCCAGTCCAGTCCATTCCAGTCCAGTCCACTGTCCCACTGTCCCGCTGTCCCACTGCCCCACTGCCCCACAGCCCCGCTGCCCCGCTGCCCCACTGCCCCGCTGCCCCACTGCCCCACTATGCCAATGCACACTGCCCGCTGCCCCACTGCCCCACTGCCCCGCTGCCCAGCTGTTCCACTGTCCCGCTGCCCCGCTGCCCCGGTGCCCCAGTGCCCAGATGCCCCACTATCCCACTGCCCGCTGCCCCACTGCCCCGCTGCTTCCTGCCCCGGTGACCAGCTGCCCCACTACCCCACTTCCTCGCTGCCCCGCTGCCCCAATACCCCGCTACCCCACTGCCCCGCAGCCACACTATCCCACTGCCCACTGCCCCGCTGCCCCACTGCCCTGCTGCCCCACTGCCCCGCTGCCTCACTGCCCCGCTGCCCAGCTGCCCCGCTGCCCCACTGCCCCCTGCCCCGCTGCCCCACTGCCCCGCTGCCCAGCTGCCCCGCTGCCCCACTTCCCCGCTGCCCCACTTCCCCGCTGCCCCACTGCCCCACTGCCCCGCTGCCCCATTGCCCCGCAGCCCCGCTGCCCCACTGCCCCACTGCCCTAATATCCCACTGCCCCACTGCCTGCCCCGCTGCCCCCAACTGCCCCTATACCCTACTGCCCCACTGCCCCGCTGCCCCACTATCCCACTTCCCCGCTGCCCCGCTGTACCACTATCCCACTGCCCCACAGCCTGCCCCGCTGGCCCACTGCCCCGCTTCCCCACTGCCCCGCTGCCGCACAGTCCCGCTGCCCCGCTGCCCTACTGCCCCGCTGCCCCACTACCCCCTGCCCCACTGCCCCGCTGCGCCACTATCCCACTGCCCCACAGCCTGCACCGCTGCCCCACTGCCCCGCTTCCCCACTGCCCCTGCCCCGCCACCCCACAATCCCGCTGCCCCGCTGCCCCACTGCTCCGTTGCCCTACTGCCCGGCTGCCCCACTGCCCCGCTGCCCCGGTAACCCACTGCCCCGCTGCCCCGGTAACCCACTGCCCGCTGCCCCACTGCCCCACTAAGTCACTGCCCCACTGCCCCGCTATCCCACTGCCCCACTACCTGCCCCGCTGCCCCATTCACCTACTGCCCCGCTACCACACAGCCACGCTACCCCGCTGCCCCAATGCCCCGCTGCCTCGCTGCCCCACTGCCCCGTTGACCCGCTGCCCCACAGCCCCACTGCCCCATTGCCCCGCTACCCCGGTACGCCACTGCCCCGCTGCCCTACTGCGCCGCTGCCCCACTATCCCACTGCCCCACTGCACCGCTGCACCACTATCCCACTGTCCCACAGCCTGCACCGCTGCCCCGCTGCCCCTCTTCCCCACTGCCCCGCTGCCCCGCCACCCCACAGTCCCGCTGCCCCGCTGCCCCACTGCCCAGCTGCCCTACTGCCCCGCTGCCGCACAGCCCCGCTGCCCCACTATCCCACTGCCTCGCTATCCGGTAAACCACTGCCCCGCTGCCCCACTGCCCCACTACCTCACTGCCCCACTGCCCCGCTATCCCACTGCCCCACTGCCTGCCCCGCTGCCCCGCTCTCCAACTGCCCCGCTACCACACAGCCCCGCTACTCCGCTGCCCCACTGCCCCGCTTCGCCCCTGCCCCACTGCCCCACTGCCCCGCTGCCTCACTCTGCCACTGACCCACTGCCCCGCTGCCCCGGTACCCCACTGCCCCTCTGCCCCGCTGGCACGCTGCCCCGCTGCCCCACGGCCTGGCTGCCCCTCTGCCCCGCCCCGCTGCCCCACTGTCTCGCTGCCTCGCTGCCCCACAACCTTACTGCCCCACTGCCCCACTTCCCCGCTACCCCACTGCCCCACTGCCCTACAGGCCCGCTACCCCACTGCCCCACGGCCCACTGTCCCACTGTCCCACTATATCACTATCGTCCCGTCCCATGTCCCATGTCCTGTCCCATGTCCCATCCTATGTCCAGTCCCATGTGCCGTCCCACTGTCCTGTCCCATGTCCCGTCTCATGTCCCGTCCCATTTCCCGTCCCATGTTCCGTCCCCTGACCCGTCCACTGTCCCGTCCACTGTCCCGTCCCCAGTCCCGTCCCCAGTCCCATCCCCAGTCCCATCCCCTGTCCACTCCACTCCACTCCACTCCATCGTACATTACTATCCGCTCGTGCAAATGCATAGAAGCTGCGATCTGTCGGGTGAGTACGCAACCCACGAATTATTTTTTTTCTTTTTTTCTTTCTTTCTTTCTTTCTCAAAACCCATACCAGTTTTTAAGTCAGATCATCAGCTTTCAAACAAAAAAAAATCATCAAAATCGGTCCAGTAGTTTTAGCGTGATGCTGGAACAAACAAACAAACAAACAGACGTTTACAATTTTATAATAGTTAAGATAACCAAAACACCAGTTTATTATCCCGTAGATACTTACTTATGTTGTACAGTCAGCATACAAATGTGATGTGGAGGAATACTTCGATTCCTAAGCGCGCCTTTTTGTATTTTATTTTGTACTTTTTTACCACGTTTTTATCAACTCGCTTTCAGTCATGTCTGTCTGTTCGGTACACATTTCTATATTTTTATAATCGATTTTAAACTAACTTCCTGATGAGCTAGAGACTTGAAACTTTAAACATAGCTCAAAACTGGATGACAATGCAATATTAACTCGCATCCGTTTTAAAAACATGTTATCAAAATACATGTAAATTTAGAAAGAAAAGAAAGAAAGAAAAATGATTTATTGCCACAACAAAACCACATGCAGTAGGTGCGCATAAAAATAACTTCATTAGGTACATTTTAGGAATTACAGAATTGAATTGAAAACAATATTAATTATCTTATATGGCAGGTCATAGCAGCACTTTTTTTTGTTATAACAACTGTAACTACCTATGTATCACAATATACAATAAATTGAATTGAATTGAATCTTTTATAATTTGTGTTGTACATATTGATATGCATATTAAAAAGTTATCCGTTGACAAGTTTCGCGAGCTTTTTTTTGTAACAAATTGTGGTGGAACATAGAACACTTTTTTGACAGCTAGATAATTATTTACCTTTCGCAATTAATTTGTTTAACGTTTATGCTCAGCTAGCTCAGTTCTTTGGTGTGAAATTAAACCAAACACATACACAATATAATGATAACGTTTATTGACACACACTTTACACATAAGCTCACAATTCTCAGGGGTTTTACAATAATCAATAATCTAAAATGCACAGGTACACGCCGAAGCGACAAGTAGTAACTTAACATTAATATTAAATATGGCGGCGGACCGCGGAACAGTCCGATCACTCGCGATAACGCGCGGGACGCCGAGTGTTTCGGCGAGCGCCCCGACAGGTGTCGCTCGTCGACGTCGCGGGATTTTCAAATGCTGCTTCCGCGCGGGAAGTTTGAATAATAGTTTCAGAGCTAGTAGTGTCGCGCGTCACACACTCCCCCTCCAAGTTGGGAACGCGTCCCGAGTCCAACTTGGGACTTAACTCACGGGCGCGCGGTCTGCCTCTGCGTCTTCTAGGCATGATCGGAACGGTTGAATCTAAGGGAGAAGTCAAGAGGGTTAAGTCTGAGCTATGGTACTTCCCTATCACGTTATTAGAGAGGTCGGAAAGAACAAAAGTCGTAGGGCTGGTGATCTGCCTAACACGATAAGGACCATCACGTCTAGGCATGAATTTTCGCGTGATACCTTTAGATGCGTTACTAAGATCGTGTGTCTTGAGCAGAACTAAATCTCCTACGTTTATCTTGGGTTCCTTCTGACGGGAACCATCTGCTACTAGTTTACGAGTGTCTTGACATTTCTCTACTCGCTCCCTAATATCAGAAAGTGACGAGATAAAAGTTCGCAAGTAAGGAGTGACCTGAGGAACAAAGTTTTCCTTATCCAATATACTGCGTAAATCATGATGAACATCGAATGGGGTTCGCAACTCTCGCGCAAAAGTTAAATACGCAGGCGTCTTACCCGTGGTGGAGCACACGGCGCTATTCATAGCGAATCTGACGTACGCCAAGTGCTTAGGCCAATCGGTGTGTGTTGTTTGGACTAACATAGACAACTGTACCTTGAGGTCCCGATTTTTCCGCTCAGCGGGATTGGCCTCTGGGTGGTATAAAGGGATTAGCTCCTGCTTAACGCCCATCAGATGCATGCACTGCTGCATGACAGCGGATACGAATTGCGTACCATTATCAGAGACGACACGTCGCGGCAATCCATATCGGAGGAAGTAATCTTCCAGGAGGACACGAGAGCTAGCTTCTGCGGTAGCATCAACAAGCGGAAAAAGTTCTACCCACCTTGTAGCTACATCCTCAATTAAAAATATCCATCGCTCCCCCTGGTCTCCAGGTGGTAGCGGACCAAATAAATCAATAGCTAGGACCTCGCCTCGCTGCTGAAGTACAGGAGTTTGTAATAAACCTGATGGTTTTTGATTAGATGGTTTATAACGTAGACATTCGACGCAATTCTTCAAATAATCCGTTACATATCTGCGCATGCCTGGAAAATAATACCTTTCCCTTAGTCGTTGAAGGGTCCGTTCTATGCCCTGATGGCCGGCAGTGGGAGAATCATGGAGCTCCTTTAGAATCTCATCCCGCATAGAGCTCGGAACCACCAGCTGGGCATCTTCAGCATCAGACTCCGGGTCGTACCGGTAAAGAACACCTTGTGACAATACGTACCCTCTCTCCAACCATCGACTAAAGGTAAGTTCATCGGGATCTTCCAAGTCCTGAATAATTTTATGTATATCCGGGTCGGCTAGTTGAGCAGCTCGTAGGTCGGCTGGGCTAGTAGAAGGTAAATTTATGACAACTGGACAAAACCCACACTCTTCAGTGTCCTCTTCATCAGCACATGGTGGGCGGCTTAACGTGTCCGCGACTACGTTAGCCTTTCCTGGTACATACTGATAGGTAATGTTAAATGACTGCAGTTTAAGTGCCCAACGGACCAACCTACCTGAGGGTGACTTCACGGTGAGCAGCCACTTTAGCGGCTGATGGTCGCTCCTGACTATCACCTGGTGTCCATCAATATACCCTCTGAAGCGCTCAACGGCCCATACAACGGCCAAGGCCTCCCGTTCTGTAGTACTGTAGTTTTTCTCTGCAGAAATTAAAAGACGACTTGCGTACTCTATGGGGCGTTCTTCAGCGCCTTCACCCTGTAGGAGTACCGCACCTAAAGCATAGCTGCTGGCGTCCGTTCTAAGTATGAACGGCTGAGAGTAGTTAACCTGTATCAAAATAGGGGCAGAAGTGAGGCGCTTCTTCAACTCCTCAAAAGCGTTTGATTGTTCTGACTCCCAAACCCAAGGTTGATTCTTTTTAGTCAGACGCGTTAGTGGCTCAGCAATGGCAGAAAAGTTTGGCACGAATTTTCGGAACCAAGAACACGTCTGCAGGTAAGTTCTTAACTGTTTGAGATTTTGTGGTGGCTTCATTTCCACTATAGCCTGTACCTTATCGTTATCAGGAGATACGCCATCCTGTGTGATAACATGCCCAAGGTACTTTACCTTTTTCCTACAGAAAACACATTTATCACGATTGGCCCTCAAATTAAAAGCGCGCAGCTTATCAAAAACGGCATGCCGAGCTGCTATATGACCGCAATACGTCTCTGTTATGAGCAACAGGTCGTCTTGATAAGCTAGTAGTGTAACGTTGTCACCCTCGATTTGACAGAAATCTCGATTCAAAGAAGAGCGAAGCTTATCAATCAGCCGCTGGAACGTCGAAGGCGCATTTTTGAGGCCGAATGGCATGCGTGTGAAGCGGTAAGTACCGAAAGGTGTTTGAAAGGCTGTTTTATCCTTATCGCTCTCCCTCATGACTACCTGCCAGAAGCAACTCCGCAAATCAAGCGTGGACATGAAGCAGTTGGGCTTAGTCGACTGAACTAAATCGTCGATAAGCGGCATGGGGTAAGCGTCAGTTTTAGTTACTGCGTTTAATTTTCGATAATCCACGCAGAACCTTACCTTGCCATCTTTCTTTGGCACGAGCACGGCGGGGGAAGTCCATGCGGACTCGCACTCCTCAATGACGCCCTCTTCGAGCATCTTCTCCAACTCAGCTCTCACGAGCTCCTTCTTGGCGGGTGTGAGCCTATAAGGAGGGACTGACATTGGAGGATGGTCACCCGTGTCTATGTGGTGTTCCGCGTAAGGAGTGGGCCCTTCCTGTTCAGCAAAAACGTCACTGTTTTGCTGCAATATGTCAGATAGCTGCTGTCTTTCATCAGGATTCAGCATAAGCCCTTCATCATCGCGTAAAAAGTCAGCAGCGAAAATATTAGTACATGGCCTTGGACTCTCATACTCAATATCATACAAAACATGCTCACCCGAAAAGTGCCAGGTAGATGAAGCGAAATCAAGCACAATACCCGCTGCAACCAAGAAGTCCATTCCAAATAGGGTCTCATTATCTTGAGCATCAGGAAAAATAGTAAATTGAAGTGTTACTGACCTTTCAGGGGTTATTCTTACTCCCAAGGTAGTAAGCAGAACTTGTCGGGTACGCGTGGAGCCGTCTGCAAGCCGAACTCGTCGAGATGTCTCCTCGCACGGGTGCTCGTGCTTCAGCAGCAATTGGTATAGCAGAGCGCCGGCAACACTGCTCTTGGCGCCTGAATCCAACAAGGCTTTTCCACGAACTCCTAAAATCTGGACACTTAAAGTAGGCCTTAACCTAACCTGGTGCTCAATAGAGTCACTCAGGGAATCATTTTTATCATTAGAATTGACAGCAGAAAAATGTCCTAAACTTTTCGTGGTTACCCTACTTTCAGTCCTCGACGTCACCCTACTTGGGGTTGGAAAATAATTTTTATCAACAAAATTATCGTTGGGAAAATGTCCCGAATTTTCCATGGACACACTACTGGCAGACGTAGTGGTCACCCTACTTGGTGTGGGAAAATAATTTTTATTATTAATTTTATCACTGGAAAAGTGTCTCGAATTTTCCATGGACACCCTACCATCAATCGTTGTGGTCACCCTACTATGCAGAGTAGGCTGTGATAGTTGCATATCGCAATCCACACGATCAGAATAACGCATAGGTATCTCACTACTCATATCGCAAACGTCGTTATTATTATTACGAGGTTCAGACGTAACTTGAGTTTTAGAATGTTTATTATGACTGGGTCGATTTTCAATACCGAAAAAGCGCAAAGGGAGAATCGCTATAAAATCGGTTGGAAAGTAATCTACTGAATAACTTGAGTATTTATTACAAAACAACATTGGTACGACAGTTTTAAAATGTGTAGGCAAAAAATCGCAAAAAATATGGTCGCACGAATCATTATGTTTATGTTTACATTGCTTACAAACGGACAACGACTTTACACTCTGAGGGGAAGCAGTAACTATTGAACTATGAGAATCACGTCGAGTGTATTGCAAGGAATTTACGTTAGGTTTTACCTTACTGGGTCCGGTAGAAAGGTCGGACGCGGAAGAGAGTCCCACGACGTCAACGGCGTAGTAATCGGAATTACACTTAGAACACTGAGACCTTGTTACGCCTTTAGCGTTACAACCGTAACACGTAGGTATTATAGCTTGCATATCGTTATCGTTCGTTTTTAACTTGAAGCATTCTTCACGATTGTGTCCGTGCCGCTTGCAATAGGAACAAAACTTCTTGTTGCCGTCGCTCGCAGGTCGTGTCGCGGAGTCACGCGTTGCAGGACGCGCGTTGGCGCCGGCGCTGTTGCTGTTGCTAGGCGCGGCAGGACTGTTGCTAGGCGGGCCTCCGACGGCGGCGCTCGACGCATGTTGTCCGCGGGTCTCCCGCGGCGTCGTCGACGCGAACCGTGGAGGTGGCGCTGTTTTCTTGAGGGGCGTTTCGCCCGCGGTTGCTGATGACCACTGCGGCGTCCTAAGGCGTCGACGCTGGTACTCGTTGGTACCCTCGTCGGTAGCATCCTCAACGTGTCTCGCCTTTTGTAGCAAAACGTCGTACGACGTTATTTCGTCTCGGCGTAGGCGTTCGCGGACACGATGGTGTAGGAGGCCATACAGCATGTCTAATTGTACCTTTTCACTGACGTCGCCGGTCGGGAGTCGAGCAAGTAGGGCTCGAGCTTTGGCGACGAATATTTCTGTCTTCTCGCGATGACCTTGGGACATGTTAAATAGTTCCAGGTATATACGGTGCGGTGGACGAGTGTCACCGAAGGCGCTTCGTATTGACGTCACGGCTTCGCTCCAGGAGCTGATGGTGGTTTTTATGCCCTGCCACCAGACTGCTGCATCACCGGTCAACAACATTGATAGGCCTCGTAGAGCGTTGTCGTCTCCTACGTGGGCACATTCCTTGTAAGACTCCATGGCGTCGACGAAACCGTCTAGCGAGTCGCCAGGCGCTCCGCTGAACCGCGCCGTACATTTAGCGAAGTTTCCTGGAAGGGGAGCGGGCGCAGACGCAGCGGCCGGCGTGGGCGCCGCCGCCAGCGTCGTTGACAACGAGTCGCGACGAGTTTCGTATTCGAGGACACGGTCGAGAAGGCGTTCAAATGTTGCTGTTTGACTTTGTTGAAGCGTCGCCATGATGGACGCCATATCGTTGGCGGTAAAAGTTGGCTTCGCCGACGAATGCGTGGAAGCAGTTTCTTCGGCATCGACGGCATCTTCGAAGTCCGACTGTCGACGCGATTGTCGGCGTGTACGTGGCATACTTACGATCACGGAGTTTCACTGTGTATCACTAAGTTCACAGGCCCTCGCTTGGGCAGCCAGTTTAACGTTTATGCTCAGCTAGCTCAGTTCTTTGGTGTGAAATTAAACCAAACACATACACAATATAATGATAACGTTTATTGACACACACTTTACACATAAGCTCACAATTCTCAGGGGTTTTACAATAATCAATAATCTAAAATGCACAGGTACACGCCGAAGCGACAAGTAGTAACTTAACATTAATATTAAATATGGCGGCGGACCGCGGAACAGTCCGATCACTCGCGATAACGCGCGGGACGCCGAGTGTTTCGGCGAGCGCCCAGACAGGTGTCGCTCGTCGACGTCGCGGGATTTTCAAATGCTGCTTCCGCGCGGGAAGTTTGAATAATAGTTTCAGAGCTAGTAGTGTCGCGCGTCACATTTGAAATTTTTAATTGTCACACTGTGATGTTGTTTTTACGTAAACAATTTAAAAATCTGACATGTTTGTAACGAGTTCACGATCGTAAGGGAGAAGTTACCCCCACAAACTGTTATAACCTCTTACAAAAGTTTTTTTGTTACGAAGTTAATAAAGAATTTGTAAAGAAGTCTCTGTAACTTAATTCAACATTCATGGGAGCTTCTATGTGCAACTTCGATACTTTGATGTTTGACGTATAAATTGTAAAGAAGTCTCTGTAACTTAATTCAACATTCATGGGAGCTTCTATGTGCAACTTCGATACTTTGATGTTTGACGTATAAATTGTAAAGAAGTCTCTGTAACTTAATTCAACATTCATGGGAGCTTCTATGTGCAACTTCGATACTTTGATGTTTGACGTATAAATTGGCTTAGTTGCTTATTGTTGGCTGACTTGGCCATCATGCACCATTATTAATAAGTAATTAACTTTGTACTGTCTTTGTTTTCGTTTGGTGTATGTACAATAATGAACATTAGTTATGTACACTGAAAGTTACCCTCAGTTTTACATTTTATATTTGCTCTATCACTCAAAGGTTTGCTGGTAGAAAACTCAATTATGAGTTAAGCTCGCCTTTGTACATGTAATTTCAAAACTATTATGTATTGTTGTGATATTTTTTGTGTGCAATAAAGAATAAGAATAAGAATATAATAAATAAATAAAATAAATAATTAATGATAAAGTTTTGGTAATTATAATAAAACAAATTTTAACTGGATTAAATCGCGTATATTATTTAAATTGGTTTCCCTGACGTTTCGAAAGCTTTGCAGCATTTCGTGGTCGCAGGTCTACCTGCGACCACAAAATGCTGCGCGACTCACAAAATGAAATAATATACGCGATTTAATCCGGTTAAACTTTGTTTTATTATAATGTGTAGTGATCGCGAAAACCTAAGAAGTTATTTTGGTAATTATTTTGTTATGAGAACTTTTTATTTTTTTACATTTTATTTTATTTAGTATTTATATTTAGATATTATTATTTTATATCAGGTTGTGCAAGTTTATGCTGTTATCCGTTTCTTACTACGTCAATTAAGAAAGTTCGACTCAAAACACACATTATACAACGTATTATTGAAATACCTAGCTGAAAACATATTAAAGGGTCATTGTACTCATCAGTAAGAACAAATTTTACTATGGGACCAACCATGAAATCGCGAAAAAAAACAGCTATTTCCTACATTTGTGTTCACACACGTTTTATTTTTCGGGAAATCAGGGTTAGTCCGTGGTTGGTCCGATAGTAAAAGTTGTTCATACTGATGAGTACAATGTTCCCTTGAGAGATTTTCAGTTATTTCAATAACACTTGCAAGCGTGACTGCTGAGCGTGGGGTCCTGGGTTCGATTCCCGGGTCGTGCAGGCAAAGTGTTATTGGGTTTTTTCATTAGGAAATTTTCAGTAGCAGCCTGGAGTCTGGATTTGTGCCCGGTCAATGGCAATAGGCTCGCCCCATATTACTTTTTTTTTTTACATGGGACTATAACGTAACTGACGAAATGTGGGTGTATTATTACACCTCTGCCTACCCCTTCGGGGAAATACAGGCGTGATGTTATGTTATGTTGTTCAATAACACTTTGTATTTTCTAAGTTTTCACACAAACACCGTTCTTAGTTTTTAATTTAAGGGGAATGTAGCAACCAAGTGGCGCCCCCATCAGTAAAAGCAGCCAAGTGTCGCCCCCATCAGTAAAAGCAGCCAAGTGGCGCCCCCATCAGTAAAAAAAATATTACTCGCTGAATCTCATTTATCGAAAATTCGTTTTTGACGATTGAAGTACAGGTACTGTTATGTAGTTGTTAATCGTTCGCTATAGTTGTAGATAGAAAAAATCCCAAAAGTGGCAGTTTTTCGCAATTTTTCTATCTACAACTTAAAAACGAATTTTCGATAAATGATGTATTCAGCGAGTAATATTTTTTTTACTGATGGGGTTGGCTGCTACATTCCCCTGAACACATAAAAATGTATACCCAACTACTACAAGTACGAACACCAAATAATTAATGTTGGTAGGGCTCTTACTTCGTAGCTAGATTCTCAGAAATTCAATTATTTCGTAAAACGATCTCCGTAACAAGTATCTTATTGGGTTCGCTCTCCAATGGGAACGAGATTAAATGGGGTTGTTCGCCCCGAGTTCAAAGCTCGATATGACTGCAACAAAATTAAATGATCGTGGTCCAATACCGATTATACAGGCAACAGATGAAAGCTTTGTACGGGGACTCGTTTTGCTTTTACGATTATACCCTTCATCGATTCTATATTCTTGCAAAAGAATTTTCGGCCCACATAGTTTTCCCTTTGAATTATTTATGAAGGAAGAAAAAATCATGTTTTACTTTTTTATAACTCGTTACGATGAAAGAAGCTTTCATATTTTACTAGATGGTCCAATGTTTAAATTGTTTCTCAATTTTGCCGACATATTGAGTCGTCAACACGAAATGTAGAGGTATAAATATAATATTTAGCGTGGGTGCTCGTTATGATTAATGATGCTAAATGTTGCTGCATTACCTATATAATATCACTAGCCTATGCCCGCGACTTCACCTGCGTGAATTTCCTTTATCGCGAATCCTTCGGGAACTGTTCATCTTCCCGGGATAAAAAGTAGCCTATATATTAATCCGAGTTATGTTCTATCTGTATGCCAAATTTAATTAAAATCCATACATAATTTTTTGCGTGATACATAGATCCATACATCCTCACAAACTTTCACGTAAATAATATAGGATCAAGGTTAGATTTTGGGGCTCGCTAGTGCCCCTGCCAAAGAATACTAACTATTACCCTTGCTAAGTCAAGCAGGCACGGCTGTAAATCTACAGTCTCAATCCGCGTGATTGCCTTGTCTGACTTTGTTAAATTGAAAGTGAAAGGTAATTAAATGCCAGATTTTGTCTTCATGAGATCCGAGAACTTTGAGATTTATTCTTTGAGAGTTGATCTTTGATACAGTAAGAGACGAGAGACTTAGCAGGGTTGTAACCTTTCATTAATGATGTTGATGAGATTTTATTTGATGTTTGTAGTTTACCTACATAGCTATCATCCTCTTGCCTCTTGCCTAGAAAAAAAACCCAGATTTGGAATATCCAGTACAATGAAGAAGTGCTTAGACATCGCCCGAGGCCAGCTTCAAATATTACAAGATATTAGTCTGTTTCAGTCTGAAATGTCCCCGCATTAGTTTAGTTTTCAAAGAACACCCTGTAGGTACCTACGTAAGGTAACGTTTTTGTATAAAAAATATCTCGCCAAGTAGCTGTAAGCTACAAAAATGTTATTTTTATGTGAAAGATTTTCAATTAGACTAGGTTCATAAAAATGTGAATGAAGTCTTTGCCAAGTTCTTCTCCATAGGACCTACAATTTGGAACCGTGCAACTAGAGCTTGACGTTTCAAAAGTGCCTGTAAATAGGTTTATTTGAAATAAAAAACATTTGATTTGATTGATTGATTGAGTTAGTTTCCATACAAAGACAACAAAAAAACCGGCTAAGTGCGATTTGGAATGTTAAAGTAGGGGTTCCATACCATCCATAAACCTGATACCCGGTAGAAACTGTTTTAATTTATGAGAGTTCATCAAAAGATATCAACGACGAAGAAATCAACGTGCACCTTTGGTGAAATATGAATATGTTCATCTCTTTCTTACGCAGGTGATGGTACACCGCACTTGTCCATGTTTATTTGCTACATTTTTATTATTTGTTTTAAATTATATAGTATGCACGACAATCATACTAAGTTTAACGCTTGTAGGTATTACCGTTTTAAAAATAGAGAAAAATGCATATTTTTCGAGATTTCTTGTGTGGGGAACCCCTTTGGTTGGACTTTTTTGTATTTGTCTTACTAGAGACCATAATAACAAATATTCTGTCAAAAGTTACAAAAATACAACCCTGTGACATACAGACGGACGGACATATGGCGTAGGCGGAGTAATACGGTCCCGTTGGCAACCTTTGCTTATGGAACCCTAAAAAGCGTGGCAAGAGTTAATATTTTATGGAATAATTGAGTTAATATAACATAACGAGCTGAGTGACAAAAAAAGGGAGTTTTCATGGAAGCCAATAAATTTGTCTTCGGCAAATTGTAATAGTGACTTCCCTGGTACTTTCAAGTCAGATCATGACAAGATAATCTAAGACATTTCCATTTTTATTAGGCATATCTTCTGTTTGTGTTTCTCGGCTACTTGGAAATATTTTATCGTTCAAAGTTATCAGATAACCTAGCATTATTTTATTGCTGTCTTATATATTATTTATTACTCTGGGTTCAAAACAGCGAATATTGGACTTCTAATAAAACTCACAAGACTATTCTCTCACTTTTGTTTACGACATCACAACTAATAGAAAAGTGCGGTGGAATGTAAAATGAATACCGCCATGTTTTTTAGAAACTTGATGAACTTTTAGAAAACAACGTTAATATGTTATAAAAACTTTACGGCAATGTACCCTTATTTTACATGTTAGTCCTAAGTTTAATAATGTTATTGGAGTACAATAAAGAATTTTCTATCTATCTATCTTACGTGGTAAAATTTTTGGATTCGCAATATGCATTTCAGGTGCTTCATATAATAAATATATGAAAAAAAATTGTGGCGTCGGGGGACACCAAGCAAGCAATTAAGCGAATTTGTCCCAAAATATTTATTTATTTATTTTATTTTTAATTAAACGTGCGCGCGCAGAGCTGTGTTCGAGACAGTAGTCTAGCTGCGCGCTAATGGAGTGGGAAGTTAACGGTGACGTTTTTATCGGTTTACTACACCGCTTCGCTTCAACAATGTAAAAATGGCGATTTGCTTTAATTTGTTTCACCTATTTATTATTTGTTTTATTTTATCACAATAAGTTCCTGCAGTTTCAAACGAAAGTATTTTATTTTTATTATAAAACATATAATAATTATTCTTTTTTTAAGTTGGCTCTCAGCAAGACGATTAAAACCGGCGCACATATGGCGAAGCGCGGAGCGGAGAATTTCCTGCTAACACTGAAAAATTATCTCTGTTACCAAATTCATAAAGTGCAAAAGTAGACTCGCTCGCGCAGTTTCGACCACGCACCGTCAGTCTGTATCGCTCAAACAATACTGAACGTAAATTTTTTAGTGTTAGCAGAAAATTCTCTGTTCTGCGTTTTGCCGTGCGCCGGCCCTTACCATTTTGGAATTATTCAACTGTTTGTCGTTTGTCTAAATCATAACACAAATAAAAAAAAATCATCCCTTACTTTTGATGTTCACTGTACAAAGATTGGTTTTCATATTTATATTTCACTTTTCTACAAGTCTAGGTTATAAAGTGAAGCGATATGAATATGAATGATCTGAATCCAATGCTGAAACTTAATTGCAAGTTTACTTATGCAGAGATTTAGAGCTTGGATTTTAGAAATAAAATATTTAACTAGTACCGTAGGTATAAGGAATTTCCACGAGTTTTGTATTAGACAAGCAATACCACAATATTATTCACAATATTCTTTTAGATTATCTAAGCATTAAAATTTATCATATATCGTGGTTACAGTCTGAAGACAAGATCTTGTAAAAACAACAAAGTTGATTAATTTGATCTGTTGACAAATCTAATGTCAGCTCCTTTAATGGAATTTGACAGCTAATTAGTTAATGTTTGCATTGATTCGCTTTTATTAAGCAGGGGCCTTACTCACGACTCCCGTTCGAGTTCTGAACCAAATCGAGCTAATATCAATTCTTAGAGAAATACAGTACAAATTAACACTAACTCGAATTCAAATTCGATTGATACAGAACACGATCCAATCGGGAGTGAGGCCCCTGGACGGTTAAACCATACAACAGGTTAGATAGGTAAGCTATATAAATGCTTACACACTACACCTATAAATACAAATTTTCTGTTAAATAGACCTTCTTTCTTCTTCTTTTATCAATCCTGCCCCCCCTAGCCAAGTTGACAATCTATAATTGTCAACGTTAATAGAAAACAATCAAAATGTATGGAAATGACATAACTCAACGAAAAAGTCATTCGTTGAAATATGTCATTCCCATACATTTTGATGGTTTCCATAGCGTTGACGATTGTAGATTGTCAACTTGGCTAGGAGGGCTGACCTCAAAGTTTAGTCTCAATCGTAATACAAAACTAGGGGTGATTGATTGGCTTCGTAATCTACTTGCCCCACTCAGTAGACTACAAATCCTTTAGATTAGCCCCTGAGCTGCTGAAAATGGCTATAATGGAAACTTAAGTTCTTGTAATATGCTCCCATCAGTTTTACTGCCGGACGATTTTTGAAGCTGTGTGACATTACTTAATTAGTTTTGAAAACTGCACGGCTTTTAAGGCTGTATAATATTCTGTAGGTTATAGGTACATATACAGTTAGAAACAGTTTCGAAAACCTGCTTACCTACTACACCAATCAAGTACCCTTTCCAAACAAATAGGTCGTATCTGACCTCAAAGTTCAACCTCAATCGGACTACGGACAAACTAGAGCCGAATGATTGGCTTCGTTATCTATCTGCCCCACTCGGTAGACTGCAAATCCTTTAGATTGACCCCTGAGCTGCTGAAAGTGGCTATATTGGGAACTTAAGCTCTTGTATTATGCTCCGATTTCCATCGCACCGATATTCAAAGCTGTGTGATATTAATTAGTTTTGAAAACTGCTAGGCTTAAAGCCTTTGTTGTATGGCGACAGAGCCACGAGTTACGATATTTAATTGATCGTCCGGCGCACTCTGGGCAGTCAGCCCCGCTATCAACCTGCTGACTGGCTAATCTTTTCCCCACGACATGAGCTTATTATTATTATGTAGCTCATGTCGACACGAAGAAGAAGAAGATGGCGACAGAGCTGGGTTCACGGTATACGATAACTTTTTCATCTCAAGACTTTATAAGTAAAGTTAAAATGGGTATAACATTTTCCACGTTTAGTAAAATTAGCTAACTACAGCGTAGAGTACTCTCATAATTTTTATACCGGAATTGAACTCATAACGACTGATATAGTGGTACTATCTTAACACAAATGTTTATTGACTAAAACATGACGTCACAGGTATACTACGAGTGTCGACCGGACTTTATTACTGAATAAAATATCATGTCATCACTTTGATGATACATATTAAATTACGTTTATCTATTTCGTTATGAAACACGAGAAAGGTAGGATTGCGTATGGCCACGTATGGTTCTAGAAACGCCGGTCTAATGTTAATTACATACTGGTATTAGAACAAATGTTATCATCCAGGCGCACGAGTATAATGGTCCGTATGTAATAAGAGATAAAGTTGGGTAAAAGGCTAAAAGCTAGTGGCGCCCAACGGGGGACCGGTCGGTAATTAACTATTTACTTAGTTATGACAAGATTACGTATTATGAACGGAGTTTACTGCCAACGTTTAGGAGAATGGAACTAATAGATTTACACGTACGCATTCCTGGAAGTTTGTAACTTTTCGCATTGTGTGGTTCGAAACTTTTGTGGGTTGTTCGATACCACTTTGTTAAAGCTTTACCAGGATTTAGAATATGTTTTAGTTTCAAAGTTCGAATTTCAATTTTATTGTTTTAATTTAAATAAAGATAATTTAAAAGCGTTTTTAATTATTTCACGAAAAGCTAATTCATAACATTTATATTATCGTAGTTCAATAGGACTGAGTTTTTATTATGTTGTACTTATGTTGTAGGTAGTAAAAACTATTGAATATCGCATTGAATCACTTCCTTATTAATCCCGTCACACCTAACTTAATAATAATGATAAATAAATAAATATTTTGGGACATTTTTACACAGCACCATCTAGTCCCAAACTAAGCAGAGCTTGTACTATGTAACTTGTATCCATAAAGCTACGATATGCAGATATCTATACTTATAAATACAGATGTTCTGACTAACTGATTCATCAACGCAGAGCCGAAACTACTCAAGTTAGAAACATGCAATTTTGAGAGTAGGTTATATTTTTTTTCTTGTAAGCACCCACTAAGAAAGGAATTTTGGAAATTCTAACCCTAATAAGGTAAAATAGGGAAATAGGGTTTTAGAGTTCGTATGAAAAATCTTTTCTTCTGGATCGATTTACTCAAAACTTGGGGTAATAATGTTTAAAGTAAATAATGAAACTGCTATCTTTTCTTATTCCAAATGTATCCCCAGAAGGGGGTGCAATAGGGTTATATATGGGAAAATCTTATTGCGCGGCTGGATTGAGTCGAAGTTCTATGTATAAATAATCTTAGCAATTATTGAATTACATGTTTTTGAATTTTTCGATAATGAAACCCAGAGGGGGTAAAAAAGGGTTTTACAGTTTCTATAATAAATCTTCCTGGGGTGAAACTTGACACAATGCACTTAAAGTTAATAAAGAAGTACGTATTTTTAGTTTTTCCAAAACTAGGATAGAAAACAATCAACGGGGCATATTAAGACTTTACGTGGGCAAAGCCGTAATAGTACTGCTAGTAACTTTTTTTTTCATTTATTTGTTCAGTGGTATACATAACAAAAACATTCTAAAGATGTAAACATAAACTCATTAGAGTTTTACCGTACATCAGTATCATCGACTTGCATAGTACAACAGGTAAACAAAAATATAGTTAACAAGGTAGGATATTAAATAAGTACAATGAGGGTAGATACCAGATAATATTTAGCTACATTATGAAGGAGCGAACACCGGTGACTGCGCGAGCCGTCTTTAAAAACAAAGTGGTGGAGGGTAGTATTTGTGTTGATACAGGTTGTTCCTACAAATGCAGCAAACTTTTGAGAATTTATTATACTTACATTAAAAATGTTATTAATTGTATTGACTAGTTATTTTTTATTATTGTGTATTTGTAACTTGCAAGAAATGTTGTTTTAATTTAAATTTTATGTGAGGTATATACTTATATGAGGTACCTAGTTTCAAAACTGAATATCATGTTACATCGATATTGCGGTTATTAACGATAGAACCTCTGCAGTGGAGCATACAATGAGACTACGCCGCAAGGAAACCATCAATCAACCCTTGGTATTGTTGGAACGGACATACATGGGTAATGCACACATAGCTTAGAGTTTTATTCAATGGAACTAGCCTCAAATGGACATTCTTATCAGGTCTTTCAGTTATTATATTATTAATGGCTTAGTTTCATGCAATGTAAGTGAATATAGAAAGTACATCATTTATTATGAATTTAAATTGAAAACACACAACTTATTTGCCCAATACAGTATGTAATCACAGACCAACAGACTGTTGGTTTGAGTATGCAACAAAAATCCCGTCGTTCCTGTGACCTATGTTATCAGAATCGATATTCAACAACTCATTTGGAAAAACTCTTCAATAAAAATAATCAAATTAATTATTAAATCATTATTAACTGTCATTATATCACTCAAAACTCACTCACTCAGTGATTACCTATATCAATAAAAATAATCAAATTAAATATTAGTACAGAGAGAAGAGAAACTAAGATAAAGGCTTCAGAGTTTGATCGTATTCAATGTTGTTAGGTATAGGTAAATTAAGATAAGTTGATATTTTCTTTATTCTCAATATGCACCTTCAACTGTACATATTGGTAAACGACGATCTAGTGTTACTTTTCTGCTTGACGTAGTTTTCTTGACTTCGTCGTTTTATAAAAATTATGCCCCACACTAGGGCTTATATATACATGTGTGATTAGTGTTAGGTTTTGTATCAAATCACACATGTAGCCAGATCTGGCAACTATCTGAAAGCCATACAAATATTTATTCCTGCTAGTCAAACCCGCGACACCCCCGCACAGAGTAGACGCCAATCGTGCCGTAAAACGCCAATCCCTGCTCATAAATATTAAAATTAATGCATCTGTTCAAAGATTAATACTTATTTTTGAACACAACATGTTAAGACTATTGGACCTCTAAAGTAGTGCGCTCACATACTTTACATAAATAATTATGTGTACTAGGCATGTAGCAAGCACAAAGTAGTCCTTTGTTCTCATCTGTTTAATGGTTAATTTACCGGAATAAGTCCGGAACTTGGAAGCAGTGGTAACACTGCGAACACGAAATCTTTAATAAAGTTCCACTTGGCTAATTAACTCAGTTTTACTTAATATTTTGGGTGATGGTTAGCTGGAACTCGGATATTAGAAATTCTTTGGTTGGAAACAAAAAGCTTTAATTGCTGGAAAGTTCTGTATTCTTTTATAACCGTCTTTTTAACTCCCAAAAGTTACATTGTAAGAGATATTCTTTGATGCCTATATTCATAGTTCAGATATTATATTAAACCCCCTGTGATAGGGCTAAAATCTTATGGGCATGATTTTGCATAATTGTAAGTAATATCAACAAAAAATTAATTCTAGCGGTAAGGGACGGATCACGCCAAACGTCCAAACGTATAGTCAGCCGCAAATTATGAAAAATCAGCATACGATAATCAAAAAAAGCTAACACACAGTCTGCGGCTAACTGTAAACCGAACAAGCGTTACGTTTGGTGTGGTAAGCCGTCCCTAAAACTTAACTGCTCGAACTGAACCCAAGAGAAGTCTCATAAACATATCAAAGTTGTAATATTTCTCAACTATACAGATTTATTAATGACTCATCAGTGATTCATGATGTAAATTTTAGAATAAATAGTTTAAGTTACAATAAGGCTGACATGCCATTGTGGATGAAAGCATCGCATAAAATAATAGATAAATAAATAGTAATAAGAAAACTATACAACGATCCTTTTCTTACCTAGGAAATAAAAATAAACATAATTGAATTGTGATGTGTCGAGCAGAACGGTAATTCTTCCTAGTACGTACTAGATTGCCAGATTTTCGGCTATTTAATGTTCTACTTACAGGTACTTGTTGGTAATTGCGATCGTTTGAACCCAATACATTAATAAGGAACGAGGGTTCAGGAGTTATTAACACATACCTATACGAGACCTGTGTCCGTACATAGGTATGAAGCATGTTTCAAGGATGAACTGTAAAATAAGTAGAGTATATCGCGTAATAATAATAAATACCGAATAAAGTTGCTATGCAAAAATCAAGTAAGTAGTAAGCAATAAAGAATTTCAAGTATTAATAACTAATCAGTTAAAAACGTACGTCACCTGGAGGGAAAGTATACTAAATAATGAAGGTTGTAACTAATTGACTCAAATTGTGCTATATGGTCGTTGTAGTCCGTTAACCTACATCAGGCCGGCTTTGTGGGTTAAGGCCTTATCAACTCAGCCTATCGTAGTCCACTGCTGGACATAGGCCTCTCCCAAGTTGCACCACAACACTCGGTCCTCTGCCTTCCGCATCCAGCTAAAAGCTAAGGCCTCTTAAGGATGGGGGCTCTTTTAACGGGTCTTTTGATTCTGAGAAGAGGCCTGTGTCCACCAGTGGGACAGTTAGGGGCCGGTTATTCTAAAACTATATATGACATATGCTGGGAGGTATATCATAAGCAGTGGATGTTCCATGATTGTTTAGTGGAAAATCTTGCAAACATTTAGTCAAGTGTCACCATCATCATTATTTCAGTCGAAAGACATCCAGTGCTGGACATAGGCACCCCCCAAAAGGGGGGATATGCCCTAGTCGCCACGCTTGGCAGGTGGGTTGGCGATCGTAGTTGGTTGAATAAATACACAGAGAACGCTGCTGTCCATCCTCTGGTGAACCACTTAGTCGCCTTTTACGACACCTTTGAGAAGAGTCGTGTATAGACTGAATTATTCCTATTTCTTCAGGAAACGCGCTACCTTCATTCACGTCATATTTAGATAATAGACCGGAAAGTCCTTCACGAAACCACTGAATATTAATAGGCTGTTAATTTTAAGTGTAATAGCCAAAGTTAGTCTTCCGGTTGAAATTAAATTTTCTGTTTACTTTCCGTTAAATACGCAGAACTACGGTTTGATAAATAAATGGAAAGTTTAATTGGATGGAATAATGCCTGCAGCATAATATAAGACTGTAACTAGGTGTGCTGTAGGATATTGTTCGGGCGCCGTCCCTTACAGTCATTATTATATTGGGGTGCATTAAAAGAGCCTCCACGAGTGACGATATTTAATTGATCGTCCGGCGCACCCTGGGCAGTCAGCTTCGCTACCAACCTGCTGACTGGCTAATCTTTTCCCCACGGCATGAGCTATTATCATTAAGTAGCCCATAGCCCATGTCGACACGATAGAAGAAGAAGATTATTATATTTTTATGAATACTGCTTTTGACACTACCTACATTAAATAAATAAATAAATTGTACATCAATGATATTTAAAAGTAGAGATATGCTACTGAGCTCGCAATCTGAACAGTCGAAAACGTCCTAATTAGGACGTTTTTCTATTAATCCACGTCAAGTAAGGCGCCGAGCTTGTGCTGTCGCTCCGTACGGAACATTTTTTTCGTTGGTTTTGTTAGGGTATGACATATCTATATTTTTAAATATCATTGTTGTACATCAATAAAATATGAAAACGGAACATAACTAATGCTTATTTATTTAGTATTTTTTGTATTAATTAGTATGTAAACTTACCATATTAATATGTAAATGCAAGTTACACATTGTAACGTTTCCATTACGCATATTATGGGTTCCGATAGCAACTTACGCAAGTTTCAGCAAATAATTTATTTTCTATCGTAAAGATATGCGCTGTGTTCATTTATATTTCCCAGTCTTAAAAAGTTAAAAAGATATTACCTATTGTAAAAGAAAATTGTACGTTTTCATCTAACCATGCAAAAAAGTACTCCTTTTTTCTACAATACTTACATTTTATGTAAAAATCGATCGCTGTCCCTCAGGACTACTTTCCAATAAAATACACCTATTTACATAATAACCTAACATAATTTGTTTTTATACAACCGGTCTAACATTACTCTAGCCTGTTTATTACACATTTCTGTTATTGAAATCGCTGGAGCGTCGAGCTCGTAATAGTTTCAAATTTTCATCCGAATGCTTCAGGAAAATAAGTGAATAAATTATGCAGTACGAGTCTGGAAATGTTGTTGCACGTTTACAACATTATTTTCTTCTTGATCAACAGAAAACAACACGGGATTAACAAGTTTTATCTCCTAAAACCGCTCTCTGGCTTTTCTCGGTGTAGTTGTTGTAGTATCGTTCTATTCCGGTACTCGGAGGGCACGTAAATCCGTCGGTCCTGCTCTAGAACTCTCTCCGGTCGTGTCGGACTGCTGTCCCATCGGATTAAGACAGTGAGGGATTAGAGAGTGCACCTGTGTTTGCGCACACACTTGAGCACTATAATATGTCCCGTGCAGATGGCTAGTCTCTGTTGAGATTGGATGCTGTGACCGAAATTCGGCTGGGAAGACATTATCGTTCTATTCGGTACGCTCGATTGTGCTACCGATTTGCACTGTACCTTCCCGTCCTGCTCCCGCGCAAAGTGCGCAAAACAGTTAAAATATAGGCGCTCAGTAAAACAAAAGTATATATCCATGGTTTACTCTTCTCGACATAGAAATTTGACATAAGTTTAATGGAGCTTATATCAAATTTCTATCTCTAGTAGGGCAAATAGTGGATAGATGGGATATTAATTCTAGCCGTATAACGATACCGCATCGACATGCCATGGAGTGGCCTCAAGAAAACTTTTCCCCGTCGAGTTTCTTCTGCATCGTAGCTGCGTTTACAATTTTCAAAGAAATAAATGTCACATGGTGCCGGTGAAATTACAATCACAAGAGACTTTCCATCTTCATGTCTCAGTTTGGTGAACCGACTTGCGGTACCATTTAGGCAACAGCCTAACGAAGTATTAAGTGGTATTGAAGTTGTTATGGGCAAAGGTAACCGCTTAACATCAGGTGGGCCTTTAGCTCGTTTCGCCATCCTATACTATATAAAAAAAACATGACCAAACGCTTAGAATCTGAACAGTTGGCCATATCTTTATTCGTGCTGGAGATGAATTGGTGACCAGCAGCTCAGAAGGTTATCACTCAGCTACTTTATCAAACGTGCCGTCAAACTTTCACAACGTAGGCCACGTAAATTCGTAACTTTGATGAACGAACCCAACAATATAAGGGTTATATTTAGGCCAGAAACTGTGCTGATGTCATCAAAACACGTTGAGATATTGCCCTGTGATGTTGCCGCAGTTTCCGTGAGCTTTATAAAAGAAACAAGCGAGTCATCATGCCCTGTACTCAGTGTATTCCCACATAGGTACTCGCAAATGAACTACGGGAATCTGACACTGATGTACATAAAATTTTAGTTGCAGAAGGGCTACTTTAGATTCTGATATTGTACTTTAAATGAAATTAAAATATAGCTAAATACACTAACCGGCTAATGTTCGACATAAGTTTTTATTTTATTTGGGACACAGACCAGTAAGCTTCAAGACTCCGCATAAACAAAGTTTTGTATTCAAACGCAGTCGTAAAACGTTGGTGGGGTCAGGGGGGCGGACGGCGCGTTATGATTGGCCGGCTCAAAAGTTCGGTGGTATGATTCCTTTTGATTGGTGCCGCTCGCTGACTGAGTGACGTTCCGATTGGCGGAGTGACGTATGATATGCAGTATAGAGCATATGCGTTGTGACCGGGGGTGTCCAGCTAAGCGGCGTCTAGAGGCTTACTGGTCTATGATTTGGGAACACAGACAGATACCAAAACTTATGTTACTACATATACAAATATGTAAAACTATATACAGGGATAGTTTCCTCAAAATTATCGTACAAATATAAACAACGGATATGATTATTTAAATAAAGTTGTTAAATTTCGATGCCACATATTACAATATTTATAATACAGATCTTAAAGATTAAAGGGAATAAAAAATAGAAAAATATTAAAAATTTAGATATTTTTCACGTTTCTCTTTATTTAGATTCTAAATCATGTTTTGCTTCAAGGAAAATGTTATTGTTATACAGACTACATGCTCTTTTGATAAATAATAAAAAGAAAAGAGAGTTCTCTCGCGTGCATTTATGAATTATGCTAATAATTTTATACAAGAATATTTAATTTCGCTCTGCCGTGACACTTCTCTAATGTCTGACGCCTGCGGGTCTGTAAGTTAAATCGTCAAGTGCGATTAAATTTTTAGGAGTATTTGAATGTTTTTTAAATAAAATGACGCCCTTTCTAGACATCATGTTTAATAGACTTTTCCAGATTGATATGATGATGACGATCGTGATTGTCATTTACTCCAGTGTTGCATTTTTAAACCACAAATCCCAATATTTAAATAAGAATAAACAAAATAAATAAAACAAAACTAAAAGCTACAAAAAATCCAAAAAATCCCCCGCATCGCTTTCTACCGGAAGCGTGCCCAGAATACTGGCAGCATTGCCACGTTGTATGGCAATGCTTATTCTTTGACCAAAGAAAAGGCCAGCATTCTGGTCACGTGAAGTGTCGACCAACCACCTGGAGATGGCTTTGAATAAGAGACGAGCACTCGGACCCCACGATCCGAGTGTTTCAACCCCAAACGGCTCGAAAATATGATTACTTATTATGTTATCATATTTTCGCCGCTTGAGGGTCCCAGCAGCCGCAGCGGCAGCGCCAGCACAGCCCGCCGACCTAGGAAGATGGGAGGGCGCAAGGGTATCGACGCACGTTGCGTCCCACACCAAAGGCCTGCCCACTTTCCATGGCAATAGAGTCATACCATCTGGTCTCTTGCCATCGTCACGTACCAAGCCATTTGGTTCTAAAACAGCTGGAACACCAGCGGTGACAAGAGCACGACGGATTATGTCATTGCTGCCAGTATTTTGGGCACGCTTCCGGTAGAAAGCGATGCGGGGGATTTTTTGGATTTTTTGTAGCTTTTAGTTTTGTTTTATTTATTTTGTTTATTCTTAAGTTGTGTATGTAGTTGTGTATATGGTAACCAAATAAATATTTAAATTCATTTGATTTACACTTTTTTTTTTTATTTTTTTTTTTGCCGTGGGGAAATCCTCATGGACGCACTCCGCCCGGGGTAGGCGGAGCCAGTGTCGGACTCTTACTGACTAAAACCACCACGGTGTTCCTTCAACTACCTTAGCCGGGGGCGTGGGAACCCGTTAGTATTCACACAACCACCCCCGACAGGTCCTGGCTCGCCATAAGCAGGCGAGCCCCTTCTCCTTGTGAAGTCTAACGCTGGCCGCACCCTCCTAGGCTGCGCACACGGAACACTGCACGCCACCTCATCTCAAGGGCCTTTACCAGCTATGCCAGCTGCGCCAACTACGCCAGCTGTGCCAGCTACGCCAGCTACGCTAGCTGCTGGTCGGGCAGCAGACTACCCCGAGTCTGCTCCTCGCAGGCCCCATCCTCCCGTAATTTTTTATAGAGGTTGTCTTCGTCGCGGTCTGGGCGGTAAAGCCAAGACCCTCGGTCCCAAGAGGCGCGAGAACACTACTCAGCGGGCACTCCTGGGGTTACGAGATCGACGGGGGCAGGGAAGGACAGTCCCCCCGCTGCCTGCCCAGTGGCAGGGTGAGTGCACACCAAGCCCGCCTCTGCTCCTCCACTATGCCCTCTGCTGGTATCAGAGGGAGACGTGGAGCAACTCCCCATTGGCCTACATTGGGCCCCTTCCGTTCCAGAATATTAGCCACAGGCAATAAGATCCCCCGAGGGTTAATCCCTCGAAAGGATTCCATTGCCTGTGCCCAGGATGCACCGGCCAAACAACTGCCGTTCCCTCCAGACGTGTCCAGAGGGACAAGCAGCCGTCAGACACTCGTAGAGGTTTTCTGGCCAGCACCCCATTTGATTTACACATGAACCTTCTATTCTTATCTGCTTTGCGTCTGTAATTTCCCTTCGAAGTCGTGCCACAGCCACAACCGTCCGTTAGAATTGACCCAAATAAACAATAGTTCGTGTTCAAATAACTAAGTCTGCAACAAAGGTGGCTATGTATTCGCCGGAAAGTCAACTACAGCCATTATGTTATGTGCCAGTACATAGGCACGAGATTATCCCGCTTGAATTGTAAAAGGCCATAAGCATACACGTATTACAGCGTTAGTGATTTTGTGACTGTATAATACTCGAATATCTTTTAACGTCAGAACGTGTTAGAAATAATCGCCTTGAGATGAGGAAAGTCAATTTTCGATAGTGCATCGCTTTGAAGTCTCGCAGACAGTTTGATTACAGCATCTTTTAAAAGCGCACGTTTTATTCGCTAGACTATGTCGTGTTTTGACGTTTTTAAGACGCGGAAACACATTTGGAGCAGTATCTCACATTCAGATTTTTTTGATCTCATTTTCTTTTTACTTACTTACGGCCAAAATTAATATCCGATCTATCCAGGATTTACCCTACTAGAGATAGAAATTTGACATATTTTGTATGGAGCTTATGTCAAATTCCTATCTCTAGTAGGGCAAATCGTGGATAGATTGGATATTAATTTTGGCCGTTAATGAATATGGCAGGTTTAGCGTTCAATCTGTGTCATGTATGTATAGGTACATTGAAGTATTTGAAGTATTTCCTTTAATACGTTGAGTTGGTTGTTTGGTTGGTAGGTTGACCAATTATCTGCAATTAATAAGCACCCTAACCCCTCTGTATAATATCATAGGGCTTTTAAAGGTGAATGGAAAGCGATGCTTTTTCTTCATAAGCAAGCTGAAATGGCAATGGGCCGGCCATAATTAGCTGAAGAAACGATGACCGCAGACGGGTTCCTGAGTGATGTCCGCGAATCGGCAAACGTGGCGTGGGACGCTCTCAAGCTAGGTGGAGTGAGGGTCTTCGCAAGGTAGCTGGTAGAAGCTGGATTAGAGTGGCTAAGGATTTAAATGTTTATTGTAGTTTTTACGCACTACCTATTTTAGTTGCAGTTTGTTTACCTTTTTATTTACGTATCTCTTGGTTGTTTTATTTTGTTTGATATTTCTTCTGTGTTTGTTAATTTTAACCCAAAACTTTTACTGGTACACAGAAAATGCCTATGCAGTGGGGTTGTCGAACCTGCATATGAGTGAATCAATGAATATTAGAATGATTAAATAGTGGTAATTATTATTTTTGTATTTGTTAAAATGACACGATTGACGCGGTGCGCGGTGGTTGAGCAAACGGCTGCTGCGAAGCGTGCCCCGGGTTTGATCCTCGCACGGAACTTGTATTAGTAAGACCTTCGGACATTTTTTCGGGTTTGAGTGTTTGTGCATGTGGAAATTTGTGTCTTTAAAATCAACCACGATACAGGAGAAACCATAGTGTGGGACAAAATTTAAAAAAAATAAGAAAAAAGATAAATAGAAAATAGCGATATATAAAGAAGTAAATTCTTCATACTATAAAAGTGTTTTAATAAGCTGACAAACAATTTAGTCCAGATAAGTATCAAAATATTCACCAATTTGATACCAACTGTCTGTTGACAGTTGTTCCTTTTAAAAGTTATATTCCAAAATTACAAAGCTGCACAAAATCACCCCTCTTGTTAGTAAATTATAACTTTATCCCATTTTAATAAATATGCTTGAATCTCATGTTTAATTCTGAAACGATTATTTTTCTGTTTAAATACTTATAACAATTCTGTTGTTTTTAGAGGTTAAGGTGATTATTGTGACGCACTGAATAGATATGATAAAGTAGCAAGGCTATTTCATGGGTATATGTACATATATATCAAAACATAATACTGAACGAATATTGACTATGCATTCATGCAACAGGCATCGTATTCAATGGTGTAATGAACCAATATTGGTTAATTTGGACCGTGAGTGGTCGTGTTATGTTTGCTATTAAGTAGGTACATTATTACTAAACCAATTAAAATAGTCCGATCGTTGCTAGACCATTCCAATTGAACATTGACATAACTTTCGTATGAATTACCTATAACTTAATTATAAAAATATGATATACATGAAATATACACACCGGCACAATTAGCGGAACACAAAAAAAGCAGGATTTTAAAATCTTTTACTTGAGGAACTGGCCAGTTATGATATTTTTTTTAATTTATTGTCAAATTTAAAAATAGAAAATTAGATGACATACACTTTTTTCATTCATTTGTTTTATTTTCCCGAACAATACGTTTTGTCAACTTGTTCGAGTAATAACTACGTAATTGTAATTTTTTTGAAAAATTGCACTTAATGGTTTTTTATAAATTAGTTATTCTATAGGCAATTTTGTTTATTAAAAGCTCTTTATTATGCCTGACTTAACATCACTGGAAATCATTAGGGCTGATGAAATGAGAAGAAATGGCCATACCTACAGATCGATTGCCTCAAGGCTTCGTCGACCAGTACGAACGATTCATCGCAGCATCCAGCGGTACAGATCGTCTAATTCTCTTGTGAGGAGGAGGGGTCAAGGTAGAAAAAGATGTACATCGAGGCGAGATGACAGTTTTTTACAACTTGGAGTTCGTAGGAATACGCGATTAACGGCTGTACAAGCTCGAAATGAACTGGAAGACGTTCGAGGAGTACGAGTAAGTGAGCGTACAGTTCGCAGGAGATTTGAAGAAGTTGGTTTAGGGTCGTATATACCTGCCAAAGGCCCAAAACTTGAGAGACGTCACCGCGTAAATCGATTAAGCTATGCGCGAGAACATCGTCATTGGGATTTGAACGAATGGCAGCAGGTTCTCTTTACTGATGAGTGCAGAGTTCTTTTAAAACAGATTGATGGGAGACAGCGAATATGGAGACGCAAAGGAGAACGCCACATACAGTCTAATTTTGAACACACAGTGGCTTATGGTGGCGGCTCGATTATGGTTTGGGGAGGGACATGTTTGGGAGCTCGCACGGAGTTAGTGATAGTCACAGGAGGGACCATGACAGCAGATCGATACATCAGAGACATTTTAGAAGAACATGTTGTACCATTTGCCCCATTTATTGGTGACGACTTTATTCTAATGCAAGATAATGCTCGTGCTCATAGTGCACAATCGGTACAGGCAAATCTGAGCCACGTAGGTATACCGGTGATGTAGTGGCCAGCAAATTCCCCCGATATGAATCCGATAGAGCATGTCTGGGACTTGCTAAAAAGAAGGGTTAAATCCAGAATGCCACCCCCCAACAATCTGAATGAACTTGGAAACGCATTACTTGAGGAGTGGGAGCGGTTGCCTCAAGAAATCATCGATAACATAATCTGTAGCATGCCCAGACGAATGGAAACCGTAATCAGAGCAAGAGGGGGAAACACTCGTTATTAATTTTGCTTTAATTTTATTGTTAAATCATTTAATGCTTACTTTTTTTTATTTTTGTGATGGTTCATAATCATCTAAAAATTTCACTTATTTCAAATTTCTTTATTTTTAAATAAAAAATAACGAAGACTTTACAAAGTCGTTGTTAAAAGATGTTAATCAATTTGTTATTTTGTGTCTAATTACATTTTCGTCAAATATATGCGTTATTATCTCATAGTCTCACTTTTTTTTCTGTTCCGCTAATTGTTCCGGTGTGTATATATAAACGTTTTTGTCGCTCAGTCATGCCTAAAAGACGGACTGGATTTTAATGAAATTTCTTAACCTTAGAAAAGGACACAACATAGTTTTTTGTCAACATTGGTACCGCAAGAGCGCAGCCGTTTTAACTGTAAGTGATTAAATAAAGAACTTTAGATCTACATCATCTCGCCATCTTATCAATATGTATGTTTAATACAAATTATATAAGAAATATGTTATTTTATGTTAAATATTGTGGCGAGAAAATAAACATTTATCTTTAAATCTTATCAATAGATCATTATTAGACTGTCGTTCTTGAAAATTATTTACATAATTTTTCTCTCCCGATTTTGATCAATATGGGTTGGCTCCTCAATTCTTTATTATAATTAGTATAGACACTAAAAATTAATCATAGTTTGATTACAGTGAACTCAATGCAAATACTTTCCTGCAAATATTTACTTATAAAGACTTATAATTATATTATTATGCATTTGTAGGCGCGGAATCGAAACCATTTCAGGTGCGTTAAAGAGACATACCTACTGTAATTTATTTAGTGGAATCAACCTGCCTACGTCACTACCGATCGATATTTTGTACTGTTTTGTTTGTGCTATCTATGCTATCGTCATAACGTTTGCTTGCCAGTGATGGTAGTAAAAAAAAGGACCATCAATAAATATTTCCGTATCCAAAGGGTGCTAGGAACCCTAGTACTCTGCCTACGCTGCCGTCCGTCCGTTTGTCTGCCACAGGGCTGTACATTTAAAAAATAATATAGCTAGGTTGCTAGATGAAATTTTTATGGCCTCTATTTTGGCAAATTCAAAAAGTTTAAACCCAAAGAAATCTCGAAAAAAAATGCTGCGATTTTTGTTCCAGCTTTGTCTTAAAAACGGTAATACAAACAAGCTTCAAACTTTGTCTGATTGTAATAGTTTGAAAACAAGTACCTAATTAAAATAAGGCAAATACAGACATGTGTGGTGGTATCTGCGTAAGAAAGAGATGCAAATATGAAAGACATCAACGCGCAGTGCTTCCTTTGGTGAACTCTCATAAATTAAATCAGTTTTGAGTTTTTCGTACTGACTAGATTGTCCAGGTTAATTCTTGTATGTATATGGCCACTTAAACATTGACAAAAATGTAAAATCAACATTTACGCAGAATTCATTTTCCGTAACGTATTAATTTCAAGGTATGCTCGAGAAAATGTACATTCGGAACGCAGTGTTGTTTGCAAGCACTTTAGCATTCCCACGGACGAAGTAACAAGGGTGCTGGGTGTTTAATATTTTATATGTATGTTAGCGCATTATCATTTTATAAAATATAAATGAGGGTTGTCTTTGTTTAATGAATCGAGCTAACGTTAAAAGTTATAAAAGTAGGTACCGTCATTCGACGGAGTGGGGTCAGCTTGTTGCGAGCGGCCGTAGAGGTCGGACGTCTGTATTATTCTTGAGACCACACTACAGTTTGGTCAGCTTGGTGCTAGTAGCTATACAAGGCGGATGCCTTGTATTATTGATAAACAGTTTACTGATTTTATTTATTACGAAACGCCGTAGAGGACCGACCATGGAGAAAAGATGTTCTCCATGGGACCGAAGTATTAGCTTGTCCATTATCTTGTGAATATTGTTACGACGGAGGGTTAAGCAGAGTGGACTGAAATACTTCAACCTCGATTTTCCTGGACTTAGAGACGTTTTCAGCAGGCTGAAATGCATTTTCAGTCCATATCAGAGGAGGCTCTATCACATACCAAAGAATCGAAATTTTGAGTAAGTTGCCGTTGTTTTCAGGCGCCTGAAACATGTTTTCAGGCCGTTTCAGGAGCCAACAAATCCGATGCCGACATTTCCTGAAAACCCATTTTCAGGCGTTTTCAGGACCCCTTATGGCCATTTGACACCCACATGTAAAATTGTTGATGAGTGAGCGAGATAGAGCTAAATATCAGACAAGGATAGACGAAGAACCTTCTGGAAGAGAGTGAGCAGGATAGAGCTAATATAAGACAAGGATAGACGAGATTCGACAAGCTTCGAGAACATTCCATTCTAGAAGTGAGTGAGTGAGATAGAGTATAGATGAGGTTAGACGAGGTTCGAGAACTTTCTATTTCGAGAATGTGCAAGTGAGAAAGAGTTATCTTATGACAAGGATAGATGACGTTCGAGGACTTTCCAGTACCACGACTCGCGGCCTATATAAACGGCGCAGCTGAGTGCCAGTGGAGTTCAGTTGGAGTTCAGTTTGGATCAAGCGATACAAGCGATAACATCGAAGCGATATTCGGAGCGATTTAACTAGTAACTTTGTGTGTTAATAAGCGATTCAGTGTAATTGTTCAGTAATAAAGTGTTCTCTACGCATTTAATCGGCTTTCTATCTATATACGAACCCCCAGCTCGTAACATTTGGTGTCAGAAGTGGGATAGAAAATGCCGATTACGCCAAGAGAGGAGGAACCGACTGGTAATGAAACGCCGAGTCGGATGCAGACGAGACAGTTAACGGCAAGACAGACAGCTCAGGACGCATCAAGAACTATGAGTCAGGAGGAGGTCGTCCAACAGGGACCTCAGCCTCAAGGTGGGAATAACGATATTACCAGCTTATTCAATTTGATGCAGCAAATGGCAAGAATGCAGGAAGAGCAATTACGCGAAACACGCGAACTAGTTACAAGGCAGAAAGAGCAAGTACGCGAAACACGCGAACTAGTTACAAGGCAGAAAGAGCAAGTACGCGAAACACGCGAACTAGCCACAAGGCAGGAAGAGCAAGTACGCAGACAGGAAGAGCAAGACGCAAGGCAAGAAGAGCGGTTCTGTAGAATGGAGAAGATATTTGAGCGAGGAGCAATATTGGAGGAACTCTATCTTTCTTTAAAAAATAAACAAGATGAGGTAGAGATTAAGGTTGATCAAGCTGTCGTTAGTGAAGCAGACATATCCGAACAAGATGATGCCAATAAGAGCCAGGAATCGGACGATGACGAATATGAAGCAAATGATGGTGAAGATGAAGTTAACATGTGTCAAGAAACTGAAGATGACTCAGAAGATACAGATGGCACGTTCAACCCGAGCGGGTCGGAGGAGGACGATAGCAACTTCTACCCGGAGGTGGGCAAGGGAGTGGTGGGCGCCACACAGCGCCGCAAGACGCTGAGCCGCTGCCGCTCCGATGGCGAGCCCGCCAAGCGCGGCCGCAAGGTCAAGGGCAAGAAGGGATGGCCAAGTAACCTGAGTCACGGTCGAAAAGCAGAGTCAGACAGCGAAGAAGAAAGTAAAAAGTCGGAGAATGAGAGTGAGAACGAGTCCGGAAGCGAGACAGAGGAATCTGAGCAGGAAACCAAGTCGAAGCATGGGCGGACAGCAGCAGCAGCGCCGACCGTGGAGAAAGGCCGCAAGGGTGCCCTAACTAAGAACGTCAGAGCTAAGGCCACGCCCGTCAAGCGGAAAGCACCCACACCATCCGCAGAGAAGAAGGCACCCACTGCCAAAGACGCGGGGCCACCAGCGAAGAAGAACAAGAAGGCTTCCTCAGACAAGAAGTACGGCGAGGGCAGCGTGAAGCTCAAGGAAGAAGGTAGCGCCGAGGAGTCCAACACGCCTGTCGGCGAGAAGACCAAGTGGCCGCCCACTGACGAAGAGATCAAGACGTACGACCCTGGAGGGTGCAAACCTAATTGGGATGGGCCGTCACGAAGATCAACGACGTCGCTTACCGAATTTGAAAGGACGGACGTAATCAACCGAAGATTGTGCACATTGATCGACTGGCCCAGTACTATGGAGACAATGATGCTCGGGACGAGCATGTCTTAGGAGGGGGTAGTGTTACGACGGAGGGTTAAGCAGAGTGGACTGAAATACTTCAACCTCGATTTTCCTGGACTTAGAGACGTTTTCAGCAGGCTGAAATGCATTTTCAGTCCATATCAGAGGAGGCTCTATCACATACCAAAGAATCGAAATTTTGAGTAAGTTGCCGTTGTTTTCAGGCGCCTGAAACATGTTTTCAGGCCGTTTCAGGAGCCAACAAATCCGATGCCGACATTTCCTGAAAACCCATTTTCAGGCGTTTTCAGGACCCCTTATGGCCATTTGACACCCACATGTAAAATTGTTGATGAGTGAGCGAGATAGAGCTAAATATCAGACAAGGATAGACGAAGAACCTTCTGGAAGAGAGTGAGCAGGATAGAGCTAATATAAGACAAGGATAGACGAGATTCGACAAGCTTCGAGAACATTCCATTCTAGAAGTGAGTGAGTGAGATAGAGTATAGATGAGGTTAGACGAGGTTCGAGAACTTTCTATTTCGAGAATGTGCAAGTGAGAAAGAGTTATCTTATGACAAGGATAGATGACGTTCGAGGACTTTCCAGTACCACGACTCGCGGCCTATATAAACGGCGCAGCTGAGTGCCAGTGGAGTTCAGTTGGAGTTCAGTTTGGATCAAGCGATACAAGCGATAACATCGAAGCGATATTCGGAGCGATTTAACTAGTAACTTTGTGTGTTAATAAGCGATTCAGTGTAATTGTTCAGTAATAAAGTGTTCTCTACGCATTTAATCGGCTTTCTATCTATATACGAACCCCCAGCTCGTAACAATATTAATGTACAAGTTGTTGTAATTCTGACTAACACTAACACAAAGTAAATGCACTCTCAGTGGTAGAGAGTCTTTGTTGGTTTCATTTCCTATACCCGCTCTGGCCTACCTGACAAGCACACATTGGTTATAATTGTAACACTATACTCAATTCTACAATAACCAGGTTTGTGCTCTAACATGTATTATAGATTCAGTTCAGGCTTTTCCCTTTTTGAGGTGAGTTGAACCACAATCATACACACCTGTGGTTCATAGCGGCATTGGTGCCGAAGATACGTGTGATAATAATTTATTAGGTTTGAAGATTAGGACGGTAATGCGGGTAATGATGGCTCGTGGATCTGTTACAACTTTTAGATATTTTTTTGATTATTTGTTTCGTAATAAAATTAATTTTTAGTAGTGTGTCTACGAAACATAACTAATACTTAGTAATTCCATGTTGTATGTGAAACAGTCCATTCGTATTCAAGAATGTTGTATACACCGCGGGATGAAAGCGATGAAAATTTCAGCGTGTATACATTATATTCGACACACTCTGACGATATAGCCGAAGCGATGTACGAAGACATAGCTAAGGCTATGAATAGTACCGCTATGGCTCACTACAACGTTGTTACGGGGGACTTCAACGATAAAGTGGGAGTACAAGAACGCGGCGAATCGAAAATCGGACCTTACGGTTTGGGGCGCAGAAACCACAGGGGCCAAATGTTGGTCAACTTCTTGGAGTCCCAGGCGCTCTTCTTAATGAACTCCTTCTTTAAGAAGAAGCCCCAAAGAAGATGGACCTGGAAAAGCCCCGATAAGGTGACAAGGAACGAGCTAGACTTTATCATGACGGATAAGAAGCACATATTTAGAGATGTCTCTGCGATCAATAGGTTCAACACCGGAAGCGATCACCAACTAATCCGAGGCACTCTAAATATCAATTTTAGAGCTGAAAGAACGCGCTTGATTAAGTCTACTCTCCGACCTTCGCCGCTCCAAACCAGTTTGGGCTCCGAAAGGTTCCAAGCGGAACTTCAAAATCGATTCGACTCGCTGGAAACCACTGGCAATATTGAGGAGACAACCAACACCATAGTCAAAACTGATGCGACGTGACCTCCGCCGCTCCAACACCCGCGCCGTTGAGGCTGCGATTGAACAAAATAGGGGGTCGCAAGTTTTCGCTCAGCTAAGGAGGACCCATCTGATGAAACTGAAAGCCGCAGATGGCAAAATTGTCACCTCTAAGATCGAGATGCTTGATGAGGTCGAAAACTTCTATGGGAATTTGTATTGTATGGGAAATCCTCCTGGCCGCAATCCGCCCGGGGTAGGCGAAGCCAGTGTCGGACTCTTACCGACTAAAACCACCACGGTGTTCCTTCAACTACCTTAGCCGGGGGCGTGAGAATCCGTGAGTATTCACACAACCACCCCCGACAGGTACCGGCCCGCCACAAGCAGGCGAGCCCCTTCTACCCGTGCGGCGTAACGTCGGCCGCAGCCTCCTCGGTGGCGCACACGGAACACTGCACGCCACCTCACCTCATGGGCCTTTACCAGCTGCGCCAACTACGCCGGCTGTGCCAGCTACGCCAGCTGCTGGTCGGGCAGCAGACTACCCCGAGTCTGCTGCTCGCAGGCCCTACCTCCCGTATTTTTTTATAGATTTTTTTAAAGACAGTCCCCCCACTGCCTTGCCCAGTGGCAGGGTGAGTGCACACCAGGCCCACCCCTGCTCCTCCACTGTACCCTCTGTTGGCAACAGAGGGACGCGTGGAGCAACTCTCCACTGGCCCAGAACGGGCCCCTCCCGCGCCAGAATATTCGCCACAGGCAATAAAATCCCCCAAAGGTTAATCCCTCGAAAGGATTTTATTGCCCGTGCCCAGGATCCACCGGCCAAACAACTGCCGTTCCCTCCAGACGTGTCCAGAAGGACAAGCAGCCGTCAGGCACACGTGGAGGTTTTCTGGCCAGCACCCCGTCAAAGCGTTAAACGAATCGTGCTACTTACACAAACCTACGGCTGCCATCGAACACTGAGCGCAAGTGATTTTAGCCTTAGTGGTGGTTCACCGGAAATATATCTGATTGTACCTAGGTGCTATTGCAGTTGTTATGTGAAAATGTAACCGTTTAAAATCAGGTGGGCTTTTAGCTCGTTTCGCCATTTCTATACCATAAAAATAACGTTTAATATTACACTATACAGTAGGACTTTAATATTATCTTTTAAGTAGGTGGTACGCTAGATGTCTTGCGTCGTAATATTTGTTATAAATCTCCTACTTCACAAGTGTTTCAGTACTTGAAGCCAGGACTGGGCTCTTACAAATGTCTTCTTTGAGATCGAGTCTGTAGTATCGAGATTTATTTTTATATTTAGGCCGGGAATAAACGACGTACGTTATTCGGTTCCGATCCGATCCGGTATTGGATAGTCCAGCCTATGAATACATTTTAATGTCCAGCCTACCATTGAGTGGCTGCGGTAGCTGGATTTTAACTATTAATAATTATAACTGACTGATAGCGTTGCTGTTTCTTCAAATAATGTCATAACTTAACCAAGTGTTCTGTAAGTTCCTATGGTGATTATAAATGAATTGAATTGATACAGGATTTCAATAACGCCGCAAAACAGCCAGTCATTCCAATCCACACTCAATTGTTTTTGAGATTAGTATACGATATGGTGCTACGTTCAAATCGTAACAGTATATTATGCATGCATGACTTTTAATTCGTCAGAGAACGGTTAATGAGACAATCGATTTTCTGTTATTTCGCTGCTGCCAATGGCTTTGCGCCCGTCATCTAAGAAAAACATATATCCATAAGGGCTGGTAACTACATCTCATTTATTGAGTTTATTTAATTTCTCAATATCTCTATAGACATCGAATTCAATCAATGAAATCTTAGAGATAATTTAAGATCCTTAGGAGCGACTTATTGCTAAAATGCGGTCTTGATTAATTTCAATTAAAACGAATTCAAATTAGGATTTAATTTATTAATGCAAGCGTAACTAAAACTCTCTACTAAAATAAACCAAAGGTCTTATACACTCAATTTTTTCCGAGATTAGAGCATACAATACGATACGTTCAAGTACTCTCGAGGCAGTAAGTACCCAATGAAATAGTTCTCATTCGAGACCTTTGCTCCACATGAAAAGGTTATAGCCACGCCGACGTGCAGTGGTCTTAAACCGATACCCGTACAATCGAACGGAATAAGGTACATGGTGTAAGTTTTTGTGTAAATACGAGGCGGATAAAAACCGTCACGTGCAGTTGGCTGGACAAAAGGGTTTTGTTATTATATCCTGCCTGCGAATTGCGTAAATCACTCGCAATCGTAATCATGTTGATTTTAATGGGATTTTCTGAATGAAGTATATATACCCGAATATTCTTCGTACCTGTTACATTCCGGGTCTCGATAGGCTCACGCAGCGTTGTTAGTAATTGTGAGCAATAAATAACGATGAACGTAGATCTTCGAACGCAGGAACGAAGCTTTACAGCCTTAAAAGCTTTGGTCCTGCAAGTGATACTTAATACCGTAATTTAAATATAATGTTTTGAAAATACATAATGAATGATACTTAATACAAACGAAAACAAACTGAACAACCACAATCTTGGTCGTTCTTTTCATAAAATAGAAAACAAATATCTTTTCACAATATTTCCATGGTATTTTGTTTCTGTTTTCCAAATCCCTCACGCGCGCCATTTAATTTACAAAGTATGTCAATTCAATTTCGTCGTAAGAATTTCGGCGTTTATTTGGCTCATTAAAAGTCATAGAATGCCTTCACGTAATGTAATTAAAGGCATGCAAATTGCTCATTTTTATAATACCTGTACACCGAAATTTAATATTTTTGGGGACTTAGAAACCAAATGAATTGAATTATTTTTAGACAAAGCTTACAAAAAATACATACTTACTGTATTACGTAAAAGGAAAATTTCCATTTTACTATGACGATATAGAACCTTCAAATTAGTTTTTTTTAATTTGAAGTTCATCATTACAGCCGAAAGACGTCCACTACTGGACATAGGCCTCCCCCAATTAAGGGAGGGATATGCCATAATCGCCACGCTTGGCAGGCGGGTTGGCGATAAAATAAATAAATTAAATTTAAAGTTGAAATTTGAAGTTGCCATCATTTAATCAAGCCAAAATGGATCGGCTTCCCATTCTAGCGAATGCAGCTGAATGTAAGAGAATATTGTTTGTAAAACTGTATTGAGTATGAAATAAATTTTATTTTTCGTAAATATGACGAATTAGGCACATTTACACCGCAAATGAGAGCGAATAGAGGTACGATGGTTATTGGCCTCTCCTTACACTACTTTTTATGCACGGCCGTCATGAAATGCTTTTAAATTCCCGTACTGTCTATTGCCATCCGTTCTGCGAGCAATGTGCCCCGCCCACTGCCACTTAAGTTTGGCAATTCTTCGGGCTATGTCGGTTACTTTCGTTCTCCTGCGAATCTCCTCATTTCTGATTCGATCACGCAGGGATACTCCGAGCATAGCCCTCTCCATTACCCTTTGAGTGACTTTGAGCCTTCTTATCAGGCCCATTGTGAGCGACCACGTTTCAGTACCGTAAGTAATAACTGGCAACACACACTGGTCAAAGACTTTCGTCTTGAGACACTGCGGTATTTTGGACGAGAAGATATTGCGTTGCTTCCCGAACGCTGCCCAACCGAGTCGGATTCGACGATTGACCTCTTTCTCGAAGTTGGACTTACCTAGCTGGACAGTTTGTCCTAGGTATACATAATCGTCAACAACTCGAGTGTAGATTCTCCGATGTTTACGGGAATGGGTGCTATATGGGAATTTGACATAACCTTTGTCTTGTCCATATTCATTTTAAGACCCACTCTATCAGAAGCTCTACTGAGGTCATAGAGCATTGTACCGAGGTCCTCCATGGTCTCAGCCATGACTACTATGTCGTCGGCAAACCAAAGGTGAGTGATGTACTCGCCGTTTATGTTAATGCCTAGCCCCTTCCAGTCCAGAACCTTGAAGACATCCTCCAATGCAGCAGTGAACAGTTTCGGAGAGATCACATCTCCCTGTCTCACACCTCGCTGCAGAAGGATAGGTTTCGATGGGGCAGTAGAGTTCTGGAGTGGCGACCGCGTACTGGAAGGTGCAGCGTGGGTAGGCCCCCCACAAGGTGGACCGACGACCTGGTGAAGGTCGCGGGAATCCGCTGGATGCGGAAGGCGCAGGACCGGTCGTTGTGGCGTTGCTTGGGGGAGGCCTATGTCAAGCAGTGGACGTCTTTCGGCTGAGATGATGATGATGATAATGATGACTGTCTATTGACTTGATCCTACATTATTATGTAAGCGGCTTCTGGGGTCTCCAGAAAAAATAAATAAATAAAAACATGCATTTTTTGCATATTCATCGATCATGAAAATATTGATAATTACAACTTTTATTATGAAATAATTCTTTTTATTATTTGCTTTCTTGTATGTAACCACGGGTCACTGATTGGACAATGAACCATTTTCCCGCCCGTAACAACTGACAGTCACTCACTGGTTCTCGTAGATATCCAGTATAAATCAGATTTAAAGAGTGTAAATTACATTCAGTCTGTACTGATTGTGTCAGGAGAACGAAAGTAACCGACATAGCCCGAAGAATTGCCAAACTTAAGTGGCAGTGGGCGGGGCACATTGCTCGCAGAACGGATGGCCGATGGGGCAGTAAAGTTCTGGATTGGCAACCGCGTACTGGAAGGCGCAGCGTGGGTAGGCCCCCCACAAGGTGGACTGACGACCTGGTGAAGGTCGCGGGAATCCGCTGGATGCGGAAGGCACAGGACCGGTCGTTGTGGCGATGTTTGGGGGAGGCCTATGTCCAGCAGTGGACGTCTTTCGGCTGAAATGATGATGATGATGATGATTGTGTCAAATATTAATAATGTGATGTGATGCGCAGAAATGAGGAACATGTTACGAAAAAAGTTTTGTGTATGAATGTGGATGGCTATAAGAAAAGAGGTAGACCAAAGAAAAGATGTATGGATTGTGTGAAAGATGATATGGATTAAAAGAAAGTGAACACGGAGATGACGGCTGATAGAGATGTATGGAAGAAAAAGACATGCTGCGCCGACCCCAAATAAATTGGGATAAGGGCAGGAGGATGATGATGTGTTTTAGGTACCTCAATATAAAACCTATAAACATTATGTTCAGCCGCATCTGCTCCCCGATTCAGAACCACACGATAACCAGTTGTCGATCGATTCGGTTTGTTATATGATTGAAGATATCGCTTTTAGCGATAAGACCGCCCATGTACCCATAACTTATACGTTGTTCCTGTTTCTACTATTTTCATGGTGTACAATAAAGTATATTCTATCTATCTATCTATCTATTTGTTTTTCTCTCGTTCCGTGAATCATCAGACGAAACGAGATAACAAACCAAACCGGTCGACAACTGGTTATCGTGTGGTTCTGAATCGGGGAGCAGATGCAGCTGAATATAATTTCACGCTATAATAGAATCTTCGCTTCAAAAATGTATTTCGCCCTCAAAACTTTTTTTTTTATTGTATACCAGGACAAAATCCGTTGCGCCGTTTCAGCGTGATTGAAGGACAAACTTCGCATTTATAATATTATTAGAATAATATTGTGCATTAAGTTGCATTCGTCCTTACTGCATCTTATTAATTAATCGATGGTATTTGATTGCAGGTGCAGAGAGGCGCTCGGTAGCGTCGCGTGCGAGGCGATGATCGGCCACACGGGTCGGCCGCGCGCTCACCATGCGACAGCCGTCGACCGAAGTTAGTACCAAACTATATTTTATTTTATTCCATTTCACCATAGGTATACAGGGTTATTTGTAAAACACCGTTAACCTCTCAGGACTATGTTACTAACATCATAAACAACAACTTTTGTGCTATAACTTTTTACAAAACATAATACATTTACCAAAAACAAACCTTCAAGATTTTGTTGTCCTATCTAACACATTTCAACTCTGTATTTTGCTGTACCTACCTACGTCTGCCGCGACGCAAGCGCATCAAAGCGACCAACCGACTGAGGGCCACCCTTAAATAGGTCAAGTTCAAGCGCCCCCGCCGCCCTAACCCCGCTCCCCTCGCTATTTAACTATCGCGCTTTCTTTTGCTTCGCATGGACTTCGTAACATTTAGAACGTTCAATTTAAATATTTTTATTTTTGTATGAAAACCTGATGAATTTTTAAAAGTCATAGAACAAAAGTTGTTGATTATGATGTTAGTAACATAGTCCTGAGAGGTTAACGGTGTTTTCAAATAACCCCGTATAAATAGAGGTAATAGAAGTGGTAAAGGCGCGTGAACTTGTCGCCGCGTACAGGTGTCTTTTAGGACACCAGTACGCGAACCTTTTGCCCGATCATCAGTGCTGTTTTGGACGCAGGCACTAAAATTTTATTTTGCAGCATATCTAGCAGCAGATATTTTTAGACTTAATTTATTTTGCATTAAATGTTAGAAACATGGTGGGCGTGATTGCGTACCTATATTTATCTGTTGGTAGCGGAAAACCGGCGACATGCAGTCTCGTAGTAAAAGATAGTAGATAACAATTCTATTAATTTATTATTTAGATCACTGTTAGTTAGTTTAGATTACTTTAGATCACAACCTAAGATTTTTGCGTTATGAGCAGGCATATACGCACACCACGTGCTCTCTCTTTCTTTCTCTTTCTAGTGTGTCTGTGTGTGTGTGCATGAGGAACTTCGTGTCCTGACGGGGGTCCCCTGACCGCATACATTTTTATTGTTTTGTTACTTCTAATTGAATAAAAACATTACCCACCTTCTTGGCTAAAAAGCTATGTAATACATAACATAGGTAGGTACATCTTACATCATCAGCCCGTTACTGTCCCACTACTGGGTATGGGCTTTTTTACACGACTGCCCAAAAAAAAAGAGTGTAATGTTTTATCTGAATGAGAAGGATTCAGGGGATCTACTCGCAAAGTCGATATCTCGTGAGATGTGGAGTGTCCTAATCTACTCTAAGTAATGTCGATTTCACTATCGTTTATACTAAGCAACGCATGATATTATTAGTCTTTCGTAACTCCTCTTAGTTGTAAATGTCATTGGTAGTATTTCTCTTTTTTCCACAGATTTGATAAGTCGGTAGTACATATTATTTCGATGCTTTTTTCTGAAATCAACCATCTTGTTTTTGATTCATTCACTCCGAACTACTCCGACATTACCTAAAAATCACAATATTTGTCTATGAATTTGATAAACGACAAAGCGGGCTGTTGATATTTTTTTAAATATCGAATTTTCGATATATCGATATTTTTAAATATATCAATACCGGAGGTTGATATATCGAAAAAAAATATCGATATTTCGATATATCGATATTTTTTAACCAACGAAAACAGGAGGAGGTTCTCAATTCGACGCGTACATTAGTTTTTTTTTTATGTATGCCCACGCATAACATTTTACAGAGTAGTCCGATTTTGATGATCCCTTTTTTAACCGACGAAAAAAAGGAGGAGGTTCTCAATTCGACGCGTATATATTTTTTTTTTAATGTATGACCACGCATAACTATTTACAGAATGGTCCGATTTTGATGATTCTTTTTTTAATGGATAGGGTATATCTCGAAGATGTGGGTGAACAAGCGTTAACCCACTGAATTCATACCTGTTAACCGATTCTGTTGAAACTTGGCACACATAAATGTAGTTCTAGACACTACAACATTATGGAGAACTAGAGTTAAATTTTAGCCACAAAAAAATTAAAAATTACACTTTTTGACAAAAAAAAAATACCGACGAAAACAGAAACTGAAAAGCGAAAAATTAAATGAAGCTTTTTAGTCTTAATAACTATTCTCCTAACTAAACTAATGTAAATGACTAATTATGAGTCGGCGCCAAACAAACAATCAACGAAGATCATTAAATTACTTGCCTTACTGCTTACGAAATAAAGATACTGCGAATGTCAAAGTGTTACCACCGACGTGCGGTCGACCGTACCCTGTGTCTACGTCCGATATATTCGGCGCATCATGTCGTATTGATTATGTCGTTGTTGATTATGCGAGTATTAGGCCCTCGCAGTAAGGCTGGGCCTTACTGCGAGTTGGCTAGCTTATTGCCAATATACTGGGTATAATCTATAATACTTATCGGGGTTCTCTACGTTTTTCTTACACTTCTTGACTTAATTTGTGATACTCGTACTTTTATATAGTGCAAGCCTCATAAGACACGTACCAAAAAAATACAAATTGGCAATTGGCTTGACATTATAATTGGTGATCCATCACGCAATATTATATTATAACTCCTGTAATCATTGATTTATAATATTACCGTAATCAATTAGAACTGGAGCTATTAGAATTTTGAAATATTGGAAACTACTCAACCCTCTTGCACTGTATATTAATTAGCACGGAAATACGCGCCTAGAAGTAAATAACCCTTCCTGCTCTAATTGCATAGGTATATGAGTAACTATTTCTTGTAAATAATCATATGGAAAAGAGAGAAATCCTCATTTCAAAAGAGTATTACTTATGTAGAGAGTCTTTACCTCACACAATTCTTACGGTTCTTTCCTTCGAAAGGGAAAAACGGAAAGTCAATTTCCTCTGGAATCGAGTAGGGATAAATATTTCAGTACTTACCCTAGCGTGCGTTGTATTTGTATCATTTAAAAAGTTGGTCTTAAGGCATTCAAATACGTTCAAACAACGTTTTATATTTTGTTTTATACATCACTTGGTTAGAATTTACTTCAGAAGAATGTAAAACGGTTTTTCGCCGATTTTATATACAACTGGCAGATACTGTCAAAATATCTTAAAATATTTGTTGATCATATGGTTGGTCATTATTTACAGCTTTACTCACATGATTCTATCGGGTGTCCCAGACTAGTTTACCATAGGTTGATAGGTGGGTGGTAGGTTAGTAGGTAGGTTGGTGAATAGGTAGGTTTGTTGATCATGAGGTTGTGAAGCCGGGCGTCATAATTCGATCTATGAAAGGGATATTGTATGTCACATCGAATGCTGCCTTTTTCCTGCTATAATTACTTATCTTAAACTATTATCTGTCTACCAGACGCCTGATTATTATTAGTTTATGACTGCCTGCCCTGCATTTTTTTGAGCATAACATAAAATTAAATAAGTCTTAATTTTTCCCGTATATTCTTATAGGACCGTAGATACTTTGATGTTTAGTCTGTGATGTTTACAAAACTTTATTGTGTCGAGGCTGCGTGTTGAAACACCAATCTAATTGTATAAAAGACCATAAAATTGCTCTACCACCCTAAGGTTGAATATCACTTGCATACCATCAAACAACATACCAAGTCTATTTTCTCGTCGTCAGTGTAGGTGCTGTTATCATGATAAGTGAAATTCTACTGACTAACTGAGAGTTGTCAAAAATGATAAAGTAATTTCGTGGTCGATTATAATAATAGGACAATTTATACCAGAGAATAGACTTTTCACCAACTTTTATTTTTTATTTTTATTATAGTATAGGATGGCGAAACGAGCTAAAGGCCCACCTGATGCTAAGCGGTTACCTTACCCATAAAAACTGCAATACCACCTAGACTGTTGCCTAAATGGTACCGCAAGTCGGTTCGCCAAACTGAGAGATGAAGATGAAAAGTCTCATGTGATTGTAATTTTACGAATATATATATTTATAACCTATTCGTACACGTTTGTATCTGTGCGTAATAGCAGTAAAGTTTAGTACACTCACACCCATTCTTTGCGGGATACGCTAAACTGGCGGGGCCGGGGGGAGGAGGAGTATCGTCGAGATCTTTACGTAGTAACGTGCAGTTAGTATTCTTTGCCATACTAATGTTGTAATGTGATGTTTTCAGACGGTCGACAAAGCAGTATGGACGGAAGAGAGCGGCGCGGCGCGGCTGGAGGCGGTGCTGGTCGCGCTGGTGGAGCGCAAGGCGCGCGCGCTGCACGCAGAACAGTCGCGACGGCGCGCGCGGCATCCGCTGTTGCTGCTACTGCGAGACCCCGTGCCCGACGGTAAGTAGCTTACCATCATCATATTTTTCGAGTCCAACATAATAACGCGTTATGTGGCGATTATGGCATATACATCCCGTTGCGGAAGGCCTATGTCCAGCAGTGGACTTATTTCGGGTGAAATGATGATGATGATGTAGGCCCTTTCTACTCTAGAGCTAGTCTTAGCGAAAAAACTCGTTTTTTTGGCATTTAATGCTAACTTCATAACCTTAGTTAGTTGCAAAAACAACGCTGATCGTTACCTATTTAAAAGCAATAGTATAATATAAATAAAGAAACATAAATAAGATAACTTTATACCTCTTTTCCCATGTTAGAAATTATTCCCACGATAAAACCCACAATAGAAATGAGATAGAAAGTTGGCCCGAGACTGGGTTACTATCTTAATGGTTGTAGTTTGAAATCCCACGTTAGTAACGGTTATAGTCCTTACGCTAGATAGTTTCCTTGTTAATGTTATAGATATGAAAGTTCAACCTCATCAACAACATAATTATGTAGTAGTTCCTACTTCGAACAAATACTAGTACAGAACACGAAATCACTAGGACCATTTTTTCAAACTTAGATGACTGACAGCTTTAGCTTTTTTCTAGAGTAATCATTAAAGACTCACTTATGCTGCTCAGTTTTTTTACCCTATGCCACGATTTGAGCTTTACATGAAACTGAACCGATTGGAGTAAAAAAAAATTGACTAAGTACTTCATTAATTTTAAGGAATATTTACGCTTGACCGGAAATCTTTATGCCAACATAATTTTTATAAAAAACCGGCCAAGGGCATGTCGGGCCATGCTCATTATTATAGGGTTCCTTAAGTAGGTCTAATTACAAACGAATCAAATCGAATATTAGTCATTGCAATTTTAGTTTTTGCAAACAGCGCCACCTAGCGCTAAATTTAAGATGCTAAATTGAAGAAGTGTGTCATATCAATATAACACAAAGTTACGTTTTTTATGATTTTTTTAAATAGAAAGTAAATAAAGGAGCATTATTTGCTAAGACCATTTTTATCTAAGGTCAATGACCTTTGAACTAGGACGTCTTAAGTATTTTTCAGTTTTCTCAAAAACTCAAAAATTTATAATCATACTCGAAATAATTTTAAAAGAGAGTTTTTACAAAGGTCTATCAATGTGGAAGATGATAAGTTTCTACGTTGCATAGTTTAGAAATGGCAGGGGGGGGACACATTGCAAGCCACTTTGGCAGGCTATCTTTCGCAAATGTTACACCTGATAAAAAAGTTATGTATGAAACATTACCTTCATTTTAGTAGACCTATTCAATGATACCCCACACGAGGAGATGCAGTGAAAAAATAATTGTCATCCCCATTTCACATGTATGGGCGCCACCCCTAATATACGTAAACACGATTTTTTTATTCTTTTAAAATTGAGATCTATATCTAAACTATTTTTTAACAAAATTTCATTTACTTATGTTTATAACTGTAGAAGTTATTAAGCTGTAAAGGATTAGGACAGACGGACAGACGGACGGACATGACGAAACTATAAGGGTTCCTTGTAGGACTACGGAACCCTAAAAAAGTGGAAATGTCTCCAATGAAAGTTTTTCTGCTTGTATTATACCGTCCCAGTTGAATACATCCTGCCTATATATTGTTAGTTACTAGGTACCTGGTTAATACCATAATTGTTAATAACATTATTGTTAGATGTTATTATATAGTTTGTAACACTTTTTCAAGGCATAACAATTAACTGACTCTTAATAATTGCAGTAGTATGCCACGGACTGCCCCCATTATCTAGATCTTACGTCTTCTTTGTCCATCCAAAGGTTGTCTGGAAGATATAACTTTTAGCGATAAGACCGCCCATGTACCCATAATTTAAACGTTGTTCCTGTTTACTACTATTTTCACGGTGTACAATAATAGTACATTACTGTAGAGGCCTGAAATGAAGCAATTTACGGCCGAGTAAAATTGGAATTTATTTACTTCCCAAGTGATTTTAAAAGGACGAGGCGCCAGCCGAGTCCTTTTTAACTAAACGCCGTTAATTGCCATTTCGGCCGAGACTTGTATAGTACTTTTCTCTAATTTGCGAGGAAACAATACACAAATTAATTCAACAGCAACGAAGTCAATATATAGACACGCGATCTCTTATGTTCGCGAGACAGCTGTCAAGTGAACTAATGACAGATGACAGTGTGGTTCTGGAACCACAACTTTGTGTAACCATGTTGTTCTTTTAAACAGCACATCTAGTACGTAGTACATATATATCGATGTTCAACAGTATCTAATTTTCATTCACGCCAATTCGCCCGCCCGCGGTTTTTGCTTTATTTTAAAAGTTTAGAAAAAAAAATGCGCATTCAGCCTTTATAATGATAAATATTTTGTACCTAAAAACACCCAATTTATGTATGTGTGTACTTAAAAACCTCGGTAGCTTAATTTAAAAAATAAAAACTGTCCAGCAATTTATATTATTGTCGTGTTGGATATTACCGGCCTGTTATTTCGTTGCGTACGGAAAAGAGCCGATTCTTGTATTTTTTTTTTGAATAATGATAAATTTCCGAGCAAAAAAAAAAAAGAAAAGTATTATATATTCTATCTATCAATCTATCTAATTTATCTTTCTGTATTTTAATTGCAGAGGAGGCTTCGATCATAGGCAGTCCGGGCGAAGAGCTGCCATCTCACTGGTGCGAGCATGAGATCGCCCGCCACAAGCGTAAGAAACTTAAACTACAAGCCCGTCGTAGGTAAGTCTTCCTAGAAATTATTAGAAAATTAATACATAATGACAAAAAAAAAACTAAAAACGAAAACCACTTTAAGGGTAGTATCTGTTCATCATTCTGCACAACTTTTACCACAGAAATACATAGATAGAATGTAAAAGTGGGCTAGGTGCGCGTGTCAACACTCTGCACCAGAGTGCAGGGCATTTCAAAGCCTTTCTCAGTACACCTTATGATTTGTTTCTGTAAATACTATAACAAAAACCCGCCAAAATGCCTTATTGCACTGTTTCAAACTGCAGAAACAAAAGCTGTAAAGTACATGTGATTAAATTTATTTAAAAAAATTAATGACGTCAATATCGGAGCCGTAGTTTGTTCGAAAGTTGCCACGCATGAATCGCAAGTAAAATTGTGATTACAACCATTCTATCTATTTCTGTGACTTTTACTATGGGACCAACCCAGAAATGGTGAAAAAAAATCTGCTGTTCCGTACATGTGATCAGTTAGTTATGTATGGAATGGTTATGTATAGAACAGCTGTTTTATTCACTATTACAGAGTTGATCCCACAGTAAAAGTTGTGCAGAGTGATGAGTAGGGGCTACCCTTTTTGATATTTTTACCCGACTGCGCCAGAAGGAGGGTTATGTTTTTCGAGTGTATGTATGTATGTATGTATATTTCTTTGGCACGGACTGTACCCTAAACGGCTTGATGGATTTTAGCTTGAGAGGTGTCGTTAGATTCGTCTTAACCGTGAGAGTGACACTGGGTATATTAAAATAACAAAAATCAAAATGGCCGCTTTTTGGCGCCATATTAAATTTATTAAATTTTTTTTTTCCTTCGAAACCTATCGAGTGTGGTATCAAAATAAAGGGTTTAATAAATGCTTTACAAAAATATGAACAACTTACATGTTTAAATGTAATTTGGAATGAGAAATGCTAAAAAATAACAAAATATTTAACGTTAAAAATGAATCAGCGCAATAAAAAACATGACAAAATTAAAAAGTTTAAAATTAATAAGTTAATTAACAAAACCAAAAAACCCGACTGCCTGTAAAAATAACTGAAAAGATGTAAACAAGACTTGTGTAGGTAAGTCCATGTGAAAGTATCAAAGTCTTGTTTACATCTTTTCAGTTATTTTTACAGGCAGTCGGGTTTTTTGGTTTTTATAATTAACTTTTTTTTCAATTACCCTGTATAACTTGTTTTAAGATAATGTGTGGTGATCGAAAACCTAAGAAATTATTAATCTTATAAAAGATGTAATATTATTAGCTCAGGTATTTTTAAGAGGTGATGGTACTCATCATAACGATCATCGCAAATAAAACAACTGTTCTATACATTTTGTCGACTGACATCGATCAGCTGTTCCTTACATTTTATCGATTTGTGTGAACACAATTGTAGGGCACAACAGATTTTTCTTCCGCGTTTTCAGGGTTGCACTCATGTTAAAAGTGGTTTTTTATGATGAGTTCATTCACCCCATGATAGTACCTCAGCTAATAATGTTACACCGTATACAACGTGTTATTGCAATAACTGAAAACCTCTTAAGAAGTCATTGTACTCATCAGTATGAACAACTTTAACTATTGGACTAACCCTGAAATCGCGGAAAAAAATCTACTGATTCCTACATTTTGTCGATTTAAGTGAACACAAATGTAACGGAACAGCTGAATTTTTTTCGCGATTTCAGGGTTGGTCCCACAGTAAAAGTTGTTCATACTGATGAATACAATGATCCCTTAAGAGGTTTTCAGTTATTTTAATAACACGTTGTATAAGGTCTTATTTTAATAATGGCAAATATTTAAAGTGGCGGTAAATACTCATAACGAACAAAATTGACTATGGGAGCAACCTTGAAATCGCGAAAGATAAATCAGCTGTGCCCTACATTTATGTTCACACAAATCGACCAAATGTAGGGGACAGCTGTTTTTATTTCGCGATTACAGCGTTGCTCCCATAGTAAAGGTTGCTCGTTATGATAAAAAGAGGTCACTTGGAATTTTTGACATTATTAAAATAAGTCCTTATTATACACGCTGGTTGTTCCGTGTGGTGCCGGACGTAAAGAATTGCACCACTCTATATCTTCTCATGGGTGTCGTAAAAGGCGACTAAGTGACTAAGGGATTCACCAAAGGATGGGCAACAGTGTTCTTTGAGTATTTAACCAACCGACTTCGATCGCCAACCCGCCTGCCAAGCGTGGCGATTATGGCATATCCCCCCAAACTGCTTGGGAGAGGCTTCTGTCTAGCAGTGCACGTAACTCGGCTGAAATGATGATATACACGCTAATTCAGTCGTTTTGGAAACGAAAAACACTTCTAAAAACATAGTTTCTATAAATCTAAAGTTTTCAGCGTGTTTTGACTTAATCGAGTGTTAATTTGTTCACCAGAGAAATGCACATCCCAGAGCAATTGGAATTGGAGCGGCGTCGTCGTCGACGCAGGCGCAGTTCTCACGATCACGGCCAGAAGCCGAAGAAACATCGCACTCTGCTTGTATCAGCTATTGACGAACAAGCTAAAGTTATACACGTGAGTTTGTGTCATTATACTGATAAACTGCCAGAGAGTGGTTGGTGATCGAAACGTACCTAAGTGTAAATAAGTACTTATGCCATACCTGGGGGCCTAGTACGAGTTTGACACTTACGAATACTTTCAAAGTATTCGTCGATTTTCATTAATAAATCTGTAGTTCCTCCTCGTATCCGCCAGGGGCGCTACTGATTTATGAATGAAAGTCGACGAAAACGATGAAAGTATTCGTAAGTGTGAAACTCGTACCCACTGGTTTCTGAAAGGCTGACGGACGCAATAACTTACAAATCAAGTGTTAAGTGTTATTGGTAGATAGTTTAAGGTCAAACAATGATAGTAGTTGACGAGAAATTTAACAACACAGCACAAGTACATTTAGATTCATTGATATTTCCTTATCAAGGGCAGTATAAGAAATGTCTTAGATTCTTCTTTCTTTTTCTAATCGTTTGTAAACAACACGACAGTGGCGCTCTTAATGGGTACTTGCATACTAATTAACCATATTTTATTATAAAAGTTGTTTTAAATTATTTAAGTAATTTTTATCTTTTATAGCTTACAATAATTATTTTGTGAAAACTCATTCCACAAATTTACTATTGTTGATACCTCTACAGTTATATATCATTGTCATTGTTTTGAGAGATAACCGTTGTTTTTAACTCTGAACCACACTCTAACCCTGTATCGTAGTGCTATCTAGTGGCAAATGATAGATATTAGGATCCCTCAAAGCACAAACCCGTACATGTTTTGACTTCACCACCCGTTAGATGGCGTTAAATTAAAAAGCAAGTTGTTCAAGCAAGCTATACAAGTCTAAGTATAGATGGCGTCACCTTACAACTCGGTGATTAAATAAAATAACAACTTTTTGATAGAATGCCAGCAAAATATACTACTTAAAACTCACTCAATTGCTAACGGAGTAGAAGTAGACTCACTTTTAAACAACTTCAATTAGCTTGGAAGTCGGTTCATTACCAAAGCGTAAATAAATATAAGATTTAAAAAAAAAAAAAAGCCTCAGGGCTTTTCATAGCATAGCCCACCAGTCCGACGCATTCTTTGGAATACTTTAAATGGTACTCGTGACTGCGTGCCCAGTTACTGGATTGCGGAGGTCATATATTATGGCATTGCAGTTGTTCCGTATAAAGGTGCGTTCCACTGACGAGAAGACTAGCGAAGCGGAGAAATTTTAACCAATGGAATTACAAAAAAAAATACATCATATCCACAAAGCTTTTTTGGTGCAATTCTCTTAGTTTATATTTCTCCGCTTCGCTCCTCTCCGCGTTAGTGGCGGAAATGCACCCTAACATAAATGTATTGATAGACTAGAAGCAGGTTTGTAACTGCCTAGACTAACTAAACGACATTATGATTTTGTTGTTACAGGTACTGGACCCCGACGAGCTTCCCCGCCGCGCTCGCTACACGATCATGGTGACAGCGTGTTTGTTGTTGTTCCTCTGTCTTCTTTTGGTTGGTGTCACGTTGCGGATGGCGCCCCTCATCGACGACATGGGTGAGTAGTGTACTAGTAGTGTGTAGAGGAGTAATGGCATATCCGTACTAAAAACTTACTACTAGTGTACAAAGCTCGACTGATCAGAATTTTTCTATATGACCTACTTATCCGTAACATGATTATCCGGACAAGAACCGGAATGACTGACGTTGCTTTTGCTCCCCCCTTGGGAACGCCCTCACGGTGTCGCAACCGGAAATAATCTCGTAACGCGAGACCGACCCTATGCTCTAGCGTAGTTCCTAGGTTCCTAGTAGGCTTAACCGCCACAGTGTTAGGATTACGTGGGTCTTCGCCCTCGCCGGCGAGGCTTGCCGCTTAGCGGCGATTCGCGAAACGCTCCACCCCCCGATATACTGAAAGTCCGCCACTTTCGAGAAAACTATTCCCGATGCAGCAACGGCTGCCAGGGGGACATAGCGGCGGGGTCCCCCAGCAATGCCCCAGGAAACCGAGGTCCGAGCCCTCCCTTGGGGAACGCCCTTATGCGGTTTAACAACCGCGATTTTAGTTTATTTATTTATTAAATTTATGCACACACAGAGAAATAATAATAAAATACATAGAAATGTATAGTACAAAGGCACTGCTTATTTCTATAAGAAATTTCTTCCAGCAGACCTGCGAGAGGAAAATTTGTAGCAAAGAGATGTAGACACAGTGTGTCAAGTAATACTAATAAATATACCTACATATATACACTCATACATAAACTAATATATAACGTAAAATAAATATAGTATACAAATAATAAACATAGTCTAGGTATACCTACACAATATCAAAATAGAAATCATAATACATAACATTATTACGTACAACCTATGTGGATGAGGAAAGATAATGCTCTTTTACACATTTTTTGAAGGTGGAAACAGTTTATAAGTTAGGTTTAGGGATTTTTTTCGGCGGATGGAGTCCCTAACGGGATTCTCCGCCACCAGCCCGGTTAAGCAGTTAGGGTATCCATTTTGGGTACCAATACTGCGAGAGTACATTCGAAAAAAAAAAAAATTAGGTACGTTGCTTTTGGGATCAACAAGTGGAAGTAGCAGTGGACTGGCCATGTTTGTCAAAGGACCGCTGGTCGTTGGAGCAGACGAGCACTTGACTTTAAATCGGCACACGCAGCGTAGGGCATCCCCCAGCCACCGGTGGACCGACGATCTGTCCAGCAGTGGACTGCGATAAGCTGAGTTGACCTACATTATTATTATTTGAGGAAAGAGGTAGGGGCTTGAACGCCCCTAAGCCACTGCGACCTGATAAGATCTATTGTGACGCCTCTTGCAGCATTAGAGCACTTCCCCAAGCTGCAAGTTAATCATGAAGTCGACTATGTCCTTGGGGAAGGAGGATTTGATCTCCTTCGTTGAGATGACGTGGCTGGCTGATGCTGGCTTCTGATATAGTGCACTGCATCACATTCGCATAGGATATGGATGGGCGTCCCATCCTTTTCGCGACAAAACCTGCAAACTGTGGAATCACTGAGGCCCATCCTGTGATGGTGTTTGTTCAGCTTGCAGTACCCAGTAAGGGTTCTTGTCAGGATTCTTATCTGATTCTTGTTCAACGAAAGCGCTTCTTTCGTAAACCTTTTTTTGAAGCCCACAAGTAGCGCTTTCGAGTGTTCTTGGCCTGGGGATTTTTCCCAAAGGCTAATACATTGTTCAGTTCCCCAGTTTTTAAGGTAGGCTGTAGTGGTGCATTTAGGAATGCCACAGATTGGCTCCGGGCCCACAGTGGGCTTTCAGCACCAGCTCTAGCCAGTTCATCAGCAGTTTCGTTGCCGTTGACCTACATACTTAACAATGCCGATAGTTGGTTTTTCGCAACTGATGAGTGTGTTTATTACGAATAAAATCTATTTATGATTTAAAGTAATCAAAAGCAGAGCTATCTTTATTTTTACTATTCGCGTGTGTGACCTTGATGGCGACTACTAAGGAACTAAGAGGACTGTTAGCAATTTGTAATATGGAATTTGATTATCATTTAATTACTTTAACGATGAAGGAAAAACTCGTGAGGAAACCTACACACCTGAGAGTGCTCCATACAGTTCTCGATGGTTTGTGTAGTCCATCAACCCGCACTAGGCCAGCGTGGTGGTTTATGTATGCTACGTAGCAAGATCTTCATATATAATAATATGCGCTAAACAAAATAGCATACTGTAATTAATATTATCCTACTCATGGACATCCATCATCATTAATAATCATCTTCTTGAGAGACTCAAGAACTGTATTCTACTCTTGGAATGGAAACTAGTGCAGACACGAAGACCAGACAGGGTTGGTCCCATATTAAAAGTTGTTCTATGCTATGCCCTGAATGAGCTCTTAAAATATGACCACGCATTTCTGATACACGTTGTATACCAGCTCATTTCGCTCGCAAATTTTTGGACACTGGATAGAATATCGCAAAACAATAGGAAGTACCTACACCTTTGCATAATTTTATCATCCACTAGCATATGCCGAGGCTTCGCCCGCGTATAATTTATCACAGAAAGATGTTAGCGCGCGTCCCTTGGGAACTGTTTATCTTCCAGGGATAAAAAGCTTTTAATCTGGGTTATGGTCTATCTATTTACCAAATTTCATACAAATCTGTTCCGCCGTTTCAGTGTGATTGAAGGACAAACAAATAAACAAATATCCATACATTCGCATTTATAATATTAGTAGGAAGTAGGATGCTATTAGTCACTACAGACATATTAAAAAATATAGACGACGTGCTACGAACAATCATATTGAAGCCAACAAAACCGTGCTGCTCCGTGTACAAACCAGCGCTCAGGCTCACACCATGCACCTGCAGGATATTTGCTTTCGCGATGCTTACTGGATACTGCCGCGACATGTGTACTGTGAGCGGTGAGCACGGTTTAAGGTGCATGTGTGTGCGTGAGCGCTGGTTTGTACACGGAGGAGCATTGTTGGCTTCAATATGATTGTTCGCAGCACTTCGTCACTATTTTTTTACTATGTCTGTGATCTCAGGTCCTTATAAGACCTTGATTTCGAAAGTTGCAGCCAAACAAAGAAAACGCATCTAGTTATGTTAAAACAAGTTTAACCGGATTACATCGCGTATAATGTGTAGTGATCGCGAAAACCTAAGAAATTTTATTATTATCTAGTTATGTGTTCAAGATTGACGTTGTACTCAGCACATTTTGCTAAAATTAATCCCTTATAACGTCGTAAAGATGTAGGGTAATCTATTAATAGCCTAGATCATAGGCATCCAATTCAGTTCACTCGAATAATTCTTGGTGTATAACATTGTAAACAAGTTGCTTGCATAAACAAATACATTTTATAAAATAATTACATAATAACAGGTTCGAATTCTGGCTTGTGAGCGAATTTTTCTTTCCACGATTCATATCTTCATATGAATTGCATTAAATTAATAGAATAACATAATTAGTTCATTACTGTCCCACTTTCTGGGCTCGAGCTTCTCTGTGTGAGAAGGGCAGGCCTTAGTTCACCACGCCTATATAGGTGCGCCTACACATACCATCGAGAACTATATAGAGAACTCTCAAGTGGGGCATTCCATGTGAAGCGGGCTACGAAAAAAATATCAAATCCTGAAATTCGTTCATATTCGGGTAAATTCTACTTCTAGAAAGATATGGAAGTCATAACACAATTTTATTGTTTTATGAGGCTTATTAGCCAAGTTATGGGCTTCTAAAGAATTGACGAAATATGAGGTAAGGATTTTATTAAGGCTGTTGTTCGAATGAATCCGTTTTTAGTAAAATATCAAAAGTAGCGTGTTCTATTGTTAATTAACTGTTCTTATCAGATATGGAATCTGATACCAAATTAAAAAAAAAAATTGTATTGAAAACCGGAAGTGAACATTTCAAATAAGAATTTGGGTAACTTCGACCATTTTTAGTTCTTTTCTTCCAACCTTCAAATTATAGCTTATAGTATATACAATAACTGTTGAAATTTTCATAATGGGAACAGCATTCGTTTTGGAGATAGGTGATGTAATGTACAAAGGCCACACACTTCGCGCCGTACCTGGCGCTTGTCAATTTACGTGAGAACATAGTAAAACGCTGCGATATAATTACTCACGTATAAGCACAAGTACTAGGACTATAACCATCAATTATATTTAATTTTTAAACAATAAAATATAATTTAAAGCAAAATATTTGTACATTAAGTAAATAAAACGTGACTATAGTAGCGCTATTTCATAGACCAGTGCTTTGCAAGTTCTGTATAATGGATTTTCCATGATCATGTGTCGTTAAGATTAAAAATAACATTGTGTTTTTTATGTACCTAATTACTTGCTGAATTTTCTCTTCCTCTCTAAGATTTTCTGTTAGAGAACTCAAATAATTTTCAAGTTAAGCTCACCTGTGTACATCACATTTCTCATCAACTATACATACAATGTTCATGTCGTGCTCACACATTTAACTTGTTTTTTTTTGCATGCCAACTGGTAAAATATGGTTAACATAACATAACATCACGCCTGTATTTCCCCAAAGGGGTAGGCAGAGGTGTATAGTACACCCACATTTCGCCAGTTATGTTGTGCTCGCCTCCTTTTACATGGGACTCCATGTAAAAGGGGACGAGCCTATTGCTATTAACCGGGCACAAATCCAGACTCCGGGCTGCTACTGAGAATTTCCTAATAAAAAAACCCAATAACACTTTGCCCGACCCGGGAATTGAACCCAGGACCTCACGCTCAGCAGTCGCGCTTGCAACTACTAGACCAACAAGGCAGTCCAAAAAAAAAATGGTGGCAGAAAATATGGTTGAACTTTATTTATTATTTTTACCACCATGTAATGTACGGTCGACCGCACGTCGGTGGTAACACTTTGACATTAGCAGCATCTTTATTTCGTAAGCAGTAAGGGTGGTTTTCGAATTGAAGTGTTACCACTGTCATGCAGTCGACTGTACCATGACCCATATTTGCAAAATAAAATGTCTTTATCTTTAACTGTATTAATGTAACTTTTGTGTGCATTTAAAAATCAGATTCAGTCGTAGGGTTATATTTGCTATGTAAATTTTACAGGAAGAATCTTTAACCAGGTAAGTATTACAGCAGCATATCTTCTTTCTGTCATTGTGGGAATTTGATTTGAAGAAGAATAGAAGTAAGTAAGTACTTGATTAATTTACATTTATTCAATACTAGCTGATACCCGCGGCTTCGCTTCCGTGGTATGTCGATAAAAAGTATATAATGATGAAAATAGTAAATTATGAAACAGGACATGAGAAAATTGCATCTAAATCCGTTCAGCCGTTACAGCGTGATTGAAGAACTAAAAATCAATTAGACAAGATCCATACTTTCACATTTATAATATTACCTAGTAGGTTTGTTCATGATCTTACAAATAAGATAATGCATATCAAAAATGACGTTTCACTAAGCAACCACACAGCAATTGTCAATTTTTCCGGGAAATTATTTTATTACGAAACTACCAATTGTTTTTTCTAAAATTGAGTCTTAAAAAAATATTCTGTATGTTAGGGCATAGTTATAGTGTTAGTGTTGTTGTGTGTAGTGGACACTAATATGCACTAACATACAGGATAACTTTTTAATCACCATTCACATTTTTTTTATGCATTTATCATTCAGGCATAGCACACGAGGGGCACCGGCGCGGTCCAATAGAGTTCCCGGATCTCCTCTATTGTGTGCAGAGGATGGCCACCGTGTGGTTTAAGTCGGTAAGAGTCCGAGATACCCCTCCGCCATCCCCAGCCAGAGGGTATCCATGAGGATTTCCACCTGAAAAAAAAAGGCATTTATCATTCAGACTCAATTTTAGAAAAAAAAAATTGGTAGGATAGCAATAAAATAATTTCCCGGAATGTGTGGTTGCTAAGTTAAACGTTATTTTTGATATGCAATATCTCATTATTTTGATAAGTACTGAGTGATAGAATAAAAGGAAAAACACGTATTTTATTATTTTCAACACGGTGATTACTAAGTCAAACGTAAAGTTTGTGATTTCATATTATCGCAAACATTTTGTACTACGCTGTAAGTAATAGGACAAGAAAAAACGCGTATTTTATAATTTTTAGCAAAGATGGTGATTAAAAAGTCATGCTGTATATTAAACACTTTGGATACTTACTAGAATATGCGTATACTGAGCAAGTACATCATCATCATCATCATTTCAGCCGTCCACTACTGGACATAGGCCTCCCCCAATTAAGGGGGGATATGCCATAATCACCACGCTTGGCAGGCGGGTTGGCGATCGCAGTACATAGCAAGCACATAGGTGTATGTAATTAGATACATTTTAGCGCGTCTGATCCTTTTAACTACCTTGGACGCTTACATCCATTTGACGCTGTCTGTACATTAATTATATCAGTAAAGTGGTCTAAGAAGTTACCTATGTTTTACAAAATATATTCCTATCTTGCAAAGACAAACGGCAGTTGTACCGACAACAGTAGGTATGCTTCTGCTTAGGCTTAACCACAGAAATAGATAGAATGGAAAAGTGGGCAGGTTGCGCGTGCCACCATAATGCAGGGCATTTCAAAGCCTTTCTCAGTACGCCTTATGACTTGTTTCTGTAAGTACTGTAACAAAAATCCGCAAAAATGCCTTATTGTGCTGTTTCTAACTGCAGAATCAAAAGCTGTAAAGTACATATGATTAAAGTTATTTTTTTAATATCAATGACGTCAATATGTAAGGCGTAGGTTGTTTGAAGTTGCCACGCATGAATCACAAGTAAAAATGTGATTACAACCATTCTATTCAATTCAATTCAATTCAATCGGTTTATTGCATACATGTTGTAAGAAGATGTTAAAAATATTTGAGTTCCAAAGATGCACCCTGTAAGGGCACTACAAAATAATATAATTACTTACAGACTAATAAAATTATTAATAAACATGCCATTATTATTATCAAACATTTAAGTAATAATTTTAATTATAATAATAGTTTTATAACATTATATCTTAATCAATTTATAAAAGTTATTGGAGTATTACTCATAGAGGAAATTTACAATAATTATGTCAACATTAATAGGTAGCTTAGTGTGAATTTAAGTTGTTATTCTTGTCTTCAAAAAACTCTTTCAACGTATAAAAGCACTTTAGGCATAAGTATTTATATAATTTATTTTTAAATATATTATTATTGCTGAGTTCTTTTAATGTTTGGGGTAATTTATTGTATATCATAATGGACATTACATATGGACCTGAATAAAAAATAGATAATTTGGAAGTCGGTAATGCCAAGTCGTTTTGATGTCGCAGGTTTCGTGGCTGGGTGTAGTGGTCTTTATTTAAAGAGAAAAGTGACATATTATTCCTCACAAATAGGCTTATTTCGAAAATATATAGGTATATAAGCGTGAGAATATCATGTGGTCTACAGCTTTCCATGCCTCCTATATTTATTAGAATACGTATGCATTTTTTTTGTAACTTAAATAGATTAACCGCATCAGTGCTAATACCCCATAGCATTACGCCATAACGTAGCCAAGAATGAGCGTAAGCATAATAAGCTGCTTTTGCCGATTTTATATCGGTAGATTTTTTTAATTCAGATAAAGCGTATATGAATCTAGACATTTTCTTACTAATATTTAGTATGTGAGATTTCCAATTAAGGTGAGAGTCGATGTCAAGGCTTAGTAGTTTAAAGTTATCACCACATTCCAGTGTTGTATTATTATATGTAAAATTTATGTTTAGTGGTCGTTTTTGATGAGGTCTAAATTGCATTAATTTTGTTTTTGAGAAGTTTAATTCAAGATTGTGTTCGGATAACCAAGTGGATATGTCAGATAGTGTTTGGTGGATGTCGTTATTTACGACCGAATCATCTGTGCATGGAAAAACCACAGATATATCATCGGCAAATAGGACACTGACAGGATCTATTGTTTTTGGCAAATCATTCATGTAGATGAGGAATAATATGCATCCGATTACGCTACCTTGTGGGATTGACTTTTCTATATTAGATGTGTGAGATTTCACATTAGTTATTTCTCCGGTCTCGTAATTAAAATGTTCAATTTCTACATATTGCGAACGATGTTCGAGGTAAGAACTAAACCATTTATAAGCAATGCCTCGTACGCCAATGCCGTCTAATTTGTTCAAGAGGATATTATATTGAACTCTGTCATAGGCCTTGCTCATATCTAATGTTCTATCTATTTCTGTGGGCTTAACCCTCTAGGGAGGACAAGCGCGTCGGGGTATTCAGTCGAGATGAGCGGTATCGCGTCAACGCATCTGTCATGTTGACAATCGTCTTCATGTGTATACACTGTGTATAAGTCTTCGCTCCGAGCTTCGATAGCATTCGATAGAGATATTAAAGTTTTACCGCTGTCATTTAAGACAACTATCAGAATTTTAAAAAGTGGCGATCTTACTATGTTATTTTATTTTGTTGTTCTGTGACTGTACTCGTAAAACTGTAAAAAAATTATCAAAATCTGAAGAACTTCTTGTTAAAAATAACATTCATAAAAAAACCTTAACTTTACCTTGTTTTGCGTTGTTTTTGATAAGCATATTATGTAACAATATCTCTGTAAATTACATAAAATTGGGTGTTAAGTGTCAGGCTATCGACTATTTAAAAATTGCTATGAAAAGGTACAATGGTACTGATTCTAAGTCTCTTTTTAAAAAAATACGTTAGAAAAGAATAGTAGATTAGTCCTGTCAAATTAGTCTACGTGAATTTAGCCGCCATAGCCATAAGTCACGACTATTTTCCCGTAAAGCCAGAAAAATATTGACGGTAGCGACTGATCCTGTATCTGCGTAATGAAGCTACACCTACATCTGCAAACTATCAGCAATAAGTCGCGGACGTGACCTTGAGCGCTCGGACTTCCGACGAATATCTGGGGGTCTACTCCCGTTCGACGATATTCGATAAATCGTACGATTTATCGCACAATTTGCTACTCCGGTCAACCATCGTTCCCTTATCGCATGCGATGATCGTGTTTTGACGTTTGTTTTTCTCATCTCCGGTAAATTGTATACGACTATGAACCGTAGTCTATCTTAATTGTGCCTTTTTTATGTGCCTATCTTTATTATGTAAGTATCAGTCGGAACGAAAGTTCGTACTTCGTTTGTCGTTCGTAAAACGCGAGTAGACCTACTGGCTCGCCGGATGTTGTCACGATGTGCAGACTGTTAATACCATTGGTCAAGACGCATAGAAAATTGTAATTGGACAGCTCTAAATACATATTTTCCATCCTTTTTGTATATATTTGTACGAAAGAGATATAAAATGATTGGGGATTAAAATAAGTTTAGTGCAGTATACAAGAGAAACGGCAACAATGCCATTTGGGATTAACTCACCCGTATCTAATGAGTTTCTAAACTACGAAGTTGAATACATCAGACCCAAATTTCACTATTGCAACTGACTGTTAAACAAAACAAAAAATAAAATTCATCTATACTAATATTATAAAAAACCGGCCAAGTGCGAGTCGGACTCGCGCAGTAAGGGTTCCGTACCTCTCAACGACCTGATACCCCATAAAAACTGATTTAATTTACGAGAGTTTATCAAAAGACATCAACGCACAGTGCGCGAAATATGAATTTTTGCATGAATTTCTTACGCAGGTACTGCCACATATGTCTATGTTTGTCGTATTTTTAGTACTACGTACTAAACTACATAATATGCACTATAATCTGACTAAGTTTGACGCTGGTATATATTACGGTTTTGAAGATAGAGCAAAAACAAAAACGTTGAAAAAAATGTATGTTTTTTGAGGTTTCTTGTATGGGGACCCCCTTTGGTTTTAGACTTTTTTTTGTTTTTAGTATTTGTCGTGATACACCTCATAGCAACACATATTCTGAGAAAATTTCAACCAGTTACCAGTTACCGTTCAAAAGATACAGCCCTGTGACAGACAGACGGACGGACGGACGGACGGACGGACGGACGGACGGACAGCGTAGCGAGAGTAATAGGGTCCCGTTTGTCACCCTTCGGGTACGGAACCCTAAAAAGGAAAGATTTGTTTGTTTGTTTGTAATCGATAAACTCTGCAACTAATGCACCGATTTTAATAATTCTTTCACCATTATAAAGCTACTTTATCCAGAAGTGACAAAGGTTATTTTTTATTCCGGAAATTCCCGCGGAAACGGAAAAAAGGGGAATACATGCGAACGCGAAGTCAAAATCGCGGGTGGAAAGCTTATTCTAGATAATTACAGTAATACATTTTTTCTTAGCGCTCAAAGTGGTCATTATGATTTAAATGCATAGTCGTAGTCCGTAGCGTGTAGCTCGTAGCTCGTAGCACGACCTCGGCGTAGCATTAAATGTGAACACTTTAGTCGAGCAAATGGCACCAAATAGGAGTAAGAACTACGAGTTCTTAAAGGCTTAGCAAAGATTACTTTTACTCTCTTAATAGTGTCTAATTTCGTTGTAAAACTTTTCAATTAAGTTAGCCAAAGGCCTTCGTGGACATTCATCTATCTACATAGATTGAAATGAATGATTATATTAAAATCTCTTTCGAAACCTTTTGTTAATCTTTCTTTTGTGGAGACAAGAACAATGTGAGATATGATCTTGACAACTAAGAGATTAAGAAGTAAAAGAATTTTTGGGCGTGCCTTTTTAATTTTAAAACTCGTAGTATTACGGTGAAAATCCTAATTCCTAATTAATACTGTGTTTCGTGTTTATATAAGCAGCCCATTATTGTACCATTGGTAGGCACAGGCCTCTTGTCCCAATGAGAAGGTTAAAAGAAATGTAACAGCCAAGTGGCACCCCATTAGTAAAAAAATGATTACTCGCTGAATACATCATTAGTCTAAAATTCGTTTTTAACGATTGAAGTACAGGTACTGCAATTTAATCAGAAACTATTAACTCTGTAAATTACACTTCGCTGTAGTTGTAGATAAAAAAAGTGCGAAAAACGGCCATTTTTGGCATTATTCTATATACAACTACAGCGAACTATATTTTACAGAGTTAATAGTTTCTGATTAAACTACAGTACCTGTACATCAATTGTATTATTTTTTCGAAAAATGATGAATTCAGCGTGTAGTATTTTTTTTACTGATGGGGCGCCACTTGGCTGCTTCATTCGCCTTAAGGTCTTAGTCCGGGTTGGCAGACTATACAGACACACCATCGAGAACTGTATAGAGTACTCTTAGGTGTGAAAGTTTTCTCATGATGTTTTCCTTCACCGTTAAAAGCAAATGACAGGTAATCAAATTCTGATCCGCACATGAATCCAAAAGTCAGAAGTGCGGGCCGGGTTTGAACTCAGACTCTCCTGCATGGAAGGCATACTTTCAACCACTAGGCTATCACTGCCTTCTTGAAGTAAATATAAATTAAAATAATGTAGGCAACAAGACTCAGGTTAAAATGGGAGTGGGCGGGCCATATCAGCAGAAACCATCCAGAAAAGTGGGCAAGGATCGCTTCACATTGGGTGCCTTAGGAAGGAATCCGTCACCGGGGTAGGCCGAGGAAACGCTGGTGGGACGATCTGGATATTTTTCTCAAGAATTGGAGTGATGAAGCTACTGACAGAGAATTTTGGAAGAACATGGGGGAGAAAAAGGTAAAGGTACCCAGCAGTAGGACATTAGGTATAGGTTGTCAATTTTTTTTTATGCTACTTTTAAATTTTAAAACTCATAGTAGGTATTACGGGGAGGATCCTAATTAATTCTGTTTCGTGTTTGTGTGTTGTAAACTCATTTGTCGTGTAAAACTTTACATGAAATATATTCTTGGCTGTTAGATACTTTATATTTCAGGTCGGTGTGAGAAACACTTTATTAAATTTTCAATTACGGTGTTAAGTTACGTGGGAGAAAGAACAGCCTTTGTTTAGAGGTTTTCTACGTGTTGGGAATATTATATTCATGAAGGGTTTATGTGGAACCAACCGAGCTTGACCGAGTGTGTGACTAATATTTAACACAAAATAGTAAAGAATAAATCCATCGAGATTCTTTGGCTCAACTAGCAACTTAAAATAACAAAAAATCATATTATGCCTGTATTCCCCGAAGGGGTATACGCAGAGGTGTATAGTACACCCAAATTTCGCCAGTTATGTTATAATTATGTTTTTATATTAAGAATTATTAAAATTATTTTGATTATTGTATTGAATTAAATTATTTAAATTATATCACTATAATTTTTAGTTACTGTAATTTTTTTGTTAAGTAAAATTGTGTGTGATTTTGTGCTATGGGTGTATGCCTGAAATACATGATTTTTCTTTTATTTATTTATTACCAGCCCATTGCCATTAAACGGACACTAATCCAGACTTCGGGCTGAGTATTTCCTAATGAAAAAATCCATTTACACTTTGCCCGACCTAGGCATCGAACCTAGGACTCCATGCTTAGCAGTCGCACTTACGACCAATAGACCAACGAGTCGATACCGTTTTACTTACGCTTTGCTTGAGTACATTAAAATCAAACTTTAAACATAAAAAGGTATTGAAGCCTTGTTTAGACTTACACGATTTTGCATTAAGACCAAATCGAAACGGTCTTCAATCCTGTTTAGATACTTTTCGTAATACGACTTCTTTACACCAGCAAATGAGCAAATAAATTGCGCAGTGCACAGTCAAGCGACCCCTTATTCACCCGGGTCACTAATAAAAGCGTCGTATTTTTTAATCCCCATTCAGTCCTATCGTGATATAGTTTCGACTAGTACGGAGTACAGTGTGAATCAATTCCAACAACCTAATAATATGGATTCATTAGTGTTTTATGTAACAGTATGACTCAGTATATTCTGTAAGTATGCCTAACCAGTACCTAATAAAGAATCCAATGTTAAAGCTTAAATTTTGATTTATTGAAAAGTGATTATGTTTCAAACACAATGTAAAAATTGTTTCTGAATAAATTGAAATTGAATTAAAGAGGCTGTTCTTTTGAAGCTGCGAATAGTTTTAAAACGAAGTTCCTTAACGCGGCTTGCGGTAGGTGTGATTTGGGAGAAAATGTAACGTCACGTAAGATTTTTGCGTTATGAGCAGGCATATACGCACACCATGCGCTCTCTCTTTTTTTCTCTTTCAAGTGTGTCTCTGTGTGAGTGCGTGAAGAACTTCGTTCTTGATGGGGGTCCCCTGACCGCACACGTTTTTTAGGGTTCCGAAGTCCTACAAGGAACCCTTATAGTTTCGTCATGTCCGTCCGTCTGTCCGTCTGTCCGTCTGTCCGTCTGTCCTAATCCTTTACAGCTTAATAACTTCTACAGTTATAAACATAAGTAAATGAAATTTTGTTAAAAAATAGTCTGCATATAGATCTCAATTTTAAAAGAATAAAAAAAAATTTTTTACGTTCTTTAGGGGTGGCGCCCCTATATGTGAAATGGGGAAAAAAAATTTTTTTCGCTGCACCCCCTCGTGTGGGGTATCATTGAATAGGTCTACTAAAATGAAGGTAATGTTTCATACAACACTTTTTTATCAGGTGTACCATCTGCGAAATATAGCCCGCCAAAGTGGCTTGCAATGTGTCCCCCCCCTGCCATTTCTAAGCTATGCAACGTAGAAACTTATAATCTTCCACATTGATAGACCTTTGTAAAAACTCTCTTTTAAAATTATTTCGAGTATAATGTGATTATAATTTTTTGAGTTATAGACAGAAAACTGAAAAATACTTAAAACGTCCTAGTTCAAAGGTCATTGACCTTAGAGAAAAATGATCATAGCAAATAATGCTCCTTTAGCTACTTTCTATTTGAAAAAATCACAAAAAGTAACTTTGTGTTATGTTGACGACACACTTCTTAAATTTGGCGCCATCTAGAGGCGTCGTACAACACTCTCTGGGTCGCCAATGCTGCCGTCAAGTGCCGTGTATTACATTTGGCACTGTATAGCGCCATCTAGCGGCTACTGACATCACTCTCTGAGTCGCCAATGCTGCCGTCTATTGCAAAAACTAAAATAGCCGTGATTAATATTCGATTTGATTTGTTTGTAACACCTACTTAAGGAACCCTATAATACTGAGCATGGCCCGACATGCTCTTGGCCGGTTTTTTTAATTGCATCTCAATGCATATAAAGTCCTAAATATAAGGTCGGGAGCATCAATCTTATTCTTTTAGTTTGAGGATGAGACGTACGCTTCAGATTGCGGCTCGCGAACACTTTGGGTGGAATAGTAGGTACTCCTTTGCCATTTTGTGTTTCTTTTTCTGGCTTCATTCACTAGTTCTACGCGCTCCGTCTATGTTATTCTTTTGGTCTGAGGAAGCTGCCTGTATTTAAGTTTGGTTGTGGCATTCCTAGTAATTACAGTCTATTCATTGCGCGGCTTGACAACGCGACTGATCCCTCGCAGTCTATGCGTTTGTGAAAGCAAGATAACATACTACGCGTAATTTGTATATGTGTACAATTTTGTGTTACGTAAATTAGATTAATTATATGTGTCGTGTAACGAGCGCGTGTGCAAGACGTAAGTCAGAAGCTAATTAAGATTGAATACAGACTGTTTGAGCAATGTTCTGTATCAATATAATTTCATTGCTATGATAAAAACAGAATAAAAAGGAAATCTTATTTGGCTACATTAAGTACGCAATGGCTGCAATACATTTGTAACCACAGCTGACGAAAGTGTCAGTTAAGCTTCAATAAAACAATTAATGTGAAGTGGCAAAATCGAAATATCATAAATCCGAAGATGAGAATTGGCAGCCGGAATTTAGGGATAAGTCTACGGGGATAACCGCTCCATTTTCGATACGTTTTCGCTCCGATACAATTACTTACAAATGTATGAAGATGAATTGTCAGTATATCGTGACGGTATCGAAATTGCGACGCTTTTTTATGACTTTGCCCTTTTAGAACTTACACGAGCGATATAGAAAGCATATCATAATTGGTTTACTATATCTTTAACATAAAAACATAACATAACCAGTCCATTACTGTTTCACTGCTGGGCACGGGCCTCTTCTCAAAATGAGAAGGTTGTAAGCTTTATGTGGGTTGGAGGAAGAGTTGACAACTTTTTTTGGGAAACATGGCAATTTATAGAAAAAAAGGGCAAGATATTGAACTAAGTTTACGGGACTTGTCGCGCACAATTAAATCAAAATATAACAAACATTTTGACTAACCTCGACGTTACGAAAAACCAACCGCGGGTAGTTCGAGAAAACACCCGCCGCTCAAGACGATGACACCCACATACTTCAGTCTGCTCGTGACCACGGCCAATGCAACTTGACCGAAACGTCGAGGTTAGTCAAAATGTTTGTTATATTTTGATTTAATTATACTACAGGCTTCGTTCTCGATATATGTATTAACCATGCAGCTTTCTCGAGTTACTCGGCAACTGAACGCAATTTTCAGAGCTAAAACTAAACGTAATTATAAGTACATTGTCTGTGTCCTTACGTCAACTGTCATTCTTTTCGTTTGCGCGGCAACTGTTACTGTGTTTCTCTGTGTTTATTTAAATAATTGAGTGTTAAAACTATATTTCAACCAAAATATAAAGCGTCGTCGGAAAGACGAACATTATTCGTCATAAAATAAAAGTGATAGACATCTTTTTTTAGTGTTCCAGGTAATAATACGTTGTCTTGTGATTGCTATTACACCGGTACGGCTACTAGCTTTTATAGTAAGTAAGGCCGCAAGGGTTTTTCGTAACCTTTGTACCGGTTGACACGGGTGGTGTACGAGATATATTGACGTGCTCATTCGTCTCGGGGCTTATACGAGATATACGCACGAGATCCTTCTACTCTTATGTGAGGTCCGTGAGACCTTAATAAGCAATTTTATCAATCACTTGTACGATCTGTTTTTCAGTGGTATGGACACCACCACCAGGATGACCAGATCGGGTTCCAAAAGAACCCAAACCTCTGTTAGTGGAAAATACTATCTCCACCCTAACGGTTGATCCTGAGCCTACCTCAGCAGCACCAACAATAAGCTATGAGGTATTGTTAGCAGATAAGCCACATCTTATGCCAGATAAGCCAAAATGTGGTCCTATAAATAGAGACTTAGCTTTTATTTGGAGCTATATTTTGAAAAATGTCTTAAAGACACAAAAACTGTCTATAGTAAGTAATGCATTATCACTGTTGTTGGTAACGATACAGTAGACCGATTGAAATTGATCTCACTAGGTACTTAGTGATGCTGGAAGGATCCTGATGGATATATCCATCGTCTAGTACCCACAGTACAAGCTCTGCTTAGTTTAGGCCTAGATAGTGCTGTGTAAAATGTCCTAAGAATATTTATTTATTTATTTATGGATTTAAATTGTGTCCAAACAAAATCAAGGACCAACTTCCCTGTAGTATATCTATGAAACTAGTCTTAGTGACAAGATCAAAGTTTTGAAAACTTGTCAATAAAGCGGTCAGTCAAACTTACAACAAATCATAAGGGAAACTTAACTGCGGTTTAGGTATGGACACCCAGTCCTCAATGCAGGCCCGGGAACATCACAGCCAGCATTATCAGTCCACGGTCAAGAAAACCAAAGCCTACCAGAAGAAAACTTCTGCTCGAACTTTGAAGTAAGTCATGCCAGAAGGCTAGCAGACTTTTTACCTTGCTGGAATTAAATTTGCAAAGACAAGTCCATACTTAACTATATCAAAGGTTACCTAATTACCATTGTATAGAAGGCTCATTAGAATTTTGTGCCAGTACCTGCTTCAGAAAAATCAGCTGAGAAAGATAGTGATATACTATACCAGGCCCCTCAGAAAGTATTGCGAAAAAAAGTTTTTATATATGGGAGACTGGCCAGTTATAATGTTTTTCGAAAATATGATTATTTATAAGTAAAAATAAGTAAGTTCCAATTTCAAAATTTCCCTCCACATTTTTTGCGAGTTAATTCAAAGTATTGTGTCTCACTGAAATATGGATCTGCGCCGGGAACATTTTAGAGCTATGATTTTATACGATTTCAAGTGTCGCCTGAAACCGGATGAATCGTACGATAGACTTCAAATGGCATTCATGGATGAAGGCCCTTCCAAGGCAACCGTGTATCGTTGGTATAACGAATTCAAGCGCGGTCGACCAACTTTGGGGGATGACGAAAGAAGCGGTCGCCCTTTGACGGCTGTTACCGAAGAAAACGTGCTAGCAGTGAAAAATTTAATCCAAGACAATAGGCGAATTACATATCAGGAGATTCAACACATATTGAAGATTGGATCGGGAAGCGTTCACGAGATTCTACACAGCCATCTTCGCGTGAGGAGGATAGTATCACGCTGGGTGCCGCACAACCTCACCGATGCTCAGAAGCAGGCCCGGGTGGAATGGTGCCGTGATATGCTTAACAAATTTGAAGCAGGCTCGTCTCGGCGTGTTTACGACATCGTTACAGGTGATGAGTCCTGGATTTATCAATACGACCCAGAAACCAAGCGCCAGTCGACTGTTTGGGTGTTTCAAAATGAGCCAACGCCTACCAAAGTGAAGCGATCTAGAAGCGGGGGTAAGATTTTGATCGCTAGCTTTTTTAATTTGACTGGCCACTTGGTATCAATTCCCTTACGGGATCAAAGAAGCATTAATGCCGAATGGTATACTACCAAATGTTTGCCAGAAGTTTTCTCTGTTATAAGCAACAAGCGACCAAACACAGGGCTCCGCGGGCTACTGCTCCACCACGACAATGCACCTGCGCACACCGCACTCAAAACGAGGGACTTCCTGGACAGCACGCCAGTCAAACTCCTGGGCCACCCTCCTTACAGCCCTGATCTAGCACCGTGTGACTTCTTTTTATTCCCAAAAATAAAAAATCAGCTCAAAGGGATACAATTTTCGTCGCCGGAAGATGCGCTGGCTGCGTTCGAGCAGGCTGTAAACGAGGTGTCTGCGGCGGACTGGAAAAAGTGTTTTGAAAACTGGTTTAGGCGCATGAATCTTTGTATAGAGGCTGGTGGAAAGTACTTTGAAAAGATTTGATAAAAATATATGTACGTATAGAACATTTTTTTTTAGTTTCGCAAAACTTTCTGAGTGTCCCACGTATATAGCTATCTGCAATATAATAAAATTGGGTGTATATCCCCTTACAAGCCATGCCATATATTTTTATTCCAAAATATAATTTTAGTGTACCTACGAGAACATAACATAACATAACATCACGCCTGTATTTCCCCGAAGGGGAAGGCAGAGGTGTATAGTACACCCACATTTCGCCAGTTATGTTATAGTCCCATGTAATAGGGAGCGAGCCTATTGCCATTGACCGGGCACAAATCCAGACTCCGGGCTGCTACTGAGAATTTCCTAATGAAATAACCCAATAACACTTTGCCCGACCTGGGAATCGAACCCAGGACCCCACGCTCAGCAGTCACGCTTGCAACCACTAGACCAACGAGGCAGTTTACGAGAAAGTTCATATTAAACTTTTCTCTGAATACATTTGTAATGATTTGTAGACACATCTCATTTCAAGATGGGGGACTATAGGATGGCAACATTACCACTGTCTTCGGGAGATTACGTGGCAATAATTTATTTGAAGAAATCATATTTATTAATACTAATAATAAAAACATTTATTTCTCCAGCACATTAAGGATATTAACATCAGTATTCACTTAACATATGTTATAGAGGCTGGAGCCTTTACTAGATGAACCTGTATTACAGGTCTCAATTGTATGAGTTTACTGCCCTCCCTTATAGCTTGGGCTCTGTACTTAATAATCATGAAAGTTGTGGTGACACATCTAAGACCTACTTTGTAAAGCATCTAGTAATCAATCATGTTTAGAGGATATTAAAGAAATATTAGCTCTCTTAGTGCTTGAGATTTGATATTTATTTTTGATAAAAGCATAATAGTACCATCAGTCTTGATAATTAAATTCAAAGTTTTGTGTCTGACACAAGAAATATGACATTGCAATATTGCCTACAGGCAAAGTATTAAACATTAAAAAGTCTGTCCAAAGTACTTAGACCTGAAAAGTTGTATTATAAGAGATCTAGCAAAGTTAATTGGAATATTAATTACAGCCTGCTCAGGGGCACCTAGGCACACTACCGCTACTGTGGTACCATATGGTTGGTGTTACCTACCAAATTTTAAGAACATCATAAGTCAAAATAATAATTATTATTATCCTCTTTATTGCACAAGAGGTCATGATAGTTCAAACAAAAAACAAATAAAATTACATAATTATTCCCTTTATTTGCTACATTCTCTTATTAATATTTATATATTGAAATATTAAAAAAAATAAAAAAATAAAAATCTTTACATACATGTTATTATATCTTTATTTTCATAAAATGTGGTATAAAATATGGTTACATTTTAATCTATAGAACGGGCATATTTATCCAATGTAATAAAATAAAATAGGAAAGCAATATAAATATAAATAATGTAAAAGTAAACTTACATTCAGAAATAAAATTTGATCTGCAATGCTGGGCTAATAATATCAGTACAGAATGGGAATTAAATATTGTGACATTTCAATTGTACCTGAACTGGGAGAACCTAAAATAGATTATTTGCATCCCGCACTAATTCTAAATGTATTTTCTATGCCTGTTGGCGACAAAATCCAAATATTCTGTCTTGGACAGAATATTTCTTTGCCTTTTGTTCATTCAATTTAATATTTTATTTATTTACTAGTCTATGCTCGTCACTTCACCCGCGTGAATATCGTGCACCCTTCCGGAACTGTTCATCTTCCCGGGATAAAAAGTAGCCTATACACTAATCCGGGTTATGTTCTATCTGTATGCCAAATTTCATCAAAATCCGTTCAGCCATTCTTGACCTATAAATGGTGTAACTAACCCGACTATGTTTTATATATTCAGATGCCTATAAAATACTAAAAGGCTACAGGTATCATGGTCAGGCCCCACTGGCCTTCACAACCCTGGTATCATAAGGGCAAAACACAAACATTCAAATTAAAAATTAAAGACCCAATAATTAAAAAAAAAAAAAAAAAAAAAAAGAAAAAAAAACCCTGGTATCATTACAGTTTAGATACATTTACTTCCATCTCTACCATTTATTACATATTTTCTAACAAAATCATTTTATTCTGGGGCTGCCTATGGTACCTCAAACTTAAACTCTCATAAGTCAGCTCTATCTTTGTAGGGCTCTAAAATTGGGGAGGATGCTTGTACAAAGAGACCCTTTAAAGGACATAAGTCCAAACCAGCGTTGGCAAAATATCAAGCAACATGGGATCCAAATAAAGTTCTAAGTGTATTTACAAAACTGGACTCCTAATATGGCATTAAGTCTTGATGTAGTATGTCAAAACACTGGTGGTTTTTGCTTCTACTAAGTACAGCTGAATGAGCACAAACTTTATTATTTACTAAAATATCTAAAATAACGCTATAAAAATTAAATGTATTTATTTTACAAAGTTATTATAAGTAGAACTAACAATAATTATCAGATTAAAATATATAATAGTATGCTCACACTGAGTGATGTTTGAGCCAATATTGCCATTAATTACATAGTATGATTACGATGATCACTAACAATGTGTATAAAAAATTAAATAAAAATTGATTTGCCCTGCCAAGTCACAAATTGTGTGATTACATGATTCAATATATATCTCTATAGAGGGCATGACAACTATTTCTAATTATCAAAAAATAAAAAATAAAACTGTTTTCTGCTTCTACCATTGGTAAATGGATTTAAAGTACTCTCAGTGTGCGGTATATTTATATGAGTGGCTTTTCAGGACATAATAGCTACATGCGTCGCCTCTACGTCCAAAGCTAAGTCAAAAGGAACTTATTAGATGTAATCAGAAAGAGTGCTGGTTGGATAAATAACTCCATAATAATAATAACCATTTTTAATTCAGGGGATTTAGCCCATGCTGTGCTGAATAAATAAAAATAATTTTATTTACTAGTAGTACTATCTTAGTCACTGTTGATCTCAAACATCATAAGTGCCACGAGTATAAAACACTTTCCTGTTCTTATAGCTAATAAGACTGATCATTAACATTTTTACTTTCTAAGATTATTAACGTTGGAATTTCTATCGATGTTTAATCATAGAGAAGAATCTAAGTGGTTCTAAATAAAACAATGTGATTCCATAACAAATGTTTATTCCATAACAAATGTTTATTCAATAGGAATCCATAATGATTTTAAGGTTCATCTCAAGTTTACCATCTCTCTAAACATCTGCATGGTTAATACATATATCGAGAACGAAGCCTGTAGTATAATAGGTGATCAAACGAACTTACCTGTGACGTTCGATCATTATTATACGAAGGGCTTCGTTCGAAGATATATGTACCCTACCCGTCCCACCCCCGGTAAAATTGAGAAAACCTTACAAGACTCTAAAAAGAATGACAGTTGACGTAAGGACACAGACAATGTACTTATAATTACGTTTAGTTTTAGCTCTGAAAATTGCGTTCAGTTGCCGAGTAACTCGAGAAAGCTGCATGGTTAATACATATATCTTCGAACGAAGCCCTTCGTATAATAATGATCGAACGTCTCAGGTAAGTTCGTTTGATCACCTATTGTGCGCGACAAGTCCCGTAAACTTAGTTCAATATGAGTGAAATTCGCGAAAGTTTAAAAACTTCTAAAGGGCAAGATGACTTCAATCGAATTTTGTCTGGTTTTTTGAGAAAACACGATGACCATTTTCAGAGCGTTTTAGGTTTTTCTCTTTACACAATTGCTAAGGAATCTGGGTATTTATCAAAATTTACCTAAGTTAAGGTACTTAAGTCTATGGAAACCTGAAGCTGCATAAAGTGACAATTGCTTATACGAAAGCAAAAACCAATATCTGCCTGCAGGAAAATCAGAAGTACATCGTAAAATCCAACCGATATATAGTATTTTTGCGTACCTACTATATATTTCTTCAAAAGTATAAAGTGAATTCAGTGTATTTAGTACTTTTATGGATCGTGAAGGTCTGAATTAAATGATTTTTTATTTTTTATATAGTACGTCGGGCCGACATGTAGTAAAATACTATAGTATTAAGTACGGTTGGAAATCCTAGTTGGAGGACACACCATCGAGAACTGTATGGAGCACTATCAGGTATGGAGGTTTTCTCATGATATGTTCACCGTTGAAGGATAGGATAAGGAATGAATATGTAAGAGGGAGTCTGAAAGTAGCGCCAGTGACAGAGAAGTTAAGTAGCAATAGACTGTCATGGTATGGACATGTAATGAGGAGGAATGAGGAGCATGTTACGAGGAAAGTTTTAAGTATGAATGTTGATGGCTATAAGAAAAGAGGGAGACCGAAGAAAATATGGATGGATTGTGTGAAGGATGATATGAATAGAAAGAAAGTGAACACTGAGATGACAGCTGATAGAGATGTATGGAAGAAAAAAACATGCTGCGCCGACCCCAAATAAATTGGGATAAGGGCAGGAGGATAATGATGTTCACCGTTGAAGCAAGTGATAATTAAATTCTGATCAGTACGCTTTGTAAGGTCAGAGATCTGGGAGTATTACTTAACTAATATAGTAATGAAGCTAAAGTGGAATTTAATAGCTAATCACACTTAGATCTCAAGTTCGTTTCGCGCTAAGTTATAAAATTAAATTACAAGACAAAAACTAAGATTGAGGCAGAGATTCTTCTTATTCTGAGATAGATCTTAGAACAACACAATCGTGATCCACACGCCAAGCCACCAGGGTGAGTAATTATTTACAGGAAACTACGAAAAAAGCATTTTCATTGTTAACATCTGTCGTTTAGCTCCCTTTATATATAGCGTGATGGTAATTTTTTTAAATATTAATTTTGACGTTCTAATAACGAATTAGTTTAGTCTTTTTTAGTCTATAAATTATAACATTTCAATACATTAGCTGTAAAACATAACTATGTAGACATTTTGTTACTCTACTCACCTCCCATGTACAAAAGTGTGATGATTTGTAGCCTATAACCTGACCCGGTCTGTAACCGACATTTTTGCCAAATTTCAACTAGTTCTGTTCAGTAGTATAATATTGGCGTCATGCTCAAACATACAAACAGATAAACAAACAAACAGACAGAAATTCTAAAAATTGTAGTTTTGGCATCAGTATCGTTCCTAGTATGCGCAGCAGTGATATTTTTCAAAAAATATTTAATGTACAGTTTTTTCATCTCTACGATTTTATTATATGTATAGATAAAAATATTATGAATTTGATGGAGTAAAATCTGCCAGAATAAAAACAAAGAGAACATTCATTTATTAATTAACAAAAAGAGAGCTCAATATTATACTGTATTTTCACGAGAGCATGAGAGCGATAATGTAAATACCAGCCAAGTTCGAGTCGGGCAAACGCAGTAAGGGTTCCATACTACCCATCGATCTGTACCCCGTAGAAACTGATATTCATGAGAGATTACCGAAATTGATGTCCTGAAATACATCAATGCGTCGTGCGCAATCAACGTGCCCTGTGGTGAAATATGAATACGTGCATCTCTTTATTAAGCATATACCAGCAAGCACACATGTCTTAATTTTATTATTTGCCAGCCATAATTTTATTATTTATTGGTGAACTATAGACCTACCACACACCTAGTTTTGTGTTTGTATGTATTACTGTTTTTTTAAATGGAGCAGGAACAGTGATCGTTGAAAAAAATCACTTTTTCGAGGTTTTCCGTATCTTCGGACCCCGTTTTGTTTCCAGACTATATTTTAGTTTTAGTATTCTACCTATAACATATTGTGTGAAAATTTCAACTAGCTACCTATTACGGTTAAAGAGATACAGCCCTGTGACGGACAGACGGACTGACGGACGGACAGACAGCGCAGGCAGAGTAATAGGGTCTTGTTGGCACCCTTTGAGTACGGAACCTTAAATATGAATACAAACAAAATTATTATGACTTTTATGACGTAATATCTTTAATATAGCCAAGATATTGTGCAGCATAGTTGAAAACTTCGGTTGGTTGGTCGCGCCGAGTAATCATGCTCCATTCAACGTGCACGGTTACTCAGGGGGATTTACTGGCGTCCTTATAACACGGTACGATCGCCAAAAAAAGTGGCTACTGAAATATTTTGCGTGTACCCACATGTTGGTAATGAAATCAAACAGTCTTGTTTGAGGAAGTGAACCAATATGAAGTTTGCTCAGTCTGTAAGGTCACCGTCTTAGAAGTTTGAAATAGAAGATGCAAGCCAGCTTAGAAGCTTCTCTAATTGCTTTGACTAGTTTATTTTGTAGGTTAAACTAGGTATATTATATCGATTTCTATAACGCAGAAAACAGAACAAGATGAAGAGTGCCAGGGACATGCCAAATACCGTTTTTTTACAGACCTGACTTAAAAAATTACGGATTTTCATACAAACTTTCGTTTTGTTTACGAGTGCTCCTGCGATATATCATATAAACATTCAAACCCTGTTTTACCCCTTAAGGGTTGATTTTCCAAAAAAAAACACTGTCACTTTTTTTTTTTTTCAATCTAAATGCGAAAAATCACAATTTTACAGATCTGACTTCAAAAATTACGGATTTTCATATAAACTTTCAACCCCGTCTTAAGGGTTGATTTTCCAAAATCACTGAAACATGCAGTCAGCCCACTAATTTAGATATGTGAGAGTTAATAAATATTTAAAAAAAACGTTACAGTAGTGAAGTTTAGATATCAAAATCCGTACAATAGACTATATTTAAAGTTACTGAAGTAATTAATATTTATGTTTTTTTTTTTTGGTTCTTATTCTTATGAAAAAGAAAATACGAAATATGATGTGTTAAAAATATATAAAAATGCTTTGGGTTTTTAGACATTCAATCAAATCTGAAGGTCTGGTAGCACAATAAAAATACTAAAGGTCTATTTTACTCAGGATATAATGATAAAAGATATGAAAGCTATTATACAAATATATGTCGGTATATTTAATCGCTGTCTTATGGACGTCGGATACGTCTTCGTTCCAGTCATGCAGCCACTCTATAACAATGCATCTTTTACTACAGTCGGAGAAAAAAGTAATAAGAAACTTCTGTATACATAAATATGTAAGTATTTGTGAAAGACGCTTACAACTCTGACAAAAAAGTACATTAATCATTTTAGTTGAAAACTTATTCTGTAATATTGACCTCAATCGTAAACTACCTACGTTAAAAGTAGACGGCAATTGACCATTGAAGACTTATTATTAAGATAAAATATAGAAGATATTTCTTTTACCTACATCTACCTTAATTAATTAATTAATCCCCCGCGTACATATACGTGGGACACTCAGAAAGTTTTGCGAAACTAAAAAAAAATGTTCTATACGTACATATATTTTTATCAAATCTTTTCAAAGTACTTTCCACCAGCCTCTATACAAAGATTCATGCGCCTAAACCAGTTTTCAAAACACTTTTTCCAGTCCGCCGCAGACACCTCGTTTACAGCCTGCTCGAACGCAGCCAGCGCATCTTCCGGCGACGAAAATTGTATCCCTTTGAGCTGATTTTTTATTTTTGGGAATAAAAAGAAGTCACACGGTGCTAGATCAGGGCTGTAAGGAGGGTGACCCAGGAGTTTGACTGGCGTGCTGTCCAGGAAGTCCCTCGTTTTGAGTGCGGTGTGCGCAGGTGCATTGTCGTGGTGGAGCAGTAGCCCGCGGAGCCCTGGGTTTGGTCGCTTGTTGCTTATAACAGAGAAAACTTCTGGCAAACATTTGGTAGTATACCATTCGGCATTAATGCTTCTTTGATCCCGTAAGGGAATTGATACCAAGTGGCCAGTCAAATTAAAAAAGCTAGCGATCAAAATCTTACCCCCGCTTCTAGATCGCTTCACTTTGGTAGGCGTTGGCTCATTTTGAAACACCCAAACAGTCGACTGGCGCTTGGTTTCTGGGTCGTATTGATAAATCCAGGACTCATCACCTGTAACGATGTCGTAAACACGCCGAGACGAGCCTGCTTCAAATTTGTTAAGCATATCACGGCACCATTCCACCCGGGCCTGCTTCTGAGCATCGGTGAGGTTGTGCGGCACCCAGCGTGATACTATCCTCCTCACGCGAAGATGGCTGTGTAGAATCTCGTGAACGCTTCCCGATCCAATCTTCAATATGTGTTGAATCTCCTGATATGTAATTCGCCTATTGTCTTGGATTAAATTTTTCACTGCTAGCACGTTTTCTTCGGTAACAGCCGTCAAAGGGCGACCGCTTCTTTCGTCATCCCCCAAAGTTGGTCGACCGCGCTTGAATTCGTTATACCAACGATACACGGTTGCCTTGGAAGGGCCTTCATCCATGAATGCCATTTGAAGTCTATCGTACGATTCATCCGGTTTCAGGCGACACTTGAAATCGTATAAAATCATAGCTCTAAAATGTTCCCGGCGCAGATCCATATTTCAGTGAGACACAATACTTTGAATTAACTCGCAAAAAATGTGGAGGGAAATTTTGAAATTGGAACTTACTTATTTTTACTTATAAATAATCATATTTTCGAAAAACATTATAACTGGCCAGTCTCCCCATATATAAAAACTTTTTTTCGCAATACTTTCTGAGGGGCCTGGTACATACTGAATAATACTCATAAAAATATTAACCTAGCTCAGCTAGGTTAATATTTTTATGAGTATTATTCCTTAGATGTATTGTTACTCTTTCCGCCAATAATGTTTTGACCGATGTACAACGCGAAATAAAGCTACAATTTGAAAAAAATGCCAAAAATTTTGAATTTCGCGGGGGATTAATTAATTAATTAAGGTAGATGTAGGTACCTTCAACCTACTACTGTTGTTTACGAAATATCTTCTATATTTTATCTTAATAATAAGTCTTCAATGGTCAATTGCCGTCTACTTTTAACGTAGGTAGTTTACGATTGAGGTCAATATTACAGAATAAGTTTTCAACTAAAATGATTAATGTACTTTTTTGTCAGAGTTGTAAGCGTCTTTCACAAATACTTACATATTTATGTATACAGAAGTTTCTTATTACTTTTTTCTCCGACTGTAGTAAAAGATGCATTGTTATAGAGTGGCTGCATGACTGGAACGAAGACGTATCCGACGTCCATAAGACAGCGATTAAATATACCGACATATATTTGTATAATAGCTTTCATATCTTTTATCATTATATCCTGAGTAAAATAGACCTTTAGTATTTTTATTGTGCTACCAGACCTTCAGATTTGATTAAATGTCTAAAAACCCAAAGCATTTTTATATATTTTTAACACATCATATTTCGTATTTTCTTTTTCATAAGAATAAGAACCAAAAAAAAAAAAACATAAATATTAATTACTTCAGTAACTTTAAATATAGTCTATTGTACGGATTTTGATATCTAAACTTCACTACTGTAACGTTTTTTTTAAATATTTATTAACTCTCACATATCTAAATTAGTGGGCTGACTGCAAGAGGCTTGCGTGCACAAAGAATATTGTATGAGTCTTATCTTGTAGCAGTGCTATTCTTAAGATCGTCAAACTCTAAATCTTAGAGAACAATAAAATTGCGTAGGACTCCGTCTGAAATGTCCGAGTGGTATCTTTGAGCTGCATATTGCATACTTTAGACTTGAGCGTCTGTACTTAGGTGCAAAATGCAACTTTTGTGATGGTATATCCGATATTTATTCAGAGTACAGACCAAGCGGCCTAGCATGCTCTAAAAAACATAATAACCAGCCCATTACTGTCCGACTACTGGGAACGGGCCTCTTCTCAGTATGGGAAAGCTAAGACCTTAGTCCACCTCGCTGGCCTAGTGTGGCCTAGCATGCTCTACCGTGACATAATACGTAGAGAATTTTGCAAAAAAAAAAAAAAACGTTGGCTAAAGTCCATACACATGGTAGTGGGTACTAGACCTGCAAGATGCATTTGTATTGGGATACAACTCAGAGCTTTGCGCCGAAAAATTTGGTACCATTGGTAAACAACCATATGCCAGGATACAAGTATCGCAATATGTATGATCAACTTGTATGGCCGATATTTTAGAACTTTGTCGAAATAATGCTTTATATCTTTCTCTTCTTTGATAATTTCTCGTGACCACGACCAGTGGAACTTGGTCGAAACGTTCGGCTTAAAGAAGGGGCAGTTTCATATTAGTAAGTCATAATGCATTATAGATAAAAGCTTGGTTTTTTGTTTATCTGTCTCATTTAAATTGGCGATGAGTTTTTGTTTTCTAGTTGATTCGCGATACCAGCTGATAGCGTTCTGTTCTGCTCTAGTTATTAATATTTGCGTTCTTGAGCAGTTATAATTAACAGGGTCGCAGACAAGAGGGCATGTCGGCTGTCTCGAGCAGACGACAGTAGTTCCACCATTCATAGCATGTCACGAATTTCGGCTATAATTAAGCACTGGTGTTTTGGTGACAAATATACAATACGTCGACTATGGAGTTAATTAACTAGTTTGTGGATTATCACTTTAAGCATCTTGTGAATAGAGTAGATATTTCAAATCACAATATTAAGCCTTGTGTGTTAGCAAGGCATGATATTGATTGACCTGATTAGCCTGATATTGGTTTAATTTGTAATGAAAATATTTAAAAAAACCAGCTGTGCGTTGCAATGTCGTCAAAAACCTTTACGTGTGCTCCCGCGATATATCATACAAACTTTCAAACCCTGTTTTTCCAAAAAAAAAACATCGAAACACATATTTCTATATTTTCAACCAAAAAGCCAAATACCGTTTTTTTACAGACCTGACTTAAAAAATTACGGATTTTCATACAAACTTTCGTTTTGTTTACGAGTGCTCCTGCGATATATCATATAAACACTCAAACCCTGTTTTACCCCCTTAAGGGTTGATTTTCCAAAAAAAAACACTGACACTTTTTTTTTTTTTCAATCTAAATGCGAAAAATCACAATTTTACAGATCTGACTTCAAAAATTACGGATTTTCATATAAACTTTCAACCCCGTCTTAAGGGTTGATTTTCAAAAATCACTGAAACATGTATTTCTTTATTTTAAACCAAAAAGTCTAACGCCGTTTTTTAAAAATCTGACTTCAAAAATGACGGATTTTCATACAAACTTTTAACCCGTACCCCCTTAAGGGTGGATTTTCTAAAAAAATCGTGGATGCCTACGTTATAAAATGTATCTAACGTCAAAATTTCACGTTTATAGCCCCAGCTGCTTAGGCTCTGCGTTGATGAATCAGTCAGTCTGTCAGGACAAGTAATTATCTAGAGGTTTGATTTTATTATTTTAAACCACTTTTTAAACCAGATTATTATTTAGCATCGAAGCTTTACGATGGTCAGTATAAATTAGAAAAACAACTGGATGTTAATTCGTTGAGGGCAAAACCTGCGTTATCGGTGAGCTTGTTAGATCCAGCTGGTTAGAGCGATGACAATGGCTTAGATTGAGATGGGTTACCTCGGCGACGGGAGGTCTAAAATTTTTTCAAATAAAAAAATAATTACACCACGTTTTTAAAACGGACTAAAATGTCCACCTTCCGGCTCCATCATAAAACCCTGATCGCCATCTGTCAGATAACCACTCATTGAGATAAACCTAACGAAACCAAACTTGGTGTGTCTATGTTAACCACAGCGAAGATCCTGTGACCACCTTCCGGCTCCATCAGTAGACCCTGATAACTTGTCACCCAACTACTAATTTATACAAATCTAACGAACCTGAACTCGGTATGTCTACGTTAATTACAGCGGAGATCCTGTGATGACCTTCTGGCTCCATCATCAGATCAGCTCTTAAGTACCATAATATTGCACTGCCATCCATTTTTGAACTGTTTTAAAATTTTCATGTCTGTAGCTCATTGGGAAGTTAGTTCGAAATCGATTGCAAAGTTTGTACCGAACAGACAGACTGGAAGGAAAGCGAATTATATAAAAATGTGGTAAAAAAGGCTAAGTGCGAGTCGGACTCATGCACTAAGGGTACCACCACACATATCTGTGTTTACCTTATTTTTAGTTATTGTTTAATTGCCGAGTATGCACTACAATCAGAACAAGTTTGACGCTTTTGTGTATTATCGTTTGAACAAAACACTTTGAAAACATGCTTTTTTTTTTCAAAGTTTCTTGTATTGGTTTGGGACTTGGTTTCTTGTATGGGAACGTCTCATGTCTTGAAGTCCCGGGATATTTGGGTCGAGACTGGAGACACGCTTGTCAAAATATATCATCATCATCATTACAGCCGAAAGACGTCCACTACTGGACAAAGGCCTCCCCCAATTAAGGGGGGGATATGCCATAATCGCCACGCTTGGCAGGCAAAATATATACATACATATATTGCTTATTTTTATTAAGTTAGCGAAAAATACTAATTAGATTAATAGATAGTTCATGACTAGAGACTAGATGATGATTCCTGTGGATTAATATAAATACCTATTATCATCATCCTCCTGCCCTTATCCCAATTTATTTGGGGTCGGCGCAGCATGTTTTTTTCTTCCATACATCTCTATCAGCTGTCATCTCTGTGTTTACTTTCTTTCTATTCATATCATCTTTCACACAATCCATCCATATTTTCTTCGGTCTCCCTCTTTTCTTATAGCCATCAACATTCATACTTAAAACTTTCCTCGTAACATGCTCCCCATTCCTCCTCATCACATGTCCATACCATGATAGTCTGTTGCTACTTAACTTCTCTGTCACTGGCGCTACTTTCAGTCTCCCTCTTACATATTCATTCCTTATCCTATCCATTCTCGTTACACCACACATTCCTCTTAACATTCTCATCTCAGCTGCATGCACTTGCCTTTCATTAATTCCTTTCGTAGCCTAACATTCCGATCCATACAGGACAGCAGGTCTTATCATGGTCTTATAGATTTTCCCCTTCAGTTTAAGAGGAATTCGGGAGTCACATGTAGTTCCCGTGACCTGCCGCCATTTCAACCATCCTGTGTTAATTCGGTGCTTGACTGGCCGGTCAATTTCGCCATCGCTTTGCACAAGTGAACCGAGGTACCGAAAGTCGGAGCAGACTGGCAAGGGCACGCCATCTAGCGCAATAGCAACAAAACCGGAAAGACCGCCGAAATCGCAGAACATGTATTCCGTTTTAGTTCTGCTGATTTTCAAGCCGACGTTCTCCAGATTTTGTTGCCATTTTGCCAATCTACTCTGGACCTCAAGTCATAATATAAATACCTATTACTCTAGATAATAAGTCTGTTTTATGGTTGAAACTACCGCAAAAAAATAATGCCGTCGTATCAGTAATTGGACCACGGCAAATTGGAATGTTAGAAGTTTATTAAATATAAATGTTAATTATTACTAAAATTGTATTTTTTTTTATACATGTCACCAAAATATACTCAATTCTATTTATTTAGAAAATTATTGAAGTCCTGAGACGTCCCGGGACATTGATACTGGGCTCTCTCGTATCCCGGGAATTGAAAATGTTCAGACTTCCCAAACTCTAATGCCCCTTTGGGCTTCGTTTATTATTATTTTTGGTAGTTGCCATGATAGAGGCCATCAACTCGGCCTATCGCAGACCACTGCTGCACATAGGCCTCTCCCAAGTTGCGCCACAACACTCGGTCCTCTGCCTTCCGCATCCAGTCCCCCCCAGCCACGTTCTTCAGGTCGTCGGGCCACCTGGCAGGGGGGCGCCCTACGCTGCGTTTGCCGATTCGCGGTCTCGCGCGCGAAAAAAAATAGAAATCAAATAGAGGCCATAGTAACACATTATTTTGATTTCAACTGGCTACCTATTACGGTTAAAATGATACAGCCCTATGACACAGACGGAAGGACGGACGGACAGATGGCATAGGTATAGTATAAGGTTTTCGGTCACACCCTTTTATACGAAATTATAATTTATGTGTCTATGGTCATTGTATATAATAAAATTAGTCGTCTTATTTAGTTTAAGTCTGTACAATCTAAAATATGGATCCGAAATAAAAATAAACATATACTTATACGAACTAAAATTCTGCTTAAAATCCAGTGAGAATTTTTATTCCAAAGTTATAATCCCAGATTAGGATAGAATATCACATTGCAATTGCAATTAACATGCTGCCCGATCGTCGTTATTTTTAAAATAAACTTTATGAGTGGCCAATGGAGTCTAGTAGCACTGCTTGCAGAAGTCTGCTCTGCTAAATACCGAAGAAAAAAAAAGAGTTATGATATGGCCATAAATATTGCATTGTTTGTTTATTTTTCCAAAGCAAACTATTTGTTAGGTCAGGGATGGCCTTCTATTTAGGTCAGTGAGATAACTATTAGTTATTAATACCTTTTAAAGTGGTTAGAAAAACAAAATGTCTAATTAAGTACTCGGAATGCAACATATTTTTGAATTAGAATAATTTGCAAGGAACGTGTCCCTCTAATCCTAATATAATTATATCTTTTAGCAAAGTATCTGTTTCATTGCTAAATAAACGATATTAAAATATAATAAAATACATAAATAACAAGCCGTAATCATAAATCATATACGAAGACGCAAGACACGTTTCAATGAATTTCATAAAGAGGCTTATCATAAGCCGTCGATAAAACGGCTGGAATTGGAAATTTCTAAGCCATTTTATCTTACTCCACATTAGGGTTGCCAAAAAAATATGATTGAGAAAAGAAAGAGGGCAAATTGGGGTAATTAAAACCTCTGTGAGCAGACGCTGGTTTGTTGTAAGGTAGATAAATAATTTAGGGCACGTCGACGGTCGCCCACGTCGGGCTGCGAGTCACCGCACTGATAACGTCACTCACACTTGACGCTGCCTTGGCTTACCACTCGTTTTTACTAAGAACGAGATTAAGTATGAGGGTCTATAACTAAGTATGGCTCTTTCGTTTTTGAGGTTTTGTAGATAAAGGAACTGAAGCGATCCTTCAGTGGAATTTCAGTTTGTGTTTTTGCGTAGACACGTTCGCTTACCTTACAATAATGTCAACGATTTTGCTTATCTTTAGCTTCTTCACGTTTTCTCTTGACTTGATTGGTCTTGCTTCTGATATTGTAATTTATATTAAAGATAACGTAGTCACACTACCGATCCGCTTGCGTTGGCTAATAATCGTAACGCGTATAAAAGTCAAACTGCGTAAACTTTTATTTTATAACACTTAAAACTGCACCATGCTGATTGTTTTTTCGTTTTGGAAACGAAAAACAGACTCCATATCAATACCTAATAAAATAGATTGAGATTGTCGATTAAAAAAAAACTGATTTTCTAAAAAAATAAGTTATTTTTAAAACTAAGTTTTAAAAAGTTTAGACACCCCTCGATTGCCGAGCCGCTTGGTGTAAAAACTGCGTGTTTGCCGACCTTCTTTAAAAGGCGGGTTGGTCAAGATCTTATTAAAAAAATATTAAAAAAATCACTATTTACTTCTTTCAGCTGAATCTCAATTGATTGAGACTGAACTAAGAATAGTGTTCTTATTTTAGTTTCCAGTAAGGAAAAAAAAAATGCGTGTATATCTTTTTCATTTTCGTGGAATTGTATATCCGTTAAAATGATTTACTGATTTAAAAGTAAAAAAGTTTCCGGAATATTGAGTTAGGTGCGATTATCACATCTCAATTTCATACGTCGGTAATTCTTGGATCGCTAAATCCGAATTATGCAAACGACGTACGAGCTACGCCGTCGCCGCTGCTGCCGCCGGACTAGACTGCGAACACCGGAATGAATAATGGCATGTTGAATTGGACACATAATTAATTAACCACAACATGGTTACCATATTCCCTGTCAAGGATTCAGAATGGAACGCTTAACTTGTTGCTTTTGCTTGTTTATTTTTTTTAATTTTAATATTTGCGCGCTGATTTTTAAATCTAAATTAGAACTAACTGTTGGGCTTATGTACATCAGTACATCGCATTTGGGTCATTCTTTGAGAGCTCGATTTTGGTGGACACACGGCAATATATCTTCAGTTATAAAATATACATTTTTTTTTTATTCGGTTATTATTGTAACAAAAAAAATCCAAATCATTTAAAAATAAATTCCAAAAACTAAATCAAAATACTAAAACTGGCCAAGAGCATGTCGGGCCATGCTCAGTATTATAGGGTTCCTTAAGTAGGTCTAATTACAAACGAATCAAATCGAATATTAATCATTGCTATTTTAGTTTTTGCAAACAGCGCCACCTAGTGCTAAATTTATGAAGCTAAATTTAAGAAGTGTGTTTCTTTTTGTGATTTTTTTAAATAGAAAGTAACTAAAGGAGCATTATTTGCTACGATCATTTTTCTCTAAGGTCAATGACCTATGAACTAGGACGTCTTAAGTATTTTTCAGTTTTCTCACTATAACTCAAAAATTTATAATCACATTATACTCGAAATAATTTTAAAAGAGAGTTTTTATAAAGGTCTATCAATGTTGAAGACTATAAGTTTCTACGTTGCATAGTTTAGAAATGGCAGGGGGGGGGGACACATTGCAAGCCACTTTGGCGAACTGTATTTCGCAGAGGGTATACGTGATAAAAAAGTTGTGTATGAAACATTACCTTCATTTTAGTAGACCTATTCAACGATACCCCACACGAGGGGGTGCAGCGAAAAATATATTTTTCATCGCATTTCACATGTATGGGCGCCATCCCTAAAATACGTAATCAAGATTTTTTTATTCTTTTAAAATTGAGATCTATATCTATTCCATTTTTTGTCAAAATTTCATTTACTTATGTTTATAACTGTAGAAGTTATTAAGCGGTAAAGGATTAGGACAGACGGACAGACGGACAGACGGACGGACATGACGAAACTATAAGGGTTCCTTGCAGGACTTCGGAACCCTAAAAACCGGGCTCATTTCGCCATTATTCGCGTGTCACACTCCTCGCTTGCTTCAAACTATCGTATTAAAATTCTCAATGTTTTAATGAAAAATTGCAGCATTCGTGAAATAAATATATTTGCATATTTCTTAGATTGTTCAAAAGTTACGAGATAAAATGTATCGGTCACACGCTATTAGGAAACTTTTTGACTGTTTGGTTAGCCTGTGTAAGTAAGTTTCGTGGACACAAAGTTTTACCTATTATTAATTTTTTTAACAACTAAGATTGGCATAAATAATCGAGATTTTGATAAAGTACTTCGAGTTACAATTAGGAAATAATTTAAGTGGTTATTTGACAATAAATTAAAATTCATCAATTCCATGGCGTCAGTTTCGTATTGGTGATGTCCACAAATCTCACTTATAGAATCATGCAACTGATTTTCCACTTTTTAATACACTTTTCTTTATTTATTTTATTTTGTTTGTCTACAAGGAAAGATTTACTAACGGTGACTATTGAATATACCTTCATATTTCGCTTAAGGTGATGATAAATTGAGCGTTCACTTGTAATGAGCATTCTATTGAATGTCACATTACAGGTATTTTGACGAGCATTTCCTCGAGCATTTGCTAGAATTATCGACAAAATGTTTATAACAACGCACGTTTGGTACTATTCGTCGGCAAATTCTCCCTGTTCCGCTACAATTGAATGCTTAGGTTAATCAGAACTTTAAGGTAATATTAGACTATGCTAAAGAAAATCTAATTTACAATTTCTTAAACTATAGTGAATATTGGATTAAATGTCAGATACATAATTGAAAAGAATCCTTCTTCTCCTGAGTTCCTGACCGAATTTCAATCACCGCAACCAAATTCAACGGAGACTTATTATAGTGCACAAGTATGTGCGCAAACACAGGTGCATTATCTATTCCCTCACTCTCATAATCCAATGGGACGGCAATTCGTCACGACCGGAGAGAGATCAGGCGCAGGTCCGACGGCTTTACGTGCTCTCCTAGGTACGGGGGTGTAGTACCAAAAACTTCCTGATTCTTAGCTGCTACTAAGAATTTTTTTTTACAGAAAAATCCTAATAACACTTTTGGCCTGACCCGGGAATCGAACCCAGGACCCCACGCTTAGCAGTCGCGCTTGCGACCACTAGATCAACGAGGCAGTCAGATCTATGGTACTATAGAATGCGGAATTACATATTATGCTGGTAGACAATATTACTGTATTTTTTGTATACAATTAAGAATTAGAATCGTAAGCAACGTCACCAACCATGATTATGTTTATTAAAATTTTCAAAGGAAAAATCTCTTTACCATTAATAATATTCAAACAATACTCATCAGAGCTTTCACAGTGGATAGCTTAACTATGCGTAGACGACAACAAATGAGATAACGACTACTTTTTATCTCGACTGAAGGCACCTCTGGAATATTAAATGAAATATTACTTTTCTTTTGTTACTCAATCATGAATATTTGGGTCAATGACTTTGTCAAAACACAAAAGTACTAACTGGGGTCGCAAAATATAAAAAGATCTAAAAATAAACAGGAAAAAGGATGGTGGTATACTCCGTTCAACTCTTTATTTAGGTCATATTAATAAGTACTAATAAACTTATAAAAAATTACACATTGTTTTTAAAGTAGACTCTTTTGTATTCAGCCTAAATAAATATTGTAAAAGTGGTTCATACTTTGTTATAATTTCAACTATAATTATTCACCGTCGGATTTATAATGAAACAGAATGCTCACTGCTGAAGCGTTGACCGAGGCTTAAAGTCTTATTTTCCTCAATGTTTTAATAGTTTTAAATATGTTTTGATAAAAAAAACTTTTAAGCGTACTTCATAACACAATTTACCAACACAAACAATAAGTATTACACAGCACAAAGAAGACTCAAAAGTAACCTAAAAGTTATGAAGAAGCGTCTACAGGGTTTAGATAATTTACTGTCTAATAAAAAGTGGTTATATAAAGATTTTTGCTAGCGGCTACGCAGTTGGCGCTTGGCGCCACTGTTGGCTGTCATTCTTCTTTCATTAGTGGCTCTTCCAGTCGACTCGCGTAGTCCATTACCAAGGCGACATGGCGACGCCGAACACTAGACGAGACAAGATGCCTGCACAATAAGGGTTAAATGTGGGTTAAAAAGTGATTTACGTTCAGAAAATACATTCACACATTACATGACAAACATACACAAACATTTACAAAATTTACATTTAAAACATGTCATCCTGATGCGCATTATCATCAACGTTACAAACAAAGTTAATAGTTTTTATAGTTGACTACAATTTTATTAAATTTTCTAATATGTAAGTACCCATTTACCGTAGTATTTACATTTGTAAAAACTGTGGAGTCGTTTTTAAATGGAAATGAAAGTTTACAAATTATTTCGCGTTCATCATTTAAGTTATAATCTTCTCACGAGAATTCGAGCTTCGTTAGACTCTGAAATGCTGAAAAAATGAGGAAAGAAAATAAATGCGTGAAAGAAAATGAAGAAATGATGCGTGCGATTAAGTTTTATTTCAATGAATAGTAATCAGACAGCGACATTTTTTATTGTTATAGTAAATTCTCATCACTAGGATACCATTTAGAAACCTGATGAGAACCACATTGTATCTGGTTTTTGGTAGGTTAACAGGAGAGTGGGTTACATTTTTTTTTTTCAAGTTTTTATAAATGTAACACTATCAGTATTAAATAAGAGACGTTTTGTACTGATAGTGCTTTATTTAAAAACAGAAGGACGATATTTTAAGCCTAAAACTTGTAAACCGATCTCCTGTAAATTGAGCAAAAATGAGATACAATGCCGTTCTTGTCAGGTGTCGATTTAGACCGCCTTCAGAACTATGCAGGTAGGTGTGCCTTTAGTGGTGTCTACAGATGGGCTAAAGCTCGTCAAGCTGTTCCGAATACCGCCTTCATGAATAAAACAATACTTTACGTGTCTCGAAAACCTGCTCATAGCCTCACAGCACCCTTTGGAGTAATCAATCCGGAGTTTCCGTCAAGCTAGTAATTTATACATGACAACTATGGCAGGAGAGAGCTCGTGATCCCTCCTTTATTATAGGGGGAAGCTTTTGTCCACAAGTTAAGTGATTCGGTTCATACAAGTTGAACTCTGCATGTAGGAGCCGATGCCCAAATATTGGATCTTTATTGTTTTATCATCGTGAAAGGCAGAAAAAATTCTCTAGAGTATAGAATTTGATGTTTTGCAAATCGGGAAAGCGTTGATGTATATCCCAATTTTCAGCGACCGCAAATTGTGATGAAACCAGCTACTACTGCTTCTATTTAGAAATAGAAACCACAATTTGGCATTTTCTTAACTAAATTTGAGTCCAAAAATTATTATTCATATTAGCTATAAATGTGAGTCTAACTATTTATTATCCTTCATATCAATAGTTCTTCATAATCCTGAAATAACGCGATGCTAAAACTGAAATAAGTATGTGTTACGAAAATAATATAAAGGCGAAGACTTCGTCCATTTCTGCCACTTAACATTGGCTAAGCCTCCCTGAAATACTTCAGACCATAGTGATTTCCCTTGTAAGTGATTATTACTGCGCCTTTTGTTATAATGTGAACAATGAAAAAGTTCTCTATTAGCTGTGTTTGTCTTGATCCCCTTTTATTACATAAAACCATAGAAATCTAAACAATAAGGTAATAGAAATATTATATACTGTCTTTTAATACTGGAACGCGTGTCCCCGGTTTGCCGCTACCAATACCTACATACGCAATTACGCCCCCCATGTTTCTATCATTCAATGCAAAATAAATTAAATCTAAAAAATCCGCTGTTAGATATGCTGCAATATACAATATTAGAGGCTCTGCGTCCAAAACAGCATTGGTAATCAAGCAAACGGTTCGCGCTATGAGCACAGAATATCTAATAGTACTAGCGATAGTGAGACACCTCTACGCCGCGACAAGTTTACGCGCCTTTGCCACTTCTATAATATTATTATTTAGATTTCTATTCATACAACTAATACAATAAAAATAAATGGCATTGTTTTCATATAGAAAAGCCATAGCTTCTTATAAAAACATTTTAGACTACACTGTGCCCTCAAAATATTGACGCAATTAAACTTTTAATAGATTTCTCATTCGATTCGGTGGTTTTGCATATATGTAAATATATTCAAAAGCGTGCTTATCCCCAGTCCCGTGGAAGGTTCTGTTGATTGTCAGCACATTTTAATGGAGCTCGCGGCACGGCTTACCCCGTACAACCGGGGCATGGCAGGTCAGTCACAATCGTTCTAGCCCCCGCCTACCTACACTCGTACAGTGTGGACAACCCTCCATGACTCTGTGTAGTTTCGAAGAAATCTTTCTTATGTACCGTCTCACTTTGAATTGTAAAGTACTCTTGAATGCAGACGTTGAAAGATGTTATTATAAATTCAGATCATGTTTGCGAGTGGCGATATAATGGCTTACGGGATTTGCGGCCAGGAGCACCCTATTTCCTTTGCGTTACGCTGTTTACGAAAATAGTTAGATATAGCTTTTGGGCTATTATTGGAATGTTGGGACTCGTTCTTCTAATTTTTACCTACAAACTATTTTGAGACTAATTGTTTTAATAAGGAATATTTCAGATTCAAAACATCCTTCTTGTGTATTTTATAATATCGGCATCATTTGAATACAATGCAGAAGTGCATTGTATGCAAATTATGCCCATATTTTATAAAACCTAGCTTTAAAAAAAACTTCTTAGTATGTCTTCATCTTTTTTTTTAGTAATATTCAATTTGACATTGCTATAGTTACTGTTTAGTGGGATCTAAACAAAACTTTGGAAACTTATTTCAAAGTCATAGGTAAATTTCAAATCTTTGTAACATAGTTTATATTAATAATAATAATTGATCTTAAAAACTCCAGGTATTAGAAGCCTGAGAAAATTTAATTTAAAAAACAATATAATAATAAAATATATTTATTGAGCCAATTACACAATAAATTTATATAGGTACATATAAAAACAAAATATTAATACACATACTGCGTACATACATACAGAATCATATCTGACTGGACTTGGACCGACATGAAATGTATTCATGATATTGGACTATACATACCACCTATGGAGACTGAACCGCATTACAAACTCTGGACTGTATTTCATAATTCTAAAATTAGCAAAACATTTTTGGTTTTATTTATAGGTGTAGTGACATTACAGGCATACCTGTAGGTGCTACTTTTAAATATTGGCTTTTTTATTTTTTATTAAATGGGCTTACTCTCTCGTTTTAAACGGCTAATAAATTTCATATATTGTTAAACACAATAACCTATTAATTATTTTAATTGTTGAACGTTTGTGAAATGAATAGTTTTTTTTTCATTAAATTAAATTAATAGCTGACAAGCTATGACTGTTCAATCTAAAATATAACAACCAATCACGTAACATAGATTTCAGATTTAGCGGTTAATTAGTTAATTTTTTAAACCAAGGCTAAGACCCAGTCAATCTTTATCATGTCACCTTAACTTTTTATAAAATAATTTTTAGGTATCTTTGTATCCATACTACTACATTCCCAAAAAATCTCCAAAGCTCAACTATCAACTCAGCCTATCGCAGTTCACTGCTGGACATAGGCCTCTCCCAAGTTGCGCCACAACGCTCGGTCCTCTGCCTTCCGCATCCAGTCCCCCCCAGCCACGTTCTTTAGGTCGTCGGTCCACCTGGCAGGGGGGCGCCCTACGCTGCGTTTGCCGATTCGCGGTCTCCACTCAAGGACTCGTCTGCTCCAACGGCCATCGGTCCTTCGACAGACATGGCCAGCCCACTGCCACTTCAGCTTACTGATCCTACAAGCTATGTCGGTCACTCCGGTTCTTCTCCGGATAATCTCGTTACGGATTTTATCCTTCAAAGAAACTCCAAGCATAGCTCGCTCCATAGCTCGCTGAGCGACTTTGAATTTGTGGACTAGCCCAACTGTCAGTGTCCACGTCAAAGCTCAACTAACACAACTATTAAAGGCTAACTGAAGGCATTTATCCGTATAAATACGCAGCAGTTAAAAGAATGACATTCGCAGATGGTATATAACAAACGGTTTTTGAACTCGACAGTTTTTCACGTGGCAGGTGGTTGGTTATGGCACTCAATTTAAATGGAGAGATACCTCTATGTGTTCTTCCTTACCACAAAGCAACCTAAGGATAAAATAATAATTTTGAACGGTTTTTATTTTTATACTTTGGGTTTAAAGAATGTTGAACGGTTTTTATACTTTGGGTTTTTTGACTTGTGTAGCCACTCTAGCCTCATCGATAGATAATAATTGTAAAGAAAAAAAATTATCATTAACATTTATTTTATTATCAAATACTTAAAAAAATTGAATTAAAATATTCGTGAATAAATAAATAAAAAATAAAAAATTAAATAATCATTTATTTCAGGCAATTATACCCATATAAAATAAAATAATACAAACACAAAATTAAAATAAAATTAAAATTATAGCTGGAACATAATAATAATACTCATAATCTACAAAATCCAAATTTCGCATCACTACGTCATTTTAAAATAAAATCGGGCCCCTTCCTAACACTTTCGTTGCAAATGAAATCGTATAACACAACGTGAAAAGCGATTCCTGTTAGAACATTGATCTAATCTAATGAAATACCTCTCGATTGTTGGCATACTTCTAATACGAGGTACGAGCGAAGCCCGTGTTATTGCACTGTAAACTAGCACCGCACACCGGTTTGTTTGAAAACGCTTGCGTACCGGTATGCTAAATGCTTTAATATTTTATTTCGGTTTGTATTACATCTCTTCAAAGTTACTCCTACTTTGTCTTCTCGTTCGACAAAATACGACCGTTTTTATTTAACCTTTCAATCGGCGTAAAGTAGACACAGTAGAAAAACTTTTGTTTAGTCTCCCGGGGGTCTCTTAAATCTTAATGAATTGAGGTAGCGAACATGTAGTTGACGAGTATACAAGAAGTTATAGTGCCTATCAGGACAAATACTAAAAATAAAAAAAGTCTAATACCAAAGGGGGTCCCAATAAAAGTAACCTCGAAAAACATGCATGTTTTCAACGTTTTTGTTTCTGCTCTATCTTCAAAACGGTAATACACACCAGCGTCAAACTTGTTCTGATTATAGTGTATACTATGTGGTTTAGCAACAAATCCTAAAAACAGGGCAAACATAGACATATTATGTGGTGGTACCTACGTAAGAAAGAGATGCAAAAATTCACATTTCACGGAAGTCGTTGATGTCTTTTGATAAACTCTCGTAAATTCAATCAGTTTCTATGGGGTATCAGGTCGATGGGTGGTACGGAACCCTTACTGCGTGAGTTCGACTCACACTTGGCCGGTTTTTATTTTTTGTTGTTAGTAGAAGCGTTTAGGTAGGTCAACTACTAGGCATGTGATAGTTGCCAATGACATCATATCTCGCTCATACGTCTTTCGTGTAAAGAAAACGACGTTAAACCTAGCACAGCTTTTAAACTGTCAAAATAAAAATGGCTAAAATCGCTAAAATCCATTATTCTGGACCGATGTTGGAGTAAAAGAAAAACAGTTTATCTTCCCGCCTTAGTTTACAAGTTGTCAGTCGAGGGTGACGGGTAATCAAATAAAGGTCGTAATCGATAGGCTGCCGGCCGGAACTGTATGTTTGTTGTATACCGCAGCTTTTTTATACGATTTCTACGTTGTTTTCTGCAGAAAATCAGAGTAAAATCCGGGTCAAGTTTTTTTTACAAATTTTTATGGAAGCTATCAAAGACTTCAAATTGATAATGGTGTTGATTTTCTTGTTCACAAACTAAAATTATTATAAACTATCGCTCTCTTTTACTAATAGTAGATACAAGAAAGGAATGGCAACACATGTAGTGCTGTCAAATTAGGAACGTTCGATCAAACAAGCATTCGATATTTTGAACACTCGATGTATTGAGCGTTCGATATTTTGAGCATTCGATATTATGAACGTTCGATTTTTTGGACGTTCGATATATAGTGTTCGATCAAATGACGTTCGATTTTTTGTAATTCGATATGGCGTAGGACATCCGAATAAAAATTTCCATACAAACTAATTTAACTGCACTAAAATTGTTGCTATCCCTTTCTTGTATCTACTATTTTACTGAAATAAATATTTTACCAAACTGGAGTTTAACAAAAAATTTGGTTAGGCGTTATTAAAGTTAATTTGATTTAACTAAACTGTTTATCTTTAAAGAACAAAAATTTTTGTTATGTGTTACCTAAGTTTTGTAGTCACCTTTTTTACCCGACTGCGCCAGAAGGAGGGTTATTTGAGTTACAGGTCGATGAAAGTTTGGCTACTTATAACAAACTTTTTATTTCAATATAGTATAAGAGAGCGATAGTTTATAATAAGTTAAGTTTATGAACAAGATAATCAACACCATTTTATCATGAAATACGTGGATGATGTTTATCAAGCAGTATTCTCGCTGTTATTCAACGAATTAAAAGTTAATTCAATGGCTATGATAAGAATGACACCCATAAAGTTCTCTTGTGGACTTCCTCCATTTATTATGCATACCGCGCCTCTTTGTAATCGGACAAAGATTTTTCAGACATGAGCGACTCCTAAGAATCCCTTTGGAGTCTTTGATGAACATACTTTTCTTGTTTAAATAAGACTTCGAATGCAAATAACTTGTTTAGCCGACTTCGCGGTTTGTTTTCAAGACCGCTGAATAAAGTCTTGCAACCTATGATTTAATACGGCGTAGTTGTTTCTTTTCAAATTATTTTTATTAAAATATTTATGTTCTGAAAGTAAGGAACTGTTGTGATTGTTGGTTTTAAATATCTCTAGAACTGAATGTCAGTCAGTTGTACAACACATAACACGTAACATCAGGCCTGTATTTCCCGAAGAGATAGGCAGAGGTGTATGGTAAACCGACATTTCGCCAGTTATGTTAGGGCATGGGCCTCTTCTTGGAATGAGAAGAGTTAAGGAACTGGATATTTAACAATATTGATTCTCATGACATAATCAGCCAATTACCTACTGCCCCACTGCTGGGCACGGACCTCTTCTCGGAATAAGAAGAGATGTGGTTAGTGGTTCTCGGAACGAGAAGAGTGAAGAAACTAGAAAATATAGAATAACATAACGTAGTCAACCCATTACTGTCCCACTGCTGGGAATGGCCCTCTTCTCAAAATGAGAAGAGTTTATAACTGGATATTGTTGGTATTATAGAATAATATAACATTATCAGCTCATTACAGTCCCACTGCTGGGCACGGACCTCTTCTCAGAATAAGAAGAGATGTGGTTAGTGTTATAGAATAACTTAACATAATCAGCCCGATTACTTCCCACTGCTGGGCACGAGAGTCTTCTCTAAATGAGAAGAGTTTAGGGCTAATTCCATGAAATTCCATCACCTTAGCCGGTTGGTTGTAAAAACAAAATAAAGTATGGTAAGTAAATAGTGTAATCGTTTGTGTAGGCGCTCATGTAGGTATATTAATTAGAAGACATAGTGTTCATAAATATGACACGATTTTATTTTCCGACATCCACGCGGACGGAGTCGCGGGCACAGCTAGTAATAAATAAATTCAGACTCCAAGCTAATACTGAGAATTTATTAATATATAAAAAAACAGAGGTGAAAACTTATAACTGTCACATTAGCATGTCGCATGAGGTCGCATGTATGCTCTTTGGTCACCAGACCAAAGTGACGCGAACTCATAAGTTTTGCCCCTACCATAACATAACAACATAACATAACAACATAACATAACAACATAACATAACATCACGCCTGTATTTCACCGAAGGGGTAGGCAGAGGTGTAGGTGCAGTACACCCACATTTCACCAGTTATGTTATAGTCCCATGTGATAGGGGGCGAGCCTATTTCCATTGATCGGGCACAAATCCAGACTCCGGGCTGCTACTGAGAATTTCCTTATGAAAAAACCCAATAACACTTTGCCCGACCCGGGAACCGAACCCATGACCCCACGCTCAGCAGTCACGCTTGCAACCACTAGACCAACGAGGCAGTCGAAAACAGTTTTTTGTCCTACCAAAAACCGCTTAACGCGGCTAAAGAAGTTTTCACTTCTGACTCGAACTCAGGACCCCACGCTTAGCAGTCAGTTGTGCGTGCGTATTATCTAAACCACCACAATACACCACTTTTTCATATAAAAATAAAATTTTAAGGGTGCTCTCTGCTCATCATTCTGCATAACTTTTACTATGGGAACAACTGAAACCGTGAAAAAAAACCTACCTAACTCGATCAAAATGTCTGGAACCACTGATTTTGTAACGACTCTTTTCGCGAAATCACTCCCAAAGAATGCAGGAAAGCTAGACGAAAGATTTTAAACATCAAAAATGGTCTATCTGATCTTTTGAGTTCAGTTCAGCGGATTAGTGATTTACGTATGTACTTCAGTTCAATATTGCACGTCGAACGACACGCATGTCTCCATGAGACTGTCTTACAACCATAATTATATTCTTACCAGTTTATGCATCAGTTCCCAAGTTCTATAGTAGTTATCGATACGTCACTACTAACCTGCTGACTGGCTGATCTTTTCGCCACGGCATGAACTATAATCATTATGTAGCTCTTGTCGACACGATAGAAGAAGAAGAATCAAAACGTGCCAGTGAGTTTTATTGTTTACACAATCTACCTGCCTTAGCTGCTGACCTGCTTCTTATGTCCTGCCTGTGCTCGCTGCATTATCTTAGCAGCAGCTTATCGCCACATCGTCTCATCGTCGCAGCTGTACCTACCCACTCTGACCCTCTCTGCCTCCATACCTCCATGTTCCATACCTCCGAGTCTCCATGTTTCTGTGTCTCCATGCCTTCGAGCCTCCGAGCCCCCAAGCCACCGTGTCTACATGCCTCCGCTGTCTCCCTACACTCCTACCTGAGCTACCCTCACCCTGACGACCACCTTGACTACGTGAAAATTATTTCCCTTGTCCTAGCCTCGTTATTACATACCATTATTTTCAAGTTACATTCTCCAGTGACAAAGCTTATGCTTCATTTAGGTACTACTGTATTGTACTGTATTATTTTAATTCGAACCGAGTTTCAATCTTTCACAAAATTGTTTGATGAATAAAATATTTTACTGATTCTCCATGCCGAATTCTCGGACAGTATGTTGATTAAAAAAGGTTCGCTGAAATATGAGTGTAATGATATTAAGTAAATTATAGTACTTCAGTCTTTTATTTATTACATAACGCCTGAACGAAGGGCTAGGCAGAGTGAAAGATAGCGTGTCCTCAGCAGTCATGCGTCGTATTCATCAGTCGCAGCGTAATTACATGAAGTGCGAATAACACAGGGTGATTGTAAACTTTTTTTAATAATAAAGGTCTTGTATTTAATAAGTTTTTGTTTTCAATAAATCAAACGTTCAACACAAAAACACAACTGCCTACACCTAGTTTTAATGATCTTTCACCAGCTACACCTAATTTTAACCAACTTCCACCGGCTACACCTAGTCTTAGAAACCAAGTGTAGTAGCCACATTTCGTCTTTTAGTCGTGACAATAATAATGTAAAAAAAAAAACTCAACCAACGGTACTCCCAGGTATCATGTTCCAATTAAAGGGAGCGAGCCTTTTGCCATGAATCGGGCTCAATTAAATCTATTTTTTTTTTAACAGAAAATCCCAATGACGCTTTGCATGTACCAAAAATCGACCGCAGGAACTCACATTTGGCAAGCAGTTTTCAATTGATATTGAATAAGAAAAAGTGCAAAATCAAAAATCTAAGTTTGAACAAAGCTACTAACTCTAACAACCTAGCCTCAGTAACACGAAGGAAGCTACGTCAGGCGAGAGGGTCCGCCCATACATGGTACCTTCATGTCGATAAATCTTAATTCGCGTCCAACAAGCCCCGTAAGCCTGTAAGGTCAAATGAAACTAAATGAGTTCCTTTAGCACCTCCAAAGTGACCGGTTTATGTTAAAAGAAAGTGACATTTATCCTCATCGAACTAACTTGGTAAAGTTGCGTCCCGACCAGCCATTTTGGTTCTGCTCTTTTTTAATAGAAACGAAGAGATCCGATTTATACAATGTTTTAATCTGACCTACTTTTGTCTGTTCTTATGAATTTCGTATAATGACCATTCCTGCAACTGTCACAGAAGACCTAAATTCTACATATAGTAGTGTTTAATACTATCCCAATATTAAAGAATTAAAATGTGTAGCTTTTGAACAATTTATCCATCAAATACTGTGTACAAAATTAATAAACACTTACTTATGTATTATAAGTATGTATTTACAAAAAAAAAGTATATATGTATTATATCCATTGTCTAGTACCCATAGTACAAGCTCTGCTTAGTTTGGGACTAGATGGTGCCGTGTCAAAATGTCCCAAAAAATATTTGTTATTATTTGTTATTATTATTATTTCATTTCTTATTGATAAAATAATGTAGGTATTTCAATTATGCATGACTTCACGTAAAATACACCTAAGTACATTCTTGTAAGGTTGCCAAAAACTGAGTGTTGGTTCCATACAATAATCTCGTATTTGGCTCCAAACAACCGCTGTCTTTGCAACTCGACTCGCAGGCGGGCACCAAACAAAATGGAATTCCCATTATTTTCTTTTGATCTCATACCCTTTATGACTCTGGTATTTAATGTACATAGTTTTAGGAGTAAGTTCTTTGAGTTTCTCCTTTATACTCTTCACAGTCAAGTTTCCCCAAAATTGTTAAATTAGATTAATACACCTACAGATCTTTTTTCATGTCGTGCAAAGACACAGTTTAACTGTGTAAAGGAACACAAGGTTTTATCCTTTCTATTATCTTTTACTATTAGACGATACAAAGACAGTTCTGTTGAAGACATTAATTGATTGATGGACTCAACTTCAAGTCTATATAACTATATTATTGATAAAGAAATATAGGTACTGTACAGTAAAATAAAATATATACCCACTGTTTCTCTTTAACCAAAACTTTTGTTGAATTGTCATGTGTATCTTATAAGTTTTTCTTCCCCTTTTTACGTGCCTAAGGAACCCTTAAAAGCTTTTTAAGGTCCTGTTGACTGGTCCAAGTTGATGGAGACGTAATTTATTTTATTAGTTACAGTAGTAGTTCGTCGTAAAGACAGTTTAGTGCTGCGTGGATTTTAAATATACTTTTTGTGTTTACTAATTGAATAGTAAGAAAATTAAATGTAGCTCTATTTCATTAAGCGTGAAATCTAATTCTGATTTCTTTATTTTACACCAGAAAATTACCTACAAAAATAAATTCTAAATCTAATTATATATTATTCTTTATTTTACACCAGAAAATTACCTGCAAAAATAAATTCTTACTTACTTACTTACTCCGCTGGCACAGCGACCCAAAATGTGTCTTGGCCTCCGAAACGAGAGAACGCCACTTGCCGCGATCTTTGGCAGTATTTCGCCAATCACTGGCTCTGATCTCCAGAAGATCGCCTTCCACCGCATCGCTCCAGCGAAAATTCTAAATCTAATTATATATTATTCTTTATTTTATACCAGAAAATTACAACATTAAATTCTATGTATATAAGGCGGATTTAATTCAAAAATGAGTTATATACTTAACTACTAACTAACGTTTTACTTTTAGCGCAAAGTATTTACTTTCGAGTGCTAGAGTGAATGTAGAAAAGAGGCTGGGGATAACTTTAGTGCATACCCCATAGAAACTGATTTAATTTACAAAACTTCATCGAAAAACATAAACGCACCGTGTGCGAAATATGAGTTTTTGCATCTCTTTCCACCACAGGTACCACCACGTATTTCTATGTTTGCCCTATTTGTATTTGTTCCTAAATTACATAGTATAAAAAATCCTATACTACAAAAAAAATCGTATGCACTATATTCAGGATCAAGTTTGACGCTGGTGTATTGAAAGGTAGAGCAGGAACAAAAACGTTAAAAAAATGAATGTTTTTCGAGGTGTCTTGTATAGGGACCCTCTTTGGTTTTAGACTTTTTTATTTTTAGTATTTGTCGTGATACAGCAATACATATTCTGAGAAAATTTCAACTGGCTACAAAAGATACAGCCCTGTGACAGACACACGGACGGACGGCGTAGCGAGAGTAATAGGGTCCCGTTTGGCATCCTTTAGGTACGGAAAAAGAAATAGAGCTCTGCCTCCTTGGTCTAGTAGTTGCAAGCGTGACAACTAAGCTTGGGGTCCTGGGTACGAACCGCGGGTCGCGCAAACTGTTATTAGGTTTTTTCATTAGTAGTTTCTCAGTAGCAACCTAGAGTCTAGATTTGTGCCCGGTTAATGGCAATAGGCTCACCCACTATTACATGGGATTTATAACATAATAGGCAAAATGTGGGTGTACCTAATATAAGGCACTGACTACCTCTTCGGGGAATACACGCGTTATGTTATATTATGTGAAAAAAGAGCTCAGAAATATTTTTTTGTATAAATATGTCTCAAAATTACGATTTTCACATTAGTTTTTTCATGAGACAGCATAAAAATACTACTACAATTTCTCTTAATAAATCTTTATTACATAGACTTAATATCGAGAGCGATGTAAACTTAATATACTAGTCTTAATATAAGGTCAAGCTAGCAACAAGAATATAAAGGACTGTTTGCACGAATTGTCTTAAGGATCTAATCATAGAGAATAAACAACGGACCATATTTATCGGTCATACATTCAATCTCATTCAATAGCACGAACTGGGAATAGTTATCAGTTACTTGATTTAAGTATACCAATTATATATTATATATAAGTATAGTTCTTTCATTTGTTACGAGTTATTCAATGATAGTGCATATGAGTTGGAAACAAATAGTTACGTAAAAGCTTTTGCCTTGAATAATGGAAATTTCAATGAAATAATATTAATAATTTCCTAGGTTTTCGCGATCACTACACATTATAATAAAACAAAGTTTAATCGGATTAAATCGCATATATTATTTAAATTGGTATTCCTGACGTTTTGAAAGCTTTTCGTGGTCGCAGGTAGACTGAGATGACAAGCGTCTTTACAGATATTTCTAAAAAAATATTTTAATCTCCCGTACAATATTATTAATTAAAATGTGTTGCGTGCTGTTTGGGACTTGATTATTTTTAGGACTGGGTTCCAAACAGGTGGTAGCTGCCAACCATCTTCTCTTATAAAATTAGGATGTTTTTTAATTTCAATAGCCTCACGGAGCATTAGGTACATATCGGTTGTCCTTCGCCAGAACTTGTGGTTTATCAAATCGAAGAAAATGGTTGGGTTTGTCTACGGCATGTTCACACACTGCAGACTTTGTGGAGCGTCTTTTCTTGACGTCAGCTATATGTTCTTTAATTCTAGTGGCTATACTACGCTTTGTTTGACCTATGTATGATAACCCACAATCACAATCAATGTTGTAGACCCCTGCATCTTGTAAATAATATTACCTATGTCCAATAGGATTCTGCTTAGTTTCCCATCGTCGCCGCGTCGACTACACAATTATCCATGGAAACTTACAACACGAACGTAGCATTAATAATGTATCCTACGTAAATACAACATGTTGTTCTGTAACCGTGCCATATTTATAGAGCAAATGATAAATAATGTGCTTAGTCATCTAAAATACCTAACAAATTCTACGATTATTTAATACCCTCACTTAGAAACATAGCGAGGTTTGAGAATAAATCCCGAACGACTCTGTAAATTAACATCGGCGGGTTTGTCAAATGGCGGAAAATTCTGCCCATTTTTAGGGTTCCGTAGTTTAGACATAGTTTTAGACATTTATAAAAACTCCTTTTTAAACTTATTTTGAGTATAATGTGATTATAAATTTTCGAGTTATAAAGAGAAAACTGAAAAATACTTAAGACGTCCTAGTTCAAAGGTCATTGACCTAAGAGAAAAATGATCTTAGCAAAGAATGCTCCTTTAGTTACTTTCTATTTAAAAAAAAAACACAAAAAGTAACTTTAGTTATGTTGACATGACACACTTCTTAAATTTGGCGCTATATACAGCGCCATCTAGCGGCTACAAACAGCACTCACTGCGTCACCAATGCTGCCGTCTATTGCAAAAACTAAAATAGCCATGATTAATATTCGATTTGATTTGTTTGTAATTACACCTACTTAAGGAACCCTATAATACTGAGCATGGCCCGACATGCTCTTGACCGGTTTTTTGGTATTGATTTTTTTATCGATTCGTGTTCGTTCAGTATCAGTGGTATAGTCACCTTCTTAAATATGGCACGTATACAGATCAACATGTTGTATACACCATCATTGTACATTATATTTATGTGTCTAGTTTATTAAATTCCCACAAGCGCTTTATGCACTATGTGAAAATGAATTAATCGGATTATAAAAAAACTTTTTGATTGAATAATCCGCTTATGTGTAGCATCGATAATCCTAACAACGAAAAAAAATCGTTCTTTGAAGATGAGTAGTAGTAACAGCGGTAACTATATATTGAAGGTTAATAAAAATATGAAAACTTAAATAATAATTAGTTAATTAATTAATAATAATTGTATTTATTGTTGCGCAAACAGTTGTCTGTAATACAATAATTACAAATTTATAATGACTTATTCCTTGGACAAACCTATTTCATTATTATTTTTAGCTTGGTTATATTTACCTATCTTTAATAATAAAATTATATTATTATCGTTGGTACGTTTGTTAGTTTTCTTGTACTTCTACATCTTGTACATCAAAAACTGCAGTTTTTGTTTTCCCCGAAATACTTTGACGAATTTTCTCTATACCTTATAGTTTCGGACTTCGCCCTACAGCACTATTTTCAAAACTCACCAATATAAGGACCAAAATGACTCATATTCACAATAGTAGGTATGTTGATTTAGTGTCAAAAAAGAAAATCACAAAATGTGGACCGCATAGGTGGTGCTGTGAGCGAAAACGCTGGTATCAGCTAGTATGTTTTATTTTCAACCAAATGGTGTGATCGGCTACAGGATGGACCAAATACAGAATATCGTAATAACGTTGCTTGGTGACTATTTCACTACAATTGCGTAAACTTTGTCCCGGTGAAGCACGAAATTGTGGGATACAAGGCCCCTGAATTGTTTATCATTACTTGAGGTGCATAGTTAGGAAGCGTGTCGAGTTTTTCCTTTTCCATGTGAAAAAAAAGTTTTCCAAATTTGGATAAGGAAACCGCAGACCCCTTCCGAGGTCTCAAATGTTTAAGTAATGATGCCATTGAATGAGAAAATGTATGTTAAAGATGTAACAGCTTTCCTTTTGATAATATGAGGGTAAAACCAATCAGAGCTTACAGACCATGATAATACGACAGATATTTAATGCTGTGAAATCACAACATTCAGTAATTATGTAAACGACAAAAAAACAGAAGCCAATTCACAAAATTCTCATTTCTATCTTATATCTGTAACCACTGAACATTAATTCCTTCAAAGCTCAAACTAACTAAAAGAGTATAATTAAAAAGGCAATGGTACTTCATTAGCATATATACCTATTCTCTTTACCATGCAGATTCTCTTCGTTTTGAAGTTGAGACCCAATCTTTCCTTATTTTTCTCAGAATAATTAACCAAATTACTTTAATGGGATCTGTCTGGAACCTTTGGTACCCGCCTAAGAATAGATCACGAAGAATCGAGATCGTATCGGATGACTGCATTTGTCTTTTCATTTATAATTAGTGTACAAATTGCCATCAACTATTACAAAATTGTGAATGAATAAATGAACAAAAAATGCTCATATTTTTTTTAGAAAAAACACATTTTATGCAGGTACTTAATAAGAAACATTTTACTAAAAAGTCAACGTAGATTTCGCTTCGCATGCCTCAATGCGTTAAAAATAATAACACAACGTCATTTACAATGTCCTTAAGATTTTATTACAAAAATATTGCTACAATTATTTATTAATAGTATCTTCAATTAATCCAATTTTAAGTCTCCCATAGTTGGCTGGTCAAAGTTTTCAGTTTCTTTGCTGACTCCGAACAGGTGTAGGTATATTTTCAGAGGTTGCAATTAACAATTAACATAATTCCCCATAAGATCTCATATTATTACAATTTTTAATTACTGGAATATTGACTGCAATTAATCCATTTATAATGCTCCCATAATCAGAGCCTGGTCAAACCTTTCAGTTTCTTCGCTGGCTCCGCATATTTCCAGAGGTTACAATTTCATTTACATAATTGTTCACAAGATATAAGTTTTTTTTTTTAATGTACTGCAAATAGTGACTTCAATTATTGTATTTTTAAAGCTCCCATTATTAGCTGGTCCATGCTTTCAGTTTCTTTGCTGGCTTCGAATAGGTGTATATTATTAGAGGTTGCAATTTTACTTACTTAACTGTCCATAAGACAATCGCCTTATCTTATGATATTTTTTTATTATTACAATAGTGTTTAATGTCATGTTTAATGTGTCCATCATAATTAGTTGGTCAAAGCTTTCAGTTTCTTCACTGCATTTGAACAGGTGTATATTAATAACTTCTTAGGTTTTCGCGATCACTACACATTATAATAAAACAAAGTTTAACCGGACTAAATCGCGTATATTATTTAAATTGGTTTCCCTGACGTTTCGAAAGCTTTGCAGCATTTCGTGGTCGCAGGTAGACTAAGATGACAATCGTCTTTACAGATATTTTCTAAAAAAATAAGTATATAGTATGTGTTCAGGTGTATATTTTTAGAGGTTGCAATTTACTTAATTATCCATAAGATCTCATCTTATTATAATGTTTTATTACTACGATAATGTTTTCAATTATTATTTCGTGTTTAATCTTTTTATAATTAGTTGGTTGAAGCTTCTAGTTTCTTCGCTGGCTTCCAGAGGGTGCAATTTACTTAATTGGGCATTGTCGTTAACTTGCCAACAGTCTGTTTTTATCTATATCTACTTAATAAAACTCTAACATACAACAATCATCACGCCTGTATTTCGCGAAAGGGGTAGGCAGAGGTGTGCCTCTGGTAGGTACACCCATATTTCGCCATTTATAAGTCCGATGTAATAGGTGGCGAGCAATTCGCCATAATATATTACTATAAACTAATACTATACTACTACTATTATAAAACTGTGATTGTCTGTTTGTCTGTTCGAAAATCACGCAAAAACTACTAGATTCTTATTCTTTATTGTACACACAACATTGATGTTACAGTAGAAAAGTTAATGTACATCGGCGAGCTTAACTCAGAAATGAGTTTTCTAACAGCAAACCAGATCGATGTCGATGAAATTTGACACATTGACCATATCCTGGATTAAAATATGAAATACTCCTCCTCCCACTTATTCTCCTTTGTAACACCCTTTACAATCCTAAATATCCTTCCTAGTTACGAGAGCGCTTTTCATTTGTTAAACCTGATGCTTCTAGCAGATCTCTCCTAAAACTCTTCTCAAATTTCAACCTCAAAGAAAGGATTACACTTACTATTCGTATGCCTTCTCTGTGCATGCAGTAAGATTATGGAACTCACTCTCGCCTAACATACGGAATTCTCAAACTATATCTGTCTTCAAAAGACGTGTTAAAGAGCATTACCTTGTATAACACTTATATCACATTTACCTATATATAATTTCCATGTATTTATTTAAGTATCTATTGATTTATTACAATTCATTTTAGATTTCTTATCTTTTTTTACACACTTTTGTCCACGTTTCTTACTTATTTCTCCTGTCTCAGATCTGCTGGTAGAAATTTCTTTGAACTTAGCAGTACCTTCAGTACTAAATACTTTTAATGCTGTCTACTTTCACATCTTGTTGTGTGTATATAAATTATAAATAAATAATAAATTAATAAATACTTTTTATCGACATACCACGTGAGCGAAGTTGCGGGCATCAGCTAGTATTTGATAATATAAGTTTTCTGCCTGAAGGCATTAATCGAAGTATCTGCGCATTATAATAGGATTTTTTGTATCGTACTTACCTTCAATTTAGTCGCATCATTAAAATAATTCTGGTAGGTTCACAATACAACTTTATATCTATCCATAAGTAGTAAATAAATAAAGAAAATCTAGTTATGTTCATAGAAAACGTTAAAATAAGTTAAGCCTAATAGCCTAATTTAATAACTGACAGGAACATTTTTTCTCAAAACAAAGATTCAAATCAGTAAGCACAGCGTCACAGCGTCAGCAACACGTCCGCATATTATGGAAATTTTGTTTCGTAGTTCGAAATCCACACATTCTCACAATCCATACATAATATGTGTTACTTTGGTAGGGGTAATTACAGCAGGATCAGCTCCCCGATTCAGAACCACACGATAACCAGTTTTCAGCCGGTTCGATTTGTTATTTCGTTTCGTCTAATGATTCACACATCGAGAGAAAAAGAGATGACAAACCGAATCGGTCGACAACTAGTTATCATGTGGTTCTGAATCGGGGGGCTTGTGGCGATGAAAAGATTTATGCGTCGGAGTCTCGTGCTAATGCAGCTCGATGAATGGATAGAATCAACTGCTCCCCGAGACATGTACTAATAATCTGAAGCCACTGGATCTCCCTCCACAGACAATGCAGACAAACGAAATCTTGCCCAATTCTCAAGCTTTATTAGAATCCCCATGTCGATTTTCAATGAATAATTCAAAATGTATTTAGAACAATGCTTGTAACAAACAGCGTTCATTAAATTTGAATACGTACGCAACTAAATGATTCTGTCCAGATTTCCGCCAAATTCTATTATTATAATGTAACGTAAGCAATGTGGGTTTTTATTTATACAAACTTTTAAACAGCAGTTTTGAACTAATCTAAGACGGTCAATATAATACCTGTGTATAGTAGACATGGGCTAATTATTAGCTCCAGTAAAAGATTGGATATGTAATGTATGTGTTGTGATTTGTTGTGATTCTTTCCAAGTAAAGATATATGTCCGATTAGCATATCCATATCCGCTTGATATATCCGGGACTGAAGTAATTGCTCGCTTGATAGTTCCGAAAGACGTCCACTACTGGACATAGGCCTCCCCCAATTAAGGGGGGGATGTGCCGTAATCGCCACGCTTGGCAGGCGGGTTGGCGATCGCAGTTGGTTGGTTAAATACTCAGAGTACGCTGCTGCCCATCCTCTGGTGAATCCCTTAGTCGCCTTTTACGACACTCATGAGAAGAGATAAGAGTAACTTTACGTTGCATTCTATGTCCGAGATAGATCTTCGAGGCTTCTAAATAAATCCACTGGAGTGAGGCTGGATATAATGTAGCCGTCTGTTTGATAAATCCGCGGAACGATTAAGTGACACAGTAACATAATAATTGTTTTCCTTTCATACTTTACCGGCTTAGAACTGTCTATCAAATAAAAAAACTTGAAAGGCGTATTTAAAAATCAAGTATTTATTGTACTGTACAAGGATTATCTAAACTGAATTTTTCGTTCTATACCGTTTTAGTTATCGGATATAGGATATGTTTATTTTTCTGAAAGTCAATGAGTGATACATATCTGCTTTGGGATATAATTATATCCGAAGATATAGATGTGTCCGGAGTTACCCATGCCTAGTGTATAACGTCGTTACTATTTTTAGCTAATTGGTACTTGCTGCGCCTCGTTTGGTCGCTTTACCTGCTGGAGTGGGTTTCAGATTTTTACAGGTGCGGACGAGGTGGTCGCATACATTATTCATGTCCAAGGACCCCAATAAGTGTCACTGAGTCAACAACTGTTGTTGAAAAACTCAAAGGCTTTAAAAAACAAACAAATTTTCCCCAGTTATACAAACTTTTTTACATACGCTATCATTATTATTAAACACTAGCCTATGCCCCACGACTTCACCCGCGTGAATGTCGTTTATCGCGCATCCATCGGGAACTGTTCATCTTCCCGGGATTAAAAGTAGCCTATATGTTAATCCAGGTTATGTTCTATCTGAAAAGTGTCAAATGCCAAATTTAATTAAAATCCCTACTGTAAATTTTGCGTGAAAGAGTAACAAACATCCATACATCCTCACAAACTTTCTCGTTTATAATATTATTAGGAAGTAGGCTTAACGAAAAAACTCGTGAATCATTTAAGTATACAATCTCACTAACAAGAGCATTGAGTGGAATAATTTTAGACTCTCCGGTCTTATTTTCATAAAAATATAATAAGAAAAATGTCCGTTAATTTAGCGGCAAATACAGTATATCTACACGTCAAAGGTTCGGAGTGAAGCATCCGTATCTTATCTAAGGGATGTCCAATAGAGTGACGTCATCATTGTGTCGGAGGCATTGTATGTCAGTTGCGTTTCAATCGCGAACTGAGACAACGAGGGACAGCGAAAACTTGCGACTTGATCATTTTCTTCATAATTTTAATAACACACAACTAACTAACAACTTTTCTTAATTTATATTAAACCTCTTAAGGGGTCATTGTACTCATCATTACGAACAACTTTTACAATAAGACCAACCCTGAAATCGTGACAAAAAATCAGCTGATCCCTACATTTGAGTTCAAAATAAATCGTCAAAATGTAGGGATTAACAGATTTTTTGACTAAGAATAAGGTTATAGAATACATTATAACTAAGAAGTAAAGATTATTTAATAAATATTCGTAACATGTATTCATGTAAAGTTTCTTTATGGTGAAACAAGCTGATGTTAAGACTGCAATAACACTTAATGTTGCCTAAATGGTACTGGAAGTCGCGTTCGCCAAACTAAGACATGAAGATGGAAAGTCTCACGTGATTGTAATTTCACCAGCACTAATATTTGGCGGCAGATACAGGTACGGTGGAAGTACTTCCGCGGACGAGCTCTTTTACAAGGAGTAGAACTACTATCGTGACTTCGTCTTTACTTTGTAAATAAAAATATTTAGTTCACTTAAGTGCAGGTGCTTATTTATTGCATTTAGTTGTACAGTCGACTGCACGTCAGTTGTAATACTTGAATTAGAAAACCGCCCTTACTGCTTACGAAATAAAGGCGCTGTCAATGTCAAACTGTTACCACTGAAGTGCGGTCGACTATACAACAGTTATTTTCCGAAAGAAAATGCAAAAAAGGGCTTGCTCTGTAGCTGCTACGGTAGTTACGAATAGTGAGCATAAAGATGTGGCTACGCGGAGTTTGAGTAGTACGAGTGTACGAGCATGTATAGTAGAGCTATTGAATAGTGTCGATGTAGCGGCCTCGCGACAACTTCTCTACTATCTGTTTCGTTTCCCGCCTGCGAGACAATTTAACTTGACAACGTGGACTCTACAACAAAGGCTGCTCGCTCTATTTAGCGCTCAGCCTCTACCAATGGGAGAGTCGTTGATATTAAACGCTTTTCTCACTTAAAACTTTAGGTATATCTACATAGTTTTGGCTTAATTTTACTCTTAGTAATATTCCGTTTATAGTTTCAATTCCTGTTCGTCGACGTTAATATCAGCTTCCGTTACTTAACCAGAAATATTTAAAAAAGTAAGCTAAGCTTTGAGAAAATGCATTTTATTTTGTACCGAAACTAGTCCACTCCACCGAATAAGATATGGCAATTCAACGCCCGAATAAACATTTATTCGGAGTTTAGCGTTAAAAAGGATGCCCAAACACCCTTAATCGTGCAAATAGCAAATCTACGACATTCGAGTGAGACGTTACGTCGACGTTACCGTGTGATGTGGAGGAATATTTGTAAGCGTTCTTTGTGTGATCGGGAACGAGTGTAAACACGGGAGCGGGGTGCGCGGCGGGCTGGCGGGGAGGCCGCGGCACTCGCGCGGGGAGGCCGCGGCACTCGGGCGGCCGCCGCCGCGCGCTCCGCCCGCACCATGTCGGTGCGTGTAGACCATCGCGACCGGGACAGGTTCTCGAGGCATTCTTCCCGCGCTTCTGTCGATCTCGCTTTTCCGAGCAGTTCTACGCGAGATCACTCCTTCCGCTCGGTGCACTCGGGCCGCGTGCCGCGAGCAACCAGCGATGACTTGATGGTGCCCGTGCGCACGCTGCGCTCGGCGTCATGTCGCGTGGCTCCCGGGGCGCCGCACCGCCTCCGCCGCCACCACTCCTCAGCAGCAGAATGCGAGCGCGCCCGCCGCTCCCGCAGACACACGCTCGAGCTACCCAACAGCCGCGGCCCGAGCGTCCGCAGCCGGTCGCCGGAGCCCCCACCGCTGCCGCCCGAGCCCGAAGTCCCGCCAGAGGACGCAGGGAAGGAGGCTCGAAGGCGGCGCGTCGTCGCGGCCGTGGCGGCGTCGTTCTTCGCGCTGGCGCTGGCGTCAGTCCTCGTGGTGGTGGTGACGCTGACCCACAGCTCTGTGCTCCGCGCACACAACCAAACGGCCAAGTACTACACGTTCTCCGTGCCGCCGCACCATCCTCTCAGTGAGCCCCGTTCATGTTGCCCCACCGTCGCCCCTCCCGCTTCGCATGCGACTGTCTCCGACCCTGAGTGCCAGGGGCTGCGAACGTCGCCGAGGCGGCTCGACTGCACATCACCGCCACCATATGCGGTATATAATATTGTCAATACACACATAAACAGACTATCTGGGGTCCTTTACGACAAAATACCGAGTGATCTCGTTGATCAACCATCGTATTCGTAACTTCGTACTTCGTATTCTTAGCGAATGTCTAATGGTACAGGACTAAAAAGTTACTGGAAAGATAATTGTGGCAGACACGTGTCATAACTATCTTCTGTAAACGTCTAGATCATCAAATTTCTATGGTGGCTTAGAACGAAATTGCCTGGTTTTTGTCATATTAGGCCTCAGTACATACAGGCCACACATGCTACGCACGTTCGCAACCCCCTTTCTGCATGATTAGTTACTGTATATTATAGATGTCACGTGTTTGTGATGGTTAATGTTACTGTATATTACTTTAATTACAGCGTATCTAGTTTCAAGTTCATAAATTATGACTGCCTACAATTATGAACTGTCGAAAGCACCCTACGTTCACTATGAAATAGTGTTGAAATAATTAGCACATCTATTTGAGCGGTAATGACTCCAGCTGCGAGTATAACGTTATTTTACTATACATAAATCCCAACGGCGAAGTCTGTTATGAAATATTTTTACAGCACGTGTCATATTTGCATTACCTTTGCACGTGTAGGTAATGAATTTTAGGTCGTTATTAATATGGTCCTTGCACCCTAGGCAGCCTCTAAGCAAGCGTAATCTGTTTACATTATATTGAAATTATCTGAAAAACTTCACCAAAAATATGGTCCAAATTGGTCACTAAGAAAAAATGTGTGGTACAAATTATAAACGAAACGAATAATATACTTTATTATTAGCTATGTTTTCCCCTGAATCGACTATTTGTTTCCATAAAACATTTAGCAATTTATGTTCCTATGTTCCTAAAATTGTGTAAAGAGTCAAATAATACTGAGCACAAGTAATTTAAAAAAAAGAAATTATATTATATACAAACTTAAATACATGCACGAATAAAATTTATAATATAAACAAACATGGAATAAACATGTCTCTCAAAAAATATTTCACAAATTCGCATACCACACGTGATTCGTTTGTTTCACGGTAAAATTCAAACAATTCGTATATACGCAATAACAAATGTTTTCAAACCAATATTTAATCTGTAAAAGGTCCTTTTAAAACATCAACGGTAATAATAATGCCATCTTAAAAGCTTACAACCTTTTCTATTTATAACGTTTTTATTTCCATTGAAAAATTACCTATTAAATAAAGTGGGAGTCATATATTATGATACACTTTTATTGGCAGTTTTAATAAAAGCTTAGTACATTCTATAGAACAAATGTTATGTTAAAATACTTTATGAAGAAAAGATTAATTATGTCTTACTGTATCTATTGCTAAGAGCCAGTTTATTACATATCTGGACACCAGACCTTTCATCTTATAGTCTATTTAGTAATATAATTTAATTTTTAATACAAACAACAAACAAATATTTTAAATTAAAGGTCAAAGATTAAGAAAAAAAGCAAGGATTAAGCTACAAATAAAAGATAAACATCATAAAAACATTGATAGTTAATATGTAAAAACCAACCAAGTGCGAGTTGGACTCGCGCTTAAGGGTTCCGTACCACCCATCGACCTGATACCCCATAGAAACTGATTTAATTTACGAGAATTCATCAAAAGACATCAACGTACAAAACGCGAAATATGATTTTTTGCATCTCTTTCTTACGCAGGTACCACCACATGTGTCTATGTTTGTCCTATTTTTAGTATTTGTTGCTAAACTAGATAATATGCACTATAATCTGACCAAGTTTGACGCTGGTATATATTACCGTTTTGAAGATAGAGCAGGAACAAAAACGTTAAAAAAATTGCATGTTTTTTGAGATTTCTTGTATGGAGACCACCTTTGGTTTTAAACTTTTTTTTGTTTTTTGTATTTGTTGTGATACACCTCATAGCAACACATATTCTGAGAAAATTTCAACCGGTTACCTATTACCGTTCAAAAGATACAGCCCTGTGACAGACAGACGGACGGACGGAAGGACGGACGGACGGACAGCGTAGCGAATAGGGTTCCGTTTGCCACCCTTCGGGTACGGAACCCTAAAAAGAACTCTGTAAAACAAAACTATTAAAAAACCCGCGGAATACATAACCTCCTCCTTTTTTTGAAGTCGGTTAAAAAAAGTACTCATAGCCTGTTTTACTACGAAAAAAAATATGTTTGCGAGATACTCGTATCATTACGAGAAACTACATTCGAAAAAGTTCCACCGAAGATACCTAATAATATAATCTTTTCCTTAAAACTACGTTAGGTATAATGTTTCGCCCTTGTCTACATAATGTATCGGAACATTCAGAACTCGATCATGATTTTTCTTCGGCCGCAAAGTTTTCGGGAACACATCACTCATGTCAAAACTTATTATTAGGTAAATAGGTCATCAATAGAGGCGCCTGACTTATGAGTTTTCCTCGTATTTTGCGATGTATACGTTTCAGAAGTTTTTCTAAGTCCCCAATGTGTTGTAAATCTCAGAAAAAAGTTTTAATGTAGTATCTTTATAGGACATTAACTAATTCCATGAATTTTATTCGTAGATTGTGATACGTGTTGAACCATTTCAATCGATTCAATTATTTGATCGACAAAATAACTTCCGTTTCGTATATTACACATATAGGCTACATCCTTGAAACATCTGTTTATATTATCTGTGATGCATTTACATTTTATTAATTACGGATGTGGTAATTTTTATGACCTATTTATGTAACTAGAACATTGTTCAACATGACAATAGGTTGCTATTAATTTTTTTACAATATTTTTAAGAAACATGTTCGGGTTTTACCTATGGGTTGACCTCGTGATTTTCAATAACAATAATACTACTATCACCGCTTCGTTTGCCAAGCGACGTGATTTTGACAATTTTATCTTACGATCGTTTATTAAAGCGATCTATTAAAAGGCACATGTTCAGTAGTTGACGTTTATAGCCAATCATGGTTATGATAATATCTAAAAGCGATGAATACTCGTATATACTTATTGGTACTAATTTTAGGTATAGGATGGCGAAACGAACTAAAAACCCACATTGCCCATAGCAACTACAATATAACATAGGCTGTTGCCTAAATGGTAATGTGTAATTGTAGTATACGAAGATGCGTTCGCCAAACTGAGATTAGACATAATTTTCCTGGCACCCGTACCTTTCGCACTGGAACACAGCAGTGCAAGCATTACTAATGATCTAATTAATGATGTGGCAGGTTTCAAGTTTATTGATATGAGACTTTTTTGCCTATAAGCACACCAATACAAGATAATACAAAATCTAGGTTGACGTTTTTAAAACAACAAAAAAACTAAAAGGAATAAATATTCAAAACATTGCCCGCGTTTGAACTGCATTTGATTTCCACCGCTTCCCGTCAACACTCATAATTCGGAATCGTCGCTAAGCTCATAAATCTGTTATTGACGTGTAAAAGAGCATTCGAACATTTATTTGCTGAATGAATGGTTTGATTTATGAAAATGTGATTTTACAGACGCTTTCCTTTCTTAAATATTTGAGAGGAAATGGAAATTCATGCATTTATACGAATATTTAAAGACAATCGCTTTTTCTGTACTTATTCTCATTAATTTCCAGCCTTTTGAAATACGATGTGATTTACTTAATTAAATATATTTTATTTTAATTTGTGCTCATTATTGTTCATAACAATTGCGATTTATGACAAATATATCAGCAAAATAGAATGTTTCTGAATAATTTTTCTATCGTGTCGACATAAGCTACATAGTGACCATAGCTCATGCCGTGGGGAAAAGATTAGCCAGTCAGCAGGTTGGTAGCGGCATAGAATAGGTAATCTCTTTTCTTATGGTAGCGGGGCTGACTGCCCAAGGTGTGCCGAACGATCAATTATATATCGTCACTAGTGGTGGCTCTAAAATATAATGTCTCTTCTGCAAATAAAAGTTACCAATTCACCAAAAATAATTGAAAGAGTCCACTGCAATCCAGGCTAAAGTCAAAACGGCTTAAAAGTTTCCATATTTCGAATTATAGTGCAGCGTAATATATGAAATTTTCTGAATCAGCGAAACCAAAATAAGACCACGTTATTGCATGACGTCCAGTCTACGGGTATTGAGAGTTTCCAATAATAACTGAAGTGTTCCGTGGTTTGTAGACTTTGCTAGGCAACTGACTGTGCAGTATAAGCTAAATATTCACAGTATTATCACTCTACGATTATCTTGGAAGTTCAAACACTGAACTCGATTGACTTCAGTTTAACGCAGTTGTGTTTATACGTGTACCAATGGTTTACGTTTTGTAACGAAGTAGAAATGTTATTGGTATGAATCTTTTACTACCATTTCGTTACGTGTATAGTACTACTAGTGACGAGGAAAACTGGTTGATTTGAATTTACTTGCAATCACAAACAAGTTTTAAACAGAATTTTGCATAGTTTAAGATTTCTCCTCAATAACTCATTGAAATGAATCACTCTGTATAATGTGACATAAGCAACCCATTATTGTCCCACTGTTGGGCACGGGCCTCTTCTTTGAATGAGAAGGTTTAGGCCTTAGTCCACCACGCTGGCCTAGTGTGGGTTGACAAACTACACACACCATCGAAAACTCTCATGTGCAGGTTTCTTCACGATGTTTTCCTTCACCTTCACCGTTAAAGCAAATGTGAAGGAACGAGGTATCATGTTCGTCCAACACATAGGGAGGATCCACCGACCAGGCTGGGCATACGCCTGGTGGGTTGTAATATATATACTAAGTTGCGTGTCAAACTGCTTGCGTGACTCAGGATTTGTGCCGTCAGTGACTACATCACTGTTTAACCGCTAAGCTATCACTGCTTTTACATTGCTATATAATGTGAAGTAGGTTAATATTTACGATTACGAAACGTGTTCTTTTTACGATGAGGTCGCGAACATATTTAATTCATAATAGGAAACCAGTATTTGCCTCTTCGGGATGTTGAACTGGGCTTTAAGGTACGTTCTACGTACTACGTTTATTTAACATTACAAAATCTGAAATTCCTACCAAGTTGTTGGAATGTTTTTGGAGAGTTCGACATTTTTGCTCTGGGTAAAGAAAATTCTTCTTTTGAAGTTTGAAACCATTAGAATAAAAGCAAATTGAAATTAAAGAGATATTAATACGTGTAAATTAATGAAATCATTTCAGTAATTATTTCAATTAATTTGGCTTTAATTTATTTGCTTGCTTGCTACTTTGAAGGTTCTACTGGATAAATAGACAGCAGAATTTATCTCTGTATTAAAATACAGTACTTGCTATTTATACTCTTTAATTGATATGATAAATCCTGCTAAGAGTGTTTTTGGTATATATTATATGATTAAATAGTTTTACTTTCGTTCCTACGTTGCATTTGGGACAAACTGTAACGATACTAAGGGTCGATCTTTCAATAGCCAGTTAACTTTTAACTGAGGAATAAGTTTGACATTTTGACAGTTGTAGTATAGAAAATCTTTCAAGGCGTCACATTTACTCCTCAGTTAAAAGTTATCGGACTATTGAAATACCGGCCCTAATAAAACTAAAATAACTGAAATAAACGTTAAAGTTAATTCCACATACGATTCGATGCGAATTCGCGTCACGAAGTACTTTGACATTATTATTGAATTCAGTTATTTTTTAAAATAATATCATGGCGAATGTACGCGGGTATTAATAAAAAAATGCATGTCATTGACGATAACGACTTGACTACAGCTTAAAATCGATAAGTCATTGGAAAGGTAGCGATACAAAACCTTCCTGAAAATGTAACAAAGAAAAAGGTTTACAATGAAAATCATCTCCAAAAAAAAATCTCACCGCGCATAATAACTTCAGAAGAGCGGTTTTCCTTCTTTTTACTCTTTTTTATAAATCGTAAAGGGAAAGGGCGAACGGCAAATTTAGGTTTAAAATATCCATCCAATGTGATGGCCGTGGGCATGGGCCCACGATTAATTATAACTTATTTCAAGTTGTTTGTGAATATTTAATTGGATCGTATTAAGCATACGTAACGTGGTAGATTAAAATCTGAAAATCATGTAGGTACTAAACTTTCAACAGAAATCATTGTTTAGATCTTCATCATCATCATCATCATTTCAGCCGAAAGACGTCCACTGCTGGACATAGGTCTCCCCCAAACATCGCCACAACGAACGGGCGCCTTCCGCATCCAGTGGGTTCCCGCGACCTTCACCAGGTCGTCGGTCCACCTTTGGGGGGCCTACCCACGCTGCGCCTTCCAGTACGCGGTCGCCACTCCAGAACTTTACTGCCCCATCGACCATCCGTTCTGCGAGCAATGTGCCTGCCCACTGCCACTTAAGTTTGGCAATTCTTCGGGCTAAGTGAATCTCCTCATTTCTGATTCGATCACGCAGGGACACTCCGAGCGTTGTTTGGATAATTCACAAGTATTCGTCTGCATTTTTTGGTAATCTTCGGCGAGAACGAAAACAAACAATACACCGCGGGGTACAATTTCCGAGACTCAAGGCGACCATTAGGCGACCCGGGGACTACAACAGCACGTGGTTGTCGCATACTGCTGTGGGGTGGCACTGTTTTTCCGGGATGTGCCAATGACATAGCATCAGAGGCCACCGGTGAGAGCCACAGGAGTTCTCGGAGCTCCTCTATTTCGTGCCGAGCAGTGGCGTGCAGTGACCTACTTTATTTGAATTTAATTGTGGTCTAAGTTATTGATTTTTGTATGTAGAAAGATTAATTTAGCATTAATAGGTCTATTAAAAGATAAATAATCATTGTTCTTTGAAAAAAAGATAATAACTTACACCACTATTGAATTTGAATGAGGAAGGCACTGGGTGCTGCCTAATTGCCTATATGGAATGCACGCCACTGGTGCCGAGGTAGACCACCGTGTGGTTTTAGTCGGTAGGAGTACGATAGGATTCAGGCGCAGGGTTCAATAACAGGCATTTAAACCAAGAGAAACACGAGTCTTGAGCACAATAACACACGATTTATTATTCAGTTCACAACGAGTAACACAAACAATAATAACTACAATCTACTTAAAACGAACTAGGATTTTACTACTACGCGTGGTACTTTATTGGAGCAGCGCGATGGGCTCAATGCAATAGTTCGTCTCTCCGCTTTCCCCAGACATATTCGTGATGATTTTTACTCATATACAAAAAATGGGGTAAATACGCGAAACAGATTTATGTGAAAACATAGTTTTATCTACACAGGGTACGGCTACACGGGGACGAGATATACTTTAATACATAATTACTTACTTTCTCTTTCTTTTTTATTTCTTTTTCTTTACTTTTAATTACTTTTAAATTTTTTAATAGCTTTATTTATTTAAACACTGATTTTTTTTCCATAGACCAACATATGTACTCATGATTATCTATAAAAATAGTTCCTTCGTCCGAGCAGGGTGCCAACTGAAAATCAGCGCTGAGTGTTCCATGCCAACACATGCTGAGTTGGTGACCCTTTTAGCATGGGCATGCCCGGCAGCAACTTCATTTTTACTTGTCTATTTTTCGCCATTTTATTGAAGTTATTGTTGTGCTCTCATTGTCATATGACAAGTAAAAGTTTCTTTCTTTCTTTCTTTATAATTCACACTACTATTATAAGTGCTACAGTAACTCGTCTGTACATCCGTTTGTTTGTTTGTTACCTTTTTGCGACTAGACCTCTGAACTGATCGTAATGAAACTTTTTAAAGCCTGGGACATGGACAAGGACATAGGCTACTTTTGATCCCAGGAAGATAAAAAGTTTCTGAAGGAAGCCCGGTAACGTCTTTCTGTGATAAGCCGAATTAGGTGTGCAAAGCAGCGGGCAGAAGCAAGTCCGCTGATAAAAGATAAAACTATAGCTGATTCACTGCAGTTTTTGTTCTTCCAAAATCACGCGTGATTAAGGAGATTTCCAGTAAAACTTTAAGATCGTAGATTCCTTATAAACATTATATCAAAGATTTTTGGTGATAAATATCTAGCTTAACAGGCAAGGTAGTCAGGTTGACGATATTAATATACTGTACAATATCTTTCATTTTAGCATAAAATGTGATATGAAAAAGCGTTTATAATTTAATCAAGTCTGCTGCTTCAGCTTAGTAGAGCGAGCTGATGGCCGTCTACCAGATTCATACGAAACTTTTTACTGAAAAGCACTAACAAGTAACCAGTGGGGCGAGAAGAGTAGACACTAGTGGGCCACGCCACTCATAGATTCATAGGTGCCTATACACATAGTGAATATGGAACTTTTTTAATTTCACGGTTGATTCGAAAACTTCCACGCGACTGCGGAGCAGCGGATGCCAAGAACTCGACGTTGTGTCATTCAACGTATACACGTTTCTGAACCAATGATTTGCGTCATTTGAAATACATTAATTTTAAGTTGCTTCGCTTTGTTTCTAATGCATAATTGGTATTGAATTTCCGGAAAAAGGGTTAAAACTCTTGCTCACTAGGCTCTTAATAATACATTTACCATTAACTGTGTCAAAAGTTTTACAACGCTTATGTAAACATCTCTAAACCTTAAAACAGTAAAAATTGAAACAATTAAATCTTACGAACGATGCTGCTGTAATTGCTAAGTTTACTCCGTAGTTTGTTCACTAACTTTTGCAGTAATATAAGGCGATAGCGATACTCCTTTGATAACAGTCACAGCTCATTTAAGCAATATCGGAGCTTTTAACTTTGGAAAATATCATTTTACCTTACAAAAATAAAGGCGAAGCAACGAGTAATTTAACACTACAAAATAACAAGCACACCCATCAATTACAATACAAATTAAGTAGTAGGTATAGTGCTGTAAATAAGGCTGAAAGTCACTTACGTTAATGTTACGATCGCTGCTGAACTAATAGATGGTGTAACCTAATTAGAACTAGGCTATGTTTGCAGCAAGTACTATGGAAATGTACTACAATAGTTAGGTACAAAGAACAACGCTTTTAGTTTATAGCGGGGGTGCGACTTTGTTGTCCCATTTCATATTCGATTCGATTCGAGCCGCCGCCCATTGAAGTGACACGTTGCGTTTTAGAACCGCGGGTGCGCACAGATTTTGGATGTGCTTTATTTTAACGTTACATTTAATGTCACATTGATTACTTCAGGTTACTTGATTCACTTAGGTAGTTAGTAGGTTCACTTTAAATATCTAGAAAAGAAACATTAATCTATTCTATCTACAGTATAAACCTGTAAACAATAATTCAAGTAATAATTTCTTAGCGATCATTTCACATTATAATAACACAAAGTTTAACCGGATTATATCGCGTATATTATTTAAATTGGTTTTCCTGACGATTCGAAAGCTTTGCAGCATTCCGTGGTCGCAGCTAGACTAAGATGACAAGCGTCTTTACAGATATTTCTAAAAATATTTTAATTTACGGTACAACATTATTAATTAAAATCGTTTCGACGCACGCACTGATCACTCACAATATCATTATCTTTTACAGTGTTGCGTGCTGTTTAGGACTTGATTATTTTTAGGACTGGGTTCCAATAAATCAAGTTCTATATAATTATGATCCTCTTATTATGCATGTAGGTTACTGTCACACCCGTAAGTTCTGAAGGAGTCCTTTGCCCAAGGAAGTGTAGCCAGAAATCTATGATAATAGTTACCATTAGATATCATGTTCCAATATTATTAATTAAATTACAATTTACAACATGATATGTAAAGCGTAGTTTTGAAAACATCTGATATTTTTTTTTTTTTTTTTTTTTTTTTTCCGTGGCGAAAATCCTCATGGACGCACTCCGCCCGGGGAAGGCGGAGCCAGTGTCGGACTCTTACCGACTAAAAACCACCACGGTGTTCCTCTACCGATCCTTGGCCGGGGGCGTGGGAAATACTCCCGTATTCGCCCAACCATCCCCAGCAGGTCCCGGCTCGCCACTTGCAGGCGAGCCCCTTCTCCCCGAGCTTTCCTAGAGCTCACCTAAGCAATGAATCGCAACATACAATCAATTACGAATACACTTGTACCAATGACACGATTAATGAATATGTAATCGAACAATTAAACTTCTCATGTTCCATCAGAACGCTTTTCAATGTTACACAAGTTGGATAAATGATCGCCGCGAGCAACGCGCGACACATTTCCCGCGGCACATCGCGCCCGTGTATGGGCCATGGCACTAATAGGGTGAACATACAAAGGCAGGGCTGGCAGCACCACGAAAGTAAAGTCAATTAATAGGTGTGTTCAGTTTATTTCAACCAGTGTGATCGGGGGCTGTGCTCATCTATCAGTGTCATTTCGTTCACGTCAACCATGTGGAAATAAAGTCGCTTCGTACGAAGAATAGTCGATGTACCGTTGAAGATTTATTTTCAAAACATGGGCGCACATGTACACCTGAAAATAAAGTAGAAGTAATATATCTTTATGAAAGTGTCATCATTTTTTTATTATTATTATTAATTTTTTAAGTATCAATATAGTCGTAGTAGACTTTTGTCCGAGGTGTGTGTTGGTCCGAAGAAGTAGCTAGCTATTTCTGTCGCCAAGCGGTATGGGTTTGGGTTGGTCTGTGTGTGTGTTTGACGACCTCTGTGGCCTAGTGGTTCGGTGTCGGACTGCTGATCACGAGGTCGTGGGTTCGATTCCCACAGGACACAAATATTTGTGTGATGAACATGAGTGTTTGTGTTAGTCTGGTTGTTTCTTATGTATTATAAGTATGTATTTACAAAAAAAAAAGATAAGTATTATATCCATTGTCTAGTACCCATACCACAAGCTCTGCTTAGTTTGGGACTAGATGGTGATGTGTAAAAATGTCCCAAAAATATTTATTTATTTATTTTATTTTAATTACAGAAAAGTGAGACTTTCCCTCTTTGTCTCCAAGGTTGGCAACGCATGACCAATCATTTTGTTGTGTTGTAAGGTATAGGCGGGGCGGGGTGCTGGCCAGATAACCTCCACGTGTGTCTGACGGCTGCTTGTCCTTCTCGACACGTCTGGAGGGAACGGCAGTTGTTGGGCCGGTGCACCCTGGGTACGGGCAATAAACATCCTTTCGAGGGACCTTACCTTATTGTCCTTTGGGGGATCTTATTGCCCGTGGCGAATATTCTGGTGCGGGAGCAGCCCGTTCTGGGCGAGTGGGGCGTTGCTCTGCGTGTCCCTCTGATGATAGCAGAGGGCACAGTAGAGGAGCTAGGACGGGCTCGGTGTGCACTCACCCTGCCACTGGGCAGGCAGCGGGAGGACTGTGTCCTTCCCAGCCCCCGTCGATCTCGCAACCCCGGTAGGAGTGCTGTGGTTACGTCTCGCGGCTCTTATTGGGATCGAGGGTCTTGGCTTAACCGCCCGGGCCATGAGGAAGAAAACCTCTATAAAAAATTACCCCGAATCCCAAGCGGCGGCGCACCGTGAGGGGATGCATGGCTGACGGGTGTTCCTCAGGAACTATCAGTCTCTAGTGCGACCTCCACCAGGGTACCAGCCGACCCCCTGGTGGGTTACGTTAGGCTTATCCGGGTACAGGGGGCACTGCCCGGATGGACCGTTTATATCCCCCATACTCGTGGGAATATTAATGGAAAACACTAATATTAATTTTAAAAAAGTCGAGCAGATGGATGCGGTGTCAGATTCTGACACTTCATCAAGCAGGGCGACCGTCAGATCGGTGAGCGATGAGAACCGCAAGTTCTACCGCAAGAGACCACGACTGTCAGAACACTTGGAATCGGGTTCGATCTCAAGTGAGGATGAGGTACCAGCTACAAAGGTTGGTACTAGCAGACGGGGCAGAGGCCGGCCGCCAACAACAGGTAAGTTTGTTGGTTTGGCCAAAGCTCAGAAGGAGCTTGCAGCAGCTCAAAAAGCTGCTGCTATGGAGGCGAAAGTCGCAGAGGATGAGCGACAAATAGCTGAGGCAACCCACAAGGTGTCTAGTAGGAGGGTTGCTCGCCATTCGGGGTCTTCAGTGGCCTCGAATGAGAAGGAGCCGGAGGATATGTCCGCCTTGGAGCTTAATTCCAAGCTCGAGGACGGCATGACGGCAATAAAAAGGGTTGCTAAGGTTTCAAAGGGCTTAAGTGGCCTAAGCCAAAAGGCCCTTAAAGAGGCCACGGCATCAATTGCCGAGATTGCGGTTGCGCTCATGGAGCGAACCTCCTCAGTTGAGACAACCAGACTGCAGGCTGAGAATGCCCGCCTGGCTGCTCAACTCGCTGAGCTCCGGAAGGAGCACGATGAGTTCCGAGCTGATCTTGCGAAGGATCGTCAGGAACGCATGTGAGTGGAGGCAGGCCTCATCAAGCGGCCAACACTTGATGAATCTGAGGTTGTTCGTATTGCTCGAAAAGAAGTGGCTGCACGGTTCTCCGTCTTAGAGGGCAGGCTTTTGCATCCACCCTTGACTGCGGACCAGAAGAATGTTGAACAAGGGATGGCGTCAACATTCGCGAAGCCGCAATGCCGCGCCCGTCGATTGATCAGCCCAGCCAGTCGGCTTCGGTAGCCTCGACTTCGACTGCCCTGAAGCCCCAACATGGGCAGAAAGGCAAGGGAAAGGGTAAAGGTAAGGGCAAGGGAAAGTTTGGAGCTGACATTCAGGAAACGTCTGCCACAACAACTACCCAGGCAACGACTGCTACAGCCACTTCCCAGAAGCCTCCGACGGCTTCTGAACCCCATGAAGGTGAATGGCAGACCGCCGGAGCGCAGAAGAAAAGCAAGAAGGCAAGGAGGGCTGCCAAAAAGAAGGCGGGAAAGAAGGCTAAGCAGGAGGCAGCCAGGCTTCGTGCCCCTCGTTCCACGGCTGTGGTTGTTACACTGCAGACTCAAGCGGCACAGAAAGGCATGACCTATGCCGGTGTCTTGGCGGAGGCCCGAGCCAAGATAAACATTGACGATCTTGGCATCGAGGGCATCCGATTCAAGACAACGGTAACGGGTGCTCGCTTGCTGGAGATTGCTGGGGCCACCAGCGGTGAGAAGGCGGATTCTCTGGCTGAAAAGTTACGGGAAACATTTCAGGGGGACGATGTAAAAATCACCAGACCCGTCAAGTGCGCAGATCTACGAATTTCGGGCCTAGATGACTCAATTACGACTGAGGAAGTCAAAAAAGCTATCGCCAGAGTCGGAGGCTGCCTCCCGGAACAGGTAAAGTCTGGCGTGATTAGCAGAGGCTTTACTGGTCTGGGGACAGTAGTGGTTGGCTGCCCAGTTACGGCGGCTCAAAAGTTAGCAGATGGCAACAGGCTGCTCGTTGGGTGGGTGTCGGCGCAGGTAAAACCGCTGAAGCCTAGACCACTGAAGTGCTACCGATGTATGATCGAAGGTCACGTCGGTGTACGGTACACCTCAGAGGTATGCTACAGGGACAAATGTTTCCGTTGTGGTCAGCCCGGTCATAAGGCCGGCTTGTGTGAAGCTGCACCGCACTGTATTGTTTGTGCGGCAGCAGGAAAGCCGGCGGAGCACCGGGTGAGCAGCAATACTTGCGCCGCACCCAAGGGGCAAAGACGTAGAAGAGACAGAGCAACTGCGCAAGAGCCCAAAGCTCCAGCGAACGCAGTTGGCCGTCAGGAGGAGACAGAAATAATGGACCTTTAATTATGGCCTTTATGTCCTTACGTTTCCTCCAGGCAAACATCAACCACTGCGCCAGAGCTCAGGACCTTCTGCTCCAGAGCATGGCAGAGTGGTTGGTCAACGTCGCCGTGGTCTCTGAGCCGTATTTTGTCCCACCCAGGGACGACTGGGTGAGTGACAGTGACGGCTTGGTGGCATTAATCTCGAGAGCTGCCGCTGGCTTCCCATCCTTCGAGGACGTCACGAGGGATCGGGGAAGCTTAGTGGCACTTTTCGGGGAGGTAGTGGTCGTGGGGGTTTATTTCTCCCCAAATCGACCTCTTGCCGACTTTGAAGCTTTCCTTGTGAGGTTGGGCACCGTCGTCAGTCGCAGCCACCCTCATCCAGTGCTTGTCCTCGGGGACTTCAACGCCAAATCCAGGGCTTGGGGTTCCCCGTCCACGGATGCGCGGGGTGAGGTGCTGGAGGATTGGGCTGTGGAGTCTGGCCTTCTGCTTCTTAACCGGGGTTCCGTCCAGACATGCGTTCGGCAGCGGGGTGGGTCCATAGTGGACCTTTCTTTCGCTAGTCCCGCTGTGGAGCGACATGTCCAGGGCTGGCGTGTGATGGAGGAGGTGGAGACACTGTCGGATCACAGATACATCCAATTCGACGTCTCCACCCAGACCTCTGTCAGTCCAGTCCGGGCGGCCCCAGCCGGGGTAGGTCCGCGATGGGCTCTTGTCAAACTAGACCGGGAGGCTCTCCTGGAGGCCTCGATAGTACAGGCCTGGGTGACAGCACCGGACAGGCCTGTCGATATCGATGTGGAGGCTGGGTGGTTCCAGGAGGTAATGTCGCATGTGTGCGATGTGGGGATGCCTAGGGCTAGACCTGGTCCTGCTAGGCGCCAAATGTACTGGTGGTCCTCGGACATAGCGCGACTACGAGTTGCGTGTGTTGTCGAGCGACGCCGGTACACTAGATTCAGGAGGCGGTTCAGGAGGCGTCCCCGCACCCCGGAGGAGGCAGCCATAGAGGAGGAGCTGTACGAGGGGTACAGAGCAGCGAAGGTAGCCCTTCAAGGGGCCATCGCGGAAGCCAAAGTGGCAGGTTTTGACGCCATGCGAGCGACTCTGGGCAGCAATCCGTGGGGGTATCCATACCTTATGGTACGGGGCAAACTTCGCCCGTGGGCCCCACCACTATCCCAGAGTCTCCGGCCTCAGCTGCTGGAAGGCGTGGTGAGCGCTCTGTTCCCCTCAAGGGCGGAGCACACCCCTCCGCCGATGATTCCTCCTAACATGGTGCCCAACGCGGACGACGACGACGACGTGCCCGAAGTGACCCGGGAAGAATTGATGGCGGCGGTGAAACGGCTTCAGGCTAAAAACACCGCCCCAGGGCCCAACGGCATACCTGGCCGAGCATGGGTCCTGGCTCTGAAAGCCCTCGGGCCCCGATTGGGCGGGCTCTTTAGCGCATGCTTTGAGCGGGGTCAGTTTCCACGGAGGTGGAAGACTGGAAAACTGGTCCTGCTGAAGAAGGAGGGGCGTCCTGCAGATTCACCATCTGCATACCGCCCCATCGTGTTGTTGGATGAGGTGGGCAAGCTCTTTGAGAGAGTAATTGCAGACCGCCTTGTCCAGCACCTCACTAGGATGGGGCCGGATCTGGCGGACAAACAGTTTGGTTTCCGCCGGGGGTGCTCCACGGTGGACGCCATCATGCGCGTAAGGGCTCTGGCGGAGGAAGCAGTAGCCCGGGGGGAGGTGGTTTTGGCAGTGTCTCTCGACATTGCCAACTCTTTCAACATCTTGCCCTGGAGTTGCATCAGGGTGGCACTCGAATTTCATCGAGTGCCGACCTACCTTCGTCACATTATCGGGGCCTACCTGATGGACAGGGCCGTCATCTACCCGGGTCGGGAAGGATGGGGTCGGCGAGAGATGTCGTGCGGTGTTCCACAGGGATCGGTTTTGGGGCCGCTTCTGTGGAACATCGGTTACGACTGGGTGCTACGCGGTGCACTTCTCCACGGCGTCGGCGTGACGTGCTACGCCGACGATACGCTGGTCACGGCGAGGGGGAAGACGCACCGGGAGGCGACCATGCGGGTGACAGCAGGGGTTGCGCTAGTCGTTGCAAGGATCCGGCGGTTGGGTCTCGAGGTGGCTCTACATGAGTCTGAGGCCCTTTGTTTCCATGGGCCTCGGAAGGGGCCGCCTTCGGGATCCCATATAGTGGTAGGAGGCGTCCGCATCGGCATCGAGTCGACGATGAAATACCTGGGACTCGTCCTCGACAGCCGGTGGGACTTTGGGCCGCACTTTAAGCGGTTGGCGCCCAAGCTGTTAGGGGCTGCGGCTGCGCTATCGCGGCTGCTGCCAAACTTGGGAGGCCCAAATGCCTCCTGCCGGAGGCTCTACCTGGGGATCGTACGGTCCATGGCCCTTTATGGGGCTCCAGTGTGGGCGGACACCCTGACGCCGGGCAATGTCACGCTGCTGCGTAGGCCGCAGCGTGCGATGGCCATCAGGGTGATTCGAGGGTATCGTACGGTCTCCTTTGAGGCGGCGAGCCTTCTAGCCGGATCAATGCCCTGGGATCTGGAAGCAAGGGACCTTGCGTTGAGGTATCATCAGCGTGAGGACCCACCTGATCGGAGCGAGGTCCGCCAGATCCTAGTGGCCGAATGGGAGGAGCGACTTGCGCAACCCAGTGCAGGGCACGCCGCAATAGCGGCGGTAAGGCCCGTCATGGAGGAGTGGCTGGAGAGGGGCTATGGCGCCCTCACCTACCGGCTGACGCAGATACTCTCGGGGCACGGTTGCTTCGGGAAGTATCTGTGTCGCATAGGCCGGGAGCTGACTCCCGAGTGTCATCACTGCGGGAGCTGCCTTGAGGACCGGCGCCGCACACACTGGCGGAATGCCCAGCTTGGGCCACGCAGCGCCGTGACCTTATCACTGCAGTAGGCGGCAGCGATCTCTCGCTTCCGGCCGTTGTTTTGGCTATGGTCGGGAGCGAGAACGCTTGGGAGGGCGTCGTCTCCTTTTGCGAGGAGGTGATGCTCGCTAAGGAGGCGGCGGAGAGGGTTCGAGAGGCAACGACCTCTCTCCCTACCCGCAGGAGACGGACCGGGCGTCGCAGGAGGGCGTACGCTGACCTCCAGCCACCCTAGGAGTGGGCCTGCGGGCGGCGGACTCGGGGTAGCCCGCCGCCCGATCAGTCAAGGCCCGTGACGGTGGCGCGTCGTGTTCCACGCGCGCCAGTCAAGAGAAGGGTGCGGCCGATGATGCCGCACGGGGAGAAGGGGCTCGCCTTCTACTGGCGAGCCAGGACCTGCCGGGGGTGGTTGGACGACTATAAGTTTCCCACGCCCCCGGCCAATGGTTGGAAGAGGAACACCGTGGTGGTTTTAGTCGGTAAGAGTCCGACACTGGCTCCGCCATCCCCGGGCGGAGTGCGTCCATGAGGACTTCCCCACGTAAAAAAAAAAAAAAAAAAAAAAAAGTATAGGCGGGGCGATAACCACTTAACATTAAGTGATCCGTCCTATCCGTAAGCCTGATTGTCAACATATTACACAAAGTTGAGTTCTGATGTTTAAGATTCAAAGTATGGTTTGAGACCAAATGCAATAAAAAAATTAATAATTTCCTCCGTCAAATATGATGTCATTGAACAATATCAATTGAATTTCAAAATGCCATGAAATATGTGACCACAAAGTAGTTTCAGAACTTGCGATGACTACTTTAAGAACTTGCTAAACTAATTGTGAGGTTTAAATTATTTGTTGCTGTAGATGTGATCCATAAGTTACTGCGTATCCAATCGGCACTTGATCAGATAGTTTTATGTTATCAAAAGGACGATTTAACCCTTCTAAATATTTACAGTATACCTAATTCCGATTATAAATTACAATACTTTTGTTCACCATCATCATTTCAGCCGAAAGACGTCCACTGCTGGACGTATAGGCCTCCCCCAAGCATCGCCACAACGACCAACTAATTGTTGACCAACTTAATTTAAACTATAATACACATCTTTTTAATAACATAATAATGTCCTCCTGACGCGAATTTCGGTCACGGCGGCAAATCTCAATGGAGACCAGCCATCTTCATGGGATATACCTATTATAGTGTACAAGTGTGTGCGCAAACACTGGTGCACTCTCTAATCCCTCACTCTCATAATGCGATGGGACGGCAATCCGACACGATCGAAGAGAGATCAGGCGGAAATTTTAATTCCAACTAATTTGACAGCACTAAAATTATTGTCATCCTTTTAAATATCATTGTTGTCATCCCTTTCTTGTATCCACTATTGGTAAAAGAGAGCGATAGTTTAAATTTAGTTTAGTTTATGAAAAAGAGAATCAACACCATTATAGGCTTCGGAAATCCAGCTCAACGTGTCATTCTCGAATCCAATTTACCCTAGTATGTAGGTACAGTTAACTTTACTCACGTGAGTAAAATTAGATATTAAACAACATTCAACTTACCCCTTCTCAGTTCTTATACGAGAACACTTTACACCTTAAACTTGCAGGAAGTTAATCATATCACTGACAAGTAGAAAGTTCCGAGAATCAATTCCGTTGAAGTTAACAATAGCAGGCGCACGGAACAAATTTTATGAGACACTTGTTGATACGACGTTTAAGCCGGCTTTGGGCCAACGAATATTGTGTCTCTGCCCTAATACATGCTAATACAGGCTTAAGTTACGAGCCGTCTTTTGTGAACTCTGCTAAAATTGAACCTTGTACTGATAATGCGTACATAGAATACAACAATGCGGAAAATGACTGCGCGTAGATACCTACGTATATTTTTAGATGTTCGTGGAAACAAGTCATGTTATGACTTTACGTATCACCTGTTTCCAGAGTCTGGTATGTTATTGTTATGTGGTTTCTACTTGTAGGTCAGGGTAGTAGCTGTCGGTCACTCCTTGTCTGACAGTTTATGTCTGTTACCGTCTAACTTCTTTTAAAAACCTAATGCCGTGTATACGCTCAGTTGCCGAGTGAAGATATTTTTAAAACATGAGGTTTAATGTATGTTTATACTAAAACTGTCAAAATCAAAGCGGTTCTGATTGGAAGAGATAACGCAATTACACGGGACAGGGTGTTTGTAGACGTTGTTAAATAAATGTTAACCTGAATGTTATCCATTAATGAATTAAACGTAACGTATATTGAATAGCACAATATTAAGGAAGAAAGATATCTTGAGAATAGTTCTCAAAAACGTTATTGTTAATGTCCTTGTTATTTCTACCCAAACAAGATATTAAATGCCATCCAAAAATAAGAGATTGATACGAGGCGAGCAAGCAATATTGGAAAATAAAGAACATTATCTGCGATGACGATGCTATAATGTTATTGTATCAAGTTAATACATGTCTCGAAAGCTCTATGATATAAAACACTTGAGCACGTAAATAACGAATAAAATATACCGTCGAAAACGAAAAGTATAAGCAGTATAAGAACAGAGATAAGCCGTTCACCTTAAAATTGCTTCTCTGCGTAAATTTTAATAGCACTCATTACCCCTTAAAGAGCACTTAGAATTTTGTTAAAGCAAATCTGATGAAGAATTTACTGCGGGCCGAGGGACCCTCGTGTTTGGTGTTAGTCTAAATTCAATCTAATTATCACGCTGGTGTGGCGTCCACAATACATACATTTATATACCCGCGTATACACACGACAAAGGCGACTTCAAAGGGTTCTCGCTCGTACGGAAACGTAGGTAGGGCACTTTTAATGTATTTACCGAGGGGAGACGCCCGCATCGTGCCAAACGCTCGATGCACTTGCACTGTTTTACTTACAAACATCGCGAGTTTGCGATTCTAGGAGTACTATTTCGTCTCAATTACAGATACGAGTCGTAGTGCGATCGGCAACAAGTGGCTTCCCGATCCAACACTCATTCAATTCGTCTCTGATTAATATATTCAGAGATTATATCAGTCTTGAAACTTTTAAAAGCTTTCTATTTTAGTACCTACTGTAAGAATTCCTCTTCACATAACATCAGCTACTATAATTATAATTATTATAATTATTCATAATACATTTTTACTACATATAATTCACCGAGTGTGAAGTGTTCTAATTCTTTGTTCAAAGTGTAATGAACGTCAGTTAGATTAATTTTCATTTAGAACATTATGATTGCAACCTACGCGTTCTAGTCTTTACTCAATGGACTTGTGTACACTATAATATATACAAAGTCGACCTACTCTCGTTGATACAGGCAAAATATTCATTGCACGGAAAGTTGAAAGCGTATCGTTACTACAATATTTGCAACATCTTGCAAATGAAGATAAATATATATATAAGAAAACATTGTATTGTACGTCTTAAAATCGATACTAGCTTTACAGTATCTGATTGAAACTTGCGACATTGATTATAAAGTACAGATACCAGAAAAGACATACCTATACGTACGTATTTTTAATTATTGTGAGTGCGCAGTTAAGTATAAGCATTTAATTATATTGTCATACTGTTCAAGTCGTCGCGACGAATTTACATGTATTTCGCAGAACTTGTGGAAATTCAGAATTAAACTTAACTTCTTCGTGGGAATGTGGAACACCTAGGCGCCTAGTTTTGTCTCCTTGGTGGCGGGTGTACATCAAACAACTTCCTCGTGAAGTACTTAGCAAGTTCGGTCCGTTAAGTAAAGTCAAATGTTCGGATCAGGGGCATCCTACTACAGGTAGTTTGAGAGGAAATCGTGGTTTTACACGACATACTTAATTAATCTGTGGCTTCCTCCGCTAAGGAATATTAGCTACGGTTAGACGGGGAACATTTCGGAGCGGGTGTATCTCAGGGCTCTTGCTTGGCCTACAATTAAAGCTGAGACAATACAGTTCTTTGGGTTAAGGTCGCAATTTTCCGGATTTTATGTAGATACTTCTAGAATGTCTTGTTGTTGTGGATTACGAATTATACATTTTTATCCTACTATATCCTACATCCTACTTTAATTAATTAATTTATTAATCCTACTCATATTACAAACGTGAACGTTTGTGAGGATGTATGGATGCATGGATGTTTGTTACTCTTTCACTCAAAAACTACTACATGGATTTTAATTAAATTTGACATACAGATAGAACATAACTCGGATTAACAACTACTACTACCTACTACTTTTTATCTCGGGAAGATGAACTGTGGGGTAATTGTGTAATGCATTGACATTGACATTAGCTTTCATTTTGAAATGATAACAATATTCATTGCGTGGTACATAGTTGCCGATAAGACGAATTGTCAAAACACACGGAGCAATGAACATAGAAATCCTATTGATTGCGATGGCGAGCGAGTTATGCAATTCGGCAGCAGTTCCCGAGGGATGCGCGATAAACAACATCCACGCGGGTGAAGCCGCGGGCACAGGCTAGTAATATTATAAACCTGAAAGTTTGTGAATGGATGTTTGTTACTCAATTACGCTGTAAGGGCTAAACGGATTTGGATTACAGATAGAACATAACCTGGATAAACATAAAGGCTTTTTATGCTGGGAAGATAAGTAAGTTTCCGAGGGATGCGCGATAAATAACATCTACGCAAGCGAAGCCGCGGGCAGTCTAGTTAATATATATTTTATATTGTGACTGAGGATATATTTTTGGCCTTCAATTTAAAGTTACATACAAAACCGCTGGTGGTGTATCGTATAACACAATGTTTCATAATCATTTTACGCTAAATACAACGCCCTTAACTAAATACCTCTTTGGTTTTACCTGTAACTTTGCCAACCTCTCGTTTCTCCGTCTAACTAAAGGCTATGCTCATATCAAATTTCAATTAGGTACGAACAAACTAGGAGGGTAATTATGTAACCCGTTTCGTACAAATTGTTGAGAAGTAAGTTTGAAACGTTTTATATCAATCTGCAACAGCAAAAGACTATTTTTAATTACAGCTGAGATTAGCAGAGAAAATAAATGTTACGCAGTATGTGGTTTTACAATGTCGTATTTTACAGTTAGTGATGACGCCTGAAGCGGGCGGTGGCGGGTAATATAAAACCAGCAACTGAGTTAAACGAAGCTAAAATACATCTGGATTAAGATCTTAAACTATTTGTAGTCTATGCGTAGAACTTTGAAATATAGAGATAAGTTTTATTCTAAAACTAAAATTATTAACAGCCGGTATTAATTCAGACCATAAAGTTTAATATTGCAGACTGTAGAGTAATAACACGAGAAATTATTTATGCCTGCATTTGCGTAGACATGACACGGCAGTAAAGTAGTACGAGTATCGACGTAGATGTTTATGGCCGGAGCCTGCCATAAATAGATACAAAATAAAGTTTTATGAATGTCCAGAAAGCGGAGGAATTATTGAAAAAGAGAAGCTATATTCAACCATATCTACAATTTAGGAAAGGTACCTACCTACTTATATAGTACTTTTATGTATAAGGTTTTTTTTTATGTGATATAGATCTGCTCTTGACCGCAATCTAGACGGCTTTGTCAGGATGTGGTCAACGATGGAGCGAGCAAACCTATTAGGCTAGGTGCGTCCATTAGAAGTCTCCTCGAGTGCCGATATTTAATTGATCGTCCGGCGCATCCTGGACAGTCAGCCCTGCTGACTGGCTAATCTTTATCTGGCTAATGTGATAGAAGAAGGAGCTTACTAAATAATATGAAAAAAAAAACATAATAAACTATGATTCAAATACCTAAAGTTACATTGGATTAATCAAGATTATTGCTTTGTATAATTGTATATTTTTGAAAACAATATAACATGAAGATACACTTTACATATTCCAATATATATACATATATTCTGGTCTTTTTCATATTTGTCAATAACTTAGTTATTAAATTAAAACTGAAATCTGTGAAATTTCATGTAGGTAATATGACTGCTTCCCTTCGTATAACGATAAAATGACATAAAAGCTTTCTAAAAGCCTTAACAACGTCAAACGGCTTTCATGTTCGTAAATGTGTGGTTCTACAACTTGTATATAATATTATATATAATATACAGCGTCATAATGAAATAACGGAAAACCACGGGCACACAGATTATTTTTAACCGTATCTAATAAATTTAATGGGTTGAAAGATATTTATTTAAAATAATATTGTTTTTTTTTTTTTTTATTAAATTATCAATAATATACATAATTAAAATTAGTACAAAAGTACCACTTAAACCTCCTGGGTTTGAGTGTGGCACTTACAATTCATCCTCGTATCAGCACATTTATTTATGTAAGTATAAACGTGTTACTTTTATTAACAATCTTAACAAACAATATGAATGTAATAATTAAGGTGTTTATTACAGCATAAAAACATAAATGACGATTCGACAGTGTTCTAACGCCACGCATGAATTATAATTCGACAGTGTTCTAACGCCACGCATGAATTATAAAAGATAGCATAATTATTTGTATTAAGTAAAACAAGTTTATCGGGATTACATCGCGAATATTATGAAAATTCCTGCCTTCCTGCTACCAAGAACGCTGCAAAGTTTTCGAAACGTTCGGAAAACCAATTTTAATAATATTATTATACGCGATGTAATCCGGTTAAACTTGTTTTATTATAATGTGTGTGTAATCGCGATAACCTAAGAAATTATTTACATTTTATTGTTAATCTATATATTTTTGAGCAGACCTGATATAAGCAAACGGCTTATTTATTTTGTTTCAAAATATACGTCGTCAAATTATAACATTTAAAATAATCTATTCTACTCTCGATTATTATAAGACATACACACACATAATACTACCTGGATTTTTTTGATATTGTTTATAATATAGGATGGCAAAACGAGCTAAAAGCCCACCTGATGCTAAGCAGTTACCTTTGCCCATAGCAACTTCAATACCACATAGGCTGTTGCCTAAATGGTATCACAAGTCAGTTCGCCAAACTGAGACATGAAGATGAAAAGTCTCATGTGATTGTAATTTCACCGGCACCCGTACCCTTCAGACCGAAACACAGCAATGCGAGCATGGTAGTATTCCCCGAAGGTATAGGCAGAGGTTATAGTACGCCCGCATTTTGCCAGTTACCTAATACTAATTTTATGTTACGCGTTATTTAATTAACACTTTGTATATTGAGATACCAATAAGGTATCTTTATTAATTATTCTAGCAGGCAACGATCAGCTGAAGAAGCATTTTCCTTTTATAATTTAATCTCACCCCCACGTTGTTATATCTTTGTTAACAATAATAGAATGAAAAGATCTTTATGAATAACCGATTAAAAAGAGAACTACCTAGATTATGTTGAATTGTATTACCTAAAAAGTACGATATCATACTTGAAAAAATATATTTCAATATGATCAGGATCGACGAGAGGAGATTGACAAAACAAGTATACGAAGCGAGTGTGGATGGAAGAGTTGGAGGGGGACGACCTCGGCGAACGCATCGCAATAAATCTCATTCTCGAAAAATGCCAGGTTAAGAGTACTCTAAACCGACGAGCATGCATGACGAGGTTAATGAACGTAGATGAAGCGAAAGTTGTGTGTCAGGATTGTAGCAGGTGGAAATCCGTCTCTGCCTATCCTAATAGGAAACAGGCGTGATAATATGTATAATTGTATATACCAGGCCCCTCAGAAAGTATTGCGAAAAAAAGTTTTTATATATGGGAGACTGGCCAGTTATAATGTTTTTCGAAAATATGATTATTTATAAGTAAAAATAAGTAAGTTCCAATTTCAAAATTTCCCTCCACATTTTTTGCGAGTTAATTCAAAGTATTGTGTCTCACTGAAATATGGATCTGCGCCGGGAACATTTTAGAGCTATGATTTTATACGATTTCAAGTGTCGCCTGAAACCGGATGAATCGTACGATAGACTTCAAATGGCATTCATGGATGAAGGCCCTTCCAAGGCAACCGTGTATCTTTGGTATAACGAATTCAAGCGCGGTCGACCAACTTTGGGGGATGACGAAAGAAGCGGTCGCCCTTTGACGGCTGTTACCGAAGAAAACGTGCTAGCAGTGAAAAATTTAATCCAACACAATAGGCGAATTACATATCAGGAGATTCAACACATATTGAAGATTGGATCGGGAAGCGTTCACGAGATTCTACACAGCCATCTTCGCGTGAGGAGGATAGTATCACGCTGGGTGCCGCACAACCTCACCGATGCTCAGAAGCAGGCCCGGGTGGAATGGTGCCGTGATATGCTTAACAAATTTGAAGCAGGCTCGTCTCGGCGTGTTTACGACATCGTTACAGGTGATGAGTCCTGGATTTATCAATACGACCCAGAAACCAAGCGCCAGTCGACTGTTTGGGTGTTTCAAAATGAGCCAACGCCTACCAAAGTGAAGCGATCTAGAAGCGGGGGTAAGATTTTGATCGCTAGCTTTTTTAATTTGACTGGCCACTTGGTATCAATTCCCTTACGGGATCAAAGAAGCATTAATGCCGAATGGTATACTACCAAATGTTTGCCAGAAGTTTTCTCTGTTATAAGCAACAAGCGACCAAACACAGGGCTCCGCGGGCTACTGCTCCACCACGACAATGCACCTGCGCACACCGCACTCAAAACGAGGGACTTCCTGGACAGCACGCCAGTCAAACTCCTGGGTCACCCTCCTTACAGCCCTGATCTAGCACCGTGTGACTTCTTTTATTCCCAAAAATAAAAAATCAGCTCAAAGGGATACAATTTTCGTCGCCGGAAGATGCGCTGGCTGCGTTCGAGCAGGCTGTAAACGAGGTGTCTGCGGCGGACTGGAAAAAGTGTTTTGAAAACTGGTTTAGGCGCATGAATCTTTGTATAGAGGCTGGTGGAAAGTACTTTGAAAAGATTTGATAAAAATATATGTACGTATAGAACAATTTTTTTTAGTTTCGCAAAACTTTCTGAGTGTCCCACGTATGTGTCAGGATGAAGATGAAATTACCTATATACATAAATAGATAGATAAACCTATCACTAAAATTGGTCTTCATTTTAGTGATAGGTATATAAAAAGTAATTATAAAACCGCACAATAAACTCCGATCGATTTATCTCGTAAAAATGTTTCATAATAACTTTAAAGAGGCAGATACTATGTAGAATACAATCAGTTCGCCCAAAAAGAAAAAAAAGGAAAGCATGACAATTGCCTTTACATGCAATTGTTTTTTTTATTTAATTACTTAAATAAAAAAACCGGCCGAGTGTGAGTTGGTCTCACGTAGTAAGGGTTCCGTACCACCTATCGACCTGATACCCCATAGAAACTGATTTAATTTACGTAAGTTTATCAAAAGACATCAACGCACGTACACGAAATGAGAATTTTTGCATCTCTTTCTTACGTAGGTACCACCACATATGTCTATGTTTGCCCTGTTTTTAGTATTTGTTGATAAACTACATAGTATGCACTATAATCAGACTAAGTTTGACACTGGTATGTGTTACCGTTTTGAAGATAGAGCAGGAACAAAAAAAAAATGCATGTTTTTCGAGTTTTCTTGTATGGAGACCCCGTTAGGTTTTAGACTTTTTTAATTTTTAGTATTTGTCGTGATAGGCACAATTATAACACATATTCTATGAAAATTTCTACTGGTTATATATTACCGTTACAAAGATACAGCCCTGTGACAGACAGACGGACGGACGGACGGATGTACAGCGTAGCGTAAGTAATAGGGTCCCATTAGCACCCTTTGGGTACGGAACCCTAAAAGGTAAAGACGGTAACAAAACTGCTAATTTATTACAGCTACGCATGTTGGATATTTTCCAAATAACTTTCCTTCTACTAAAATCATAGTTGATATGCAGTTTCTAAGGTTATGTCATTATCCATGAATCCAGAACTTCTGTCCTGAATGGCCGCCTATCCTAGAATTTGAAAGTAAAGAGCTAGGTTAAAATTACTTAAATTACACAATGTGATTAGCAGACAGCAGTTATTGCCGTTCCTAATAATTTTAAACTGTATCATTATAATCCTATGTACTATGAAAAAAACTGTGCTGATTTTTTTGGCTGGGTCTGTTTCGTTAATACACATATTATCACGCCTGTTTCCCATTGGGGTAGGCAGAGACTATGGATTTCCACCTGCTACGATCCTGACACACCTCTTTCGCTTCATCTGCGTCCATTAACCTCGTCATGCATGCTCGTTGGTTTAGAGAACTTTGAGAACATCCGCGATTTGATCGCGATACGTTCGCCGAGGTCGTCCCCTTCCTACTCTTCCATCCACACTCGCTCTGTATACTTGTTTTGTCAATCTCCTCTCGTCCATCCTCTCTATATGTCCAAACCATCTTTACATACCTTTCTCAATCTTTGTCACTACATCTTTTTTACTCTACAACGCTCCCTTATCACGTTATTCCTTACTTTATCTCTCAAAGTTACACCACACATACATCTCAAAGCTCTCATTTCTACTGCATTTATTCTGCTTTCATGTTTCTTCTGCCATACCCAACTTTCACTACCATACATAAGTGTAGGCACGAACACTCCCCCATGAACAGCCAGCCGTGCCTTTTCCGACACTTTGCGGCTGTTCATGAAGGTGTGTAGTGCCCCATTCACCTGATTTCCAGCACTCACTCTCCTTTCAATGTCCTTCACATGCTTGCCATCTCTCGTAAACATGGAACCCAGGTATACAAAATCTTTCACTTGTTCCACCTTTTCGTCACATATCAAAATATAGCACTCTGTCATAACTTCTTCCTTTTCAAAAACCATAACTTTTGTCTTACTGACATTAACTTTCATTCCTTTACTCTTCAAAGCACCATCCATAATTGTTACCATCTTCTGTAAATCCCACTCCGAGGATGCAAGGATAATTTGATCGTCGGCATAGAGGAGAAATTTGACAAGTAACCCATTCATTTCTAAACCATTTTCACTCTCTTTCAAATCTTTCAAACAACTGTCCATGAATAGATTGAACAGCCACGGCGACGCTACACATCCCTGTCTCACACCCTTATCGATGCTGAACCAGTCAGAGTAGGCGCCGTTAATCCTGACACAAGCGCTAGAACCCGCATAGAGAGATTTCAATGCTTGAATCAGGTTACTATTCACCCCATAGATAGACAATGCAGACCATAGTTCATTCCTCATCACTCTGTTGTAGGCCTTTTCCGAATCCACGAAAGCGCAATAGACTTTTTGACCTTTGGCCAAACATCTTTCAGCTATGCATCGCAAGGAAAAGATCTGATCCGTACACCCCATCCTTTCTAAATCCCGCTTGCACATCCCATATTTTTTCATCAGTTACTTTCATCACTCTTTCAATCAAAACTAGAATATATTTACATGCATTGTTCTGGACTTTTCTTTTATTATTTTATATTTTTGTTAAAAAATGTGGTCATAAATTATTCGTAATTATAAACAAAGTATCGGCGCGGGTGTAGAGGTGCGGGACATGCGAAAATATTCATTAACGAGGTGACCATAGAAATATGTTACAAAAATAATTATTTCTTGTAAATAATAATTTTTGTATTTTTTAGTAAAATACAAAAATACTTGTCTGTTATATTTCGTTTATGTCATTTATAACATATTAACATTTCCGCATTGGTTAAAATAACACCTGTACACCTACACACCCACCGAAAGAGGGACATCAGCCAATTCTTACCGCAAACCGCAGACCAATCCACCAGTCAGTAATATAATTAACTCATTAGTGATATTAATTGAAACGCTATACGGATTATGATACCTGATTTTGACACGTAATAACCATTAAATCCAATTATATTAATTAAGTGATTTTGTTTGACATTGAGTACACTCAACAAAGTTTCTGAATAACAAATTGCCTATATTTTAATACAATGGCCCAATCATAACACATTAGTGTTATGATTTCAATGGCCAGTGGTGATTCCTGTCTAGAAAACAATTTTGAAACGCTTATAATTTGGATATTTAAAAAAATCGTTTTGGTTGCTTATATTTTTCCTATTCATTTCATATATATATATTATTGTATTTATATTGTACCTTTGTACTTTTCTTATCTTGAAAAAAAAGTTGTCTAGATTGCGGTCAAGAGCAGATCTATATCTCATAAAAAAAAAGTTAAATCTATTTTTAAGATTTCTGATAAAAATAGTCAAATACAGTTAGTTTAAACAGTAAACATAACGTCACGCCGCCACCGGAGTAATATATTACAGTGAAATATATTTGGGTTTCTGGGCTTCTGTACCTACTGTTGTACTGTACTGTACTCTCAGCCCAGTACGAATTTTGAATACAATTTGAAATCATACGTTTTCATAAAATTCGTATTGTATATACCTATGTACCTGATTGCGCGCTTGTCCGCCATTATCGGTTTTTGAGTTTCCAGCATCTACATGGAAAGAGTACTTCTGAGTGTTGATTTTGAATACGGGCATGTAACATACCGTATGTTAGAATATTGAGAATCATGGTGACATGATATGCAGTCAGAAAACTGCCGTAATGATTTTAATATTAAAGGAGGTATCTACATAATGATAGACTATCCATATATACGAATTAACTTCATAACATGTTTGTTGTTGAGAAGTTGCTAAGAACTCTTACTTTATTTTCCAAAAACGCAGAGTAGTTTAAGAGTTCTGCGGAAATAGATAAACATACATTCATATATTCATAAATAAAAAATAAATAAATAAAAAAATGCCTGCTAAAATCATAACCCTCCTTTTGGCTTTGCCGTAGTCGGGTAAATAAACACATTGGTAACGTGTACTATAGTATTATATTATCTGTGGTAACGTGTGAACTTTTATGCAATATTTTATGCTTTTATTTGTATTTTTATTTTATGCTGTTCTTTAAAATAGTTGAAGCTCACGGGAACGATTTTATTTATTAATATTAAATAGATTTTACGTGCCGGAGCCGTTGGGAACAAAATTACGGAGCGCATAGGAATAAGCCACTTAAAACGCTGACAACAGCCAAACACCCCAAATAGGCTTCTTTAAAAATAAAATAAGCTGCATTCAGTTTGTGACAGTGAAAAAAATATCTGTTAATCTTGATCGTATTTTCTAAAACGCTATTGTGCCCAAAACACGTTTGCTCGAAGTTTTCTCAATAGAAAATAATTGTTAACTAACCTCTTAAAACATGCTTAAAGCAAACAATCTCTATTATTTACCAAATATTATAAATGAAATTAAGAAAACATTTATGAAAGACAATAATCTAAAACATATTTGTTTCTGTTTTTTTAATAAGCTTTTAGTTTTTTATTAAAAAAATATTTTGTTAATTTTCATTCAAGTTGAGCAGCGCACCCGACGTCCCTCCTCTCGTTGCCTCTCTTTCAGTTCTGTACAAAACGACAGTGACCGCAGACGTCTGATTTTTTAGGTGTTGTCAGCCTCTTAAACATCTAACAACAATTTTAGTATTTTTATACTTACGTAATAGCGCAAAGCCGCGGGAAACACCTGGATGAGAGACGTACAAGATCGAAGAGGCTGGCCTTTACCCAGTAGTAGGTGACCAGGCTAGGATGATGATGATGATACTTATTATGTAAACAAAATATTTTTTAAACTCTGCCTATGGTTCTGAAGAACTTATTCAACAAGTTTAATATAATTATGTCACTTAGCATACGTTACATTGTTTCGACTCTTGTGTTTTCTCTAAGTTTATTTTTTCGATTAATATGTAAAAGTATATATAACTACGCACATGCGACCCAAAGGTTTTATAAAGAAATATTATGTAATATTATGTTATGTTGCCGTTTTGCGCGGATGTGACGCATATCTTACCACACTTCTTGATTCTTTGTACCTGTATTTATTCTGTTTTATTTTTCATATTTGGTAATTTTGGGCGTCACTCTAGACGCAAATAAATATTAATTCATTCTATTCTTTCTTATGTCAGGATTTCTTTAAAAAATCCCATAAGTTCGTAAAATTTTGGCCTCCCCATTACAGCTAGACATCCTGGTCCTGGACGCATATGGCCATAATCGCTGGGCACGAGATAAAACAGACTGAAAGCTATGGTGCGTCTGAGTGGAGCCTAATAGTTTAGCAAACGGAGTTAATTCCGCTTAACTGGCAGTTGGTTAACCACACGGTGACCTTGTATTAGTATTTAGATAGAGAGATATTTCATGAAAAGATCCTATACCTTAAAAAAAAACCGGCCAAGAGCATGTCGGGCCATGCTCAGTATTATAGGGTTCCTTAAGTAGGTGTAATTACAAACGAATCAAATCGAATATTAATCATGGCTATTTTAGTTTGCAATAATCGGCAGCATTCGCGACTCAGAGCGTGTTGTTAGTAGCGCCATCTAGCGATAAATTCAAGAAGCCAAATTTAAGAAGTCTGTCATGTCAAAGTTACTTTTTGTGATTTTTTCAAATAGAAAGTAGCTAAAGGAGCATTATTTGCTATGATCATTTTTCTCTAAGGTCAATGACCTTTGAACTAGGACGTTTTAAGTATTTTTCAGTTTTCTCTCTATAAGTCAAAAAATTGCCCAGCCCTGAACCTGCCCTGCCCACCCAGGACACATTGCAAGCCACTTTGGCGGGCTATATTTCGCAGATGGTACACCTGATAAAAAAGTGATGTATGAAACATTACCTTCATTTTAGTAGACCTATTCAATGATACCCCACACGAGGGGGTGCAGTGAAAAAAAAATTTACATCCCCATTTCACATGTATGGACGCTACCCCTAAAATACGTAAAAACGATTTTTTTATTCTTTTAAAATTGAGATCTATATGCAGACTATTTTTTAACAAAATTTCATTTACTTATGTTTATAACTGTAGAAGTTATTAAGCTGTAAAGGATTAGGACAGACGGACAGACGGACAGACGGACAGACGGACAGACGGACGGACATGACGAAACTATAAGGGTTCCTTGTAGGACTACGAAACCCTAAAAACGAGCCCAAGCTAGAAATTACATTTACATTGAATATATTTTTTTCAAATTCTGACGCGTATATGAATTTATATGATGGTTGGTTAAATGAATAACCCTATTAAAACCACAATAAAACATTTGACAACACATTTAACAAAGGTCGTGGGTAGGTTGAAGACCCGTCACTATACTTTCACTTTTGAACGAGGGTGGCGCATATACTCTCCTGGCTCAGCTCCGCAGTGGTGGAGACCGCCGTGGTGTTGGACCCGAGGAGTTGACGGGCCGGCTGGATCACGCCAGGAGGTGGTGACAGGTGGTCGTCACCGGGCCGGCGAACGGCCGCGCGTAGGTAGGCTGCGTGGAGGATGTAGCAGGGCAGCTACCACGCAGCATGGTGAAGAAGCGTAGCTACAACGTAACACCCTGGAATTAATGTTCGTCCTCCTCCAACTCTTCTATCCACACTCGCTTCGTATACTTGTTTCGTCAATCTCCTCTCGTCCATCCTCTTTATATATTCAAACCATCTTAACATACCTTTCTCAATCTTTGTCACTACATCTTCTTTCACTCCACAACGCTCCCTTATCACGTTATTCCTTACTTTATCTCTCAAAGTTACACCACACATTCTTCTCAAAGCTCTCATTTCTACTGCATTTATTCTGCTTTCATGTTTCTTGTGCATACCCAACTTTCACTACCATACATAAGTGTAGGCACTAACACTCCCCCATGAACAGCCAGCCGTGCCATTTCCGACACTTTGCGGCTGTTCATGGAGGTGTTTAGTGTCCCATCACCTTATTGCCAGCACTCGCTCTCCTTCCAATGTCCTTTTTTTCATACTACGCTATGCTAGGAAGACTAAGTACGCTTTATTTATTAAAGTTGCTGTAGTTTCAATAATTTATCGTTACTAAAACCTTAGTTTTAATAAATAACCGTCGGTCGAAAACAGCCCTAAGACAATAATGTTCTATAAGAGACCTGTTTACTGAGTCGCTATTAATTTTATATCGGTTAAATGCGCTCTCAAGGTTTAATACTATAGTTTTATGGGAAATCACTTTGCACTACACTTACGATCCATTTAGCACTTAGTGAAGCCAGATAGTAGCCTTGTAGCGTAGTTTTGATAACCTATAATATGTTAGGATGATAATCACTTTATTTTCTGAAGGAAAATGTTTAAGGAAATGACTTTATGATATTTATTGTATAGGAAAATGATAAGATTTATTGAGTATTTTGAATGTGATATTACTTTTGTCGTCAGCCTATATTCTTCTACTGCTAGCAAAGTCTCTCAAGTAATTAATAGTTATCAACTCATTTTCTTGAATTAATATTTTATGAAGGTTTATCTATAACTGTACCTCATCATCGTTTTTCTGCACTGTTCCGAAATGACTTGGGGTTGGCGCAATACGTCTTCTTCTTCCGTTTATCAGCTGTCATCTCCTCATTTTCATCCATATCATTCTTCACGCAATCCATCCATCTTTTCTTTGGTCTCCCTCTCCTTCTCAATCCATCAACATCCATATTCATCAATCTCTTATTAACATGCTTTTCATCCTTCCTCATCACATGCCCATACCAACCCAAACGATTTCCTTTCAACTTTTCTATTATTGGCGCCTACTTTCAAACTCCTTCTGGTATATTCATTTCTTACTTAATCCATTCTTGTCACTCCACACATGCATCTCAACATTCTCATCTCTACTACATGCAATCTTCTATATATAACTATTCCTACAAAACAAATATTGGTAGGTATAGTTTTATTGCGTCTTTTTCCCTCAGTTATCATATTGTAAATGTCCATTGCTAAATTACTGCTTATAAGAGCATTTTGCCGTTATCACTGTTAAATTGTTTATAAATCAAATAATCCTCAAAGAACACTTCACGGTTAATACGGAGATAAATCTGTTAATCGATAATCATCAAAACTACCGAAGCAGAAGGCTGCTAAGGGACTAACAAATCTACCGCTTCCGCAGAGCGATGAGCATTATTTATTACTTTCACTAAATTTTGCTTGCTTCATTATTCAACCTGGACTCATCACAAAACTCATTGCTCGACTCGTCAAATTCCGCCTTTCGTAAAAACAAAGCTGTAGCCAAAGGCTTTTATGAAACCTTTTTGCGAATGTTATGAACTATTAAAGGATCCAGGGACTTGATGAATGGGATTGAACTAACTTCAATTAACTTCACTCTAGGTAGCATTTCTCTATTGATCTACTAGGAATTTTTGCAGCTTCGGATTGGTATTTGTTGCTTTGTTTTGTAAGCAAACAGCAGAAATTGTGTTAGTTTAATGAAAATCTAAGCTCAAGTTTTCATTTGCTGCTATTGATTTAGTTCACATTGCGTTATTAAAAATATTTATCAAAGTTAGATTTAAGTAACCGAAGTGCTCGTTTCTGGTATAAAGCGCAAATCACAAACAACGCGGGTTAGGGACGGGCGCGGGTCGGGTCGGGCCCGCGTCGTCTGGAGCGCGGGTGCCGCGCGTGTCTCCCGCCACTACAGACAGAGCACGGCCCGCGCGTGTCGGAGCTCCACCAGACGCGGGTCCGACCCGCGCCCGACACGAACCCGCGCTGTGTGTGGTTTGCGCTTAAAACTACGTTACGTATTGCACCTTATCTAAGAACAGGCCACCCCATGTCACTTCGTGAGTGCCACAGTATCAACTAGGGTGCAATGCAAGTTGTTCCACTCGGCTCCAATAACAACAACACATAAATAGCCTTATTGATTTTACCTTGAGGCCTATGTCGAGCAGTGGACTGCGATAGGCCGAGTTGATGATGAAGTAGTCATAGCCTAGTACTTGAATGCTCGCCTTCCACACAAGAGGATCTAAATACAATCCTGGTACGAACACCTGAGAGCCGAGAACACCAATCTGCATCTGGTGAAGGTAGTAGACTAAGGCTTAAATCCTACTCTTTTCGAGAAGAGGCCCGTTCGCAGCAGTAGGACAGTAATCGGTTGATTGATAATGTCCTCCTGGCCAAATTTCGGTCATGGTGGCCAATCTTAACGGAGACTAGCAATCTGCGCGGTACATATTATAGTGCACAGGTGTGTGCGCTAACACAGGTGCACTCTCTATTCCCTCACTCGCATAGCCAGATGGGACGGCAATCCGACACGACCGGAGAGAGATTAGGCGCAGGACCGACGGATTTACGTGCTCTCCGAGGTACGGGGGTCTAGCACCACCAATTTCCTGACTCCGGGCTGCTACTGAGAAATTTTATTGACATAAAAATCCCAATAACACTTTTTTCCGGCCCGAGAAACGAACCCAGGACCCCAGCTTAGCAGTCGCGCTTGCGACCACTAGACCAACGAGGCAGTCGAATATATTGCATAAATCATTATTTGCATAAATTGGCTGATTTATGCAAATTATGAATGTCAACAACAAATCGAGTAAAATTTTGAAGAATAGAATAGAATAGTATTTATTTGCATCTAACATGGTACAATAAGGTGTTACAAAACATTGAACTAATACATGTTCCACCAGGTACTGGCGTACAATTTTTTTCATAATGCATTTTAAATAAATAGATAAATATTTAACAATACTTTTAAATTACAATGGAGTTAATTATAGTTTTTTTTCTTTTATAAGGATTTTTACTTGTTCATCACTGGAATGCCGCGTTTCTTTGGAAAAGCGCGTCTAGTATAGCATCCGATAACAGATTCTTTAATTGATCAATGAAGTAATTATCAAAGTGCGTCCTAAACTCTGTAACAAAGCCTGAAACTGAAGTCTTGTTTCATGTAATTGAAGGGGACACGTCCGTTTCAGTCACTTGTTTACCAAACTTTTGTTAAATATTGTTGGAAAGTGACTCGACTAGCGGCGAACAATCTCTAAACAAATTGTCAATGTAAGTGCCAAGTTACCATTAGTTCTGAACCCATTTAGCAACATACTGTGCCTATAAACAATTAAAAACTTTAAAAAAAGATTGCTTCTTTTTTACATTTTTCTTCGTAAATCACAGGGAAGATAATTTTTGACTGGAGTGTGATTTCCAATGAAATCACACTCCAGTCTAACTATTTTACAGTCGAATGATTTATTCCCATTTTATTTCACTGGCAACACTCAAGTCTTGCCATGATAAATCATTCGGTAATTTATGGCATCTATTCGTAATTAATGGCACCATTACACATAGGTCTACCCGAAATAATGTGCTGACGTAGCGATTGATCTTTTTTCCTTTTTAACTCGAATGTCGAAAGGTCGAATTGTATAAGGGGGTCCGATTTCCAGATAGAGGCGAAGAGGTCAGTGGTAACCTTACACGATTGCTATGGCAGTGGTATATTGAAACTACCGCTAATTGTCTTCAAACTGAATTGAATCCATTTGGATATTTGAAAAGCGCCGTTTTTCAAATACTGTCCTTTACTTTTTCGGTAAACAACACATTACAACAACAATTAAAAAACTTTTTAAGTAAAAATTACCGACTTCATCAGGTTTTCATCAGATCTTCACCAAATTTATATGGGACCATTATGGGAAAAAATTATTTCGAATAAAAAAATAATCATACTAATCGGTGCATGTATGTCGGAGTTATGGCTTTATATGTCATGTATGTTCGACATAAAAAAATATACAGACGAATAATTGAGAACCTAGGTACTCGTTTTTGAAGCCGGTATTTTTTTTTTAATTTTTCAATTATTTACGTATTGTAAAATAAGTCCAAAGGCAAAAAAAAATATCTTTCGCAATAATGTATTTGAGTCAAGTTTTGAATATGTAGGTACAACGTAAACCTAACGAGTGTCGTGTGTGTATAATAATAATGTGTTTACGATTTTCGAGGAGAGGTTTTTTTTATATCTTTTAACACAATATTTGTGAGGTCAGATTTATAAAAAAAACTCTCTTAGCTTCGAGAAAAGGTATTTTTTAATCATTGCGAATAAAAGACGCAGTATTTCTCCAGTGATTATACTGTAACCAATCATTTTCAGTTAGTGGAACTTCAACATAGAATGCAAGACTGGCCTTGTAATACCGAGCATTAAATTGAATTCTTATATGTAACACCTACTAGTGAGAATCCCAGGGGTATAATAATAATAATAAAAGCCTTTATTTCGGACATTTACAAAATTTCGCTTAATCTATACTGCTTAAACCAATTATTTCAAGTCCGTTCGTCCAGTGACGAAGGCCTCCTCTAACTCCCTCCATTTTTTCCTGTCCTGTGCCATCCTAGACCAAATTTTTCCCGCCACCCTTATGATTTCGTCCTCCCATCTTCTAAATTGTCGTCCCCGCTTCCTTTTTCTGTCTCTTGGGTACCACGACATCAAGGTCTTACTCCATTTATCGTGTCCTCTTACCGTATGTCCTGCCCATTTCCATTTTAGTTTCTTAATCTTTATCGTGATGTCTTTTATTTTAGTTATTTTCCTTATCTCTGTGTTCCTGATTCTGTCACTTTTCCTTTTCCCCAGCATACCTCTTTCCATAGCATGCTGATAAGTTTCTAATTTTGCAGCATGTACTTTAATAAGAACCCACGTTTGTCAACCATATGTGAGAATTGGTAGCACACTATACCCAGTAAATATCGACAGCCGAGCACTTTTAAAAGGGGTAATAAGATTGTGATGAGATTTTGTTAATGGACCTTTTTGAAATCAAATATAAGCTAGACGGCTATGTTAGAAGTGTGATTAAAACTATCATCGTGAGCTACGTAAGCTCTTTTCAAACTGGCTCGATATTTAATATATTCAGCTTTGTATCCGACGTCATAGTGCTTCATATCGAGACCTGATGAATGCATTTTGAATGCATCTTGAATGCATGCCACTTTATTAGAATTCATAATGAACATGCGATTTTAAATGAAGTGTTTCCTTCGTTGAAGATATTACTTAATTAGAATTTTAATGTGGATTTTATGTATTTCCTACAGTCTATTTTTAGTTGTTGCCGGTCGTTGAGGCGATGCTTGGGGGAGGCCTAGGTATGTCCAGCAGTAGACGTCATTCGGCTGAAATTATGACGATGATGATGATATTTTAGCAATTAAAAAAATATTAATTATTATTTTTATTTATTTAAAAAAAAAATTAAGTTTAATTATTAAGATTTAAGTAAATCTTTTTAATACAATGATATATCATTGTATATCATTACATGAAATGTTTTTTTTGTTTTTGTTATCAATTGATAACAGAATTTCTGCATTGATATTAATTGATTTTATTTATTCTAGATTGGTACTTAAATCGCGAATTCATAGAATTTCCTCAATGCCGCTCCTTTGTTTGTATTGTGAAACCTTTTAATTATGTTTACGCCATGGACGTAATGATTTATGTTTTCACTCGTCCCTTTACCTAAGAGACTATAGCGTTATTCACTTAAAATGATTACTGTTTAAAAGTTCCTCAAGTTGGTTATAAAAGCCGTCCATGAAAAGTTCAGATATAAAATTAGGTATTTATCCGCTTGGAAATTAAAATTTGTCGGAGAACGCTCCTCGAAACATTAATTTATGGTTTGTTTTGTAGAAAACTAGGGATTTACTTTTATGTAACCTTTATGTAATTTTATCGCATAATTTTATCTTAATCTTACAGAAAAATACTTTGTACTGATGATAACGGCAGTAGGATCTTATAGACTAGGATTAACAGTAAAATAAAAGTACCACCGTGTGTAGTTGTTAACAGGTTCCCGAAGATAATTATTCATTTATTTAATACTTTATGTACAACAAGGTACAATGGCGGTCTTAACACCATAGGCGATCTCTGCCAGCCAACCTTAGAAAGAAAAGAAAGAAAAAATATTTTTTTGCTTAAAAAGTGACGCACAAAATTACCAAAAAATTATGATAAGCGATTAGCGTGATGCAGAGAAAAAAAAAACAAGGTGGAAGCACTATTAATAATTATTGAGGTTAGGTACAGTTACGATCCATCCCGGTGATACATTTTGTTGACAAAGTCCCTTGAACGGATCGTGCTACATTACACGTACCTACGGCTGCCGTCGAACACTGAGCGCATGCGATTTTAGCCTTAGTGGTGGTTCATCGGAAAGTTTGCTGATAGTAGCTACTTTAAATAATACAATAAAACTACTTACTTACTGATACCAAAAAAATACACGTACGATAATATAAAATACAAAAAAATATACGTACAGATATATTAATATAATAATATCAAGATAAAGTCGAGGGCAAGCTGTCAAAGTATTATTCTGCAAGTTTTTCCGTAACTTAGGTTTAAAAGAGTGCCAACTGTTTGCCATCTTGATTTCAAGGGGAGAGCATTCCATAATAGAATAAGACTGGATGAAGAATGTAGAGTGAGTAAACAAAAATTCTGGCTTTTCTATTTTCTCTTTGGCATGGCGTTTGGATTCTCCCAATCACCACAATATAATTTAATTTTTCTTTAAAATTAAACATCAAAACATGTACAAAAGTGCCAACCTAACAGAAACAAAGTGGGACAAAGTTTGTGCGCCACATTTAACGGCTCCCTTTTGTGACCCACTTTACATTACAGTCTATGTAAAGCGAGTTCTAAACGAAGTGAACAGAGTTCTTCCGTTATTTACATGACATGTTAATGAACTCGAGCAATTGTACAATACAAGAAAAAGTTCTAAATACGGCACTTAATGCATATATGCTTTAGTTCGCGAAACACCGAGATAAATCCAGGATTTATACAAACAACTCGCTCAAAAATAACAAAATTCAGAAAAGTTAAGTATTTTATGTTTTTCCTTAATGATACTTACTTTTTTCGACTACAGTAGCTATATTACAAAATTACACGTATACTAGAACTCCACCTACGTAAAACAAAGTAAAGTCTTTTGCCACGAAATTAATTTTTTACTGCTTTCCGGTATTAAGCTGGAGCAATTTAGAAACTATGTATTATTAATAACTCTTTTTCAGACTTCTTATTTCTCCATATTGCAAGCGGATAAAATAGCTAAAGGACTTCCAAGCTTTTGTTTTTTTTTAAATTTTGTTTAAAGTTTCCGCCAGAACTAAATTGCTAGTTTGGTACTTTTTGTAGAATGTCGTAAAAGTAATAGACACATGTTTTTACAGGATGTCCTACGCCATATCGAATTACAAAACATCGAACGTCATTTGATCGAACACTATATATCGAACGTCCAAAAAATCGAACGTTCATAATATCGAATGCTCAAAATATCGAACGCTCAATACATCGAGTGTTCAAAATGCCGAATGCTTGTTTGATCGAACGTTCATAATATCGAAAATTCTTTGTATCCAAATATCAACATATTGGCTGGTTATTTTATTGAATATTAGTATAATATCAAATTTGTAGGTACCTCTAAATCAGTAAAAAAGACGGAGATTATAATAACATTTTGAATTGAAACCAGTAATTTTGTTTGAAAAAATCTCAAGTCGTTTTATCGATGACAAAATGTATAGCAATATAAAGTACCACGCATTCTAAATTATTTCTTTGAGCTTTGATACAGTAGAGCTAATTTTCACTTCATTATACTCTCAAGCATTTACCTAAACCTACAAGCGAGATTGGAAATTCATAGAGAGTAAACCGTTTTTGTCTTAATTAGTTGTGAAGTAGTTCAGTCTTATGAAATGTTTAAGACGGTCGATATTCTATGTAGGAGTTTCATTGGCTAAATATCTATTATTGTTTAGTAACGTCAGTAACAAAACCTCGATAATTAGTGTGATTAAACGCATTTTTCACGCTTGAAATATATCAGTTTCTTTTTACAAAGTGGTGATTTTTTGAAGCTGTCTTTTGATTTTTAATATTTACAAATCACTTGTAAATAATTTAATTTTAATGATTTATAATTATTGAATTCTCAAACACAGTATAGTGCCTATAATTCCTGCCAATTTAACCACAGACATCGGCTGTTCTAGCTGACTTAAAAACAAGCAACTCGTTTTTTTAAGTGGTACAGGAAAGCGAATTGAATGTTTTTTTTGCAGTTTTCTATGTATCTTTACATGATATATTTTATTTCATAAGGATTAATTATCACACATACACACAAAAATATTGTTTATTTATTTTAATTATTATGTAATTTATTTTGCTTTATAAAGTCTATTTTAATTTTTTATGTATTTGAGTTTTTTCATTAAGAAATTCTCAGTAACAGCCCGGAGTATGGATTTGTGCCCGGTTAATGGCAATAGGCTCGCCCCCTATTACATGGGACTATAACATAACTGGCGAAATGTGGGTGTACTATACACCTCTGCCTACCTCTTCGGGGAAATACAGGCGTGATGTTATGTTATGTTGTGTATTTGCTCGTGACTTGCCCGTGGTCCACTATCGGGACCCATCGAAAACCAGCGCTGCAACATTTCGGTGTTATAGCATAATGCTGAGATAGGGGCCTTTTTGGACTTGCATAAGCATGTTATTCTTAATTTTATTGTTTTTTTTTTAAATCAATGTTTATGTTTTCGCCTGTAACGAGACTAAAATAAATTTGTTTCTTTCTTTCTCTTTAAATAATCTTATGTTACCAATGTGTTTATTTATTTATGATTAGGAAAACCAACAGCTATATAAAAATTAATAAACAGCTAGCATAAGTTATATTAAGCCAATTACAGGTTTCCACGGATAGTAATAGGATAAAATAACACTGTTTTTAAAATCAATCAATGGCAAGCACAAAAACTACAATTGATTAGAGTAGAAAAATATTACATAAAACATTACACTCTTTTTTTTTTGGGCAGTCGTGTAAAAATACTTGAATATTACTTCAGTCATTCTAAAGAAGTCAAGCACATTGCGTACCGTAGAGCTTTTTGAAGTAAATGAAAAAAAAACATTTTTTAGAAATAATTTACTTTCCTACCCTTTACTTTTTTCAAGATATGTGAGGTTACTTCAATTCAGCTGAGTTTTTACTCGATTCTTGAAAAATAATTTTTATTAATTACTCGTTAATAATGTAATTTTTAACGATATTATGAAGGAATTTGCATCTTTACCTAAAGATTCGAATGTTTTTTTTTTTTTTCGAAAATCGCTTTGTTTGTTTTCACTTAGCGCAGCCGACATCCTTTGTAGCCCAAACAAGCTATGGCGGATTTGGTAAACGGTAATCAGATACTTGTTTCTCATTCTTCAGTCTGTGATCCGTAGATCTTCATTAGCTCATTAACAGCTTTTAGTATAAATAGATAGGAAAACGTTTGACAACTTTCTGAAACCAAGTCCAAAGATAACAAAGTTTTAATTATTGTTTAAAATGAGTTTCCGTAGTCGCCGGATTGATTTCCAGTAAGTCGATTCATAATCACTGAAAATATTTGTCTGGGTTTAAAGTTACCGTTTTATCATTTCTGAAAGCTAAGAAATAATAGCGGTTGATAATCTTAACTTTATCATTTAAAGTGAAGTCTGACCCGACGGTAACTCGCGGCTAAACGTCTCCGTTCAAACACAATTTATTTCTCTCACTGGGTGGACTCGACCTTTTATATTAGAACCGCGCACTTTTACTTTATTTCTGTGACAAATGTAGTTATTGACTTATTGCCTTATACTATATACTTACTTTACTACATTTACCGCTGAACATTTTTTACAGGCCTAGTCTTAGTCAGGAACCACATGTATAGGCAATAGGTTTAGGCTACAAGAAATTAATTTCACTAAAATTATAAGAGCAGAAGTTACATTAAAATAACTACTGAACACATAAGAATATGTTTGAAGCGAAGGTTCTTTAGCGTTATTGTGCACTCGACCGGCGCCGCCGTGCCTCGCCGGGGAGTAAGACTGCGTTTCCACCAAGGATGTGTGAGTTAGCGAGTCTGTGCACGAGGAAAAAATCCACCACGTCCACGCTGCAGATACGCAGAAGCTTTGAACCGACCATTGGGCATATGGTTTGTGATATGGTAACTATAAAAAAATATGCTAAATTTATCAATTCACTTGTGAACTTTTGAATAAACTATACATGTACGGTAACTATTTGGCAATTTTCGTACTCCGTAAAACATTCATTTACGCCCAAAGCTCCGTCCAAATGAGTGTTGAAGTAAGTAAGTTTCGACGCTTGTAACTTTAAAATCAATGTTTTTATCACTGTTTTGTTTTCATAGCAGCTTAGCTAACAAGACTGCGGTTAAGGGCGGCCGTTTTTTGGGGTAATGTCTGACGTTTGAAAAGATATAATTGAATTTAGTCCACTTTGACTACATGATTTTTAGGGTTCCGTAGTCCTACAAGGAACCCTTATAGTTTCGTCATGTCCGTCCGTCTGTCCGTCTGTCCTAATCCTTTACAGCTTAATAACTTCTACAGTTATACACATAAGTAAATGAAATTTTGTTAAAGGTCATTGACCTTAGAAAAAAATTATCATGGCAAATAATGCTCCTTTAGCTACTTTCTATTTGAAAAAATCACAAAAAGTAACTTTGACATGACAGACTTCTTAAATTTGGCTTCTTGAATTTATCGCTAGATGGCGCTACTAACAATACGCTCTGAGTCACGAATGCTGCCGATTATTGCAAAAACTAAAATAGCCATGATTAATATTCGATTTGATTCGTTTGTACACCTACTTAAGGAACCCTATAATACTGAGCATGGCCCGACATGCTCTTGGGCGGTTTTTTGCTTTGACTTTGACTAATCAAGTAATCGATATCATTCTTAGTTTTGATCTTACAACATTAAACAGTGAAGAAAACAGTTTGTATGGAAGAATGACCTACTAGTGCAAAACCTTAGGACTTTGGATTATAATAAAAAAAATCCTGTCACTTGATGAAAATGACCTTTAGTTACGGTGCGAATGGCATAATACAACATTAGTTTATGTTTACCAAAAACCTGAAAAGGGGTTATTGTATTATCATAATTATGAGCAACTTTTCAACTATCGAACCAACACTGAAATCGCGGAAAAAAATCAGCTGTTCCCTTTAATTTTGTTCGACAAAATGTAGCGATCAGTAGATTTTATTTCGCGATTTCAGGGTTAGTCCCATAACAAAAGTTGTTCATAATTATGAGTACAATGGCCCCTTTTCAGGTTTAGGATAATATAAAACTAATGTTGTATAATTATGTACTAGCAATAGGTAGCTAGTCTGGTGCGGGCTTTATCTAGTCCTTACTTCTATTGTTTATGTCTGTTTGTCTAAACTCATATTGAGATGCCGTGTGCATTACTTTCTATTATTGTTGTTGTGAATCCGACCGACGATATCATTTGCAAACAGGATTATAATTTATGGATTTGTTATTCAGTGTGTCTTAGTTTTGCAGTGGGTGAAGGCCGACCTTGTGATGCAAGGTTGAATTATTTGTCAGATTTACTTTGAATCTAATAATAAGTTTAATCACATAGTTATTTACAGAAACTTGTTTTTTATCACTGAAATTTGTAATTGTAGAACATAACACAAATATAAATAGTCCATTATTGTACCACTGCTGGGCATGTACCTCTTCTCAACATAAGAAGGACTGAAGAGTCCACCACGCTGACCTAGTGCGGGTTGGCGGACTACACACACCATCGAGAACCGTATTGTGTAGGTTTCCTCGCGATGTTTTCCTTCACTGTGAAACCGAGTGACAAACAAAATCTGATCTGTCCATGAATCCGAAAAGTCAGAGCTGCAGGCCGGGTTCGAACTCAGACCCTCCTGCATGGAAGGCAAACGAACAACCGCTAGGCTATCACTGCTTTTTTAAATTTATTGTAGTTATAATAATACATCAATCAATTTTCAAGCGCCGTAGACACAATAGAAAATCTATTGGTTCATTTATTTCATAAGTCAATTACAACAGGTAACAATCTGCACAACGTGATATCCCCATAGACATATATATGCGAAAGTGTGTTTGTTGGTTTGTTCCTCTTTCACGCAGCAACGGAACAACGGATTAACGTGATTTTTGGCATACCTACTTAATATTATTAGACCTATAGTAGCCTTCAAAATTAACTATGATATAGGTACAGTCAACAAATCGGAATCATGACCCACTCAGCTGATAATTCGTTTGAAATCGTCAAAACAGTAAGGTTTTCTTCTATGCTGCACTTAGGACATTTTGAATATTACAGAAACTGCATTAAAACGGGTCAGAGGTCTGTGCCATTTTGAGCTTTGTTATCAATGCAATAGATTTATAATTGGATTGGAAATTATGTTTTTGATAAAGCAGGAATTATGTTTTGAATTTCGAATTAGCTGTCGTCTCACGTGGTTTTCCTACAAACAACTATATTTTTTAAGAAACCTATACTAACTTTTTCGATTACAGACCATTAATAAAATAAAAAATTAAATTACAAATAATAAAATGTCAAGTGTGAAAAGGCTAGGAAAAACAAATTCTGTGACACTAGGATGGGTACCTGGGCACTGCGGAATTAGGGGTAATGAAGCCGCTGATGAACTCGCTAGAGCTGGTGCGGAATGCCCCACTGTAGGGCCGGAGCCAATTTGTGGGGTTCCGAAATGCATCACCTCGGCTAATCTTAAGGACTGGGGAACTCATCAAAGCATTAGACTTTGGAAAAAAACCCCAGGCCAAGAGCACTCGAAAGCGCTTCTAGTAGGCTTCAGGAAGAGATTTACAAAAGAAGCGCTTTCGCTTAACAGGAACCATATAAGGATCCTGACTAGAACCCTTACAGGGCACTGTAAACTGAACAAACATCTACACAGGATGGGCCTCACAGATATCACAGTTTGCAGATTTTGTCGCGAAAAGGACGAAACGCCCATTCATATCCTATGCGAATGTGATGCAGTGCACCACATTAGAAGTCAGCATCTTGGAGGCCACACAATCTCAGCTGATGAGATCAGATCCTCAAACCCCAAGGCTATAGTCGACTTTATGGTTGGCTTGCGGCTTGGAGAGGTGCTGTAGTATACTATTAGAGGCGTTACAATAGATCTTTTAGGTCGCAGTGACATAGGGGACTTGCATAGACCTTACCTCTTTTCCAAAATAATAATAAATAATGAAAAGGTGTCAAACAATACTCTTAAAAAAAAAAAAAAAATGTGGAACCTCGGACGAATAAAAAAGGCAGACGGAATCTCGCTATTCAATAAGTGAAGCATCCATAACAGCTCGCTTAAAAGTATGGGCCGGCACGCACACATTCACATCCATAGTATGCCAAAAAGCCGCGATTACGCAAAAAATCTAGTGTTACGGTAGTCATTGTTGTAGCGTCATAAATAAAATAACAGTATAAATCTGGTGTGTTAAAATGCTTTCGAAATTATAGTGGGTTCAAGAAAAAATTAAGTGCTTCAGTCTTCGTTTAGCGCGATTCCGTCCGCCTTTTTTATTCGTCCGAGTGTGGAACATACATTTAATTTATAATATCCTCTATACCATATTTCACGCAATAAATGATAAATAAATAAATAACAATATTTGAAGTTAACGTCAAGAATAAAATTTAGAAAAATAATTTTATTGGTAAACTAGCTGTAACTGTCAATAGCTAACAAAATTGTTGACAAGTCAGTTGCCAGGGAAATATCTGTTTAAGCGAAATTCAACCCAATTTTATTAGAATGTCTGTAGGATATTAAGCTTATCGTGGGTCATGATTCCGATTTGTTGACTGTACATACAGTTTATTTAATTTAACATCTGAAACAGTGCTCGTAATGAGCAGAGTATATTAATGTATTTTCTCCCAAATGCTCGGAAATTGGTTCATTATTCAAAAAAAAGAATACAACAATCGGCTCTTTTCCGTACGCAACGAAATAACAGGCCGGTAATATCCAACAGGACAATAATAGAAATTGCTGGACACTTTTTATTTTTTAAATTATGCTACCGAGGTTTTTAAGTACACACTTACATAATATAGGTTTTTTTAGCTACAAAATATTTATCATTATACGTGGGACACTCAGAAAGTTTTGCGAAACTAAAAAAAATTGTTCTATACGTACATATATTTTTATCAAATCTTTTCAAAGTACTTTCCACCAGCCTCTATACAAAGATTCATGCGCCTAAACCAGTTTTCAAAACACTTTTTCCAGTCCGCCGCAGACACCTCGTTTACAGCCTGCTCGAACGCAGCCAGCGCATCTTCCGGCGACGAAAATTGTATCCCTTTGAGCTGATTTTTTATTTTTGGGAATAAAAAGAAGTCACACGGTGCTAGATCAGGGCTGTAAGGAGGGTGACCCAGGAGTTTGACTGGCGTGCTGTCCAGGAAGTCCCTCGTTTTGAGTGCGGTGTGCGCAGGTGCATTGTCGTGGTGGAGCAGTAGCCCGCGGAGCCCTGTGTTTGGTCGCTTGTTGCTTATAACAGAGAAAACTTCTGGCAAACATTTGGTAGTATACCATTCGGCATTAATGCTTCTTTGATCCCGTAAGGGAATTGATACCAAGTGGCCAGTCAAATTAAAAAAGCTAGCGATCAAAATCTTACCCCCGCTTCTAGATCGCTTCACTTTGGTAGGCGTTGGCTCATTTTGAAACACCCAAACAGTCGACTGGCGCTTGGTTTCTGGGTTGTATTGATAAATCCAGGACTCATCACCTGTAACGATGTCGTAAACACGCCGAGACGAGCCTGCTTCAAATTTGTTAAGCATATCACGGCACCATTCCACCCGGGCCTGCTTCTGAGCATCGGTGAGGTTGTGCGGCACCCAGCGTGATACTATCCTCCTCACGCGAAGATGGCTGTGTAGAATCTCGTGAACGCTTCCCGATCCAATCTTCAATATGTGTTGAATCTCCTGATATGTAATTCGCCTATTGTCTTGGATTAAATTTTTCACTGCTAGCACGTTTTCTTCGGTAACAGCCGTCAAAGGGCGACCGCTTCTTTCGTCATCCCCCAAAGTTGGTCGACCGCGCTTGAATTCGTTATACCAACGATACACGGTTGCCTTGGAAGGGCCTTCATCCATGAATGCCATTTGAAGTCTATCGTACGATTCATCCGGTTTCAGGCGACACTTGAAATCGTATAAAATCATAGCTCTAAAATGTTCCCGGCGCAGATCCATATTTCAGTGAGACACAATACTTTGAATTAACTCGCAAAAAATGTGGAGGGAAATTTTGAAATTGGAACTTACTTATTTTTACTTATAAATAATCATATTTTCGAAAAACATTATAACTGGCCAGTCTCCCATATATAAAAACTTTTTTTCGCAATACTTTCTGAGGGGCCTGGTACAGGCTTAAAGCGCATATTTTTTTTTGAAATTAGAACAAGAACCGCGCGCGGGCGAATTGGCGTGAATGAAAATGAGATACTGTTGAATTAATTTGTGTTTTGTTTCCTCGCAAATGAGAGAAAAGTACTATACAAATCTCGACCGAAATAGCAATTAACGGCCTCGTTTAGTTTAAAAGGACTCGGCTTGCGCCTCTTCCTTTCAAAATCACTTGGGAAGTACTCGGCTTCGCCTCGTACTTCCAATATTACTCGGCCGTAAATTGCTTCATTTCAGGCCTTGACAGTAATGTACTATTGCTTTAAATATTGCTCAGACGCGGAATAATGCATATTAAATTTTGATCCTATTCCTGTCATGTCATACGAGACATTAATTAGGTATTTCACATGTTAAACTTTACCTGAAATATATTTATAGTTAGAGTAGGTAGGTGCTTATTGCTTGAATTTTTTTACTTAATTTTACAACATAAAGATCCCATAAATAAGTACCTGGATTGGTGTATAAATAATATATTTATAATATCGCGGTCCTATAAACAAAATAAAATGTTTAATTTATATTATTACTACGTAACACACACGTAACGTACCTATATTTGAAATTTAAAGCTAGTTAAGTTTGTTTAATTTAAGTTTAATTAAGACAAAAAGTGGTTTCCCTAACATAAATATAATAAACATCTAGGTATATTATTTATTTCTTCACTCTGCTGTCTTTAAGAGATTTACCACTCTTCTCTATTATTTACCAATTCTTGGACTTCCTCGTCACAATTCACTTCCCCACTGATTTGGGTAAAGTAGCTCTGACATGGTTATCCTCCTCTTTCTTCTTTCAGTTTATTTGTTTGTGTTATTATAAAGCTTTCACGCCCTGGGATTGGATAAATCAATATCACTGACTTAAAAGTAATAACAAGGGCAAGCTCGCTAATTTTGTTGAAGGATTTTTATTGTTTTGTTTTCTTACTTTTTGTTTTTTGCATTTACCCTTGCCTGATTTCTTTGGGCATTCCCTTTTGGAGAGACCTGTCTAGCAGGGAATTGCGAAGGACTAACTTGATAGAACCGTAGCAATTCGTTTCGACAAAAAAAGAGGAGGTTCTGAATTCGACTGTACGTATGTACGTATATTTTTTATGTTTGTTACGCGATATCTTCGCCGATTGTGAACCGATTTTAATTTTTTATTATGTTCGTCATATAAAATTTAAATACATACACGGACAATTTTTAAGGTTTCGTACCCAAAGGGTGCCAAACGGGACCCTATTTCTCTCGTTACGCTGTCCTTCCGTCCATCCGTCTGTCTGTCACAGGGCTGTATCTTGTGTTTACTTTTTAGTTAAGGTTTTTGAAGTCTCATCTCATCACTCGCTAATTATAAACTCGATTTCATTTTAGATAGTTATTTTTAAACTAAATCCACTGATATCTACTACTACGGACTATGAAAGTGTAGTAACGATTTTTTACGTTAAGCTACAGTTTAAATTGATTTGTCAGACCTTTGCATAGCCTGATAGACTGCTGGAGAGCCTGGCATACCGCCAGGACGTTTTCTGTGACTTTAAATTCAAATTCATGTTTTTTATTTCAAATAAACCTAATTACAGGCATTTTTGAAGCGTCAGGCTCTAGTTGCATGACAGACTGTGTTCACTTTCCAATCTGTGCTTATTATTGGGTCAGGAAATTAAACAAGTAACGATTTAACTGTTACTAACTTTTATTATTTTAATTCTGTACACTTGTCACTTCATACAGTGCTCCAGCGCGACTGCCCGCTCGAGGATGAAATGTGTAAGATGTCATCACGTGTCAAACTATCCCACCATTTAAGTGGGGAGGCCTCAATCAAATCAGTAGCTAATAAAAAGTCAATTGATCTACTGAAATACATTGACAAACTAATTAATTACTAATAAATTCGGCTAACAAGATATAATTAAAATAATTAATTAATCAGCCATAAAAAATATAACATACAAATTAATTAGTCAGTGCTTAACTTTCTAATGTAGATAGATTGATAGACTATTATAATACTTCACAAAACCAAAGTAGACAATACAACATCTTTAATGTACTAGGACCTTACATTATCTTCAACTTTAAAATAAGGTAGTAGTTTAATAGACTTGACTTGCGAAATCCACAGGATGTAGGATGTCCTTGCTATATATTGAGCCTATTTTAACCGTACCCTGGTAAAAACGATGAGCTATCCGTTTCCTACTTGTCGATACCGATAAAAAATGTATGACAGATTCCTCAGCGCAAATTTTTGCAAAAAAGTCATCATTTCCGGCTGCCTAATTGCGTAACTCACTCGCGATCGCATTCATTCGGATTTTAATGATCATTGCTCTGTGTGTTTTGACAATCCGTCATATTGACAACTACGTACCACGCAATGAATATTGCTGTAATTTCAAAATGAAAGCTGATGTCAATGTGAATGCATTACACAATTACCCCACGGGTCCGGGTCGCGTGGCGAACATCCAATAGGCATCACAAAAATGTTAAAGATCATAAACATTTATTGGATGGGCCATCGCCTCCTTTTTTAACCAATTGGATGTCGTTTATTCTTATGGGATTTCAGTGTCATCGGCGGTTGGATTTTAAAGGTTTCATGGGGTTAAATTCGATATGTGTTTCGATTTTATAGGTATTGTAACGACTTGATTTGTATGGGTTATATCTAAAGAGATTAAGTGAGTTTCTTTCGGTATTTCTTCTTAAGAGGAACTCCTCAGAATACAGGAAAAACATTCTGAGTTAAGACTGGGGCCTTACTCCCGACTGGTTTGAGCTCTGAACCAAATCGAGCTAAAGTCAATTCCTAGAAAAATGCAGTACGATTTGACACTAACTCGAATTCAAATTCGATTGATACAACGAGTGCTGTATCAATCGAATTTGAATTCGAATCGAATTTGAATTCAGAGACCTTACTCCCGACTGAAACACTCGTTCCAGTAAGGTCCCTGTTGTTCTATTATGAATTAGATGTTTAAGGAGATGGTTTTGGACTCACTTATCAATATCATACCTGTGAAAGATTCGGAGGGGTATTGATGTGTTGATAGGAAAAAATATCAAGAGGCATTGCGAGAAACAATCAAATTGCGAGAGGAATAAAACCAAATACTATTTGAATATTTGTATCAGCAAATAAGTAGTGTACTGAATAAACTCAATCCATAATTCTCACGTAGATACGTAATACATTTTCAATCCGTATTCATAAATCTATGTCTCCGTGAGATGTATACAGTACCTAGCTAATAATGTCCGACGCATGGCGTAGTGGATACCAGCTGAAAGTGTTTGGAGGCCCGCCAGTGCATTCAGGTGGAAACTGGTCCTCGCTTACATGCTGGCCCAATAATACATGGATATATTATGATATATTTACGTGGTTTTAGCGCTATCGGATTTATTTGGTGTTTGTGCTAGACATGGGCTAACTAGCTCCGGTAAAAGATTGGATATGTAATATATAATTCCAAGTTAAGATAAAAAAGCCATTAAAAGAGCCTCCACGAGTGACGCTATTTAATTGATCGTCCTGTGCACCCTGGGCAGTCAGCCCCGCTACCAACCTGCTGACTGGCTAATCTTTTCCCCACGGCATGAGCTATTATCATTATGTAGCTCATGTCGACACGATAGAAGAAGAAGTTAAGATATATGTCCGGTTATCATATCCATATCCGCTTAATATATCCGAGAGTGAAGAACTTTACGTTGCGTGCTATGTCCGAGATAGATAACTCTGGCTTCTAATTAATGCAACGGAGTGAGGCTGGATATAATATAGCCAATTTGATAGATCCGTGGAACGATTAAGTGACACCGTAACATAATAATTGATTGCCTTTCATACTTTACAGGCTTCGCAATGTACATAAAAAAAAGCAAGTATTATGTTTAATGGTTTTGATGAGTAAGTTGGTTAGTATCGAAATATGTGACATAAATAGCCGTATCCTTTGATTGCGTTGACTAAGAAGCTTGAATTTATTAAACCTGCAAGAGACTGTAGTTCTAAATAAATCCAACGGAGTGAGGCTGGATAAAATTTAGCCGATGTGATAGATCCGCGGAATGAATTACTATAATAATTGATTTCTTTTCATACTTTACTGGCCTAGGACTGTCTATCAAAAAATAAAAATAAAAGGCGTATTTAAAAATCAAGTATTGATTAACTAAACTTAGTTTGTCGTTCCATATCTTTGTCATCAGTGTCGAAAGTCGGGCGTCGGAGTTACTCGAATATAGGATTTATTTATTTATTGCAAGTGAAGAAGGGATATATATATCCGAAGATATAGATGTGTCCGGAGTTACCCATGCCTAGTTTGTGCCACAAGTGTAATAGTGTAGATGTATTACCTTCGCGTATGTAATGTGTGAGAGGCCTATGTCCAGCAGTGGACTGCGATAGGCTGAGTTGATGATGTAATGTGTAGGATTGGTGATGATCATGACTATACCATTTTGGTCTACATGCTAGCCCACTATAGCAATCATTTATATAGTGGGCGTTAATATTAATTTAATACTATGTCTAAATACAGTTAAATGTATAATTTATGAATTTCGTTCTTACCGTACTACTATAAATATTCTCAGCTAAGTTTATTGTTACAACGCAGTAATAGCTCAGTGGAGAAGTTGTAGAGGGGCGTGAACCGATGTGTTTAAAACAATTCAAATTTATGACCATCTTCAAACGGCCAACGAAAACATTGTGAGGAAGTTTGCAACAGTAAAGACTTGACGTAATGTCTTTACATTAATGGCAAATAGATCACGAGCTTTAAGAAGGTTGACTACACCAACTGGCAAAGAATGATCAAACTTTTCCTAGCGTATTTGCAACCCTAGCAAGCAAAGTAGTTATAAACAGTGTACTTAAAATGTAGTAAATAACTCATGATAAATGTGATACAACCCATGGTATAATAATATGTTTCACCAGGTATTCTCTTCTCGCGATGGCCCAAGGCTACGTCACGATCAGTGTTGCCATTGATTGACATCTTCAATACAGTTAAGGAGATTTTTATTCATAACGAACACAAAATAAATTCCTAACTAGCCTAACTTTTTGTTATCTCGTGTTATTCATTTAATTAATTATTAAAGAAACTGAATAAAATTACTAGTTCAAAAGTGAGTGAAAAAGATGCATTTTGCTCGGGTAATTTATTTACACATAGTGGCAGCACATCAATCTGACAAGTATCACGCTAACAGCCCGCTATTGGCTCTACAGCTGATGACGTATTCTTAGGCCAATCAACCTAGCTGTCACGGGAAGAGAATACCTGGTGAAGCATATTATTATACCATAATATAACCTATTTATATGAACTTAAACATCATCTTTCCTTATTGGGTAGCCCGAAATCCTAGATCTAATAACACAAGCCAAATTGATAAAAAGGTACTTAGTAGAACTTGTCATGTTTAGGATCAATATATCAACAACATAGTTAAATCGACTCGGCTTCTTAGCTAATGCTTAATCACAGACAAAAAAGTAGTCCCGACAATAATTTACGTTAGTATGATCACAAGGGGACATTAAGTAATGAAGTCTCGTTGATCATCCATTAGAAGTATCAGTCTACGTCATGAGAGACATAATAGAGATATAGTAATAGAAGGTTGGCGGAGATTCGCTAGTGCATTCAGACGGAAATATTCCAAAATGTTTACATGCCTATTAATATAAATGGGGTACTTAGTGTACCTTGTTAACTTCGTATTTGTAATGTGGGTCAACCCTAGCAGGTAAAGTAGTAGCTTTAATTACAAAGTGATCACGTTAAGATGGAAGATCCAATTTACTACATAAAGTTATCTTTTCTTATTTTGATTTTGACTTTAAATAAAGAGATTAATTTTAGTCTGAAGGTCCACTATTGGTACTGTTTCTGTTGTTTACAAACTAAACTAATTTGGATTAATTTTGTTTCACTATGTCTCTTTCTAACGAAGATCATTAGAAAAGGACAAAAGATTTTAATCCTGTCAAAGAAGTCCATTAAACTTGCTTGTTTTCAACGTCAATTTTATTTAGTCGCTATCGCTAGACGTCACGACTAATTTCCCGTACATTACAAGGGCATAATATTTGACAGTTCTAAATATTTTTTATCCTTTTTCAATGATGTTTGTAAGAAAGAGATATATTGCACTTATAATTAGTTTAGAGCAAAGTACAAGCGCACCATTATCTTTTTAAGTCTTTATTGTTTTTAAGACAATTTGTACTCCATCTCCATTGTCATCTAACATATTGATCTTTTTGCCGTATCTTTTTCAACTATCAATAGACGATACGCATAGATGACCTAAATGAGATTCATGGCCATACCATATTTTTCCACTGGGGAATTAGTACAAATTTCAACCTACGATACGAAAACGGTATAATAAAGTTTACCCAATACATAAATGTAGCCCTTTCTCAATATACCTAATATTTTTTAACATAAAGCCAAACAGTCGGTAAACATATGTCAGATAAACACATAACGATAATGAAAAGACTATTAGTGCACTTGTTAATAAGCAAGCAAGCATATTCAACACACTAATATGTTACCAATAATAATTATATATTACTAATAATAAAATAATAATATTATACAACATGTAACAGAATAAACGCAAGTCCTGAAAGTAGTTTGCTTAGAATCGAATCGATTGGTATGTTTTTAAACCATACTACATACTAACCATTTTTTTTTTCAGAGTTGTATAAAATAATATAAAAGTCGATATTCCCGAAAACAGTTAATTGTATTCGAGGGAACGGAAATGGATTAAAATACTGGTGTAATAAAAACCAAATATGAAGCTGTTCAGTTCTCCATAAACAAAGATAGCAAATGATGGTTTGAAAACAATTCAGTTCTGCAATCTGCAATTGCAAAAATAATAACCTTAAATGTTGTACGAAATTAATTTTTTTGTTTGTCTCCACTGTTTTTGCCACTGTCCTAAGTTTATGGTCAGGTTTTGATTATTATTTGGCAACTTTTTCTTTTACTCAAGATCACATTGCTTCTATAGTCTCTACCATGAACTTTATTAAAAGCACACACATTCTATTATACTGTAAATAATATTCTTTCATAACATTCTCAATACCTGTATCGAAATTCCAATGTCTGCACATAAAATATCGTAGGGCAGATGCATCATAAATTGATATGCTCTTTTTTATTTCGATATTATGTACTGTAGGGACAAGCAACGTTCTACCGTTTTATTTTTTAAATTAACTAGTAACTAAGTAGCTTCGGAACTTTTTCGATTGTAGAATTTGCAGCTTGTCTTGTGCCAGCTAGTACAGTTTCGTTTTCCTTTGCTCTTTGTCCTACATAATTCGCATTTATAGGATGGAATTAGGACCGCTTACGCTGAAGATCGTACATTTTTATTAGGTACGAGTATTTTACCTACAAAGTATTCTGAAGATTTGAATAAATATACTTATTCAATTTGAATAATTGTTGAGAAAAACAATCTAAACAAAAAACGCTTACGCTTCAAAAAAATAGATACACACAAACTCGTGGGGAAACTTTCTCAAATGTAAGATTTGTCATTTGCATGAGAAAAACTTTTGTATTTCATAACAAGACTAGCAACAGCCTACATATATAATATAATATAATATAAGTTTATTTACGTAGGTAATTAATCTTAGCCTAAGATACATTGTACATCAGAACATTGTTACTTTGACAGTTGTGGTAAGACTATTAATCACAATTTCATATGAGATCCCTGCCCTTCAAACTAGGAAAAGAACCTGTGTCTTGAAGGACAGTGTTCTTTGGTGGATAGACACATTTAATAATTTTATTCAGTTATGAAATATTCCGATGTTATTGTGTTTGCAAGATTTGATAGTTTTCAGTATAGGTTTGTGTGTATGGGGGGAGGGGATGTGTTTGTGTGAAGGTGCATGTATATGTGTTAGTGTGTGTGTGTGTGTGTGTGTGTGTGTGTGTGTGTGTGTGTGTGTGTGCGTGTGTGTGTGTGTGTGTGTGTGTGTTGGTGTGTGTAAGGGTGTGGTTCAAGTTGTGGGTAAAAGTAAACAGTATGTTTGTTTATGGGAGCTGAATGACAAAAAGATTGTGTGGATTAGAGAGCTTAAATGTTAATGGGAGAAAGTAAATCTTCTGTTTTCAAATAATTGAGATTTAAAAGCCAGCTTTGAATTTTTTTTTTAAATTGGAATTTGTTTAGGTTATTTAGATTTAATTGGATATGAAGCTTGTTGTATATTCTAGAACCTACGATGTAATATTGTCGACCTGCAAATGTTGTTCTGTGACGTTCGATTTGACACACTTGAGCTGCTCTTCGCTTATTTTGTGGTATGGATAATGGAATAGTTGCATGTTTACGAAGAGTGGAGCGAAAGACAAAAAGTTGTCTAACAGTGAGCAACTTACAATCTAAATATAGCTGTTCTGTTGAGTACCTGAATGGTTTGCGTAGCATGACTTTCAGAACAGCCCTTTGTGCTCTTTCCAGAGGGAGTAACGATGATTTGGTTGAGCCACCCCACGCAGTCACACAGTATGTTAACAATGACTGGCACAGCGAGTAGTATACGGTCTTGAGTGTGTCAATGTCAGCTGAGTTCCTGAGCAGTTTAAATATATATATGATCTTTCTGATTCTAGCTGTTAGTGTTGTTATATGTTCGCTCCAATTCAGTCGATGGTCAATTTCTACTCCAAGATATTTAATATGGGAGGTTTTGCTAAGGCACGGGCACGTACAATCAGGTCTCGAGTTGTTACAGTTATGTGTTCTTATATTAAATTCATTTCCCGGTTGAGTTGTCTCATTTATAGAAAAAGTTATAAATTTGGTTTTTTCGACGTTTAAGGTAAGAAGATTAGTAGTAAGCCAGTTTGATACAGTAACAAGACATATCTCAGCATGGTGTTTTGTCTCTTCCCAATCTGATCCATGTACAATTAGTGCTGTATCATCTGCATATGTAAAAATATTACAGTTTGTAAGCGCCAATGCACATAACTGGTTCACGTATATTATAAAGAGTGTTGGGCCTAGTATACTTCCTTGTGGTACGCCATAATTACTTAAGGGGTATTCATTGCTTAGAGAGTCTTGTATTTTAACGCACTGTGTTCTCCCCGTAAGATAGCTCTTAAAAATATTTAATGTCGTACCTCTCACACCGATGCTTTCCAGTTTGAGTAGGAGTCTGGGGACAGAGACAGTGTCAAATGCCTTAGACAGGTCCAGAAATATACCTAGGCATCTGTTACCTTTATCTAGGTTACGGGCAATAAGATCGCTTAGGCCAACCACGGCATCCTCTGTTGATTTACCTGATCTAAACCCAAACTGGTTACTAGCTATGATGTCATAAGCATCTAAGTATCGTACAAGTCCATTGTTTATGACTCTCTCCAAAATCTTTGACATTGCAGGAAGTACAGAAATAGGCCTATAATTATTGACACTGTCTCTATCGCCTGATTTATGTACTGGGTGTATGAGAGCTTTTTTAAAAGATTTAGGAAAAACACCGGTAGTGATTGACAAATTACAAATGTGTGTTATTATTGGAAGTAGTATGTTACGCGAATTCTGAATAATTGCAGTTGAAATGCCATCCCAGCCAACAGCTGTATCCCTGCGAAGAGACAAAATAATTTGTTCAATGTCCGACTCGTCAACCTCTTGCAGCACGAAGGAATTACATTGAGAGTGATTGAGATACTGAGTTTCAGACATTTGGGACAAATCGAGTTTTATCTTTTTTGCTAAGTTCGATCCGATTTCTGCAAAGAATTTGTTAACCAGATTCACTGAATCTTTTTGGGTATTGCTAATTGAGAGGAGATCGGTACAGGGAGTAGTGGTGCGATTTGTATGGGTTGTATTTTTAATGACATTCCATGTAGCTTTAGGATTATTTTTCGATTTGGCAAATTCATTTCTTTCATACGCAGTTTTTAATTTACGTAATAAGTTATTGCAAAAGTTACGGTATCGCTTATAAGTTATTTGCACGGTTAAATTCTCTGGGGACTTTTTGAGTTTTAAATTCATTCTATCACGGTTTTTGATACAGCGGATCAGGCCAGGCGTTATCCATGGCTTCAAATTTCTACATTTGCGGGGAATTTGTAATATACGCGTGTGGTCACTAATGATTGATGTAAGTATAGTGATAAACTTATCAGCTGCTTCATTTGCATTAAAACATTTCATTATATGAGTCAAATCAGTTGACTTTATCGCGTTTGAAATAGCCTTATGATTAATTTGGGTTTTCGTACGGCTTGGTTTATGTTTTTGAGCTTTCAGTTGAATAGATAACAATTCTGCCGAATGATCTGTAATGGTACTACCTATAATCAGAGTGGTTGCAATCTGGTTAGACTTCAAAATAACATGATCTAGGCATTTATTTAATCTTGTGGGTAATAGGTGTGCCGGCAGAAGGCCATGAGATGATGTAAGAGTAAGATAGTCATTAGAAAACCGATCAACGTTGTTAACTCTTATATCAATATTAATATCTCCCATCAAAGCAATTTTTTTAAACTTGGATAGATTTAATAGGGCAGAATCCAAACTATTAACGAATTTGTGTACTTCTGCAAAAGATGGAGATCTATAAATAGCAAGAATGGCTATTGTATTTCCAATAGTGCAAAGAAGGCCACTAGCCTCAACCAGACATGGTTCAGTCACTGAACAGTTAAGACCATCTTTTGCGTAGATGACTACACCATCATTCTGATTAAACGGATTCGATGTCTGATAAGATGAATATCCCTCTAAATGGGGAATAGCTGATATTGTTTGAAGCCAGCATTCCGAAAGTATTATGACATCACATGGCATTTCAATAACCACTAATAAGGCTTGTAATTCATCGAAATTTTTGTTAATACTTCTGATGTTCATGTGTAGAATTTGTAGGGAATTTCTTGTATCTCTAATTAGTGTAGAACATTGGTCAGGTTGGCAAGAGTATGAATTGGATACTTGAAGAGTGTCAAGTTCCAATATAATATTTTCTATGTTAGCCATTTGTAATAAACTCGTATACAACAGGAGGGTACCTACAATAGATTGACGCATTTTTACTTAGTACTTTTTTACTTATTATGTGGCAGTTTTTCGAATAATATAGCAGTTTGCAATATGGGGAAATACTTTTTATCAAGGGAGGGTACATGTTTGTCAGAGCTCTTATGTTTTTAAATGTTTTGTGTGTGGGTTTTGTATATAATAATGATGTCGAGAAAGTGACAGAACAGGGTAATAGGGTGATGTATGAGTGTATTGACGTTGAATGTTCGAACGAATTGTGTATATAATATAATTTGATTACATGAAAAGGACACAGCTTACGAATTAATATAAATATAAAGTTCAAAGAGAATAAGTAGCTACCAAAAAACAAATTTAAATATAAAACATGGTTACAACTGATTGACAGTCATTCATTATTACCTATAAGAGTTTCTAGACATTTTTCCGATTTAACTAAAATCTGTTTAGCACCAATCATTTTACGAAGGTATATTCTTGAGCTTGAAATCCAACAGAATTTATATTCATTCTTCTTTGCAAACTCCCGAGCCAAGTAGTAAAGTTTTTTGCCAGAAGGCGGCAGATGTTCGTCTATGTAAACCGGTAGTTTTTCTCCTGTCAATCCAATCTGAGAAGTATTTAATTTCTCTTCCTTAGGGCGTGTTGAGTTAAATTTTCGTGTCGAAGCTATTATGTCATATTTGGTTTGCACTTTAACAAACTCGACAACAATATTTTTCGTAACGCCTTGTTTTCCTGGGGCTCGGTATACATCGCGAATATCAGATGGCTGAACTGGAGTTTCTAGGAGATTTCCTATACTCGAGACAACCGTAGTGAGGTCTTGTGTGCTTTCTTTTTCCTTTTGCTGCGGGATATTTTTTATCTCAATAGTAGCATTGCGAGTAGAAGAAAGTAACTCCTGGACTTTATTTTCAAGATTATATATGTACTCTCTATTTACCTTTCTTTCTTTTTCTAATGTCTCTATTGACCTTTTCATGTCTTCAAAGTTATCGTTTATGAAAAGAATTGAGTTTTTAATTTCACTGCACTCTTCTTTAACCTCAGCTATGTTTTTTGTAAGCTTTGCAAGAGCGTTATCGTGGTCAAGTTTCCACGAAGTGAGCATTTCTTTGATCTCCTTCTTAAAATCCAAAAATTGGTCATTTGGTGAGCAATCTACTCGAGGTCTCTTATGTCTCACTGTAATTTTTGGAGTTGATTCATGCTCTTCGTTGGCAGATGGGATATCCGACTCCGACTGCAATCCAGATTCCCCACGAGAAGCCGGTGGTGAGCGTTGTACTCGGGGCATTATAAAAGCGGCAATTTGAATCGTGTAAACAATCAAATATGATAACGCGATTTACGTAAATAATATTCTACTGAGTCCAAGTTAAGGCCGCCTCTGCCGCTAGCGGACCGCGGGTTGCCCTAGGTCAGTTCTTAGTGATCGAGTGTAGGGTAGGAATTTAATATTTATAAAAATGTTTCGTCTTCACACACTTATTTTGCACTATTTATAGTATTTTTGTTAATAATACGGTGCACTGAAGATAACACAACAACACTTTGTTGAATTCAAAACAGTATGACTACTTTAGATAGCGTTATGGAATTATTTCGGGAGCGCACACAGTTGTGGATGGCTCAGTAAGTACTGTGTTTTTTCTTTTCTATCTATATAATTCTATCTATATAATAAATAACCTACGTATATTCACTACAAACAAGCCTATACAAAAAGGCAAAAAAGGCATTTTAATTGGAACAAAACTTCGAGAAATAGAAAGATTGTACGAAAACTTTTCGACAACCTCTTTTAATGAATCATGAGTTTTCACCGAATCCTTTTATTAATATTAAGTGATAAGTAAAATATTCCTTTAAAGTAGTGACGTAATACAGTTTATTAAATAATAAATAAATAAATATTTTTGGGACATTTTTACACTGCACCTAGTCCCAAACTAAGCAGAGCTTGTAATAAATATGAATGTCTAATACTTTTAAGCGTTTTCGACGTGGGTGTTTTAACAGTGTTATCTCTTTAAATTAGCTGCCATCGCCGCATTAAGGCGACGACACTCCTCTATTTGTTTAGGATGATCACTAGTTCCGAAACTTTGAATATGGTGAAATAGAATCACTGAGTGTAACTGCTAATGCGTATTCAACAATGTGATACTGTTTTTGGAATTAAATTATTGCAGAGAAAGTTCAGGCAACAGAAAGTGATTCTTTTAAGAGATTTATATACAGGATTTCAATTTTTGTTTTAAAGAGTAGTTATCCATTAGTTTCATAGGACCTACCATTTGGACCCGTGTAACTATAATTGACTATAATACATCATCATCATTATTTCAGCCGAAAGACATCCACTGCTGGACATAGGCGATCGTAGTTGGTTGGTTAAATACTCAGAGAACGCTGCTGCTCATCCTCTGGTCCCTTCCCTTAGTCGCCTTTTACGACACCCATGAGAAGAGATAGGGTGGTGCAATTCTTTAAGTCCGGCACACCACACGGAACATAAGCATGACTATACATAAGCGTCTGTAATTAGGTCCAACTATTTGAATAATAAAAACATTTTCAATTTGAATCATTAAACAGGAGTGATATTTTACGGGGTGTATTCTGATACATCCCGCTAGTAGTGAGTATCTCTTCTCTTTTGTATAAATAAAAGTCATATCAGAAGCTTACAATATATTAATAAGATTATAAAAATTACAATGAGCTTTATTTATGACAAACATTTTCTTACTTATATACACTTTTGACCCGCTAGGAACTACATTCAAGGAATAAATTCAAACCAGTTAGTCCTTTACACATCTCTTGTTATACCGAGATGTACGTATTTAAATACGTTAATTAATAATGATGTTGTTTATTATTATCTGTATTCAATTAGAGGCTCTGGATTAATATATCCGCTCTGTTAAAGGCACCGTATTGTAATCGTTATATATGAACTCTAGTAAACACTATATGCCAATATATCTTGACAGGCAGCTTATCTACTGTGTTCTGGTACAATCAGTTTGCAGGTTTCTGCATAAAAGCTGATAATAAAGTTATGAACGGCAAGCGTATTGCCATATCCCAATAAATATTATTAGCAGAAAGTGACGCAAAATGTCTGCATTATCTTTTGGCCCTGTGTGTCTAACATGATTGTGTTATTGTAATTAAACTATTGTAACCATATTACCTAATTTTCTACGCCAGCCTGTGTTTCTTAACATACTCACAAGTCTAATATTGTGTTCAGTAACATGAGACATCATTGTTGTGAACAAATCACCCCTAGAGCATTGAACCTCAAACAACTAGTGAATTAAAATTGTGACTCCACTGCGTGTGTACTTTCCTTATTAGATCGAGTTATTCCTATGTGACTTGATTCGTAGGTTAACCACCGCACTGACCTTTTGGTGAAATGCTCCCAATATTACCTGAGTATGTGCCCACCATGTAGCCTCTAGCGGATGGTACCGAATGTGTTGGGATGTGACCCTTGCAAATTCCGCCCCCTTCTCGCATGTATCGTAACCATGATTAAGCCGTGGCCGTGCTTGTTCACAGTTCGCCAGGAGAACGAGCGCATGATGCACGACGTCCTCCAGGCGGGAGTCTTAAATCGCACCCAGTCGTCGGGGTTGCGCTGACGCCGCGCTACTCGCCGCGGCCGCGACTCGACAACGTGCGGCCGGCCGCCGCGCCCCCCGAGGAGCCCGCCGAGCCGGAGCCGGAGCCCACCACCACGCCCGAGCCGCCGGCCGCGCTCCGCCAGCCGGCGGGTGCCACGTGAGCCCCATGTCCCAACTACGGCCTGCTCCAGTACCGTGCCCGTGGCACGGCCTCGCACGCGTGTGAACGCACTTACTGCCGATAGGCGCACCCACAGCTGTGACGCAACGGTATGTGAACTGAGAGAATATTCTTAGACATAGGTAAGTTACTCGTTCGCGAATTGAGAATTGGAGAGTGACGAAATGGACGTGTAGGTAGCCAATGTGAAATTGTGAACAAATAGTAAGGAATGAAAATGTTATTGTTGAAACGTATCGGATAGGATGTAAAAGACATAAAGTCAATAATCCACGATAGTTAATAAATATGAAATTGTCTTAATGTTAAGACTTCATTATTATGAAACTAAAGGAAGAAATATAATTTGTAATAACAACATTACCTGTATTTCACAGATCGATGAAATATTAATGAATAAATTATAAACCTAATCAACTCATTATTGAATATGTGTCTTTAAGAAATGTGCAAGAGGCTGCGATTAGAGTGATGTTTGTAGATTTGATAGCATAACTGTGTAAAGCGACACATAATAATGATAAAAGTACTAACTTCAAACGGGAACAATCATCGATACAATAAGGACAAGTTAGATTTCTTTCTTTATTTAAATGAAATAATATAAATTGATGTTAATATTTGGTGGTGTGGAAACAGTGCCATTATAAGCACAATGAAGTAATTTAAACCCGCATGTATAGATAACTCCTCTAGCTATCAAACCCGATGATGTACTTAATAGGCGTTACAACTGAAAGCACCTTTAATATAATGTATGTATAACTATGATTAAAATGAAATTTAAAGCCTATAATTTTATCAATCAATGAGCACAACATAGTATTATTTAATAAACTCTTAGGTTTTCGCGATCACTACACATTATAATAAAACAAAGTTTAACCGGATCAAATCGCGTATATTATTTAAATTAGTTTTCCTGACGTTTCGAAAGCTTTGCAGCATTTCGTCAGGTAAACCAATTTGAATAATATACGCGATTTAATCCGGTTAAACTTTGTTTTATTATAGTATTAATCACAGTGCAATACACTAATGTATTAATATATTCTTACTAAGTTCATATTTCACTAAGTGAGTCTTAAGAGGCTGACAACACCTAAAAAATCAGACCTATGTGGTCATTGTCGTTTTGTACAGAACTGAAAGAGACGCAACGAGAGGAAGGTGCGTCGCTCAAATTGAAATAAAATTAACAATATATTTTTTAAATAAAAAACTTAAAGCTTATTTGAAAAACAGAAACAACTAAGTTTAAGATTAAAGTCGTTCTTATATGTCTTCTTAATTTCATTTATAATATTTTTTATGTAATATATATTGTTTGCTCTAAAGCATGTTTTAAGAGTCTATTTTACAATTTTTTTCTATAGAGAAACCTTCAAGAAAACGTTTTTGGGCACAATTGTGTTTTTAAAAATACGATCAAGATTAACATATATTTTTTTCACTCCCACAAACTGAATATTCAGCTAAATTTTTTTTTTAAATAAGCCTATTTAGTGTATTTGGTTGTTGTCAGCATCTTAACTGAGCTTCAGCACATTAATTTTATTTTGAGTTATCACTGTTAATTTTGAACATCAATTGTTCAACCCTAATCAAGAGCTTTTGAAACTGCGCTTAAAATAAAATTAAAATCTGTTAAAAATAAGAGCTTTTTGTATAGTAGTTGTTGTAGTATTATTCTTACGACAAAAATATTCTTGTAAGTAATTAGGTATGCAAAATCAGTGTCGTTCGCTCCGATGGTTTTGTCGTATTTAACATCGACTTCATGCAGTGACGCGAGCGGTTAGGTAGAATATTATAATATTATATAAAAATGTGTTAGCGTTCCTCGGCGCGGCCCCGTGCTCATCAGAGCACTGTAAGTAAGCAAGTATGCTTTACGCTTCAGCCTGTATCGCTGCGATTAACGGTACACGGAACAAGTGTAAAACGGCACATATATAAATGTATTTATGATGCCCTTAACACAACCTTTATTACATTATGGATGGCTGTCTTCACAAGTAATGACGTATGGCGTAAATTTAATTTAAATTTAAATTAAATTTGCCATGAGGATACAGGTTGTAAATATCATGATTTATTAATTTTGAGCTGCTTTGGTCACCTTGATTTTGTTATACTGACTTCCTCATCTTTAATGTTTTGCTAAAGGTTTGCACTTGTTACACGAGGTGATGCTTGTTGTTATTTTCTATAAAAGCCGTCACACACGGTGAAGATTATAATATTTAATATTAACATAAAATATTATAGTGACTTACATTATATTAAATTAACACACACGATGAAGATAATATAATATATAAAACCAAATAGTATATTCAGAAGTCAGAACGGTTCGGTATATATGTTAAGATACAAACTATGTTACACTATCTTAAGGTGAATTTGATATCGCTTACTATCTTAAGACATGGAGAGATTGATATCTTCATCGTTTGCGAGTGTGACGCTTCACTGAAATGTATATGGCGAGCAAAATCGCGAAAGAATAATATACAAAGTGGAAATGAAATACGACATTAAATATAACCACGTATAGAGTATAATTTTCTCTGATCGTACAGAAAAATCTATCAAATCTAGTCAATAGTTAGGCCACAGGAATTCATTTTAGTTTTATTAATTTTGAATGTAGGGCCATTTCTCTAGGCAAAGATAATTAGGTCAAAGACCTGTGCGAATCCATATGATTTTCAACTCTATTTCTCAATGATTACAGATGGTTACAAATGGTAATTACTTATTATTTCGTTATTTCAATATTCATATTCTTAAAGAAATAGATTTTTTAAATTTTACATATACAACTTATTTGTGTTTAAAATGCTTCTCTAGACTACTCATAAGCGTGTTTTCATTAAATGTCGTATTGTCATCTCCAAGTTGTATACATATGTTACATATGATAGCATAGCATCTTCACCGTTTGTGACGGCTTTTACAGTTTTACAGGCTGAAGAATGACGCAGGCCGTAGCCGTCAACTTAGTGTTTTCCTTCTACCAACATAGAGATTGATAAAAGCGTTTTAACAACCCACAAATTTCTTTCTTATGTAACTAATGATGAACCAATCACAGAACTAAAATTCTCTCATGAACTTGTATATTTATCTAATACTATAAAGATCCTCAAGGGATTTGTAAATAATAATTAGTTTGGAACAGTTTTCTGTTCAAGACACGATGTTGATTAATAATAAATATACCTAAGTATTTATAACATTCATTAGCTTCTGACCCGGCTTCGCAGGCAAAATATATACGGATTTTCTTATATTTATATTTATATTGATTACACAGCCCTATGGATCAATATAAAAGTCCCACTGAGATCCGTCCAGTAGTTTCTATGCGTCTGCATATTATCTATGGTCTCAAATGATTAGGGACATTACTTCTCTAAGGCCACAGACCAAAAGAATAATATAGATCTGTATTCTTTTGGTCTGAGTCTAGGTCGTTAAGCTGTTGCAACTTAAACTGGATCTGGTACCTACTTTATTCTCTTAACCGCTAAACTTATTCCTTTAATTAAAATACTTTCTCTCGTAACTCTATTATAAAAGCTTATCTTAAGAATAAATAATTATAATTTTCTATTCTACAGTACTTTTACAAATTTTTAGATGTGTTAGTAAAAAGATACTAATTTTGTAGGTCACGAAACGGATTACGGTTATTTTATTAACATCCTCTACGCGAAGCCGAGGCGGGTTGCTAGTGAAACATAATCCGGATTTATACTTCAGCTATCTACGATATCTAACATGATTTTAATCTTAAACTATTTGGCTTAGGTCGAAGCCAATTTATTACCCAGTAATAATTAAATTTCTATGCTGTGTATCTTAAATAGTTTGAAATTAACTTACTAATTTGTGTTTTGAAAATGACAGTATGTGGCTGTTAGATACTAAACCACAATGATGGTAGCAAGAAAACACTGAGTGAACATTGCTGTTTCATGTTACGAATATAACATTTAATGTGAGCTAGGCGTGTGTGTGCCCTACATATCGCTAATTTTCAACCTGTCGCTAATCATTCAACATATTTTTACAAATCCGCAACACAGCTACGTGTACTTGGACCACAAAACAAAACAAAACAGTAAGCCTAAAGACGCCATTTTTTTATATATCTGACCAATGGGCTTGCGTTTAACTGCCACCTCACCTATTGTTAAGCGGTGGTGTGGTCGACGATGGTACACGCTTGCCCAGCAAAAAATTTACTCGAAGACCACCATATTATACTTATTTGGAAACAAAGAATTCCACTCCATAACCGCACGCATAATGAAGCTATTAGCAAAACGCTAAAGTTGGAATATCTACCATATGTGGTCTGCATCTGGTTGTCCGATGATGCAAATGATGATGATGGAATGGATGGATTAGACGTATACCCGCAATCACCACGCTTATGCATTAGCACAGCATTAAAACTGCCCCGCCGCCAATCGGTACGTCACTCCGTCAGCGAGAGGCACCAATGACACCAGCAAATTTTTGAGCTGACCAATCATAATACAGTGTCCGCCCGTTGTCCCCCGCCAACATCTTATGATTGTGTTCTCATGCAGGACTGTTTATATTGTGTCTGTAGGTTTTCTGGTCTGTGACTCATTTGATCATATGAGCGTTATTAACAAAGGAAATCCAGAGATAGCGACAGGCTGAAAATCCGCTGTGTGTCGATAGCAAGGCTAACGCTGTGCACCTACTAGTTACGAATATGTGTATCGACAATTAAATGTACGTTTTAGTTTAATTGCGATCCGCATCCCCTCCCATCCTCGTGTGATACGATATGCTACGTGTTCAAATGTTATCGTTTGATTATCTCTAAGAAATCGCCACTGAGCGAGAACTGTCAATGCATTCATTCGGCTATACTAGAGATCAATTCCAAATATTAAACAGGACCTATTAACGTAATTAGTGTTAGAGGAGGATACAAAGAATTTTATAGTTGTTTGTTGTAAATGTCAGTTTTAATTAATCTATTTTACAGAAAACAATGTTTAATAAAATATCTTTATAAAATAAGCGGTTGTATTATTTGCTTGAGGAGTACAAAATATTATATTTATGGAGCGCTGGGGTCTTTACGAGGCGTCGAAGGGTTAATATGTTAAGTTGGTGTGTGCACAAAAGCGTGCATGTATACCTACAAGTTGTGTAGAGAAAAGATATAGGGTTTGAAAAGGTGGGGCAGAGTGAGAGTGGCATTCCTCCCGGGGCGCCCTCCAAACTATGCGGCCGCTCATGAGCTGTGTTGCCACCATGCATGCTCCGAAACAATTTGTGCTGCAAACTTGCTACACTCGGCTTAAAATTAAACTGCTCTCAGGCAACTTTGACAGTACAGAATATTTGTTAATGCCTTCACACCTCACATTCAAATGTTTTAGTAACATTATTTAACCACGAATTCACGACGAATGTCTATCAAAATGTCAATACTATTATTTCGAAACCAATTTATTTATATATCTATATTTCAATCTCAAAACTTATTTTGACTGGACTATGTCAACTGTTCACTTAACTGTTCAGTTTAATGAAATAAAATTTGAAACGTCATTTATTACTGAAACTGAAATAAAAGCTAGTTACAAAGTCGGAAAGTAAATAGAGCTAACAAGATTTATCTTTGTCGTCAGTCATAGAGCTGCTGGAATTTATAAAAATAATTTAGGTATGAAGCTCAAATTGTAAAGAAAAATGCATTTTCATTAAACTGATTTTAAAAACTCTGAGCGTCCGTTGTGGTTGAGCTCTTTCTGCAAGAGCTTAGCAGCTTATTAAAACGTTCCTCTTTCTAATAAGTTTTGATATTATAAAAAAAAATGTGTAGAAGTGCAACATTATGGTGCTACCGGCGCAAACTATACAAAACTCTCAGTTCTACGTTGCAAAGATTAAGTTGCAATCTTCCCGAGACTAAGTCAACTGAAACATTTATTTCATGTAATAAAGTACAGAAATTCTTTACAAAAATAAATTTATTTAAACACGCATAAAATACAGATGAAATAATATTATAAAAGTGGAATTAGGTGTCGAAGAATCTCTTCACATCACTGTCATCCGGAGCTTCACGAAATAATTCATGAAGGTAACGCCGTAGATAATGATTGTACCGCAAGTAAACCCACACGGTGTAGATATGTATGTATGCATATCTACATACGTTCGTGTGCTGCTTTACATAACAAAAACTTCCTTTGTACCGGTACCACGCACACAACACCTTTTAACCTCCATCTTCTTCTTCTTCGTGTCGACACGAGCTACATAATGATAATAGCTCATGTCGAGGGGAAAAGATTAGCCAGTCAGCAAGTTGGTAGCGGGGCTGACTGCCCACCATCCAGAAAAGCCTCCATGCAGAATACACAAATTGAAATTAATATGTCTAAGCAGGTTGTCTTTAGAACACAAAAAACATCCTCATATTTATATCTGTATATTAACTGATATACTACAATACGATATAGAAACTGGCAGGCATAAGAAGTCTACACGTTCAATTAATTGTTGTAATAAATAAAATATTCAGGATGAACATGAAAACAAAAAAACAGAAACCAGATGTCAATAGTTTTGGTTCTGAACAAACTCAATAACTCAATAACATAAAAGTATTACTTAAAAAGTTCGGAAGCTTGATTGTGATTCAATTTTTTTATGCTAGAAAAATCTATACCTATAAAATTATAGCGGTACTGACTGACTGACTTGGACCCAGATATTTAAAATTTGGAGGAAATATTCCTCGAGGTGTACTAAGGTGAGTTTTTCTTTTATAATTCCATCTCTAAAAGGTGATGGAAAACAACGCGGGACCGAAGCCAGTGGGCGTCAGCTATCGTAAGTATTGAATTGGATTTAGTTTCCATGGTATCGTTAAACTTGCGTTAAACACAAGTAGTACGTGGGACACTCAGAAAGTTTTGCGAAACTAAAAAAAATTGTTCTATACGTACGTATATTTTTATCAAATCTTTTCAAAGTACTTTCCACCAGCCTCTATACAAAGATTCATGCGCCTAAACCAGTTTTCAAAACACTTTTTCCAGTCCGCCGCAGACACCTCGTTTACAGCCTGCTCGAACGCAGCCAGCGCATCTTCCGGCGACGAAAATTGTATCCCTTTGAGCTGATTTTTTATTTTTGGGAATAAAAAGAAGTCACACGGTGCTAGATCAGGGCTGTAAGGAGGGTGACCCAGGAGTTTGACTGGCGTGCTGTCCAGGAAGTCCCTCGTTTTGAGTGCGGTGTGCGCAGGTGCATTGTCGTGGTGGAGCAGTAGCCCGCGGAGCCCTGTGTTTGGTCGCTTGTTGCTTATAACAGAGAAAACTTCTGGCAAACATTTGGTAGTATACCATTCGGCATTAATGCTTCTTTGATCCCGTAAGGGAATTGATACCAAGTGGCCAGTCAAATTAAAAAAGCTAGCGATCAAAATCTTACCCCCGCTTCTAGATCGCTTCACTTTGGTAGGCGTTGGCTCATTTTGAAACACCCAAACAGTCGACTGGCGCTTGGTTTCTGGGTCGTATTGATAAATCCAGGACTCATCACCTGTAACGATGTCGTAAACACGCCGAGACGAGCCTGCTTCAAATTTGTTAAGCATATCACGGCACCATTCCACCCGGGCCTGCTTCTGAGCATCGGTGAGGTTGTGCGGCACCCAGCGTGATACTATCCTCCTCACGCGAAGATGGCTGTGTAGAATCTCGTGAACGCTTCCCGATCCAATCTTCAATATGTGTTGAATCTCCTGATATGTAATTCGCCTATTGTCTTGGATTAAAATTTTCACTGCTAGCACGTTTTCTTCGGTAACAGCCGTCAAAGGGCGACCGCTTCTTTCGTCATCCCCCAAAGTTGGTCGACCGCGCTTGAATTCGTTATACCAACGATACACGGTTGCCTTGGAAGGGCCTTCATCCATGAATGCCATTTGAAGTCTATCGTACGATTCATCCGATTTCAGGCGACACTTGAAATCGTATAAAATCATAGCTCTAAAATGTTCCCGGCGCAGATCCATATTTCAGTGAGACACAATACTTTGAATTGACTCGCAAAAAATGTGGAGGGAAATTTTGAAATTGGAACTTACTTATTTTTACTTATAAATAATCATATTTTCGAAAAACATTATAACTGGCCAGTCTCCCATATATAAAAACTTTTTTTCGCAATACTTTCTGAGGGGCCTGGTATATGAAAATGTGTGTTTCCAACATCCACAAAATTAATTGAATATATGGAGAGATCTCGAAATCGTCACTAATTAAAACAAGAAGAACTTTAATTTAACTAATTGAATTTTCAATTATCAATTTGAACTGTTTAAATTACTAGAAGGCCATTACTATAATGCACATGTTAAACAAAGTCCGACAGTGTCAAAACTAAAATTTCGTAAACCACAAAGTGGATTAAACGTGGAATAAATGTCAGTTACAGCTCAAGAAGAACAATGTTATGTATTAAGAACTATTCTACCTCGAAGCCTAGAGGGTACTTCTGTATTATATTTTTAATTTAGAGTTACGAAAGAAAATTACATGTTCGCATATTAAGTTAGACATGGAAATTTCGTTTTAGTGTAGAGTTTTTATATTAAAGCAATGAAGGTTTTCACCAGGCTTATGGTATTAACCAAATTATTAAGTAACTTAAATTATTAAGTATGTTTATTTGCAAAGCCTGTTGCAACTTATCACCTAAATAAATCTGTAAGTTGGAATAAAACTGTTCATCAACTATGTGAGTTTTGTTTTTTTTAATTTTTATGGAGCTTATGTCAAATTTCTATCTCTAGCAGGGTCGCGGTCGTGGATAGATAGGATATTATTACAATAAACAACATATTATGTTGTTGTACAAAATAAAAGAGTTTTAGAGAAGTTAGGATAGTTTTAATATTGAACCTTGGTCCCTTTCAGAAAAAAAAAAATTTTTGAAGTAAATAATTTGAAATTGAGCTAATTGTCGTTTGTCATGTCATAGACAAATGATGCGGAACTAAAGGTAGAGGCACACCTGGCACACGTAAAGTGATGTTTATTTTATTTTTAAGCACTAATTTTCACATATACACCCGTGGCCTCACTAGCTGGACCCATCCGAAAACCAGCGCTGCAACATTTCGGTGTTGTAGCATATGCTGAGATGGGGGCCTTTTTTAGTCTTTTACAGGCATATTATTTTTAATTTTATTGTTAATGTGTTATTTTTTTCTCTCGTCCGTAACGAGACTAAAATATTTTTTCTTTCTTTCTTTCTCACGCGTCATGTGTTGAGAAATTAGAAAAAAATATTGATGATAAAAAAATAAAAATTAATAATTATATATATATTTTTATTTTATTTTTTAATTCATTAATTATATTTTTTTTCTAATTTGAAAATTAGAGCCAGCTTTCAATTTATTCATGTTCAGAAATTTGCTTAATGATAATAATGGAATGATAAATTATATTATAATTTCATTACGGGGTTTAAAAAATATTTTTAATGCCGAGAACTATTCTTTAGGGACCAAGGATCAATAAATAGTAAAGCTATTCCAACTTTTCTAAAAATCTATTTTTTTGTTGAACAAATGAATGTGTATAGAAATGTCTTTGATCTCGCCATGATTGTTTCTATCTCTAGTAGGATAAATCGTGAATAGATAGGCATTCATCGTCATCATCATCATTTCAACCGAAAGACGTCACTGCTGTACATAGGCCTCCCCTAAGCATCGCCACAACGACCGGTCCTCTGCTTTCCGCATTCAGTTGATTCCCGCGACCTTCACCAGGTCGTCGGTCCACCTTGCGGGGGGCCTATTACCCACATTGCGCCTTTCAGTACGCTTCCGGATGGGTATTACTATCGGCAAAAACTTTCAACCTATGTATCCACGATTTGCCAATAATCGGCTCCTATTATGCACAGTTCACATCATATCAGTTTTTTCATCACCTAAAGTTTATTTTAAGGAAACAAGCCGTTTAAAACGGCTTGTTTCCTCAAATATCAATTTTATATACAATATCTGTAATACAACTTTGCGAAGATGAAGGCAAATTACATTTAGTTCGGAGACGAGTCAGATCATACTTTTTCATTACTCTAAAAGTAGTGCAGATTGATTGATCATGACGATACGCTTCATCTCTACAGGGTGGGAAAAACGAACGGGACGTGGAGGGAAAGTACCTTAAATATTGAAGATAGCAAATTTTACTCAAAGAAAGCATTCTGTTATTTTTTTTAAAAGGAATAACTACATTTACCTAATGATTTTTGAAAACTCGGTTAGTAGACAGACATCATCATTTTTCGGTCGGACATTGCTAAAGATCCTTAGTAACTCCGCCTTAAGGCGTTACAAATTAAAGTTGATGCTCACCATATACAACTCAATGGAGCCAATGTATTGCAATACATTCATAAACACGGACAGTACTAAATAAAATTTTAGCTTTTTACAATATTTACTATTTTGACACAGATAATCACAGATATCTGTGCTATTTTGATGTCATGTATTGCTTTTTTTGTTATGTCAAACAACCTACATTGTCGTCAAGCTGTCAGTCGATGCCAATTTTTTGGAATTTCTTGTGTGAAAAGGAGTCTATAATATTAAATCATAGACTATAGAGTATCGAAATAAAAAATATGGATGATACACAGATCTCATGGATGATACAATTTTATCCAGTTACGTCATTAATGTATTGACACTCCTTAAAATATAAAAAATGGTTCTTGTACAATCCGCATTAAATACAATATACATTATGAATGGAAAAAATTCGCATGGAATTTTCGTATATTGTTCATCTTTGTAACAGTTTAAGGCTATTTTTATCAATGTCCTTTGTTAGATAGGATATTAATTTTACCTGTACCTTTGCAGCATTTAATTAATAATATTGTTCAGTAGATTAAAATATTTTTTTAGAAATATCTGTAAAGACGCTTGTCATCTTAGTCTACCTGCGACCACGAAATGCTGCAAAGCTTTCGAAACGTCAGGAAAACCAATTTAAATAATATACGTGATTTAATCCGGTTAAACTTTGTTTTATTATAATGTGTAGTGATCGCGAAAACCTAAGAAATTATTATACCGGCTTTATAAAATTTTTTGTTTGTACAAACATATCATCAAGGTGGGAGCATTCACACTCGGTAACATCAAAAACTTTCATCATTTCAGCCGAAAGACGTCCACTACTGGACATAGGCCTCCCCCAATTAAGGGGAAATCAAAAACTTTGCTTGTGCCTATTCCTAATAAAATTATAATTTTTAAACGAACTCGACTACGTGGTATATTTTAAAAAAAATATTTTTGGTGTTACTCGGTGTTAATGCCGCTACGTAAATTAAATATATCATACAAACAAATAAATACAAAAAAGTTTATTTAAAAATCGATTTTGAAAAATATTTATGCAGCGTCAAATTAGGGGCTTATATCTATCAATTAACATAAATAATTGAGTCTTTTCTATCCGCTCTGGGTCGAAAGCCCATTCTCCTTTGCCGAGGACTTAACATTGTCTGAGAAACTTGTTGAAAACTCTGAACTTATAACCAGCCAACTGCGAATATCTTCTTAAGTTGGGAAACTTTCAATCCATATAGACCTCGCACCTCGTCGACACTTACGAAGTGGCGTTCGCCTACTTAGCAGTTCTGCCTGAAAAAAAGTGACGGAAATGTTAGTATTATGTAATTTTCCTTGCAGAGATTTTTGTGTCGTAGAAATAACATTAGGCTAGTATAATACCGGATTACATCGCGTATATCGCTAACACTTAATTGGAGCCCAGTTCTAAAAATAACAAATAATGAAGTCCCAAACAGCACGCTACACTGTTGTTCTATGGTAAGACATAATGACACTGAGTGACTACTGCGTGCATCCAAACGATTTTAATTAATTGAAAAATTAACGCTAGTTTTTTTTTCATCTGTGACTCATTGGTCTGAGATATATAAAGACGCTTGTCATCTTAGTCTTCCTGCGACCACGAGGCTGCAAAGCTTTCGAAACGTCAGGAAAACCAATTTAAATAATATACGCGATGTAATCCGGTTAAACTTCTTTTATTATAATGTTTAGTGGTCGTGAAAACCAAAGAAATTATTATTAGGCTAGTATTTCATGACGGGGTAGGCATGGGACAGAATATTGTGTACCGTGGAGGCCAGCCTATGTGGAAAATCTACATAGATGGGAATCCATTTACCAGCAACAATTTTAATGTTCAAAATTATGATTTTGCCGTCAGAAACATCGGTTACACATTACTCGACCGATAATTAAACATAGGACGTCACACTAATCGCTCGCGATGGTAAATTTAATTTCACATTCAAAAAAATTTGGTGCTATAGAATAATAAAGACGTTTAATGAAAAGCATTTTCCCTTGTTTAATTGAATGACATACGATGAAAAGTTAAAATAGTTTTAAGACGATATTTTCGATTATGTAATCCTACTGTGTATAACATAACATAACATGACGCCTGTATTTCCCCGAAGGGGTAGGCAGAGGTGTATAGTACACCCACATTTCGCCAGTTATGTTTTAGTCCCATGTAATAGGGGGCGAGCCTATTGCCATCAACCGGGCACAAATCCATACTCCGGACTGCTACTGAGAATTTCCTAATGAAAAAACCCAATAACACTTTGCCCGACCCGGGAATCGAACCCAGGACCCCACGCTCAGCAGTCGGGCTTGCTTAGCTACTATGTATATCATACTCTACTATACTATTATAAAATTGTTAAATGTCAGTTGTCTGTTTGTTTGTTTGTTTGTTTGTTCCAGCATCACGATAAAACTACTGGACCGATTTTGTTGAAACTGTTTGTGACTAAAAACTTATGATTTGACTTAAAAACTGGTATGTATTTTATCTCGCTACGATGACGGGAACCGGTGATTTTTAATTATATTTTTCTACAAAATTTTGCATACATTATGGCGCTCATATCCAGCTGTCATTCGCACGCATGCGCTCTAGCGCGCGCCTCCATAGACAAAATACGGTTGCTAAAGAAATTGCATTAAAAACTTTTTGGTCGGGCCGAATTGTACTGGGTAGAAAAAAAAATCCTGTCGATGTGGGTGGTGCCGTCTTGGAAATGCACTCTTTTGAGCCAACCGAAAATCGGAATCTTTCGACTTACAGACAAGGACCGGAAGCTACCTCTAAATTGCGATTTCTCAATTTTTATGTATATAAAAGCAATAAAATTATGTTTGAAGTACCCAAACGTTGTTATATTGTATCCATCTTAATATACGAATAAGCATAAAGTTATCTCGGTGTAACTAAAAAAATACTATTATCAGTCTACAATTTTTAATTATTTTTTTATTTTTTTTATTTATTAAATTTATGCACACACAGAGAAATAATAATAAAGTACATAGAAATCAATAGTACAATTATTATCTTCTTCTTCTTATCTTATCTTCTTCTTCTTGATCTTAACTATTATAAAATTGTAAATGTCTGTTTGTTTGTTTGTTCGAGTATCACGCTAAAACTACTGGACCGATTTTGATGAAACTTTTTTGTTTGAAAGCTGATGATCCGACTTAAAAACTGGTATGAGTTTTGAGAAAGAAAGAAAAAACTAAATTCGTAATTCCTTCGCACGAGCGGATAGTAATGGATGAATGATGAAAAAACACAAAGAGTGTGAGTGTGAGGGTGAGGGTGCGGGTGAGGGTGAGTGTGAGGGTGAATGTGAGTGTGAGGGGTAAGTGTGAGGGTGAGGGTGAGTATGAGGGTGAGGGTGAAGGTGAGTGTGAGGTTGAGTGTGAGGGCGAGTGTGAGGGTGAGCGTGAGGGTGAGTATGAGGGTGCGGGTGAGTGTGATGCTGAGTGTGAAGGTAAGTGTGAGGGTGAATGTGAGGGTAAGTGTGAGGGTGAGGGTGAGTGTGTGGGTGAACGTGAGATCGAGCGTGAGGGTGAGTGTGCGGGTGTGGGAGAGTGTGAGGGTGAGCGTGAGTGGGAGGGTGAGGGTAAGTGTGATGGTGAGTGTGAGGGTAAGGGTGAGGTGAGGGTGAGTGTGAGGGTGAGTGTGAGGGTGAGTGTGAGGGTGAGTGTGAGGGTGAGTGTGAGGGTGAGTGTGAGGGTGAGTGTGAGGGTGAGCGTGAGGGTGAGCGTGAGGGTGAGTGTGAGGGTGAGCGTGAGGTTGAGTGTGAGTGTACGGGTGAGTGTGATGCTGAGTATGAGGGTAAGTGTGAGGGTGAATGTAAGGGTAAGTGTGAGGGTGAACGTAAGGGTGAGGGTGAGTGAGAGGTTGAGTGTGAGGGTGAGGGAGAGTATGAGGGTGAGCGTGAGTGGGAGGGTGAGGGTGAGTGTGATGGTGAGTGTGAGGGTGAGGGTGAGGTGAGGGTGAGTGTGAGGGTGAGGGAGAGTATGAGGGTGAGCGTGAGTGGGAGGGTGAGTGTGATGGTGAGTGTGAGGGTGAGGGTGAGGTGAGGGTGAGTGTGAGGGTGAGCGTGAGTGGGAGGGTGAGTGTGATGGTGAGTGTGAGGGTGAGGGTGAGTGTAATGGTGAGTGTGAGGGTGAGGGTGAGTGTGAGTTTGACGGTGAGCGTAAGGGTGAATGTGAAGGTGAGTGTGAGAGCGAGGGTGAAGGTGAGTGTGAGTGTGAGGGTGAATGTGAGGGTGAGTGTGAGGGTGAGCGTGAGTGGGACTCGGACTGGGCTGGACTCGACTGGACTGGACGGTCTGAATGAAAGGATGGATGGATTGAACTGGACTGGACTGGACTGAATTAACAGGATCCGTCTCGTGGGTTAACAGAATTTAACGCGAGCGGAGCCGCGGGTAAAAGCTAGTAATATTATAAAAATGTGAAAGTTTATGAAGATGTTTGGATGTTTGTTACTCAATCACGCTGTAAGGGCTAAACGGATTTGGAAGAAATTTGGCATACAGATAGAACATAACCCGAATTAAAATGTATGTTTTGATATCGGGAAAACTAAAAGCTCCCAAGGGATGCACGATAACATCTTTCCATGACAAGCCAAATTACATTCGGGCGAATCCGCGGCCATAGGCTAGTACTATATAAAAATAGGGCAGGGTACTTACATTGGTATAATTTGATAATTGTATAGATGTGGCTTGTAAAATACATGCGACGCGCGGCTGCATGCTTTGATATTCACCGAGTACGTCATGAAGTACTCAATTACTTTAATGGATATCTATATATAAATGCTCTCCCGTAGACTTATAGATCTGAGAACATATGCTTCTTTCTTTAATCCAATGATTTTATTCTCAAATTGTAAGTACTTAGATACCATTGGTACGTTAGTACTATTAGATATTCTGTGCCATTGGCCTCATTATTATACAGATAACTTCTGTGAACTTACCGAACTTCTTGGGCCCTTCCAAGAATTTTCTTATGTACAATATTTGTAGGTAAGTGGGTGTATTTTTATTTTTGCCGGTGATGGGTGACTACAATAAACGGTAAGCGGCCGATTTTAAGGAGCCCAATTACCGCAACCCCTTTACGGATATTGAAATAAGGAAAGCCATAGCGTGGTATGCCACTGGTCAAATTTCTTTGTCCAATGTGATTTTGATCAAAGAAATTGGATGATTTTCATCAAATGTTGTATCTATTATAACACTGATCATCAAATAAATTGGATTGGACAAAAAGATTGGACAAATAAATTTGACCAGTGGCATACCACCCTTAGGCACATTTAGTGGGTATCTCATTTTTAGGGTTCAGTTCCCCATAGCGTGCCAACTGGACGCTATTACTATGCCTACGCCGCCGTCTGTCTGTCCGTCCGTCAGTCTGTCACAGAGCTGTATCTTTTTAACCGTAATAGGTATCCAGTTGAAATTTTCACATAATGTGTTGTTATAACCTTAATAATACAAAAATAAATAAAGAGTTTATATCTACATAAGGATGATTTTCAACAAACGGCTCGCATTGCATCGGATCGGAAAGGATACGAACGGATGCGGTGACAGACGATCATGTCCGGCAGGATGTCGATGCATACGATCGGCTCCGTACCGTCGCTTGCGAACTTATCCTTTTCTGCGCCTAGTCAAATCCTTACTAGCAAGTCGACGTGTTCTAATTTTTGAAAATGGTTGAAGTTGACGTAGTATTGTTGGCTATTGTACGCGACGACAGCCGTAGGGATTCGATCGGATACGACGACAAGTGAACGGAGACGATCGCGCGGCGCAGCATACTTTCGGCTACGATCGCGTGTCGCGGAAGACGCCCGCGGTCAAGCTGCTGCGCGGCTTGGTAATATAGACTTTAAACACTGTTTACACGATTTAATATCGTTTAAAGATTGTAAAATCCGCTCCGATCCAATGCGATGCGAGCCGTTTGGTGGAACTCATCCTTTACAAGAAACCTCGAAAAAAATTAATTTAAATACTTTTTTGTTTTTGCTCTATCTTAAAAACGGTAATTCACACAAGCGTCAAACTTGGTGACGTCAAACGAAACTTTCTTTGCATTTGTGTTCAGATAAATCTACAAATAGGGGAACAGCTGATTCTTTTTCGCGATTTCAGGGTTGGTCCCATAGTAAAATTTGTTCATACTGATGAATACACTGACCCCTTAAAAGGTTTTCAGTTATTTCAATAACCCGTTGTATAAACAGCTGGGAAATGACGAGTAAGCACCATGTCGCTGTTGTAACATAGGAAATCTCAGCACCCACCACATACCGTTTAAATTTTCACGATATTCTGATCAACAAATTAGGATTACCTAATCAGCTTAATTTTGAGCAAACATGATAGTTTAACACTGTAAGTTCGATTTTCGTAACATGTATAAACATTCGAAGCAACAATCAACCCTTACGTAGGTAAGTATCGAGTTGATACAGGGCTGGTTCACACTCGACTGATACATAAGTTCCGCTTCGCCGACCATTGTACGTCGTTAATGAGTCTAATCGGGACCAAAAGCCACTTTATTATATCATTAATCATTATCTCAAATTATTTAATTAGCGGGATTGTTTAGCGAGAATTGAAATCCATGTTTATGACGACGTCTGTGATCTAGTGGTTCGACTACCGGACTGCTGATCACGCTGTCGTGGGTTCGATTCCCACATCATTTTCAGCCGAAAGACGTCCACTGCTGGACACAGGCCTCCCCCAAGCATATGTTAGGGGATGTGCCATAATCGCCAAGCTTGGCAGGCGGGTTGCCGATCGCAGTTGGTTGGTTAAATACTCAGAGAACGCTGCTGCCCATCCTCTGGTGAATCCCTTAGTAGCCATTTACGACACCCATGAGAAGATATAGGGTGATGCAATTCTTTACGTCCGGCACCACACGGAACAAGAGATTCCCACAGGACACAAATATTTATGTGATGAACATAAGTGTTTGTGTTGGTCTGGGTGTTTCTTAAGTATTATAAGTTTGTATTTACAACAAAACAAAGTATATTAGTACTATATCCATAGTACAAGCTCTGCTTAGTTTGGTGCTGTGTGAAAATGTCCCAAAAATAAAATATTTAATATATTTATGTTTTATTTACACACGACAATATGTGAAAGGACACAGTATTTAGTACAAAGGTACTGCTTATTCAAAGACTACCAGCAGAGAAATATTTTTACATAGTAAAACATTTACACGAAGTGCTGCGCTGCGAACAATCATAGTGAAGCCAAATATCCTTCAGGAGCATAGTGTGTGTCTGAGCTCTAGTTTGTACTGAAATGATGATGATGTTGATGACATATATTTTCAGCTATAATAAAAAAAAAAGTTGTATTGAGCCTGTACTAATTTAAAAATTTAAAATTTGCGAACCATAAAATAGTAGATATAAAGTTTCATATAATAATAATATATTCTTGAGTTCTAGCATTTTTACAACGCTTTAGGAAAGGCTTCCAGACTAACCAGATACGGCTGAAAATTTACGAGGAGCGACTGACACCTGACCTGCGAAATTCAATAACTGGGGACTGGGAAATATTGGTACCCAAAGGATATCCGAAGCTTATTCAAAAGCCTCAACTTGTCAAGCTTTAGGCTCTGATTAGCCGTGGGTACCAAATGACAGAAATATTTAAACTATGTCTAACTGTGTAACATAACAACCCACCTTACCTCTTGTTATTAATAATTACCTTGTATGTAATTTTTTATGTTGTGCAATAAAGTGGAATATTATTATCATTGAATATATCATTATTTTCTCCTCTTTTTGGGAGGGCGAAGAACCTCATCCGCGGGCCAAAGCCAAGCGCGAGAGGGGATACGTGGAAGATAGTGCAGATGATGTTAAAAAAAACTGGGGATGCGATGGTGGCTTTTGAAGCATGTGGAGTGTATATGTAGGCAAGTGTGGAACTTCGGAATAATTCCTGTTGATAACAGGACTATAGTGATAATATATGTTAGTATAAGTTTGTGGCCCCAATTGGGCTTACAATGTTAAAGCAAGATCTTGATATTTACAAAGTTTTTCTGTTTTTTTTTTAATGTTGTGAGAGTTCGGGATAGCAATGTCAATTAAGTAGACGATTCTTATTGTTATAACATCTAAATTAGTTCACCACAATTGGTAATTCAAGCTTGTTTTTAAGATTATCCTTGTCCATGCATATCTGTTTTGCTGAGAGAATCAATTTATCAGTTGCTTACTATGAATTATTATATTATCTGTGCTATGAATAATGGAGCATAACGAATACGACAATGCCTTCAATCGTGATGGAGACTTATGTTCTGACACCGCAATGGAGATTAGAGTGGTCTAATATGAGCCACAGACCTCAGCACTGTAAATAAACTGGTTGCTCCTTCAGGGCGCCGCGCGCCGTCACATTGGCGAGCTATCAACTGGTGTAGTGTGCTAGCACAGTTTATGGGATGATAAAACTATGGTTCTAGTAAACTATTAACAAATGGTGGTCATCATAACTCATTGGTGAGCTACTAACTATAAAACAGTATAATAATAATAAAGTTGAATAATAAATGAAGTTATGTCCATTGACATCAAATTGCGAGCGAGTAATTATACAGTCTACTGGTCGAACAGCTGAGCTGCAATTTCATTAGATCGCAATGTGAACCAAAAACCAGTGAACTAAAGTGAACCAAGAATTAGTATATTGTCATTTCACTCTAACCTCGTGAATCAAATTGCAGTTTAGCTCTTCTTGGACTATTAAATTAAAGCTACTGGCTACTAGTTAATAGCTCTCAATTGGGCAATCTAAAAAATGTATTAAATAATGTATTAAAGTAGGTATCTGTTTACCATTTACAAACAACAAAATCTAATCTTGAAATGGTATATTGATAAAGGCATCATTATTATTATGACTAAGTATATATTTTAAATATATTAACTATATATATAAACATTAAATATATATTATTATAATATATTATTTATGAATATAAGGTAAATAAGTAAATCATATATATTAAAGTATAGGTAATTATGAAACACTCATGACACAATACTGTTTTTAATTACTAACAAATAAATTTTTATTTCATTTTTGTTTAGTTTTTCGTGAATCCAAAATGTATTCACTAGTAGGTTATAATATATTTTTATATTTTTATTGTGTGTGTAGTGCTAGAGGAAAAGTTTTTGTATGTTTTCGCAGTCTTGGGACCCCACGATACAGGCATGCCTAGTGTGGGGACCACGGCAAATAAACTTTGTAAGCAATGAAAAATGTACAAATTACCTAGCTATAAATAAGATCTCATTAATGTTACTGATGACTGATTTGTATGTTTGAAATAAATGTTTTTGTATTGTATTGTATTATGTAATAAATAAACGCTGATATCTACCTAACCAGAAATCATATTTACTTGGAGAAACGTAACATAATTGAGAGAAACTATATATGTATTATTATATCTCAAATCTTATCGACTTTTCAGATTACATTTAGCTGTAAGCCGAGATTACCCACGTGAGATTATTTCTCTGGGGAATGTTTCACGTTGATGAGTAAGATCAGTCGAAACTATTGGTATTGGTCGAAGCAGTCACGTAGTCATTTGAGACTAAGCGCGAGCACACACCTTTCGGTCCGGTCCGGTCCGGGTAGATTCTGAAAGAAACGCGGAGCATCGGCATACACCTGCTGGCGCCGGGCATTCTGAATTTGCGGCGAAGCTCACCGGATGGATTCTACCCGGACTTGCTTCCCGGCCCGGCCCGGTAGGTGTGTGCTGGCTAGTACAATCATTTTGTATGGGTTTCTAGACGATCCGGGTAGAATCTACATAGCCCGGACCGGACTGGAAGGTGTGTGCTCGCGCTTATTCTATGATGGCACGTGGGTCGTTCACTTATTTATATAAGCTGAGATTAGACAAATACCCGCTACGGAATATAATTTTATTTATAGGACAGAAGATCACACACTTCTAATACATCAAAATAGCTGAATAATCTTATTTGGGCATGAATGAAACTGTCTTCTGGAGGAACAGATCTTGGTTAAAGGTTTTTTTTTCACTATCTCTAACATTAGGGCTTACTGGTGATCTACATAGCAACATAACCAGCCAGGCCACCACGGCCACGTTGGCCTACTGCCGGTTGGCAAACTACATACTCCATCGAAAACTTTATGGAGCACTCTCAGATGTGCAGGAGCCTTACTCTCGACTGGTTCGAGCTCTGAACCAAATCGAGCTAATGTCAATTCCTTGATAAATGCAGTACAAATTGACACTAACTTGAATTCAAATTCGATTGATACAGATTTTGATTTTTATTCTGTTGTACACTTGTTTTTATCCTCTAATAATATATCAACATCTCTCTATCGCTCTAAGGTTTGCTGTAAGAAAACTCATTTTTGAGTTAAGCTCGCCGATGTACATAAGCTTTCCTATTGTAATATTAATGTGTATTTGTGTGTACAATAAAGTATCATAATAATAATAATAATACAGAACTCGATCCAGTCGGGAGTAAGGCCCCAGGCTCTCGATATTTTCCTCCACCGTTATAGTAGGTGATAATCAAATTCTGATCTACATTGGTGATCTCCTATTTGTGAATAAGACTTGAAAATTTTAATTTTTGGAGCGTGTTAAATGTTAGTCAAATAACGCAATGTTAAATTCTATGTAGTTTCGTGTGTGTCATGTCAATAACAAAACCAATAAGCAAATATGATGTGTCCATCCGTACACAATGCCGGCTATAGGCTTGCTGGACGCCAAAATACGTTTAAAATGAAGTCTAGCAAGCCTATGTATGCACTACCGTCTTGCCGCCTTGCGTCGTGCATCATGTACGGACGGACAATGCGAATAGATGGTGTGGTGTGGTGTGGCTTTGTTGTTGTTGTGTGTATTGTTAAAGGATAAGTGTGGACCCTCACAGTGCTACTTCGTTTACGATGTATACATACCTACTTAATAATAGTAAGAGCTACACCTATAGTCTATATTGTATATGTATAGTACTATTTTCAAAAAATTATAGAACCGCAACAAAGCTACGTCCAACACATAATACAACGAAAAGCACTTCAGGCAAAGACAACCAACCTGACTGACTATAGGTATATTACAAGTATAATAACTTCTTAGGTTTTCGCGATCACTACACATTATAATAAAACAAAGTTTAACCGGATTAAATCGCGTATATTATTTAAATTGGTTTCCCTGACGTTTCGAAAGCTTTGCAGCATTTCGTGGTCGCAGGTAGACTCTTAGTCTACAAGCGTCTTTACAAATATTTCGAAAAAATTATTTTAATCTACCGTACAATATTATTAATTAAAATCGAGAAAAAAATTAAAGTTAAATTAAAGTTTTTTTTTTTTTAAATTGAATTATTATCAAGTCCCAAACAGCATGCAACACTGTAAAAGATAATGATATTGTGAGTGATTACTGCGTGCATCGAAACGATTTTAATTAATAATATTGTACGGTAGATTAAAAAAAAAATTTAGAAATATTTGTAAAGACGCTTGTCATCTTAGTCTACCTGCGACCACGAAATGCTGCAAAGCTTTCGAAACGTCAGGGAAACCAATTTAAATAATATACGCGATTTAATCCCGTTAAACTTTGTTTTATTATAATATTACAAGTCCTAGGGTCAGTGTGAATTAAACCACAAAAGTCGAAGAAAGAGACGAAAATATGTTATTTAGGGCTCTTAACTGGCAAAAGCATAAATAAACGAAAAAAAATACGTGTCCATACCACGTATAGTATTATATTATCTGTGACAACGTGTTATTGAAATAACTGAAAACCTCTTATGGGGTCATTATACATTGTACATTGTCATTGTTATCAGTATGAATAACTTTGACTATGGGACCAACTCTGAAATCGTGATAAAAATATCAGATGTTCCTTACATTTGGACGATTTATGTGAACAGAAATGTATAGAACAGCTGTTTTTACGCGATTTCAGGGTTGTTCCTTCAGTAAAAGTTGTTCATACTGATGAGTACAATGACGGGTTAAGAGGTTTTCAGTTATTTCAATAACACGTTGTTTAAGACAAAAAAGGCCCCCATTTAAGCATATTCTGCTACACCGAAATGTTGCAGCTTGCAGCGCTGATGTTAACAACATATCAATGCTACAAAATCATAAGCTGATTCGATGCATGGATTGAATGAATAAAAGCGTAGCTTTTCTGTGGTACTTCTCCCTCCTTTAATATCAGCACGAGTTCTTGTTATGTTATCTATTTTCTACATTATAGTGTACCTACAGAAAAAATTACATTATTTAAGTCTCTTTTAACTTTAACCCATCAACGGACGCTAAGCCGCCAGCGGTCACGAAACAATAGAAAATTTATTGTGTCTCATTTGGTGTCTCATTAGGTGTTCTGAAGTGCCTGCAATTTGGGCACATGATAACCAAATGCGCTGCAGGCGAGGAGCCTTGCTCATACTGTGCAAGGGGCACAGATCGGGAACTGCCCTGCCAAAGAGAAGAACGATTTTCCAAAATGTTTCAACTGTTCCCGACACAACCACAATTTCAAAACGGATTACGATACGAAACATATGGCCACATCAATCAACGAGAAAATTATCAGCCGTGTTGACTACGGTCCAACCCACCGGCAGGATAAATAGTCACAAATAAATCTAGGGAAAATCACACAATCACAGCGAACAAAATGCTTATTCTCCGTTATGTCTTAGTAGCTCCTGTATCAAATAGCGGAAGCTACCGGGACAAGAATTGAAGTGAGGAAGAAACTATTAGCGAAGAGGTAATGGTTTCCTCCACTCAATCCTGGCGGCTACCGTATCTAATAGCGTTAGCTCCCGGCTTAAAAACGGAGTGAAGGAAAACACACATGGTACACATGTTCCTTCGTCACATTCGGCAGTGACCGTATCAAATAGCGGTCCTACTGATAACAGAAACGAAGTGAAAGAAGCATCACCGAGGAGAAGAATCTTATTCCTTCGTTACGTCCTGGCAGTTACGTATCAAATCGCGGAACCTGCTGGGACACAAAACGAAGTGAGGGACAACACCAGACACCCGTGAAAAATGTAGAATCAATAAGAATTTATTAAAAAATCTTAATACATATAATTTAAAAAAATCATGGTGTAAGTGATCATTAAAGTCTTAAAATATACCAACCCCCTTCACTTAATTGTTTTAGAGGCGACTAAGCTATTCGATCATTCTTGATCGAAGACTAAGAGTAGGTATATATTGTACTATGTGACATAGTATAGTACGGTATATACCTACCTAATTTTTATTCTGTAACTAAGGGACTAGTTATAACAAGCGCCCGGGGTGCGCCCCCGACTTGCCGTGTGCGGGGTGCTATGAATATTATTCGACGGTTCGTTTGTTGCACAGAATTTGGAAAAAGTCCAAAACGCAGCGTAACGGGCGCGTGCCCCGTGTGCTTGTCATAACTAGTCCCTAAGCACAAAGGGATAATATCAGGAAGATCCTTACCTACAACAACAAGATAACATCAACTAAGAAAACAATGTCTGTCTCCTGATTCCGTCCAAAACGCTTAGCTTTTGAAAGATAATAAGAGCTAGTCACTTCTCCAATAGTTTTCAACAAATGAAGCTAATACTGTTCAAGAAAACGCTATTTTAAAATAGATTCGGACTACCAGTATCAAGTGAACAAGGATGTACGGCTTTACTCAACTTACTTACATGCTATCGGAGATGTCTAATTTCGGACTCGAATGACTAACCTTTATGTAATCATGTATCAATTTTGATATACTGTTTGTCCATAGTGAAGTTTCTTGATCAAATCACAACACAGGTTCAACAAAAAATTGGTAAGTTTATCGTGACCATTTTGATTTTTTCTCAGAATGGGACGACTGTTTCTTTTATTATTATTTCCTTCATTAGTTACAGCTATTTATTTATTTTGTAAATTTTTTAGATATCTCAAATGCATGAACTTGTTCTGATCTAGGATTTTTCAGGGTGGGTTTTTCTAAATTACTGACCTGTTATTTTAGCTCTAAAGAGCTTAAAAGCAAGCTTAAGAGCAAAAATCCTGGCAAAGATTTTAAAATAGGTTAACTAAAGTTTACCTATTTTAAAATATTTGCCAGGAATCACTCGTATTTGGCGTAAACGGAACAATGTTATCTCCTTCGGGACAACGGGATAGGCAGCTTGAAAGTGGGACATTCTGAAATATAATCGTAAAATAAATGAAATGTAATCGTGGTAGTAAGTAATATTATCAGTTACGAGAGATATCTTCGAAGTTTTGAAATTTCTTCCTTATTACTTTTCTGTGCAAAATCTTAACTCACTTTATAGTTATAAAGTAACCCTAGTTTAATACAAGGAAGACATCGGCTCATTTGTAAACAGAAAACTGTAGCGATCACACAAAGGGTACTGCAAAGATGAATTTAAGCGGCCACCGACCATCATTGTCCACTCTGAGAGTCTACTCGCGTTTTACGAACGACAAACGAAGTACGAACTTTCGTTCCGACTGATACCTACACAGTAAATGTCTGCACATAAAAAAGGCACAATAAATATAAACTAAGGTTTATAGTCGCCCGTAGACTGCCCCGTTGGTCTAGTGGTCGCAAGCGCGACTGCTGAGCGTGGGGTCCTGGGTTCGATTCACGGGTCGGGCAAAGTGTTTTTGGGTTTTTCCATTAGGAAATTTTCAGTAGCAGCCCGGAGTATGGATTTGTGCCCGGCTAATGGCAATAGGCTCGCCCCCTATTACATGGGACTATAACACTGTTAGTTTCTGAACATAAACATCAATGTCAATGCCTATTAGCTGTCAACTGTCTATTTTGAGTTTGACGTAATCGATGTAGGCTCTCTCTCTTGTAATAACTGTACTGGTACTGTATGCTGTGTCCATATTGGTGTAATAAAACTATCCGTGATAATCCGAGCTAATTTGATTTATATGACCCAAATCACAACAGGTTATGGGCCCAAAGCGTTCTATAAAGCAAAATCAAGTTATATTTTCTCGGATTGAGTCGTATTTTCTGGAAGAAAGATTGCTGACCGGCCGGCCTAACCCAACATGCCCGGCGATGCACATGTATCAAGTTCGACGCCTTCGGCAGGAATTCCAATTGAAAAGCTGAAGGGCATTGAAGACTATAATAATTGGAAGTTTTCAATGAAGATGTTATTGATGCATGAAGATCTTTTGGAATGTATTGAATCGACAACAGGAAGTTCCGATGTAAGAAAAAATCAACGTGCACTCGCGAAGATTTGCCTTTCCGTACAATGCAATGCGTTTTCACACGTACGCAATGCTAAAACTGCGTATGAGGCGTGGACAAACCTGCAGAAAGCGTACGAGGACAAGGGCTTATGTAGAAGATTGGGTCTGCTGCGGTCCCTGTTTGGAACCCGACTCAGTGAGAGTGCAAGTATGGAGGCTTACATCTCAAAAGTTACAGAGATTTCTCAGCAATTGGATGACATAGGTTCTCAATTGGACGATGACTTCATAGCCGTTATCATGTTGAGCGGGTTGACATCAAACTATGACCCACTCATAATGGCTTTGGAAACTTCCAATGACAAGTTGGCCAGTGAAACTGTAAAAACGAAACTACTACAGGAATTTCACAGAAGAGATGAGAAAACAGAGACTGTATCAGCGTTGATTACAAAGAAGCAAATAAAATGTTACCGATGCAAGAAACTAGGACATTTTAAGAAGGATTGCCCCAGGAATAGTAACCCTACACCTCCTGCAAGCAAGGATAAGGAGAAAGCACTCTTGACAGCGCTGTCTGTGAACCTTGACAACAATGTCTGGTATGTAGACTCGGGCGCGACTCATCATATGTGCAACAACAAAAATACAATGTCGGAGTTCACGGAAACAAAGACACTCACAGTTAACATTGCAAATGGTGAAAAACTTTGTACTAGCGGCTTCGGCAGTGTAAAAATTAAGTTGAACAATGGTAATAGGACAATAAGTAATGTGTATTTAGTTCCTCAACTGTCAACAAATCTTTTATCAGTTAGTGAGCTAGCAAGGAAAGGTTATAAAGTTTATTTTGATACAAAAACCTGTAGAATCATGGACGGGCATGAAACAATAACAACTGCAAGTTACATGAATGGTGTATATCAATTAAATACAGTAGGTTCAGTGTTAAATTGCAGCATAGCATCTGGTAAAGATGTGCAACCTCTGAGCAGGGTGTTGGACAACAGCAGTGAATCAAAACTGGTCTGTGACGTGTCTAAGGAGGACAGCCTGGAATCTCAGGAGGTATGGCATCGCAGGCTCGGGCATCTCAACTCCAGGAGCATGAGCATCATGAAAAAGGGTATGGTTTTTGGTATTAATTATGACAGTTCACAGTTTCAGACTTGTGTTGCTTGCCTAAAAGGCAAATTTACAAAACTACCTTTACTACTACTACTAGTCGTATCTAGTCGGTCTAAGGAAATTTTAGGCTTAGTCCACACAGATTTGTGTGGTCCAATGCAACATAAATCATTAAGTGGTGCTCGCTATTTTCTGACGTTCATAGATGATTGTACAAGGAAAACATTTGTTTACTTTTTAAAGTCAAAGGATGAAGTTTTTGAAAAATTTAAAATATTCAAAAATTTGGTTGAAAAAGAAACTGACAAGAAAATCAAAGTTATTCGTAGTGACAATGGCGGTGAATATATAAATAATATTTTTCAACAGTTTCTGCAACAGCATGGAATCCGTCATCACACAACTGTCCCGCATTGTAGTCAGCAGAATGGTGTGGCAGAGAGGGCTAACCGTACCATCATGGACAAGGCCCGCTGCATGCTACGGGATGCTGGTCTCGATGGCAGTTTTTGGGCTGAAGCTGTCAACACTTCAGTCTACTTAAAGAACCGGTCACCCACTAAGGCTATCATGGGTGTGACACCACAAGAAAACTGGACCAAGACAAAGGTAAATGTTGGTCACTTACGTATCTTTGGCTGTGTGGCATATGCTTTAGCATCGAATCAAAAGAAACTAGATTCAAAGGCAAAGGAATACATATTTGTGGGCTATTGTGACGACACTAAGGGTTACAGGCTCATTGATCCAGAGAAACCTGAACATTGTGTTAAAGCATATCATGTAGTGTTTTTAGAGGATCGCTTCTGTAAAAAGGACCTGTCAAATGATGATACTAATTTAGTGGTACATGATGTATCGTGTACGGCAGACCAAAGCACTGGAGATGGAAATCCACAGTGTGTGTCTGAAAATTCCAGTTCTGATGACAGGAATAGGAATAGGGACACAATATTTAGTATCAATGAGAGTAGCAGTACATTTGACACAGATAATTCGTCGGATGAAACTTATGTTCCAGGAAGCTCATCTGAAGACACTGAAAACTACACAACAGAGTTTGCTGATGCGACAGACCAAAATTTGCATGCACAACTGGTAGATGCGCAGTACAGCGAACATGGAGATCCAGAGACTGTTCCGGAGGCACTTGGTGGTAATGAAGCTGAGCAGTGGAAAGAAGCCATGCAAGATGAGTATAAATCATTCATTACTAATAAGTGCTGGAGCCTCGTGGATTTACCCAAAGGTCAGAAACCAGTAAAATGCAAATGGGTCTTTAAGAAAAAAAGAGAAGCTTAGAAGGCAACCTATTGAAATATAAGGCACGGCTGGTTGCTAAGGGATACACCCAGAGATATGGTATTGACTACCATGAAACCTTCTCGCCTGTAGTGAGATATTCTACTATACGCTTGTTGTTAGCATTAGCTGCAGAATATGATCTTGAAATAAATCACTTAGATGTCAAAACTGCGTTTTTGAATGGTGATCTTGAAGAGCATGTGCTGATGGAACAACCAGAGGGTTTCATATTGAAAGGTCAGGAGCATAAAGTTTATAAATTACACAAAGCTGTTTATGGATTAAAACAAGCGGCCAAGTCATGGTATGAAAAAATAAATGGAGTTTTATTGAATAAACTTCATTTTATCAGGATGCCTTCAGAGCCATGTGTCTACTATAAAGGACAAAAGGGGGAAATGATAATAATCGCCCTTTATGTTGATGATATTATATTATTTTCTCCACAGATATCTCGTGAAAAAGATATTTTAAAAGAAAAACTCATGTCTGAATTTGACATGAAAGATTTGGGAGCTGCCCATCAGATATTGGGTATGAGAGTATCCAGAAATAAAGAATGTATTACTTTGGATAAGTCAAATTACATTCAGATGATTTTACACAAATTCAATATGTCTGACTGTAAACCTTCTTCAACACCAATGGAAGCTGGATCAAAATTACAACAGAGTGAAGTCAAGGACACTAGTTTTGATTACAGAAATTTAATAGGGTGCTTAATGTACATTGCAGTTTGTTCCAGGCCAGACATTTCACACTCGGTCAGTGTTTTAAGCCAATTTAATGAGTGCTTCGATGAAACACATTGGAAAGCTGCAAAAAGGATACTTAGGTATCTTAAAGGTACGTATCATTATTCTCTAAAGTACAAGAAAGGAGGATTGGTCATAAATGGCTACACAGATGCAGATTGGGCGGGCAACGAAATTGACCGTCGATCGTATACAGGGTATGTATTCAAATTGGGCATAAATTCTGTCGTGTCTTGGGAAAGTCGCAAACAGAGGACTGTTGCGATCTCAAGTACTGAAGCTGAGTACATGGCAATATCAGATGCTTGCAAAGAGGCTATGTTTTTGCGTACGTTTCTCAATGAATGTCTTCAAATAAATTGTAAGGTAAATCTGTACAATGACAATCAGTCTGCACAAAGAATTTGTTCTAACACTATGTTTCATGCCCGTACCAAACACATAGATGTTAGGCACCATTATGTAAGAGAAATTATATCTAAGAACTTTATTAATGTTTGTTATATGCCTACAGGTGATATGGTGGCAGATTTGCTCACAAAACCCTTATGTAAAGAAAAACATGTTAAATTTGTTTTGGCTCTTTTGAGTATGTAATAATTTAATGTATTGTTTATTAATTTAAGTGTTTTGCGCTGTCATACAAATATTATATTACATATAATAAGATAATCCTTTAAGGGTTGTATTGTATTATTATACCAAGTTTAGTTCAAGGGGTAGTGTTAGTTTCTGAACATAAACATCAATGTCAATGCCTATTAGCTGTCAACTGTCTATTTTGAGTTTGACGTAATCGATGTAGGCTCTCTCTTTGCGTTAAACATTGCTAAAATCTACAACGAGGTATAATTCCTTGTTTATTCATAAACACTCTAGTCGTACTAATCGAGCAATCGTACCATATTACATGCGTGTCACACACTGTAAAAAACTAAAATATGGAGAGGTTATTTCGACGAAATTGTCATCACCTCCGAATTACATCGATTCCAAGATATTCAATTTCACGGAAACGGGGGAATGTGCTGGCAACTTATAAAGACGGTAAGTGAAAAGAAAAAAAGCTTAAGTAACAATTTGTTTTTGGATAGAAATTCTTGGGTTCCCAAAACAAGTAACTTTTTTAAATCTTTACTCCACACCAGGATTTCGTCTGTATCGTGGGTACGTTTTTAATCACAACTCTAACATGCACAAAAACACCCAACCCCACAAGACGTAACATGATAAACAGATAATTCAAGTGTTTCTGTAATACTTAAAAATAACAGACGTCATGACGTTCGATTGTTTCGGAAACCACCAGAAGGCCAATTCTAGTAATTAAAAAAGTTCAAAATAATAGTTCCAAACTAATTTCAATGCAGTAGAGTTCAGTAGACAGTAGATGTAGTAGTATCAATCTTCTGACAGTAGATGTTTCTGATTGCAGTTTATTGGTGGTATTAATGACCTAAGTGTCACAAATAAACGGTAAACAGGAACATCTACTGTCAGGAGATCGAGATTTAAAGCATTGAGATTAGTTCGGAACTATGTTTTGAACGTTTTTAATTACGAGATAAAGGCCTTCTGATCATCACAATTGCCATAACACGATTTATTTTATTTTATTTTAATCAATTGATTAAGGTTAATCACACGGAATTTCATACTTAACGTTTACGTAATTAAAAATCTGCAAAATGAAGCCAGTTAATTACTTGATCATACAATAAGGATGAACATAATCCTAAAGCTTCCATGAATGTTAACCGTAACATTGTACTCAACACTCAACATTATACATACACACTTGTAGCAATGAAGGATGTATTATAGGTACAAGAGCAGTAAGAAATATCCGGATTTCACGAATATTAACGCAGACTTATTCTTTTTCTATCGTGCCAACATGAGCTACATAATGATAACAGCTAATGACGTGGGAAAAAGATTAGCCAGTCAGCAGCACTGCATAGGGTCCGCCGAACGATCAATTAAATCGTCACTCGTGAAGGCTCTTTTGATGCACCCCTGACTAATAGGTTTCGTTTGAACTATGTCAAATAAAAATTAGGTAAGTAATTTCGTAGAAGCGGCCAGCGGTGAATTTTGTTTTGCAATGCATGCATCCGAAGAAAGGTACAGGCTGATGGACGATTCCTTGAGTGGAGACCGCGAATCGGCAAACGCAGCGTAGGGCACCCCCCCGCCAGGTGGACCGACGACTTAAAGAACGTAGTTGACGGGGACTGGATGCGGAAGGCAGAGGACCAAGTGTTGTGGCGCAACTTGGGAGAAGTCCAGCAGTAGACTGCGATAGGTTGAGTTAATGATGATGATGATGATGAAGAAAGGTTTCAGACGACCGCACTGAGCTCGAAACTCCTGTATTCCAGGATCTACTATATTGTAGGTGTAGTCAGGTGTGGTGACTGGCGAGGTTACTATCATTCGCATTTATTGGATACAAAATATGGCATTTTTGAGAGGCAGACAAAAACAGTGCTTGAGCAATGGACAACTGTAGAGATTAAAGTATGGGCATACAAAGTAATTAAGGAGTAGTAAGTATGTAAATGAAAAAAGGCGAGTAGGTAATTGAGATAACTCAATATTTGATTCTTTAGAAAAGAGCCGATGCACCAGACCTTTGAATATATTGTATGTACTTACCTAATTGTTAAATAATATACGGTCTTTTATAGGATTTCATTGAATTTGAATGCATATCACCGTCGAGAAGGAAAATGATCATTCCCAATAGTTAACTTTTGTAAAACCAGATTACCAATTACATTCAAACTTGCTAATATTGCCATCAGGTCTGAGTGGTTGTTCCAATCCTCTTTTAATCTTTATATCTTCCGCTTGCAAGGAGGTTGGAAATTGCCTTTTCTACGTTTGCCATTTTTTTCCACGATTGAGTTCATTGTAGAATTCAAGAATTGATAGAACACCTTACATAAGTACGACTGTAAACTGGTTAACTCTGTTTACTTTAAAAAATATGAAATAGTTATCCAAAAGTAACAGGGAAATTTAAATATCTATGAAGTTATAATGGCTCCGTGTGGTGCCGGACGTAAATAATTGCACCACCCTATCTCTTCTCATGGGTGTCGTAAAAGGCGACTAAGGGATTCGGGAAGGGACCAGAGGATGGGCAGCAGCGTTCTCTGAGTATTTAACCAACCAACTGCGATCACCAACCCACCTGCCAAGCATGGGTATATCCCTTTTTGGGGGAAGCCTATGTCCAGCAGTGGATGTCTTTCGGCTGAAATAATGATGATGATGTATTATAGTCAATTATAGTTACACGGGTCCAAATCTCAGAGTGAGAAGATCTCATGAGTGTCATAAAAGGCGACCGAAGGATTCACCAGAGGATGGGCAGCAGCGTTCTCTGAGTTTATAACCAACCAACTGCGATCGCCAACCCGCCTGCCAAGCGTGGTGATTATAGCATATCCCCCCAAAATATGCTTGGGGTAGGCCTATGTCCAGCAGTGGACGTCTTTCGACTAAAATGATGATGATGTGAATAATGGCTCAACTGTATAATATTGTACGCCGAGTTGGGGCTTGAAATTTTTTATGCTTGTAGAGTAAAAGCACAAAGCTTGAAAATACATTATTTTAGATTAGAAAAAAAAACCACAATTTTTATGTAAAAATTGACGCAGATAATGTAAACATTTTGTTTCGCAATGATTTCCTTTAACAAAAACTGTAAAGAAAGTTTTACGGTAAAAATATTTTCACACGTAGGTAGGTAATACATTTCTATTAATAGCCATTCACTTTGAAAGACAGATCAATTCATAAAATTAATTACTTTTCCTTTGCACAAGAAACCTAAGAAACTTGAATTCGGTAAAGTTGTTTCCAGATCGCAGGCACGCAGGTCCGCAAGGACCGCAAGTCGTATGCGATTAAACTAGACATTGCCAGCGGCTTCGCCCGCACATATTTCGACTTTTCACAGAAATTCACACACCCCTCGCGAACTGTAGCCTATATTTTAATTCAAGTTATGGTCTATCTGTGTGCCAAATTTCATCCAACCCGTTTAACCGTTTCAGCGTAATTTTGTAACAAACATCCAAACATCTCCACAAACTTTCTCACCTTAATATATTAATAAATAAATAGTAATAATAGTAGTAATAGTCTGGATTTGTGCCCGTCAATGGCAATAGGCTCGCCCCCTTTTACATGGGACTACAACATAACTGGCGAAATGTGCGTGTACTATTACACCTCCGCCTACCCCTTCGGGGAAATACAGGCGTGATGTTATTTTATGTTAAATAAATATTTTTGGGACTTTTTTACACATCACCATCTAGTCCCAAACTAAGCAGAGCTTTTGCTATAGGTACTATACTATGGATATGATACTTATATACTTTTTTTTTCGAAAATACATACTTATAATACATAAGAAACAACCAGACCATCACAAACACTCATGTTGATAACACAAATATTTGTGTCCTGTGGGAATCAAACCCACGACCTCGTGATCAGCAGTCCGACACTCGAACCACTAGACCACAGAGGTCGTCAAAAAATAATAAAACAGTGTCGGGTTAGTTACATCATTTATAACTCAAGAACGGCTGGACAGATTTTAATTAAATTTGGCATACAGATAGAACATAACCCAGATTAACATATAAGCTACTTTTGATCCCGGGAAGATGAACAGTTCCCAAGGGATGCGCGATAAACGACATTCACGCGGGCGACGTCGCGGGCATAGGCTAGTTTATTATCTATATTAGTGGGAAGTAGGATTCGTAAACGAGATCATGACGTCAATACTTTAAAAAGATAGTGACTGTATGTGACATTTAGGTAAAGTTGTAGTGCTAAATAAGTAAGTACACACGGCTACACATCAAGCTGTTTATACCAGTATAGGCTGACCTCGCGTTGTAAGGAAAACCTATACAATGCGAGGTCAGCTTATACTGGAAATGTACAGCTTGATGTGTAGCCGTGTGTACAAAACTACATACAATTTTTTTGCCACTCCTCCAATCATTGATGAAGCCAAAAGTGTGAATAAGTAGTTTTTTACAGCCTCATGAAAACGTTAAAGTCGTGACGTACCTATATAAGGTACCCACTTAGTACCAGGCGACATCGTCATAGAATTTTTAACAATAAAAATTACTAGAGTTAAAAAGCTTTATGTTACAAAAACGACGTGATATTTTTCCTATTGTTGCAAAAAATATTTTTTTTCACACCTCTCAATTTATTCGAGATGGATTCTTGTGAAAATATCTACTTATTACATGTAGAGGACTACATTACCTAGCGATTCTGCGATGTATAACGATGAAATTTAAGGGGAAAGTAGTAGCGTGGCGCCTCCATTAGTAAAAAAAAAAATATTTATTTAATTCTTTATGCACAACAGGGTACAAAGGCGGTCTTAACGCCATAGGCGTTCTCTACCAGACAACCTTAGGGTAATGCAGAGACAAAGAATAAGGTAGATGCACCAGTAAAGTAGTATAATATGTTTCGTACTACGGACTTATAATTACATATAATAAAAATAGATAAATACCTTTACATTATACATATAATAAAATATACACATTATACATACCTACACTATTATTCACTAACTACATCACTTATAGAAAATCCTTTTTTAACGATTGAAGTACATGTACTGTAGTTTAATTAGAAACTATCAACTCTGGTTATTATAGTTCGCTGTAGTAGTAGATACAAAATATGCGAAAAACTGCCACTTTTGACACTTTTTCCACTTCAACCGTTAAAAAAGGATTTTCGATAAATGATGTATTCAGCGAGTAATAATACTTTGACTGATGGGGTATACAGCCACTTGGCTGCTACGTTCCCCTTAAAGCTGGTGTTAACCAACATTCATTCTATGATATAAATTGTGGAAAGAAAAAATCGCTCACGAGTAGGATTCGAACTTGCGTCTCCTGGCTCAGGACGCCAGTGCTTTTAGCCACTAAGCTAACGTGAACACTAACACTTAGTGGCTAAAAGCACTGACGTACTGAGCCAGGCAGGAGTCGCAGGTTCGAAACCTGCATGTAAGCGATTATTTCTTTCCAAAATTGATATCTTTAGATTTCGCTTCGCAAACGCACGCAGCAACCTACTTTCGGTTGCGCGTCGCCTTAGTGAGAAATACATTAATTTCAATCATTAAAAAACAGTACGTCAATACTCGTCTAACTCTAATACAAATTAATGTCTTTGCTCTAGACACTACAGCTGCTGCTCCCTGACTTATTGAGAAGTCAGGGAGCGGCCTATGAGAAAGAATCGTCACTCTTTTACCGTGTATACTTACCAACTACTGAGGAATAAACATCATGAAATCTGGTGATACGTTCTTCTGCGTACTCAACTTACCATTGTTGCTGCAACTGCAAAAAAACTCCTGATACAGTCATCAACAGCAAATATCTATTGCTGCTATGTATGTCGCTAACTGGCCCGTATATTGGCATTGATAAATAACCGTAGAAGCTCACCAGCCACGCGGCATACTACCGTTTTATGTAGGTAAAGCTGGAACATTTTATGAAATGTAAAAAATGTAGAGGATTACAATTTGAAGTATGAGGCAACCTAGACGTAAACATAAAAGTTTCTCCTTATGAATTCGGTGAAAAATGCCAGTTATCTGAGATCTTCTCTTTCGTAGAAAAATGTTCTACCTACTAACCGATAACAGTAGAAATTTGAAGTTCCTTTTATGTTCCGTGTCATGATAAAATCTACTGGAATAATACCAGGCCCCTCAGAAAGTATTGCGAAAAAAAGTTTTTATATATGGGAGACTGGCCAGTTATAATGTTTTTCGAAAATATGATTATTTATAAGTAAAAATAAGTAAGTTCCAATTTCAAAATTTCCCTCCACATTTTTTGCGAGTTAATTCAAAGTATTGTGTCTCACTGAAATATGGATCTGCGCCGGGAACATTTTAGAGCTATGATTTTATACGATTTCAAGTGTCGCCTGAAACCGGATGAATCGTACGATAGACTTCAAATGGCATTCATGGATGAAGGCCCTTCCAAGGCAACCGTGTATCGTTGGTATAACGAATTCAAGCGCGGTCGACCAACTTTGGGGGATGACGAAAGAAGCGGTCGCCCTTTGACGGCTGTTACCGAAGAAAACGTTCTAGCAGTGAAAAATTTAATCCAAGACAATAGGCGAATTACATATCAGGAGATTCAACACATATTGAAGATTGGATCGGGAAGCGTTCACGAGATTCTACACAGCCATCTTCGCGTGAGGAGGATAGTATCACGCTGGGTGCCGCACAACCTCACCGATGCTCAGAAGCAGGCCCGGGTGGAATGGTGCCGTGATATGCTTAACAAATTTGAAGCAGGCTCGTCTCGGCGTGTTTACGACATCGTTACAGGTGATGAGTCCTGGATTTATCAATACGACCCAGAAACCAAGCGCCAGTCGACTGTTTGGGTGTTTCAAAATGAGCCAACGCCTACCAAAGTGAAGCGATCTAGAAGCGGGGGTAAGATTTTGATCGCTAGCTTTTTTAATTTGACTGGCCACTTGGTATCAATTCCCTTACGGGATCAAAGAAGCATTAATGCCGAATGGTATACTACCAAATGTTTGCCAGAAGTTTTCTCTGTTATAAGCAACAAGCGACCAAACACAGGGCTCCGCGGGCTACTGCTCCACCACGACAATGCACCTGCGCACACCGCACTCAAAACGAGGGACTTCCTGGACAGCACGCCAGTCAAACTCCTGGGTCACCCTCCTTACAGCCCTGATCTAGCACCGTGTGACTTCTTTTTATTCCCAAAAATAAAAAATCTGCTCAAAGGGATACAATTTTCGTCGCCGGAAGATGCGCTGGCTGCGTTCGAGCAGGCTGTAAACGAGGTGTCTGCGGCGGACTGGAAAAAGTGTTTTGAAAACTGGTTTAGGCGCATGAATCTTTGTATAGAGGCTGGTGGAAAGTACTTTGAAAAGATTTGATAAAAATATATGTACGTATAGAACAATTTTTTTTAGTTTCGCAAAACTTTCTGAGTGTCCCACGTATATGTTGTAAAAACTTTCAACAAATAATAATACTGGGTGAAAACTTTTGTTAGCTTAAATGGAAAAAATATTCAATTATATTGACAGTTATTACTATAACATATTATCATATGTAAAGGTACTTACACTAACATTTTTTTTTGTAACTTGAACCTTGTACCTACGTACATAATAATAATAATCATGCTCATAATTTGTGCGTTGGCCATAAAGTACCTACTTCATTTATGTGATATAACCTACTAATGTTATAAATGCGAAAGTATGCATGTTTGTTTGTTGTTCAAATACTCTGAAACAGCTGAACGGATTTAGATGAAATTTTGCAAACAGGTAGACCATATAGAGGATACTTTTTATCGACAAACCACAGAAGCGAAGCCGTGGGAGTCAGCTATATTGGGGGGGGGAGCTATACGTGGGAGGCAATATTGACTTTTTAAGTCGGCAGACTTGTTACTGCAGACTCACAAACTGCTTAAAACTTATGCTACAGGAGTTGGATTTATTATACCTACACTAACCTAAGACACAGATTCTTCCAGAGTTTGAGAAATTTGTTTCAATGTAGTAACAATTTATAATTCAATAACCTCATTATTGGAGGACGTTAGTTTGTTAGATCAAAAAAATACAGTGAATTTTATAATTTCGTTTTAATAATGGCAAACCTTTATGAGGAATTCTTTTTTGAAAGTCGTATACGTTACGAAGAAATTGAATATTAAAAGCAGGGGAATCTTGTATCAAAGTGACTATGGATGAATCGTTCTCAAGCGAACGCTGCGCGCTCCCCTAAATTGACAATATGAGAGCGTTCCAATACGGATTTAGGTAACTTTATCAATCTTAATTCTAAGTAGATACTTTAATAACATACTCAATGTTATTTATATTGGAAAACTTTATTATCTTGGATATTGGACCTTGGACACTATAGGTGGATTCAATGTTGGCTAATCGATAATACCAACAATTACACATAAACTACATACAGGTACCTGTAACCTGTATGTACACACAAGGCGAAAGATTGAAGTTCCAATTCAAATATCATTATTAATGCCACTTGATCTTGGTCCCTCGTAAGAGTACTGTTAAATGCAAATCGTAGTAGTGACAACTGTTAACTGTTAGTTGGGGTGCATTAAAAGAGCCTCCACGAGTGACGATATTTAATTGATCGTCCGGCGCACCCTGGGCAGTAAGCCCCGCTACCAACCTGCTGACTGGCTAATCTTTTCCCCACGACATGAGCTGTTATCATTATGTAGCTCATGTCGACACGAAGAAGAAGAAGTAGTTACATAAACATTAGCCCATTACTGTCCCACTGCTGGGCACGGGCCTCTTCTCAGTATGAGAAGGTAAAGGCCTTAGTCCACCACGCTGGCCTAGTGCGGGTTGGTGGACTACACACACCATCGAGAACTGTATGGAACACTCTCTGGTGTGCAGTTTTCCTCACGATGTTTTCCTTCACCGTTAAAGCAAGTGATAATCAAATTCTGATCCTCATATGAATCCGAAAAATCAGAGGTGCAGGCCGGGATCGAACTCGCACCCTCCTGCATGGAAGGCAAGCGTTCAACCATTAGGCTATCACTGCTTCGTAGTAGTTATCTTCAAGAAAACTTATCTCGTTTCCACTGTACTTAGTTTTAGCAAAAGGAATAAAGTCCTCAGAACGAATAGAGCTACTCTCACAGCACAGAGTACATTATGGCTACTCCTCAAAGTGCAGCTACCACCTACTTATACATTATACAGGTGCACTGGTTGAACGAGGGACTTATTGAAGGAGGATGTTCAGTAGCCCTAGCACGAACCATTTTGACTTATCGAAACATAAATGTAAGGAACTTTGGATATGAAATACTCGTTTGAGACATAATAATCTTATAATTTTTACCGTTTAATATAAATAAAATAAAATAAATTATTCACAAAAGGAAAAGTTTTTACATAATATATCTGTAAAGTCCCTGACTTCTGACACAGTATAACATGTGCTTCTGAGCTAGGTACAAACCTGTGTTACCTGTGTAGTTCATACGTGGGACACTCAGAAAGTTTTGCGAAACTAAAAAAAATTGTTCTATACGTACATATATTTTTATCAAATCTTTTCAAAGTACTTTCCACCAGTCTCTATACAAAGATTCATGCGCCTAAACCAGTTTTCAAAACACTTTTTCCAGTCCGCCGCAGACACCTCGTTTACAGCCTGCTCGAACGCAGCCAGCGCATCTTCCGGCGACGAAAATTGTATCCCTTTGAGCTGATTTTTTATTTTTGGGAATAAAAAGAAGTCACACGGTGCTAGATCAGGGCTGTAAGGAGGGTGACCCAGGAGTTTGACTGGCGTGCTGTCCAGGAAGTCCCTCGTTTTGAGTGCGGTGTGCGCAGGTGCATTGTCGTGGTGGAGCAGTAGCCCGCGGAGCCCTGTGTTTGGTCGCTTGTTGCTTATAACAGAGAAAACTTCTGGCAAACATTTGGTAGTATACCATTCGGCATTAATGCTTCTTTGATCCCGTAAGGGAATTGATACCAAGTGGCCAGTCAAATTAAAAAAGCTAGCGATCAAAATCTTACCCCCGCTTCTAGATCGCTTCACTTTGGTAGGCGTTGGCTCATTTTGAAACACCCAAACAGTCGACTGGCGCTTGGTTTCTGGGTCGTATTGATAAATCCAGGACTCATCACCTGTAACGATGTCGTAAACACGCCGAGACGAGCCTGCTTCAAATTTGTTAAGCATATCACGGCACCATTCCACCCGGGCCTGCTTCTGAGCATCGGTGAGGTTGTGCGGCACCCAGCGTGATACTATCCTCCTCACGCGAAGATGGCTGTGTAGAATCTCGTGAACGCTTCCCAATCCAATCTTCAATATGTGTTGAATCTCCTGATATGTAATTCGCCTATTGTCTTGGATTAAATTTTTCACTGCTAGCACGTTTTCTTCGGTAACAGCCGTCAAAGGGCGACCGCTTCTTTCGTCATCCCCCAAAGTTGGTCGACCGCGCTTGAATTCGTTATACCAACGATACACGGTTGCCTTGGAAGGGCCTTCATCCATGAATGCCATTTGAAGTATATCGTACGATTCATCCGGTTTCAGGCGACACTTGAAATCGTATAAAATCATAGCTCTAAAATGTTCCCGGCGCAGATCCATATTTCAGTGAGACACAATACTTTGAATTAACTCGCAAAAAATGTGGAGGGAAATTTTGAAATTGGAACTTACTTATTTTTACTTATAAATAATCATATTTTCGAAAAACATTATAACTGGCCAGTCTCCCATATATAAAAACTTTTTTTCGCAATACTTTCTGAGGGGCCTGGTATGTCTGTATGGTAAAAAGTGCGCATAAACCATAAAATTAAATTAAAATATAATAGAACTGTTGTATTTTTAATTTAAAAAATGCTTACATTAACGTTTCGATACGTCAAAATTGTTCGTGCTAGGGTATTTGATTATTTTTATTTATTTGTTTATTTGTACGAAACATGGTACATAAATAATAGTTCTGCACTTGATACTTGATATTCGTTCGAAGTATTGTATAAAAATGTTACCTTAAACATTATAATAAAACAAGTTTAAGCGGATTACATCGGGTTTTTAATTAAATTGTTTTTCCTGACGTTTCGAAAGTTTTTTTGTTTTAATATAATGTGTCGCGAAAACCTTACAAATTTTTAAGTTACCTTAATTTTTGAAATATTTTTCCAGTAGACTATCAATTTCTGTTCACACTGTTCCACGCTTACAAATCTGAGTTTCATACAGCGAGACGATGCCCCTCGCACGGCAGTGTCCATCGGTAACTATTTCCACCCTCTCCACCTTTTTCACTAGCCAGCAGACTCTCAGAGCTTGCGCGAGCATTTTGACTCCTTTACGCCTGATTAATCGTGGAATATTTTGATCATAAATTATTTTCAATGTATGTACGTACATTCTACCGTATTCTTGATAATTATGTCCGTCGTTCACCCAGTCATGCTGTGTAGCCGATTTCCCCAGAGTTTGCTCTTGCAACTTCCGTGAGACGAGAACTATAGTAAAGATACCTATTAGCTATACTGTTTTGCTTATAAATACCAAGGTACTCTGACGCCCGCAGCTTCGCTCCCTTATGCCAGTGTTCATCAAAGTTGATTCTCTGATAAAACAAAAGATTACTAGAAAAATTTACCTACTGAAATTTTGGGAGAACGGTCGTTTAACCAGACAATTATCGTTGGTGAAATCAAGCTTTACTATGTGAATATAAAGTCAAAGTTTTGTGTGTTAATTCAGGACATGGTCTATCTACTTGCAAAGTTTCATCCAAAACCGTTGAGCCGTTTCTGTGTGACTGGAGGACAAACAAACAAACATCCGTACTTTCACATTTATGATATTGTATAGTAGGATTAATACTTTCAGGCACATTTTTAGGTGTCGGTACTCAAACTGAACCCTGTCGTGATTACCGATTAAAAGTGATGTGGCACGTATGTGCTTAGGTAATATTATAACAAGTTCATCTATGTCTTCATAACACATTTATAAATCTAATTCAATCACACACCCATTTATGTATTCCAGATTTCAGATTCCAATATGGCAGATTCCAAATATTTTCCACGAATGGCTGTAACTATAGGGCTGTATATAAAGATACATATTACTAAGTGCTTAGTGCCGTCCCTATAATCGACTATTCCGATAATCGAGTCATTAACCACGTACAAATAGTTTGTTTACCCTCCGAGTGTGTTTGACTCGGGAGTAGCGTTCCCGAAGTCTCGAAACTAGGATAATAGCATGCCGACACTCATAAAATTACATGATTTCTGTTCTACTAAACAGATCGAGATGTATTGGTATCTTCTCGAAGTAAATATTTACTCTATGGTATAAAATAATGCAGTATGAGGTTTTGCAATTAGTCAATATCCGAAATTATATGTGAGTTTTGAAATGTTTCAGTATGTTTACATTATGTAACATTTCCATCTTTTCAGCTTTTGCTTAGGACTTTATATGTAAATCAGATCTACGCTCGAAGTTGTTGACGATTATGTATACCTAGGATAAACTGTCCAGTTAGGTAGGTCCAACTTCGAGTAAGACGTCAATCGTCGAATCCGACTCGGTTGGGCAGCATTCGGGAAGCTAAGCAATATCTTCTCGTTCATAATACCGCAGTGTCTCAAGACGAATGTCTTTGACCAGTGTGTGTTGCCAGTAATTTCTTACGGCACTGGGCCTGATAAGAAGGCTCAACGTCACTCAAAGGGCAATGGAGAGGGCTATGCTCGGAGTTTACCTGCGTGATCGAATCAGAAATGAGGAGATTCGCAGGAGAACGAAAGTAACCGACATAACCCGAAGAATTGCCAAACTGGAGTGGCAGTGGGCGGGGCACATTTCTCGCAGAACGGATGGCCGATGGGGCAGTAAAGTTCTGGAATGGCGACCGCGTACTGGAAGACGCAGCGTAGGTAGACCCCCCACAAGGTGGACCATGGGTGGTGAAGGTCACGGGTATCCGCTGGATGCGGAAAGCGCAGGACCGGTCGTTGTGGCGATGCTTGGGGGAGGCCTATGTCCAGTAGTGGACGTCTTTCGACTGAAATGATGATGATGATGATGTAAATCAGAACGCTATCCTCAGCATGAATGAATTCCATGTTTCAAAGATTATAATTTCTGTTGCAAATAAAGTTAGAGTTTATTCTACTGTTTATTCGCTCATACACAATTTCCAAAACAGAGGTACCAAATTTTTGTCAACGAGTAGGTACGCGACGCGCATGTAAATGTTAGGAGGAAATCTTATTTATCTCTTCGCAAAGCATTTATTACCGAGTTCATGATTTGTAAAGTAATCACACAATCAAGTATTCAAATAATTAAATTTTTATTTTATTTTTATTTTTTTATTCTTCAGGACAACAAACAATTGCGCAATAATGCATAATACAAACAAAAAGATATACAAAACTTAGGTAATCACGCAACCAGCACCGTTATCCACAAAATAATACATACAATTTTACAAATACAGCAAGCACTTTTGCAGACAGAATTAATGTACTTATATCTAATTATGAGCGAAAGTTAAAGTAGGTATACAAAACTTGCATAATTATGCATAATTTGAAAAAGGAGTTTACAATTCATTTCGCAAAACATTTTTTTGTGACATTGTTTTTATATTGGGCGAGTGACATAACAAATAGGTCAGTATCGGCAAAGTTATCATTATATGACTCCATAATTCGCCGCATGGGAGCACGTTCACCCGCGTTAGTTCTGCAGAGCTTGGGAGCAAATAGTCTAAAAAATTAAAGGAGTATGGATGAAATTACAATTTAAAAAACCTCCAATAGTATGCTGCGATACAATTTGCTCTTCACCTACATTAATTACGCCAGTCAGTGTATTAATCTCAAAGATTTACATAATTAATGAGATATACTAAATTACAAGCGAGCAACGTTGAAACATTTCAAAGGCTGAAAAAAAGAATCCCTTTTAAAATTTTATCTTTATCTTAGCCGTGGCCTTTTTCATTAAGACGGCGGCAATATTGCGGGTCGGCAAAGCAATAGGTAGGAGAACCTCTCTCCTTATATTCGTAACCGACAGTGCTATGCATAAAAAGGAGGATGATATAAAACACTGAGAATATATTTCACGTCGTGAGCCTGCGTGACGTGTATATTTTCGACATCTTCCCTAGGGACAGCTGTATTAGGAACCCACCTTTACCTCCGCTAAATTTTGTAGCGTAAGCGGGGTGCAGCCAGAAAATACGGGTTAACCTGAAAAATCACCTCAAGTTAAACATTTTCATAGCACAACCCGCTAACAAAATATTTATACCATAAAACACAGAACAAACTATTTTTAGCTGATAAATGCAGACCTATTTATCAATTTTGGCATAATAAACAATTTCCAATGTTTACGTTAAATACGTAACGTATACTGGATTGGAGTATTCTTGCGTTTGAAAAAGCCGGTGCATGAATTACGTGAATGAATCTGAAAACGTACGCTACTGTAACTGTAATTGGCTTATGTCAGGAAAGTTTCAGACTGATAAGAGATAAAATATAAACATAGAGTACGAACCAAAACGCAAACAGCTGCTAAACGAGATTTTGCTCTATGAAAACGAGTACATTCTGGGAATTTTTCACTATATACTTTTAAATGAAAAGACTTTATCAACTACTAGTCTTTACCCGCGTCTTCATTCGCATATAATTCGGTTTATGACAGAACGATTTTATCGCTCATCTCTCTGGAACTGTGTGTATCTTTCCGGCATAAAAGGAGCCTATATGTTAATCCGAGTTATAGTCTATCTGTATATTAAATTTCATTCGAAAATGTTCTGCCGTTTAGAAGGATAAACAAACATCCATACTTTCGTAGTTATAACATTAGTAAGAAGTAAGATAAGGTTTTCCAATTCTATTTAATCTTTCAAGAGTTTCTAGTATTGTTTTTACCCACTACAAACCACAAGCGTACAGTTTTATGATAAACTATCATTAATATCTAATTTAATCCATACTAATATTAAAAATGTGAAAATATAATTCTGTCTGTCTGTTTGTTATCTTTTCATGACTAAACCTCTGAACCGATCGTAATGAAATTGGAAAATGCGATAGTCTGGGACCTGGAGAACGACATAGGCTACGTTTTATCCCGGGAAGATAAACAGTTCCCGAGGGATGCGTGATTATGTCTTTCTGTGATAAACCGAATTACACGCGTGCAAAGCAGCGAGCAAAAGCTAGCTTACTATAAAATATTTTTTCAGGAATATGAACGTAAAGTGGGTCTTTCTTAATATAACTTTGTCATTATTTTTAAACAATTTTCTAACCTACAATTTTATAAAGTAATAAATAGATATATCGCTTGTACACGTGTCGTAACTCCTTAAGTCGAGTAATTAATGACTTTCACTCGCACGAGAACGAAGAAATTTCAAAGTACCTGAATAATAGTCACGTAATTTTATCTTTTCATTACAATAAACCCTTTCAAGAAGTTTGTTAACATTGAAGCTCATTCAGACAACGTCTCGGTCTGCGATGCTGCATTGTTTTAATCCAGTGGCTTGTGGAGCTGGTTTATTACTATTAGATATATTCGAGAGAAATTTATTTGGCTTAGATTTTCCTATAAATTCATCTAAAATGTGTCTCGTGCAGGCATGCCAACAAAGTTTGCACCACAAAAACCTTTTGTTTATTCCAACAACTAAAAAGTTGTTACCTATTTGTCTATGAATTCTGAAAAAGTAATATAGTCATTTAATTTCATTGTATTTATATAGTTTAAGCTTATTTTGTTTCGATAATCCTAGTATATATACTAACTAAACAAAGAAAAGCTATTGAGTACGCTAAAAATTACAAAAATAAAAATAATCATGAAAAAATTAAGAACTCCCGCTTGTGACTTGTACTCATGTAGTACTGTCACAAACTATTTATGTTTTGTTGGAAACCTATAAAATTTCGCGAAGGATGAATACCTATGTCTATGTTATAGTCAGGCATAAATTAATCAGATCTACATATGGCAGTATATTGAACATTGAAATATAAAAGTGTCATTTAAGCGACGGTACTTAGACAGCACTTGGCATATTACTTTCTGTGAAAACGCCTACATTATTAGTTCTTCATAATCACTACATGGTATAAAAACAATATCTCCTATGACAGACCCGTCGCAATACTTAGGCTGATCCGCGAGAAAAAAATAATATACAACATGTAACAGAATGAATGAATGATTATCCGGAGAGGAACCGGAGTGACCGACATAGCTTGTAGGATCAGTAAGCTGAAGTGGCAGTGGGCTGGCCACGTCTGTTGAAGGACCGATGGTCGCTTGAGCAGACGAATCCTTGAGTGGAGACCGCGAATCGGCGAACGCAGCGTAGGGCGCCCCCTCACCAGGTGGACCGATGACCTGAAGAAGGTTGCTGGGGGGACTGGATGCGGAAGGCAGAGGACCGAGTATTGTGGCGCAACTTGGGAGAGACCTATGTCTAGCAGTGGACTGCGATAGGCTGAGTTGATTCAACAGAATTAACGCATGAGCTCAAACACCTTAATTAGAATATTGTGAATATTATCCAGTTTTTTTTTTCAAAATTATAAAATTAGTTACATAGTTTTTAGGTTACAGTAAATTCCCGGGTTGGATGCTGGATAGCCGTTTAGGAGTAACCTGACACAAGGGAACCCGTTTTACTGTCTTCGTGGACCTCAAGGACCTACTGGGGATCCACTGATATAGGTCCTTATTTATCTACTATTATCCTTTATCTAAAAAATTGTTATGTTATGTGTGGGCGTATATACAATAATATACCCAAGAGTATTATGGAACTACCGATCATGTTGTTCAAAAAAAAGCTAAACATGTGGCTAATAGAGAAATCCTTGTTGATGACTCATTAAAAAATTTAATAATTTTATTGTATCTGACATGAATTGAAATTGAAATTTTTGTCAGTTAATTTAAATGTATTCATTTAAATTAACTGACAAAAATATTAAAATCATTACTTCTTCTTGAAAAATCTTATTAAGTAATTAAATCACAATTTTAACAAGTATCCTTGTATCTCTTGTTGTTTTAAATTATAGCCATTTATACTGAAGAAGAATTACTGCATGTCAGTGGAACTGCTTACCCTAAACTAAGATGTCAATAATTTGACTAAAGTTGTAAGAACTAATCCTTATTACATATAAAACCAACAGTGTTATGTACCAACTTAAATGCAAATAAATGAATTGAATTGAATTGAATTATCATTAGTATAAAAAAAATGTATAGAAGGTAACATAATATTAAAACTGATTCTCCTAGTGATTCTGAACAAAGTAGGTACTTTCAGTTACGCGTTGTATATCTAATGCTAAGGGCAGTGAGCGAGTCAGTTCAATTACTTCTCACCTTCACATACCTAATTACCTACTACTCACTGAACAGTTTTCGTACACAAGGTCAGTAAAACACTAGTGACTGAACTGTCAACTGGACTGACTCACAAACTGGCAACGTGTCGGCCGCGCACAAGAACATTATATAGTGGGACACTCAGAAAGTTTTGCGAAACTAAAAAAAAATGTTCTATACGTACATATATTTTTATCAAATCTTTTCAAAGTACTTTCCACCAGCCTCTATACAAAGATTCATGCGCCTAAACCAGTTTTCAAAACACTTTTTCCAGTCCGCCGCAGACACCTCGTTTACAGCCTGCTCGAACGCAGCCAGCGCATCTTCCGGCGACGAAAATTGTATCCCTTTGAGCTGATTTTTTATTTTTGGGAATAAAAAGAAGTCACACGGTGCTAGATCAGGGCTGTAAGGAGGGTGACCCAGGAGTTTGACTGGCGTGCTGTCCAGGAAGTCCCTCGTTTTGAGTGCGGTGTGCGCAGGTGCATTGTCGTGGTGGAGCAGTAGCCCGCGGAGCCCTGTGTTTGGTCGCTTGTTGCTTATAACAGAGAAAACTTCTGGCAAACATTTGGTAGTATACCATTCGGCATTAATGCTTCTTTGATCCCGTAAGGGAATTGATACCAAGTGGCCAGTCAAATTAAAAAAGCTAGCGATCAAAATCTTACCCCCGCTTCTAGATCGCTTCACTTTGGTAGGCGTTGGCTCATTTTGAAACACCCAAACAGTCGACTGGCGCTTGGTTTCTGGGTCGTATTGATAAATCCAGGACTCATCACCTGTAACGATGTCGTAAACATGCCGAGACGAGCCTGCTTCAAATTTGTTAAGCATATCACGGCACCATTCCACCCGGGCCTGCTTCTGAGCATCGGTGAGGTTGTGCGGTACCCAGCGTGATACTATCCTCCTCACGCGAAGATGGCTGTGTAGAATCTCGTGAACGCTTCCCGATCCAATCTTCAATATGTGTTGAATCTCCTGATATGTAATTCGCCTATTGTCTTGGATTAAATTTTTCACTGCTAGCACGTTTTCTTCGGTAACAGCCGTCAAAGGGCGACCGCTTCTTTCGTCATCCCCCAAAGTTGGTCGACCGCGCTTGAATTCGTTATACCAACGATACACGGTTGCCTTGGAAGGGCCTTCATCCATGAATGCCATTTGAAGTCTATCGTACGATTCATCCGGTTTCAGGCGACACTTGAAATCGTATAAAATCATAGCTCTAAAATGTTCCCGGCGCAGATCCATATTTCAGTGAGACACAATACTTTTAATTTACTCGCAAAAAATGTGGAGGGAAATTTTGAAATTGGAACTTACTTATTTTTACTGATAAATAATCATATTTTCGAAAAACATTATAACTGGCCAGTCTCCCATATATAAAAACTTTTTTTCGCAATACTTTCTGAGGGGCCAGTAGGTCAATTCACGTAACTAAAGAAGTGCAGTTGTAGTTAAGTTTCGATCAAAACAATGATTTTCGTATTCTCTTATCTACGGCGATCGCTGTCAGAAACGAACTGCGGCGTCACTGCAACTTGATCGGCGCGTCAAGAAATTACGTGAATTAAGGCCCTGGTATGTATGTATTACATGCCGCGCATAATATCCCCCTCACAATATGCATCGCATAATAGGTATGTCCCACGCATGACAAACCTACATAACCAGCGTAAAGAAAATTGTTTTGGTTTGGTTTTCAACACAAAAGTATAAGAAACATACCTGTGTTGAAAACCAAACCAAAACAATTTTCTTTTAGATAGATATGTCTTCGGTATACCATGTATATATATATATTCGTAAACGATGCTACTTACAGACTCGGGGCGTAACAAGAATAAAGAAAATTATTAAATTGTTACACGTATTTTCAATTGGGTTTCAACAAAAAAAACTGTTTTTTTTTAGAAATTAGGTACGTCTGCGGTATACGCATTTGACGACGTCTGTGGTCTAGTGGTTCGAGGATCGGACTGCTGATCTCGAGGTCGTGAGTTCAATTCCCACAGGACACAAATATTTGTGTGATGAACATAAGTGTTTGTGTTGGTCTGGGTGTTTCTTATGTACTACTATTATAAAATTGTTAAATGTCAGTTGTCTGTTTGTTTGTTCCAGCATCACTATAAAACTACTAGACCGATTTTGTTGAAAGGGTTTGTGACTAAAAACTTATGATTTGACTTAAAAACTGGTATGTATTTTACCTCGCTACGATGACGGGAACCGGTGATTTTTAATTATATTTTTCTACAACATTTTGCATACATCAAGGTGAATAAGGCGCTCATATCCAGCTGTCATTCACACGCATGCGCTCTGGCCAATTACAATGTACTCTGTGGCTCTGGCGCGCGCCTCCATAGAGAAAATACGGCTGCTAAAGAAATTGCATTAAAAACTTTTTGGTCGGGCCGAATTTTATAGAGTAGAAATAAAATCCTGTCGTATGTGGGTGGTGCCATCTTGGAAATGCAGTCTTTTGAGCCAACCGAAAATCAGAATCTTTCGACTTACAGACAAGGACCGGAAGCTACCTCTAAATTGCGATTTCTCTAATTTTTTGTATGAAAAGCAATAAAATTTAGAAGTACCTAAACGTTGTTATATTGTATCCATCTTAATATACGAATAAGCATAAAGTTATCTTGGTGTAACTAAAAAAATACTATTGTCATTCTACAATTTTTAATTACCTTCTTCTTCAAGTATATTATCTTATCTTCTTAATCTTATCTTAACTATTATAAAATTGTAAACGTCTGTTTGTTTGTTTGTTCCAGCATCACGCTAAAACTACTGGACCGATTTTGATGATTTTTTTTTTGTTTGAAATCTGATGATCTGACTTAAAAACTGGTATGGGTTTTGAGAAAGAAAGAAAGAAAGAAAAAAAGAAAAAAAAAATCGTGGGTTGCGTACTCACCCGACAGATCGAAGCTTCTATGCATTTGCACGAGCGGATAGTAATGTACGATGGAGTGGAGTGGAGTGGAGTGGACAGGGGATGGGACTGGGGATGGGACTGGGGACGGGACAGGGGACGGGACTGGGGACGGGACAGTGGACGGGACAGGTGACGGGAAATGGGACGGGACATGGGACAGGACAGTGGGACGGCACATGGGACTGGACATAGGATGGGACATGGGACAGGACATGGGACGGGACGATAGTGATTTAGTGATATAGTGAGACAATGGGACGGTGGGCCGTGGGACAGTGGGATAGTGGGACAGTGGGAAAGTAGGACAGTGGCAGCGGGACGGTGGGACGGTGGGACAGTGGGGCAGTGGGGTAGTGGGGCAGTGGGGCAGTGGGCCTGTGGGATAGTGGGGCAATGGGGTAGCGGGGCAGTGGGGCAGTGGGGTTGTGGGGCAGTGGGGCAGCGGGGCAGTGGGGCAGCGGGGCAGCGGGGCAGCGACGCAGTGGGGCAGCGGGGCAGCGGGGCCGCGTGCCAGCGGGACAGCGGGGCCTTGGGGTACCGGGGCAGTGGGGCAGTGTGGCATTGGGATAGTGGGGCAGTGGGGCAGTGGGTCAGTTGGGCAGCGGGGCAGCGAGGCAATGGGGCAGCGGGGCAGCGTGCCAGCGGAGCAGCGGGGCAGTGGGGTACCGGGGCAGCGGGGCTGTGGGACAGTGGGATAGTGGGCCAGCGGGGCAGTGGGGTAGCGGGGCAGCAGGGCGGCAGCGGGGGCGGGGCAGCGGGGCAGCGAGGCAGTGGGGCAGCGGGGCAGTGGGGTACCGGGGCAGCGGGGCAGAGAGGTACCGGGGCAGCGGGGCAGTGGGGCAGAGGGATAAAGGGGCAGCGGGTCATTGGGGTAGCGGGGCAGCGTGGCAGTGGGGCATCGGGGCAGCTGGGCAGCGGAGCCGTGTTGCAGCGGGGCAGTGGGGCAGCGGGGCAGTGGGGAAGCGGGGCAGCGGGGCAGTAGGGAGTGGGGCAGCGGGGCAGGCAGTGGGATAGTGGGGCAGTCGGTTAGCGGGGCAGCGGGGCTGTGGGGCAGTGGAGCAGTAGGTTACCGTGGCAGTGGGGCAGCGGTATAGTGGGGCAGCGGGGCAATGGGGCAGCGGGGCAGTGGGGCAGCGGGGCAGTGGGGCAGCGGGGCAGCCGGTCAGAATGGCAGAGAGGAAGCGGGGCTGTGGGGCAGCGGGGCAGGCTGTGGGGCAGTGGGACAGTGGGGCAGTGGGGTAGCGGGGCAGTGGGGTAGCGGGGCAGCGGGGCAGCGGGGCAGTTGGGCAGTGGGGTAGCGGGGCAGCGGGTCAGTGGGGGGCAGCGGGGCAGGCTGTGGGGCAGTGGGATAGTGGGGCAGCGGGGCAGTGGTGGAGCGGGGCAGTGGGTTAGCGGGGCATTGGGGCAGTGGGGCAGCGGGGCAGTGGGGCAGTGGGGCAGTGGGGCAGCGGGACAGCGGGACAGTGGGACAGTGGTCTGGACTGAAATGGACTGGACTGGACTGGACTGACGTGGGTTAGCAGAATTTAACGCGAGCGGAGCCGCGGGTAAAAGCTAGTGTATTATAAGTATGTATTTACAAAAAAAAAGTATATAAGTATTATATCCATTGTCTATTACCCATAGCACAAGCTCTGCTTAGTTTGGGACTAGATGGTGCTGTGTGAAAAATGTCCCAAAAATATTTATTTTATTTTAATTTATACTATGTTTAACTCGAAAACGATGTTACTTACAGACACATTTTGTGATGATGAAAAACAACACAAATAATTGATACTGGTGTGCTTAACAAAACTTAGTTATGACAAAACTGTCACAGTTAGGTACGTCTGTTTGTGATGTGATGACGATAGGTAGATTATAATAATATATAATCCAAAATACAATGTGCGAGCGTGATGCTAAGCCAGGGCGGGTCGACCGAAGTTTCAAGTATAAGTATCATAATAACCAAACGTTTACGAGCTACACGAGTTCTAAAATATCCATACACTGACGCAGACACAGTACAATGCCGACCAAGCGAAATGGTTCCCGTAATGTGGCACTTGTTGATCGCTCTCTGTGAACGGTTTATTTATACCTAACATAATCGCTGTTACTTCTAGCCCTAACGGGGGTTAGAAATGTGTCAATTGACATCAACATGTCGCTTGAATCACGTGCAACAGGCTCGGATGCCATATAAAGAAAGAAAATAGTAAAAACATTTTTATTTTGCACAATTATTGAAGAAATAGTTATTACCTACATATAAAAATAAAATGTATATTGAAATACCGTAGGGTGTCTGAGATCCTCGACAAAACGTGTGCAAAACAATGAATTTTCATGTTATTTTTCCGTCGAGATTTTTTTTCCAACCGTGTTTTTACGGTTATGCGAGCAAAGAAAAAATGACGAAAAAAATTCAAAACCTCTAACTCGTAGCTTTCGTAGATATACGAGTTCTGATACGAGTTTCGTGAGCAAAATCCGTACTGCGGCCTCTTAACAAACAACAACAATTGTTGCTAAACAATTAGCTGATCATCATATGCCCTATTTAAACTAGCTGCATATGTCAACACAAATACTTTGTTAACAGCATATTATGGCCTTATTGAATCCATACTGAGATATGGAATAATCTTTTGGGGTAACTCAACCAACAAAGATATCGTTTTCAAAATGCAAAAACGCTGTGTACGTGCTATGTTCGGAATGCAAACTACTGACAGTTGCAAGCCAATGTTTGTTAAGCACAAAATTCTTACACTTCCGTCAATTTATATTATCGAAGTAGCATTATTTGTTAGAAGTAATCCGCATTTGTTTCCTCGATTATCGGATAATTGTGTTCGAAGTCGACGTGACAATGATACACTCTGTATACATGTAGCTAAGACCACACTATTACATAAAAGTATTGCATGTATGGGTCCAAAAATATATAATAAAATTCCAAAGGACATCAAACAACTAAATTTAAATTTATTTAAGGTCAAACTGAAAAAGATGCTAACAGAAAAATGCTTTTATAATATAATTGACTTTTTAAATGATAAACTTTAACATATGTATTCCATTTTGATAATTTTATAATTGTATATTGAAATAATATAATTAAATTTTAATATTTGTACGCCTTCCATGGCATAACATGTTGACCTTTAGAATATGTATATACTAGCTTTTACCCGCGGCTCCGCTCGCGTTAGATTCTGTTAACCCGCGTGACGGATACTGTAATTTTATATATGTTATAACAAATAAATATATATTTAGCTTTAATATTACATGAATATTATATACATTAACGTTACATTAGGAAAACTTTTTATATTGTATGAAACTATTTCTAAATGATCTTTTTATTTTTGAATTTAGTTTTTATTTATAGGTTTTGTAATCATAAGTCGTTGTGTTGTAAAGCTTCATTTTTTTCTTTTAATATTGTACATCTTATGGATATGTTACAGTGAAACTGTTTTATGTTTTAACATCTGTATTTTCAATTACCTGTGACAAACAATAAAAATCTATTCTATTCTATTCTATTCTATTCTATTCTGACGCCCGCGGCTTTCAACTACCGTAGTATAACGATAAAAAGTATCCTATGTCCTGGACACAGTCTACTTGTGTACCAAAAATTTATCCAAATTCGTTCAGCTGTTTCAAACAAACAAACATCCATACACATTTATAATATTACTAGGATAGAGAAAACAGGACTAGAATTGATAAAAAACAAAAAAAAATGTGTGAAATTAAAATGACGCGGGAAACAATACTGACTCATCAAAACTTACTTACATAAGTATTACTAGCTGTGCCCGCGGCTTCGCCCGCATGGAATTCAATTTGTGACTATTATTATTACTGAAATATAATATGCTACTTCTGGATAAAGTAGCTTTCTAAAGGTGAAATAATTATTAGAATCGGTTCAGTAGTTTCAGAGTTTATCGATTACAAACAAATCTTTCGTCTTATTAATATGAGTTTAGATAAGTACCTATGTATTTACAAAAAAAATAAGTATTGTATCCATTGTCTGGTACCTATAGTACCTACAAGCTCTGCTTAGCTTGAGACTAGATGGTGCTGTGTAAGATGTCCCAAATATATATTTTTATTTAGTCATCACGTGTGCAAATTTTAATGGCCCTTATACTCTTCTTACAAGCTACGGACATTAAAACGTAATATACAAACATTATAACATGAAAGATATTACATTTTATGTCCTGTTTTCCACGGTAATATTATTTGTTGTTGTCTAGGCAAAACGTTGATTTGTGTCACTAATTAGGTACTATTTTCTATTTAGTATTCAATATTTTTACGTGGTTTTTACCGTGCTATCACAAAAAACACCGTTGCCCTCTCATTTCCACAAGCAATGCAAGAACAATGTGTGACCAGCGAAAGAGTGCCTATAATAAAAACAAAACACTACCCAGTAATAGCACCCAGTGTAACATACATCGGTATATCTAGCGCTTGCATCACTAGCGCTTTTGTATCTCCAGCGTAAAAGCACTAACATCTCTCTTGAGACCAGTGGCAGTAACGAGTTCAGTTTAGTCTGTGTAAAACATGCCACCGAAAGTCTGTAGCCGATGTTTTTCTTGACAGAATCACAAAGCATTTTCACGAACTTCCTTCGAAACTTCCTACGACAAAATATTTCTATACAAGTATCTGCGTAGATGCTACTATCCATTCAAATGATTATAATTCTTTAGTCGACTTTTACGACGCTGCCGCGCTGGCTGCAATTTTATTGAGTAGTAGCAATATTTATGCTGACTCCGCGAGACCATAGTAAAAGTATAGCTACGACCTTAGTAACAGTAGTGCAAAGATTTAAAAAATTTACCTTCCTGTTTCTAAATAATTTTCCTACTGCCTGATATTATTAATACCAATTTTGCTAAGAACCAACTTAATTGCTGAGCCTTCTACTGTAAACAAAACCTAGTAACTAGAGCTAAGGGCGCTGGACTAGAAAACCTCGTCGTGTGCCGGACGGCTGCTGGTCCTTCTCGATACGTCTGGAGGGAACAGCAGTTGTTTGGCCGGTTCACCCTTGGCACAGACAATAACACTCCTTTGGACCGGGGGACCTTATACCCTTGCCGAATATTCTGGCATGGGAGGGGCCCGAAGTGCGCCAATGGGGAGTTCCTCTACGTGTCCCTCTGATACCAGCAGAGGGCACAGTGGAAGAGCAGGGATGGGCCCGGTGTGCACTCACTCTGCCACTGCGCATGCAACGAGGGGACTGACCCCGTCGATCTCGTAACCCCAGGAGTGCCCGCTGAGAGTGTTCTCGCGCCTCTTGGAACGGAGGCTTCATCGCCCGGATCGCAAGGAACAAAACCTCTATAAAAAATATGGCAGGATGGGGCCTTCGAGCAGCAGACTTAGGGTAGTCTGCTGCCCGATCAGCAGCTGGCGTAGCTGACACGTGGCCCATGAAGTGGCATGCAGTGTTCTGTGTGTGCTACCAAGGAAGGTGTGAACGACGTTAGGCCGCACGGGGAGAAGGGGCTCCCTGCTTGTGGCAGGCCGGGACCTGTTGGAGGTGGTTGTGCGAATACAGAGGGTTCCCTCGCTCCCAGCCAAAGGTAGTTGAAGGAACACCGTGGTAGTTTTAGTCGGTAAGAGTCCAACACTGGCTCCATCTACCCCGGGCGGAGTACGTCCAAGAAGATTTCCCCACGGCAAAAAAAAAAATTACCCAGAGCTAAATTTAATATCGCCCATTTTTCTTTAATTTAAACAAATGAACATACCATTTTATCAACATGTATTTTTACATCACATACTTAACATAATCAGCCCATTACTGTCATCTTCTGAATAATCACGAATTATTAGATGACAAGTCATTTGTCAAGTTACTGACCGATTCTGTAAAGATTGGTTGTACAGAATCCACAATTTTAATGTTTTTTAGCCTCCATCATCGCTGACGATAAATGGCGGTTATCACATTATACACTTGTGTTTTTAAAGGTATTTATTAAAAGGCCGGACGTAAAGAATTGAACCACCCTCTCTCGGCGACTAAGGGATTCACCTGAGGATGGGTAGCAGCGTTCTCTGAGTATTTAACCAACCAACTGCGATCGCCAACCCGCCTGCCAAGCGTGGCGATTATGGCATATCCTCCCAAACTGCTTGGGGGAGGCCTATGTCCAGCACTGGACGTCTTTCGGCTGAAATGATGATGATGATAACTTCTCATGGGTGTCGTAAAAGGCGACTAAGGGATTCACCAGAGGATGGGCATCAGCGTTCTCTGAGTTTTTAACCAATCAACTGTGATCGCCAACCCGCCCGCCAAGCGTTGCGATTATGGCATATCACCCCCATCTGGGGGAGGCCTATGTCCAGCAGTGGACGTCGAGAATTGTATAGAGCACTCTCAGGTGTGATAGATAGGAAGATAGAATATGCCTTATTGTACACCATGAAAAAAGCAGCACTGTGTGCAGGTTTCCTCACGATGTTTTCCTTCACCGTTAAAGCAAGTGATCATGAAATTCTGTCTTTCTACATACTTATCTACTCTATTTACCTACAAAGCGAATAATTTTAAATTAAATTAAGGAACAAGACTCGCAAAACAATTTTAACCAGAAACATAGCAGGTGTAAAGTAATGTCGGTACACCGCATATTTAAAGGAGTGTTTTGATTCCTTTGCGAGACCCACAATTATCCTCTTGGGATGCGTATTTAAAACTCGAGTTTTGTGAGTCTTTTGGTCTTTGTCGGGTTTGTATTTTAGCGAGCGACCGTTGCGTTGGTTTGTATTTATCATGACAAATTCATGTTTGTGAAATAATAATATTTGACGACGTCTGTGGTCTAGTGATTCGAGTGTCGGACTGCTAATCGCGATGTCGTGGGTTTGATTCCCACAGGACACAAATATTTATGTGATGAACATAAGTGTTTGTGTTGGTCCGGGTGTTTCTTATGTATTATAAGTATGAATTTACAAAAAATAAGTAAATAAGTATTATATCCTTTATCTAGTACCCATAGTACAAGCTTTGCTTAGTTTGGAACTAGATGATGCTGTGTAAAAATGTCTAAAAAATATTTATTTATTTAATACTAGCCTGTGCTAGGCTATGGCTATGGCTATGGCTATATTGTGCTATGGCTATGGCTATATTGTGCTATGGCTTCACCCGCGTAAATGTCGTTTATCGCGCATCCCTCGGGAACTGCTCATTTTCCCGGGATTAAAAGTAGCCAATATGCTTATCCGGGTTATGTTCTATTTGTATGTCAAATTTTATTAAAATCTATACAGTAGTTTTTGCATGAAAGAGTAACAAACATCCACACATCCATACATCCTCACAAACTTTCTCGTTTATAATATTACTAGGATAGTAGGACGTAGGATAGTAGAAAAATGGGTAAACAATTTGTGACTTTTATATTATATTATCAAACTATATAAACAATTGAGATTTAAAATTATACCGTAAACATGTAATTAGAAATAATATGATATGACATGAATTATAAAATGGATGTAGATAACCTAATGTTAAAAATGACTCCGCCCCTAAGGCGACACTGACAGACAGCTCTAAAGTTGTTGACATCTCTTTCTTGTATCTACTATTAGTAACAGAGCGATAGTTTAAAATGAGTTTAGTTTGTGAACAAGAGAATTGACACCAGTGTGTGTGTATAGGCGTATGCTCTTGGCGTATGAAAAAAATATAAGTAACAGAATTGGTCACCAGAATCTTGGTTTCAAGAGTTACTTGAAAGGAAAAGTGGTTATGTTTATAACTCACCGTTCAAAGTCTTTTAACGCACTGGCATGATGTTAATTGAAACTTGAAGGATGAGGAGACTATTGTAATACTGATGATGAGACTGTAGTTGAATATAAATAAAGAATTTAAAAAAAAAAAAAAAATATGTTTTACCATCTATGTATCAATATTCACGTAAATAAAGAATTGAATTGAATTGAATAGAATGATTACCGAGTTTGTATGATGACGATACTAATCGATATCACGTATAGTAAGTATACAGAAAGTTATCCTCAGGTTGTTTTTAATTCATTAGCAAGCCTTAAAGGCATGATTGTTGTACTCATCAATTTGAACCACAATTTGACACCAACTTCGAATTAGCAAAATAAAAAACATCCGTTCCATAAAAACGTTTCGTGTAGGTACTTGCCCAAAGTGTAGGTAAACAGTAGTTTTTTGTATTTACAAAGTCGATTTTTCTAAATTCAAAATTGATGAGTATAATCATCCCTTAAAAGGTCACTACTGAATTAAAAAACACCCTGTATTAATAATACCTTTCGGTAGTTCTTTTTTGCGTTATTTAAGTAGCCTCATTAAAAAGCTTTCGGAAATATTACTACAAAAAAAAATTGAGTTATGTGTACAAAGCATACTTTACGTGCGGGGCAATTGTGTAATGCATTCACTTTGACATTAGCTTTCATTTTGAAATTACAGCAATATTTATTGCGTGGTTACGTATTTGCCGATAACACGGATTTTCAAAATACACGGAGCAATGAACATTGAAATCCAGATGATTGCGATCGCGAGTGAGTTACGCAATTCGGCAGCTGGTCCCACACCGAATAAAGTCTGAAAACCTTGGATTTAAACAAATATTATTTGTTTTTGTGCCCACAACCCTTGTTCTGAATTCCGAATAGTTTTATCAACGTCTCCATATGAATACAAACATTATTGAAAGAATGAAAGAGAATAACACTGCAAATTTTCATTGAACATCCTACTCGTATTTGCGAAATATGTTCACGTTTCACAGGTGTAGTTGTATACGAAACTGTATCTTTACTGACTCCAGCTCGTATGCTGGTCTTTGTTCTATCAAAAATATTGTATGCGGTATGTGCACGCATCGCTGGCTGTACGAAGAATAGTAATACAGTAGAAAGTGGACACACAAATTGGGATACAACATTTTGAAGCACTTTTGTTGATTCCAATCAAAATTTTAAGCTACTTAGGACTGATTTCATTAAAAGTCGACATAAACTAGAGTACCTAACTATTACAAGGATAATTTTACCCCTCTTGGATAGATCCGATTCCATTTTACCATGTAATGCCACTTCAGTGTAAAAATAATCTCAGTTATCCATTTTTTTTATTTAACGAATAAAATGAATGAAAAAACATACCGATGAAATTAAAAAGTAACCATGTCCCTAATTTCGCAATAAGACCTGGGTTTAAATTTTAATCGGTAGAATAACATCTGTCACAACAAGACATTAATCAAAACAGCGAAGCGTGAAACAATAGTTATCTACATGCATATCTGCACAAACAAAAGATCCCTTTGGATCGAGGGGAACCTCGATAGTCAGCCCCAAAAAAATAATTGTACATAGTATGTTTCTAACGTCCACCACCGTTAAATCTACCGTACAATTTTGATTAATTAAAATCGTTTTGATGCACGCAGTGGTCAGTCACAACGTCATTATGTTTTACAATGTAGCGTGCTGTTTGGGACTCGATTTTAATTAATAAAATGTGTACGGTAGATTTTGTTATTTTTTTTAAATATCTATAAAGACACTTGTCATCTTAGTATTCCTGCAACCACGAACGCTGCAAAGCTTTCGAAACGTCAGGAAAACCAATTTAAATAATATACGCTGCGCTACGCGATATAATCCGATTAAACTTGTTTTATTATAATGTGTAGTGATCGCGAAAACTAAGAAATTATTATACATTATTGTTTTCTTATATTCATACAGGCAACAGAGAAAGTCCATAAATATTTTAGAATTTAAAAACTAATGTTTCTCAGGAGTTAAATTGTTTGTTTAGTTATATCATTACTTTTTTTCATAGAATAAAATTATTTATAACAACAAAAAAGTTATCATTTATAAAACAATAATAATTCTGAAACTTAGAGCGATCATCATCAGATGTTGACTGTATAAACCTGTTAGCATAGAATTACTCCTGTTAGTTAGTTCACAACAAAAATGACTGTTGCCCTAAGTTATTATTTCACACACTAGCGTGCACCATCATTGACTGCACGATCGCTCAACACCTGATGTTGAAGAAATTGAAGGTCAATCGCAAGCCCATTTTAGGTCAAAAAACACTCTAACCCAATGCTTGGCAAAGGTCACACCATATCAGCTTCATACCTCTTTGCCCATTACCTGCTCCGATCAATTCCGTCTATAAGGGTCTTGATCCGATTCTTCTTCTTCTATATATCGTGTCGACATGAGCTACATAATGATAATAGCTCATGCCGTGGAAAAAAGATTAGCCAGTCAGCAGGTTGGTAGCGGGGCTGACTGCCCAGGGTGCGCCGGACGATCAATTAAATATCGTCACTCGTAGCCTCCACGAGTTACTACTTACGTACTTTTAATGCACCCTAAAAAATTATTGATCCGATTAAAAAGATAACATTCATCTCTCCTATTCCCCATATTTTTACATGATAAATGATGATGATTTTTTTTTTTTTAATTTTTATGATCTTGGGATATAAATAGTGGAAAGAAAAATTAGCTCAGGAGCAAGATTTGAACCTGTGACCTGGCTCAGTACGCCAGGGCTTTAATTAATTTTTAATTTATTTTTATTTATTTATTTTAATTGTAAGAAACTCGATGACAGTACAATCAATATAATAATGACAGCAAGCTGATCTGATGATGGTGATTGTGTAACAGTAAATTAATCAGCTTTCAGTAAATCAGTGTCTCATAAAAACTTGGCTTGGAAAATATATTTTTTAACAATCAAATTTATTTCAGGTGAGAGCGCAAGTAAGTAATTAAAGGCAAAATTACTCGTAACGTATCGTATATTTGTGTTCATACTGAAATATCCTTATTATTAATAACTGAATAGCACATCAAACAGTATCTCTAAAGTTATTTCAATGAGCCCAACACTGATTCAAAGCATGTCCAATTCGACAACAATGCGACCCTTGTCAAGTGATGCCACAGTATAAAAATATTTGTTAGGTACGTAATGTGTTGAGCTTAGTTCACATTGCTCGTTTGTATACCGCTTGTTTTTTGGCTATGATATGGAAGACAGTTTTTGACCTTCACTAATGTGGATATTGTTTTAAAGCTAATTTTAACAATATGGATGCAATAAGGAAGAGATACTGAACTAATACGTAAATTTACCGCACTCCTGAAAAAAAATACCGGATAAAGTAAATAATTGGTCTACCATCCCTCACTCCTGGGCCTTGCAAAAGGTGATTAAGGTATTAATCGTTACCAGGATGGACAATAACCAGCTGCGTCTTCAGAAGGACAATTCTCGTAATTAAAAACGTTCATAATATAGTTCCAAACGAATCTCAATGCTTTAAATCTCAACCTCCTTATATTAGATGTTTCTGATTGCCGTTTATTGGTGACGTTGACCTAAATGTCACACAGGAACATCTACTGTCAGGAGATTGAGATTTAAAGTATTGAGATTAGTTTTGAACTATATTTATAACGTTTTTAATTACTAGAATTGGCCTTCTGATATACTAATGAGAACATACTGAACAAACCTAAATACTGCAATCACCAATTCGTCTGCCAACGAGCTGGTAATCCCTTTATCGGTGTATTTGTTCATTGTAGTGATAATTACACACGAGCTGATATTTTCAGTCTTATACAGGATGACTGGTTCAACGACGTACTTATTGAAGGAGGATACGTTCAGTAGGTACTTGATTCTCGTTCAAAATATTAAAAAAAAAACTTAATTTATGAAATATTTTTAACCGACGAAAAAAGGAGGCGGTTCTCAATTCGACCCGTATTTTCTTTTTAATGTATGACCACGCATAACTTTTTACAGTGTAGTCCGATTTTAATGATTATCGCCTACTCATAATTAGTTATTTACATTCGTTTAGTTAAGAGATTAGTTGTTAAGATTAAAAAGCTTATTTTATTTTTCGCTTTTCAGTTTCTGTTTTCGTCGGTTAAATTTTTTGTCAAAAATATTATTTTCATTTTTTTTCCAATCGATTTCGTCAATTAGGTACTATGTATAGTCAGTTAAAGCGTGCGCTAGAAATTTTACTCCTGTAGGTACGCGTAATTTATCATGGTTTTTTTTTTGTTTTATTGTGTATACCCTCATTCTACCAATTTTCTTGAAAATGTGCCTCGTTCATACCGTCTCGTTGTACATATGTAGAATTAAAAAATACAGTGTAAATAAAACAAAAGAATGTTTTCAGAAAAAAATATTCCAGTCAGACACTTTTTCAAAAACAACAATAACAAGAAAAGTCACAACCTTACAAATAAATAAAAAAGACACATAATATTGTATCACATTTTCTATTAGCAGGCAAACGAAACCTGTTATCAGTGACAAAAGTGAAAACGGATCTTGCATGTTCAGTGATTCACTCGTTTGAACCGCATTGATATATGGGGCGTTATGTTCTTCAGGTATTTCGGAATACAAATGATTGAGAAAGGATCACATAACGTATGAGAATGTATTGTAAACTACATATCATATGTTAACGCCCTTGTAACGTGAGCATACTTATTTCAGGCGTCACTTGATTGTGAGATGCTGTTAATGTTATGTAATGAAATTATTTATTCTGAAAATTGGATATTAGATCATTTTTACACACAGATTTGACATTTACTGCCGCTTTTACAAGTGATTATTTCATAAACAAGATAGCGTCGGTATTTATTTATTTATTTAATTCTTTATGCACAACAGAGTACAAAGGCGGTCTTAACGCCATAGGCATTCTCTACCATACAACCTTAGGGTAATGCAGAGACAAAGAATAAGGTAGATGCACCAGTAAAGTAGTAAAATATGTTTCGTACTACGGACTTATAATTACATATAATAAAAATAGATAAATACCTATGTACATTATACATATAATAAAATATACATATTATACATACCTACATATATAACGTATAATGTATTTCTTATGCGCGACTACCTCTGAGAAGAAGAAATGCCGAAATAAATTTAGGGATAATTTTTTTTTTAATGCTCAGACATTTATTATGTTTTTTTTACTCTTAACGGGCTTGTGTTTGGTGCCACCTCACCATGTATTAAGAATTTGTAAGAGAACAATGCATATACAACGTGTATCAGAAGTGCGTGATCATATTTTAAGAGATCATTCAGGGCATAGCATAGAACAACATTTACTATGGGACCAACACTGAAATCGCGAAAAAAATATCAGCTGATCCTTACATTTTGTCGAGCGACATCGATGATTTAGTAATAGTCCCTTAGTGAAAGTTGTTCGATAGCATCCCCTGAATAAGCTCTTCAAATATGACCACGCATTTCTGATACACGTTGTATAATAATGTATATGTAGGTATATTTATTTGCATTACTTGACACACTGTGTCTCTTGCAGGTCTGCTGGAAGAAATTTCTTGAAGAAATAAGCAGTGCCTGTGCACTATTTATTTCTATGTATTTTATTAGTATTTCTCTGTGTGTGAATTTTAATAAATAAATGCAGGGTAATGTCTGGACTGATCATTTGAAGAAATTGCCAGGTCAATTTGAGTGGACCTATTCCAACTGATGGCACGTACGTACACATCAGCTCAACGACCCGACGCACAACACTATGTACCCAACTAGGGGTGACCAACACCATTCAAGTATGCCTTAGAAACCCAAACCGCCAGACAGTTATATTACAAGTTTCATAACAAACCTGAATAATGCTCACACTCACAATTTATGGCAAAATGTGTAAATTAACACACATAATGAATACCATGAAATAATATAAAAAACAATAAATTGTAAACTTCAATTTTTAATAACAATAGATAGATGGATAGAATATTCTTTATTGTACACCATTAATATTATTAAAACTTAGGACTAACATGTAAATTAACGGTACATTGGCGGTCTTATTGCTAATAGCGATATCTTCCAGACAACCTTTGGATGGACAAGGAAGACGTGAAGAATATATAACAACAAACAATAAACTACTTCTAAAAAACATCTTTACTATTCTTAACTCTTTTACTTCAAAAGAATTAAGAAAAGTAATGTTTTTTTTATGGTATCTAGGATTACCACTTGATTTTATGTGGTTACCTTTACCCATAACAACTCAACATCACATAGAACGCGCATACAATAGTAGTTTATGAAACTGTTGCATAACAATGGGGTTATTAAAACACGAGTGTGAGTTTAAAAACCGAGCCGTAGGCGAGGTTTTTAATAGTATCACACGAGTGTTTTAATACCCAGTTATGCCAGTTTCATACACTATTTTACCTAAACTCATACAATTTTAAATAAAATACCAAAGTCAAAATCTTGTTAACATTGTTGTAGTTTTTCTTGATTTTTCTGGTAAAAGATTGTTCGTCATTTACGTTGCTGCATCCAGAAATTCAGGCGGGGTCATATTCTCCTCAGTTCAGTATCACTGTTGTAGTCAGATATTTTTGCCCGGAATAAAACTTTAGACATACAAAACCATAATAATAACGTAAACAATTACAATAATTTTAAAGTAACGATGACCAAATCCAGTAGGTCATGGCGCGCGGCCGCGCACGCGCCCTAGCGCGCGCCTACACAGATAATAAAATAAAGTCTGGTGAAAACATTATAATCGGAACTAATTTTCTATCCTTGTCAGGATTCCGTCAATCTCTGTTTTATCATACAAAAAATGTACCTGTAAACAGTTAAATATAATTAAAAGCAATATGACAATCCAAACTTCTGCCAAAAACGCGATTTTAAACGATAATTTTTTTCAATGTATTACCTGTGGCGCCACCCTGAATTTTGTGCACTCATTGGTGTCAAACTGTACGACTGCTAAAAAAAAGGTTTGAAAACTCCTTGGTTGGGTCGAAGTGGCATTAAAAACTCCTTAGTTGGGCTGAAGTGTGCGGTTATGGAAAAAAAATTAAATTAAATTACCGCATTGTTTTGTTCAACAAACTGTATCGTAATGAAACTTTTTAAATTCATTACAGGTGCATGTGCGTAAAGTATGTCATTATGACATTACTTTAGAGTTCATAATTCGAATTTTACTACATGAGTGTAGATAAACACAGGCTTACAATTTAAGTACTTATTTAATCTAGTTAAAGGGTAGATTACTGTTGTTTAGGAGAGACAGTTCCGATCCCCTATCTATACGGAAGGATTATAGCACGCACATGTTATACATTCCGAGTTTATGAATAATAATAAAAATAAAAAGAAAAACGAGCAAACAAAACGTAAGTACAAACCAAACATTTCTAAAATTGATAGGCATTGTGTGTTAGTGTGAGTGTAGGTATGAGAGGGACGGTCGTGTGTGTTAAATGAGTGAGTGTGCAAATTTGTGTAGTGCGTTTGAGTTTTTGCTAGGAGTTATATAGGCGTGTGTGTGGGATCTGTGTTTGTGTTCAACAGTATATTAACATCATTCATAAATTTGGTCTCTCGACTAATTCTTCTGAAATTCAAACGGCTTCAATAGTAAGATTTGTAGCTCTATCATCGGTAAGTAAAAAGCAGCTGAATCCATGTTTTTCTAAGTATCCTCAGACAGGCGCGCAAACAAATGCAAACTCATCTTATGCTACCTAGCAAAACCAACTGTCGAAATATAACTTTATGAAGAGAGCTTTCAAACAAAAACAAAACTTGGTGGCAGCTCAGTAAATACCTACATTATGCTAACGACTAGTTTTCCGCTTCGCGGCGTCACCCGCGGTTCACCCTTTTACGGGTTGAGTTAATACAACGGTTTTTGCCGGACGCTGTTCATGAGAAAAACCGCTTTGTGCTGGTCAAAGACAAATTATTACAGGATATGATACAAATAAAGATAATGTCACTAAACATCATCCTCCGAGCCTTTTCCCAATTATATTGGGGTCGGCTTCCAGTGTAGCCCGATGCGGCTGAACATCAGTATTTTACACGGAGCGACTGCCATCAGACCCCCGCAACCCAGTTACTGGGTAATACTGACATTCGGAGGTTAGACCAGTTGTCAGACTTTCAGGCTTCTGACTACCCGTAACGACTGCCATAGATATTCGTATGACAACCGGGACCAACAGCTTAACTTGCTCTCTGAGGCACGGAGGGGTCTCGATGTGTAACGAAACGGTCACCCATCCACAGAATGACCGCGGCAAGTGCAGCGTAACCTTGCAGATCGTACAATCCGCGCAGTCGTTATAATGTCACTATGAAATATATTTACTTATGCTTATATTCACTTGCGAGATGAACAGTTTAGGTAATGTTTTGATACAAGAAATCTATTTTTAAACGACATATTTTGTAACCCGTTTTGAGTCTAGATGCATGATGTGTCTTCTACACTTAGACCAACAGAAAAAAGGTAGACAGAGTACCGCGCTGTCACAAGGAAGCAGGGTAAAGGAAGCTGAATTTGAAATAGGAAGCTGATCGCGTTCCAGTGCGACGCGAGAAACTGAACGCGCTAGACGTCACATTGACAGTATTGTTTATGGTCTTAATATGCCTTCCTGTGTTGTGAAAACGTGTAAAAATAACTCGCTGACACAAAAAAAGCCTTGCGGGATTACATTTCACAAAGAAGTACTTGATTTTACGTAATTTTAAATTATAAATACAATAAAATTTCGTAATGTACTGTTGGAACACAAAACCTGACGTATTGTTACCGGTGTGACCAGCAAATCGACATCAAAAATACCCCTAAAATACGGGTGACGTTTGGGTCTGATGGTGTTACTAGGATTAGTAACTTTCGTAATTTGGCCATCGGTTTGATGTTTTTATTTATTTTGAACCTTTCATATAGTACTTAATTTAATTACGATGTGTTATTTCAATGGCTTAAAACTTCAGACACCCCAACTTATTGTAATAAATTGGTATGGCATGTAATTATTTATTTTCATAAATTATTGTAGAATTTACAACGTATTATTGTATTTAATCGTGATAAAAATCATCTGTTACCTACATTTGTGTTCACATGAATCGACAAAATGTAGGTATCAGTTGATATTTTTTTCGGGATTTCTGGTTTGGTCCCGTAGTAAAAGTTGTTCATACTGATGAGTACAATGACCCTTTAAGAGGTTTTCAGTTATATCAATAACACGTTGTAGTGGTGATTTTTGTTGTCATACTAAAACCTGCCCGTCGCACACCCCCGCGGCCATTTTCAAAGGATAATAATATCACTATTATATGATACACGTGATTACGTGTATCACGTATGTATAATTTCTCCGGCATAAACCAGAAAACAAATTGATTAAGGTCTGTTATTGAAAAGTACCTAAAGATAAGATTCCATCATACTTTATATCGAAATTAGATGGTATACCCAGAAGTCGGTAAGAAAAGACTACTACCGGAAATTAACACTACACAAAGGTTTTTAGTATTATTCTCTTTTATTAAACGTATCATTAGAAAAATATGTTTTATTTACATTGCTACATATTGTCCTTAAAATATAATATTTAATATGCGAAAATGGGGTAAATTTGTTTTCGGTGGCAACATTTTTTACTAAGCAAGCACACAGATGCATGAAAACTGCGTGCGACACAAGGTCACGCACACAAGTTTGTAAAGCATGCATCACATCTTTGAACGCTTTTGTTAACACATGCGCCATCTACCTTTTTTCTGTTGGTCTAAGCTTCTATATAAAACATTACTGTGTCATCGTTTTAGAAGCTAGAAAAAATTTGAATGTTAGTTTAGTTCTAGACTGATACTAGTGGTACTGTATTAAGTCCGTCTTAAGTGCTATTTTTTTTTTGTGGGGAAAATCCTCATGTCGGACTCTTACAGACTAAAAACCACCACGGTGTTCCTCTACCGACCTTGGCCTGGGGCGTGAGAAATACTCCCGTATTCGCCCAACCATCCCCGGCAGGTCCCGGCTCGCCATTGGCAGGCGAGTTCCTTCTCCCCGTGCGGTAACCACAACGGCCGCACCCTCCTCTAGACAGGCGCGCGCGAAACACGACGCGCCACCGTCACGGGCCTTGACTGATCGGGCGGCGGGCCACCCTGAGTCCGCCGCCCGCAGGCCCACAGGCCTCCTACGACGCCCAGATCGTCTCCTGCGGATGGGAAGAGAGGTTATTGCCTCTCGAACCCTCTCCGCCGCCTCCTTAGCGATCATTACATCCTCGCAGAAGGAGACGACGCCTTCCCAAGCGGTCTCGCTCCCGACCATAGACAGAACCACGGCCGGAAGCGAGAGATCGCTGCCGCCTACTGCAGTAATGAGGTCACGGCGCTGCGCGGCCCAAGCTGGGCACTCCTCCAGTGTGTGCTGCGCCGTGTCCTCAAGGCAGCTCCCGCAGTGATGACACTCGGGCGTCGGCTCCCGGCATATGCGACACAGATACTTCCAGAAGCAACCGTGCCCCGAGAGTATCTGCGTCAGCCGGTACGTGTGGGCACCATGGCCCCTCTCCAGACACTCCTTCATGACGGGCCTTACCGCCGCTATTGCGGCGTGCCCTTCCGTCTTAAGTGCTACCATAACACGTAGTAACAGTAAAGTATAGATAAATGAATAAGTAGTAATAACAACAGCATTAGACCCATAGACATTGTGTTATATTTCTATGATTAGACCTATCTTTATGTACACAACTAATGTTGTATAATTCATATTTCGCGCACGTTACGTTGATGTCTTTTGATGAACTCTCGTAAATTAAATCAGTTTCTATGGGGTATCAGGTCGATGGGTGGTACGGAACCCTTACTGCGTGAGTCCGACTCGCGCTTAGCCGATTTTATGAAATCTATGAGTATTTATTTACTACGTTATTCCTGTAATTATGTTAACAATCGTATGTTCCGCTAGTGAAACCACGATTTCGTAAAAACTCAATCGGGTTCTTCGTAATCTCGTGACGAAAGAAAAACAATCATCTAAAAGTTTTTGCGTCACGCGCGTACCTACTTACAAAAATTGCGATCAGAGTTTCAAACTAATTATAAATAGATAAAATGGATCGAATGGTATCAATATACTTAGATGATATAATCCTAAAATTCACCTGTATATAATATTGAAATGTAAGAACAATATAGACATTAATGGTAATAGATTTTGAATTCACGCTCATTAAATTCTTGACGAGCGATGGTAGCCGCGTTGAGTGTCAGGTCGTCGGGTTCGGGATACTGCGTGGTCGAGCCTTGCGTCACTGATGCATACGTCGTAGGTACATAATATCTTGTAGATAGATAGATAAGACGTTTATTTAGTACAAAAACAAGGCACAGGACATACAAGTAAAAATACAATAAAAAGTGTGACATGTGTCTCATTATTGTACCAAATGGGTGTCCAGCTCAGCATGTGCCAGGTATTATACCTGACACTGGTATTCTGCTGCTGCCGAACAGACCAGATACGTGAGAAAAATTAAGAACGATTGCTTTGTGTTTGTGTGTTGTTTTTGGTGTGGGTATAATATCCACATATTTTTTATATATATTTTTAAATAAAAAAAGGGATGGTTATCAGGATTGTGTTAGTTGCTAAAACCAAAGCTTTTTTTCTTCCAACAGTATGCATTACGAGAGATTATAATAATGTCCTCCCGGCCGAATTTCGGTCACGGCGGCCAATCTCAACAGAGACTAGCCATCTGCGCGGGACATATTATAGTGCACAAGTGTGTGCGCAAACACAGGTGCACTCTCTATTCCCTCACTCTCATAATCCGATGGGACGGCAATTCGACACGACCGGAGAGAGATCAGGCGCAGGACCGACGGCTTTACGTGCTCTCCGAGGCACGAAGGGGTCTCGATGTGTAACGAAACGGTCACCCATCCACAGACTGACCGCGGCTAGTGCAGCTTAACCTCGCAGATCGTATAATCCACACGGTTCTTACTTAGCCACGAGCCCCTTACGAGAGATTACGTTGGAGCATACGCATAAGCTGGATACTGTGCCTACATTAACCCAACGATCGTACCTACCTATTGTAAAAAAAAATAACATCAAAACCGTAGGTAATGCTAATTATTTGATTTAATGTTAGAGAGACTCCTTTTAAGTTAACCATCAATACGAATACACTTATTTATTTATCATACCTAATACAATTTTCAAATAACCTAAAATAATGTAACTAATCATCGTTAAAAGTTCGTAAAAAAAACCAAAAGGTCGGTAAATTAACACAAAAAACATAACATCACGCCTGTATTTCCCCGAAGGGGTAGGCAGAGGTGTTATAGTACACCCACATTTCGCCAGTTATGTTATAGTCCCATGTACCTAATAGGGGGCGAGCCTATTGCCATTGACCGGGCACAAATCCAGACTCCGGGCTGCTAATGAGAATTTCCTAATGAAAAAACCCAATAACACTTTACCCGACCCGGGAATCGAACCCAGGACCCCACGCTCAGCAGTCGCGCTTGCAACCACTAGACCAACGAGGCAGGTCGGTAAATAATTAATATAAATCCGGTGTGAAGCACAGAGGAAGTTAATCAAATAACTGACAGATTTCTTATAGCTAAAATAGGTCACAAAGATAAAAACTTCAAAGGGGAATTTCTCGATTCCCGCTCTCTTACATTTTAATGAACAAGAAACGCAAAAATTATAGTAGCGACCTCTATCGTCAGTGCCAGACAAAAGTAAGTACCTAAAGTAAGACAATACAACTGCTAAAGAGGGACAGAGGGCGAGAGGTTACGCTATCTATTGAATACAAAGAGTACCGCTTCCAAACCTTGTTTCCAACTGCTAACGACATCTAGCGGTGGAAAGCGAAATGTAGGAAAAGCTTTCTTAAAGTGAAAACGTGCGAACTTTTCTCGCGCGTTTGTGGTGAATGTTTCTTTAGAATACGTCGAGATAGCGCTGACTAAAGACTCTGTTTCATGTTTATCCGTTTTATTAGGGTACTAGATGACACCCGCGCGCCCGTGGCTTTGCTTTCTTTCAACCCTTATTTAAACCCCTTTAGGGGTGAATGTCCAAAAACCAAACTAACTAACTTTCTTAGTGCTCACCTACGTTATCTAAGGAATTATGCAAAATTTCATCCTCCTAGACCCTCCGGTTTAGGCTATGCGTTGTCTGTCAGTCAGTTTTTAGAAAAATAAATTTTACTAAGTAGATGAGAAAATTTCATTGAGTATGCAAATGATTTGTCTTAACAATGAAAAATTGAACTTTTTAACAAAAAATTTAACCGACGAAAACAGAAAGTGAAAAGCGAAAAATAACTAATTATGAGTCGGCGCCAAACGAACTTTTAACAAGCAAAGTGCGTGTAAGTTGCAAGTGGCCGAGCGGAGAACGCATTTTTGGAAAGTTATTGTTTATCGTTGAAAATTTCACGATGTATTTGATGTGACGTTGTTTTTATTATTTATTTAAAGTAATTTAATGATCTTCGTTGATTGGTTGTTTGGCGCCGACTCATAATTAGTTATTTTTCGCTTTTCAGTTTCTGTTTTCGTCGGTTCAATTTTTTGTTAAAAAGTTTTATTTTTCATTTTTTTGTGGTTAAAATCTAACTCCAGGTCTCCATTATGTCGTCGTGTCTAGAACTATATTTATGTGTGTCAAGTTTCAACAGAATCGGTTAACAGGTAGGAATTAAGTGGGTGAACAAACACTCATCCCCTGTTTTACTACCCTTAGGGGTGGATTTTGATTTTGAAACTTAAATGGGACCAACTTCGAGATATACCCTATCCATTAAAAAAAGAATCATCAAAATCGGACCACTCTGTAAAAAGTTATGCGTGGTCATACAGAAAAAAAAATAAAAAAAAAACAAAAAAAAAAAAAAATATACGCGTCGAATTGAGAACCTCCTCCTTTTTTTCGTCGGTTAAAAAAATGCTCGATGCTATAATTTTTAACTAACAGATTAATAGTTATTTTGCTTAATATTTATAAAGGACTCTAATGAATGTTTATTCAAAAGTGTATTCCCACCCAGATATCACATGGATTTTTTTGCCTTCGTATGTACTACCATTTTGTGTTGTTTATATGTGTTTGCTAATGTTAAACATTTGTCTGATTTAGTGACTTAATAATATGTTTCAACCATAGAATTCTCAATAATAAGGTAATAGAAGTGGCAAAGGTGCGTGAAGTTGTCGCCGCGTATAGGTGTCTCGTGTCTCTATGTCCAGCAGTGGACTGCGATAGGCTGAGTTGATTGATTGATTGATAGGTGTCTCGTAGGACACCAGTGCGCGAACCTTTTGCTTAATTATCAGTGTTGTTTTGGACGCACAGTCACTATGAAGTTATTTACCGCATGTCGTCTTGTTGTGGCAATAAATCATTGTTCTTTCTTTATTATTTTCTAAAATTGTATTTTGCAGTATATCTAACAGCGAAATATTTTTAAGCTTAATTTATTTTGCATTGAATGCTAGAAACATGGTGGACGTGATGGCGTATATATGTATTGGTAGCGAAAAACCGGTGACACAGTTTCCGGTATTAAAAGACAGTAGATACCATTTCTATTACCTTATTATCTAGATTACTATGGTTTCAACACACCACCTAATAATCCACTACAACAAATTGATAGCGCGCCAAGAGCTTCTTGGTAAATTACAGTACAGTACTTGCTAATGCAATACCTACATGATGATAGATTTTATCCGACCCGATCTACAGGCGGTCCCGGTCTACGTTATGATTTTTTAAGCACTTAATTATAGTAGACGTAAACATTGATATGCCTCAAGAAGCCCGAGTCCCCGCAGACCAAAGACTAAACTGTCTGTGTGGGATATTTTTTTATAGAAAATCTGGTCTGGTGGTCGCAAGGTTTATGTAGTGAGCGCACTACTGTATCTCCACGTACAATACGTATCAACCGGAATAAACTATCAGCCGATAAAAAATCTGCAGTCCGCAGGTAGCTTAATTAAACGTTAAGGTAGGTACTGTGAACCGGTTTTTTACACTTCCATCATTATGGAGCTGTTAGTTACCAGTTTAAAATAACCCTTAAAAAACCCTATAGAAAATGCATAAAAAGTATATCAATTTCTTATGTTCAGGATTAATGTCACCCTTCGTGCGTGGTATAATGTAAAATGCAGTTTATAATAGAAAGAAAACAAAAAAACTACTACTGGCGAAATGTGGGTGTACTATACACCTCTGCCTACCCTTTCGGGAAAATACAGGCGTGATGTTTAGTTATGTTATGTTATAGTAGAAAGAAATAAATAAATAATAGTACATTATGATACAAGTGAGCTAAGTTGACTATTATACTCGAGAAAATTGAACTGCAGCCCGAGCCGAAGGCGAGGGCGTAATGGCGCCGAGAGTATAATAGTCAATACTCACGCGTGTCATACGACGTTTTTCAACACACTTGCGAGAAAAAAAACATAATTTACACATTTTAGACAAATATTGAATTTTGATTGAATTTGTAAAAAATGATAAAAATGCTGCGCGGATCGCGCGGTGGCATACAGCTATGCGCGCGCCACCTGCGCGCGCATAGCTGTATGTCGAAGGAAACCGCCAAACAGCCTAAACAATTATTATAAATTGTTTTATTTATTTAATAACACAAATTAATATTAATTTGTTGACGAAAATTAATAATTTGATGAAATGAAATGTTTATATAGCATATTTTAATTAATACAGTTGATTTATTCCCAAAAATGTTTAATTTAGTTCAGACATAAAAACTCTTTGCTGCGATTTAAAAATAAACTGTAAAGTAAAAAGCACTAGTGCGATAATATAATGAAAAAAGCACGCGTGCGTTATAAGCCACATTATGAACCTAAAAGCGATGCAATAAGAGCCACTTTACGAGCAAGTGTGTTAAAAATATTTATTTGCGTCAAAAATGACGCACAAAATTACCAAAAAATTAAAGAACACAGATCAAACAACATTGTTGCATTTAACATTGTTATACTAAAGTAATTGCTGTTGGTCTTCCAAATAATAAATAAATACTGGTACAGAGTCAAGAAGTGTGTAATGTTTAGTTTAAGTTTAATTTTTGTTAGTTTATAGGTGAAAAAGTGTAAGAATATAAAATGTACGAGCAAACCCATACAATACGAATAGTATAAGTTTTATGCTGACGCTAGCATCGAATGCAGTGCGAAGCGTTTACTTGTACAACCATTTTCATTCAGTACCAATAAATTCGCCAAACAGAAAACATCGTTTTTATCATCTCTCCCGGTTCGCGGTACTCACATACCATTATCTGATCACAGGAAATCACATCATTATCAAGTTCAAAGGTGTTAGGTCTCTAAACGTACAATAGGAAATAATAGCTACATCTGCCAACAAACTGCTTTACAGTTTGACAGAAGTAATACTTTTTCCAAAATTATTATTTCTGAGAATAAACACTATTTTTATCTCTTTATCTTTTTAAGAAAATTGCTATTTTCAACAAACGGCCGAAGTCAATCTCGCAAAATATAATTATATCTAAGACAAAAACCAATAACTGGTGTCGTTGTTATTCGCTCGTTTTTACAGCGTTGTAGCAGTGTGGCTGTGGCAGGTCTGCCAGACACGAAGATTTGTCTCTAAAAAAATTACCAATGGATAGCTTGAGAAAAACTTCTGAGATAAGTGGACAGCAATAGACTAAAAAGAGAAAGTCCTTGAATTAATGGAATATAATTATTACTAACAGGTACCAGCACACAGAAAAACCGGAGTGACCGACATAGCTTATAGGATCAGTAAGCTGAAGTGGCAGTCGGCCGGCTATGTCTGTCGAAGGACAGGGCACGCCGCAATAGCGGCGGTAAGGCCCGTCATGGAGGAGTGGCTGGAGAGGGGCGATGGCGCCCTCACCTACCGACTGACGCAGATACTCTCGGGGCACGGTTGCTTCGGGAAGTATCTGTGTCGCATAGGCCGGGAGCCGACTCCCGAGTGTCATCACTGCGGGAGCTGCCTCGAGGACACGGCGCAGCACACACTGGCGGAGTGCCCAGCTTGAGCCACGCAGCGCCGTGACCTTATCACTGCAGTAGGCGGCAGCGATCTCTCGCTTCCGGCCGTTGTTTTGTCTATGGTCGGGAGCGAGAACGCTTGGGAGGGCGTCGTCTCCTTTTGCGAGGAGGTGATGCTCGCTAAGGAGGCGGCGGAGAGGGTTCGAGAGGCAACGACCTCTCTCCCCACCCGCAGGAGACGGACCGGGCGTCGCAGGAGGGCGTACGCCAACCTCCAACCACCCTAGAAGTGGGCCTACGGGCGGCGGACTCGGGGTAGCCCGCCGCCCGATCAGTCAAGGCCCGTGATGGTGGTGCGTCGTGTTCCACGCGCGTCAGTCAAGAGAAGGGTGCGGCCGATGAAGCCGCACGGGGAGAAGGGGCTCGCGGGCTCGCCTACTAGCGGCGAGCCGGGACCTGCCGGGGATGGTTGAACGACTATAAGTTTCCCACGCCCCCGGCCAATGGTTGGAAGAGGAACACCGTGGTGGTTTTAGTCGATAAGAGTCCGACACTGCCTCCGCCTTCCCCGGGCGGAGTGCGTCCATGAGGATTTCCCCACGTAAAAAAAAATAATGTTTGTCGATGGACCGATGGCCGCTGGAGCAGACGAGTCCTTGAATGGAAACCATGAATCGGCAAACGCAACAATGCAACTTGAGAGAGGCCTATGTTCGGCAGTGGACTGCGGTAGGCTGACTAGCGATGACTAGCTCACAATGATTACACATTATTTAAAAAATGTTTTAGGAGTGTTTGCAATTCTGCTTATTTTATAGGTGGGCAAAACGAGCTTAAGGCCCACCTCATGTTAAGCTGTTGCCTTGGGCCATAACAACTACATTACCACCTTAATTCATGACTAAATGGTATTATTGGTATTGACTTTCCCTAACAGGTTTAATAAGCGTTATAATATGCATGCAATGTGTACACTTTAAAAATATTACAATTCTCTACAAAAATCTCCACAAGTTTTCCCTTCAACAACGCTGCATTAAGCATCCCGGATCGCTTACAATAAATCACTTTAATCTGCGACATTAATCAAACAATAACCGGTAGAAATTGGATCTTCACCTCATCATAGCTTTTAGAGATCCTTTGTGAGCTAAAGAGCTCTGACATAACGTGTTATCAAATAAAAGAAAGGTGTGAATTTTCACAGGCGGTTATCGAAGCCCCACCTACTTAAGATGGCGCCATCCCCTCCATCAAACAAGCAGCCAGTAGCGTTAGAGGATCTCATCTCGTTCATACCTACAACTACCGCGGACGAACTCTTGGCACCACCTATTTTCAGATGCAATTATCAGTTTCCGGCAAACTTGAAGTTAAAAAATTTAGTCTCGGTTTTAATCCCCGCGGCAAACGTTTCAATGTTGAGTGAAGTGACATTAGCGATAGTAATACAATAGTGGGGATTTAAGATTATGAAGATATAAAAATATATACCTGATATAAAAATAATGGATACGATAGATGATATCTCAAGCACATGTGATAATGAGTACATTCCTAATACAGAAAATAATAATATATTGTGTAGTGCTGAAAGAGACTCTAACTATGACTGTGAATCAGAAATCGAGTATGATAGTGAAAATGAAACAATAGATATATGTGACAACAGTGAACAATCGAGCCATCGGAACGCTGATAGTAAAAATCTTAAAAACGTATTAAATTCAGATAAAATGTGTTTTTTTGAACAAAGTAGAGTGATATTTCCTACGAAGAGATTGGAAACTATACGGAATCTCTGTAACAACAGTGAATCATCCCATAATAGTTCAAAAGATGTAATGAGCAGTGTTATACACGGCAAAAGTAAAACTTTTCTCATAGACAGTATATTAGGCAATAATAAAAGTAATAGTTCCAAACACATTAGCAACTCACGTCAAGACGATAGTGATAACATTGAAGAAAATACCGATGAGCATAATGGTAAGTAGATTTATTTAGCTAACTTAGTCCAGTGCTGGACATATAATTATTATATCTCGTAAATAAGCAACTATTGCCCATAATAATTTTATGATTGCCAATATGCTCCTGCTTACGAGATTGTGCTAAATACCAGTTTTTTGGTTAGCAAATTCGGCTACATCCCATTTCGTCAATATCACATTTCCTTAACTATAACTTTTTTATTGCTTAAGTGGAAGATGAATTAGTTTTCATATTATATCTATGGTTTGGTACCTAGGAATTAGTAAAAAGGTGTTTTTCACTAAAAAATATCCTAGCAAAATCGCGGTGTCCCACAAATTCAATTTTTTTTAAGGTTTTGCAATATTGTTTTTGTAGAATTCTATGGTGATTTCAATAAGGCAATGATTTAAATATCTATTTAAACTATGATATAACATAAAATACAAACAGTTGAATATATAATTCAAAGAAAAGCAAATGCGTGGTGAAGATTTCTTAAGGCAATGTAAATTATAGTTCGCTCTAGTTGTAGATGCAAAAAATACGAAAAGCAGCCACTTTTGGCACTTTTTCTATCTACAACTACAGCTTACTATAATTTAGAGAGTTAATAGTTTATGATTAAACTATAATACCTGTACTTCAATTGTTCAAAACGAATTTTTGATAAATGATGTAGGTACTCAGCTAGTAATTATTTTTTTACTGATGGGAGTGCCACTTAGCTCTTAGTACCGCCTTAAGTCCCACGGTTGCTCTCAGAAACTTGTAAGACATTCTCAAACACAGGGTACCACTACTGCACTATATCTTAGTCTCCACCTGTTCAAAATGCTACTTTGGTCTTTAACTTGATGAAATTATGGTTTATTTGAGCAAAAATATTGATCTAAGTGTTGTCCTATGAAAATCGGCGTACCGGAAAATTCGGTTTCATTACAATGATTCCGGGTACTTCACAAAAAATATCATATCATTCCTGACAATATTATGAGCCTATGGCAGCGACATTTACAGACCAAAGCATCAGTATGTAAAGAAAAAAACTGTGAAGAAAGTGTTGTGATTCCGACGTGCAAAAAAAAGATCCGGTATGACAGTAATTTTTGTATCTTTAGCATTTTGAAAGCTAAAGAAGATTTTTTTAGTCTTTTTGTGTTATTTAAACATCAAAACAACAAACACTCGATATTCATTAGTTAATTTAACTTAATTCAAAATAAATGGCGTTATATTTTTTATTTGAAATTACTGACTTGAAAATGTCTCCTCCTGTACGTCACAACGAAGGGATATAACTCAAAATACCTCAATTATTTCTCTGGTACAAGGTATTTTTTTGAGGAAAACGCCCAATTATTAATACCAAACATTCCTTGCCCTCGCTCCTTTTTAAAATGATATGATGACTTTATGACTGTGAATAATGACGAAGGACTTAGATTTGCAGCTTTCATGCAGCTGATTATGCAGCTGATTTACGATCTAATTTAATCTCAATATGTCCCTTTCAAAAAAAAAAAATTAAAACAAGACATAAGACGTTAGTCCTGTCAAATTAATGCACTTGCCTGTTTTCAAACAGGAGTCGCCATTACTATGGCCACGGCTATTTTCCCGTGCATGACAAGAGCTTAATTAGACTGATTTGAGTGTTTTCTGCTCTTTTTCAATGATGTTTGTAAAAAAGAGATATACAATATGTAACATAAACCCTGTTGTTCCTGTGAGCTACGTTATCAGAATCAATATTCATGCGTAAAGACACAACTCATTTGGAAACATTCTTTAATCAAAATAAACAAATTAACTATTAAATCATTATTAATTGTGAATTGAAAGTGATTATATCACTCAAAACTCACTCATTCAGTGATTATATCAATAAAAATAATTTAATTTAATGTTAAATCATTATTAATTGTAAATTGAAAGTGATATAATCACTTTTAATAATGATTTAATATTTAATTTATAATTTTTATTGAAGAGTATTTCCAAATGAGTTGTGTCCTTAGTTATTTATATCGATTCAGATAACGTAGCTCACAGGAACAACAGGGTTTCTGTTACATACTGTACGTGGGACACTCAGAAAGTTTTGCGAAACTAAAAAAAATTGTTCTATACGTACATATATTTTTATCAAATATTTTCAAAGTACTTTCCACCAGCCTCTATACAAAGATTCATGCGCCTAAACCAGTTTTCAAAACACTTTTTCCAGTCCGCCGCAGACACCTCGTTTACAGCCTGCTCGAATGCAGCCAGCGCATCTTCCGGCGACGAAAATTGTATCCCTTTGAGCTGATTTTTTATTTTTGGGAATAAAAAGAAGTCACACGGTGCTAGATCAGGGCTGTAAGGAGGGTGACCCAGGAGTTTGACTGGCGTGCTGTCCAGGAAGTCCCTCGTTTTGAGTGCGGTGTGCGCAGGTGCATTGTCGTGGTGGAGCAGTAGCCCGCGGAGCCCTGTGTTTGGTCGCTTGTTGCTTATAACAGAGAAAACTTCTGGCAAACATTTGGTAGTATACCATTCGGCATTAATGCTTCTTTGATCCCGTAAGGGAATTGATACCAAGTGGCCAGTCAAATTAAAAAAGCTAGCGATCAAAATCTTACCCCCGCTTCTAGATCGCTTCACTTTGGTAGGCGTTGGCTCATTTTGAAACACCCAAACAGTCGACTGGCGCTTGGTTTCTGGGTCGTATTGATAAATCCAGGACTCATCACCTGTAACGATGTCGTAAACACGCCGAGACGAGCCTGCTTCAAATTTGTTAAGCATATCACGGCACCATTCCACCCGGGCCTGCTTCTGAGCATCGGTGAGGTTGTGCGGCACCCAGCGTGATACTATCCTCCTCACGCGAAGATGGCTGTGTAGAATCTCGTGAACGCTTCCCGATCCAATCTTCAATATGTGTTGAATCTCCTGATATGTAATTCGCCTATTGTCTTGGATTAAATTTTTCACTGCTAGCACGTTTTCTTCGGTAACAGCCGTCAAAGGGCGACCGCTTCTTTCGTCATCCCCCAAAGTTGGTCGACCGCGCTTGAATTCTTTATACCAACGATACACGGTTGCCTTGGAAGGGCCTTCATCCATGAATGCCATTTGAAGTCTATCGTACGATTCATCCGGTTTCAGACGACACTTGAAATCGTATAAAATCATAGCTCTAAAATGTTCCCGGCGCAGATCCATACCAGGCCCCTCAGAAAGTATTGCGAAAAAAAGTTTTTATATATGGGAGACTGGCCAGTTATAATGTTTTTCGAAAATATGATTATTTATAAGTAAAAATAAGTAAGTTCCAATTTCAAAATTTCCCTCCACATTTTTTGCGAGTTAATTCAAAGTATTGTGTCTCACTGAAATATGGATCTGCGCCGGGAACATTTTAGAGCTATGATTTTATACGATTTCAAGTGTCGCCTGAAACCGGATGAATCGTACGATAGACTTCAAATGGCATTCATGGATGAAGGCCCTTCCAAGGCAACCGTGTATCGTTGGTATAACGAATTCAAGCGCGGTCGACCGACTTTGGGGGATGACGAAAGAAGCGGTCGCCCTTTGACGGCTGTTACCGAAGAAAACGTGCTAGCAGTGAAAATTTTAATCCAAGACAATAGGCGAATTACATATCAGGAGATTCAACACATATTGAAGATTGGATCGGGAAGCGTTCACGAGATTTTACACAGCCATCTTCGCGTGAGGAGGATAGTATCACGCTGGGTGCCGCACAACCTCACCGATGCTCAAAAGCAGGCCCGGGTGGAATGGTGCCGTGATATGCTTAACAAATTTGAAGCAGGCTCGTCTCGGCGTGTTTACGACATCGTTACAGGTGATGAGTCCTGGATTTATCAATACGACCCAGAAACCAAGCGCCAGTCGACTGTTTGGGTGTTTCAAAATGAGCCAACGCCTACCAAAGTGAAGCGATCTAGAAGCGGGGGTAAGATTTTGATCGCTAGCTTTTTTAATTTGACTGGCCACTTGGTATCAATTCCCTTACGGGATCAAAGAAGCATTAATGCCGAATGGTATACTACCAAATGTTTTCCAGAAGTTTTCTCTGTTATAAGCAACAAGCGACCAAACACAGGGCTCCGCGGGCTACTGCTCCACCACCACAATGCACCTGCGCACACCGCACTCAAAACGAGGGACTTCCTGGACAGCACGCCAGTCAAACTCCTGGGTCACCCTCCTTACAGCCCTGATCTAGCACCGTGTGACTTCTTTTTATTCCCAAAAATAAAAAATCAGCTCAAAGGGATACAATTTTCGTCGCCGGAAGATGCGCTGGCTGCGTTCGAGCAGGCTGTAAACGAGGTGTCTGCGGCGGACTGGAAAAAGTGTTTTGAAAACTGGTTTAGGCGCATGAATCTTTGTATAGAGGCTGGTGGAAAGTACTTTGAAAAGATTTGATAAAAATATATGTACGTATAGAACAATTTTTTTTAGTTTCGCAAAACTTTCTGAGTGTCCCACGTATTTCAGTGAGACACAATACTTTGAATTAACTCGCAAAAAATGTGGAGGGAAATTTTGAAATTGGAACTTACTTATTTTTACTTATAAATAATCATATTTTCGAAAAACATTATAACTGGCCAGTCTCCCATATATAAAAACTTTTTTTCGCAATACTTTCTGAGGGGCCTGGTATTGTGCTTAAAACTAGTTTAGGTGCTCCGACAAAGAACCAAAGTTGTCAACATAGCCCACAGGATCAGCAAGATGAAGTGGCAGTAGGACGCCAATGGTGTCGTTTCTCTTGTTCACAAACTAAACTTATTTTAAACTATCGCTCTCTTTTACTAATAGTAGATTCAAGAAAGGGATGGCAACAATTTTAGAACTGTCAAATCAGTCGGAATTTAAATTTCCATACAATTTTAGTCGTGATCTCGGAACATACCCACTAAAATACAAAGAAATGTAACACGTAAACTAATTTGACAATTCTAAAATTGTTGCCATCCCTTTCTTGTATTTACTACTAGTAAAAAAGAGCGATAGTTTAAAATAAGTTTAGTTTGTGAACAAGAGAATCGACACCAATATTAGCTAAAGAACCGATAACCGTTCGAGTAGACGTGTTCTTGAGTGGAGACCGCGAATCGGCAAACGTAGTGTAGGACTTCCTCAGGCTCGGTGGAACAATGATATTGGCAAGATGGCTGGTGTGATGGTAGTGGCTGGAGATGTCACATGTGGTCATGTGGGCGATATCGCTGGCGTGCTATTGGAGAGGTATATATATATCCAGTAGTGGACTAATATAGGCTGATGTTGATGATGAAAATTAGTTTAGTGCGGCGTAAAAGAGAATCGGCACCTGAACCTAGCCTAGCAGAGTGCAAGACGGCGCGTTTTTGTCTTTTCTTCGCAAATGCTTCCTGACGTGGCACTAGATGACGTGGGACAAAAATGCGTTGCGAAATTAGGATTAATATACTTTTTTATGGTTTAGGATGGCGAAAGGAATCCTATGCTGTTGCCTAAATGATATTGCAAATTGCTTTCGCGTATTTGATTCGCGTATTTTATTCTGTGTCCAGGATTTAGACCGGCTCCTGCACCAGCACCGGCTTACGGAGTAGCTAATAGACTTCCCAAACTGAGACATGAAGACGGAAAGTCTCATGTGATTACAATTTCACCGACACCCGTACCCTTCATACCGGAACACAGCAGTTCAAATATTACTGTTTGGCGGCAGAAATAGATATGGTGATAGTATTTCTCAGGGCGAGCTCTTTCACAAGGAGCTCTACTACTAATAAAACTACTTAACTAACTAACTACAACTAATAACTACTTTACACATTTTTTCAAACCATCCACGTAGTAAGAAAGGCGTTTGCTGTGCATGGGCTGTGTTCAGTAAGCAGGGGCCAGAAATAGCTCTTGTATTTAAGTAAAAAAGTGAAATAAATTCTGTGTTAAAAAAGACTCAATGAAAAACTTTTACATCGCATAGCATCATCATAGCATTGAACATTTTATTAGTTATTTAATCAAAGTCGTTAAAGCAACTAATGTTCCTGCCCTATCCATAGATTAACTATTACCATTGAAGCATGGGCCCAGGCTTCCCATTTTCCTTTAGTCAGATTCATAGTTAGATTTCTATAAAGCACACTGCATTAAGGCGGTGCTAACCATTTTCTATCAGGTGAGCCGTTCAGCCTGTTTGCCAATCTATTACATAAAAAAACTATCTACCTTAAAACGTTTTTTTTTGTATCAGTATCATCCACCTCAACGTGTCCAGAGCTGAGTGCACTGAACGACGCCGGGCTACTCGCTGGCCATGCGTATGCGCATTGGCTTGCTACACATCAACCCTCTGCCGCGCTTTATGGTAATTATTATTGCTTTTAAATAAATCTCTAGTTTTCGGTTTTTTTCGTGATATGGTCACTAGGTGATCGCTGCTGCATAAGAGCCATTTCTTCTTCTTCGTCGTTTCGCTCTTGACAGAGCGGTCGTGGCCATCATGTACCATTGCCGGGGGCTGCTGTAGCTTGCCTTACGATGCCTCGCCACCTTTCCCTGCTTTCGGAACCAGAAGAAGAAGAACCATTAAGTTTGCAATAAATAACAAATGTTGATGGTAGCCTTTCGCCAAACTCTTTAATTTTAATAGAAAGCACACTGAAGAGGAAAACCTAAAAAATATCGTTACTATTTATCATACCTCCAGTTTCTAAGAAGCTAGTCAATGAAAAAAACTGATCAGCTGTCAAATCCCATGGTATAATAAGATGTTTTATCTACACTCGTATCGTAAAATTCAAATTATGAACTTGAAAGTAATTTCATAATGACATACTTTACGCACATGTACCTGTAATGAATTTAAAAAGTTTCATTACGATACAGTTTGCTGAACAAAACAATGCGGTAATTTAATTTTTTTTCCATAACCGCACACTTCAGCCCAACTAAGGAGTTTTTAATGCCACTTCGACCCAACCAAGGAGTTTTCAAACCTTTTTTTTAGCAGTCGTACAGTTTGGCACCAATGAGTACACAAAATTCAGGGTGGTCATACTTTGAAAAATGTTATCGTTTAAAATCGCGTTTTTGGCAAAACTTTGAATTGTCATATTGCTTTTAATTATATTTGAGTGTTTACAGGCATATTTTTTGTATGATAAAACAGAGATTGACGGAATCCTGACAAGGATAGAAAATTAGTTCCGATTATAATGTTTTCGCCAGACTATATTTATTATCTGTGTTGACGCGCGTGCGCGACGTGTGCGCGGCGGCGCGCCATGGCCTACTGGATTTGGCTTTGGATTGGATTTGTTACCAAGATTTTGACTTTGGTATTTTATTTAAAATTGTATGAGTTTAGATAAAATAGTGTATGAAACTGACATAACTAGGTATTAAAACACTCGTGTGATACTATTAAAAACCTCAACTGCGGCTCGGTTTTTAAACTCACACTCGTGTTTTAATAACCCCTGTTATGCAAAAGTTTCATAAACTACTATTATCTACACTCATATCGTAAAGTTCGAATTATTTATGAACTCGAAAGTAATGTCATAATGACATTCTTTACGCACATGCACCTGTAATGAATATAAAAAAAACCATTAAGATACAGTTTGCTGAACAAAACAATGTGTAATTTAATTTTTTTCCATAACCGCACACTTCAGCCCAACTAAAGAGTTTTTAATGCCACTTCGGCCCAATCAAGGAGTTTTTAGTGCATCTTTTTTAGAAGCCGTACTGTTTGGTATAAAAGAGTACACCAAATTCAGGGTGGCGCTGCTAGTCATACATTACAAAATTTAATCTTTAAAAATCGCATTTTCGGCAGAACTTTGGATTGTCATATTGCTTTTAATTATATTTAAGTCTTTACAGGCATATTTTTGGATGATAAAACACAGATTGATGCAATCCTGACCGATTAGTTCCGAATAAAGACGTTTTAGCCAGACTGTATTTGTCTGTGATGACAAGCACTAGAGCGCACGCGCGGCGCGCGCCATGGCCTGCTGGATTTGGTCCTCAGATTTGGTTGCCTTAAATTTATTTAATTGTTTACCTTATTATTGTGTTTTTGTAAGTCGTAAAGTTTTATTCTGAGCAAAAATGTCTGACAATAGCAGTGATACTGAGGAGAATTTGACTCCACCTGACATTCTGGAAGCAGCAACGAAAATAACCAATCTTACCAGAAAATTCAAGAAAATCTTACGACAATGTTACCAAGATTTAACGTTGGCCTTTTTTTTTAAATAGATATTTCACGAGTTTAGATAAAGTAAAGTATGAAACTGACATAACTAGGTATTAAAACATTAACCCCTGTTATGCAACAGTTTCATAAACTACTATTATCTACACTCGTATCGTAAAATTCGAATTATGAACTCGAAAGTAATGACATAATGACATACTTTACGCACATGCACCTGTTATGAATTTAAAAAGTTTCATTACGATACAGTTTGCTGAACAAAACAATGCGGTAATTTAATTTTTTTTCCATAACCGCACACTTCAGCCTAACTAAGGAGTTTTTAATGCCACTTCGACCTAACCAAGGAGTTTTCAAACCTTTTTTTTAGCAGTCGTACAGTTTGGCACCAATGAGTACACAAAATTCAGGGTGGCGCCACTTGTCATACATTGAAAATTTTTATCGTTTAAAATCGCGTTTTTGGCAGAACTTTTGATTGTCATATTGCTTTTAATTATATTTAAGTGTTTACAGGCATATTTTTTGTATGATAAAACAGAGATTGACGGAATCCTGACAAGGATAGAAAATTAGTTCCGATTATAATGTTGTCGCCAGACTATATTTTATTATCTGTGTAGGCGCGCACCATCGCGCGTGCGCGGCCGCGCGCCCTACCTACTGGATTTGGACATCGTTACTTGTAAATTTATTGTTATTGTTTACGTTATTATTATGGTTTTGTATGTCGAAAGTTTTATTCTGGGCAAAAATATCTGACTACAGCAGTGATACTGAACTGTGGAGAATATGACCCCGCCTGAATTTCTGGATGCAGCAACGTAAATGACGAACAATCTTTTACCAGAGAAATCAAGAAAAACAACGACAATTTTACCAAGATTTTGACTTTGGTATTTTATTTAAAATTATATGAGTGTAGATAAAATAGTGTATGAAACTGACATAATTAGGTATTAAAACACTCGTGTGATACTATTAAAAACCTCGCCTACGGCTCGGTTTTTAAACTCACACTCGTGTTTTAATAACCCCTATTATGCAACAGTTTCATAAACTACTATTACCTATCTTATTATACCATGTCAAATCCCATGTCAAGTGTTTTTTAGTTGTTAGTATTTTTGCCGACCAGGCACAGGAGCCGACTAATCTGACAACAGATCAAACTGAACAGCGTTCCAGAAACTGGGAAATATTCACATTTTTTTTTTAATTCTCCTCTCGCAGGTAATTGCTGGAAATAATTTATTTATAAGATAAGCAGAACCATATATGTGTGTATACTTTAGTCCTAATTATGTTACCTATAATAGTTCTCTGTTTGTAGTACATAAAACGTTAAACGTTTTTTTTTTCTCCCACTAGCTCGGAAATTGCTTCATTATTTTAAAAAAAATACATCAATGGGCTTTTTTCTGTCTGCAACGAAATAACACGCCATTAATTTCCAACACAACAATAATATAAATTGCTGGACATTTTTTTTTTAATTACGGTAGCGAGGATTTTTAAATACACACATAAAATAGGCTGAATGTGCATTTTTTTCAAAAGTTTGAAAATAGAATAAGAAAGAAACACGCGTGAGCGAATTACGCGAATGAAAATTAGATACTGTTGAATTAATTTGTGTATTGTTTCCTCGCAAATGAGCGAAAAGTACTATACAAGCCTAGGCCGAAATAGCATTAACGGCCTCGTTTAGTTAAAATGGAATCGGCTGGTGCCTCGTCCTTTTAAAATCGCTTTGGAAGTACTCGGCTTCGCCTCGTCATTAATATTACTCGGCATGGACGCCGGCAGGGGGGTGCCAGGGGTGCACTTGCACTCCTTGGGAATCTCGGAATCAACAGGAATTATTGAAATAAAAAGCCGTCTGTTGGAAATCATTTTTTTATTCACAATAATTAGTAGGCAGTAATTACACAATTCTCATTTAAAAAGCAACTGCAGCTATTAACAATCATATAAGATTGTAAGAAAACTAAAATCTGCACCACCTGGAAATGATTTCTGCCGGCGCCCATGTTACTCGGCCGTCAATTGCTTTATTTCAGACCTCGTCAATAATGTACTATTGTTGAGAAAGTGTTATTATGACAGCCTAAGTTAGCTTACATAACAAACAGTTTGATTTGTCTTTCAAACTTGACACAAACTAGTTAGGCCACTTAGATTAGTCACATAACACATTATCCTCAGTACTTAGTAAAACTGTATCACAGTAGTGCAACATTTCTTCTCCTCGTCTCTGTGACTGTATTGACTTGGACTGTTTAAAGTATAGGTGATTTATTGCCACAATAGATGCAGCCAACAAGACTAAAGTAAAAAAAAAAATGTTTGTTAATGTTGTAGCCCGTAAGTATGTGCGAGTTTATGTACTGAACGAATTTTGTGTTTGTGTCCATGTTAAAGAGTAGGTCTGTACTTGGATCTAATTGCTTATGTGTGTAGAGAATCGACTGAACACAATTATTTTACCTACAGATTTCAGAAAATCGCATTAGTGTTCAACTTGGTGCTGAGTTTTACATGAATTTAGAGATAATTTGCCAGCACAATTATTCACCTATTTACTGGTGTAATGGTAGTTTTAACGTTGAGGATTTTTTGGCGTTTTGCATATTTTATTTAAAGCATAAGAGTAGTCATAGAAGCATTAATATTAATAAGAAACCCTTTAATAAATAATAACCATGACACCTCACAACTACGTAGAGCACCATATTACAATAATGTAACGTGCATGCGTGCTACAATCGCGTGTGTTTCGACCGGTGGTATACTTCGCACGCCTAATTCGCACGCAATCATCCCTCGCACATAATATCTAATTATCTATTTATTCATCATTATTGTCATTGCTCAAACCGTATGGCTAGCAACCAGATTGTAGTGGTTTTGGAAATAAAACGCTTGCTAGGCATCTCGGACGAATAAAAAAGGCGGACGGAATCTCGCTAAATGGCTAAACAAAGACTGAAGCACTAATTTTTTTCCTAAACCCACTATAATTTCGAAAGTATTTTAACACACCAGATTTATACTGTTATTTTATTTATCTACACTCGTATCGTAAAATTCGAATTATGAACTCGAAAGTAATGTCATAATGACATACTTTACGCACATGCACCTGTAATGAATTTAAAAAGTTTCATTACGATACAGTTTGCTGAACAAAACAATGCGGTAATTTAATTTTTTTTCCATAACCGCACACTTCAGCCCAACTAAGGAGTTTTTAATGCCACTTCGACCCAACCAAGGAGTTTTCAAACCTTTTTTTTAGCAGTCGTACAGTTTGGCACCAATGAGTACACAAAATTCAGGGTGGCGCCACTTGTCATACATTGAAAATTTTTATCGTTGAAAATCGCGTTTTTGGCAGAACTTTTGATTGTCATATTGCTTTTAATTATATTTAAATGTTTACAGGCATATTTTTTGTATGATAAAACAGAGATTGACGGAATCCTGACAAGGATAGAAAATTAGTTCCGATTATAATGTTTTCGCCAGACTATATTTTATTATCTGTGTAGGCGCGCCCCAGCGCGCGTGCGCGACCGCGCGCCACGGCCTACTGGATTTGGTCATCGTTACTTGTAAATTTATTGTTATTGTTTACGTTATTATTATGGTTTTGTATGTCGAAAGTTTTATTCTGGGCAAAAATATCTGACTACAGCAGTGATACTGAACTGAGGAGAATATGACCCCGCCTGAATTTCTGGATGCAGCAACGTAAATGACGAATAATCTTTTACCAGAGAAATCAAGAAAAACAACGACAATGTTACCAAGATTTTGACTTTGGTATTTTATTTAAAATTGTATGAGTGTAGATAAAATAGTGTATGAAACTGACATAATTAGGTATTAAAACACGAGTGTGAGTTTAAAAACCGAGCCGTAGGCGAGGTTTTTAATAGTATCACACGAGTGCCCCCCCTATAACCCCTATTATGCAACAGTTTCATAAACTACTATTTTGACACTACAACAATGACTACCGTCACACTAGATTTTTTGCGTAATCGCGGCTTTTTGACATACTATGGATGTGAATGTGTGCGTGCCGGCCGGCCCTTACTTTTAAGCGAGCCGGCTGACTATGGATGCTTCACTTATTGTTTAGCGAGATTCCGTCCGCCTCTTTTATTCGTCCGAGATAGGCATAATTAAATTCGAATTGAACTTTTCATTTACAAAAGTTAGAAGTTAGAAATAGCTAAAGCTAAATAAAATAATCTTACGGTAAAAAAATACCCAGTTTAATTTTGTTGATTTTTTTGTTTTATCTTATAAGTGCAAAGTCCTGTTATTTATGATACAATGTATTTATGTTTAAGTTAAATAGCATGGTCGTTATACATACTTGATTAACCAAAATAATGCGCTGGAGGGCAATGTAAATCTATTGACGGTCTCTGACTATTGATGGTGGTGAATCATACTGTAAGCTTAAACAACAAACATAATATAAGCATCCAAGTAAATCTGTATATTTATCATCAGTTTTGTCACATTTGTTAGTTCGGCAGCGAGAAGGAATTTCGGTGGCTATAAAATTAGTGTGAGCGTGTAACGTCCGGGAATAGCCCGGGGGTCCACTCCAAGTCGAGCTTGGCTTTCTATGTCAACTGACACGACACAACGACGTTGACATTTGACATTCTTTGCCTGCATGTAATGTTGATAGGCGTAATTGAACATCACGATTTTTTACAACACCGTTTCTAAACTAAAATCACTGTTTTGCAATCCAAATAGATGTAAGAAGAGCATTATATTTCTTTAAAAAAATGTTTATTATTTTTATAGTCTACATCCTGAAGCTAAATTCGTGACCAAACTGTTTTCCAGACAGAAAAATCGTGTAAATTTGTCTGATGCAACCGCAAATTGAGCTATTATCGGTATTCAAAAATAATTATTTGTATTTCGCAATCCAACAATAGAAAACTTTTGCAAGATCTTTACGACAGGAAATGGGCAATAAAGTAGATAATCATCTGTGAATCTGTGAAAATATTTAATTCAGCAGCACACGCAAGCGACATCTTTTAAAAACCGGTGTTAACACGATGTGTTGACCGTTCTAACTAATTGTAACGCCCAACAAGTTGGTTACACATAGCGTTATGGTTCGCTCGATTAGTACGAGGGCACATTCGACGAAATGTCGCCAGCCGACGGACGGTGGTCGCGACTTCGCACCGAGGTGTCGGCAAACAGCTGCCGCGACGATAATTACCAACAAAGCTCTCGTGTTTGTGCATCGCCTTAACGCGGGCCCTGTTGTGATCGAACTATATCCAGAAACTGAGTTTACACCATGCCTCTATGCACTACATACCGGGAAATAGACATTGTCAATATTGTTGTTAAATTTTATAGAAATCCTGAAGTGGAAGCTCATATTTACGTACCTACATACATGGTTGTGTCCAATCATTACATACCGAAGCTGCAATTTTAGGCCATGAACAAAGTAAATATCTAACTGAAAAAACCAACGAAAAACAACAATTCTTTTGCAAATATTCTTGAATGTAACAGAAAATTATAAATACATCGGTCACGATTTCGGACCTGGCTTATGCAATATGTAGGTAGTTATATAGTAGTATAAAACATAGTTAGGTACGTAAAACTCTGAGAGAAAAACCCTGGCAACGTTTCTTCACACCCTTGCGGTGAATTACGAAAAAAAATATGCAAGAGGTTCACAAATTGGCCAAATCAGGCTGCAACAATTACATTTGTTTAAGTATATATGAATAACGGGCATCACTTAACTCACTTTGAATAAATATTTCACTGACTGTAACTTAACATAATTACTCACTATGTTTAAAATGCCCTGAAAAACATGGATGATCATAAAACGGTTACGTAAATAGTTAGCAGTCGGTTAGCACGACCATCGCACATACACCAACCACAATGCGATGTTGACACGCGAGATGTCAAACTGCGCAGGCGCTGCACAAACAGAGTGATTGTGTTTATAGCCACTTAACGAGAGCCTGTGATAATTCCGATTAGTGTTCGAAAAAACTTTACTACGTATTTGTTTTAGCGAGAGCTACTTTGTAAATGATGGAGATACTTTCAAAACCTCAAATCTATGAACTTGCAATTTTTATTCACACGTACAAAAACACACAGAATAACAATAAATTTGCTTACGATGCGCTTTTCTTTCGTAGATGACAAGAACAACAGAAGACCACGTCGAGCCGGTCCAGAGCGAAAGCCTCGGCAAGCGTACAGCGCAAAACAACTTGAACGATTAGAAGCCGAATTCAAGATAGACAAGTACCTAAGTGTCTCAAAGAGGATGGAGCTATCGAAAGCTTTGGGTCTTACAGAGGTACAGATAAAGACGTGGTTTCAAAACCGGCGGACTAAATGGAAGAAGCAATTGACGTCTCGATTGAAAATAGCTCAGCGACAAGGACTGTTCCCGGGACAAATCTTCGGACACGCCCCGCCGGCGTACTCACTGTTGAATCCGTACGCGTATACGCCCCTCGGCTGTGTTTTTACACCGGTAACATTGCCATCTTCGCCACCTTAGATTAATACCACATTCGAAATTGAATAAAACCGGAATGAATATTATTATATTCTCAAATTAAAATAGTGGAACCATTTCGAACGAAGACATCTGACATTCCTTTTAACTGTAAAATAACAGTCGTATGAGTAACGATAATTTGTTTGTACAGTGTAAGTAGTACATTTGTTTTCTCGTCATCACAATATTGAGTTATAGTAGATAAGCTACAATTAAAAAAGGTCTTATAGATCTACGGTAAGTCGGTTACCTTCCGTATAATGACACATATGTAATTGTATTTCTTCGCTTCATTCTTTAAATAAAATATAATCAGGTAGTCCTTTAAGCCTACAAGGTCACAATTTTACTTTATTAACATGAAAAAGTTTTTCTTTCCATCTGATGTTTAAAAAATAGTTTTTTATTATAGTATTACTTCATGTTTCATCATTCCAGCATCAAGTTTGTTCTATTTCCGTACCGTTTAATAGTGTGTTAACTATTTTAATTGCTCCGCGAACCGTACATAATTACTTAACTTGCTACTTTTGTCACTTCATACGGATCGTCCTAAATCAGAGGTGTAAAATGTTACACTCAAAACATTCTGTTGTTTCTACATAATGGTAGTTATATCATAAAGGTTTCGTTAGAACACGGTACTAAAAGTATGAAGCTACCTACTTATATCTTCGATATTTTTAAGTACTTATTATGATAATTTGTAGATTTATTATAGGTATCTTACGTAGCACTTAAATATGTGAATTTAACGATACTTTTTCCAAAATGTAAATTTAAATGTAAATACTTAGTCATAAATTGATGGCCATTACGTAAAAAGCAATATATAATGCAATAAAATATTGTTAAGTCCAAAACATCCTTTTATTAAACAAAAACGATATACCCGTTTTCCAAGTATTACTAGTAATTTAGGCACAATGGCAAATTATGCAACAACGTGTTATTGAAATAACTGAAAACCTCTTAAGGGGTCATTGTACTCACCAGTATGAACAACTTTCACTATGGGACCTCACCTTTCTGGATTTATTATTTGCAAAATCATCAAAAACTGTTCATCAATTGGTCTAATCATCACGGGGGTTGGGCCACCATGGATCGCGGGGCCCTGGGCTCAAGCTCAGTGGGCCCGTGTATAAAAATGGGCATGCATATGTGTTAATCCAGGACATGGCCTGCCTCTGTGCCTATTTCATTCCAAATCTGTTCAGCCATTTCAGCGTGATTGAAGAACAAATAAATAAACAATCATCCCTACTTTATTCATTTCTTAATTTATCATATTAGTAGGATTAATGAGATCTGCAATTTCGGTCGCCAGTCGTAGTGATTTTCCAGCCAACTTTTTTCCTAAGAAGTAGACTTTTGACATAGTTTATGCATACTTTATTAGGTATCATTACACTCTTCACGTTATACTCTATGAGTTGGTGGTGCAGTGTGCTCGAGGGTAGTGGTTGTCGCAGTCAGCACCGCCAAGGCCCAGGGTCGCAGCTCGTAGCGCACCTAATGCTCCACCGCGAGTCCAGGCAACGCCCGCACTACCATAATATGAAAAATTATTATGAAAATTACGTATTTTATTTTTATTGAAACACTATCTACCTAAAATGTCATGTATGTACATAACATTTTAGATAGATGGTGCTTCAAAATGGTGACTGATGGACTGTAGCTTAGCAAAGGGCGTGTAAGATGATTCGGACTTTATGTATTGTGAACTATTGTGTTATGCAAAATAACCATTTCTCAACACTGAATAAAAACCTAAACATTTTCTACTTGGAAAATATGACAAAAAATTATAAAGGTGCCTCGGATTAAACAAAAAATCAAGATAAAAAAAGAACTCATGAAGCTTTAAGCACCTCTTAAAAACACAATTTAGCAATCAATTAATAAATCGCTGCCTGCCGCTGGACATAGGCCTAAGTTACACCACTAAATACACAATATAAGGCTTTTGTTACTTATTTCAGCACTTGAAGTTACAACACAACACAAAAAAAGAGTTATTTCAACGGCTACGGCTGCCTATTGCAGTTCGATGCTAAATATTGTCCTGTTCTAGAAAAGGGAGCAAATATCTAATCTATCATAATCTTACAAAGTCAGCCAAATAAAAAGGTAGGACAATAAAACTTTTTAACAAAAAATTGAACCGACGAAAACAGAAACTGAAATGCAAAAAATAACTAATTATGAGTCGGCGCCAAACGAACTTTTAACAAGCAAAGTGCGAGTAAGCTGCAAGTGGCCGAGCGGAGAACGAAAATTTCACGTTGTATTTGATGTGACGTTGTTTTTATTATTTATTTAAAGTAATTTAATGATCTTCGTTGATTGGTTGTTTGGCGCCGACTCATAATTAGTTATTTTTTGCTTTTCAGTTTCTGTTTTCGTCGGTTCAATTTTTTGTTAAAAAGTTTTATTTTTCATTTTTTTGTGGTTAAAATCAAACTCCAGGTCTCCATTATGTCGTAGTGTCTAGAGAACTATATTGATGTGTGTCAAGTTTCAACAGAATCGGTTAACAGGTAAGAATTCAGTGGGTGAACAAACACTCATACTACTACTACCCTTAGGGGTGGATTTTGATTTTGAAATTTAAATGGGACCAACTTCGAGATATACCCTATCCATTAAAAAAAGAATCATCAAAATCGGACTACACTGTAAAAAGTTATGCGTGGTCATATATATATAAAAAAATAAAATAATATATATATATATATATACGCGTCGAATTGAGAACCTCCTCCTTTTTTTCGTCGGTTAAAAAAGAGACCGGGTAACACTCACTGCCAAACCGGCAACCAATACCAGTTGCCGTCACGTAGATCCCGAGCCTGCTTGTTACCCACACATAAAGCTCGGTACAGACATGGCGTGGACCGTGGTCGTAGTGCCAATAAAGCATAGCGGGCCATCTTGTTCACAGCAGGAATAGAACTGGGCTCGTGTGCATCCCGCTTAAACCGAAACGTTTCGTCCACGTTGACCATGTCGCCGCCGTTGTCCACCATTTGCATGACTTGAGGTTGTTGTGGATTCTACAAGGAAGTTGATGGTTAATTAGTTTAAAAAAAGTTTGAGGTCCTCTGTCGATTGGCATTGGATTAATGGCAATCCATCCTTTTAAATGCTATATTAGCACAAATAATATTCAACTAATTGTTGATTGTTTTTATTGAATAAATTAATGTAACTTGAAATTTTAATTGTGTAGGTACTGTGAATTTTTTTCATCCAAGATAATTTTTTACGACCTTTAATGTTTGTCTATATTTGGGATTTGAATTGGATTGGAACCGGAATTATTATCAAGAGTAAGAAGCCCACTTGTTTTAGAAATTAAATATGTTTGAAATGTGAAAAATAATGGATAATTGTGGACACAGATTGTGTATGAATAAGTAATATTGGTCTAAAATTAATCTTTGTCATCTGAACTTCGCGTCGTGCGTTGGTCATGTGAAATGTGTACACGTGCACATGGTATTGCACGTCTATATATATGAGTAAATAGGTAAATACAAAACAGTTTGGTAGGTTTTTCTCCTCCGTTTGTCAAACGTATTTTTTTGTTTTGTTTATTACTTATAGACTAGCTTTAGCGTTATTCATAAAAAAATTGGAAATGGTTTTTTTGGCATAGTTTAAACTTTAATCACTAGATTGCAAGAATACCAGATTGTCCCATACACTACTTTTAAAAATAATATCCATGGAGTTACGTTTGCGACCTACGTTTGGAACCGTGCAACTAAATTCTCGACATTTTATAACAGCATGTACTGTACTTGTAAGAATATTTTTTTTGTGACTTACCATTGTAATACACATCAGCACCTGCAGAATAAACATGCCAAAAGACAAGAACGCGATGCCAGTCAGTGATATATCGAACAGATCAGCTAGTCCTAGGCCATGGCTGTCTTGTTCAGTATACTCTTCTACCACGTGCGGCTGTTGCACGGCCGACGGGTGGTGGTACAGCGGCGGTGGAGGGGGAGGCATCGAGTACTCGTAGCCACCACCTGGGAATTATGTAGGTATATGGAACATTGATAAATGGTTTGTCCTTCAGCTTTATAAGCAAGATGTGCGATACAAGTAAGGGTTTTGCGAGTATGTGTGCCAACTACCTGTTATATTTTCTTGTAAATTTCAAGTCCATCCAATGGTTGTCTGGAAGAAATTGCTTTGAGCGATAAGACCGCCAATTGTTAGTACTGTGCTCATGTTTGTTTTAACTTTATTTTTATTTTTATGGTGTGCAAACAATAAAGTATACTCTATCTATCTATCTATCTATGTGAGATGCCTGATGATTTGCGATACTCATATCTTTTGAGAGAGCTAGTACGAGTTACATTTTTTTAAATGAGATATAGATCTGCTCTTGACCGCAATCTAGACAGCTTTGTCAAGATGTGGTCGACGATGGAGCGAGCAAACCTACTGATTTACTCCAGCTTTAAAGGCGTTAGGGTTGTAAGTACCCGGAAATACAGATGCCGGCAGTGAATTCCATTACTTGGCTGTGCGCATTATGAAAGAGTTCTCAAAGCGCTTGGTACTAGGGGTTGATACTAGAGATTTCCACCAAATGTGGATGATATCCTGCAGTGCGTCGTGTAGGCCGATGAAATAAAGGAGATGACGGAATAAGTTCATGGAGCTCTTGCGCATACTCTCCAAAGTACAGCCTGTAGAAGACCGACAAACAAGCAACTGGGCATAAGCATATGTAGGTATACTACGCTTGTAAGCGTTTGTAAGCAGTGATACCCTAGTGGTCCAATGCTTGCCTTCCATGCAGCAGGGCGTGAGTTCAAACCCGGCCTGCACCGCTGTATTTTAGTATTCATGCATGGATCCGAAATTGATTATCACTTGCTTTAACGGCGAAGAAAAACATAGTGAAGAAATCTGCACACCTGAGAGTGCTCCATAAAGTTCTTAATGGTGTGTGTAGTCCGCCAACCTGCAGTAGGCCAGCGTGGTGAACTAAAGCCTTAACCTTCTCGTACTAAGAAGAGGCCCAGCAGTAGGACAGTCATGGGCTGGTTATATGTTTTACATACGTTTAAAGATATAAATCTGTGGAAAGAAAAAAATCACTCACGAGCAGGATTTGAGGATTTTATCTTTCCACTAAATGTCTTTAGATTCCGCTTCGTATGCGTAAATGCGTTAAAAATAATAAAGTAATTATATGCTTTTGTAAACTATTGGTACAGTAGACGAAGAGACCGCAACAATTCCGCAATTAGAGCTTATCACAATTTCTTGATACTTACAATACGTAACTGCACATCATACGTGAAAGGCTAATTTCCTTTAGGGAGACGGGAATATACCTACAGGCAGTCAATTCGTGGGATACTTCGAGTTCACCACATCGTAGACAATTAATTGAGAGAAAGAAATAAATTATTGATTATATTGAGAGCATGACATCATCAGACTCGTAAGCACCCCATGCGCCGGGAAAGCCCATGAATGACGACGTCTGTGGTCTAGTGATTCAAGTGTTGGACTACTGATCATGAGGAAGGTCGTGGGTTCAATTCCCATAGGACATAAATATTTGCTGTGTAAAAATTTCGCAACATTTTTTTTAATGATTTCAAATACAGTTCCAGAAAGTATTTCTTGTATAATGTGATGAGCGTAGAATCGAAGTGTTAAACAACCCTTACTATACTTAGCAACATCATGGGTTGCTACTTCGGGAGCCGAGTAGCCTGTAAATGCTTCACCTCCTTCGTAAACCTCGTAGCCTTCCCTTGTCTGCAGTGAGGGTGCCCGTGGAGCTGTTGTAACTCCAGCCAATGAAGCATTACTTGCGACAATGTTGGCTGCAGTATTGGCAGCGTTGGCAGCATTGTGTACATCGTTGAGCGCAGCCAACCTAAGATTTAAAAAATATTATAATAAAACAAGTTTAACGGGATCATTATCGCGTATATTATTTAGATTGGTTTCCTGACGTTTCGAAAGCTTTGCAGTGTTCGTGGTAGCAGGAAGACTAAAATGACAAGCGTCTTTAGAGATATTAAAAAAAAAAAAAAAATATCTACCGTACAATTTTTATTAATATTAAATCGTTTCGTTATCACAAAAATATTTAAAATATTTTTTATTTTATTTTTTAGCTTTTTCCCGCGGCTTCGCCCGCGTATAATTCGATTTATCACAGAAAAATCTTCACTGAAAAAAAGTTTTGTTATTATGAGTAGAGCACAAATTTCAACTGCTAGTAACATAAAAAGGCGAATAATTAACTGACGCTACAAGTAGCTAACTAGTTTGAGATATGCAGCAAATCAGTAGCTATTTTAATAAAAAAATTGTTTCTACTAATTAATATTTGGTCATTTTTGAAGTAGCTAAACTATATCAGCAATTTTTTTTTCAGTTTTATCGCGCATCTCTCGGAAACTGTTTATCTTCCCGGGATGAAAAGTAGCCTATGCCTTTGTTAATCCAGGTTATGGTCCATCTGTGTGCTAAATGTTATCCAAATCCATTCAGCCGTTTCAGCGTGATTGAAGGACAAACAAACAAACCATCTATACTTTCGCATTTATAATATTAGTATAGGATTATAGCCATCCAGTTTTACGCTACCATTTAACTGCCCTGCTAAGACCCGCCACAAATCGAAACCAACCCACACACATATCAAAGATGGTTTTATAAAACGTGGAAAGTAATGCCGCACTGCATATTGGTCCCGCATCATCCAGTTCCACGCGCGAACAAGAGACATGAACGCACCTCTTGACACTCGGTTGCACTGAGTTCAACACGCGGTGGGCCTAATTCGTCTTAAGAACAGTAGGTGCATAAATATTGTTATAATATAGATACAGTTGACTGCACGACAGTGGTAACAGTTTTATCTTGACAGCAACTTAATTTCGTAAGCTGTAAGGGCGGTTTTCGTAATTCAAGTGTTAACTGACGTGCGGTAGATTGTAATTGTATTTTTTTTATAATACCTACTTTACAAATGCAAGGGCCTGGAATCGATTTAAATATCCATGATATAGTCAATGACATGCTCGTTATTGAAATATTCTTATAGAATACTAGCGGACCCGACAGACGTCGTCCTGCCCGGAAAAGCAGCGCCACATATTATTAAAATCGTCCCTGCTGTTTAGGAGAAGATAGGTGACAAACACACGGACTCGAGGCGTCTGTTAAGGGACTCGAGGCGTCTGTTAAGCGACCCTGGGGAGGACAGCAGTACGTGGTGGTCGCGTGCTACTGTGGGGGAAAAATTTTGTTTTTCCCGGGATGAGCCAAAGGCATAGCACTAGAGGGGCACCGGCGCGGTCCAATGGAGTTCCCGGAGCTCCTCTATTTTGTGCAGAGGATGGCCACCGTGTGGTTTTAGTCGGTAAGAGTCCGACATACCCCTCCGCCATCCCCAGACGGAGGGTATCCATGAGGATTTCCACCCGAAAACAAAAAAAAAAAAAAAGGTGACAAACACACGCACAGAAGATAAATATAAATAAAAAGATTCTTACTTTGCCAACCACTCCTGATAGTTAGCGGAGCCGACGTCAAACATAACATTGTTCCTCAAATCTTGCCTGCGCATCAGCATATTATTCTTCTTGCCTTCAGTAAAAGGTTTTCCGACTCTGTTCTGAATTACACTCTTACCCATTTCCTCCAAGATTTGGTCAGCAATGTAATTGCGACAGTTGTATTCATTAATCATTTTTCTGTGAACAACAACTTGAAAGTATGAGACTACGTAAGTTAGGAATAAGTAGGTATGTACTTCTAGTATTCTACTTATAACGGGGAAAAAATATTTATTGCAGATTTTGCGTTTAGCTGGAGATCCGACAGAGGTTGGGCTCTACCCATTTTCAGAAATGTTTAATGAGTTTTTATAGAGCTTGTACTCTTTTTTATGTAGGAAAAAATAAAGTTATCACTAAGAGCAATGTGATTGCAGTTTGTTTGTTTTGTTGTTTATTTGTTTGAGGTGCATTAAAAGAGCCTCCACGAATGACGATATTTTTTTGATCGTCCGGCGCACCCTGGGCAGTCTGCCTTGCTACCAACATGCTGACTGGCAATTTTTTTTCCCCTATTATCTTTATGTAGCTCATATCGACACGATAGAAGAAGTAGGTTTAGTCATAAAAATGTAACAATCAGACAGCAGGAGGGTCAATAACTGTACTGAGTCAAAGAGTTACTTTAGCTGCATTTATAATATTAAAAGTGTGGATGTCATTTAATGCTTAATATTTAAAGTTAATAACATAAACGAGAACCTGGAAAAAAGAGTACCTGCTGCCGAATTGCGTAACTCACTCGCGATCGCAATCATCTGGATTTCAATGTTCATTGCTCTGTGTGTTTTGACAATACGTGTTATCGGCAACTACGTACCACGCAATAAATATTGCTTAAATTTCAAAATGAAAGCTAATTTCAAAGTGAATGCATTACACAAATGCCCCACTGGTCGTAATGTTGGGCTTAAAATAGGTATGTGCGCGTTAATTCCCATTTTATATTACAGCTATTAATAAGTTGCAATGCATTGCGAAAGTTTAAAAGTAAATAGTACTTTAATTAACCGACGAAAAAAAGGAGGAGGTTCTCAATTCGACGCGTATATATATATTTTTTTTTTTTTTTTTTATGTATGACCACGCATAACTTTTTACAGAGTGGCCCGATTTTGATGATTCTTTTTTTAATGGATAGGGTATACCTCGAAGTTGGTCCCATTTAAATTTCAGAATCAAAATCCACCCCTAAGGGTGGGAAAACAGGGGATGAGTGCTTGTTCACCCACTGAATTCTTACCTGTTAACCGATTCTGTTGAAACTTGGCACACATAAATATAATTCTAGACACTACGACATAATGGAGACCTGGAGTTAGATTTTGACCACAAAAAAAGTTAAAATAAAACTTTTTAACACAAAATTGAACCGACGAAAACAGAAACTGAAAAGCGAAAAATAACAAATTATGAGTCGGCGCCAAACAAACAATCAACGAAGATCATTAAATTACTTTAAATAAATAATAAAAACAACGTAACATCAAATACAACGTGAAATTTTCAACGATAAACAATAACTTTACAAAAAATTCGTTAGTCGCTCGGCCACTTGCAACTTGCACGCACTTTGCTTGTTAAAAGTTTGTTTGGCGCCGACTCATAATTTGTTATTTTTCGCTTTTCAGTTTCTGTTTTCGTCGGTTCAATTTTTTGTTAAAAAGTTTTATTGTTAGTAGGGACGTTACCTGTGAAAAGCGAGTGTAGACAACGCTGCATCAATAGACCCATTCACAGATGGTCCTACAGGCTTACTCAATGTGTTATTCGTGCTTTGGTTTTCCCCCTCAACCATGAAATACGTCGGCATCAGATCAGAACGAAGAATATCATTCACATTTAATTCACTTTCAAACATCTTAGCTGACACTTCCAAATACACGAAAGACACTATCAAAAACGTTTTTATCATTTTGTTTTAAGATAAAATCCGTGTTACTTTGAATGCTGGAGAGAAACAAATGTCACACTATGAGTATGTTGGACGAAAATATTATTCGAGTTATAAAGCGGAAAATAGTCGGCAGACGAGCGTTGAAGTTTAGATATTATCGTGAATGTTCATAACTGTAAGTAGATATTTATGATCATGGAAAAAGAAAACTGCTAATACCATCTGTGACATCTGTAATGTTAACTCTTGATGTTATTTTTCGTACCATTGACACGACGAAGAAGATCTGAGGATTATACACTTTGTGAATGAGTGGTAAAGGCAACGACATGTCCTCGTATTATGTTACTCAATCACGCTGAAACGGTGAATGGATTTGGATGAAATTCGGCACACAAATAGACCATAACCCGAATTAAAATATTGACTACTTTTTATCCTGGGAAAATAAACAGTTCCTGAGGGATGCGTGAAATATAAATCTTTCCACGAGAAGCCGAATTATACGCAGGCAAAGCCGCGGGCAAGCCTGTGTGCGTGTCGGCGAACATTTTACGTGCCGCTTGCGGACACACATTGAATGTTTTTGTGGCGGGACTTTGATGAACTTATCACTCTGAGTGTAATTACTCTAAGCTTGTAGCTATATTTTATAACAAATCATTGCGACCCATTTCACAAAGCAAAATTGCCTCGCTTACTTGCAATCGTGTGTCGACATTACCCCGCTGGTCCATAGTCCATTATAAAACACCCCATCCCACCCCCTGTTGCTCTTTAGTACCCCTCTCAGGGGTAAAAGGATCCATTGTTGTATTACAAATGTTCGGATGTCATATCAGGGACGCTTGACGTGAGAACAAACCATATTGCCCCCGCACCATTAAAAAGCTTTTTATCTGCGGCGAGTAAACAGATTATGAGTGGGATTTTAATTAATCGGTAATAGAATAATTTGGTGTAAGTAGTTTTTATTATAACTCAATTTAAGTAATTTTTCTTCTACGATAGCAGGATTTTGCTGGAAAGAACTCATAAAACTCTTATTTAGTCTTCGATGTATTTTCAACTATAAGAAACGTAACGATTGGATAAGCGTTATTGGGTTTTTCTATTCTGAAATCCTGAGAAGCCTGTAGGCTTAAGGCAATAGACTAAAAGCTTTTTGTTTCTATTCCTAATGGGCTGGCGTTTGACCGCCACCTCACCTGATGTTAAACGTTGGTGCGGTGGACGATGGTACACGCTTGCCCAGCAGAAACCTATTCACTCGAGCCTTTAAGACCACCAGATTATACTTATCCACCTAATATGACACCGAGAAGGAATTCCACTCCTTTGCGGTAGGTACGCATAATTAAAGCTATCAGCAAAACGCTTCGTGCGTAAGGTAAGAATGTCTGCCATATAAGGGTGGCGCATCACCGTGCGTCTCGTCTGGTTTTCCGATGATGGAATGAGCTTGAGGGAATTAAAGCACACTCGCCGAAATGTATCTATCCGATAAAAAACAAACAAATACTCTTTATTGTACACAAAAGAAAATAGCAACATATATGACTTATACATAACACATGTACAATGGGCGGTCTTATCGCTCAAGGCGATTTCTTCCAGACAACCTTAGTATGGTCCTACATTTTCTAGCAATTTGATAGAAAACCTACATGATACTCTTACCATCGGCGAAATGGTACAGAACATCGCTGCCAACCTGTCAAAGAAAACATGCGTGATGGATGAGTGCTTCATTTGGAATCACTACAAAATTTGTTTTGTAACTAGGTAGGCACCTACCTAGGACCAATTTCAGAATAATTTTATTATTTTTAACGCATTTACGCATGCGAAGCGAAATCTTAGCCCTTAGGATGTAAATGATTTATTGTAAATAATAATTCTTTCCACAATTTTCATCTTTAGGTATTTCAGTTTCAGTGGACGAGTAGGTTACCGACGCAATTTTTTTCATCATAAGTAAACATTGCTCTGCAAATCCGAGTCTTATCTTTTAGACAGGGTCTAATTATCTTCGAGACAGACTCTAATGTTAACAGCACGCCTTCAAAATTATTGCCAATAGTGTTATAACAGTATACCTACTCATGTCATGTTGCTGAAATCTGTTGGTGGTATTGAGCAAGTGTCGCTATATACAGGGTTATTTTTAATTCACCCTATCTCTTCTCGTGGGTGTCGTAAAAGACGACGAGGGATTCACCAGAGGATGGGCAGTTGGGCAGGCAGCAGTGTTCTCTGAGTATACCTACGTGTTTAACCAACCAACTGCGATTGTCAACCTGCCCAAGCGTGGTGATTATGGCAAATCCCCCGTTTGGGGGAGGCTTATGTCCAACAGTTGACGACTTTCGGCTGAAATTATGATGATTATGATGATGATGAATAACCCTTTATGGGATGATTGGTACTCATAAATGCTATCAACTTTTACTATGGGAATAATACTGAAATCGCGAAAAAAAGCAGCTGTTCCCTACATTTTGTCGATTTTTATGAACAGGGAAAAGCTGTTTTTTTCGTGATTTCATGGATGGTCCCATAGTAAAAGTTGATCACGAGCACGAGGTACTCTATAGATATCGCTCGGGTGCTGCCGTTTCTCATGTCAAAGTTCCGTGGGGCACCGGCCGGACGCCGCTCGCCGCCGCGCCGCCGCCGCCGGTGCCGGTGGCGCGCGCTTTTTCGCGGCGCTTTATGACCAGCCTCACAAAGCTCTAGTTCAAATTCGATTGAACGAGACACCGCGGAATGTGAAGGAGCGCGACGCAAAATACGAGTCTTACCGGGAAGGAGTAGTGCAGCATGAAGTTGACGCCACTCCGAATGAAAGTATTTAAGCGAAAAATTAATTAACAAAAACAAAAAACCCGACTGCGTGTAAAAATAACAGAAAAGATATAAACAAGACTTATCAACACGCAGTTGGAGGCTACGTATGTTTTTGGTCATGAATTACATAATAGTTCATAGGTAGCCTCCGCCTGCGTGTTGATAAGTCTTGTTTAGGTATATCTTTTCTGTTATTTTTACACGCAGTCGGGTTTTTTGTTTTTGTTAATTATTTTTTTATTTTAATTTTTTTAGTTTTGCGTTGTTTTATTTATCATGCTATTAATGTTTTTTTTGAAAAGTCAAATTCATTTTTAACGTTGAATATTTTGTTGTTTTTTAGCATTTTTCATTCCAAATGACATTTAAACATATAAGTTGTATATATTTTTGTAAAGCATTTATAAAACCCTTTATTTTGATAGTTTTTGACGGAAAAAAAAAATTTTTGATGAGGTAATATGGCGCCAAAAAGCGGCCATTTTAATTTTTTAAATTTTGATATACCCAGTGTCACTCTCAGAATTATGACGAATCTAACGACACCTCTCAATCTCAAATCCATCAAACCGTTTAGGCTACAGAGCGTGCCAAAGAAATATACATACATACATACATACATACACTCGAAAAACATAACCCTCCTTCTGGCGCAGTCGGGTAAAAAACCGTTCTCCAGAGAACTGTAGCCCAAGCAAGAATCATTTGAAGTATCGAAGTATTTTTTCGTCCTAGGAAACGTTGGATCTGAAATACTCTAGTTTGAGACATAGGTAGGTACCTATCTAATATTCTTTTAACTTGAGGATTTTAGCCGTAGGCAATGATATTACATAAGTAAAAATCATTGGCCGTAGGTATCTCTACATAGGTAGGTATATGATACAAAGTGCGCATTATGCATTTTAATCAAAATGTAATAGAAGAACTGTTATAGTTTTTGCGGGAAAGAATACCAAACATCCACGTTTATAATATTACTAGCCTGTGCCCGCGGCTTCACCCGCGTGTATGTCATTTATCGCGATTAGGGATGCCTCGGGAACTGTTCATCTTTTCGGATGAAAAGTAGCGTATATCTATCTTATCTATCTATACATTTTCAAACAAGAGAGTAATTGTTATTACGGAAAAAACTACTTGATTGAGTAATTGTTATTACGGAAAAAACGATGCGTATCCGCAAGCCCAAGTATACAAGGAGCTACGCCCATAGGAATGATACCGGTTTCGCTACTCGCTCTTCTCCAGCGTGAGACTAAACGAGACAGACATTCAAAAAGGGACTGCTATCTGCTTCGTATTATTGATTTCTATCTGTCGAAGTCTGATCGTAGATTTGGGCAGATTATGATGTGCCTGGGCATTTCATGAAACGGGGCTATTTTAGAATTGGCCAACTAAGACAACATTACGTAAAATGCAAAACGTTTGACGATTTGCTCAAACATGTTTGGCATATCGATCCTGTAAGGTATTTGTTATGGTTTAGGATGGTGAAACGAGCTAAAGGCTCACCTGATGATAAGCAGGTGCCTTAATGGTATTGCAAGTCACGTTCGGACTAGGACATGAAGATGGAAAGCCTCATGTTATCTGTATTTATTATAATACATAAGTTCGAAGGAAATGACGAGGGTCTACTAGTGGGCAAGCGCAGCGTACGAACCTAAGCTATCCTAGTCGGGGTGCCCCAATTTTCGTTGCCCCAAACTTGACCGAAACGTCGAGGTTAGTCAAAATGTTTGTTATATTTTGATTTAATTGCGCGCGACAAGTCCCGTAAACTTAGTTCAATATAACTTTAAAAAAGGCCCAAAAATGTATGAACTCTGAATGTTTTCCTTTGACTGATCCTTCAGTCAAAAGTCCTGAAGCTTCAAATTTCAAGCTTCAATTTGCTTGAATTTGCGTTGTCAGTTCGCACGAATTCGCATCGCAGTACATGCTGAGCCTAAAGCGGGCTACTCAAAGCACCGCGCCGCCAACAGGGCCCTGCATGCTGAATGCAGAGTCCCTGATAAATTGTATTGTGATTTGTGTGTATTTTTGCAGGGCAATTATTTTTAATATTTACCGTAGTATACAGATTAAAAGTCTGTATGACAAAGCCTGCTTAAAGCGGGCTACTCAAAGAAAAGCACTTGGGGCCCTGTAAAATTGTAACGAACGGGGAATTCACTAGAAGGACTTGCCCGCGGGCATGCCTGCGGGTGTGTCCGCTGGACCCGCTACTATAGGTTTTATGTCTGTCAGTGTAGGATCGTCGCGGGCGGTCTGGCAGATTGTCTGTTGCTTATCCGCGCGATCTCATTTTGTATGCGCGGGCACAGACATGTCCAAATGTGAATGCTTAGTATGCTTACCGCGGGCTGCCTGCTCCCAGACACAAGAGCGGCAGCAACCAGCGCAGTCGTCTGTTTAAATGTTGATGGTCCTTTTAAAATTAATAACGAGTTTTAATGACAATACAATAATTTTGGAAGAATTTACCTATCATTTCAGCCGAAAGAATTTATAGCTGCCTACAAAACATATACATATTTATGGAGGTCAAAAGGAAGGAGTTTGTGAATTCCGAATTACGCATTATTAACTATCATTTTTTTATTGAAAAATGTAAGGAAATACATCCCGAAGCTGAATTGGCATTCGTAACAAAAAATAGAATCCCTACGAAACTCTTACAGGCCTAAATTGCGATTTTATTTTCTTATCATCTAGCAATATTAACGTAGCGCCAGTAATTAATGCAATTTTTCGTCTTTGCGTTGTCATCATAATTTGCACAACCAACCGCGTCGCTGATCAAAGGCGAACTGATAAGTCCGTGTAGTGTATTGCGGTGCCAGGCACGCCCGGACAGGCATGTCCGCGTTCAAGTCCGTCTAGTCAATTCCCCGCTTTAGTCCAGGGTTTCCCAAAGTGTGTGCCGCGGCGCCCTGGCACACCGTAGAGAGTAAAGAGGGGCACCGTGAGGCGCTCCTGTTTACCATTCTCCGGAAACTAAACAAAACCGGTTACAAAACGAACAATTCAAATCAAAGTGTCATTGTACCCTATTTTAACTAGCTAGGGCACCGAGACAAAATACTAAACCTGTAAGTGCGCCGCGAACTAAACACCCACAAAAGAGATGGGATGATGCTAGGTACCTATTCCTTATGTACCGCACCACACGGAACATTTCTTCTAGTGTAATAATGTGTGATAATGGTGGATTCTTTGTAATAATGGTGGATTATTAAAATGTTAAGTGCTTACAAGTCCACACTTGTAAGCACTTAACATTATTACAATTACATTACATTACACATTTAACACTTAACTTAACGTAAATGGTACAAAGTTGAAAAACGTGATTTTTCATAATTTCTCAGCAATCCCTTAGAAACCTTATAGTAAAGATTCCATTACTTTATGGATGTATTTTAGTCATAATCATAAACTTATTATGCTAGCGTAAAGTATAAAATAAGTTTATGATTTAAACTAAAGACTCAGCTAAAAGGTTTCAGCAACCAGGCCATAAAACTACTCGAAAAAAATAAGATCTGTCTTTACCAAAAATTATCTGTGACTGCTGTTGTCTATGGCATGGTGGTGTCAAATAAAGACGAGAAAACTTGAAATTTCTTTTTACTAATAAATCCTAGTAACTCGATGTATATTCTTAATCTGCAATGTGAAATCATATTATGAATTTCATATAGTCCTTAAACTAATCAAAAATGGGCACTAATGGCAACGGTCGCCGCGGAGGAACAAAAATACCCGATGTTCGCCGCCCCATGGAAGAAGGGGATTGTGTTAACGACATGGAGAGCCCCGAGCTTGACTTCATTTACGACGATTGTGATACTCAGGCCAACGAAATAGCGGAACTATACAGTTACACGGAACACCCAGAATATCAGCTCAATGTTAAAGCTTTCGAAGATATCATGGAAGAGTTCAACTATCCACCGAGTTGGCAAAGGTTGACAAATAAACAGCAGCGTACTGTGGTCATGAAGTTATTGGAGCATTTGGATGTCGCCGTAAGCGAGATACGTATGCGCGCAACTCGTTGTATACTGTATTTAGCCCAGGGATGCTGGGCGGAGATGCAGTCGGATGCTGAGCAAGCACATTGGGCCCGCGTCAACGTAATGATGCTGTACGACATGGGAACCTTTTCTGCATTTGTTGAATTACTGAATCTCGAAATTGTACGAAGCAGTTCTGCAATAGCTTCCAGGAAACTTGCAGAATCTCTTGCTGACTCAACTAACTTACGAGTAATCCTATCTGTTCTGTACCTTATCACAGAGTATATGAGAACCGAAAAAGACAATCCTGAATCTGAGTTTAAACACTTGGTTAAAAACTTCAAAGAAGAACTAGGAGGACCATTTGGAGAAGAATTACTGCCTGTTAAACTACTGAGCATGGTGACCCATCTTTGTGCTGGAACAACTCCACATTTTCCCATGAAAAAGGTCCTACTTCTTTTATGGAAAGTGTTACTTGTGTATTTAGGAGGCTCAAAGGAGTTGAAAGAGAGAAAATCTAGGCTCAGGGAGAAATATGAATTACCAGCTTTATCAGAAGACACCATTGAGATAATAAAAGGTATGAGAGCAAGTTCTCCCCCTCCCAGTGCAGCAGACATGCTAGAGAACCAAAACCCTGGACAAAGAAAACTGCTAAAAGATAATGAAAGAGAAGGAAAAATTCGCAGACACCTTTTTATGAAACAAACATCACTAGATGAATCTGATGAACAAATTTTTGTTGACAAAGAAGAAACTGGTAATGGCTCCGAAGATTACTCAATGGAGTTTCAATCTATACCAAGTGAAGGCTCACAATCTGAAAATAATCCTAATTGCCCTTATTACATGTATTTCAAACAATTTGACAGTCCGCCTCCACCACCTCCACTTCCTAGAAGTCTTCCATGGCAGTCTAAAGTACGCCAGAAAGATATTGACATGTTTCTTGATAATGTCAGGATCAAGTTTGTTGGGTATTCCCTGCCTGGAGACAGACAAACAACTGCTGGACTACCACAGCCCATACATGAAGGAATGGACATATTAAAGAAGCATGTGTACACCAGTCTTTCAGAAATACAGGCAGAAAGAGAACTTGAGATTTCCCGAAGCCCACTCACCAAAGGTGAAAAAGAAGTTGAAGAAACTGAAGCAGAAATCTTGTACAAAGCTATGCTACCTAATCTGCCACAGTACATGATTGCACTTCTTAAAATTCTTTTAGCAGCAGCACCCACATCTACTGCCAAAACTTATTCTATCAACATAATGGCAGACTTGTTACCTGAAGAGATGCCTATGACTGTCCTCCAGTCCCTCAAACTTGGTATTGATGTAAATAGGCATAAAGAAATCATAGTAAAGGCTGTAACTGCAATATTGTTGCTGCTCTTAAAACATTTAAAATTAAATCATGTATACCAGTTTGAATTCATGTCACAGCATCTGGTCTATGCTAATTGCATGCCCTTAGTGCTTAAATTCTTTAATCAAAACATTTTGTCATATGTCGGAGCCAAAAACACAATACCCATATTTGACTTCCCAGCTTGTGTAATTGGAGAGCAACCTGAACTGACAAAGGAATGTCTAGATATTGGAGATTCAACTGTTCCATACTCCTGGAGGAATGTATTCTCTTGCATCAATCTATTGAGGATTTTGAATAAGTTAACTAAGTGGAAGAATGCAAGAATTATGATGCTTGTTGTTTTCAAAAGTGCACCTATCCTAAAACGCACCCTGAAAGTCAGACATGCTTTGATGCAATTTTATGTGTTGAAATTACTAAAAATGCAAACAAAGTATTTGGGCCGTCAGTGGAGGAAAACAAATATGAAAACAATCAGTGCAATATATTCTAAAGTTCGTCACAGGTTGAATGATGACTGGGCCTTTGGCAATGATGTTGATGCAAGACCTTGGGATTTCCAAGATGAAGAATGTGCTCTGAGAGTAAGTGTTGATCGTTTTAATCAAAGGAGATATGGCACTGGTGGGGAACAAGAAATAGATTTGACACCACTTGAGACAGATATAAATAGTGTATTAGAAGCTAATATTGAACTTGATGAAGAATTCAAAGATAATTATGAATTGTGGCTCGATCAAGAAGTATATAATAATGAAATAAACTGGGATGTATTATTGACTGCATGAAATATAAACCATTTAATTTCATGTAAACAACTTTGTGTTTTTGTACAGTTAGTTTATAATTTTTAATTATCTTATTTCATTCAGAAATATGTTTTATTAAATAGTTTTCATATCTTTCTTAGCATGTTTAAATCTGTCTTATTATAGTAGTTACATAATTAAGTTACACTTAGTACCAATGTATTGTTTTATACTTATTTAAAATTAAATTATCATGACAGACTCCCTTTTATGTAAAAAAAACTACATTAAAATATTACCCTGAAGGCAAATTATGAATACCTATGCATTGTTTTAGTCAAGACTAGATGTAAAATGTGTATTTAATTGTAGTAACTATTTTAGAACTTGTGGATAATGAATTAAATTAAATCATGTATTAGTAACTAGAACCACATAGGTTAAACAGAACTGAACTAACCATAAAATTTCATTTTTGAAACAATTTCTGTACCTATATGATGAAATTGGAGGATTTGTTAATGTTTTAGTATTTTCAACAAGCTTAATACCTACACATATAAATAGCTGCATATAAATAAAATTTTAATAAAGGTATTGGTATTTTGCTTTTGGATCTGTGTACACATTAAGATATACCTAAATAAATGTATACATTATAAACAACTAAATACATTTCTTATTCTACCTAGACTAGGCTTAGTAACTAAGGGTACTTGCAGGTTCATAATATATTACTCTTCTCTGATTGGCAGACGGACTGCTTAGTGCGTTCGTAAATAGAGGTGTAAATAAAAACCTAAATCAAGTAGGTATTTATTCAGGAATATTAAATAATAACAATATATCTACTGAATAGTCGCTCCGTGTAAAATATTCGGATCAAATCTGTGATATTCAGCTACATTTAATTCTATGTTCAGCTGCATCTGGTTAGACTAGAAGCCGACCCCAACATAGTTGGGAAAAGGCAAAGATGATGATATAATAAAAAACCGGCCAAGTGCGAGTCGGACTCGCGCAGTAAGGGTTCCGTACCACCGTTCGACCTGAGACCCCATAGAAACTGATTTAATTTACGAGAGTTCATGAAAAGACAACGCACCGTGCGCGTAATATGACTTTTTGCATCTCCTAGGGTGGTTTAACACTGATCATCAAAGAATTCCATTGGACAAAGAAATTTGACCAGTGGCATACCACCCTTACGCAGGTACCTCCACAAATGTCTATGTTTGCCCTATTTTTAGTATTTGTTGCTAAACTACATAGTATGTACTATAATCAGACCAAGTTTGACGCTGGTATGTATTATCGTTTTGAAGATAGAGCGGGAACAAAAACGTTAAAAAAATGCATGTTTTTCGAGGTTTCTTGTATGGGGAATCCCTTTGGTTTTATTTTTAGTATTTGTCGTGACAGACGGTAGTACCATAGTAACATATTCTGTGACTGGTTATCTATTACCGTTACAAAGATACAGACCTGTGACAGAAAGACGGACGGACAGCGTAGCGGAAGTAATAGGGTCCCGTTTGCCACCCTTTGGGTACGGAACCCTAAAAAATACCAAATTATCGATTTTTTTCTTCGGGGGACTTTATTGTCCGTGGCAATATATTCTGCCACTGGAAGGCACCTATATGGGCCAATTGGGCAATGCTCCGCGAGTCCCTCTGATATTAACAGCGCAGTGGAGAAGCAAGGACGGGCCGGTGTGCACTCACCCTGCCACTGGACAGGCAGCAGCGCAGCGGGGGACTTTTCTTTCCCTGCCCCCGTCGATCTTGTAACCCCAGTAGGAGTGATTTGGTTACGTTCTTGCGGCTATTATTGGAACCGAGGGTCTTGACATCACCGCCGCGCCCGGATCACGAGTAAGAAATTAGGTACTTCTATAAAATATGAAAGAAAGGGCCTGCTACTTGCAGACTCGGAGCCTAGTAGTCCGCCTCCTGACCAGTCAAGACCCGTGACAATGGCGCTCGGTTATCCGCGCGCGCCACCGAGTGTGCGGCCAACGTTAGGCCGCACGGGGAGAAGGGGCTTGTCAACTGGGGTCAAGCCGGGACCTGTCGGGGGTGATTGGCAAATGCAGTCTAGTCTATCCCACATCCTCGGCCAAAGCTATTTAGAGGAGCACGGAACACCGTAGTGGTTTTACAGTTTTAGTCCAAAGATTATTATGTATTATGGGTATGTGGGTATGTACTATGTTTTAGTCGGTAAGAATCCGATTCGCTTCGCCTTCCCAGGGGGTCTACTCGCGTTTGACGATATTCGTATTCGATTAATTGCATTTGGTCAGGAAAAGTAAATCTCATTTTTATATTCGGTAACCCTAACTGTAATGTAATGGCCAGTGTTGTCAACGTTACCAACTTATTGGTAAATCTGCCTATTTTGCATCTAGTCTACCTTTGGTCTACCTATCGAGATCGACCACCTTAATCCTTGAATCTACCTATTTTTCAAAATATTACGACACCTACATATTGAAAACAATTTTTTACCTACAATGAAATGAACATAAGGATATAATTTGATAGCAATGAGTTTTATTTCAGCCAGTATGCGTGTATCCACAGATTACTATATTAGTAGCTAGCTACATACGAACGTTACTGATTGAGCGCAGACAGTGACAATAACGTTGACACTTTCATTAATAATTATAGTGAGTGCAAGGTTACGTTCAGTTATATCGCCCGACGACGTCGGATGACGCACTAAAGTTACTACTTTAGTGCGTAAAGCTACTGCTCTACTTTGGTCGTTCAGTTACTCAGAGCGATCAAATAAATGAACGCCTAAAGAACGCTCCGTGGACCGTGCGTCATCCGACGTCATCAATTTTAGCTCTATTTTGCGTTGCATAGCAATCGAAATATGATTAGCGACAGCAATAACAACATATCTACTGATTAATACTCATAAAAAACATTAAACTAGCTCTATAAGCTGTACAAGCTCGATAATATTAATGTACGATCAAATTATCGTTTTTCGAGCTTGTACAGCTTAAAGAGCTAGGTTAATATTTTTAATGAGTATTATTCAGTACATATATTGTTATTACTAGCGCGAAAAATATTTCGACCGATATACAACGCGAAATAGAGCTAAAATTAGCAAAAAACGCAAGAAAATTTGAATTTTGCGGGCTACCCTGTAGCATTCACCTTAAATGTTGTAATGTTCATAACTTTGTAAAAATACCTTCAATAATACAACATAAAAAATAAGAGCTTAAGTACCTACGTATTTGACGATGTTTTTACGTATTTTTAAACCTGAAAAATGTATTAAACTAGACCAAAAGGCCAGAAGGAGTTTTAAATAATAGATTAGTTTGGTACGTACTATATTTTGATTATTTTTAATTACGAGTATTGGCCTTTAGATCAAACTCCAGACGTCTTTGACTAGGACTAGATCTAAAATATTGATATAGATTTGAAATATTTATTTATCTACCGATTTTTCATTTTGAATTCTACATATTTTACCAATTTTTGGCACTTCATCTACCAATTTTCTAAAATTAGGGCTGGCAACCCTGACGTAACCCAACCCAAAGCTATTTTGTATTTTTGTGCTATTCTGTAAATTCTACAATTGTAGACGATTTCAATTTTCTTCGTGAGTTTACAGATTGTGATTGATAATGTGTTAATAGTAATACGTATCAGTGTGTGCTGCGTGCCATTTATTCCCTAGGACTTGCAACGAGGTAACAACTAACTATATTATTCTCAGAGATTAATAAACACTTTCCTTCTAGCTTCCTGTGGGGTAGGGTCTATTGTAACAAAATTAGTATCGTGGATGTTGTAAATAACAATGATAACATATTTAATTCTCTGTTACATCGTTACATCAGTGTAAATGTTCATCCAAATGATTTTAGCAGCATAGAAATGGCCGAGTTAGCAGCGCTACTGCAAACGGAGATCCCTGAGGGGCGCAGCCATCTGACAGACAGCCACACGAACCTCGAGCGTGTAGCTGATTACTGCGAAGCGAATTACTTTCAATCTGAAAACAAGAGGCTTGCTCTAGAAAGTACCAAAAACTACACAACACAATCGCTAGCTAGTGTAGCTTATCAAATAAACACTTTGGCATATAACTTCCTGCAATTGTTGGAGTTGCAAACTATGCAGTTGGCTGAAATGGAAGGCCAAATGAACCATATTGCTCAGACTGTATCCATTCATAAGGAGAAGGTGGCCAGGAGGGAGATTGGGGTGTTGACTGCAAATAAAGTGACAAATAGGCAGTACAAAATCATTGCTCCTGCAAACCCAGAGAAACCTATCAAATATGTGAGAAAGAGTATTGATTATACAGGTATGTATACAGGTGTGTTCATTACAATTACCTATCATTTTATAATCACTTTCTGTGATTTATGTTTATTCTATTGCAAAGTATTCTTGAACTACAATACAATCAATTTCTTATCAGCATTGGATGACATCGGACATGGTGCTCGTTGGAATGGAGCTACAAGTGGAACTCCCAGAGGCCGGCGGTCTGGCTCTGCCCCCAGTGCGGCAACACTGCCCGCACCTACAACCAAACCTCCCACACCACCAGCAGCTGTGCGAGCTGCAGCCGCTGCTAACACTGGAACATTGGGGCGTGGCACACTGGGTACTTTACATTATTAAGTAAAATATGTAAAGATTAAAAGTATGACATACTTAACTGTTACAATTTTATTTGATATTCAATATGGGTAGGTAGCTTGAGCAAAAACATCTTAATTAGGTATTACAGAAACAACAAGAAAATTATATTAATATTGTATTTTGTGATATGCCATTGATGTAAATTCTAATTTTTATCCATGTATAGGTAAATCGTCCCGTGAGTACCGCACTCCGCCAGCAGTGGCTCCGCCGCAAGTCCCCTCGCACTATGCTCCAAACTACCCACGTCGACCTCCCGGCTATTCTACTTTGCCTGTAGCACAACCCCAGGTAACATCACTGCAGAGCTTCAGCTCAGTTGGGCTGTCTCATTGTAATCAATTTGTTAAACATTGTAGCAATACATCATGTATACTTAGTCAAAAAAGATTGGTAATAACACTATGTATTAGTGTTTCCAAAGATAATGGTGCCTTGCCCTGACAACCATGTCATCACCTTTTACATCAGGGCCTGTTATTTGTTAGGAACTATACCTTGTTTAGCTCTTTCTGTTGTTCGACAACTGTCATTGTCAATTTTTGAATTCTGTTATTGTGTTTAAAGCATACTCCATCTGCTTAAATAGTGGCATATGCCTAAGCGGCATGCAGTAATTAATATAAAATCCATCTATTTGGCAGAAAAAAAAAAAACAGATTTAAAAAAAAATTATATCATCATCATCATTTCAGCCAAAAGACTTCCACCGCTGGACATAGGCCTCTCCCAATTAAGGAAAGATATGCCATAATCGCCACGCCTGGCAGGTGGGTTGGCGATCGCAGTTGGTTGGTTAAATATTCAGAAAGCTGCTGCCCATCCTCTGGTGAATCCCTTAGTCGCCTTTTAGTCGACTCGACACCCATGTGAAGAGATAAAGGTGGTGCAATTCTTTATGTCCGGCACGACATGGAACCAGATTAATATAGCTAACTACATAAAATTCAACTACTCTTAATCACTAGAAGTGTCCTTGGAATCACCACTAGTGTTTATAATGAAATGACATTATCAAATCTTGCAGATTTCATGTATTTTGGTGGCGGCATCGTTTGATTTCGAGGCGACTTTGATGTTCGACCGCACGCGCCTCGTCGTTATTTTCAAAGGACGCCACTATTTTAGCGGATGGACTATACTTTTACAATCACATGCATTAGTGTATATTGCAATGATGCCTTCTGCTAGTTCTACTGTATAGTGTTTAACAATAATATTATTTCTGTTTGATTTTAGGTGGGAATGGTACATCCAAATCAGCATCAAGCCACTCCTAATTATTCACAGCAAGACTTGCATTCCAGTATGCCACGTTAGTATTAAAAAAAAAATGTTTCTTTTAATTTATTAAAACATCTTTCTAACACAAAATTTCCTGACTATGTCAATGATGTAATCAGCAACTATTTTGTAGCCAATTACCTTGCTACTACATGTATAATTATGTCAAATATATTATTTCCCGAGAAATATAATCTGGTGGTCTTCAAGACTCGAGTGAATAGGTTTTTGCTGGGCAAGCGTGTACCATCGTCGACCGCACCATCGCTTAACATCAGGTGAGGTGGAGGTCAAAGGCAAGCCCGTTAAGAAAAAAAAAAAAATTTCAACATTATCAAATTACTTGATTATTTTATAGTATTTTTATCTTGTGATTTTAATTTTCTAGCACCACCATCTCCCTTGATTGGTTCCGATGGTGAACACAGCCAACATTCCATGAGTCTGCCTGGACAGGTTAGTTGTGTTTCTTTATTTGGACTTTAGAGTTAGTTAATGATAATAACTGCTTTTGTACCTGCATCATAATAATGAGTATTTGTCTCAGTAGCTATGAGGACTGATTTGTAAGTAATTAATGGTACAGATGTATTATTTCACGAAAGCAGGTGAGCCATACTTGTGTGTGTAAATGTACATGCACAATGTCTTTGCGTGCGTAAGCTCGGGAGCGCTCAGTTTTGGCCTAGTTTTGTAGTTACGCACACAAGAGCGCGTGTCTATACGCATTACAACTACAAGTATGGCTCACCCGCTTTCGTGAGATAAAACAACTGTATCTAGGTCGACTAACGGCCAAAATTAATATCAAATCTATCCATGATTTACCCTACTAGAGATTGAAATTTGACATATTTTGTATGGAGCTTATGTCAAATTCCTATCTTTAGTAGGGCAAATCGTGGATAGATTGGATATTAATTTTGGCCGTAAGTTATAAAGTGTTCAGGTAATATGCAGTACTAGTGCAGGTTTATGTGATGTGATGTGTGGCATAACTTTAACAAATACCACCAAAATTTTGTAAAACAATTGGCGGTTTACTAAGATAAGATAAACCTCAAGTTAGCAACATAAATCCATTTATGATGCAAGTACAAAAATAATACATTTGAAAAACTATTTTTAATTTACAAAAGTTTTGTTTTGACTAGATCCAATAGCCTAACGTCAGCGATTGGGAAGTTGTGAGTTCAATTCCTACCCTATTGAACCATCGTAGTGATCCCACTTCTAGAACAAGCATGTTACGGGTAAAAGCTGAAGTGGGGATATACTTAGCTGAGCCAACTAGAACTGGGTGTAGTCAAGCACGTGCGCAGTAAAATATAAACAACCATGGAATAAAGAAAACAAGGGGAAGTGGCATACGGCTACCGCACGCGTGGCCCAATTAAGCGCAGATGCGAAACATTTAATCGCGCTTAATTTCTCGCTGCGACTCTATGACGTCTCGAATGCTTACGTGAAATACTAGATTATCCCTCATTGTGTAATTTTAACAAGTAAAAATGATAGCAGAACGAAAAATAATTCTCATAGAGGTGTATGATATTACCGCTATGTGTAAAACTTTGATAAATTTCAATAAAACAATTTTAATTTTAACAACTTGTATTAAGATTTATTAAAAAAAAAAAAAAACTAGGCCCCATTTGAATTCTAAATAGGACCAATCACATAATTGTTTTTTGTGTATGTTAATGTACTAGTTCAATAATAATTGTTAATGTGTGATTTAGGCGACACTTTTTCTGTACTAAGTAATTGTAAGGGCTCTTCCAATAGTTTTCTTTATTCCGTGTAAATAACCCATTTTTGTTGTATGAGTGGTTGACCAAAATTATCTGTTGTCATGTCGACCTAACACAAACCTTGTGATGGAATCTTTTAACCTAACCCAAACAAGTTAGTTTCTCGTTAACTGCTCGTAGTTCTGTTTGGCTATATCGAGGTGTAGCTGCGCTTTGGCTTTGAGCTGTAACATGGATTATATTCCGGTTACTATATGAAGAGCCTTGATGGTTCATTTGTAAGCACATGACTTGCATTTTATTTTACATGTGGACCCATTTCGTTCAGTCTCCTTTCATCCAAATTCATTAAATAATTCGTGATTGGAGGATAAGCAACAAACAAACATGCGTACTTTCGCATTTATAACATTAGTAGGATGCAGATATATGGATGTTTGTTTGTGTGTTGGTTTGTTTGTCCTTCAGTCACGCTAAAACGGTTGAGCGGATTTGTATGCAGATAGACCATGGGCCTTACTCCCGACTGATTCGAGTTCTGAACCAAATCGAGCTAGTGTCAATTCCTATAGGAACTGAGAATAAAACCACAGTCTAGCCACTCCAAACAGTCGTCTAACGCGAGACGCGAGAGTTAAGTGTCCCAAGCTGCCTTCAAAACTGTCAAACAATGTCCCGAGTTGCCTTCAAAAACTGCCAATGTCAATTTTCGTTGAACCACTGTATGGAACAGATAATTACACTGTAGTAAAACCTCTAAGGAATTGGCATTAGCTCGATTTGGTTCAGACCTCGAACCAGTCGGAAGTAAGGCTCCCTGGTCCTGGATTAACACATAGGATACTTTTTATCGACATACCACGGCAGGAGCAAAGCTGCAGATGACTAGCTATCGTCCGCAATGAACGTATAATTTATCAACCAATCAGTGTTCATCCTATAGTAACTGGAGTATAGTTGAAGTCGTAGCAGGATTATTATTATGTTCAACACAATTACAGCGTGCGTCTTCGTCTTCTGCGGGAGGAGGTTCGATTCGCGGCGGTTCCGTGTCTCCGCCACTGCCGCCTCCACCCATGGACGATGAACTGGCGCATGACGCATTTGGCAGACCTCATCATCTAAACGTATGATTAAATTTTTATCTCTACTAATCAGCTTATCTGACCCCCAGTTTCCGAAAGACTGGTCAATGCAAAAATTTACTAATTTGTTGTCAAATCTCAGGTCAAGCGTTGTGATTGGTTGTCAACATTTTTGCTGGCCAATCACAGGAGCTGACATTAGATTTGACAACAGATTAAATTGATCAGCCTTCCAGAAACTGGGGGTTAGTATTTCTGTAGGCACAGTCAATCGCATGTCACTGGTAACAGTTTGACATTGACAGCGTCTTTATTTCGTAAGCAGTAAGAGCGGCTTTCATAATTCAAGTGTTACTACAGACATGCAGTCGACTGTAATCTATGAATAAGGGATGACGTTTCGGTAGTCACTAAGCCAAACAAGAAGTAGTTTACCACTAATTCAGCTTTGCAGTCTGTAATTGGTATATTGTAGGCGGCGAAACAATAAAGTTATCTGTCATGTATTGGTTTGGTTGTCCTCGTCAGAACAAAACAGTGTGCAACATATTTTAATCTAAATGTAAATATTATTTAAGTATTTTAATGCTTATTTATGAATTTTAGAACAAAATGGGCACACAATACACAAACGCAGTTCCTGCTATAGTACCAGACGAAGAAGATTTACCTGGATGGGTGCCCAAGAACTACATTGAGAAAGGTATTAAAAGATTATTTGAAGCAAAAATTTGGTTTTATACATTTTTATTACATCATAAGCATCTTACTTTTACATGTATGTTTATTGCAGTTGTCGCGATATACGATTACTACGCTGACAAAGAAGACGAGTTATCATTCCAAGAGAGTGCCGTGATCTATGTGCTGAAAAAGAACGACGACGGCTGGTGGGAGGGGGTAATGGACGGAGTGACGGGACTGTTCCCAGGAAACTATGTGGAGCCCTGTGTGTAATATAGCCACATAATGGGGCTGATTCTGTTGTTTACAGACTTAACTAATTTAGTCTCATTATGTCTCTTTCTAACTAAAAACATTAGAAAAGGATAGAAGATCTTTAGTCCTGTCGAATATAATTCAAATGCTTGTTTTCTACGTGAATTTACTTGCTATCGCCATAGGTTACGACTATTTTCCCGTAAATTATGGAGCAAGGATAATTTGAGATTTCTTCATATTTTCTGTCCTTTTTCAATTATATTTGTTAGAAAGAGATGTAGTGTAGGTAAAATTAGTTTAGTGTATCTCAATGATTGTACCTTTACTCCGTTGACGAGGCTAGTGCGTACGGCAAATATAAAACGCATTTTGCACAATGGTGACGATTTTCTTGTACGCTCTAAACTATTTTTAATGACACTATCTTTATTGATAAAGAACAGAAAATATTAAAAACACAAATTAGTCTATACCTTTGTAATTTACAAGAAATAATTGCGACCTAAAAAGTTGGCGCAAGCAAGTAGACTAAACTGACAGGACTAAATATCTTCTATCCTTTTCTAATCATGTTTTTAGTTAGAGAGAGACGGAAGAATAAATTAATTTAGTCTCACTAAATTAGTTTAGTTTGTAAACAACAGAATCAGCGCCATTGGTGTCGATTCTCTTATTCACAAAATAAATTTATTTTAAACTGTTCCTCTCTTTTACTAATAGTAGATGCAAGTAAGGGATGGCAACAATTTTAGTGCTGTCAAATTAGTTTACGTGTTCCACTTCTTCGTATTTTAATGGCCACGTTCTCAGATCGCGACTAAACTTTTATGGAAATTTATATTCCGACTAATTTGACAGCACTAAAATTGTTGCCATCTCTTTCATGTATCTACTATTAGTAAAAGAGAGCGATAGTTTAAATTAAGTTTAGTTTGTGAACAAGAGAATTAACACCAATATGTCTGCATAATTTTCTCTTTTGCCGTCTGTACAAATCTGTCGACTACGCGGCGTCCAAACAAAACCAATGTAATTTTTAATTTACATACAAAATGCTACAGTACTACTATTTTTATAAGTTACATCGATGTACCTGCGCAGATGTCAGGTTTTGGTAGGCGCGAAAATATGTATTTAAGCCAATCAACCATAACGTATGTGTCACGTTGGTGTCCGTCCGCTGCTTGGCTGGGTTTTGCGAATGGTTGGTAGATTGTTTTCTTTTTTCGCAATTTTGGGTATAAAATTGTTCCTTGGGGAAATGAAAAAAACAGATACAATACAGATATTGTACTAGTTTAATATGTCTGTGAGAAAATAATTGAGGGTTTGAATGAAGATGAAGTATCGAAAGTTTTAAATATCATCCACGACACACTATAAAATATTCTTATAGCTATTTTTTTAATAATAATAGTCTTATATTTTTCAATTTGTAATATTTCCTGTTTGAAAAAAATATGGGGAAAAAAGTTGCAAAATATATCATTTTATATGAGAGAGCATGAGTCTCTTGTTGTCGCCGTATTTCAAAAATTTCAAATTCAAATGTTAACGTAAAGCATTAATTAACGCTGGTTTTTAGTCAGCATTAAATTATTATTTTTCTGCGCTAACAAATACTGTCGAAGTAACTTGTTGAAAGTGGTAGTACTGTACACAAGTACTGTACTGTAGTAAAGACTAGAACGCCTAGTGTCCTCGTTTAGATAATAATATGCTGCTATAGCCATATTTGGGATAAGTGCACTATATTGCCTTGAACTTGTATAAAATCTGTAGATATTTCAAGAATTTATTAAAATAATATAATTTTATTTCATCAAGTAGGTAATTATTCTTTTTTTTTCTAATAAATATCTAATGCTAAAGTCTGTGTTAATCCAATTAAATAATTGATGTAATTACCACAGTTACACAAATTTCAACTTTACGGTCATGCACTACTTTGCATTCAGAATGACGATTGATTCTTAATATTTATGTTGCAAAGAAAACTGATGTTTGTGTCTTGGCAGATAGGATTTCTAATCCGATATCATGTAAATTGGATTGACATAGACTTTATAATTAGATAATATATTATCACATTTGAATTATATATACTCATATTATTCAATTGTAAGTTTAATTAATTATGATTTAAAATATTTTTTCAGAATATTATGTAGGAATTTAAAAAATTATATAAACAAGATGAGAATGAACAATAGGACTGACTGTACATAAGTCAGAAATCTTTCCGGTGAACCACCACTAAGGCTAAAATTGATTGCACTCAATGTTCGATGGATGTCGTAGGTACCAAAGATAATATAATCACTACGTAGGTACGTGTAATGTAGCAGGATTCGTTCAAGGGATTTTGTCGACAAAATGTACCACCGGAAAGGATCTTGACCGTACATCGTCCTGGTACGAACTATTTTGACGTATCAAATCGTAAGTGAACTTTGAATCTGAAATACTCGTTAGACATAATTTTCATTTAACTTTAAGATTTTATTCATATTCGTACAAGGTAGTAAGTGAGCATGATTCATAAATTAAATCAAAATGCAATAGAACTGTTGTAAGTGCAGTCAACCTGAGTAACCTTGTCCCACCATCAAAAGTATGTTTTGGATTTTTATCATTAAATTGAGTATCTTTGGTTTCTAAGCCAACTGGTGATATGCTAATGGAAAAGTTTTTTGCGTCAAGAAATATTTTTATTGAGGCGGACATGTATATTGCTGTATTTGATTAAAAAATGGTTAACGTTAACGATTCGATACGTCAAAATTATTCGTGCTAGGGCTACAGGGCCGTTTGTAAAATAATTCATTTATATTAATATAAATATTATAGCAGTATTCATATTTTGTATTTAATTCCTTTAGTGGAAATCCTATTATTCGCTAGCCATTTTCTATTAAAATGTTGAATTGCATAGACAGCTCCAGTAGAAAACATGGCCATTTTAATTTACTGCTTTTAAAATTTAAATAATATTCAAAATATTATACAGTAAACCCTGTTGTTCTTGTGAGCTACGTTATCAGAATCGATATTCATATTTTATTTAGATTGTTCTTTTGATACGTATTTTTTACTTTATTTTAACCAACAACTAGTCTAAAACTGCTGCTACTCGGTTCCCAAGATACAGGCTTGCGGCTTGCCTAGTTTGGGAACCACTGCTAAATTCTCAACAGAGCTAACGACTATAGTTACTTATTGCTACCTGCTTTAAATTGTTAATGTAATGTACTTTCATCGTACACAAAGAGAGATCATGCATGCACCTGATAATAACAAAAATAAGATTTACGGTTAAATGAAACTAACAGGATAATATTAATTTCAATGGCTACGATAATGATGTATAATTCGCGGGGATTAGCGCTGATAGCCGAAATACAGGCTTTGCCTAGTTTGGCTAGATGCTTCATAATTTTTGTACTACCAAAACATAGCCAATACGTAAAAAATTGCTGTATAACTTTTTGTCAATAAATATATTATTATTATTATATTATAGTATTTTTCTGACGAAGACATGAAAAATATAGTATATTATGTGCCTTATGTAACGCAGTAAATAAACTATTTTATTTATTTATTATTAATTTGATTATTTTGTTCTAGAAGTTTTTCTAAATAAATAAAAAAATTATAAATAAATATTTTGGACATTTTTACACATCACCATCTAGTCCCAAACTAAGCAGAGCTTGTACTATGGATTATGTCCTTACGTATGAATATCGATTCTCTCAAAGTCAAAAGTTTTCATTTCGACTAAGCATTTTACATGCACTTTCAAAACGTTACTCGGAAAAGGAACAACAGGGTTTTTGTTTGTCAGGGTTGTAGTGACTTTAGAGGTTTTTTTTTTTCATATGATACTACTAAATCGATAAGAAAATGAGCTCACTATACTGCTATTAAAATCAGCACCGCACCCCTCCCTTGGTGGAACCAATACAATTCTGGGAAAATTCCATAGCACCAAGGCCGCGTATCGACTGTCGCTTCGCGTCTTCGCGTCCATGTCGATCGAACCGATATGTAGCGGTAGCGAGCGAGTTAGAAAAAGTCAAAGGAATCGCAGCGATTGCGCGCTCTGTCGCTCCAGAATAAATGGAACCGCGGTGCGGGTAAGGGTTGTAAGGAATAAATAAGGGTTAGGGAAGAAGAAGAATAAGGGTTTCGTAACTTTTGTATCAGTACCTGCGGAGTTACCCACCGCTACAGCCGCACATATTCCACCGTGTTCTCATTGCACATGTTAACAAAATAAAATAATACTTCTTTGTTAATTTGTGAATCTTTATTATTGCATTTCAATGCACAGAAATACTTACATCTAGACAAGAAAAAGCACTAGAATGCTTTTTTATCAAATGCACTATGTACTAAAATTACATGAAAACGTCACACACTGCAAGATACAAAAAATAATATTGGTAGACTCACATTCAATACACTGAAAACTGTTTTAATTCTAATGACCACAGTAAGTTTTCTACGATTCAGTAATTATTTTTCATTCTATTGTGAAACAGCCAATTTGCTGTTTACATCATTTTATTGCTAAATCAAACTTAAGCTGGGTCCACACAACACCGACTTTTGTCTGGCATGATTTCGTTCGCTGACATAAGTTCTTACAAACGAGATATATAAGAAGTTTGCACAAACATTTTTTTAGCGTGTAGACAATCGGTTTCTTACTTTAGTCTGCGCAAACCTGTGCATAGCACAAGTCAGCGTTGTGTGGACCCAGCTTTATGGAAAATCAAACAAATTAACGATAATGTTACATCTTTAAAATACACATTACACACATTCATCAAATTACATTACCCAGATTTTAAATTTAATCATGTTGTGTCACTGATTTATCAATACCTGCCGCGGTCTGCCATGTTACTGTGCAACCAGAGATTTTTGGTTAGGCCCAAAAGTTTACATTAATTACTAACAATATTTGTGGACCCGCCATACATCATCAGCTAAGTGCTGAGCAGTTAGAAAGGGAATGGAAAATAGGCGAGGTCCACACAGCTATATCAGCAGTGTTACGAATGCGGGACAGGTAAGGGCTAGGCCTAGGCATAGGCAAGTACTACCGTTTTTTTTTTCATTTGGAAAAGCAAAGACGCTTACTCGTCTTTTTCAAAAACCCTGCGGTCCCCATACTGAAATACATAATAATTAAACTGTAATGCAGCCCAAGAAAATTGGATTGAATATTGCCGACTTGTACCTATAATAATATTTTTGAAGACTAAAATACTGGTTACTACAATATCATTATTTCAGGGAAGACTATTATGTAAATGGTTAATGAAATTGGATAAATATTTGCTAATTTTTAAGTTACTTGCTTGTTAACTTAATCACCAAGTTACTACTCAAAGAGTTATCAATCTGGACACCAAACTACTTGGACAAAGTTTAAAGTCAATTGAATATTATGTAAAGAACTTTCGTAGTACTTTCTAACGGTTATGAATATTTTTGAATAGTCAGCATCAGCTTTAATGTTCCTCGTTTTCTTGGACTTCTACTATTAAATGTTATTCCTTATCATCTAAATCCATATTTTCAGCTGTTGTAATTTCAGTGTCTTGAGTTTTGGTGGCCGCTTCAGATTTTCCAGTTTCATCATCAACCTCAACTTTATTCTCAGGCTTTGTTGTTGATTCATTACTGACAGCGGCTTCTTTCTTTTCTTGTTTTTCATTTGCGGCTTCCTTTTTAGATTCCTTTGCATTTCTGTAAAGAACAGTTTGAATACACATGAGTATCTACTATGATTTATTTACAATATATCTTTAATACTAATTACCAGTAATCGGAATAGGTAGAGCTAATGTGCCTAAAGTTCAAAGAACACAGACCAAAAAAGTGGAGACTTCCTTACGTAATTTTTTTTTTATTCTGAATATTTGTTTTCGATATATAAAATGAATAGGAAATAGTATTTGTTTTTAGGGTTCCGTACCCGAAGGGTTCCAAACGGGACCGTCCGTCCGTCTGTCTGTCACAGGGCTGTATCTTTTGAACGGTAATAGGTAACCGGTTGTAATTTTCTCAGAATATGTGTTGCTATGAGGTGTATCACGACAAATACTAAAAACAAAAAAAAAGTCTAAAACCAAAGGGGGTCCCCATACAAGAAACCTCAAAAAACATACATTTTTTTCAACGTTTTTATTCCTGCTCTATCTTCAAAACGGTAATACATACCAGCGTCAAACTTGGTCAGATATGGTGCATATTATGTAGTTTTGCAACAAATACTAAAAATAAGACAAACATAGACATATTGAGAGGTACGGAACCCTTACTGCGCGAGTCCGACTCGCACTTGGCCGGTTTTTTTTTGTACCTCTACCTTGTTCTAATTATTAAAGCTGGTATGTAAATTACAATAGCTTCCGCGCTTACTTACGTCGTTCAATCGAAGATAAGGAGCTTACCTTTTTTTTTAAATAATAAAAATCTTGCATAGGTACATACTCTTTTTTTAAAAACAGAAACAGTTAATGAATTCGATAATTGTTTTACTTTATTAATTTTAGTTGTAATTAAGTAATTTTACGAAATTGAACAAATTTTTCTAAAAAAAAAAATTTGTCGTAAGGACTTCTCCACTTTTTTGTCTCTGTTCTTTGAACTTTAGGCACATTAGCTCTACCTATTCCGATTACTGGTAATTACAATAATAATTGAACTTACTTTGTGGGTCCATTCACAATTTCCACTACATCATCATCTTCATATTTTATGTTTACTACAGCCTCAACTTTAGCCTGGATGCTCTTCAAAGCGGAATGGAATATTTTTGAGCTGGCCTGCAAATCGAAAAATAATAAAGATATAACGAAAATACCAACAGCTCTCAACTCAACTTCGTGCCTCGGAGAGCAGTTAAGCTGTCGGTCCCGGTTGCCAATTGCCATACGAATATCTATGGCAGTCGTTACGGGTAGTCAGTCAGAATCAGAAGCCCTTGACTGCTGGTCTAAACTTGGGATGTCGGTATTGACTTGCAGGGGTCTGATGGCAGTCGCTTCTTGTAAAATACTGATGTTCAGCTGCGACTGGAAGCTGACCCCAATTCAATTAGGAAAAGGCTCGGAGAAAGAAAGTAGAACGAAAATACCAACAGTGCAGTCGAATTTTCAATAAAATTAAATTTTCTAACTCGACAAAGCTAGATGTTAAATTCTAAATATTAAACTGCGATTGTCCGTTTGTTCGAGTATCACGCAAAAATTACTTGACTGATTTGGATAAATTTGACACACACAATAGACCAAGCCCTGGATTTTTTTATCGACATAGGACAGGAGCGAAGCTGGGGGAGCCGGTCAACATATCTATGAAATTTCACTAATGTAGGTCGACATTATTCGCCATTTGAAAACTTCAAATCAGTTTAGACCATTTATGTGAGCCGTCAAAACTGCCGTGTTAGTGATTAGCCAATAGCCGCTTTGGTAGGGCCAATCGGATTGCAGTACCGGGGCCTCAGTTAATCCGGTAGTTGACTACTGTTAAAAATGACCAAAAATGATATCTCATTTAAAAGAAGGTACAGAAAGGACAACATTGTACAAAAAATAAACAAAATCCATGAAAAAATGGAAGAGATACACGCTTTTTAAATTCTTGGAGGTTGCATTTTCTGTCCTTGTCATGCGAAACGGACATTGTACAGAGAGATGTCAAGTTACTATGAAGGTTTTGAACAATGACGTCATTGTTTGATAGTGCTGTCTCTGTTAGTGAACAAATTTAAATAGCTTATAACTTGGACAATTTAAGAAATATTTTATTAGTTTTTTCACTGTTGGTTATTCTTCTTGAAAAAGTTTCGATATTTCTAATAAAAATTAATTTAAAAAAATCAGTCACCTTCCCTATTGATATAATTTATTGTACGCATTACATTCGACATTATGTATTTATTGGGCTGTATGGTCGATGCCTAAAAACTAATTATTATTATTATAAGCCTGAAGTGTCCCACTGCAGGGCAAAGGCCTCCCTACTCTCCTTCCACTTCTCCCTGTCTATTGCTACAAGCGTCCAGTCCTTTTGGAAGGAGTCCAGCTCATCCCGCCATCTCCGTCTGGGCCTGCCGCGTTGATGTCTGCTATGTAAAGGGACCCATTGAGTTGTTAGTTTGGCCCAGTGGTCGTCTGACATGCGGCAGATATGTCCAGCCCAGTTCCACTTTAGAGTGGCAGCCTTACGGGTGACGTCAGCTATTTTTTTTCTGGAACGGATCGTTGTGTTTCTTATCCGGTCTACAAGTTTTATGCCCAGAACACTCCGTTCCATCGCTCTTTGGCAAACCTCAAGCGTGGACCTCAGTTGACATGTCAAAGACCATGTTTGGGATCCATATGTGAGGATGGGAAAAATGCACACGTCCATGAGTCTTCTTTTAAGGGATAGAGGTAGATCACCCTTCATTAGATCTTTCATAGCTCAATAGCTCCTCCAAGCATTTTCGGTGCGTCTTGCAACTTCTTTGTTTTGTCTTGCCTGGAAGGAAACTATTTGACCCAAATAGAGATACTCATCGACATATGCAATCTCTACACCCCCTAGCATGATCCTACGATGCGCACTGTTCGTCATCAGTTTGGTCTTTGACATGTTCATCCGGAGTCCAACCTCGAGGCTTGCCATGCTAAGGTCGTCTAGCATTTGAGTCAAAAACTAAGTAATTAAAAAAAAAAATGTATTCATAATATTCTAATTGGGGTGTCTGAGGTATTGCGTACATTCTCTAACATGTTGTAAGAACATGCTGAAATTTTAATCACTTCTTTTCCGAAAAGGGGTCATAGTACCCAACATTATGAACAACTTTTAACTATGGGACCAACCCTGAAATTGCGAAAAAAAAATCAGTTAGTCCCTACATTTGTGTTCACTTAAATCGATAAAATGTAGGGACCACCTGTTTTTCGAGTGTATGTATGTATGTATGTATATTTCTTTGGCACGCTCTGTAGCCTAAACGGCTTGATGGATCTTAGCTTGAGAGGTGTCGTTGGATTCGTCGTAATTGTGAGAGTGACACTGGGTATATCAAAATTATAAAAATCAAAATGGCCGCTTTTTGGAGCCATTTTATGTGACTTATAAAAAAATTTTTTTGCTCAAAACCTATCGAGTGGGGTATCAAAATAAAGGGTTTTATAAATGGTTTACGAAAATATATACAACTTATATGTTTAAATGTAATTTGGAATGAGAAATGCTAAAAAACAACAAAATATTCAACGTTAAAAATTAATTTGCCTTTTCAAAAAAAAACATTAATTGTATCTATACTATAATAAAACTGTAAAGGTCGAAAAGTCTGTACATTGAGTTTTTTTTCGCGAAAACCGGCTAGGGGGGCTAGAAATAAGCTACAGAACACGAATCAATCGTTTAAAAAATTTATGTCTGTCTGTCTGTTTGTTACCTCATCACGTGAAAACGGCTGAACGGATCGTAATGAAACTTAGCATTTGTATTGGTATTAGTCTAACTTAAAATATAGGGTATGTTTTATCTGAATCGGTTGAGTAGATCCAGCGATACAGCTTGACCCCTCTATTGTATTAAGTTGCATACAAAGTAGAGGTCATGATTGTTGGTTGTATGCAGGTTGCAGGTTCCTAAAAATACAACTGGATTATATTAGTATTATAGAAAATATAGAATAACATAACATAGCCCATCACTGTCCCGCTGCTGGGCATGGCCCTCTTCTGGGAATGAGAAGAGTTAAGGAACTGGATATTGTTAGTGTAATAGATTATCATAACATAATCAGCTCATTACCTACTGCCCCACTGCTGGGCACGGACCTCTTCTCGTAACGAGAAGAGTTAAGAAACTAGAAAATATAGAATAACATAACGTAGTCAATCCATTACTGTCCCACTACTGTGTATGGCCCTCTTCTCAAAATGAGAAGAGTTAATGAACTGGATATTATTAGTATTCTAGAATAACATAACATTACCAGCCCATTACAGTCCCACTGTTGGACACGGGCCACTTCTCAGCATAAGAAGAGATGTGGTTAGTGTTATAGAATAACATAATCAGCCCAATTACTTCCCACTGCTGGGCACGAGCGTCTTCTCAGAATGAGGGAGTTTAGGGCTAATTCCATGAAATTCCATCACCTTAGCCGGTTGGTTGTAAAAACAAAATATAGTATGGTCGGTAAATAGTGTAATCGTCTGTGTAGGCGCTTATATGTATATATTTGAAGATATTGTGTTCATAATTATGACACGATGTTATTTTCCGACATCCACGCGGACGGAGTCGCGGGCACAGCTAGTGATAAATAAAACATGTCAAAACTAAAAAAAATCAAATAAAAAAATTAATTAACAAAAACAAAAAACCCGACAGCGTCTAAAAATAACATAAAAGATATAAACAAGACTTATCAACACGCAGGCGGAGGCTACCTATGAACTATTATGTAATTAATGACCAAAAACATACGTAGCCTCCGACTGCGTGTTGATAAGTCTTGTTTATATCTTTTATGTTATTTTTAGACGCAGTCGGGTTTTTGTTTTTGTTAATTAATTATTTTTTTGTCGCGATTTCAGGGTTGGTCCCACAGTAAAAGTTGTTCATACTGATGAAACATTGATCCCTTAAAAGGTTTTCAGTTATTTCAATAACATAAACCTCCTTTCCTTTTTTTTTCCTTGTATATTTTGACCATTTAAAATTACGAGAATTGGTCCTCAGTTCAACATGTTGTATAAATGAATCGGTCATTTCAAAAACCTCTTAAGTCATATTTTTTCCATCATGCTTTTTTTGCCGAAAATGGTTCCTTAAAGGGAGATGCGTATTATGGGTTAAAACCACGTAAGTCAATACATTCCTTCCCATCAATAAAAAAAAAAAAACTATTTAAGGAAGCAAGTTCAGAATATCATTCTAGAAGAGCATATGCCATTTTGTAACAAAATTTTTAGCTGGCCATGACAAGCTAATATATGTAAAATGTTAATAAGGTTATTTTTAAGTGTAATTTTCAATGATAAGCAATAAAAAATATGATTACTACGATTGTTTTGGTTAAATTATATACCACTAACCCTATTTCTTGCTAAAACAACATAAGTCAAGAACAGTTTTTCAGGTTTTTTTTTTTTTTTTAGTAAACTGTGAAAGTTATTCGCTATTTAATTTTTTTACCACTCAAATACTGAATTAAGCATAAAAAAGTCCCATAGTACTTTTAAAATGAGTTTCAAAAAACACATTTGTGCATGAAAAAGTTTTTATTGATTCTTGAATTTTTAAGCTATTGCATAGCTTCTATCGCGGGTCTTGAGCGTGGAGACCGAATCCAGAAATTCCGTAACGAAAATAACCTAACACCCCCTACTCCGACCGGCACAGCGGTGATACTTTTTAGTTTTGCCATCTATCGATGAATAGCAGAACTTTTAATGACTTTGAAATATCACGCTTGTCTCTTTAGTTCTGCAAATCGCCTCTAGGTGGCATTGGTTGTATCGGCGTTACTGCGCATGCGTAATCCCCCTCTTCGCCCCGCAATCTGGTGACTCATGCCTACTTAGAGTTTCGGCGTTAGGGCACCTCCTCTTTGTATTGATAAAAAATGCTGTGCAATAGCTTTACCGCGGCAGTCTCCGAGTGCCACACGTCTTTTTTAGGGTTCCTTACCCGAAGGGTGCCAAACGGGACCCTATTACTCTCGCTACGCTGTCCGTCCGTCCGTCTGTCTGTCACAGGGCTGTATCTATGTAACGGTAATAGATAACCAGTTGAAATTTTCACAGAAAATGTGTTGCTATGAGGTGTATCACGACAAATACTAAAAACAAAAAAAGTCTAATACCAAAGGGGGTCCCCATACAAGAAACCTTTGTGTTCCTGCTCTTTCTTCAAAACGGTAACATATACCAGCGTCAAATTTGGTCAGATTATAGTGCATATTATGTAGTTTAGCAACAAATATTACAAATAAGACAAACTTAGACATATGTGGTGGTATCTGTCTAAGAAAAACATGCAAAAATTCATATTTCGCGCAATGTGCGTTGATGTCTTCTGATAAACTCTCGTAAATTAAATCAGTTTTTATGGGGTATCAGGTCGTTGAGAGGTACGGAACCCTTATTGCGCGAGTCTGACACGCACTTGGCCGGTTTTTTTTTAAATTCAGTTACTGGTGAGTGGTTTTTGAAATGAGCGATGAAATAAAGAAGTAATGAGGCTACATACGGTGAGCGAGGCGACGCGCGCGCGCGCGTCGGCGAGGCTGGCGCTGAGGTCGGCCACCTGCGTCTGCGCGCCGCGCTCCGCCTGCTGCGTGCTGGCGGCGGCGGCGCGCGCGGCCCGTAGCGCGGCGCGCGCGCCCTCCAGCGCCGCGTCCAGCCGCGCGCGCGCCGCCGCGCCGCGCGCCTCCGCCCGCACCAGCGCGCCCACGTCCACCAGCCGCGACTTGTACATCACCATGCCTGCACACGCACACATTATTTTTTTTAAATTTATTCATGTCCATGGATACATGTCCTTCAGTCGTAATCATCATCATCATCATTTCAGCCTAAAGACGTCCACTACTGGACATAGGCCTCCCCCAATTAAGGGGGGATATGCCATAATCGCCACGCTTGGCAGGCGGGTTGGCGATCGCAGTTGGTTGGTTAAATACTCAGAGAACGCTGCTGCCCATCCTCTGGTGAATCCCTTAGTCGCCTTTTACGACACCCATGAGAAGAGATAAGGGTGGTGCTATTCTTTAAGTCCGGCAACACACGGACTCGTAATCATTGAACATATTATACTTGTATCCTAGTAAAGTGATGGAAACTTTACTAGGTTTCTGAGGGGATGATGAGATAATACGAAAGTCATGTTTTTCAACTTTGTACCATTTATCCACACTTGTACACGTTAACGACGAGCACTTAACATTTAATAATCCACCATTATTACACATTAACACTCGAAGAAACACAAATTTTGGAAAATAATAAAAAATCCACAACATGATCTTTACGAATTTTCCCGCCAACCCCACACGCACACATCTCACACCAGGGTTGCCGGTAACATTAGAAAACATCATGTTGTGGATTAAACATCATTTTTCAAAGGACATTGATAAAAATCGCCTTAAACTGTTACAAAGATGAACAATATACAAAAATTACATGCGAATTTTTTCGTGTCATAATATATATTGTATTTAATGCGGACAGTACAAGAAACATTTTTTATATTTTAAGGAGTATCAATACATTAATGACTTAACCGGATAAAATTGTATCATCCATGATATCTGTGTATCATCCATATTTTTATTTCGATATTCTATAGTCTATATTATAGACTCCTTTTCACACAAGAAATTCCAAAAAATTGGCATCGACTGACAACTTGACGACAATGTAGGTTGTTTGACATACCAAAACAAGCAAAACATGACATCAAAATAGCACATATATCTGTGATTATATGTGTCAAAATAGTAAATATACGAAAAAACTAAAATTCTATTTAGTACTGTCCGTGTTTAAGAATTTATTGCAATACAATGGCTTCATTGAGGTGTATATGGTGAGCATCAACTTTAATTTGTACAGAAAAAGGCCGCGTCACTATGGATCTTTAGCAATGTCCTTTGTGTTTCGAATTATAGATCTGCTCTTGACCGCAATCTAGACAGCTTTGTCAAGATGTGGTCGACGATGGAGCGAGCAAACCTATTAGGTGCCGATTCACTCCAGCTTTAAAGGCGTTAGGGTTGTAACATGTGTAATGTGTAATAATGGTCGATTATTAAATGTTAAGTGCTCGTTAATGTGTACAAATGTGAGTTGAAAAACATGACTCATATTTTCCATCATCCCGTCAGAAACCTAGTAGGTTTCATCACTTTACTAGGGTTAGTACTAATGATGCAACGAATACTAATATTCGTATTCGCCGAATACCATCAAATTACCGAATATTCGTATTCGCCAAACACTTTCATGACATTCGTAAATAAATTAATTCCTAGAAATTCCATGCAGACATTGCGTTGCGACTTGCAACTATTGCGGCCGTGTCGGCAAAGACACAAAAATTAATTCATATAATTATTTAACTGTCATCTTTTGAAGGAAAAAATGCCATACTCATAGCATCGTTCTTGAATACGGGTGTAAGCAACCAGGGCCCCAAGTCTGCTAATTACACTAAAAAACCAACCATCGCCATTCCACCGACACCCTACTGACACTCATAAACAACTGTGACAAAATGGGTAGTCTGCTAAAACTTAAATCTCGACGGAATGGCAATAGAATGGTAATGTCAAATCGATGTTGCCAATTAAAATCTACCATTAGTTATATTGTTTTTTATCAACCTTTTTTTTAGTTTTTATCAATGAAATATTTAAATTAAGGATTTTATTGATATTACCTACCTCTTAAGGGGTCATTATACTCATCCGTATGAACAACTTTTACATTTACGTTTTTAGCGTACTAAGCGGCAATACTATCGACATACGTGTTATTGAAAACCTCTTAAGGGGTCATTATACTCATCTGTATGAACAACTTTTACGTTTACGTTTTTAGCGTGCTACGCGGTAATACTATCCGACATACGACGTGTTATTGAAAACCTCTTAAGGGGTCATTGTACTCATCCGTATGAACAACTTTTACGTTTACGTTTTTAGCGTACTACGCGGCAATACTATCGACATACGTGTTATTGAAAACCTCTTAAGGGGTCATTATACTCATCTGTAAGAACAACTTTTACGTTTACGTTTTTAGCGTACTACGCGGTAATACTATCCGACATACGACGTGTTATTGAAAACCTCTTAAGGGGTCATTGTACTCATCCGTATGAACAACTTTTACGTTTACGTTTTTACCGTACTACGCGGCAATACTATCGACATACGTGTTATTGAAAACCTCTTAAGTAGTGATGCAACGAATAGTACTTTTACGAATACGAATACGAATATCAATTGTCCTATTCGGCGAATACGAATACGAATACGAATAGCTGACTCTACTACAATAATATATAATAAAGCCTCTTTATTCCTTAATTAATATTGTTTAAAAGTACAAAGCAATTATTTTATAATTTTTAACGCATTTACGCATGGGAAGCGAGATCTAACGATTTAAATTGTGGAAAGAAAAAATCGCTCAGGAGCAGGATTCAAACACTTGAGTGTTCACGGTAGCTTTGTGGCGAAAACACTGCCGTACTGAGCCAGGAGTCGCAGTTTCGAATCCTGCTCGTGAGCGATTTTTCTTTCCACAATTTAAATCGTTAATAACAAAGTACTTAAGATTTTTATAATTAGTAGGTGAATTAATCCCTCCTTTTTTGCCACTCTCCAGTCTTGTGCTGTTGTAGGACTTGTAGGCCAGTTTTGGCCCGCCAACAAAAAAAAAGAAACAAATTACAAACATGCTAGCGGGCAATGGAAAGAAGCCTACTGAATATAAAACTTATAGACAAACAAAAAAACACCACCATTCGCAAGAAGACAAAAGTGATAGACGCTTTAAAACACTCTCAGAAGTTGAAGTGGAAATGGGCAGGGCACGTAGCACGTTCTGTTGACACAAAATGGGCTAAAAGAGCAACCACGTGGACAGGCCCGAAAGGCAAAAGAAGACAAGGACGGCTCTGCTCAATTTTAGTACACAAGTTGATGAAATACACCAGTTTTATTATAAATCATTGAAATACAGTTAACACACAGAAAATTGCTTTGTGGTGACTGATCCTTGTAACTATTACATGCTCACTCCTACCTACCAATTTTAGTCTCTACAAACAAAAAATAAAAAAAGGTCGCCACAATTGCTGACCATCTGTAGATGTAAACAAAAGATGAGAAAGTTTTATGATTTTATCAATGAATCTTTGTGTTTTTGCCGTCACGGTCGCAATAGATGCAAGTCGCAACGCAATATCTGCATGGAATTTCGTTATTTACGAATGTCATCAAAGTATTCGGCGAATACGAATATTCGTTAATTTGATGATATTCGGCGAATACGAATATTCGTATTCGTATTCGTTGCATCACTACTCTTAAGGGGTCATTATACTCATCTGTATGACCAACTTTTACTATGGGACCAATCCTGAAATCACAAAAAACGCAAACGTAAAATTTGTTTATAAGAATGAGTACAATGACCCCTTAAGAGGTTTTCAATAACACGTCGTATCTCGATAGTATTACCGCGTAGTAAGCTATTGATATACGTGTTATTGAAAACCTCTTAAGGGGTCATTGTACTCATCCGAATCAACATCATCATCATCATCATCATCATCATCATCATCATCATCAGAATAATAGTTATTTAGAGACCAATGGCTATCCAATGACTTTCCACTGAACTACAATAAAATTAAAAACCATAAAATCAAAATCAAAATTAAAATCAAAATAATTTATTTGTGAAACATAGGTAAAAGTTAAAAACTTTGTGGAAAATTAAAATATTAAGTCACACTATATTTAACCTTGAAAGGCATACAAATTACATAGTATAGAACACAGCATACATAGCATTTTCATTTTTATTCCATTCGTTTCTACCATTCAACTGCCATTGGACTATTTGCTATTCTGTAAACCAATAGTGTATCAATGTCTTCTCGATAGCTTAAGTTTCGGTAGTCTACTCGTTATTTGACGTTTCTGACAATCGTCTCTCAATGACTTTTTGCCATCGAACTACAACTGAGAGGTCATTTTGCAAACATACCTTTTTTGCAGTTATTGTTATAACAATTGAACTTTTTTTTGTAAAATAAAGTTGAATTGTGTATTGTAGTAATTTATTTCGACGATAATATTCAATTTTAGACTATAAATGCGACCTTGAGAATCAGTTACACAATCGATGGGCATGTACTATTGACTATTGACATATTATAGCAATACTATCGTTAGTGTCTATATAGTATTTGACACTAATAGTGCTATGAATAGTATTGCATAAAAAGCTATCAATACGGTCAATAGCAACGATCGCTTCGATAGTATCTAAAGCTAACCTTGAGAATCAGTTACTCTATCGATAGTATCGATAGCATGGCACCTGCCAATATTATCGACATATATATTATCGTCAGTATAAACAACTTTTACTATGAACACAACCCTGAAATCGCGAAAAAAAACAGCTTATCCCTACATTTTCCTGATTTCGCGGCCCTACATTTGTGTTCACATAAATCGACGAAATGTAGAGAACAGCAGTTTTTTTTACGTTTGAAATGTTTCAATTATTTTTCAACACACTTACTCGTTAAGTGGCTCTTATTGCACCACTTTTAGGTTCATAATGTAGCTTATAATAACGCCCGCGTGGTTTTTACTTTATATTATCGCACTAGTGCTTTTTAGTTTTTACTTTAGGTACTTACAGTTTATTTTTTAATTTTATAAAAGCAGCAAAATATTTTGATGTCTACACAAAATTTAAAAAAATTGTGAACAAATCAACTATTTAATTTGTGTTAAACATTTAATTTCATTAAATTATTTATGTTTGTCAACAAATTAAAATTAATTTGTGTTATAAATAATAAATTATATTTTTAATATTAGGTTGTTTGGCGGTTTCCTTCTACCAACTGCGCGCGCATACCTATACATCACCGTGCGATTACAGTGATCCGCTCGCCATTATTCACAAATTCAATATTTGCCTAAATACGTTCATATGTTTTTTCCTCGCAAGTGTGTTGAAAAACGTCGTATGACACGCGTGAGCATTATAATAAATAATAATAAATAGCCAACTTAGCTTAAGTTACTTGAAGCGAAGTTCGCTACGTCGCCGCTTCGTTTACGTAACTATTGGAACATGAAGCAACTACGTGAATCCTTAATTGATAAAAACCAACCATCGCCATTCCACCGACATCCTACTGACACTCCTATACAACTGTGACAAAATGGGTATTCTGCTAAAACTTAAATGTCAATCTCGTCGGAATGGCAATAGAATGGTAATGGGATATCAATTGTTTTCAAATCGATGTTGCCCATTTAAATCTACCATTAGTAGTTGTATTGTTTTTTATCAAACTTTTTTTAAGTTATTATCAATGAAATATTTAAATTAAGGATTTTATTGATATTACCTACAAAATTTTCATGTCTATAAAATAATTAAAACACATCAAACGTAAAAAAACAGCTGTTTCCTACATTTTGTCGGTTTATGTGAACACAAATGTAGGGAAGAGCTGATATTTTTTTGGCGATTTTAGGGTTGGTCCCATAGTAAAAGTTGTTCACACGGATGAGTACAATGACCCCTTAAGAGGTTTTCAATAATACGTATATCGATAGCGTACTACGCTACGCGGTTATACATCGACACACGTGTTATTGAAAACTTCTTAAGGGGTCATTGTACTCATCCGTATGAAAAACATTTACGTTTACGTTTTTAGGGTACTACGCGGCAATACTATCCACATAAGACGTGTTATTGAAAACCTCTTAAGGGGTCATTATACTCATCCGTAAGAGCAACTTTTGGCACTTTTACGTTTACGTTTTTAGCGTACTACGAGGCAATACTATCGACGTACAACGTGTTATTGAAAATCTCTTAAGGGGTCATTATACTCATCCGTATGCACAACTTTTACGTATACGTTTTGAGCGTGCAACGCGGTAATGCTATCGACATATGACGTGTTAATGAAACCTCTTAAGGGGTCATTATACTCATCCGTCATTGTACTCATCTGTATTATCAACTTTTACTAAGGGACCAATCCTGAAATCGCAAAAAAAAACGAATATGTACAATGACCCTTTAAGGGGTCATTGTACACATTCGATGTATGAAAAACATTTATTAGGGACCAAAGTTGAAATCACCAAAAAAAAATTATTTAAAAAAAATATGATGGCAAAAAAATCATCGTAAGACGATTGTGGGAATCGTCAAATAACAGCAGAATAGCAAATAGTCCAATGGCAGTTGAATTGTAGTCAATGGCAGTTCAGTGGAAAGTCATTGGAAAGCCATTGGTCTCAAAATAACTAGTAGAATACCAAATGGCTAAAACTATTCCACCGACACTCTACCGACACCCAACTGAAGCGTTTGTCAATTAGCAGACTCGGGGCCCAGGCCATAAAACTACTCACAAAAGAAAACAGATATCACACTACAGTAGGCCAAGCACGAACCATTTTGACGTATTGAAACTTAAATGTAAGTGAACTTTGGATTTGAAATACTCGTTTGTGACGTAATATTCTTTTAACTTGCAAGATTTTAGCCATATCTCTGTATGATACAAAGTGCGCATTATGCATAAAATTAAATGAAAATGTAATAGACCCTGTTGTATTTTTGATTAAAAATCGGTTACATTACGTTTCAATACGTCAAATTTATTCGTGATAAGGCTGCTGTACGCGTAATATAAAGCGCGAACTACATTAGACCGACGCACACGTCTGAGACTTCTCACACGTGTAAGGTTATAAGCCCTAACTTTATATTGAATAACATTTAAAATTAGGCTTTATAGCGTTGCGTCGTGTGGCATAGATCTGATGTAGCTCTACACAACTATATGCCATATAAAATATTTCTGTTCTGCGCGGACCGACGTGTCCAGTGGCCTGATTCACAAACGTTCGAAAAGTTTCCGTTTCCGAAGTGAAATTTGACCGGCAAACGAAACAAAACGACCACTTCCTGCGACTTCTAATAATGCAAAGCATTCGAAACATCAGGAAAAATAATGTTAATAATAATACGCGATGTAATCCGGTCAAACTTGTTATATTACAAAAAAAAAAAAGATTTGAGAATCGAACGCATTCCGAAACGCTATTCATAGTTCTTTAATTTTACATCGAGTGCTTTCCGACAGCAAATGGCTCACGGGAGATGATTGATTGATTTTAAAAGTCTTTATTGGAATAATAATAAAAAGTAGGCATACAAAAAGATCTTATTCTAATTGTTTACAGTAATTTTAACAAATAATTCTTAGGCTAACTCACCTTTACGAACATTTTAACTTTAGATTGACACTTTATAATAACTGATAGACATCAACAAAACACTCAATATCTAAATGTACAATGTCTTGGCACAGACTTTTTATGCATTACAATATAAAAAAATTCACGGGAGAGTTTCCATGAATTTCGCGTTGCGTTTCCGAATCCGTTCGGTTCTCAAATCGTTTTGTTTCTTATTAAAACAAGTTTAACCGAATTACATCGTGTATTATTATTAAATTTGGTTTTCCTGACGTTTCGAATGCATTGCAACGTTCATGGTCGCAGGAAGTGGTCGTTTTGTTTTATTTGCCGGTCAAATTTTACTTCGGAAACGGAAACTTTTCGAACATTTGTGAATCAGGCCACTGATCAGCGCGTACGTGTACGTGGCCCACGTCGGCCTAATGTAGTTGTAGCTTAACTGTGCCGCGCTGATAAGTGAGAAACAGGTGGCTGCACAGTAGTCTATTTTGTAACCAAATCAGTAGCGCGCTTGCGCGGTACGGTAATAGCGGCAAGACTCCGATAGGTTGTTCGTCAAGATCGTGGGGGACCGTGTTCTCGCTGTCTCAGTCGTTCGTTAATGTTCGATGCATTCTTATGTCCTGCTTACACTTATTACGCGACTGTACCTGAGCGGCCCTTCGGAAAGCCTGATTTCAGAGCGGCAAGGTTATATTATGTGTACGAACGTTTACGTTATATCACAACAAAATACAAATACACATCGTCATGATTTTCTCAAATAGAAATTCTGCAGTTGAGTTATTATTAGAGATGAAACGGATAGCTGTTTAGCCGGATACCGGATATTCAGCCGAATATTACCATGAAGTGTGTCGTACCGTATAAATCTGAGTGAGCCCGCGAAAGTAAGTTATGGACGATCGAGCGGATTCTTTAGACTTACTACCCCATGCAGACAAATTACTGTTTGTAATTATTACTATGATTTCATGAATAATAAACGTCGTTTTAATTCGAAGATATTGTGGTTTTGTGTTTAGAGATTTTTTTATACGTGAATTATAGTCATGAAATTGAAAAATATGAAATTTTTGGTAAGTTATCGAGAATCTAGTATCCGGCAGGATAGTTAAATGAGGCCGGATAACCATTTCATCTCTAATTATTATCACCAGACCTCTTTAACAACGTAAGCAATGACTACCATAGACTAGCAAGTTTTAATTAAAGAAGATACATAAGTAAATTATACATTACCTGACTCACTGACATCCTTAGTTTCACTAGAGTCGGCACCAGACTCGTCACTAGGCGCATTGAAGATGGGTAGCAAGTTGCGATTGCCTGATGCGATCGTTTCTTCCAATTCAGCAATCTAACAAACATTTTATTTATCAGACATGTAGAAGAAAAAATGCAGAATGTCTGTTTTTCCACGTGTGAGAATGATTGAAGATGAAATTATTTAAAAAAATACTTACATGTGTTGGCACTTCGTTGCCCATGATTGTGCTGTCCAGTGGCAAGTCTTGTATCGCCTCCGGTGATCCAGATGCAACATCTCTGATGGTTTGCATTAGCGTCCTAAAAATGGTATAGACTATAGGTACACATCATTTGATATTGAGAAGTAATATAAATTAGTTGAACCCATGTGGGAATTTTGCATGTTTGAGCGAGCGCGATGCGTCGTGTTCACCCACCCACATCTTGTTGTAATGAATGTCGACGGACCAAGCGGTGTACAGAAAAACCTAAACTGGTTTATGTTGTACACTGTATCTGGCAAATGCATGTTTTTTTTTTGTGGAAAGTTTTGGGTGATTACATTCGTTTCATAGGATTCTAGAATAGCACTACTCAATATTCGTAGATCTTTGATGCAAACTTTGATTATTTAAAACTTACTTGTAGTTGAACATTTCCTTAACACACACTTTCTCGAGTACAGCTCTGATTTGTGAGCGGGAGAGTTGTAGGCCGAGGCTCATGAACAAGTTTTGCAGATCTTTCTTAGTCATGCTGCCTCCGCGAGACGTGTCGAAGTAAACGAGGGAGAGTAGAAGGTACGGGTCGGGAGGCAACTCCACGCCGCGGCTGCGACGCTTGGGAGACCCACTGCGCTCATCGTCGCTGGGACTCTCCTGTTTCAGTAAAAGATATTGATTAAGATGTAAATTGTGGAAATAATTATTTTATCTTTCCACAATTTACATCTTTAGATTTCGCTTCGCATGCGTATATGCGTTAAAAATAATAAAATAATTAGTAAGGGTAGGCTTATCTATACGATTAGTGGAGTTGGTTAAGAAACAATGTTTCTTAATAAGATATCGCTGGCGTCACACAAAGACGTACCATAGTGGAGGATAATTTCGATACCACGAGCAGTGTTCACGGTAGCTTAGTGGCTAAAGCACTGGCGTACTGAGCCAGGAGTCGCAGGTTCGAATCCTGCTCGTGAGCGATTTTTTCTTTCAACAATTTACATCTTTAGATTTCGCTTCGCATGCGTAAAAGCGTTAAAAATATTATATTGATGTTGATTCTCTTATTTACAAACTAAACTTATTTTGAACTCGCTCTCTTTTACTAACAGTAGATACAAGAAAGAGGTAGTAACAATTTTAGTGCTGTCAAGTTAGTAAAAATTTAAATTCCTGTACAAATTTAGTCGTGATCTCAGAATGTGCCGACTAAAAATACGAAGAAGTGTAAACTAATTTGACAGCTCTAAAATAGGGAAGGTGACTAACTTTTTTTTACTAGCTATTATTAGAAATCCCGAAATTTTTTCAAGAAATATAAGCAACAGTGAAAAAACCAATAAAATATTTAATAAAACTGCCAAGTTATATGCGATTTAAAATTGTTCACTAGACAGAGACAGCACTATCAAAGCAAAGTATGACGTCAATGTTCAAAACCTTCAAAGAATCTTGACATCTCTTGGTACAATGTTCCGTTTTACACGACAGGGAAAGTAAAAGCCCCCTCAAAGAACTTGAAAAGCGTGTTTCTCTATCTTTGTAATATATGTAACTTCTTTTAAATAATATAAGATTTTTAGTATATTTAGTCAACTACCGGATTATTGCCATCCTTTACTTGTATTTACTATTAGTAAAAGAGAGCGATATTTTAAAATAAGTTTAGTTTGTGAACAAGAGAATCAACACCAAGAAAGGGATAGCAACAATTTTAGTGCTGTCAAATTAGACGGAATTAAAATTTCCATACAAGTTTAGTCGTGATCTTGGAATGTTCCCACTAAAATACAAAGAAATGTAACACGTAAACTAATTTGACAGTTCTAAAATTGTTGCTATCCCTTTCTTGTATCTACTATTAGTAAAAGAGAGCGATAGTTTAAAATAAGTTTAGTTTGTTAACAAGAGACTCGACACCAATATCTATTAGCCAACAGAGTATTTTTTGCCGTAAATATTTTCACATTAGATTTAAAATTATATAAATTCTCTGAAACCTCTCTTTGAAACAGATGCTTACCTTCCTCTCTCGTCTGCGTGAATCCCTTCGTTCATCGCGTCTGTCGTCCGCCCTCTTATCTTCTCGCTTTTCATCTTTTTTTTCCTCTTTTTTCTCTTCGACTTTCTTTTCAGCCTTCTCCTCAGCTTCTTTCTTTTCTTTGACCTCTTCTGCCTTCTCGGGTAACGTGTATAGAGTCTTGTAAATGTAGAAGCCAAAGTCTCGCATCAGCATCTCGTTGAATAACTCGGCGAACACGAATAGCTGTGATGCATAAGGCATTCGAAGTTGTTAAATGAAATTAAATATTAAATTAATAAATATTTTGGTAAATTTTTACACAGCATTATCTAGTCCCAAACCTCTGTGCCCAAACTAAGCAGATCTTGTTCTATGGATATAATACTTATATACCTTTTTTTTTGTAAATACATACTTATAGAATTCATGACTATGCATCTTAATACCTAGTTATTTATTTTTGAAATGTAGTAATGAGTTTTGTGTTGTATTGTTCATTAGTACTTGAATTTATGAATTAATGTCTAGAGCTGCATCGAATGTTTATATTTAATTGACATGTTAATTGTATTGTTGTGTGTTTTATTGATGTAATTATCTGGAATCTCAATTTATTTGGCATTTTATTGTTATTGACGTTTAATTAAATATTGTATTTTATGATGTGTAGTAATATTGTATCAAATTTTTTACGTTATTATTATAATTTTTGTTATCGTGTACCTGCTGAAATATTCAGACACAATTGAAATTGTTAATGAATAAATAAATAAATGAAATATAATACATAAGAAACAGCCAGACCAACACAAACACTTATGTTCATCACATAAATATTTGTGTTTTGTGGGAATCAAAACCACGACCTCGTGATCAGCAGTGCGACACTCGAACCGCTAGACCACAGAAGTCGTCAAAAATTAGTTGAATAATTTGTAAAAAAAGTCAAAAATCAAAGTCAAAAGTTTTTATTTCGAATAAGCATTTGCATACACTTTCAAAATGTTAATTATGATCTAGTTGCAGGGTTCCAAAAAGTTGGTCCTATGGAGAAAAGCCGGCAAGAAACTCCATCGATATACACTCTTTTCAAATAATAAATGTAACATACCAGTATAATATCCTATCCTATCTTACTAATATACAATGTGTATCAGAAATGCGTGGTCATGTTTGAAGAGCTCATTCAGCGAGTGCTATCAAACAACTATTATTACGGGGTCAACCCTAAAATCGCGAAAAGAAAAATCTGCAGATACCTACATTTGTGTTCACATAAATCGACGAAATGTAGGGATCCGCTGTTTTTTTTCGCGATTTCAGGATTGACCCCATAGTAAATTGTTCGATAGCACTTACTAAATGAGCTCTTCAAATATAACCACGCATTTCTGATACACGTTGTATAAATGCGAGTGTTGTTTGTTTGTTCGTCTTTCACGAAGCAACGGATCGACGTATTTATTTTTTGCATACAGATTGTGCATGCTTTTGTGCGGGAGAGTGACAAAGGCTACTTTACTATTATTATATAATTGGATTTTGTGTTTCAAAATCTGCCCCTATCGTATATTTACCATTATTTATTTATTTATTTAATTCTTTATGCACAACAGGGTACAAAGGCGGTCTTAACGCCATAGGCGTTCTCTACTAGACAACCTTAGGGTAATGCAGAGACAAAGAATAAGGTAGATGCACCAGTAAAGTAGAAAAAATATTTTTCGTACTACGGACTTATAATAGGGTGTTTGACAATTTTTGAAAATGTACGTAAAACGATGGCGAAACATCAAATTAAAGCATTCATTAACAAATAATTACTAAAATATGCTTGTAAAATTAAATAATCAAGATTTTAAATTCTCATTTTTAATTTCGCACTAAAACGTTATGTCACGTGACATTATCGTCAACCTACGTCACTGTTCTAGTTCCGGTCAGTGTTGCCGGAATTCCCATAAAAGTACTACACGCTTACCAAAAAGGTACGAATTTGACAAAAAGTAAAAAATCGGAACGCGGTTTTTTTTTTGTCACATGAGACATGACTAAAACGGTTTGTAGTTTGTGTTTGAATCACGCACATACAAAACAAAAGCTTTTAAATTACATTCAGATTACCTACAAATGCTGATTAGTTTAATTGTTAGTAAGTTATAAAGTACATAACCTGGCTCAATAAAATAAAAATGAACCTAAATTAACAATTAACATGAATATAATTATTAATAATATACCTACTCGTTCAAAAACTGGTAAATTTTATTTTTACGATCATGGCAACGTTTAGCTCGCCCTACGTCGTACAGGACTATGACGTCACCCAAAATGGAGGCCAAGTCTCAAGACGTTTTGTATCACGTGATCAACAGATTAAAAAATCAAAATTTCAAACAGAAAAATAAAATATTTAGAATATATTTAAATTAACCTAACTTAGTAAAAGTTAATCTTCAACCTAAAATCTACGATGTGTACAATTTTCATAATTTTTGGCAATACCTGTCAAACACCCTATTACATATAATAAAAATAGATAAATACTATGTACATTATCATTGTACACAGTAGCGTCCTAAATAATGCTAAAATAAAGAACCAGGGGAGCCGCGGGTATAAGCTAGTTTTATAAATATGAACTTAAAAACTATAATATGAAAAGAGGGATTTTATTTCAAAACACTCAAGAGAAACAGAGAAACTCACTTGTAAACTGTAAGAAAAAATAACGAGAAAATTTCTAGTTATAAACCTTTTTTTTTGCTGCGCGGAGGAACCCTTTAAAAGGCTGCCGGCCTCATGAGGAACGGAGGCCGGGGTGTGTGGGATTCTTAGCCACTAAAATCCCCTCAGTGGCCATCTACAGAATAATAAGGGGGGACTCCGGGAATATAATATGCCTCCAGAGCCCTCCCTATGCTACGCCTATAAGGCACGTCTTAAAAGAGACAATTTGTTTCCTTGCGTCATTCCCAGTACACATGGCGGCACGTGACCACAGCGTGCCGCCGTCATCCCAAAAGTCACAAAGTGGACAATTAGAGCCCCCACTCTGAACGCTCGTGACCTCAAAGGCCCCCCGCACTTCAGTTGAATATCGATCGAGCGGGGGTTACGACGATAGCCCTGAAGGGCTAAATGCTGGAGCGGATGCCTCTCCAGTGCCACCTTCTCCGTGCAGGATCGGCCCTCTCTCGATCCCGCTCAGCAGCCTCTTTCTGAACCATGACGGTCTCACAGAAAGAGGCTACTTCCCTCCAATTTGTCGTCTCTGCCAGCATAGCCTGTCGGCTATGTAGTATCCTACTGCAGGCGAGAGAGATCTTGCCCGATTTTATCAACCAGGATCCGCCGCTCAGAGTTCCACGCAGGACAATGCGCGAGCGTATTTTGGGCGGTGAAAAGCCTAGCTGTTATACATACCTCAAAGCTGTGTTCCTTATTATCAGTAATACGATAGTCCAACAGGAGTGACAGCGTGGCGACGTTGCAGTTAAACTTGCCACCCTTCGCAGAGTTCGACGGATGAACTATAATGTGCGGTGTAGGTGGAATTTCGTGGCGAGATTTGCGTAACTGTTTTTCTTTTTCCAGCTGTAAACGAAACGAAATTATCCATTTGTTGACGGAAGTAAGTCATAAGTATGCGCGGTTAGGTGGTATACCACCTAACAGTTATAACTGAACCAGATAAAATTAAAATTGTCACTGAAAAAAATTCTACCTTGGAACAATTAGGTCCAAAATGACGATGATAATGTATGACGAATAAAAATAACTCTACTGGTTCCTACTATAGAGTCAAAAGCCAAAATTATATACCTTTCTTTTCTCCTCCTCAATTTCCTTTTCAGTTTTCTTTTCCTCTTTTTCTACCTTTTCTTCTTTTTTTTCTTCTTTCTTCTCTTCTTTTTTTTCTTCTTTCTTCTCTTCTTTTTTTTCTTCTTTCTTCTCTTCTTTCTTTTCAACTTTTTCACTTTTAGGTTCAGCTTTCTTCTCATCTTCTTCGTCTTGTATTTCAATCTTTTCTTCCTGAGTGACCTGAGTCTCTGGTTTCTTCTCTTGTTCTTGATCATCGTCTTCTAGTTCCATTACATCATCGCTTTTTTTATCTTCAGACTCTTCGGCTTTTAACAGTTTCGAGAGGCGAGATACTAGTTGTTGCCTTAGTCCTGTGAGAAAAAAATGTGTCATTAAAATATTCTACGGACAGATTTTTCCGCTTAGAGAACGCGCAAACAGCAGAACTTTTTTACAAGCTTTTATTTAACATGCAATGTTTGTTGGTTGGTTTAGCTTAATTCTTGCAAGCCAAATTTAAACCAGTTCCCGTTATCAGAATTGGCTGAAATTTGGTACACATATGTAACCCGATGGTTTAATAAAATATTTTGGTGCTTAGGAGCTGATCTAATGATGGAGCTGGAAGGTAGTCACAGGATCTCTGCTGTAGTTACCATTGACACACTGAGTTTGGGTTACAGTACCGAATCCGTGTCTTACAAATGCTTGTCTTGAAAAATTGGTTTTTTTATTTATTTAAACAAATATTGTTCCATTTGAAGTTATATAAAACTTTTTAACAAAAAATTGAACCGACGAAAAGTGAAACTGAAAAGCGAAAAATAACTATTTATGAGTCGGCGCCAAACGAACTTTTAACATGCAAAGTGCGTGTAAGTTGCAAGTGGCCGAGCGGAGAACGCATTTTTGGAAAGTTATTGTTTATCGTTGAAAATTTCACGTTGTATTTGATGTGACGTTGTTTTTATTATTTATTTAAAATAATTTAATGATCTTCGTTGATTGGTTGTTTGGCGCCGACTCATAAATAGTTATTTTTCGCTTTTCAGTTTCACTTTTCGTCGGTTCAATTTTTTGTTAAAAAGTTTTATTTTTCATTTTTTTGTGGTTAAAATCTAACTCCAGGTCTCCATTATGTCGTAGTGTCTAGAACTATATTTATGTGTGTCAAGTTTCAACAGAATCGGTTAACAGGTAAGAATTCAGTGGGTGAACAAACACTCATCTCCTGTTTTACTACCCTTAGGGGTGGATTTTTATTTTGAAATTTAAATGGGACCAACTTCGAGATATACCCTATCCATTAAAAAAAGAATCATCAAAATCGGACCACTCTGTAAAAAGTTATGCGTGGTCATACATAAAAAAAAAAAAAAAAAATATACGCGTCGAATTGAGAACCTCCTCCTTTTCGTCGGTTAAAAAATGTTCTGTTACCTTTACAACTAGCATTACGTGCTCGCAGCTCCTGTTTTAACTGTTCAACTTTACTAGTTCTGAGATCTATTTTAGAGTAATGTGTTGGTTCTGGCTTCTCCTCATCATCATCGTTTTCATCTATGGTTATGGTGGTAGAATCCAAATCTTTATCCTGAAAATTTTACAATGTATTTAGTATTTTCACCAAGTTTCAAAAGGGAACTCAGGGTCAATAAATAAAAGCTGAGTTTTGACTTTATAGTTTGACTTTAGGTTCAAATTATTAAAAGAGCTTTTTTTAAATGTAATTCTGTGAAGAATAGGAAGGTAAGTAGTGATTATAATAATATTATCTATGTCCAGGCGATGTCGGCATGGCAACAGGACTGTTTGTCGTCGGCAGCACTGGCACGTTGTTCTTCCAACATTTTAGCAGCGCGCAGCCGGAAACGTAACTAAACAAAACTGGGAACAAACAATTTGCGATTTGTCCGCCGCGGAAGGGTCGGCCGCCGCTTGCTGCTCGTTTTTGCTGGACTCCGGTTGGTCGCCGTCGAGTTTTCGGATGGCCACCTCGCAGGCTGCCTTATACTGCTCCTGTACGGTGGTCCAGTCGATACGCGATGGTTGCGCCGACCACACGTCCGGCAGGAACAACACCACACACTCGAGGCGCGACTTGCCGCCGCTGCCCTCCCGCCAGTAGTAAAACTCCACCATTCGGTACCTGCATGGGTAATACAATTATAGTGGAATACTCACAAGCGCATCGCGCGCGCCGCCCACCCGACTGCAGACATGGACACGACACATCCGCTACGAGAGTAACAAACTGCTGTTTTGGTACGCGGTACATCGAGCCTGCATCCAATCAGTTGCGCCATTCACGATGTACTAACGCCTCCATACTCTCACTTAAGAATGTGTGTACCATGACTAATACAAGGAACGACGGTGGGAAGCTTCTTCTGTCTGTTGGTCTCATCTCACGTCCAGTCGCTAGGTAGCGGGTAGGTTAAAGCTTTACAATACCACACCAACTATGACAGTATGTCCAGAAGAAACTCCCAGCCCAATATATAATTCTAAGATCAATACCAGCATTCAAGTTAGTTGACCAAACAAATAATGGTAAGACACTTACCATTGTGTGCATGAAGACAAATCAACGCCTGTGAGAGCTTTGCAAGTGCGTATAGCAGTCTTTACCAAAACTTTTGGATCTGACTGGGGGTTTTCACCATCTAAAGAAGGGCTCCAAGGTCCACCTATAGCAAAATTTTCACCACCTTTCCCTTTCTGTCCCACAAGAAACTTGATCAATCTTGTTGGATGCAATGGATTTTTATTTGAGCGTTTATCTTTTTCATCAACTTTTGTGAGTCCGCACTTTTGATATAAGAGCTCCAATGTTGGCATGCTGATTAGCATTACCTAAAAAAATTATGATAATTTATTTGTGTCCTCTTACTTGATACATTATTATAATTAGTACTTAACAAAAGCTTACTTTGGCTGAAAATCTGTAATCTGCATCTGGTGGTTCCAAAACTGCATCATTAGTCATAGGATTTTCCACTTCTCTACTCATGATATGATAAGCACATGGGTTATTGATCGAAAAAGGTGTTTGCGGTGGGAATGTTTCACCCCATTTGACTTGAGCATTGAAGAAGTCAGATGGCACATACAAGTTGGTATATCTTTGAGACAAAGCAGGCACGTCCATTTTGTTTCTAAAAGGAAAAAGAAAATGGTATAGGTTTATTGTGGTATTTTAAAATATAAAAGTAGTAGGCACGTGGCTAAAAATATAAAACATCAATACACGGCCTTAACATTTGCTAAAGGCCTTGTTTTCGTGACCAAGACGTATGATGTGAGGCATCATCCTGAGGTGAACCTTCATACAATTTTTTATACAATGCCAACCTGCAATTTGGTTAAGACATGCCTTCAATGAAATTGGTATTGACAAAAACTTACATATCAAGTGGCATCCTCGGCACACGAACTACATATTTGATAGGCGAAGGTTGGTGTACGACGGGGCGTTTACGCGGAGGAGACTCGCGGCGGCTGCGGCTATCACGACGATCACGTGAGCGGGAGCGAGTCCTTGAGCGTGATCTTTTCTGTGTAAACTATAAAAAAAAAACATCATGCAAACCTCTGACAAACCGGTCAAGTGCGATTTGCACTAGTTCCATACCACCACAAATGTCTACTTTACCTACTTTTTATAATATTTGTAAAACAAATGTTAAAATTCATGGTCTTCCTTTTATTTGTGACACTATGTTATTTAGCAAAAAATAATCCTTATGATGAAGCCTTTGGATCGGTATGATAAAGCTACAGGGTGATTATTTTTCTGATGCAACGGTTCGATTTCCTGTTCAACCATGTAATTATTTAAATATCTATGAGTTTAAATTGTTTTTTAAATTCAAATAATGTCTTTCAGTAAAGTGTTCCATCTACAATATTCAAGGTACTTTCCCTCCATGTGGCATATCCATGGGATGCCCTGTATAGTATAATGCAGTCCGCTAACTAAAAGGCCGTTAAGTGACAATTTTGTCAAATTCGAGTTAAATATGTAATGTAATATGTAACAAAATTTGACAAAATTGTCACTTAACGGCCTTTTAGTCATCGGACGGCAGTATAGTCCTCCTTACCGATTTCAGTAATGGTGACCCCAACAACCCCAGCTATGGAGCGAGCTATGCTTGGAGCTTCTTTGAAGGATAAAATCCATAACGAGATTATCCGGAGAAGAACCGGAGTGACCGACATAGCTTGTAGGATCAGTAAGCTGAAGTGGCAGTGGGCTGGCCATGTCTGTCGAAGGACCGATGGCCGTTGGAGCAGACGAGTCCTTGAGTGGAGACCGCGAATCGGCAAACGCAGGGCAGGGCGCCCCCCTGCCAGGTGGACCGACGACCTAAAGAACTTGGCTGGGGGGGGACTGGATGCGGAAGGCAGAGGACCGAGCGTTGTGGCGCAACTTGGGAGAGGCCTATGTCCAGCAGTGGACTGCGATAGGCTGAGTTGATGACCCCAACTAATTATTTATTATATTTCCAACAACAATATAAATACTGTTTGTAAACTCAAGTGTATCCGCAATGGAGGATCTGGATCTGGACTGTAAATATTCAATTCAACTTTTTTGATTGTTTAATTTATTACCAATTATATTATCTTTGGGTTGTCTGTCAACTTGACACTACAAACTTTTGTTGAATTATTCGTAAGTCATTTGACATTTCACTCCCCTTTGGATACCTACGCAACTTGGTAAGGAAACGCACCAAGGACAAACACTACAAACTATGGAAAGACCATGGTGAGTGCAGGCAGGCCAAGGAGGCACTTCCCACAATCGACGGCCGGTTTACGAAACAGGCCCTCCGATTGTCAAAACAACAGCTGCGTACAGTCACAGCTGCTATTACTGGCCACGGGTCCTTTAACAAACATCTTTTTGTCATAGGTGTCACGGACAGCCCACTGTGCAGAGCCTGCATGGTGGAAGACGAGACAGCAGCCCATGTGCTTCTAGACTGCCCTGAGGTCGCCACATACAGGGCCAAGTACTTCGGTAACCCAGGTACCCTCAGAGAGATCACCAGCAACACCAAGGCGTTGCTGGCATTTTTCGAGGAGTTAGGGTGGATCGAGTAAGTTCCCACCCGTACGCAAAATACACGCTTGATCGTAGAGTTGCGGAAACCAGCCCGTTATACTATACTATAAGTCATTTGAAATAAAAATACCACTGTTAATAATATTTTGGATAAAGAAACTCAGGGAAAAGCTATCTGTGACTGTATCAAAAATAAGACTGAAATGTCATGATCAGAAAATGAAGATTGAAAAGAATTAACACATTCCTGGGTGAGAATTGCCTTAATTATTGAAGGTGTTTCATTTCCTTTAAAATGCGTCTAATATTACCAATTTCTTTTAAAATGCATCTAATATTACCAATTTCGTTTAAAATGCGTCTAATATTACCAAATTTACTTGAATAGTGAAATAAAATCACAGGCGGCTCAAAGCGCACCGAACTGCCACAACCTGAGTTAGTTTGCCTTGCAACCAGTGAACTGCTCTTCACCGTCACAACGTCGGTATGCAACGGCTCTATCTGTACAAACGCTTAATTGCCAACTGCAATGGCAGCAACCCAACAGATTTTTATCTGCATAATCATGATTGAAATAGTGGAACATGAAAACAAGCTTTGCAGCCTGTTTCGTTCCTCATATTTTCCTTAGCTTTGACCATATCAGTACAAATGAATTTGTCTCCTTAATGCTGCTGTTCAAATTCAAATTATCTTTGTTAATGCAATAGATATGAACAATTGCTCACAGAATGCGAGGAACTTTTCTGTTTGTGGCCAGAGGTTCTTATCTCACCAAAGTGGCAAGAGTGTGATACAGTATTGCAAACAGACAGTGTCTTATTATCAGGATAGTTGTCCTTCACAATCCTGAAACCAACATTATAATTAACATAAATACTTCATAAAATATCTTACCCTCTCATCCCTACGAGGTGGGCGATCATCACGGCGAGACGGTAAAGATTTCTTGTTCGCTGGTGGTGGCACAGCATTGTAATTGTTACTCTTTGGGGCATTTGACTTTTGGTTGGGGCCAGTTTTTGGAAGAACTTGAACCCGCGTAGCATTCCACTTAAAAGGCATGTTAGGGTTGAAAGTAGCTTCAACAAGTACTCTGTCATTCACTTTTGGGATGATACCTTTAGCGCATACAGATGTTTGGTAAAAAACATCGTGATCAACAAAACCAAAATCATTGTGTGTTTTGGTTACAGTGCCGGTGAAAACACGTTGGTCGGTGTTGTTAGATGATTGATTCGATTGCGAATTTTGATACATCCCCGGATTCATAGCACGTGGTGTTGGGTACGCTACAACATTACCAGGATACATCTGACCTTGAGTCATTTGGTTCATCGGCATTTGTCCTGCCATTGGCATTGCCATACCACTTTGCGCCTGCATCATGCTAGGATTAAACACTGCCTGCGTTTGTTGGAACTGCATCATTCCTTGTTGCGTCATCATTGCATTTGGATCCATTATTTGCGGATTCATACCGGTCATGTTTGTGTTCACGTTTGACCGAGCCCATGGTGGATTCTTTGGACCACTTCCTGATTGCATACTACTATGTTTATAGCAGTTCAGAACATAAACACACGAAATAAATTACGTGAAATTTAACGTGGGCACCAGTTTATAGTAATTTTCCAAATTTAACTTACAAATACACTGATTATTCAACACAGCAATACACGAAAATTCGCACTCACAATAGAAAATGGAGGAATCCAAAGCAAAGAGTATAGAGGAATCATAGATTGGAGGAATCCATTGAGCTACAGACCTACACCTATGGACTTGAATTACCTACGAAATACGCGTTGCATTTTAAAACACACGCTGTGCTGTGTGTTATACCTACTTACACTATCCGAGCCCGTGAAATGACGGCCATTGCAAGGAATGTAAGTAATCAAAACTTATTATAATCCACATTACATTTGTATTTTTCTTCTTGTCCACAGCACAAACAATTGGGACCGTTTAAGCCAAAAATCAAAAATCGCAATCCATATTGTTTGTTTATTTGACAGTACACATACAAAACCCTGGCCATTAAAATGGCGGATTTTCACCACGCGGAGTAGATATTCGGACGTCACGTAAAAATGTTGCTAAACAGAGAACATACAAATAGCGTGCCATCTCTTTTACCAGACGACATTATACCTTGGTTAACAAGAGACAAAGTATAGATTCATATTCTATAAAGATTTAATAGATATTTGTATTGAGACGTTTGAGCTTTACGTCTTCACTTATTTATAGATAAGTGGTATGTAAAGAGATAAATAAAAAATAAAAGAAACTATTTATTTTAAAAACCTGGCTAACTCGGCTGGGCCGTCGAAGGTTCACAATCAATTGGGCATGTGTTTGCTTCTAATCCACAATAAGGTTCACTTAGCTCGTATCTATGACGACAGATTATTGCAGGCAGCAGCCTGCGCGCAGAAGAGACGGCTGCGTCACTGGAGCTGGAACTGGTACTTGAGACTGGAACTGACTTGAAACCCAGGACTGAAAATCCCATATATTTGGGGTTGAACTTATCACTTGAATGTAATAAGTTACTTGTAGTAACTTTAATAAAAGTTTCATAAATAAAAAATTGGTGTGTAATAATATTACACACCTGCTAATTAATTTAAGAACGACATTGACCGTCCGAGGTCTGTCAAGTCTATATCTTGGAAAAACAAGTGAGCGCTTATATACTGAGCCCGTTTCTATGGGCTATGAATCACGAAATAATGCGTTCGCTCCTAAGTAATTGCCAGAGCAATACGCAAATCACGCGCTTAACTACATTGACTTTGATTATTTTATTTTCTGGCTCGAATTATATTTGTGATTGTAGTTAGTTTTGTAAAATAATACGTTTTGTTTGTAATTTATTAGTGAATGTATGTATGTGGTTTATGTGAAATATGGAATGTTCTACAACGTGATAGTATAAATAAACGAGGTGGATATAGAAGAATAGGGCACCTCCGTAGGTTTACATCTCGATGGAGGAATCTCAAACATCCCAAACAAAAGATGAAATAAATGTCCCAAAACTCCCAAACGATCAAAAAGAATAATCACTACGTTTTAGGTCGGCTCCACACATTGGCCCAACGTTGATGGTACAACTATAATGATATATTGGTTAATAATACTTCCTTAGTCAAAGTTATACTAGCGATGGTAAGTTACGCCTAATATCCACAAATTGGAAATAATTTAATTAAATAATAAGTTCCGTCAGAGCACTCAGAGCCAAAGCCAATGTAAAGATGTCTGAAATAGAAGTGCACCTGGCAATAGGGTGCGTTCACTAATATTGCCGGACTTAGGCCCGTATTCCAGAAGGATACTCAAGCGTTGATCTCTGTTTAAAACTAGTTTCAAGTTGAGCTTTTTTTTTTTTTTTTTTTTATTCTTAACGGGCTTGCGTTTGACCGCCACCTCACCTGATGTTAAGCGATGGTGCAGTTGAGCTTTGATTTTAGAACGTCCCTCAAGCAGAGATTTGTTGATCACAGTTCAGCTGAGTTTAATTTCGTTTTATATTGTCACCTGTTTCGGTATTTGGGCAGATATTTGATCTGTAATCACTCAAGCATGGTCCAGACTACGCTTGAGTAGAGATTTCTATTATATTTCAGGTCAAATTCGTGTGTTTTGTTGTTGAATTAAAGTTTATAATTACCGTTCTAGAATAAGACCGATACTCAAGTAACGATTCTATCCTTAAGTAGTGATCAGGTGATTGGAGTTTAAACTGTACTTGAGGAAGCCTCTGTAATACGAGCCTTAGAGCGATTGAAAACGAACGCCCCAGGGAACGCTCCGACGAGCGTCGTCCGATGACGTCGGGCAACATAATTGAACGCGGCCTTATCATTGAATTAATAATACAAGACAATGGGCCTTATGCTTGCAGTGGAGTGCAAAGAGTATATAATCACTACGTTTAGTGGAGTGGAACCATACTTCATGTCTCCGAATTGGACGGGCCAATCACAGCATTTCTCCTTCCCCCTGACCTTTCCCGCTTGAAGCTGATTGGTCAGTCACTACGATGAAAGAACCTACTTACTTAGGTTAGAACTTAAGTAAGTAGGTTCTTTCATCGTAGGTCGGTCACCACATGGCTGCCAACACAGGAACTAGAAGACGCCAGCGCGCAGTGTGATTTCTAGCAAAAACCTACCGCCGCGGCATGTCCACCGCCAGCCGCCAGTGCTGCCACCGAGCCCACCACCATTCAACCACCATCAGCGAAGCCCAACGCGCCTTCGCACCACCGCGCCCTGCACATAGGACCTGTCTGGTGTCTCTGCCGACAGCTCAAACTTCCAGCTTCAAATTATTTATTTGCAATAAATAGGACGTAGCGAAGCAACGGCTGCGCAGATTGTACGATCTGCAAGGTTAAGCTGCATATGCCGCGGTCAGTCTGTGGATGGGTGACCGTTTCGTTACACGTCGAGACCCCTCCGTGCCTCGGAGAGCACGTTAAGCTGTCGGTCCCGGTTGTTATACGAATATCTATGGCAGTCGTTACGGGTAGTCAGAAGCCTGAAGGTCTGACAACTGGTCTAACCTCCGAATGTCGGTATTACCCAGTAACTGGGTTACGAGGGTCTGATGGTAGTCGCTCCGTGATACTGATGTTCAGCCGCATCTGGCTAGACTGGAAGCCGACCCCAATATAATTGGGAAAAGGCTCGGAGGATGAAATAGGACTCTACCCCTAATCACCCCCAGGACCTACCGGGTACCGGGTAGGTAGTGAAACCGCAAATATTAAGTGCTATAACCAGTGATCGGAATAGGTAGAGCTAATGTGCCTAAAGTTCAAAGAACAGACAAAAAAACATCCTTGCGACAGCGACAATTACTTAAGAACAACTAAAATTAATAAAGTAAAACAACTACTGAATTTTTTCCTGTTTCTGTTTTAAAAAAAAGATTATGCACGATTTTTATTGTTTAAAAAAAAATAAAGGTACCTAATCTCTTTATCGTCGTTTGAACCATGGTATAATAAGATGTTCTTATTATACCATGGTTTGAACGACGTAAGTAAGCGCGGAAGCGAATGTAATTTACATACCAGCTTTAATAATTAGAACTAACAAGGTAGAGGTAAAAAAAAACAAATCTTATTTTAATTATTTTATTATTTTTAACGCATTTTACGCATGCGAAGCGAAATCTAAAGATTTAAATTGTGGAAAGAAAAAATCGCTCACGAGCACGAGCAGTGTTCACGGTAGCTTAGTGGCTTAAGCACTGGCGTACTGAGCCAGGAGTCGCAGGTTCGAATCCTGCTCGTGAGCGATTTTTTCTTTCCACAATTTAAATCTTTAAATCTTATTTTAATTTTAATTATCGAAAACAAATATTCCGAAAAAAAAATTGTTGTAAGGAAGTCTCTACTTTTTTTGTCTCTGTTCTTTGAACTTTAGGCACATTAGCTCTACCTATTCCGATCACTGGTTATAACTTAACCCGCTAACTAACAAAGTCGCAAATTTTGCCCAAATGCTGAATATTTGGTGTATGTGTGTGTGTTGTGCGCATACTAATCCAAAGGACTCCACTCTCCGTGCTTCCATATGCTTTGACAGCATTCGCAAACGTGCTGTGCTATGAGGAGCCAGACCAGAGACTATGTAAGTGGTACCTACCTAAACCTACCTACAGCCAGCGGCCTTTTTAATACAGTCCACTCTCTCTACCCCGTTTCAGTTACTGACCCCTCGTGTCAGTACCGCTTTTTGGCTCGGGTCCGTCGCATCTGTACCAGCCGCTTCATTTGGTCCTTCGAGCCGGATGCCTTCCTCAGTCTCAGTAATAGGTACATAGGTTTTAGTGTTAGGATTCTATCATGCCACCATTCTGTTAATTTCATACAAATTAACAGAAAAAATGTTAAATGTAAATAAAAAGACCCTTAATATCTACCTATGTTTAATAGTTTAAAGCTTGCGGCAAAGTCGTTGCAGATGGACCATGGAAATAGAAATCGAATTTAGGGGAACTTTCACTAGGTTCAATGTTAAATTCTGCCACAATTGATCCCCCAGCTGCCATTACAGTCGGAAAAGCAGCTGCTGGGTAGACGATAGACGATGTTCCAACCACAAGGCACACGTTACACTGCGATATAACGATATCTAGGGAAAAATACAAACAAATATCAATTAATCAGTTTTGAACTAAATAGCGAACAAAATATTAATAACTTAATACCAGTTTTTTCTACTATGGCAGGATCCAAGACTTCACCGAACCAGACAATGTGCGGTCTGAGCAGACCACCGCAGTCCGGCTTTTTGCAATGAGGTAGATCTTTTTCTGGGATGTCTGAGGCAAGCTTCTCCGAGTTTGGAGAACCACGACCAGCTAATGCCTAAATATCATTAGTATCAGAATAAGTAGGTGTGGATAGGTACCCACATTTTAGTTATATACCTACATACGTTGTGTCCAGTCGCATATTTCGTTAATTTAAAAGACATTACAAAATAAACTGATAAATAAACTGTGTCGTATAATGAATACAATTACATAAAATGAATTGTTAAAATATTAATGGTATATTATATTTGAGAAGTTACGCATTATCTTCTCGTCCAAAATACCGCAGTGTCTCAAGACGAGAGTCTTTGACCAGTGTGTGTTGCCAGTAATTACTTACGGCACTGAAACGTGGTAGCTCACAATGGGCCTGATAAGAAGGCTCAAAGTCACTCAAAGGGTAATGGAGAGGGCTATGCTCGGAGAGTCCCTGCATGATCGAATCAGAAATGAGGAGATTCGCAGGATAACGAAGGTAACTGACAATGCCCGAAGAATTTGATGCTTGGGGAGGCCTATGTCTAGCAGTGGACATCTTTCGGCTGAAATGATGATGATAATATTATACTTATGATGATATAGTTACTTTTGTGGCTACCATACATTTACCTACTATAGCAAAATTGTCGAGTAGGAATGTACTTAGAACTTTTACATTTGGAGATTAAAAGAAACCATGAAAAAAGAAAAGTTAAAGTAGGTAAGTTCTAAATATGTACCTATATAAAACTTTTTAACAAAAAATTTAACCGACGAAAACAGAAACTGAAAAGCGAAAAATAACTAATTATGAGTCGGCGCCAAACGAACTTTTAACAAGCAAAGTGCGTGCAAGTTACAAGTGGCCGAGCGGAGAAGGCATTTTTGGAAAGTAATTGTTTATCGTTGAAAATTTCACGTTGTATTTGATGTGACGTTGTTTTTATTATTTATTTAAAGTAATTTAATGATCTTCGTTGATTGGTTGTTTGGCGCCGACTCATAATTAGTTATTTTTCGCTTTTCAGTTTCTGTTTTCGTCGGTTCAATTTTTTGTTTAAAAGTTTAATTTTTCATTTTTTTGTGGTTAAAATCTAACTCCAGGTCTCCATTATGTCGTAGTGTCTAGAACTATATTTATGTGTGTCAAGTTTCAACAGAATCAGTTAACAGGTAAGAATTCAGTGGGTGAACAAACACTCATCCCCTGTTTTACTACCCTTAGGAGTGGATTTTGATTTTGAAATTTAAATGGAACCAATTTCGAAATATACCCTATCCATTAAAAAAAGAATCATCAAAATCGGACCACTCTGTAAAAAGTTATGCGTGGTCATACATAAAAAAAAAAAAAGTATATATATATACGCGTCGAATTGAGAACCTCCTCCTTTTTTTCGTCGGTTAAAAATAAAAAGGGACAGCAATGATGAATTTTCAGTAATAAAAAATATATACCTACCTACCTACTCAATAACAATTTATTACAAATAAATAGTTACCAAATGGAGAAGAACCGGAGTGACCGACATAGCTTGTAGGATCAGTAAGCTAAAGTGGCAGTGGACTGGCCATGTCTGTCGAAGGACCGATGGCCGCTGGAGCAGACGAGTCCTTGAGTGGAGACCGCGAATCGGCAAACGCAGCGTAGGGTGCCACCCCGCCAGGTGGACCGACGACCTGAAAAACGTGGCTGGGGGGGACTGGATGCGGAAGGCAGAGGACCGAGTGTTGTGGCGCAACTTGGGAGAGGCCTATGTCCAGCAGTGGACTGCGATAGGCTGAGTTGATGAGTTACCAAATATTATCTAATCTTCAATTATCATTTTATTGTTTCTTTGCGCTATAAATTAGGTAAACCTACCTATTTACCTATTGCCAACAAATTTCGAACACGTGGCGTATTTTTTTTTTACATGTTTTTAATTAAACTAGGTACAATAATTTCCTTTTCCTTTTTACCTGGGGAAATCCTCATGGACGCACTCCGCCCGGGGAAGGCGGAGCCAGTGTCGGACTCTTACTGACTAAAACCACCACGGTGTTCCTCTTCCAACCATTGGCCGGGGGCGTGGGAAACTTATAGTCGTCCAACCATCCCCGGCAGGTCCCGGCTCGCCACTAGTAGGCGAGCCCTTTCTCCCCATGCGGCATCATCGGCCGCACCCTTTTCTTGACTGGCGCGCGCGGAACCATCACGGGCCTTGACTGATCGGGCGGCGGGCCACCCCGAGTCCGCCGCCCGCAGGCCCACTCCTAGGGTGGCTGGAGGTCAGCGTACGCCCTCCTGCGACGCCCGGTCCGTCTCCTGTGGGTGGGGAGGGAGGTCGTTGCCTCTCGAACCCTCTCCGCCGCCTCCTTAGCGAGCATCACCTCCTCGCAAAAGGAGACGACGCCCTCCCAAGCGTTCTCGCTCCCGACCATAGCCAAAACAACAGCCGGAAGCGAGAGATCGCTGCCGCCTACTGCAGTTATAAGGTCACGGCGCTGCGTGGCCCAAGCTGGGCATTCCGCCAGTGTGTGCTGCGCCGTGTCCTCAAGGCAGCTCCTGCAGTGATGACACTCGGGAGTCGGCTCCCGGCCTATGCGACAGAGATACTTCCCTAAGCAACCGTGCCCCGAGAGTATCTGCGTCAGCCGGTAGGTGAGGGCGCCATAGCCCCTCTCCAGCCACTCCTCCATGACGGGCCTTACCGCCGCTATTGCGGCGTGCCCTCTAGGTACAATAATTTCCTTGGTTTTGTGATAGGTATCTAATAATAACTTAGGTTTTCGCGATCACTACACATTATAATAAAACAAGTTTAACCGGATTATATCGCGTGTATAGTAACATATAAGCCTATGCGTATATTATTTAAATTGGTTTCCTGACGTTTCGAAAGCTTTGCCAGTGTTCGTGGTCGCAGAAAGACTAAGATGAAATTGTACGGTAGATTAAAATATTTTTTTTGAAATATCTTTAAAGACGCTTTAGTCTTCCTGCGACCACGAACGCTGCAAAGCTTTCGAAACGTCTGGAAACCAATTAAAATAATATACGCGATATAATCCGGTTAAACTTGTTTTATTATAATTTGTAATATCTGTCATAGATCAATGAAATATTCGATTGGACACACTATGTTTCCAGCCTGTATAACTAAATATAATGTTGATAAGGGACATGATCATCAGGGTTAATATTATCTAGTTAAATGCACGTGAAAGATTTTTAGTACTAGAGAAGACACCTCGAATCAGATGTTTGTAGCACGTTTTAGAGCTCCTGCACTCTCACTCGCTTAAGTATATTAAAAAGTAGGTACTCTGTGCTCGCTAAGCTACGCTCACGCCGCGCGTGCTCCGTGGCCAGCAAGTTGCGCAATATTTTTTGTTCGTAATGTCTACTCTAGTACTATTAATCTGAGTCTAGTACGTAGTAGGTACATATTACCTCAGTGTAATTTACCCGTATTTCCTGTCTGGCACACGACAGGGGTTTTCATAATACTTAATATGGTCTTACGAAGATTTGACAAGGATCAACAAAGATCGGGTGCAGACCCGTATGCACTTTCAAATATAAATAATATACTTACCTTATTTTTTTTTTAAATACCTTACATATAGGACTATCAATGTTCACCAACACTTCATTGCATTTAGTACAACGGGTCTTAAAGAGATTTCCATGAAGTTCTATTATGTTCCTGGACCCAGCCCTAGCATGTAGACCGTCAACGTTTTGGGTTACCACTGTAATTAACTTGTCGAACGCATGTTTCTCTCCATATTGAGCTACAGCTATGTGACCCTGAAAGGATAAAATTAAAATACTGAGACTAAAAGAAATCAGATGACGGTAAAACCTTAACGACGCGTTCCTTACAGCATTTACGAGGGGTTTTCAAAAAGTAGTAAGAAAATTATTATAACTACTGGAAGCCGTCGCTTGAGTAGGCCTCGGCACAAGGTGGACCAACGACCTGGTGAAGGTCGTGGGAATCCACTGGATGCGGGAAGCGCAAGGACGGTCGTTGTGGCGATGCTTGGGGGAGGCCTATTTCCAGCAGTGGGCTCTTTTGGCTGAAATGATGATGATAATGATGATGTATACTTATCTTTTTTTATTCTATCTGTAACTCTTTTAACCATCTAAACTAAACGTGTCGTCAATATTTTTCGAAAATGGGTAAAGCTAAGATACAGAAATGAATAAAACAGAAACTCGTGGAGTGACTAAGAACCTGTATTTGCAAAAGATTTGAACTGAACAACATGTTCTTACCATCGCCTCCGATGGTATATAGACATGTCAAAGACGCATCGAAGATCATGTGGCCCAAATCGCTTTGGACCTACCGGAACAGAAGAGAGGTATAGGCCGCCCTCTAATGACCTGGTGGTCAAACATAGGAAGAGAACTCAAGCAAGCTTAATTGCCAGAACCGACAATTTAAGATATAAATTGGCGTAGAAACGAGAAGACCTGAATTGACCTTGAATTTTTATTGACTGAATTTTTAATAAAATTTATGATTAATCGGATGAATGTATTTAATGATTACCTATTTTTATTTTTTGACATGTAAATAGGCTTCACGAAATAAATGAATATGAATATGAAGACCCGACCCCAAATAATGGGACCAGGGAAGGAAGAAGAAGAAGATGGAACACATTTTAGGTGATGTGTTTTTCTTTATTCTATATTGCAAGGCGGTGTGTCGAGTTTAAGCGTGGTAGAAATCGTAGAATATTTGGTTAAAGATGACTCTCACTGTGGTGTCAGTGTCTCATGAAATGATTTAAAATAAACATAAATCAATAATAATAATAATCGAGAAATAGCGCATTTTTTAACTAAAGAAGTAGTCAGTATATTTCGTGTGATCGTTGTTTGGGTACAAAAAAGGTTTCCGCGTCTTGACAAAATGTCAAATGCGTTGTCTTCTTCACCAGGATTCATGCCGACTCACAAGTCCGCGATTGCAATGGCTGCAATTAATGACTCTGGGTTCAAAGTATTTGACCATCCATCATAGTCACCAGATTATTTATCAAGTGATTTCTAACTATTCCACTAACTGAAACAAAAGGAGCAGCCACATCCAGCCTAGTGAGCATCTCCTTGCAGGAACCTTCCCTGGTCCACTTGGAAGTCACTCAACCGACTTCGAATCCAAGTGGGAAGATGTAATTATAATCTTGGGAAGTGGGGTTACGTCAACAAAACATTGACAGGGTGTGGTGGTGGGTATGACCCTCAAACTATGCCTTACCTCTTATGCTATCCTTTAACCTTAAGCGATCTCTGCGTTGCCACTGATAACGCCGTAGAGGTTGTAAATTTTTGGGCTTGCCAAATCCGACAAAAGATCAGTCGTACCACTGACACGAAGAAGACACTTGAGCGGGCAAAAAATTGTGGATGACTAACGCGGTCATAGGAGCGGTAGAAGACTTTATAAGGAATAAAAATAAAGATTATTTTGAAACAAAATAGGTAATAGCTTTATAAAAAAGATGGATCAAGTATGATCGTAAGGAACCAATTTAAGCAAAAATAAAAACAGCAGATGTTACAATAAACTTTTTACAGGTACTTATCTCATAGTAGGCAATGCAGAAGCAGCATTGATAGGTACCACCTAGGTGAAGATTGCCTTACTTTTTACTACAATTATAAAATAATCAAAAATAGTAATAAAATAGTTATGGTACACATAAATTGTTGTTTAGTATATATAAATAAATAAAAATAAATATTTTTGGGACATTTTACACATCACCATCTAGTCCCAAACTAAGCAGAGCTTGTGCTATAGGTACTAGACAATGGATATAATACTTATATACTTTTTTTTTGTAAATACATACTTAATATAAAATTCATTGAAATACCGCATTAGGTTTAGCCTTCAACACCAATTCTCGTCTATAGTGATAGAACTCCCACACCAAAGCAGGATCGTCCCTAAAAGTTAAAGGGCTAGCAATAATTGAAGCTTCCAGTTTTCTCCATAATCCTTCAGTTCCTCTAAATGTTGGGATACCAGATTCCGCACTGATACCAGCTCCAGATAGTACGATGATCTGTTTAGCGGCTTTCAAGAGGTGTTGTAACTTAGAGAAGTCACTGGTTTGTTTTTGAGAATACAATTTATAGACGCAGCTAAGTGTTTTTCTGTGTTTATAAATAGATCTTGGGCAGTCCATAGTTCAAGATGTTTTGAAGAGTTGTTGTGGGCCGGTAAACTGACATACAAAAAGCGATTTATTTTAAAGTTCGAAGTACAATAAAAATGATGATCTGTTGATTATAATCACAAATATTGATAAATAATAATTTATCTTATCCACTCTACCTAAGTTGTGCGGTATTAAATGTCACAATGTCACAGATATGTAATGTCTAGTGGTCTAATGTCATATTATATTTCAAATGATCATAGAGTACCTACAAATGGGACTATTTTGAGTTTGTTCCGAGTCTAGTGCGGTGTCTAAGATTTGTCGTTTCTGGTCGTTTCGGTGGCTTCATGTGAAAAAAGCTTTTCAAAATCGTACTTATGATCCGCAATGAGCCAAGCGCGTCTAACCTTGATAATGTCATTGAATATTTTACCAAATAAAGTCACGTTTCACGTATGCACGTTTAATTCTTGTTGTTTTATTTTGGGGGATCCCCAATAGAAAACCGCCCTGGGTGCCAACCCCTACGCCGCGCCGCCGCCACTGATGCGTTGTTTAGTTAGCGCACGATACAACAATTATTCTAGTAGTATCGGCCAACGTTACAAAAAATAACTGAAGTGTCACAACTTTTATTTTAAGGGAGTCGTCAAAGAATGTAATTGTAAGTAAGGAAATTCAATAGGTATTTAGATAAAACCCATGATAAAACCGAACTCAACCGCATTCATCCAGCACCCACACGCACCCGCAAGTTTCCGCAATCCTGGCAGAGGTCCGCCACATATGTCTGAAATTGGACCGAATGTTTGCGGTACGGTCCTATAAATCATTGGATCCGGATTTGAAAATTCAGACCGGAAAATTCTATAATTCCTATTTTGAGCTCCAGTATGTGTATACAGCAGTGGACGTCTTTCGGCTGAAATGATGATGATGATGATGAAACATTTACGAATAATTAATTTGTATTTTTGCAGTTTTTTTATGCATATAAAAAAACCGGCCAAGAGCATGTCGGGCCATGCTCAGTATTATAGGGTTCCTTAAGTAGGTGTACAAACGAATCAAATCGAATATTAATCATGGCTATTTTAGTTTTTGCAATAATCGGCAACATTCGCTACTCAGAGCGTGTTGTTAGTAGCGCCATCTAGCGATAAATTCAAGAAGCCAAATTTAAGAAGTCTGATTGATGTCAAAGTTACTTTTTGTGATTTTTTCAAATAGAAAGTAGCTAAAGGAGCATTATTTGCTATGATCATTTTTCTCTAAGGTTAATGACCTTTGAACTAGGACGTTTTAAGTATTTTTCAGTTTTCTCTCTATAACTCAAAAAATTATTATCACATTATACTTTTAAAAGAGAGTTTTCACAAAGGTCTATCAATGTGGAAGATTATAAGTTTCTACGTTGCATAGTTTAGAAATGGCAGGGGGGGGACACATTGCAAGCCACTTTGGCGGGCTATATTTCGCAGATGGTACACCTGATAAAAAAGTGGTGTATGAAACATTACCTTCATTTTAGTAGACCTATTCAATGATACCCCACACAATGGGGTGCAGCGAAAAAAAATATTTTTTCCCCATTTCACATGTATGGGCGCCACCCCTAAAGAACGTAAAAACTATTTTTTTATTCTTTTAAAATTGAGATCTATATGCATACTATTTTTTAACAAAATTTCATTTACTTATGTTTATAACTGTAGAAGTTATTAAGCTGTAAAGGATTAGGACAGACGGACAGACGGACAGACGGACGGACATGACGAAACTATAAGGGTTCCTTGTAGGACTTCGGAACCCTAAAAACAGGCACGTAGGCAGAGGTGTAATAGTACACCCACATTTCGCCAGTTATGTTATAGTCCCATGTAATAGGGGGCGAGCCTATTGCCACTGACTGGGCACAAATCCAGACTCCGGGCTGCTACTGAGAATTTTATAATGAAAAAACCCAGTAACACTTTGCCCGGCCCGGGAATCGAACCCAGGCCCCACGTTTAGCAGTCGCGCTTGCGACCACTAGACCAACGAGGCAGTAAAATTAACAATCAAGAATCGGAGTAAAATTGACAATATTTACAACTACGTTAGCCACGGATAAAATTCGGACCGGATGCGTTGCACGTAAGCACTATATACTTCGTCCATATTTCCTAGCAAGCGAAGCACAAACTTACTTACACAACAGAAATGGTCAAGTGATTTTCTGCTAGCTACGTGAATGTGTTCGATCGAATATAACTTGATTCTGTGTGTTAGGTTGTTATAAAAGTTTTACTTACTTACTTACGTACTTAGGTAGTTATTATTATCTATAAACACAGTTCCTTCATCCGTGTGTCACTGCAGGGTGCCAACTGATAATCAGCGCTGGATGTTCCACGCCAGCACATGTTGAGTTGGTGACCCTTTTGGCATGCCGAGCCGAAGAACCGATTACCGTTGGGGTAGACGTGTTCTTAAGTGGACACCGCGAATCTGCAAACGTGAGGTAGGACGCCCTCATGCTCGGTGTACCAATGATATTTGCAAAGTGGCTGGTAACAGCTGGATGCGAGTGCGAATGCGTGTCAGCGAATGTCAGTGGCGTGGCCAATAATAATTGGAGGTCCAGCAGTGGACTAATATAGGCTGAAGATTATGATGATGATTATGATGATGTTTATAGTACATTATGATACAAGTGAGCTAGGTTGACTATTATACTCGAGGCTGGATTGCAGCCCGAGCCGGAGGCGAGGGCGTAATGGAGCCGAGAGTATAATAGTCAATGCTCACGCGTGTCATACGACGTTTTTCAACATACTTGCGAGGAAAAAAACATAAATTACACATTTTAGACAAATATTGAATTTGTGAAAAATGATAAAAATGGCGCGCGGACCGCGCGGTGACATACAGCTATGCGCGCGCAGGTGGTCCAAGGAAACCGCCATACAGCCTAATATAAAAATATTATAAATAGATTTTTTTATTTATAACACAAATTAATATTAATTTGTTGACAAAAATTAATAATTTGATGAAATGAAATGTTTATTTAGCATATTTTAATTAATACAGTTGATTTATTCCCAAAAATGTTTAATTTAGTTCAGGCATAAAAACTCTTTGCGATTTAAAAATAAACTGTATAGTAAAAAGCACTAGTGCAATAATATAATGAAAAAAGCACGCGTGCGTTATAAGCCACATTATGAACCTAAACGCGATGCAATAAGAGCCACTTTACGAGCAAGTGTGTTGAAAAATAAATAAATAAGGTTTTTGTACTAAATTTATGCGAGACTTTGCTGAAAGTACCTACTTTAACACTTGATTATTTAACAGGTATATAATCAAAGTTTAACACATATTATAACTCTACCTATATCATTATGGGTAACAAGCTTCGATCAACGTAACAAGCCAAGGCAGGATAATGTAGTTATCTCATAATATCGACTTTCATACCACGTACTTTGAATACAAAAAAAGATGAAAGCTGCGAGGGTATCAAGTGTTTTGTAGAGATGAAATAGAATGACCTGATTTTTTCCTTCAGTTATTTTTCTCAACTTACAAAGCTTCAATGTGTAAGTCTGATTGATACTCCACTAAAAGAAAGACTTATTTAGATTTATATGTGTAAAACGGATTAAAGAGATCGAATCGTAGTAAGGTCTTCAAGATATGGGAAATCATAATAATAATATCTATAGTAGTAGCAGTACAGCTTGTAATAGAGATCGTCCGCGGAAGTACTACCACCGTACTTATTTCTACCCTCAAACAGTGATGTTTACATTGCTGTGTTACGGTGCAAAGAGTACGGATGTCGGTCAATTACAATCACATAGGTCTAAGTTTGGTGAACGCGATTTTAGGTGGTATTGCAGTTGTTATGGGCAATGCTAATCGCTTTAACATCAGGTGGGCCTCCAGCTCGTTTCGCCATTCAATTCCATAAAGAAACAGTCAATTTTAGGGAGTTTATTTTTTTGTCAGGATACTAGAACGTGCCAATAGGTAACTTTAACGTACGCCAACATAGAACATGCTCCTGCATAAGTATTATACAATAGTATTTATGAACCAAGCTCTCGTATATCAAAGTGGAGGGTTGGTAACCTAAAAAATTGCGGTCTAACTTGAAAGCTATCAGTAGCACGCGCTCGCGCCAACTGCGGTATATGAAATTATGAAACACCAACCTGTATGCTTTTTGAACGAAACCATTGACGTCATAGGGTCGCGCAGGCGCCCTACATAGCGTCGCCATTACTCACTGTTCCAAAGGGGAGTGAGGACTATGAGAGGATCTGAATAACACAACGCGGCACGCTGTAATAGCGGGCAGACGTATCGTAGATCGAACCAGAAGCCAAATAACGCGGGAATACGACCCCGGTAAGTAACGACGTAATAATAATTACAGAGATAAAATTAACGGACCTACCTCTCGCTTTTTCAGTGGAAAGTTTTTTTTTTTACTTTATTGTTTGCTCTCGTTTGTTTCAGTGAACGTTCGTATTTATTTAGTTAGGTTTCAGCCTCGTTTAATTTGTTTCGCAAATGTTTGAGTGTAGTTTTGTTATTAGATTTTTGTTTGATCTTTTTATCTATGGTTCAATTTAGTTAAGGTAATCTAAGTTTTAATTTATGTAGTATTGCTTTTTGATTGAATATAACTTTAATAAATTAAAGTCAGGGACGCGACTTATCTGAGTCGATTATACATATTGATTGAATAGAAAATTATAATAATATTTGTATGGAAACACAGAATATATTAAAGTTTTTTTCGATGAGTGGTATGCAACATTGATGTAGGTAATAAGTAAGAAGAAAAAAAAAAAACTGCACAAAAAGCTCATTTTCGATTTAAAAACTAACTTAAAACAACTTTTGTAATATATTTTCTTTTTAACCTACATTATACTCACATTATTTGAATAAATATTATTATTATTATTTGTGCCCGGTTAATGGCAATAGGCTCGCCCCCTATTACATGGGACTATAACATAACTGGCGAAATGTGGGTGTACTATTACACCTCTGCCTACTCCTTCGGGGAAATACAGGCGTGATGTTATGTTATGTGTTATTTGAATAAATCTGATGTAATAAACAATAACCTATTTTAAAAAGAGTATATCCATGGAGTTTCTTGCCGGTTTTTCTCCATAGGATCCACAGTTTGGAACTGTGCAACTAGAGCCTGACGTTTCAAAAGTGCCAGTAATTAGGTTTATTCGAAATAAAAAACATTTGAATTTGAACTAACTATTTTAACTTCTCATTTTCAGTATCTATGTACAAGTCATACTAAATATCTCCGCTCCACTAATAATCGTCTTCTCCAATGTCCTTCTCACCGCTCTGACTTCGTTCACTCTACATTCTTCGTGCAATCTATCCTATTATGGAATGCGCTTCCTCATGAAATCAGGATGGCTAACAGTCGGCTCGCCTTTAAAATTAACTTAAGGAAATATTTCCGTGAAAACAATTTAGCAGATTCAGCTCGACTTTGATTTATCTTGATGTTATATGTTTATAGTTATATATGTAGGTATGTATAATATGTATATTTTATTATATTTATAATGTACATAGGTATTTATCTATTTTTATTATATGTAATTATAAGTCCATAGTACGAAACATATTATACTACTTTACTGGTGCATCTACCTTATTCTTTGTCTCTGCATTACCCTAAGGTTGTCTGGTAGAGAACGCCTATGGCGTTAAGACCGCCTTTGTGCCTTGTTGTGCATAATGAATTAAATAAATAAATAACTATTTGGATGACGACAGCGTACAATAGGATGATCCTATTCAATGTCCTTTCACAAATAGGATAAATTACTGTGTAGACACAGAAAGATTTGTATCGCCTGTAACTGGGTAAGGTTCTTGGGTACCTACCAAGAAATAAGTGTTCGTTGGAAAATATGAAAAACATTACCTACTTTGCATGAGGGATATTTATATCAATTTCACACTTTTGATAGTATTAAAACTAATCCACGCTACAATTCATAAAATTAACTTCAGTAAGAGATTGAATTAGCCGTTGTTTACAGAACATTAGTTGAGATACACACAACGTCACGACTCACGTAATGACTGGTATTCTAGATGATGATGATAATGATGATGGTTCTGATGATGAACAGTGGTAAGCTTCAAGGTTGGCAACATGTCAGGTTCTCACCATATTGGCTATGCACCACTATTTTTAAATTACCGTATAAACTTTAGGAAAGGGTCTACTCATCATTCTACACAACAGTAGCTATGAGACCAACACTGAAATCATGAAAGAAAAAACAGCTGTTCAATACATTTTGATCAAGTTAGGTACTTATGTATATGGAACAGCTATTTTTCAGAGTTGGTCCCATAATAGAAGTTGTTCAGAAGGATTAGCAAAATGATGAACCCTTAAAGTTTTAATGGTAACTAGCTGACGCCCGCACCCGTGGCTTCGCTCCCGTGTTTTCGTGATACAAACTTTCAACCCCTATTTAACCCCCTTAGGATATTAATTTTCAAAAATCCTATCTTACTGCACACCTACATCATCTAAAGAACTCCTGTGCAAAATTTCATCCTTCTAGAGCCACCGGTTTAGGCAGTGCGTTGCCTGTCAGTCAGTTTTAAGAATTTAACTAAGTATTTATTTTTTATTTATTTATCTTTCTTATAACTACCATTACAGGATTTTTTTTTAACCCAAAGCGGCAGTGTACGGAATATAAACATGATAAAGTAATAATAAAATTTTGTAACATAATACAAATAATGCTGTTCTTGTGAATTCACTCAGAGAACAACAGAATAGGTCCGTCTCCCCAGCTATGAGGTTAAGAGTGCGGAGTGCACGCGTCAGCGGCGCCTCCCTCAAAAGGTTAGTCCGACCGCGCGGCTCCACCAGCAGTTGTGGCTGCCGTCGTCGCCACACGTGCCTGTCCGGCACACACAGGCTCACCTGCCCTAACATGTCCGCATTATGCACCTTCCCTCTCAGTATTTTAAATAAATACGAGGTGAGTGCCAGTTCCCTCCTGACTTTTAACTCATTGTACCCTACCATACCCAAAATAAATAGTAGATTTATACATAGTGGTGATAGGTTTTAAAAATCGTTTTACATTAGTTCGTTTTTGGATCATCATCATCATCATGTAATTTTGTCATATAAAATTTGTCATATATGTAAATTGTAATATCATCGTTATATTGTGTATCGTTTCTATGTTAATTAATGTAATTGGTTTTTGTACCGTGTTAATTAACTATAAAAAAATAAATAATAAATAATCATCATTTCAGCCCAAAGACGTCCACTGCTGGACATAGGCCTCTTCCAAGCATCGCCACAGCGACCGGTTTTCCGGACCGCTTTTCGCATCCAGCGGATATCTGCGACCTTTATTGAATATCTGAATAAAATCGTTGTTTTTACTTCATCACTTAAATGTTGCTGTGGGCGTCGTGGACTTAACATCGTTAGCTGGATTTTGAAATTACTTTGCTTGACTACCAATGATTTTGATCTTATTCATGTAACAACTGGGTATACAGCATGCTGTTCACTATAGGTACGATATAACTATACATCATCATCATCATCATCATCATTTCAGCCGAAAGACGTCCACTGCTGGACATAGGCCTCCCCCAAGCATCGCCACAACGACCGGTCCTGTGCCTTCCGCATCCAGCGGATTCCCGCGACCTTCACCAGGTCGTCGGTCCACCTTGTGGGGGGCCTACCCACGCTGCGCCTTCCAGTACGCGGTCGCCACTCCAGAACTTTACTGCCCCATCGGCCATCCTTTCTGCGAGCAATGTGCCCCGTCCACTGCCACAACTAACTAACTAACTAACTATACATACCAGACAGTTATACAACATGTAACAAAAACCATGTTGTTCCTGTGAGCTACGTTGTCAGAATCGATATTCATACGTAAGGACACAACACATTTGGAAAAACTCTTCAATAAAAATAATAAAATTAAATTATTATTAAAAGTGAATATAACACTTTCAATTTACAATTAATAATTATTTCACATTAAATCAACTTATTTTATTGATATAATCACTGAGTGAGTGAGTTTTGAGTGATCACTTTCAATTCACAATAATTAATAATGATTTAATATTTCATTTTATTATTTTTATTAAAGAGTTTTTTCTAATGAGTTGTTGTGCGTAAGCATGAATATTGATTCCAATAACGTAGCTCACAGGAACAACAGGGTTTTTGTTACATATTGTAGTTTCAAACAAAGTTATCAACGTCCAGACTTCCCATAGTTAATAGATTAGTTATAATTAATACGTTACAGTGAAAAATTTCATATAATTCTACACCTAATCGTAAGTCAAATAGCAGAAGGCAAATTCTCGAATAGTTCTAAATATATTTCCAAACTAATCTCAATGCTTTAAATCTCAATCTCCTAACAGTAGATGTTTCTGATTGCCATTTTTTGGTTACATTAATGACCTAAGTATCTCAAGTAAACGGCAAACAGGAACATCTACTGTCAGGAAATTGAGATTTAAAGCATTGAGATTAGTTTCGAACTATATTTTGAATGTTTTTTATGACGAGAATTGCCCTTCAGATCTGTAGTTTCATCATAAAACGTAATATCATATAAAATACTATTTAGCACGATCTCAGGAATGGCGGTATACATTTCCAGGCTAGACATGTACCGAAAAATTGTTAGGGACGCGACTAAACATTTTGTAAGTTGTAAACTTAATTCCAAGTTGGGTGGTAGTTTCGTAATTCTACCTCGGAGCCGTTTCTTGGAGGTACATATTTGAACTAACAGGATTTCGGGGAATTTCAGAGGGCAAGATATAGTTTTAGTGGCCTAGTTTATATGTTTATGTAACAATTTAAGTCCATCTGAAGCAATGGCGAAGGGTGAATATTTTCAGAAAGGAAGCCGAAGGTACATAAAAATCCTAAAATAGATAATATCGCACTTCATTAAAATTAAATAAACAATTTAACTACTTTTAATTTAATTTTACATAATTTTTTTGTACTTTAGAAAAATCGTTGATCTGTATTTAAGCAATTCCTAAAGCGAAGCCGGTGGGAATCGTGTTATATGGACCCTTCGCCACTGAATTAGGGAGTAATCTTAAGCCGGGTCTCCTGCGACTATATGTTTGTTATTCCTAACATGTAATATGTTTTTCTATCATAAAATGTGCGTGGACTAGCTGTTTGGCCGCATATGTACATTGATTGGCCTAAACAAAATATCAACATGTTTTGTTAAAATGTTTTGTTAGATTTTTGTCGCAGGAGACCCGCCTTAAAAATGTTCAGAGCAGTTTCATTTTAAGTTGGAAATATGATATGGAATGAATACGGATTCGAACATAACATGATGTTAGAGCGTTACATGAAAATTAGAACATAATAATTCATTACATTGAAAATCTACTTGAGTAGTCATATTCACTTTATAAAGAAACTCGCATGACTTACCTACAGTTTTCCATAACATCAAGATACATAATAAGTATTTAATTTTCGTCGTAATGAAAAAGCTTTTCAGTAGCCACTTCTTACAAAAAATTTGAACGATTCCATGAATAAGATCTTATTATATATAAGTACACTATTCCCTTGGCTTTGATCTCGTGGTTTTTCAGTTCAACCCACAGAAACCATGTTTTTTTTTCATAAAATACCTACCTGTTTTTAGTCTAATCATTAGCTTTTAAACAAAAAAAGTTTCATTAAGTTGTACCTAGTTTTTGCGCGATGCTCAAACAAACAGACATTTACAGTTTTATAATAATTAGGATACGGACACGACACATATTGTGAGGAGGTTCCTTTCTCTAGGGCCCTGACCGCCGGTAGCTAGGACCTTGTTCCCGATGCCGGTGGCTTACTATTTTTTTATATTTTTAAATGTTTTTCCTTTTTATACAAAAATATTTAAAAATGTAAATTTATATGATATTTTATGAATAAAGGAAAGGATAACATATTATTATGCACTTTTTTTTAAATTCATTTTGTTCTAGTAGTATCGCGTATCAGTATCAAGAGAGCAATACTTTCGAATAACACCTTTGTACTCGTAAGTAAAGAATTTTATCCGATCAACTCAAAATAGAACTCTTGTTCTCGAAGGATATTAAGTAAAAACCATCCTTGAATGGACCATTATACCGTATTACAAAGGATTTTAATCATAACCGAGATGAAAGAAATTAATCGTTGTTTACTCGAGCGTGGTGTCTTATGGTAAACGGAAATTGGTTCGAGAGGACGGCATAATGTACACTCGTATAGGACATAAGAGTGATATGCACATACTGTATTGTCTTGGGCTCTTTTATTTGAGGGCAGGCGACGTGTTTGTTCTAAGCCCTTTTCATTACGAGTATCGTACTTTTTTGCGTTTTGTATATGGCAGGAAATAAAGATAGCTGCTTATCGTTTCAGCATGAAGTGAGTTGAATAAAACAATGGTACACATCTACATTTTGTTTTAATAATTATAATCATAATTATAATAAATCATAATTAGTTATTTACATTAGTTTAGTTAGGAGAATAGTTTTTAAGACCAAAAGCTTCATTTTATTTTTCGCTTTTCAGTTTCTGTTATCGTCGGTAATTTTTTTTGTTAAAAAGTTTTATTTTATATTTATTTTTTTGGCTAATTTCTAACCCCAGGTCTCCATTATGTTGTAGTGTCTAGAACTACATTTATGTGTGCCAAGTTTCAACAGAATCGGTTAACAGGTAAGAATTCAGTGGGTGAACAAGCACTCATCTCTGTTTTCCTACCCTTAGGGTTGAATTTTGATTTTCAAATTTAAATGGGACCAATTTCGAGATATACCCTATCCATTAAAAAAAGAATCATCATAATCGGACTATTCTGTAAAAAGTTATGCGTGGTCATACATAAAAAAAAAAGTTACGCGTCGAATTGAGAACCTCCACCTTTTTTTCGTCGGTTAGAAACAATGGTACACATCTACATTTCGTTTATTCGTAGACAGCCTCTGGTTTTTCAGACTGTTAGAAATTATCAACTAGATGTGGTTGCACCGCTGTCAAAGCATCTTAGTGTTAATTATAATTCACATACCCAGTGTGGTATTTTTTAATAATTTTATTTGGTTTTCTATATGTATAATTCTGATTTTATACAAAAATAAAAGGGGTACTGCTATTTGATACGGTGCCCCTGATGTGTTGCTCTTCGGTCTAATGGTGGTGATGTTCTGTTGTGTCTTGTTTATGGTTGTGCTACTGTTGTCCGTAGTCGATCCTATTGTTTATTTTGAGTCGCATGGACTTTACTCTCGGGCATTTGTCGGCTGTGGCTTTGTGTTTGGTGTCGTATTCGCTCTATGGTCCGCGCAATTGACACACTTGGACTCGCCGTTTTTTGATTTGATCGGGCAACTGTCCTGCTTGTGACCTTCCTCCGCACAGTGGACACCGGGGTGTTTTGGTCTGGCACTTGTTCTTGGTGCCCAAATTTCAAACATTGCATACACTGTATGAATGGTGAGTACTCCTCGGCAAGCACCCTTTGATGGTCAATCGCCACTCATCCCGCATCGACGACGACGACGACCTCTGTGGTCTAGTGGTTCGAGTGTCGGACTGCTGATCACGAGGTCATGGGTTCGCTTCCCACAGGACATTACATCTTGTAATATTTATTTTTGAAGACTTGCTTATATTGACGAACGTCGTTGCCATTGCACTGTGACACATCCAAATAATAATTTGAAATTGCGATCCTTAAGTAAATCGTCGCTTCGAACGTGACGCGCGGAAAATTCGTGAAAATAATATGACAAAAACTCGTTACTCATAGGATAAAAACATTATATTACTCGTTCGTTCTCATATCAACAAAACAGAAAATTGTCGTGATTGAATTATCATTTAAGTAGGTACCTACGCACCAGAACAATAATTCAGAGGAGATATAATAAAAATCATGTTATTATTTTATTGCTTACTAGACTATCCCCGCGGCTTCGCTCCCGTGGTTATTCAGTTCATCCTTCACGAACTGTGTTTTTTTATTATAAAATGCATAAGTATATACCAGTTTTTAAGTCTAAACATAAGCTATTAAGGGGCCGAATCCCATAATTCAACAAACTAATGCGAATCCCGCTCAAAAACTACTCGCTCTATGGTACTGAAATTAAAATACGTGTTACTCAAGGATAGGCGTGACAATATTATTAAGTCCAAAACATGAATGCACTTATTTGGCTCGATCATAAAAAAATCCAAACATATCTCGAAAACTGTTTATTTTCAAACAGTTTCCTAAATATATCCAACATATATTGGTATTTTGGTATGATATTTTACCTAAATATTGTTTTATTATTTTGAAATAATTTTACTAAGCCTGTTTATCGAAAATACACATATTTTCTGAGTAATATGTTTTTTTTCGCTTAAATGCACTTTCATTCGGAATGGCGTCAACTTCATGCCGCACTACTCCTTCCCGGCAAGCCTCGTATTTTGCATCGCGCTCACTCTATTTCCGCGGCGTTCTGGGCCTTAAACACAAAAAAGATCTATCTGATAGTTTTTGCGTGATGCTCGAACCAAAGACATTTCTATACTGACGTAATAGACCAATAAAGTGTGCGACTGCGATACCGATCTTTACGAAAAAACCTATATGTTAGAAAGAGACATAATAAAATGACAGTAGAACCCATTTTGAAAATTGTAATCTCCCACAGCGTCCCATCAAAATATAATCTCGTATTATTTTATGATTTATTTCATGATCGTTCTGTATTTTATCCAATTAATATCAATAATCGTAATGGTGTAGTGTTCTGTGTTATACTGCTGTGTAATTTACATCATTAACCTAAAGAAAGAGACGTTTCACAGGTAAATATCTGCAGGACAATAGTACTTTCATAATGCTTATTTTCATAGAAGTTATACTTAAAATTATTTAGTAATACATTAATAACATGCAGTAAATACCCTATTTTCTATATAATATGTTATTTTAAATAATTATGTGTTAGATAAAAAAATATTGTGTACGTGAAAATGAAACCGTTTCGCATATGGATTGCTCAAAATATATCGATATGTCGATAGTTTTAATTATATATTTTTTGTACTACCTAGCACCATACATGTCACAAGTTAGTGTCCGTTACTGCTTTAAAAAAAATACAATCGAATTGAGAACCTCCTCCTTTTTTTGAAGTCAGTTGAAAGTATTGAAAGGTTGATTTAGTCCGGCCGCACATTGGAAGGAAATCACAATGATTCATTCATTGATCACAGAAAAAATCTGACGCGCCGGAACCTATACCATGGTTGTACTTTTACGATGTTATAATAGTATGTTGTACGTCTATGGCAAAGAGACGTTTCACAGGTAAGTATCTGCAGGACAATACTACTTTCATAATGCTTATTTTACATTTATACAGTTAATTTTAGTACCAGCCCCGCAGACTGACAGAATTTTCCGAATCGTATGTCTGCTTTTGACATATTAAAATGTAAATACGGTGCTATTTTATGACAATGTGCGGCCGGGCTAAAAATGCTGTAAAATATTGACCGGCTAACTTCATAACTTCCAGATTTCCTGTAAATGCTGTTATTAAAGAATAAAAACCGGCCAAGTGCGAGTCGGACTCGCGCAGTAAGGGTTCCGTACCTCTCAATATTGTTTGTCTTATTTTTAGTATTTGTTGCGAAACTACATAATATGCACTATAATCTGACCAAGTTTGACGCTGGTATGTATTACCGTGAAGTGGAGTGGAGTGGAGCGGAGTGGAGTGGAGCAGAGGTGGAGGTGGAAGTGGACCTTTTTTTTTTTTTAAATTCTTAACGGCCTTGCGTTTGACCGCTACCTCACCTGATATTAAGCGATGGTGCGGTCGACGATGGTACACGCTTGCCCAGCAAAAACCTATTCACTCGAGTCTTGAAGACCACCAGATTATATTTCCCGGGAAACACTGACGAGGAATGCGTACCGCCAAGGAATTCCACTCTTTGGCGGTACGCATGATAAAGCTATTAGCAACCAGACTTTACTCGCAAAATAATATACTACATTTAATATACTATAATAATATACTACAAATTATAAATATACTATAAATTTACATTAGTATTACATGTAGTAATATAAATTACTAGGATAAGTCTGATGTGTAACTTAAGTTGACTGGACAAGAAAACTTGTTAAGTTCATAGATATTGTAATTTTTCATAAAAATTTAATAATTTGACCAATTCCGGAATCGTGTATAGGAACTTAGTTCCGGGATTGAAAACCTTTCTATACACCTAATTAAAACTAGAATGATTAATTGTAAAATGTTCCGTGCGGTGCCGGACGTAAAGAATTGCACCACCGTATATCTTCTCATAGGTGTCGTAAAAGGTGACTAAGGGATTCACCAGAGAATGGGCAGCAGCGTTCTCTGAGTATTTAACCAACCAACTGCGATCGCCAACCCGCCTACCAAGCGTGGCGATTATGACATATCCCCCCAATATATGCTTGGGGGAGGCCTGTGTCCAGCAGTGGACGTCTTACGGCTGAAATGATGATTAATTGATTTTTTAATTTCTTATGTATTCCTTACCTTCGTGACATTAATAATGTAATTATAATATAGCCCTTAATTGCGTAACTCAATCTTTTAAAATAAATAAAATTATGTCTCAAATATCTGTAATTTTAAAACAATAGTTACTTAATAGCTTAGCAGTTTTAAAATACTACCACTCCTTAAAAGTAAGGCCGGTTGAACTATATCGATAATGCGGAAACGTCCATGTCACATCACTAAAAATCACTCCTACACGTGTCAATTTCGCACATATACTTATTTTGTTTTCGGTGACGTGATAATGAGGTGACAGTGTCTCTATTACGTCAGTATAATACCTTTATGGCTCGAACAATCAATCAAAACAGACAATTACAGTTTTATAAAGAGTTAGGATTAGGATTAACCACAGACAAGTAAGCCTCCAATGTCATGTTTGTTGACCGTTGTCCATCTTTGTTTGAGGATTCAAATGTCGGAAACATATGAGATATTAACGCATGAAAATCTTACAAAAAGAAGGCGAGCAGAGTGTGAAAATAGGTTGAAGAAGAGAACAAAACGCAGGTTTTCAAATAAATAAACAAAAATAAATTTCAAAGATGATAAATTATTATCTAAGGCGATTCCGTTCTTTGTTAATAAAAGCCGTTCATTGAATTTCGTCAGGTATATTGCTTTATAAAAGTTTAATCGTACTCGAAATGAAAGGAATTAATTGTTGTTTGCTGAAGCATGATCTCTTACGTCGCAGATGGGCTGGAAGGCTCGGCGAGAAATGATAGGAAGATATTGTATTGCTGATCAGTGCCTCAAGGCGTTGTGTGCTTCACATATACAAAATAGTACTTCATCGTGTTTTAAATGGTCTTTCTTAGCACTCTTTGAACCGATATATATCATACTGGTTGGCTTTGTAATGGTAACTTTTACGCAACTGCCTAAAGGTATTATGAAGTGAAATTGAATACGTTAAAAGTAACTGTTTTGTAATCAAAAGATGAGAGAGGAAAGTGGAATTGAAGTTCACGTAAGTCGTGTTTGTTTCATGACATAGCTTGTAGGATCAGTAAGCTGAAGTGGCAGTGGGCTGGCCATGTCTGTCGAAGGACCGATGGCCGTTGGAGCAGACGAGTCCTTGAGTGGAGACCGCGTATCGGCAAACGCAGCGTAGGGCGCCCCCCTGCCAGGTGGACTGACGACCTAAAGAACGTGGCTGGGGGGGACTGGATGAGGAAGGCAGAGGACCGAACGTTGTGGCGCAACTTGGGAGAGGCCTATGTCCAGCAGTGGACTGCAATAGGCTGAGCCGATTGTGTTAGCTACTTGCACAGAATAGGTATTATCTACTTTTAATTTAGCTACCTACCGATAATATTCTTTTACCCAACGAAATTGTTCGGAGAAGAACTGGAGCGACCGACATAGCTTGTAAGATCAGTAAGCTGAAGTGGCAATGGGCTGGCCATGTCTGTTGAAGGATCGATGGCCGTTTGAGCAGACAAGTCCTTGAGTGGAGACCGCGAATCGTCAAACGCAACGTAGGCGTAGCACTGGAGGAGCACCGGAGCGGTCCACTGCTGTTCAGGGCAGAGGATGGCCACCGTGTGGTTTTAGTAAGTAAGAGTCTGACATACCCCTCTGCCCTCCCCAGACGGAGGGTATCCATGAAGATTTCCACCCGCAATAAAAAAAAAGTGCGGCCCCAGCCAGGTGGACTGACGACCTGAAAAAGGTAGCTGAGGGGTATTGGATGCGGAAGGCGGAGTGTTGTGACGTAACTTGGGGAGGCCTTTGTCTAGCAGTGGACTGCGATAGGCTGAATTGATGAACGTACTTTTATCTTTAGCTTCTTGTATGCAGAATACGTATAGCTATAATGTGACTTTTTACTGTGTACGCTGACCGTCACTAGGCACAGGCCTCTTCTTAGAATTAGGTGTAGGTCGCAGTCCACCATTCTGACCTGGACAAGGTTTGGTGGACTTTACGCATTATTGAGAACTTTTCGGAGCTCTCTTAGGTGATAAGGTTTCGGGAAATTAATTAATGGAATGAGTAGGTAGGTATATGTGGAACTAGGTAGGTGGTGGTAGTTCCACATATTACAATTATAGTGCAACTCCAATTTTACCCATAGTTGGTAAACCAAACACACCCTTTGATATAATTATTTTAATTTAATTTATTTATTTATTTTTCTCCCACTTGCTCGGAAATTGGTTCATTATTCATAAAATATAATAATACATCAATCGGCTCTTTTCCGTACGTAACGAAATAACAGGCCAGTAATATCCAACACGACAATAATATAAATTGATGGACAGTTTTTATTTTTTAAATTATGCTACCGAGGTTTTTAAGTACACATTTACATAAATTAGATGTTTTTAGGTACAAAATATTTATCGTATTTCCACTCGGCTTCGCCTCGTACTTCCAATATTACTCGGCCGTCAATTGCTTCATTTCCGGCCTCGACAGTAATGTACTATTATTTTATTTTATTATTTTTAACGCATTTACGCATGCATTTATGCATGAGCGATGTTTTCTTTCCACAATTTAAATCTTTACTATTATTTTATAAATGAATTAGAAAGTCGTTAACATTACTACATAATGTTTTAAAGATATAAATTGTGTAAAGAAAAAAATACTCACGAGCAGGATTCGAACCAGCTACTGCTGGCTCAGTACGCTGGTGATTTAGCCACTAAGCTACCGTGAATACACACATCATGCTTCGCATGAGTAAATGCGTTAATAATAATAAAATAATTACACAATGTTTTGTTTAGAGCTAATTAATGGAAACAAATATGTTGTGTACACATATTTTAACTTTCACGTGTAGGTAATCACAAAGTTACTTGCATGTCTAATTAATTAAATTACGGTGGCTGAACAACTCCGAAGTGTGGGCGATATCTTAAGTTTCTACCCTGTAAACACAAGTTTCTTATTTTTGATGAAACTTTGGGTATTTTTTTAACATAGTTACCACACCTTCACCGGCGAAATGTGGGTGTATTACCTACTATTAGGTACTATACACCTCTGCCTACCCCTTCGGGGAATACAGGCATGGTGTAATGCATGTATGTATCACATTTTTAAAAAGATATTGCATTGTCATCCAGTTCTGAGCTATGTTTCATGCGTCTAGCTCATCGGGAAGTAAGTTCATCAAATTCCAGACACAATTAAAGTTCCATTATGTCTGGCCCACTCTGACCAAGCTGGGTTTGAGCAATTAAAATCTATTACAAAAATTTTACCGAAAAGGAAAACAAATAAACAGGCAGACAAGAAAGCGTGTTAATAAAAAAATATGGTAAAATCGAATGATTTCTGAACTCGTATGTTCACCATTCAATTCCCATTGTTCTATACGTAATGAAAACCAATCGTTCGTAATCGCCAGAAGTGCCAATCGCCAATTTCAATCATAACCTAATTACAGGTGCTGCGTTTGTAGTTTGTACGTAATTGGGGTGTCGGCAACTGAAATACGGGTGTAGTAGACCAATTAATTTTATATGAGCATTTAATTATAAATTAACTACTTAGTGAATAATACATGAGCGGCAGATTGGAGAAAATGTCGACTATTGGCTCGATTAACAATATTACCTACTCTAATTTGTAATAGGTATATCGGTATATCTACACTCGAAGTTATTGACGATTATGTATACCTGGGACAAACTGTCCAGTTAGGTGGGTCCAATTTCGAGACAGAGGTCAATCGTCAAATCCGACCGGTTGGGTAGCGTCCGGGAAGCTGCGCAATATCTTCTCGTCCAAAATACCGCAATGTCTCAAGACGAAAGTCATTATCCAATGTGTGTTGTGATTACTTACGAGTTGCGACCGAGCACTGGAAGGCGCAGCGTGAGTAGGCCCCCCACAAGGTGGACTGACGACCGGGTAAAGGTCGTGGAAATCTGTTGGATGCAGGAAGCGCAGGAACGGTCTTTGTGGTGAGGCTTGGGGGAGGCCTATGTCCAGCAATGGGCGTGTTTAGGCTGAAATGATGATGATATAGTTAAATATTTGCAAGTTTTTGAAATACACTATTGATTTTAAGACACGAATAAGGTAACGCAGCGCGGCAGCGATAGCTTCGCGTTCTGATAAAATCGATATCAGACAGCGCAACAGGCTTACGAAGTATTTTCTCATTTATTTTTTTCACGGATTTTGGAGGCATTCGCCACTTTGTGGATTAACTTGAATAATTTCCACTCTCTTGTCCGACGAACTGCGAAATGGGGCAGATTGGCAATCAATCACTTTCACACGAGTGCTCCCTATATCATATTATTTATTTGATTGTGAAAATATCTTTATAGCTAGCTCTAGCCAGGAAAAACAATATGTAACTGAGAGTGCGTATTATTTAAATACATTAGAGGACTTTTTTTCGAGCTACTTTTCGTGAGTCTCATGCACAGAAATATATAGAATGGAAAAGTGGGCAGGGCGCGCGTGCCAACACTCTGCACCATAACTAATTTACTGTTCATTGAGGAGTACCGTTGCCTTCCTTCAGTCTCCATCATCAGATCAGCTCGTGGTTAATATAATATTGTACTGTTATTGGGTTTACATAATATGTGTACCAGTCAATTCTGATAATGGGAAGGTTCATTCAAAGTTACTTGCAGGATTTGTCTCAAGCATTGTAACCCTATTATTTTAATTTTTTTATTATTTGAGGAAAGAGGTAGGGTCTTGAACGCCCCTAAGTCACTGCGACCTAAAAGATCTATTGTGACGCCTCTTGCAGCATTACAGCACTTCCCCAAGCTGCAAGTCTATCATAAAGTCGACTATGACCTTGGGGGGGGAGGATTTGATCTCCTGCATTGAGATGACGTGGCCTCCAAGATGCTGGCTTCTGATGTGGTGCACTGCATCACATTCGCATAGGATATGGATGGGCGTCTCATCCTTTTCGCGACAAAACCTGCAAACTGTGGTATCACTGAGGCCCATCCTGTGAAGGTGTTTGTTCAGCTTGCAGTGCCCAGTAAGGGTTCTTGTCAGGATTCTTATCTGATTTTTGTTCAACGAAAGCGCTTCTTTCGTAAACCTTTTTTTGAAGCCCACAAGTAGCGCTTTCGAGTGTTCTTGGCCTGGGGATTTTTCCCAAAGGCTAATACTTTGGTCAGTTCCCCAGTTTTTAAGGTAGGCTGTAGTGGTGCATTTAGGAATGCCACAGATTGGCTCCGGGCCCACATTGGGGCTTTCAGCACCAGCTCTAGCCAGTTCATCAGCGGCTTCGTTGCCCCTAATGCCACAGTGTCCAGGTACCCATCCTAGTGCCACCGAGTTTGCCGCTCCTAGTGAGTTGTTTAGTTAAATAAAATAAAACATGGAAAAATAATTATAGGTACCTATGTATTGGGGATGGAAAATACTGCTGATTTCACAATAAAATTACAGTTTAATCTCTTTATCCTACTAATAATAAAATGTGAATGCTTGTTAAGATGTTTGGATAAATATAGATGTTTGTTACTCAATCATGCTAAAACGGCAGAACGAATTTGGGTGAAATTTAGCATACAGATAGACAGGTAGACCTGGAGCGTGGGGCTAGGTTCAATTCCCAGGTCGGGCAAGTGGTATTGGGTTTTTAATTAGAAAATTCTCAGTAGCAGCCTGAAGTCTGGATTTGTGCCCGGTTAGTGGAAAATATGCCAATAGGCTCGCCCCCAACGACATGGGACTTATAATTTATAGCTGGCGAAATGTGGGTATGTATTATACACTTCTGCCTATCCCTTTGGGGAAATACAAGTGTGATGTTATATGTTATGTTTAAATAAACAGCTCCCGAAGGATGCGCAATAAATCTTTCTGTAAGCCGAATTATACGCGGGCGAAGACGCGGGCAAAGTCTTGTTATGAATAGTCTAATCATGTAATGTATACTGTTTCATCCAAATCTGTTCAATGATATATGCGTGATTAAGTAGCAAACATCCAGCCATCAGAGAAATATTTTCACAATTTTCACATTTTATAATATTAGTAGGATAAAGATCTTAAATTATAAATTAAAATTTTATATGCGTTCTAGGGCCATAGAAGTAGCAACAAGATCTAGTAAATATACCTATATCGATCTGTGCACATGAAACACGATCGCTAATCTTCCAATTCAAGATGCGAGTCTCAATTGCTTCGGCTCATTGTGCTGCCCATTCATTGGCAATAAGCTAAAATCCTTCTTCCAATTACAGTTCAAATTGCATGTTTCCTTCTTTTCCAGGTTCACGAACTAGTGATTTGTTCCGACTTCGTTACTGTTTTATTGCACAGTTAATGATAATAATGTATACATAGGTCAAAAATGGTTTACAGCATAAAAGAAAATGAACTGTACTGAATTTTACATACCTAACTGTTTTGATGTAACTGTGTTTTCTTTGTACCATAATAAGACTAGGTTTATTTATTGCACTGTATTTATGTATACACTATTTATATGACACTCGCTCAATATATTATTAGTACTTACTTGGTTTGAGTTTCTCGGTAGTTTTAGCTGAAAATCAGCGCTGCTGGCACTAGGTCTGTCCTAAGCCACAGCATTATGCTAAGCAATGACCTACATTTTTGCGCACATGCGACGCACAAAGATCACAGCAGTATTTATAATACATAGCATTTTTTTTTTGTTTTTGTTTTGATTTGACTAACTGTAAATCGCAGACTATAATGTAGAACAAAAAACCGATGATTACGATCTGTGATGATTACCGTTATAACCACAGATCATGTGTTGTTTATGTCCAGTGTTGTCAGTTGTCAATTTAACTGTAACTATACTAATTTGTCATGAAATTGTAAAGTATTATTTATAAGTTTTGTAGTGTGTGCGTCAAATGGAGCGCAAGTATTTTTTTTTTTCTTTCTTTCTTTCTTTTAACTTTTACTTAGCAATGTTGATGGCAAAAATGTCTAGCATTATTACACAAAAACTGTAACTTGATTATTTATTTATTTGTTTAGAAAACAAATGAAAAACATTGAGCACAGTGTACTTTTTAGGGTTCTGTATCGAAAGGGTGGCTGTAGGTCTTAGTAGTGAATAGAATTTGTTGCTGATGAGATTATGTAGCCCATTTTGCTATAGAGGAGCTTTTCTATAGTTTCAAAACATTAAATACTGATAAAGTAGCTTATTATTATTTCTCTTATTGTTTTGGCTTATGTAGAGATGTCGTAAACAGACTCTAGCAGCAGATGGCACTACTATGTAATTAATCGACACAACGTTTCGTGAGCCCTTACAACTGTTATTACTATCGGCTTATCCGTATTTAATCCGGATCAGTGGAAGTACTTCTCGATAGTGGAGCTGAATTAAGGATATTGGATAAAAGTAAAAGCTTTCGTTTTAAATAGAGCATTGTATACAGTTTTGATTTTTATGTGTATACTCTAATTATCACAAAGTTCGCAGCAGCGTCTCTGAAGTGAGTAATAATGTAGCCGATTATGGGCTGGACACATTGACCCAGGGGTGTTGACTCCGTGGGTGCTCGGGGGCTCCAGCACCAACGAGAGTTAAAAAGTGGGTGCTGAGCACGCATGACAATAGACATCAAAACTGATCATTGCCATCACTGATCATCCCTCTACAATATCAACCGCCGTTTGGCAAGACGTCTAGCTAGGTCTCACTTGCTTGTGAGTGTGCGCGTGTCCTAGAGTTGTATAGTAAGTGTAGTTGTAGTAACCGCGCACAAAAGTAAGCCAAGCAACTCGTCGCCACCAGCAGGCACTTGGCCAGTTCAGCACCACGAGTCATCAAATGAGCATGAGCATCCACAGGGTTTTCTAAAGGCCCCTGCACTGACCTCTATTATGCTAGTACGCTGGACTGGCTATTGAAGACGTCGTAATTAAGACATTTAATTCCCGCTATTTTGGCGATGTTACCACCGGCTGCAGTGGTGTTGGTCCACGAAACTAATGAAAAATGTAAAACAACACGATGGCCATTTGCAAATTTAGTTCCAGGGACCAACGTTGGGGGCTTTGATTGGGCACAAAGAACTTCTGTTATTTTGAATGACATAGCTGGACATAATTACTATGATGTAGGCCTCATATTTCATGAGCAGCGGGGTGACAATGGAACAGCGATATACTAAACACGGTATATACTTTTATAACACATGATCCAGCTTGGCTGGACCAACATAATTTGCCTGCCAAATGGGTGTTTATAACACACAAGCCAACTATCGTCACCGTGTCGGTCCGATCTTCAGTAATTTTGTGCCCACGAATATCAATACGGACGCCACCGGCTTTATTTATAATGCCACCGCCACCGCTTGTTTCTATCAAAGCCTGTGAAAGTAGCAAAGTTGTAGCAGCAGCGATGGTGATGCCTCCAAACAAAGAAAGAGCCACATTTTGTTTCAGGAAGCCGAAAACGTTAAGCCAGATGAATTTAATAAAGGCTCTTGATGAGGAAGATTTTCGTTGATAGATAGACAAGGGAGATTTTGGTGCACCACCTCTTTCGGTGTACGAATACTGCACTGTCAACTTCAGTATGAGTATTATAATGTACCCTGTGCAGTCGACTGAGTCCGGTTTACTACCAAAATTAACATCCTCCACGATTTACCCTACCAGAGATAGAAATTTGACATAATTTGTATGGAGCTTAGAGTCAGGCCAACCATCCACATGCACTTGCCGTTTTGGCTAGGGCACCAAACCAAATACACAGGCGACCTGACGCGCCTAACCTATATTATTAATTAATTTTAGTTGATCCGACAGCGACCCATCTACACACTATGCAATATGGCTGGATGGGAAACCAAATTGGTGATTGGGCTCAATCAAAACGTGTCGTCTGTTAATGCTTTAGTTAAATCTCTTAAGTGGGATCGGAAATCGCGGCGAAACGTTAGGAGTAGGATATCCGTTGTGTATTCCGCTTCGCTCCTGTTCCAGGATGCTGCCCATCGAATATATCGAGCATGCATCCATAAAAACGCTAAAAAAACGTTCTGCTCATCACATTATACGAGGCTTAATGCCCCATTACGCCTCGTGTCGTTTATCGTAAGTAATGTGGCCGAGTTAAGCGATAAAGGCAACTCATGTGATAAACTCGTTGCCAACCGGCGAGATCTATTACGGCATCCTTTAATGATTTGATTTATTCAATCATTTGAAAAGTTTTCCATTGCTCTCACTTACGCTCTACTGTTTTTCATTAGATATTTGTAAAGGACACAGTAATAACATTACAAAAGTAATAAATTAAAAATAAAAGTAATTTAGTATTGAACTTAATCAGCTGATCCATACATTTTGTCGAGCGACATCGATGATTTTCTAGGGAACAGCTGTTAGTTTTTCGCGATTCCAGGGTTGACTCCGTTAGTAAAAGTTGTTCGATAGCATTCCCTGAAAATAAAATGCTTGCTCTTAAAATATGCCCACGTTTTCCTGATACACGTTGTATATTGCCTATGTTTTCCAAGAAATGTCACAGATAAATTCAGTAGTCAACTTTTGCCGCGGAGCTAATAATCATGTCGCCTACTTCCAATTATCCTCAAAATCAATAAGAATGATTAGAAAAAAAATCGAATGTTATTCAATTTGTAGTTAAGTCGCTTGCAAACAACTTCTATCAAATCTTTAGAGTTAAACTTCATGGCACTGATTCAATGTTCACAGACGACTTGCAGACATTTCTTACGTGTGCCTGTCACATCTTCTGTCACAAGATTCACTGTGTAATCAGTCTCTTGTGTTTTACTAGATACACTGCAGACAATTTTAATTAGTTTTATGAACAATATTTAGAAGGAGAAGTTTGTCCTTGTAGGTGGGTGATGCTACCAACAACTTCAAAAATTATTGGTCCAGTGTATACAGAATATTTTTAGGTTACCTTACACAAATGTATCATCAATATGTAATATTCTAACTGGACCCAAAACCAGAACTCGGAAGTAACTTTTATAGGCAATTTACAACTAGCTAAATCAATTTGAATAATAATATGCAGATGAAACCCTTGAATTTATTTATTTAATTCAATGTATTATATCCTACCTGTAGTCTTAATTAATTTTCATCCCGACCTGATGAATGAATGACAAGCAGTTTCTGTAAGAGTTTCAATTTGGAGAAACTGTTACTAACTCACTACATGACGCGACTTCTTTGTCCATACACGGAGTAAGAGTATGGAGGACCTCGGTAAAATGCTCGATGACCACAGTAGAGCTTCCGATAGAGTGGGGTCTTATAATGAATATGGACAAGACAAAGGTTAAGTCGAATTCCCATATAGCACCCATTCCCGATAACATCGGAGAATCTACACTCGAAGTTGTTCATAATTATGTATACCTTTTTTTGTTTTTTTTTTTGTTTTCGGGTGGAAATCCTCATGGATACCCTCCGTCTGGGGACGGCGGAGGGGTATGTCAGACTAGAGGGGTAGTCGCCTTTTACGACACCCATGAGAAGATATAGGGTGGTGCAATTTTTTACGTCCGGCACCACACGGAACTTACGTCCGGCACCACACGGAACAGCGTTTTGCATTGCTTGAACCAATAATAATAATAATAAATAAATAATAAAATGTATATGTATGTATGTGTATGTATGTGTATGTGTATGTATGTATGTATGTATGTGTATGTATGTGTATGTATGTATGAATAGAAGCGCATTATGTGTATAAACGACTGACAGACTCGTTATAATTATAATATGGCGATTTTGGTTAGGCAGTGAAATAAAAACCAGCCAAGTGCGAGTCGGACTCACGCAGTAAGGGTTACGTACCACCCATCGCCCTAATACTCCTTAGATACTGATTTAATTTACGAGAGTTCATCAAAAGACATCAACGTACCGTGTGCGAAATATGGATTTTGGCATCTCTTTCTTATGCAGGTACCACCACATTTGTCTATGATTGCCTTAGTTTTAATATTTGTTGCTAAACTACATAGTATACACTATGATGAGACCAAGTTTGACGCTGGTATGTATTCCCGTTTTGAAGATAAAACAGGAACAAAAAAGTTGGAAAAAATGCATGTTTTTCGAGGTTTCTTGTACCCCCTTTGGTTTTTTTATTTTTTATTTTTAGTATTTGCCGTGATAGGGATCATAGCATAACATATTCTGAGAAAATTTCAACCGGCGGATGGATGGACGGACGGACGGATGGACGGACGGACGGATGGATGGACGGACAGCGTAGCGAGAGTAATAGGGTCCCGTTTGGCAGCCTTCGGGTACGGAACCCTAAGAATAACACCCAAACATAGAAAACGTTTGTACCTTTTAGTATAGAAGCTCAGAGTTCCAAGAAACGCTTGCTCGAGTAAATCTTATTTATAAAAGCTTTCGATTGTAATAAGAGGAATAAAATGAAATTGCTCTCATAAGGCAATACACACACAGACACGTATTATCTGTAAAATGAAATAGTACCTATCAAGAAAAATGGATGTCATGAAAAGGATATAATATTATATTTATTTGAACGGATTTATACATTAACTAGATTTTTCTGTCTTGAAGTTTTACTGTTACAAAGCGAATAAACACGATCCATTTATTAAATGTTATTCGTTTCCTGGATATTCGTGTTGTTGGTCCCCTTTTTTTTTTGTTTTCGCGTGGAAATTCTCATGGTATGTCGGACTTTTACCGACTAAAACCACACGGTGGCCATTCTTTCATTCGGGAGCTCCGGGAACTCCATTGAACCGCGCTATGCCTTTGGCACATCCCGGGAAAACAATATTGTTTCCCCCACAGTAGCACGCGACCACCACGTACTGCTGTCCTTCCCAGGGTCGCTTAATAGACGCCTCGAGTCTCACTCTTAGCGTCCACGATCCCGAAGATCCTCTGGTGGTTGGTCCCTAAAGGCTTCTCAAATAGTCCGCAAGAACGAACGTCCTTATGGAGTATGGACATCGTCTTCGAATATTTAAGTACTAGCCTATGTCCGCGGCTTTGCCCCTGTATAATTCTCTTTATCACAGAAACACGTTAACGCCGTCCCTCGGGAACTGTTTATCTTCCCGAGATAAAAAAGTAGCCTATACCGTTTTCCAGATCCTAGGCTACCTTTTTGCTTAATTTTATTGTGATCAGTTCAGAGAATTATCCGTGAAAAGGTAACAAACAGACTGAGTTACGCACTGTGTGGATTACCGTAGGTTCTAGATTAGAAGAGGATTCAAGATACCGGTGGAAAAACTTCAGAAAGAGAAACTATTGAAATAAACGTGTTCGGTCAGGAAAACCCCCGTCAGGAATGAAGTTATCTTTAAAATTAATGTTTTTTTTGATCGGTTCATTATAATGAAAAACAGCGCAACTATAATACAAGCATAGATGGCAGGAAACATCACGCGTCGGGCTGAGATACCTACCACAGGGCCCTGCTTCGATCCCTAGTAAAACATGTTTTTTTGTTCGTTTTATTTAATAGTTTAACTTTGACGTTACCCACCAGATGGCGCTTAAAGGTGAGGTCAGCTGACAACTCTATGCCCGTGTCTGTATATTCAATGTACTCTATATATAACGAATTCCAAAAGTAATTTTGTTTTCAATATTGTGGAAATATCTCTTTCAAAATATTTACTTAGAACGCCGAATTTTAATCCTGCCAAGAATTCCAAATGATTAAGGTAAACAAAGTTTTCGCAAACTTTAGCTGCCGTTACAAGGTTTGAAATTATATTCGTTTCAGTACCAGTACAGTTCACATCAAAAGTAAGTGATAGACCTAATAATTACATTTGTTAACAGATTACGATACAGAAGTAAATTATTTTGAGAATAGTATTAGGATTTTTAGCTTGCAAGAAATTTCTGCAATATCAAATATTTTTATTTAAATAAAATTGCAACTTTTGCTGGTGACTGTACAAAGAAATCTCTCTTCTTAGTCGTTCACTCTTGGCAGAGTGGTCGTGGTTATACCAGGTCTCGAAGTTTGAGTAGCAGCTCTTGCGATGCGTCTCCATTCGGCTCTGTTATTGGCGCTGCGAGAACATTGTGTCATGGTGGAGTGCGTGATGGTTTTGATGAGGTCTGACCAGCGCGATGGAGAGTGACCGCGCGGTCTCTTCCCTTCAATCCTGCCCTGCACCACCAAGCGCTCCTTTGAGTCCTCCTTCCGTACAAAGAAATATCTTCTGTTTAATAGGATTGTTCGTGGTTTCTTTAAATCTATTTGTACCTTCAAATATTTGAGACTTAACTAAAGTTACAGTTATTGAAATGAACATTTCATTGGAAGTATTGTTACACTAAAATATCTTCTTCAGACGATTTTCAATCAATATTCTATTTTATTATAGAATTGTAGATAATACACATTTATTTGAAATATTAATTGAAAATCTAATTCTTGTGGCCATTTTCATGAATAATTAAAAAAAAAAACTTATTTATCAAACGTAGAAAAAAAACTGGCAACGACATCTTTTTAATTATACTGTGCCCTTGATGCTTTTAAGAGTTTTTATCTCTAGAATGATGGCTGTCTCTCAAAATGTTATCCCGAGATGCCATGATACAGCTCGGGCTTCGAAATATAAGATGTTTTGTTATTGAATGGAGACGAATGTTTGAATGGGGTGGTGCATTAAAAGAGCCTACACGAGTGACGATATTTAATCGAACGTCTGGCGCATCCTGGGCAGTCAGCCGCGCAACCAACCAACCTGCTGACTGGCTAATCTTTACAATACAATATGAGCTATTATCACTATGTAGCTCATGTCGACACGATAGAAGAAAAAGATTACAATCGATTTATTTCAATCATGTCACCTCCAGAAAATGTCAGAGGTCTAAAAATATCGAAGGTGATGAAGCGCTGTAGATATGGAATAGTTAGTTACTGAGTACACTATGGTATTATACAGAGGTTGGTATCAAAATGCTAATCATTACGGAAGTATAGTTTCCCTCATCGTTGAACTTAGTGCATTTCGGATTAATATCAAATGAATATTAATAAGTCTGATCTACTGTAAGTCGCAGCTTGTTTAGAGATAGAACATAAATTACTTTCAAACTTGCTCGGAGCTAGCGAACTTGCAGCTTTGAACCATGTTTCTTCCTTACCCTGGTTTTATTAGTCAGTTCCTATGTTTATGTTGTATGTTGTTATGTTCTACTAACTGAATAACAAATGTTAACTATGAATTAATTCGATACTTTTGTTTTAATTTTCCTTGTAAACCCTTCTACAAGTATTTTTTTGGAATTCTTTGTTAAATAATATTGTATCACAGCTTAACAAAGTTCATAACAGCTTGGTTTAATGATAATAAGTTTATTCTGTTCTTCGTTACACGAATTGTTTAAAAATCTAAATATGAACCAAAACAATAAAAACAAATTCAATGTCAGAAGTTGTCTATCGAAATTATTGTTAACAAATAAAGATTGTCTTATTTAGTAACTAATTTTGGCATGTCTCTTTATTCAAATAACTTCTGATCAAATACAATTACTTGTTCTGCACAGGTAATTAGGTGAAAAAAAATTATTTAGTGTGTGATATTGTTAACATAATGTCTTTTAAAAATTATTGATGACGAATTGCATGAAAAAGACATGCCAAGATTGTTTACTAACTAAAACAAGTGAGAAAAAACAGAGTGTAAGTACCAGCCCCCCTAGCCAAGTTGACAATCTACCTCAATCTACAATCGTCAACGCTATAGAAAACAATCAAAATTTTTGGGAATGACATATCTCAACGAATGACTTTTTCGTTCAGATAATATGTCATTCCCATACATTATGATTGTTTTCTATTAGCGTTGACGATTGTAGATTGTCAACTTGGCTAGGGGGGCAGTACTACTTCTCTATCTTGTTTGGTCAGGATATTTTTTTTTATCTACCACTAATATTTTCTTATTTATAACCTATATCTTTTTACACCTCTCCGGCAGGCATCTATTCTGTTAGTTCCAATTAAAGTTTAACATGGGACTGCGTCCATAGTTACGGAAAACTAACATTATACCGTTATATATACGCTTTGGATGAGCAAACAGTTACTGTAGACAAAGTTAACATTCTAGCTCATATTCAACTCATATTCTCCACCTCTTTCTCATCTTGCTTAGTCGTTGACACAAGAAGACTTACACACTCGTACCTAATAACATAACAGCTAAAAGCTAAGACAGTCTCGTGAAATATAACGTGGCATTACAACGTCTACGTTAAAATTAGTTTGTTCTATATCTAATGAATTCCTTGAGTTATGAAGATGTTTCTTAGTGTATGCGGTTTGTTTTTGTGGCTTGCTTCAATGAAACAGACTGTATTTCTTAAGATATCTAAATGAATAATCAAAATTATACTATAAGTATTGAAGTCGAAGATCAATTCAATATAGCATTATCGTAGACATTGCTGTGAAAACTAAAATTAGTTTTAACTCAGCCGCTTTTGACACTTAAGCTGATATTTATTACTTATGCTTGTCTTAGTTTGAGTTATGTTATGAATACAAATATTTGCGTAAGCACTGCATTTTGACAGTAGGAAGCATGAGTTCACGCTTATGGTAGCCTATGATTCAAACTACTTAATCTTCTCAAGCAGTGAACTTTCCCGTGGATGAAGAATTTAAAAAACTCATCTAAAGCATTCAACAGATTCGACCCTAAACAGATTCAACTAAGTCCTATTCATGAGCTTTTTTGTTGAAATGTATTTTTCAAGAGAAGCTTCTATAAGACACGGATTCGGTACAATAAGCTGATCAAAATGAGGCCAAACACCGCAATCTACTGTTCATTAAGGAGTTCCGTTGTCTAACTTCTACATCATCAGATCAGCTCGTTGTCACTATAATATTCTATTGTCATTGGTCTATACGTACCCAGTAGTGGCGAAGGGTCCATATAACACGATTCCCACCGGCTTCCCTTCAGGAATTACTTAAATACAGATCACCGACATTTCTATGGAATTTTTTTGTTCTAGAGAAAAAAAAAGTAAAATTAAATTAAAAGTTGCTAAATTGTTTTTTTACTTTATTAAAGTGCGATCTTAGCTATTTTAGGATTTTTAGGTACCTACGGCTTCTCTTCTGAAAATATTCACACTTCGCTACTGGTACCCAGTCAATACTGATAATGAAACCTGGTTCAAAAGTTACTTGAAAGATTTGTCCCAAACACACTAATAAGTGAAATTAAATAAAAGCTTGTAATAAAAGCAATAAAGGAAAATGCCTTAACCGACGACAACATTCCTGAAAAGCCAATTAATACTTTTTAACCAGTAAATATATTGCACCAAAGCGATTTTAATCGTGTTTCGATCAACCGCTGCAGGAGCTTTTGTCCCAACCCCGGGGCACAGGGAAACGGGCCAGGGAGGGGCCGGGGGAATGACCTGTGAACTGGGTCACTAGACCAGCACACGGTACGGGACCTACAAAATATCAGGACAAAAGCAAAAATCTGTTTAAAATTGCACTAGTTTTCTATTATCATGCCGTTTTGTTACAGATTTTTAGTGTCGGTTTACTTTCGATTTTTTCATCTTTTCATTTTCAAAAAAGTTCGTTCAAGGTGCAATGACCTGAGAATTAGGTCACAGGTCAACCTATATTAAATCAGGACGCGTGCTTCAATCTGTGTTTGTAGTGGTTGTTCGATTGGTAGAATTTTAATGTTTGCGTATTTATTAATTTTATTGATAAGTGACGCAACTTTTTTAAATTAAATGGTTTGTAATTAATAGTTATGGCTATAAAATGAAGTGAGTGGAGTCTCATCTAGAATAGGGCATAATCTTGTTGGTAACATGGCATTTACTACCATCATTATCAGCCCATTACTGTCCCACTGCTCGACACAGGCCTCTTCTCAGAATGAAGATTCAGGCCTTAGTCCACCACGCTGGCTTACTGTGGGTTGACTACACACACCTCGAGAACTGTATGGAGCACTGTATTTTCTACCATGCAAGGCTATAAACCAGAAAATTTAGGCTAGTTTGTCATTGTCAGGAAGGTAGAAGGGAAGCGACAATGCCGACAACCACCTAGCTGCAGGACAGATCAGGTGAAAGCCCTGATTGCCAGTAAAGGAGAAATGCGACAAGCCAAGAACCAAAATGTATGGAGAGGCATAGTGGTGACCCTGGATATGGCCCTCAGTACTAAGTTACACGAAGAAGACGTGACTTTAATTGCTTTGTTTTAAAGTAAACTTTAGCTATGGGTTTGTAAAATCTTTAAACTTTCTTTCTGAAATTATTTACATTTGCCTTGGCAAGTGTTGACTGCGTATTTTCTTATGTCATCCAAATCCATACAAACGTGATTACCTAATTAGTCAACTTAATTAATTAGAAGTAAATTATATCAGGAATCCGCTGGATGCGGAAGGCGCAGGACCGGTCGTTGTAGCGATGCTTGGGAAAGGCCTATAAAATAAATAAATAAATAAATACTTTTTGGGACATTTTTTACACAGCACCATCTAGTCCTAAACTAAGCAGAGCTTGTACTATGGGTACTAGACAATGGATATAATACTTATATAATTTATTTTTTGTAAATACATACTTAAACACCCAGACCAACACAAACACTTATGTTCATCACACAAATAATTGTGTCCGGTGTGTGGTATTTATGTCCAGCAGTGGACGAGTTTCGGCTGAAATGATGATGAAATTATATCATTACTTTAATTAAATGTGCATGCTGGATTCACAACTAGTACTTCTATCTTTTCTTAATTGCATGTGAGATTATATATTCAAATTCAAATGTTTTTTTATTTCAAATAAACCTAATTACAGGCACTTTTGAAACGTCAGGCTCTAGTTGCACGGTTCCAAATTGTGGGTCCTATGGAGAAGAACAGGCAAGAAACTCCATGGATTTATGTATCAGTTTTGTGAATTATATTAAAAAATAAAGAATAAAAATTTAAAATATAATTGATAATTAATTTGCATAATTCCACTTCGACACACTACTGCTGTCATTACTTGTAGTTCAACACTAAGAAATCTTTCTTAATAAAACTAAAACTTCATTTAAAAAAAATTAATTAACAAAAACAAAAAACCCGACTGCGTGTAAAAATAACAGAAAATATATAAACAAGACTTATCAACACGCAGTCGGAGGCTACGTATGTTTTGTTTTTGGTCATGAATTACATAATAGTTCCTATGTAGCCTCCGCCTGCGTGTTGATAAGTCTTGTTTATATCTTTTCTGTTATTTTTACACGCAGTCGGGTTTTTTGTTTTTGTTAATTAATTTTTTTATTTGAAATTTTTTAGTTTTGTCATCATGTTTTATTTGTCATACTATTTATGTTTTTTTTTTAAAGTCAAATTCATTTTTAACGTTGAATATTTTGTTGTTTTTTAGCATTTCTCATTCTAAATTACATTTAAACATATAAGTTGTTTATATTTTTGAAAAGCATTTATGTTACCCTTTATTTTGATATCCCACTCGATAGGTTTCGAGGGTTTTTTTTTTTAAAGCCGTAATTTGGCGCCAAAGAGCGGCCATTTTAATTTTTGTAATTTTGATATACCCAGTGTCACTCTCACAATTAAGACGAATCTAACGACACCTCACAAGTTAAAATCCATCAAGCCGTTTAGGCTGCAGGGCGTGCCAAAGAAATATACATACATACATACATACATACATACATATATACATACACTCGAAAAACATTACCCTCCTTCTGGCGCAGTCGGGTAAAAAGAGGAACTGCAGTTGCCGTCAAGCCCACTTTAAAAATGTCTCTCGGCTTCCTTAATGGATTTCCTTTGTGACATTATCAGTTCTAAATTGAATATTGGGGAAAGTTGAAGTAACTCGATTTAAAATGCTGTGGCTATTTCATTAATTCCACGAAAATTGGAAAATGCGTTATAAATAATAATTGTTTACACACCTAGGGATTCTGTTAATGGAATTGGAAAAATTAAATTATGTAACGGCGTTATTTTTATTGGAAGTTGTTATATTGTGAGACTTAGCTGGCTTTTCATGTTTTGATGAAAAAGTTCTCAATTTGTTTTGAAGAATAAATTAAATATGAACGTTTCGCTGGACGTGGGAAACACAGGACCGGTCGTTGTGGCGATGCTTGGGGAGGCCTATATGTTAAGCAGTAGACATCTTTCGGCTGCAAGGATGATAATGATGATGAACTGTTTGTAATAGTTATTTATGTTTTTCAAATATTTAGCAATGTGGCATAAATCAATTTGAGTAAATTAAAAGGTATAATTATAATTGTATAATTTATAAATAAGTATTATATATAAGGATTATTATAATTTATTTATAAATGAGGAGATTCGCAAGAGAACGAAAGTAACCGACATAGCCCGAAGAATTGCCAAACTTAAGTGGCAGTGGGTGGTGCACATTGCCCGCAGAACGAATGGCCGATGGGGCAGTAAAGTTCTGGAGTGGCGACCGCGTACTGGAAGGCGCAGCGTGGGTAGGCCCCCCACAAGGTGGACCGACGACCTGGTGAAGGTCGCGGGTATCCGCTGGATGCGGAAGGCACAGGACCGGTCCTTGTGGCGATGCTTGGAGGAGGCCTATGACCAGCAGTGGACGTCTTTCGGCTGAAATGATGATGATGATGATAATTTATAAATATTTGATTCTAAACTATATATTATTGAACCAACTTTACGAGACTAATTTTCATTTTAACTTTTTCAAGTTATATATTATTATTTGCGTATCGGGTCAACTTACACTCATTTCAGTTATCTAGTTCTTTTTTCGTGTAAAGTGTTATGGATATTTAAATAAAACTTTCACAGCATAAGTTACTACAAAGTAATACATAATTTTACTTTATTTATGTGCATTTTATGAAAATAAGTTAATAATTATATATCCATAACATTTAATAAATAAAAAAATATACGCAATTTAATCCGGTTAAACTTTGTTTTATTATAATCCATAACATTTATTTATTCTTGCAAAAGAGCAAATTTTCACTTAATCGCTAAAGTAAAATGTCGGACGTCACCGTTTCGTTTCAGAGCACTCGCCGTGACGAGGGTACGGTATCACGGCTTAACATATATCGACATCCGCGATGTTATATGGTTTTATGAACTTCCATTCTCTACTCTTAGAACTAAAAGGTTAAATGACTATGTAAACTTTTAGTGGTAGGATATCGTGTGTGTTTCGGTTGAGTATCGGTTTCCGATCTTACATTCTATTGCCTATGTATCCAATCTCTATTCTAAATTATAAGATTATTTATATATATATCTATGATACCTATATGTGTAATATATTTTGTGTTATTAATTATTTTTCGTTTATAAACATGCAGTAGTACGCCACAGACTGTCCCCATTATCTGGATCTTACGTCTTCTTTGTCCATCCAAAGGTTGTCTGGAAGACATCGCTTTTAGCGATAAGACCGCCCATGTACCCATAATTTATACGTTGTTCCTGTTTACTACTATTTTCATGGTGTACAATGAAGCATATTCTATCTATTTATTCTGCTTTTTTTTTCAATAAACATCGTCGTAACTGCTTATCTGACTAATTTGAAAGCTTTATAATTTTTAACCATTTTTCTCTCCCATGATCACATAAATGATACAAGGCGATTGTTCAACGATTGATGTTGTTTGATGATAGTGAAAGTTAAAGGCAATTTATGTACATGATTTGAAGAATTTGGCATATCTATAACAGTAGCTGTTCATAACAGCCGTAATTTTATGGAATTGTAGTCCATTCACAAGTCCTATTAAACGCAATCGTCAGTTATCTTTTATGGTATTTTAAGAGATAATAGCTGACAATTTCATTTTATATAGCAGGATTTATGATAGTGGATGGTGTTGTTATCTTTACCAAGATATCAAAGATCGACCATATCTTCGTCTGAAATTTTGGATAAGTAACTACACACGGCCTTGAGCCTTAGAAAAAAACTTTAAGATTGAAGCAAAGGATTGAAGGATAACTCTAATTTATCACAATCAAGTAGTTCAGGTCTTGTACATTTTGTAGTAATGAAACAGACTTTGCAATTGTAGGCATGAAAAGCGAACGGAGAAATTTTTAATACGGAATGGAATCGGTTCTTTCACCTCATTTTATTTAAGTAAAGTAAAGTGTGTGCTACACGGTGAGCAACCAGCCTCCCCACTAAGGTGACCTTGCTGGTTTCCAACCATGTAGACAGTGGTTTGTCACCAAATTTTGATTGACGATGGCTATCAGCGACCAACCTTCCACCAAGGTCGACTTGGCGGGGAGGCTCGTTGCTCACCGTGTAGCACACGCTTAACATTAAAATGTGAATGACCCAGACATTATTGTAGTCTATGAAAAATATTATAAATTGAAATAGTCGAGGGGCGCGTAGTTTTAGATAAGACGAAGCATACTAACATTTCGAAAACTTTTGAAATCTTTTAGCTATCTCATAAATGTGTAATATATTACATAAAGGGATGTTTGTAGTTCAAGTAAATCCGCTGAGCTACTAAGTACCTTCAGGTTTTTATCCTGCAAAGTGGACAGGATTTACTTCAAAGATAGTATCTAATATTTGCTTGTTAACTACGCTTTGAAGTATATATACACACGGATAATCTTATTTGCACGTTGTTATGACATGGGCGAAGATTTAAATAAGAAATAAGTTCCATTACGTTCTCTGTATTATGTAGGGAAATGTTTAGACCATGTTTTTTCGAGAAATGCCAAAAAAACACGTTATATTTTTCGAAAATTGTTACACATAAGACACAAGGGCGCCAGTGGCACCTTTGATGTATGATATCACCCTGCTTTCTATAAATCTAAAGAAAATATGTAATCTACAATCAATTAAATTAATAAGATTATGTGTTGGCAATGAGCATACCACTTAAATAATCCAGTTCTTAGGAAAGCAAACATGACGAAACCTCCTTACTATGTAAGCAGTCTGAGAATTGCGATAGGCTGACACACCTGGTACTTACCATATTATAAACATATAGATATCTAAGTCATTTATTACGAGGTTTGAGACTACTTTATCTATCTATGCTCTTCTCTCTATACAACAGTACTTGTATAATTTAGGTATGCTTGGGTACTTTGTGGATATTTTGTCCATAAAAAAAAATTGTTTTATTATTTTCACATTAGAGAGGATTTATTTAAATGTATGATTTCTTTCTAGCAGAAAGATGCGCGTGCATTTCCTATCACTTAAGGGTCTAAAGTTTCTGTAGCACCTCCATAGTTAACCTTTAAAGCTGTTTTTAAAGCGACGAAAAAACCCAGAATTTTTCATTACTCGGCCATAAAAAAAGACCTAGTAGACCAACATCTTAGTGACCAACTAATAAACTAATGGCGTAGTAATCAAAGTTAGAGAAGTCGTAGAGAAGTAATTCCAACCAGTGCGCAGCGAGTCGATAACTTGACAACAACTTTAAATTGAGGATAATTGACTCTAAGAAAATCCATCAAAAGTTTGTGATTGATTCCTATTTTTAACAAGATAACTTAGGAAAATCTTTCTGGACATCGATGGGGCCGAAGTTGATTGAAAAAATATTATTTAATATTCAGTAAGCACAAGCTGCTTCTAATTAAAAGTTTTCTTTACTTCATATAAATTGCTGTACGCAACATGCTGCCTTGGACTTCCAAAAATAAAATCAACTTTCTATAAGAACATGATCAAAGTTAATAATAGCCTATCAGTGCTGTGACAGTATAAACCACATAAACTAGGCCCAACCCAGCCCATGTACAGCACACGGCACGAATGATTTTGTAAAATGAAAACCCCCCACCACCATCCCCCACGTGGGAATCATTTGTGATTTTTGCGAACAAAAGACATAAACGCGCCATCTGGCACTCTGCTGTGTTGAGTTCAATATGCGGTAGGCTTTAAGGTACCTATTTTAAAGTTTTCAATCCTATTACTTCGACTAAAACGGTCATTGCCAGGTTTGTGGTTGGCCACACACAAACATTTCCAATTAGACCAAGCGTTCTATTCAATAACTGCGTTAACTGGCTTTGAACGTGGTCACAGAACGCGTCTAGCCTTATCTTGTACAGTGCAGATAAGACATTCAATATTTTAGATACTAAGGCACCTCATACGTAGGTCATACGGCTGCCAAGTTAAAATGGAACTGGGCTGGCCACATCTGCCGCATGCCGGAGGGGCTATGGGCGAAACTCACAACAGAGTGGATCCCAGACAGCCGGAAACGAAAACGCGGTAGACCCATAAGGAGATGGCGGGATGAGCTGGACTCCTACTTAAAGGATTGGCCACAAATTGCCATAGACCGCGAAAAGTGGAAGAAAGGAAGGGAGGCCTTTGCCCTGCAGTGGGACAAAACAGGCTCGTAAAAAAGAAAGAAAAAAAAGGCACCTCAGTGTACCTCCATTCAAGTTTGAAACGTTCAACATAACTTTGACAAGATTCATGAATGTTAACAATAACTATTCCACTCAGCATAGTCAGTTTACATAATTAAATGAGGAAGTGTTAAATTAGTTCTGTAAATCGATAACCCTTTGTTAGCTCAACACCGTTACTTTATACTTAGCGGCTATAAGTCTTTGTTTTTACTCATAAACCGCAAGTCACATTTACTTTAAGCCTGATTATTTTCTTAGAGTGTCGTTGAACGTATTAGCTTCCGTCTTCGATTTCTTATGAATTTCCTCATCAATGTTTGAGGGCTTTGAGGAAATATGAAACGAAAGGATAAGATCGAATAATGTATAACGGTACCTATACTATTGAAATAACATGCGTACGTATTTCAACATTTGATATAATTTTGAATTTTTTTGATTGATGATTTTTTTATTTTTTTTTATTTTTATTAAATTATCAATAAGATACATAATTAAAATTAGAGTTATATATAATGATTGGTCTTATTACTTCTTTTCTAAAGGCATAAATATATTGCCAACTTTTTTATGCTGTAGTTACAGATATTTTATTATTATTTTAGCACTTTTTTATTAACTCGCTTTCTTGTCTATCTGTTTGGTAAAAATATTGCTTAAGATTGTAAAATAACTTCCTGATGAGTTAGATATCTAAAACATTAAACATAGCTCAGGATTGTATAACAATGCAATATTAACTCACTTTCGTTTTAAAAACGTGGTTATTAAAAAAAGAAAAATATCATCAGATTATTATTTTTCGAGATTTTACTTTTACTATTACTCTTTGCATAATTATATCTCTTAACATATTTTTTCCCCCTATTGTCAACAGATCGAGATGGCAGCAATGTGGTTCTTGTCCGTGTTTCTCCTCGTGAGTTCAAATCACGTGTTTGCAGCCCCAGCACACACAGGTACTGTTTGACTTTCCACTAAATCCACAGACTTCACAGAACTTATTAGATTGTTCGAAACATCTTGAACGTACAGTCAATATCTCGTAAGTTTTCTAGGAATAATTTAGTGAAGCGGTATTTCCAGGAAACCGGTTTAAAAATGTAGATTGCACCTCATGGCTTATGCGGTTCGCATTAAACATTTAAAACGATAATTGCTGAAAATTTTGAGATACTAAACCTACGAGTATCATTAAAATCCACCAAACTTTCTTTCAATATTTTCAAGTAGCGATGAAGATTTTCGGACCCTAAAAAATCTTAAAACTTTTCGCAAAATTTACTATTTTTAATTATTTTTAAACAACGAGAACGCAAAAGACCTAGGTAACCTTAAGCATTTAATTCACTTCTGAAATGTTTCAATTCAATTCAATTCAATTTTATTTATTTGCTAATATAGGTACAAAATGGTGTTATAAATTTTATAATAATGTAAATCATCGCCATATTATAGCTTTCGCCATGTTAATTAATTACTTGGGAATATTTACATTAGGAAACTTCAACTCTTAAACTTTTACAGGAAAATCGTCAAGAAATGCAAAAGTAAGTACATATTTGAACTTAGTCCAGTTATAATTTATAAATTCTTTTGACAAGTCAATTTTGGTATTCTGAAAAATTCCCCTGATAAAGTTTTCACAAGACAAAACAACAATATAATATCAAGCTCTGCTTAGTTTGGGACTAGATGGTACTGTGTAAAAATGTCCTAAAATTTTTATTTATTTAATATACGTGGGACACTCAGAAAGTTTTGCGAAACTAAAAAAAATTGTTCTATACGTACATATATTTTTATCAAATCTTTTCAAAGTACTTTCCACCAGCCTCTATACAAAGATTCATGCGCCTAAACCAGTTTTCAAAACACTTTCCAGTCCGCCGCAGACACCTCGTTTACAGCCTGCTCGAACGCAGCCAGCGCATCTTCCGGCGACGAAAATTGTATCCCTTTGAGCTGATTTTTTATTTTTGGGAATAAAAAGAAGTCACACGGTCCTAGATCAGGGCTGTAAGGAGGGTGACCCAGGAGTTTGACTGGCGTGCTGTCCAGGAAGTCCCTCGTTTTGAGTGCGGTGTGCGCAGGTGCATTGTCGTGGTGGAGCAGTAGCCCGCGGAGCCCTGTGTTTGGTCGCTTGTTGCTTATAACAGAGAAAACTTCTGGCAAACATTTGGTAGTATACCATTCGGCATTAATGCTTCTTTGATCCCGTAAGGGAATTGATACCAAGTGGCCAGTCAAATTAAAAAAGCTAGCGATCAAAATCTTACCCCCGCTTCTAGATCGCTTCACTTTGGTAGGCGTTGGCTCATTTTGAAACACCCAAACAGTCGACTGGCGCTTGGTTTCTGGGTCGTATTGATAAATCCAGGACTCATCATCTGTAACGATGTCGTAAACACGCCGAGACGAGCCTGCTTCAAATTTGTTAAGCATATCACGGCACCATTCCACCCGGGCCTGCTTCTGAGCATCGGTGAGGTTGTGCGGCACCCAGCGTGATACTATCCTCCTCACGCGAAGATGGCTGTGTAGAATCTCGTGAACGCTTCCCGATCCAATCTTCAATATGTGTTGAATCTCCTGATATGTAATTCGCCTTTTGTCTTGGATAAAATTTTTCACTGCTAGCACGTTTTCTTCGGTAACAGCCGTCAAAGGGCGACCGCTTCTTTCGTCATCCCCCAAAGTTGGTCGACCGCGCTTGAATTCGTTATACCAACGATACACGGTTGCCTTGGAAGGGCCTTCATCCATGAATGCCATTTGAAGTCTATCGTACGATTCATCCGGTTTCAGGCGACACTTGAAATCGTATAAAATCATAGCTCTAAAATGTTCCCGGCGCAGATCCATATTTCAGTGAGACACAATACTTTGAATTAACTCGCAAAAAATGTGGAGGGAAATTTTGAAATTGGAACTTACTTATTTTTACTTATAAATAATCATATTTTCGAAAAACATTATAACTGGCCAGTCTCCCATATATAAAAACTTTTTTTCGCAATACTTTCTGAGGGGCCTGGTATCTTCATGCACTTTTTTTTTTGGAAAATGATTTGGTATGATTCCTGGCCGAACCAGCTGCTTTTTCAAAAACCATAAATACTCTTTTTCTTTTCTCTAAAATCGAACTCACGACTCCTTTAACGACTATTCTCTATATCTTATAGTATTGGATTTGGCTCTCAAAGATTCAAAGATATTTATTTTGCCAACTAAGTATACATATTGTTGTTAGGTTATAAACATAGTTCTTATGAACTTAGTCACCTTTTTCAGGCGTTGGAAAATGAAAATTTTGGACTTATAATTACAATTCAATCTATTATAATTGTATTATAAGTATTGAGCTTAATATCTTACTCGTCTAAAATTTGCAGCACTATTTAAAACTCTGCCTGTATAGTCTTGTAGGATATATTGAAACTTATAGAATAATTCGTTATGTAATCCCAAGATCTTTAATCTATCGATTCGTAATCAGATTAAAGGTATCTTCAGAAGATCATTATCACATGTGTCTTAAGCACTTAGCCGTTCCATAAATGTTTCTTCAAGTTAATATTGAAACTTCTCATGTCCTATGTAAATAGGTTCTTGTAAGTCGATACTTAACCCTTAGCTCGATAGCTTAACCCTTCAGAAACGTATAGTGGTGTCCCGGATTAGAAAAGTTTTAACTTTTAGTTTGAGTAGTTGGGCACAACTTCAATTAATAATACCGTAGTTAAAAGGTACGATAAATTTAATTGAATACAATATGCTGAAAATTAGGACAAGTGTGAAAAGTTAAAAAAAAATTGTTGTTGAAAGTGGAGTACTGGATGTTTTTGTGTAACTTAGGAAATCATATGTCTAACAGCGATATTGATAGCACCTAGGTGCTATGAACAATATATCTATTTGCTTAAAGAATCTAAGGAAATATCTACATTTTGATTAATCAATATCACTGTTAGACATATGTTTTTCCAAGTTACACAAGAATACCCAGTACTCCAATTTCTACATCTATAATTTATTTATTTTTCTTTTGTTTTATTAGCAGCAGTAATAGTGAAGTGTTAAAATTTTTGGTTTACATAAAGATTTTGTTGATACAAGAATATGTAGTAGTTTATTCAATTTAAACTTACATCAGGTACATTAGATAGTCCGACAATTATCCATACATACAATGATCTAGGCTTGTGACAGCTAATCTCTTCGGATAATGGAAACTAGGTCCTTACCAAATTCGTAATATTATAAATTCTCGTGGTGGTACTATACAATTATTCGTAAAATTTAAAAGCGTATCGTGTATCACATTAAATAGAATTTATTAAATAAGTTTTGACAACTACGAGTAGGTCAACATTAATACAAAGTAAGTATGTAAATATTTAAACAGAATAAGGGCGGTCCCTAAAAACCATTATTTTGCTTAATTAAATCCAATAAGGGATAATTTAATAAGTACATTTCATATGCGTTGTAAAAATACTGTAAGAAAGAAAGAAACAAACAAAACCGACAAACACACACACACACAACAACAATAGCAACAAAAAACAAAAAAGTTTAATAATAAAATTATGATAAAACAATAAAAAAATCCATATATTTATGTCCAGCAGTGGACTACGATAGGCTGAGTTGATAGATTGATTGAATAAAAAAAATAACATACGCAATATTATTGACGATGATTGATTATAACTACAAGAAATGTTAATAAGACGCTTTCTAAGTGGATGATGATGCCACCTACCTTAAAATCCCTTTTAAATTCCTTGTAATTATTTTTTGCGTAACAACGGTGATGTAATTTTGTTTTCCCTGCTCTTGACATTGATTCTTTTACAGGGGTGTGTTACATTTCACGGAATTTTGCTTGCTATACGTAACCGATGGATATGACAGAATAATCTTTGTGTATTTTTTTGCAATCGTTTTTTTAAGGTGACAAGTGTTTTTTTGTATTGTCATCGATGTATTGCGTTGACAGTTGAGAAGAGTTTACAATGACATAAATATTGGTAGGTTTGCCTTGTGTAATTATTAAATGAAGTATATTTTGATATATAAAAAAATGCTTTTCTCGTAATAGCATATATGAGATTGGACGGCTTACCAAGCTGAAAGCTTGTCAGCCGCAAACCATACAGCAATTAACACAATTTATATTAAAATAATTTAACATGGACGGACATTAATACTAATGTTGATACCTTTTTAGAAACATTTTGAAGGGTACCATGATTACTTTTATTACTTATTAAAGGTGCTAGCTTTTTAGAATTCCAAGGATAAAATAACAATAAAAAATATTTGAAAAAACGTGAAACTTTTCTAAAAATATTTAGTTTTTTTATTTTGTTGTCATTGGAACTAAAAACTAAAAAAAACACAACTAAAACTAGGGCGCCCCCCTGCCAGGTGGACCGACGACCTAAAGAACGTGGCTGGGGGGGACTGGATGCGGAAGGCAGAGGACCGAGCGTTGTGGCGCAACTTGGGAGAGGCCTATGTCCAGCCGTGGACTGCGATAGGCTGAGTTGATTGGAACTAAAAATGATTTTCTTTTAATTTTAGCTAAATTCAAATTTTATTTTGAAAAAGGAGGATTTAAATGCCATTTCAAAATGTTATTTAAGAATCTAGTTGCATTTCGCCTTTTCTGATAACGGAAAGTGGTTCAAAATTGAATAGCAAGATTTGTAGCAGATGAATAGAATAGACAGACAGACTATGAAGCTAGTTAAATAAGCTTTTAATTTAAAAAAAAAAGTATACATTCATATTATCACGCCTGTTTCCCATTGGGGTAGGCAGAGACTGGATTTACAGCTGCTACGATCCTGACATACCTCTTTCACTTCATCTACGTCCATTAATTAACCTCGCCATGCATGCTCGTCGGTTTAGAGAAGTCTTAACCTGGCAATTTTGAGAACATCCGCAATTTGATAAATTTTTTTTTTTTTATAATACAAAGAATCATTAGTTAATTGATCTTACTCATTCTAACTTCTGTAGATGTATCAAACCACGTCTCCCTTCTAGGAAGTTAGAAAAGGCTTATTTTAAGCTAATCTCATTTGTCCTAGTAACTTTAAACTAAGGATTATCAAATCGCTAAGTACTTGTTAAAAATAGGTCTGGGCCCGATGACATCAAAAGATTTTGTAATCTAAAAGATTCCGGCGTTGCTCACTTAAGTGCTTCGAAGCTTAAAAAGAAAAACCGAATACCAAAAAGATAAATGGTTCCTGCCACGGAATAAAGAAAACAAGTAGAAGTACCTTTACGATTACTTAGTATGGGAAAAAGTGTCGCCAAAATCACACATTGACAATTGTAATATGAAACGGTTAGAGTCTACGCAGGTAAGCTGCGCAGACCGCTACAAAAGAAAAGGTGTCACTACGGTGTTAGGCACCGCAGTGACATAAGGAAGAGAGAGAGATAAATAGATAACACTTGAAGATTTAATACATATATTGAAAGACACTCGGCTAGGTCGCGGTTAAGGCTATTGTTCACTGAGCGTTCGCACACTTTGGAAGGAAGGTGGTAAGGGTACCGTCCCTCGTCTCCGCCACGTGGATGGTACGGCAGGCCGGCGGGCAGCAGGTAGACGCTACCTCGTGGTTGCAGCGGGTACGCCTCTTGCCGGAACGTAGAAGTCCAGCCAGAAGGTTGTAGTACTGCCAGAAGGTAAAAGTCCAGCCGGAAGGTAGAATTCCAACCGGAAGGATTTCAGCCGGAGCGTAGAACCCTGGAAGCGTGCAGAAGGGTGCGCATGTTAGTGGCGGCCAGGTTAATACAACCGCGTGCGATGTGGTAGCTTCTCCGCCCTCTAGTGACACAAGGAACGGTGATGAAGGAGGATAGTGGAAGCTCACACATCACAGCGGTTAACAGGCAGTAAAGGGTGCAGTCACAGCATAGTATATGACAGGTGCATAATTGTAGGTTAAGTGACACGAGGCGTGCAAAACATATAGAAGGACAGTGATCTTCGCTGATGGCTCATGAAATAGGTTGCAGCACACTGTAAGGCATAGCATAGAGCTGATGCAGCAGTTAATTACACATATTTTAGCTTCTTGAGACAGGAAGTAAGCATGACCGCGTGGCCGGCCATGAAAATGTTAGAAATTAAACATTAACAAGATCGTATGATAGAATCAGTTCCCTAATACACTGTTTATAATATATTAGCTAGATTAATGAAGAACTCACCCGAGATTGGGGATAAAATATGTATTCCAGAAGGAATAGTTACTTCCTCGGAAGCTGCTGTGTTGAAAGTGACAGAGGCCAACGCGATTACTAGTGTTGTGCACACATTTTAGGGATGCGCAACACCGGTTAAGTTTTATATCTTTCACTCGACTAAAACTAATGAGATCCACAACGCTACAGTACCCCGGCTGCAGAGAAAGGATTTTTCCTATAAAAATCCGCTAGAACTACCACTCCCTACCTACTATCTCGTCTTCCTGCGTCAACTAAGTCTAACCCAGTCTGGATACCCGAGGACTAGGTCATACAGCACTGACTACAGGAGAATAACTGAGAAGTTCAAGTTCACTCGAGACAGTAAGTGAAGAGATACACAAGATTTAGGGCAAGTGCAACTCCATAGAATTCTCTAGATACTTTTATATGAATATATTACCAGCAGGGTACAAAAAAACAAAAACGCAACAAACGTTGCGTTGTGGTATATCCACAACGCTACAAATAGTACATTAAAATACACAAAAAACACATTTATGTAATTGGGTTTATTTAAAATTCAAATGGGGTCTAGCAATTATGTTATATTTTTTAAAATTAAATCTAAATTCAAGTTGTTAATATTAAACTTAATTTATTGAAAATTATCAAAATTATTACGCAAATGGAAATTAAGATTTAAATATTTATTTTGCCAACTAAGTGTAAATATTGGTGTTAGGTTATAAACATAGTTCTTATAAACTTACGGCCAAAATTAATATCCAATCTATCTACGATTTACCCTACTAGAGATAGAAATTTGACATATTTTGTATGGAGCTTATGTCAAAATCCTATCTCTGGTAGGGCAAATCGTGGATAGATTCGAAATTAATTGTGGCCGTTAGTCGCCTTATTCAGGCGTTGCAAAAAATTGGACTTATAATTACAATTCAATATATTAATATTAGGTAAGTATTGAGCTTGTATACACAGAGGTGATATAATACACCTCATTATCATTTTTACACGTTAAAATTACACAATAAGGTATAATCTAATATTTCACGTAAGCATTCGAGATGTCATAGTGCCGCAGCGGGAAACTTAGCGCGATTAAGTTAATGTTGCGAATCTGCATTATGCGTGCGGTAGTCGTATGGCACTTCCCCTTGTTTTCTATATTCTGTGGTTTCTGCTTATCAAAGATCACATTTTCACACAACCGGGAGTTTTGTTCAAGTGTTCAAACCACGACCTTAGACTCAACCAAGATGTGTAGGGTTATTCTTTGAAAATAATTTAAAGGAGCAATACGTACACTTAAATAAAAATAAGCACAATACACAATTACAATTCAAAGCTTAATTTGTTCGATATTGAAATGAATTTGTGGTTGCCGGTGAAATTAAAATCACATGAGGCTTGTCATGAGCAAACGTAGCCGCTTAACATCAGGTTGGCCTTTAGACAACGTCAGTTTATTGTATAGATGTCGAAAATATTTTCAAGACAGCCCTAAATTAATTATAAGCTTTGTCTTTGTTCCAGACTATTAAAACAAATCAGTCTTAGGTTTAATATGTAGGTACGAATATAGCCTTACATTAGTGGATTCTTACCTTGGCAGGGCCGGAGCTGTGAGCTGTTTAATTAAACCATCAATGGTTAGACGCCTTAATCATTAGACGCTTCAATGGCTGTGACGTAGGTATGCAAATTATACGACGCATTTAGAATAGTGCTCGATGTATTTAGTTTTTACCATCGACCATACAGCCCGATGTTGCCTAACATAACATAATATAACATCACGCCTGTATTTCCCCGAAGGGGTAGGCAGTGGTGTATATTACACCCACATTTCGCCAGTTATATTATAGTCCCATGTAATAGGGGGCGAGCCTATTGCCATTAACCGGGCACAAATCCATACTCCGGGCTGCTACTGAGAATTTCCTGATGAATAAACCCAATAACACTTTGCCCGACCCGGGAATCGAACCCAGAACCCCACGCTCAGCAGTCACGTTTGCGACGACCACTAGACCAACGAGGCAGTCAATGTTGCCTAATGTTGAATATAATGCGAACAACAAATTCTGCCACTAGCTGAAGCGGGGTACTGCATGCGATTGGCCCTACCAAGGCGGCTGTTGGCTAATCGCTAACGCAGCAGTTTTGACGGCTCATATAAGTGATCGAAACTGATTTGAAGATTTCAAATGGCGAATAGTGGCGACCTACATTAGTGAAATTTCCTCCTAGATGTGTTGACAGACATCGGTCGCCTGTTATGATTAATGGTATTGTATTAGTACCATTCAGGTCTACTACAAACAATGATCTCATTCTTTTTTTTTCTGGGAAGCTAAGGAAAGTTAAGTATGAAAATTTATAGGTAGGTAATGTCGGGGTTACACCTGCGCACATTTTATGAATATTAAGCTAGGGCAAAACTTGCATATATCGTAAAGAACCGTCTTGAAGAAGAAATCATGACTCGACGAAAGAGAATATAATCACTAGGCACGTTATAGACGCAACTACAACCTAGCGATGGGAGATTATCTCTAAATTAATAATGTTTTGTATTGATAATTTATTGGGTGCGTTCAGTTATATCACCAGATGATGCACGGAGCGTACTTTGAACGTTCAGTTACTCAGCTGGTCGCATAGAAATAATGAGTATCGGAAGTTGATATTTAAAAAAAAAAATAAAAAAATCTAGGCTTCTATTTTAAATTCTAATAAGTGTTTTGAAATCAACTCAAAATCAGAAATTTTGTAAGATATATCATATCACTAGAAACGCCAATTGCCTAGCAGGTCAAAACTGGACATTGTTCTTTGTGATTACAACCATTCTAACTATTTCTGTGCTCTGTCCTGTTTTTCTTAACTTGTTGGCCTACACTCGTCTTAACAAACAACTTTATGTATTAACATATTCCCATTCACCCTTTTATGTTATTCTAGCCTATGTCCGTGGCTTCACCTGCGTATAAATCGCTTTACCACAGAAAGACGTTACCGCGCCTCCCTCGGGAACTGTTTCTTCCAGAGATAAAAAGTAACCTATAATTTAATCCGGGCTATGTTCTATCTGTGTGCTAGATTTCATATAAATCCGTTAAGCCTTTTCAGTATAATTGAAGAACAAACAAACAAATAAACAGACAAACATCCTTACTTACACATTTATAATATGAGTACGATTTTTTGCGCATAACATACATTAGTAGTAATAAGTTTGTACAGTGGACTACACGTCAGTGGTAACAGTTTGACCTAGACAGCGTTTTTATTTCAAAAGTAGTAAGGGCAGTTTTTGTAATTCAAGTGTTACCACAGACTTGTCGACTGTACGAGTATCCACTTTTAACTGTTTCAATAATCTTTGCTATAAACAGTTACAAGTCCTACAAGTTACGTTAAAACAGGTTTAGATAATTGAAAAGGTCATTGTTTTTCACAGGGTTATGAGTACGCTACCTTTTGAAGAAATTGTAATTTGAATACTTATGATATTAAGGTGAATGCTACAGGGTAGCCCGCGAAATTCAAAATTTCTTGCGTTTTTTGTAAATTGTATCTGTATTTGGCGTTGTGTATAATCTATCTATACTATAATAAAACTGTAAAGGTCGAAAAGTCTGTACATTGAGTTTTTTTTCGCGAAAACTGGCTAGGGGGACTAGAAATAAGCTATAGAACACGAATCAATCGTTTAAAAAATTTATGTCTGTCTGTCTGTCTGTCTGTCTGTCTGTCTGTCTGTCTGTCTGTTTGTTACCTCATCACGTGAAAACGGCTGAACGGATCGTAATGAAAATTGGCATTTGTATTGGTATTAGTCTAACTTAAAATATAGGGTATGTTTTATCTGAATCGGTTGAGTAGATCCAGGGATACAGCTTGACCCCTCTATTGTATTAAGTTGCATACAAAGTAGAGGTCATGATTGTTGGTTGGCAGCAGGTTCCTAAAAATACAACTGGATTCTATTAGTATTATAGAAAATATAGAATAACATAACATAGCCCATCACTGTCCCGCTGCTGGGCATGGCCCTCTTCTTGGAATGAGAAGAGTTAAGGAACTGGATATTGTTAGTGTAATAGATTATCATAACATAATCAGCTCATTATATTTATTATGCCCCACTGCTGGGCACGGACCTCTTCTCGGAACGAGAAGAGTTAAGAAACTAGAAAATATAGAATAACATAACGTAGTCAACCCATTACTGTCCCACTACTGGGTATGGCCCTCTTCTCAAAATGAGAAGAGTTAATGAACTGGATATTATTAGTATTCTAGAATCATCATCATCATTTCAGCCGAAAGACGTCCACTACTGGACATAGGCCTCCCCCAATTAAGGGGGGGATATGCCATAATCGCCACGCTTGGCAGGCGGGTTGGCGATCGCAGTTGGTTGGTTAAATACTCAGAGAACGCTGCTGCCCATCCTCTGGTGAGTCCCTTAGTCGCCTTTTACGACACCCATGAGAAGAGATAAGGGTGGTGCTATTCTTTAAGTCCGGCACCACACGGACCATTCGATTCCATTCGGAGTATTCTAGAATAACATAACATTACCAGCCCATTACAGTCCCACTGCTGGACTCGGGCCTCTTCTCAGCATAAGAAGAGATGTGGTTAGTGTTATCATCATCATTCATCATCATTTCAGCCGAAAGACGTCCACTGCTGGACATAGGCCTCCCCCAAGCATCGCCACAACGACCGGTCCTATGCCTTCCGCATCCAGCGGATTCCCGCGACCTTCACCAGGTCGTCGGTCCACCTTGTGGGGGGCCTACCCACGCTGCGTTAGTGTTATAGAATAACATAATCAGCCCAATTACTTCCCACTGCTGGGCACGAGCGTCTTCTCAGAATGAGGGAGTTTAGGGCTAATTCCATGAAATTCCATCACCTTAGCCGGTTGGTTGTAAAAACAAAATATAGTATGGTCGGTAAATAGTGTAATCGTCTGTGTAGGCGCTTATATGTATATATTTGAAGATATGGTGTTCATAATTATGACACGATGTTATTTTCCGACATACACGCGGACGGAGTCGCGGGCACAGCTAGTTCGAAATATGATTCGCGGTAGTAACAACAATATATCTACTGAATAAAACTTATGAAAAATATTAACCTAGCTCTATAAGCTGTACAAGCTCGATTATATTAATTTACGATTAAATTATCGATTATCGAGCTTCTAGAGCTTGTAAAGCTAGGTTTATATTTTTTATAAGTATTATTCAGTAGATATATTGTTATTACGACCGCAAATAGTATATTAATTGATATACAAATCAAAACAGAGCTACAATTAGCAAAAAACGCAAGTAAATTTGAATTTCGCGGGCTACCCTGTAGCATTCACCTTAATATTAGAATTTCGTTTATTGTCTCGAATAAGACGTTAATATAATTGGCTTAGAGTCTAAGTTTGTCGGTAGATGTTATCTTAGCCATAATAAATGTTGATGTTGTTTGCATAATTTTATTGGATAGGCGTCTCTGGTCAATGTTCTGTATGCTGGGTCACACTTAAAAAATAATTGTTCTAATGAATCAAAGAACGGCTAATGAAACACAGCAGATGTTCTATCGGTTGCCCATAACTGTAGGTAAATGGTTTAATTTGTGACGACCTCTGTGGTCTAGTGGTTCGAGTGTCGGACTGCTGATGACGAGGTCGTGGGTTCGATTCCCACGGAACACAAATATTTGTGTGATGAACATAAGTTTTGTGTTGGTCTGGGTGTGTTTCTTATGTATTATAAACATGTATTTACAAAAAAAAAGTATATAAGTATTATATCCATTGTCTAGTACCCATAGTACGCACGGCTACAAATCAAGCTGTACATATCCGGTATAAGCTGATCTCACATTTTACGGAAAGCCTATACAATGTGAGTTCAACTTATACTGGAATTGTACAGCTTGATGTGTAGCCGTATGTACAAGCTCTGCTTAGTTTGGGACTAGATGGTGCTGTGTAATGATGTCCCAAAGATATTAAAAAAAATAAAAAATTATAAGTTGAGCACTAGATTGCTAGAGGCGTAGCCTGTATATTAATCTGTTTTTATATGGACGACGTCGTGTAGATAACAGAATACGAAAAGCATTGTTTTGATCGAACTTCTTTAGTTATGTGAACTGAAAGACTGAAACTTGTCTAACCTGCGAATGTCGGTTTTATCCAGTACTTGGGTACAGTATATGGCAGTCACTCCGTGTTGCTACTGATGTTCAGCCGCATCTGGTTAGACTGGAAAACGAACCCAGCATAGTTGTAAAAAGACAAGGAAGATGATTAATCATCCCTTAAAGGTTTATTGATGAATTAGAAATAACCCTGTATATCCTGTCAAACTCTTCAGTGATGCTAGTAACCAGTGGAACTAAAACGAGTAATACGGTTTAAAATTAAGCAGCATTTTTAAATCATGAAGCACCGTCAAATGTTGACTACGTTGCTCCATCAAAGCTTAATTGCGTATAAATAATAAAAACAAGGTTCATGAATTCAGGCTCGTGTAAATTTGTTCATATAGATACATGTTACGTTCACAGTGGATAAGTTTTTTATTCGGCAAAATGGCTACCGACTTAGATTAAAATGAGTTCCTGTCTGAAAATAAAGAATTATAAAGGGATAATGTTTTTCTAAGAAAACTATAAACCTAATAAATGTTAGCAAAACTTTATATTAAACGATTTACTGTTATGTATTATGTAACAATGTTATTATTTTATATAGCCTCAACGTATTAATGTTTTACTTATAGTTAAATTAAGTAAGTTTGATACACAGACAGTAAAAATATAGACGAAGCGCTGCGAACAATATAGTGAAGCCAAAAAAAAACTATGCTCCTTCGTGTACAACCAGCGCTCACGCAACCACATGCACCTCAAACCTCTCAGTACACGTGTCGTGGCATCGTCCAGTAAGCATCGCGAAAGAAATTATCGTTCAGATGCATGGTGTGTGCGTGAGCGCTGGTTGTCCACGAAGGAGCATAGTTTTTTTGGCTTTACTGTGATGTTTCGTAGCACTACGTCTATATTTTTTGCTGTCTGTGGTTTTATATAGAATATTTTGCACTTAAAATGAAAGGGCAAAACGTGCTTTAATGGCGTGTTGAAAGCTAATTGTAGCATGTCAAAACGAACATATACGTAAATATTAGTATTTGTTCTTGAGAATCAAAGAAGTCACTAAAACAGATACCAAGTATTGTCACTTACAGTATTTCAGGAAATGCTGTCTCTGAACCATCACCAACCAACCAACAAGTAGACATATATTGATTTCCTCCAGCCATGTCGTGTTTTTATGAGAAAACTTGTAAACGTCGTGACAACCGCTGCTGAGGGAAAACAGTCGTGTTTTGACTTTGTTTCAATTTTGTATTTTCTAACCAAAAGTTAGAGAACACGAAATTAAAAACAACAGTTTGTGAAACACAGAAGAAATATGTTTAATGTTTTTTTTTAAATTAAAATGAATATCGACAAATTGAGAACCTAGTTTTTTGGAGGTCAGTTCAAAATCAAGAACGTCATATATACAACGTGTTATTGAAATAACTGAAAATCTCTAAAGGGGTCATTGTACTCATATCAGTATGAAAAAGTTTTACTATGGGAAAAACAACGAAATCGCGAGAAAAAAAAATTTGCTGTTCCCTATATTTGTGTTCACATAAATCGACAAAATGCTGAACTGGAGAACTGCTGATTTTTTTTCAGATTTCAGTGTTAGTCCCATAGTAAAAGTTGTTTATACTGATGAGTACATGACCCCTTCAGAATTTTTCAGTTATTTCAATAACACGTTGTATTAATTTATAGCTAGTTTTTTGTTTCTGTACTGTAAAGTTGTTACATGTTTAATTAATACCTAAAGTATTTTTATAAGTAGCTCATGATCTCGCATAATTTGACCAAAACAGTTTTAATATTCTAGACAGGCTTGCGTCAGATCACAGACAGACTTTGCAAGTAAAATTGTGGTTGAAAATAGAGCACGCTCAGCGACAAACTTGCTTCTTAACTTTTACTTAGACAAGCTTTAAATTATTTTCACTGTCCTTGTGAAGAAACATGAGGGAAAGTGCTTTATGCGCAGTAATAGAAGATCAACCGGGGCAAATAACTTCTTATGTGTCTAACATAGGACTTACTTCAATATTAATAATTTGAAGATTTTTTTAAATCACTTTTTTTTAAAGAAAGCGAGTTAATATTGCATTGCCTTTCAGTCTTGAGCCATGTTTAAAGTTTCAGGTCTCTAGCTCATTGGGAACTTAGTTTAAAATCTATTGCAAAACTTGTACGAAACAGACAGACATGACTGAAACCGAGTTAATAAAAACTTGGTAATAAAATGACCCAGTTCCATAAATTCTTAGTTTTTATTCCAGTTCTATTATGAGTCCCTACTTAATGTATTTATTATAAAATTCATTGTAGCACATTACTAAACTGTATTGACATCGTCAATTTATTAAATCTCACAGCAATTACCTATGTCTCACCACTTTTGACAGATTTATAATGTAACTATATTAGAAGTCGCTCGCGGCTTTTCCCGCGTGGAGGCTTTTATCGCGCATCTCCCGGGAACTATTTATGCCCTTCTCCAGTTCCCAGGACATCATTGCCAAATTTTATCACGATCTGTTCAGAGGTTTAGTCATCAAGAGATAACAAACAGACTGAGTTACTTTCGCATTTACAATTACAGTTGGTGTGATTTTTAGCTATAGTCTTAAAATTTTAACTGGTAGTGAATGAATAAAACATGTGATTGCATGATTGTTATTACACCTATAATATTTAATCTGCTCAATTAATTATTAAACCGATATGTTACGTACATAACGGCGCTTCCTCGCCGCAAGTGTAGTCAGAGTCCATTTTTGGTATTAGATGGATGCGAATACATTAAATCGCAATAACTGTTTATTCTTATAAATAAGACACACTGCACATACAGACGAAATTACAATGAATAATTACATTCTAAATACAATATTCACTCTATGACGGATCGCAATCGAATGACCTCTCTGCTTACAATAATCGTCTTTGTATATACCCTCAACTAACGTCACTTACAATCATGAGATACTGTTTAGATCTATTTAAATTCTTGACAATTAAATTAAACATTTCATGGCATAGCAAAAATCTTAATTAGTTAAATGAAATAAACTACAAACTTTGAACAAATCTAAAACGATAAAAATAACATTATCTAATGCTCAATTACACGCTTAAACATAAAAACAATAATTTACATTTAATTTCAAATTTAAATGAAAATAATAAAATGATGGTTTAAAATACATTTTATGATCAAATTAAAAAGCATATTTCTAAATTGATGTAATTTCACATTCATCCGAGCCCACATACACGTACATAAAATCCTTCCATGTAATCTAGTCCAAGTTTAACAAATAAATAACTATAACTAACTATAACATACATATGTGTTGATTCATTAATTATTGACAGTAGAATATTACTACTGACGTAGTCAACAATATTACCCAAATATTGTTTTTTAATTTTAAAAAAGCAAGCATTAGCTCAACTTAGTTTGGGACTAGATGGTCATGTGTAAAAATAAAAAAAAACCCATAATATTTATATTTTTTTATTTATTTTTTAAAAACCGACGCAAATAGCCCCTCTATTGTTATGTGTTTAATGTGTGTATTTATTTATCTGTGGCGTTGTATCTTCCAAACCGATAAATCGTTTTTGATTTAATTTTATTTGTTTGAAAGATGACTTGATCGAGAGTGTTCTTAGTTAGAAGATCATTAGCTCTAGTTGATGAAGGGATGTAAGCAAGTTCCAGAGATCTGATCGATTCGAAATTTGGTTTCCTGTTACCGTAAAATGCCCTAACTTTGCCAACAAGCCCTACTTTGCCTAAGGCATTAACTTAATTTTTACTCGCACTTACACTTTATAACTGAACCAAATGTTAGCGTTGTCATAGTTTTCAAAGCTCCCCAAGTACGGAAATCATAGCTATTATAGTTTACTCAAAAAATAACTAGGCAAAGTAGGGCTTGTGGGCCAAGTTAGGGCAGTTTACGGTACTTTAATGATATTGCAACAACAGGAAACTTAACCTGATGCTGCAGCATCAACAGAAATCTACCAACTCACAGCATAGGTATCGTGTTAAGGCTCATTGGAATGGTATCAATGAATAGGTTATAGATAAATATGATGGAACAGGAAAGAGAAATGAGGATAAATTCATGATATTCTAAGCTACTTTCACTCATTCAATCGATATTATATTTTGATATAAGATGTAGTGCCGTGAGGGGCTCGTGAATAGGTAGCAACCACGTGGATTGTATGATCTGCGAGGTTAAGCTACACTTGCCGCGGTCAGTCCGTAGATGGGAGACCGTTTCGTTGCACATCGAAACCCTACCTGCCTCGGAGAGCACGTTAAGCTGTCGGTTCCGGTTGCCATACGAATTTCTATTAAAAAACCGAAAGTCTGACAACCGGTCTTACCTCCAAATGTCGGTATTACCTAGTAACTGAGTAATGCGGTCAGCCTCATCTGGTTACACTGGAAACCGACTCCAACATAGTTGTGAAAAGGCGAGGAGGATGAAGATTTAGTGCCGTTTGTGGTAAAGTAGTGTATGAAAGTGTAAATAGAATGAAATAATGAATAACAGAATGGGATTGAGTAAATGAATAGACAATATTTGACATGGTACGGTGCTGAATGTAATAAAATATGGCACGGTGGGGTAAATGGGATTAATTACTTTGGTTTAAAAAACATTTTTTTTTTTTAAATTAAAACATCCAATAGCTTGTGAAAAACGTTCTACTCTTATAAAACTGATACCCACGCAGTTCTCACGAGTTTGTAATATATCATTCTTGCTGTACAAAGGACACATTTCAACGTAAAATGTCTCATAGAATATTTGATGGTTTCCCCGGGAGGCGAGACCTGGTTCCATTTCGTGTAAAGATGATACACAAGCTGTGTGGTCCAGCATAATAAAGCCTTTCTCTTTTCTATAGTATGTTTTACGAACATGACAAGATTGGCGCAGTAGCCGGTTGCTACGCAACGTGGACTAGGTTCAGTTGTTGTGGCCTATGGCCTAGAATGCCATTAAACAAAATGTTTTAGTTATTTTAATGAATAGGCACAGCTTATCATTTAAATCCATAGGCTTTTATGCAAAACAGCGTCCGAGTGTTTACTATTTTTGTATTCATACCCTCTGCTCCAAAACCGACCTTCTTTACTACGCCGTAGCGGGCTCTACAGATTTCGTAGAATATAGCTTTGTGCTGGCTACGCAGTCATGCTACAAAAGCTACGCAGAACCTTTCTTTGAAAAACAATGAGGAAAATTTATAAAGTATTTTTCGTTTTCAACTAGTCAATGCCCGTGGCTTCGCACGCTTATAATTCGCTTTATCACAGAAATATATTGTCGTGCATCCTTCGGGAACTATTTACCTTCCGAGGATTAAAAGAAATTTATATATTAATCCGGATTACGATTTATCTGTGTGCGAAATTTAATCAAAATCTATTCAGCCGTTTCAGTGTGAGTGAAGGACAAACAAACAAATAAAAATATAAGTAGGAAGTAGGATAAAGAATAGCAAGTACTTATGGTTTAAGGTTGTTGATTTATTGCAATATAGGAAATATATAATAGGCTCGCCCCCTATTACATGGGACTATAACATAACTGGCGAAATGTGGGTGTACTATTACACCTCTGCCTACCTCTTCGGGGAAATACTGGCGTGATGTTATGTTATGTGTTAGGAAATATATTTTGGGTAAGATTTAATTTTAATTTTGACAAAAACATCCTTTAGAAAATCAGTTTTGGTGATTCCGTTTTCACTCATGATTGTGACATAAGTGGCACAGCGGGCGGAGCGTTCACTTTAAGTGCTCAAAGTCGAAGGATCAATTTCCCCATCAGAACTAATACTCATAAATCATAACAATATTATTGTTGTGGTAGTTGTGGTTTATGTATTTAACGGCACTTAAACCGCAGGAAATCTCAGCATGATGTGTAGTGTAAAACTTTAATGAATTCTACTTAATTAAGATAATCGTATAATTTATTTTATTGTATCAAACTCAGTTTTTATTGCTTTCATGTTAAATTTATAAGTAATAATATGTTTTCAACATGAAACTCGATAAGGCAAACATCCGTTATAAGTTTTGAGTGACAACGTATCCATAAAATCATATTTTTTTAAACTGAAATCGTAGACAGTCATTATTTTGACAAGCTTTTATTTAACTTGCAATGTTTGTTAGTTGGTTTTGTTTAAATCTTGTAAGCCAAATTTAAACCAGTTCCCATTATAAGAATAAGCTGATATGTAAACTTGATGTCAATGCAATATTATGGTAATTAGGAGCTGATCTGATGATGAAGCCGGAAGGTTATCACAGGATCTCTGCTGTAGTTACCGTTGACACACCGAGTTTGGGTTACAGTACCAAATCCGTGTCTATACATGCTGAAATTTAGTCACTTGATTCCCGAAAAGGGGTCATTGTACTCATCATTATGAACAACTTTTTCTATGGGACCAACCCTGAATTCGCGAAAAAAAAATCAGGTGGTCCCTACATTTTATTGATTTAAGAGAACAAATGTAGGGACCAACAGATTTTTTTTTCGCGATTTCAGGATTGGTCCCATAGAAAAAGTATATAAGCTTGACTTGTAAATTAATTTTTCAACAAATAGCTTATTATGGTATAGTTTGGTGAAACGAGCTAAAGGCACACCTGGTATTAAGCGGTTACCTTTGCTCATAACAACTGCAATAAAACTTAGGCTGTTGCCTAAATTGTACCGCAAGGCGCGTTCACCAAACTGAGACATGAAGATGGAAGTCTTATGTGGTTGCAATATTATCGGCACCGTTGCACCGGAACACAGCAAAGAAATGCAACCATTTCTATTTGGCAGCAGAAATAGGTACAATATTCTGTTGGGAACCCGCATTTTACTTAATAGGAGTGAGACTGCCCCTTACTTAAGAAGTAGTAGAGCTCCTTTCTGAAAGAGCTCGTCCGGGGAAGTACTACTATCGTATGTTACTTCTGCCGCCAAACCGTAATGCTTGCATTTCTGTGTTTCTTTGCGAAGGGCACGGGTGCCGGTGAAATTACAATCACAAGAGACTTTCCATCTTCATGTCTCGGTTTGGTGGACCGACTCTCAATAACATTCAAGCATTAAAGCAACAGCTTAGGTGGTATTGCAGTTGTTATTGGCAAAGGTAGCCACTTAAAATCAGGTGGGTCTTCAGCTCCTTTCACTATCCTATAGAATAACATAATAATAACGTTCTACAATAAAACTGTAGAAAAAATAATCTTTTACTGAGAATTTCGTAACAAAAAAGTTTCAATAATATTGTCCGATCTGAGGATTGAACCCCATTGTTCATGTTTTGATAGCTATAACCACTAAACCAACCCAGTGACAGGCTACTCAGGTACTTTTGCCCCCCAAAACTGAACCAAGTTTTTACACGAGTTTCACGTATCACCATTTTTTCGGCATCAAAGGCTTTTGATAATTAAAAACAAAATTGGCAATTACAAGATGGGAGCCCAATTAATGCTGGAACAATTTAAAATTACTCTTTGGAAAATTTAGTCCCTAATTTTCCGGTGAATTCCTTTTTTCTACAAAAGATTGTTGCTGGTGTTCGTTGACATCTTAATACAAGGGTTATAACAGGTTAAGGAGATGTTCATTCGATACTGTCAACGTTGAGTTTATTTAAAGATATCTCTTTTTCTTGGCTACTGATCTTTTTAAGACAACTCAGATTTTGGTATGGTACATTTAAAGTTAATACATCGTGTTAACGCATTAACACAATGTTTAACACATTTTCTTTACAAAATTTATATCTTAAGGCGCATGTAGCAGCCAAGTGGCGCCCCTATCAGTAAAATAATTATTACTAGCTGAACACATCATTTATAGAAAATTCGTTTTTAACAATTGAAGTACAGGTACTGTAGTTTAATCAGAAACTATTAACTCTGAAAATTATAGTTAGCTGTACTGTAGATAGAAATAGTGCGAAAAACGGCCTCTTTTGGCATTTTTTCACTTTGTCCGTATATTTTACCGATTGCCAATAGCGAGGTTTTTGAATAGTGAAACTTGGTCGAAACGTCGGCCTTAATATGTATGTGCGCGTTAGTAAAATTCCTGTTTCATCATCATCATCATCATAATTTTAGCCGAAAAATGTCCACTGCTGAACATAGGCCTCCCCCAAATTCCCATTTATTAGCATACAATTACTAGTTCAGTCTGGGGTTCGAACCCGCGTAAATTCCCGTTTTATATTATACTAGACTTTGTCCGCGGCTTTGCTCGCGTATAATTCGGTTTATCACGGAAAGACTTATCACGCATCCCTCGGGAACTTTTTATTTTCCCAAGACAAAAAGGAGCCTATATATTAATCCGGGTTATGGTCTATCTGTGTGCTAAGTTTCAGCAAGATTGAGTAGCAAACATCCAAACATCTTCACAAACTTTCACATTTATAATTAAGCTGAATGAAATATTAACTATTACTAACGGATTCATTACTACATCTTCGGTAAGGCAATTATTTCATACATACAGAACACGTTTGACGCTATCTTGAAATATTCATAAACACGACCGCTTGTAATGGAAGCAGTGCTCGTACTGAATTATTTCTTTCGTTACTTCATATGTTTGGCAAGAGTCAACGCGACATTAATCCTTTGAGACCTCCATTATTGAGTTAAGGTAACTTCAGTAGAAAGACAGTCTTATGAATATTTAGAGCTGCGGGTACTTAAAGAAAATCATAATAAAAAAGGCTTAATTTATTTAAAAAAAAACGGAAACTAATTAATGTTAAAAAAAGTATAAGTAGTTATTATTATTTTAGACAAATAAAAATTTTAGGATTCCGTACTCAAAGGCCTCAAACGGGACCCTATTAGTCTCGCTACGCTCTCCGTCCGTCTGTCCATCCGTCTGGCTGTCACAGGGCTGTATCTTTTGAAGGAATCGAATATCGAATAGGTAGTAGGTTGAAATTTTTCAGAATATTTGTTGCTATGACCTGACATATCACGAAAACTACTAAAAATAAAAAAGTCTAAAATAAAAGGGAATATTCATTCACAAGATTCATATTTCGCGCACGGTGTGTTGGATGTCTTTTGATGAACTCTCATAAACTAAATCAGTTTCTATGGGGTATCAGGTCGATGGGTGGTACGGAACCCTTACTACGTGAGTCTGACTCGCACTTGGCCGGTGTTTTTTTCTTTTTCTTTGAGACTGTTCGGCGAAATAAACTAAGCCAAAATCTTATCATATTGTTTCTGGCAGTCTTCGGTCTAATTAGATACATTATTTCATTTATTTTTTCATAAATTTCACAGATAACTGTAAATATTGTAATAGCCCTAAATACTCATTATAATTTGATTTCTAGAAAACTTTCTCGTAACAGTATTCGTAAAACACAATATGATCAATAACTTGTAAAACGAAACTTTTGAAATAGTGTGTGCAGTTGCGCAGACATATTAAAAAAGTTAAAACGCTTAGAGCACTAGTTAGTTCGTAATATTTATTCTAGAAACATCTGTTTCGGATTAATTTTATTAAAAATATAATTTAGGTTTATAGTAATAGAAGTTGGGTCACTTTATTTGGAGTGTATTTAAAATTAAAACATGAATATTTTATGAAGCTAACGTTTAATTATATGTCCATTTATTTACTTATTTCATTAGGCACACCAAAAGTGTACATATTATTATCATAATTTTAGCCGAAAGACGTCCACTGCTGGACATAGGCCTCCCCCAAGCATCGCCACAACGACCGGTCCTGTGCCTTCCGCATTCAGCGGAATCCCGCGACCTTCACCAGGTCGTCGGTCCACCTTGTGGGGGGCCTACCCACGCTGCGCCTTCCAGTACATATTATTAATATCACCATAATTAAAAATACAAAAAGTTTGCTGATATGTATCTCTATTACAGATGTACATACACGGTATTCACAATAACAGCAATCTGTGATTTCAATAATAAAATTATATGGCTGGAATTTGATTATCACTTACGGTGGAGTAAAACATCGTGAGGAAACCTGTACACCTGAGAGTGTTCCATACAGTTCTCGATGGTGTGTGTAGTCCACCAACTCGCACTAGGCCAGCGTTATGGACTAAGGTCTGAACCCGTCTCTTTCTGAGAAGAGGCTCATGCCCAGCACTGGGACGGTAATAAGCTGGTTTTTTCTATATCTACTCTTACAATTTGATAACTTTAGTTTATCAGCTAAAACTTTTCTCAACTATGTTGGATCCTTTTACTCATTAAACGAATATTTTTTTATCAAATTTTGACTAAAAGTAAATAATTATAAATAAGTAATTCCATTAATATTATATAAATTCATAAACTTTACAATTATAAACATTTGCGTGCTATGACATGAAACATATAGCGGAATAAGCGCACTATGAATGAACGTACCAACTACAATGTACCTATATCTTGCAAATAAAGACATTCAATTCTGTTCTACTCTTTCGGACCTAGTTGCGGCTGAATAATAGTTTTTTTATATGTTTGATTCCCAAGTCATTTTTACATTTTCAACTGAAAATCTGGTCATAATACTCATTCAGTTTTACCAATAACGTCATAAAATGTCATAACAGCACACATACCAGGCCTCTCAGAAAGTATTGCGAAAAAAAGTTTTTATATATGGGAGACTGGCCAGTTATAATGTTTTTCGAAAATATGATTATTTATAAGTAAAAATAAGTAAGTTCCAATTTCAAAATTTCCCTCCACATTTTTTGCGAGTTAATTCAAAGTATTGTGTCTCACTGAAATATGGATCTGCGCCGGGAACATTTTAGAGCTATGATTTTATACGATTTCAAGTGTCGCCTGAAACCGGATGAATCGTACGATAGACTTCAAATGGCATTCATGGATGAAGGCCCTTCCAAGGCAACCGTGTATCGTTGGTATAACGAATTCAAGCGCGGTCGACCAACTTTGGGGGATGACGAAAGAAGCGGTCGCCCTTTGACGGCTGTTACCGAAGAAAACGTGCTAGCAGTGAAAAATTTAATCCAAGACAATAGGCGAATTACATATCAGGAGATTCAACACATATTGAAGATTGGATCGGGAAGCGTTCACGAGATTCTACACAGCCATCTTCGCGTGAGGAGGATAGTATCACGCTGGGTGCCGCACAACCTCACCGATGCTCAGAAGCAGGCCCGGGTGGAATGGTGCCGTGATATGCTTAACAAATTTGAAGCAGGCTCGTCTCGGCGTGTTTACGATATCGTTACAGGTGATGAGTCCTGGATTTATCAATACGACCCAGAAACCAAGCGCCAGTCGACTGTTTGGGTGTTTCAAAATGAGCCAACGCCTACCAAAGTGAAGCGATCTAGAAGCGGGGGTAAGATTTTGATCGCTAGCTTTTTTAATTTGACTGGCCACTTGGTATCAATTCCCTTACGGGATCAAAGAAGCATTAATGCCGAATGGTATACTACCAAATGTTTGCCAGAAGTTTTCTCTTTTATAAGCAACAAGCGACCAAACACAGGGCTCCGCGGGCTACTGCTCCACCACGACAATGCACCTGCGCACACCGCACTCAAAACGAGGGACTTCCTGGACAGCACGCCAGTCAAACTCCTGGGTCACCCTCCTTACAGCCCTGATCTAGCACCGTGTGACTTCTTTTTATTCCCAAAAATAAAAAATCAGCTCAAAGGGATACAATTTTCGTCGCCGGAAGATGCGCTGGCTGCGTTCGAGCAGGCTGTAAACGAGGTGTCTGCGGCGGACTGGAAAAAGTGTTTTGAAAACTGGTTTAGGCGCATGAATCTTTGTATAGAGGCTGGTGGAAAGTACTTTGAAAAGATTTGATAAAAATATATGTACGTATAGAACAATTTTTTTTAGTTTCGCAAAACTTTCTGAGTGTCCCACGTACGTATATAGTGTGTAATACAGTGTATACATACTGTCATGAAGTTTTATCTGCACAGCGCTTCGCCTTAATAGCTCACATCGTCGACAGACGCGGGACATAAATTCGTTGGATTATTGACGATCCAGCTGCCACGGTAGGGTGACTTCCTTACTCGCTGTCTATGTAGACTGAAAGTATTAGGTTTGTTATAAAAGTTGAAAATTGATCCTTCCATGATGATATTTTTTTTCTATGTAGCATACATACATACACATCACGCCTGTATTCCCTGGAGAGGTAGACAGAGAGTGTATAGTATACCCACATTTCGCCAGCGATGGTATAAAGTCCCATCGCCCTATCGCGAAGACGATGGAACCTTGTAACATCACTAGCTAAATGTCATTCATCGTTTGACATAGTAGATAGAAAGAAAGACGCGTCGTTCCTTCTATCTACTATGTTATAAGAGGAATGCATAATCAGCTCATTTAAATAAACTGCCTTTCGGTTGCATTGGTAACTGAGTTTCGCAACCAGTTATGATAAAAGAAAAAATTCTTGCAACGCAATTAGTTGCCGAAAAACATATTCTAGTTTTGTTTCACAAGTCTACAGCTTGGAAGAATAAAAAAGGCAGACGGAATCTCGCTAAACAAAGACTGAAGCACTTAATTTTTTCCTAAATACTGTTATTTTATTTGTGACACTTCAACAATGACTACCGTCATACTAGATTTTTTGCGTAATCGTGGCTTTTTGGCATACTATGGATGTGAATGTGTGCGTGCTGGCCTGTACTTTTAAGCGAGCCGGCACGCATACATGGTACTATGGGTGCTTACTGTTTAGTGAGATTCCGTCCGCCTTTTTTATTCGTCTGAGGTCTACAGTAAAAGTTTCACAACCACTTGTAAAAAAAGAAAAACGTTCGTGCTGAGCTGAGCTCACAATAGCCGAAGCAGATTCTGTTGTTATTATTTAGAGATTTGTAGGCTCTCATAATAAATATTCATAGAAAATAGAATTAGACAACCTTTATTGTAATAGACCTAATATTCTATTACTTAAACTCGTATTTCAACACTTCAACAAAAAGCCAAAAACATTAAAAAAAAAATTTTTAGATAATGTTTTCGTGTTTGTATTATGTATTATTTCGAAACCTGGTGATCCTACATCGGAATCTGTGAACATAAACTACCGCATGGCATAGAAATTCCATACAAAAAACGCTGCTAGCAAGGAACATACGAGAAAATTTGTCCTTAAATGCTTATATTTTGTAAGTAAACTTTGAGGTCTTACAGCCAGGTTATTGCCTTCTTCTATTTTTATTTGAACTCTTTGGAAATTGCTTTTTCGAGCTCGAAGGGATTTGATTTCAACTCGATCCTTTGATTAAAGAAACAAAAAGGTAATGTTTCAAAGTCAATGTTATAACATGTATACTGTATACGTTTTGTTAGAAATTAAGGATCTACTCTCGAGAATTTAAGTTAAGAAATATTTCAACAAGTTTAAAAATTTCAATATGTTAAACTCTACATTTTTTATGTCCAACTTTCAGAGAATTTCACTTTTTAATTTTAAAGGAATAAATTTCGTACATCTATTTAAACAATTAAAGCAAAATCTAATAGACAGATTTTATGAGCAATTGCATTACATTTAAAACATTCAAAATGTTAAAATAATTACACTAGATTTTTAATAAAAACATTATACAATTATTTTGTATACAGTATAAAGTGCTAAGGACACATTCGTTTTCAAATTTCTAAGAGTAACAAGATTATAATAAGGCTTCATATACAAAGAGGAAATTGAAAAGCGTATGTGAGGAAATGAAGGTGTAATTTCCAAATATAATGTTTTACATTATACAGAATCTGCGTATTAAAGAATCAAACAAAGAAAGAAAGATATAAAGAAAGATAAATATAGAATAAAGAAAGACATTAAATAATAAAACCGCTTCGACTGTTGTTGGATATTCCGCAGAAGCTTTTATGTTTATTCAGGCAGTCATCATCATCATCATTTCAGCCGAAAAACGTCCACTACTGGACACAGGCCTCTCACAAAAGGGGGAATATGCCATAATCACCATTCTAGGCAGGCGGGTTGGCGATCGCAGTTGGTTGAATAAATACTCAGAGAACGCTGCTGCCTATCCTCTGGTGAACCCCTTATTCGCCTTTTACGACACCCACGAGAAGAGATGGGGTGTTGCTATTCTTTGTATTCAGCACTACACAGCACGTTAGGCACTGCAGGCAGTACGTTCAGGTAATACCAAAGAATATACACCTATAAATATAGTGTTACACGGTTGAAATTCATCGATTAGTAATTGAACGCTTGTCTTCCAGGGTGTAAGTTCAGACCAGGCCCACACCTCTGACTTTTCAGACTCATGTACGGATCGGAATTTGATTATCACTTGCTTTGCTGCTTGGTGAAGTAAAAATTGTGAGGAAACCTTCACATCCGAGAGTGCTCAATACAGTTTTCGATGGTGTATGTAGGCCCACACTAGGCCTGCGTGGTGAACTAAGGCCTTAACTTTTTCGTGCTGAGAAGAGGACCTTGCCCAGCAGTGAGACAATAATGGGCTTATTATGTGTTTGTGTTTATGTAGAGAAAATGTCTCAAGTAATGATATTGTATTGCCAATCTACTTTAGGTTAGCCTGTATATAGCTCTTAGGCGTTGTCCTAATACAACGTGACTATCGTAAGTTCGCGCGAACTTTGTCATATGAGCCCGCGATCAAACGTACACTCGTACAGGTTATCGAATAGGTGTCTTAATTATCATTCGAGTTAAAAGCACGCGATAATATCACGTCACGAACAGAATTCGCGCGAACTTGCAATGGTTCCGTGGTCGCGTTGTATTAGGACAATGCCTTACATACTTCAGTTATAGTTTTGTGTAATCCACAGATATATTTGTTCTGGGTCTGGGTGTTTGTGCATGTGGGATTTGTGTTGGTAAACGTACCCATGATAGGTATAGGAGAAATCCTAGAGGTAACGCTTGTTTAAAAAAACTAGAGTCAAATAGATGCCTTCCCAGCATTCATCTGGAAATTGCAAAGTCAAAAAGATAATAAAGAGTACATATTATTTAAAACAATATAAAATGGCGTATAAATCGCTAGTAAAACTTAATGAGTAATAAAATTTTACGTTACTTGCACGTGACGCCATTTATAAAATAAAATAATTATGTGTGTTAATGAAAGTACTAACAATTAAACGAACAACGTAATTGTAGATCATAGTTAAAAAATCACAATAGCAATAAAAGTAACAAAACCTTTCAGAAACGATTTTCTGAATGTTCATTTTATTGGTTTTTAAATAACAGCTTTTCAAAATCAACTCATGAGTGAAATAAGCTTTCAAAAACAATTTTACAGAACGTTCGAATTTATTCACTCTAATTTTAAACGGCTTTTTATCTCTAGTGCTAAAGTAGTTCATTCAAATTGTCTTATGAATATTGCATTATATTAAATTTAAATACATAAAACGTTTTACTCACTCCTTAACAACACATCCCACGCACCACCCACTGGAAAATTGAACACGACATAATTCTACTATGTAGCTATTGTTGCTATTTTTAGCCAAAGGCCATCCCGCAAAGTCATAAAAGATTACCTGATATAAAAACAAAGTGCTTTTCACTGCCAGCCAGTCCCGACTTATCCTTGCCCACACAAAATATATTAGGTGTACAGGTCGTTTATTTGTAACTAGCCTATGCTCGTGGCTTTGCCCGCATATAATTTGGCTTATCACAGAAAGACTTATCAAGTATCCATTGGAAACTGTATATTTTTCCGGGATAAAAAGTAGCTTTTATTTTAATCCCGGTTATTGTCTACCTGTGTGCCAATTTCATCTAAATCTGTTCAACATCTTCACAAACTTTCACATTTATAATATTAGTAAAATAGGATTCATTAATAACCCTTTAAGGTTTGAATTAAAAATAACCCTGTATCGAAAAAGTCACATACCAATACGTAACATATTACCATGGGGTTAAGCAGAAGCTACAGGACGCTACGTGTTTTGGCACTATGTGCTACGAAACTTCGTGCTACGACGCTACATGCTACGACGACACGTGCTACGATACTCTTTTTGATAGTTCATACAACTTGAAAATGTCCTACATAGATATTTAGATTAGTCTATGCTCTGATCACTCTGGTCTAATTACCTTCCTACACATACTGACTGTTAATTTCAGCACCTGCATTATTTAAAGAGGTAATACTCGTATCAACACAAAATTTTACCTTAATTTTTCACTAAAATGTCTTAATTTTTATACGACTGCCCAAAAAAAAAGAGTGTAATTTGCAACAAACATATAAATTATTAAAAGACGTCCACTGCTGGACATAGGCCTCCCCCAAGCATCGACACAACGAACGATCCTACGGTTTCCACATCCAGCCAATTCCCGTGACCTTCACCAGGTCGTCGGTCCACCTAGTGGGGGGTCTACCTAAGCCCTACCTGTACTGTGTCATTGGATCCAGTTAATCTCCAACAGCATAATAACATTGTTTACTGCCATTATTGTGTCACCACAGCTTACTGAAGTGCAGTAAAATAAGTGCGAATTGATGTCCTGCATTACACCGTAACTCATACATGTGACATTTATTTGTTTTGTGTTTCATGTCGGATTTGGTTTCATGCTAAACCATATGGTATAAAAATGGAGGACAAATTTTGTGTTTATGGCTACTGTAATCATCATCATCATTTCAGCCGAATATGTCCACTGCTGGACATTCCAAGCATCGCCACAACGACCGGTCCTGCGCTTTTCGCATCCAGTGGATTCCTGCAACCTTCACCAGGTCATCGGTCCACCTTGTGGGGGGCCTACCCACGCTGCGCCTTCCAGTACGTGGTCGCCACTCCAGAACTTTACTGCCTTATCAGCAATCCATTCTGTGAGCAATGTGCCCCGCCCACTGCCACTTAAGTTTAGAAATTCTTCGGGTTATGTCGGTTACCTTCTGGCTCCTATAATAATAATAAAATATAATATATACACATAATGGATAGATAGATAGAGTATACTTTACCGTTTTCACACCATAAAATTAAACTAAAGTTATAACAAACATGAGCATAGTACTAACAATTGGCGGTCTTATCGTAATATTATAGGTATACGAAATTTAACAAGGTTGTCTTGTAAGTTTTATCGAAGAACTGAATCAGAATCAGTTCTTTCCAAATTAGACCTTAAGGTTGTTACACAAATCTAGAATTCAATTCAATATTCTTTCTTTGTGGAATCAAGTTCTTGTCGGATATTCAAAGACTATTTCATCGCGGTATGTATAAAAATACTTAACCAAAGGAAAAAGACTGTCTAGAGAAGTTATAGTAAAACAGACGATAACTGCAGACTATCTTCCCACGCCTTGTCTGGTACGTGTTGAAGCGTAACAGCTTAATTATATATGCTGTCGCCTCGCACTAGATTCTAATATTCAGCTATAATGGTTAATCGTTACACTGAAGCCAACCTCAACGTAGGTGGGAAATGACTAGGTAGAAGGTACCTACCTATAGATATATTGAACACTACAGACAACTATTTCAAGTACAATTTATTTATATAATTTAGCTTTATTAACTAAGTTACATTCATTTATTTTATTATTTTAATGCATTTACGTGTTCGAAGCGAAATCTAAAGATATAAATTGTGAAAAGAACAAAATCACTCACGCGCAGGATTCGAACCTGTGACTCCTGGTGCAGTACGCCAGTGCATTAGCCACTAAGCTACCGTGAACACTCACTTACTCGTGAGGATTCGCAGGTTCGAATCCTGCTCGTGAGCGAATTTTTCTTTCCACTGTTTATATACTTTTCAATTCATTTATTTGTCAAATATATAAACAATATACGCACCTCTTTGCCTTCTGCAACCACTATTTCAGAAGAACTATGTACTTTAATCGAAATGTAAGTATTTTTTGTACGAAATAATTCAGTTTTAGGTCAACATTTTACGTATGTTAAAAAGGGTTCCACTACCTCGAGGGCATACTCTAGTGCTAACTTTTTACTCAGCATAAAAACTTAAGGGTTAACCTCATCTCGACTGTCGCTCTTAAGGCTACTTGTCGCTAAAACGTGATGGCTATTTAATACTGTTTCTTTTCCATATAACAGTTTGACATTGACAGCGCCTTTATTTCGTAAAGTAGTAAGGGCGGTTTTCTAATTCAAGTGTTTCCACTGTCATGCAGTCAACTGTACCTATGTAATCTATACATATAATAAAATCGTAGAGATGAAAAAACTGTACATTGAATATTTTTGGAAAAAAATCACTGCTGCGCATACTAGGAACGATACTGATGCCAAAACTACAATTTTTAGAATTTCTGTCTGTTTGTCTGTTTGTCTGTTTGTCTGTTTATCTGTTTGTATGTTTGAGCATGACGCCAATACTACTCAACAGAATTAGTTGTAATTTGGCAAAAATGTCGGTTACAGACCGGGTCAGGTTATAGGCTACAAATCATCACGCTTTTGTACATGGGAGGTGAGTAGGGTAACAAAATGTCTACAAAGTTATGATTTACAGTTAATATATTGAAATGTCATCATTTATAGACTAAAAAAGACTAAAATAATTAGTTATCAGAACGTCAACATTTATATTTTTTAAAATAACCATCACGCTATATATAAAGGGAGCTAAACGACATATATTAACAATGAAAATGCTTATTTCTTAGTTTCCCGTAAATAATTACTCATCCTGGTGGCTTGGCGTGTAGATCACGATTGTGTTGTTCTAAGATCGAATCTCTGCCTCAATCTTAGTTTTAAGATTATTTTTTGTATTTTGTTATTTAAAAAAAAAATTTCAACATTCTTCAACAAATTAAGTATGTAGCAACAACGTCCGCTAAAGAGCGGATTATTAAGTTATAAAACAATTAATGATCACGCTATTTAGTATGAGGGGTGAGCAATAGTGCATTATGTTGATTATTTTCTGCTTCCGTATTTATTTTTATTTATTTTACTTTCTACCACAAACAATAGTTATCTAACAGTAGTTTAGTAAAGTATTGTCTGCTAAAAAGTGCTTTACCTATTTAACAGTGAGTTCTTGAAATCGGGGCAAAAAGTGCCATTGAACCACTTATTTTACTAACTGCTGAGTCCCCTAACCAAAAAAAGCTTGAAATTTTCTTTGTATTGTTATCCTTTACCTATGGATAATATAACTAATTTACGACGACGTCTCCCGCTTACTTAGTATTGTAAATAATTAACTTAATTTAAAATACTCCTTCTTTCCTAACCAGATGGCGTTAACGTCGAATTAGATCGCGCTATGGTTTCGTTCACAAAATGTGATGTTATGGGTAGAGAAACGGGGTTACCTTTGTTGTCTTTGTGTTTGCTTCATTGATTGTCTTGAAATACTTAGTACCTACGAATTGCGATATTTTACACCTGACCAATTGGCGATTCTTATGGACCTATGTTGATATGATGAACGCGTTTTAAATAGCTGTCTTTGTTCACTTCAAGACATGGTCGTTTCGATCGACTGCAATTCATTGGTTGAGTACGGTTTACCGACTCCCCAACCTGTGGTTCATCATCCCGGCGTTAATCATGAATACGCCGCCGAAACTGACTACAATCCGGGCGCAATGTCTGTCATTGACATTCATCTCAGAGCAAAGACAGCTATTCGAAATTATCCTACAGAGCGTTGAACTCTGCCAAGGGAAAATGTTCTTTTTGGATGCTCCTGGAGGAACAGGCAAAACCTTTCTTACTTCAGGCATCCTTGCAGAGGTCAGAAGGCGAGGAAAAATTAGTCTCGCAGTAGCGTCTTCCGGAATCGCCGCAACACTGCTGGCAAAACTGCGCACACAATGTTTAAGATTCCCATAGACTTATAGAGCAACAAGACGTTTCACGAAACAGTGACAAGCCCGCTGTTCTACGAGACTGCTCTCTAATTGTATGGGATGAATGCACGATGGCGAACAGAAAGGCAGTGGAGGCTGTTGACCGAACCCTGCAAGACATCCGCAGGATGTTGTGGTACATCATGGGTGGGGTAACAGTTCTCTTTAGCGGCGATTTTCGGCAGACGCTGCCTGTGGTGACGCGAGGTACTAGGGCTGATGAGGTGAATGCTTCGTTAAAACGCTCTACTCTCTGGCCGCAAGTTCATAGATTGTGCTTGACGGTCAACATGAGAGCACGGCTTGGCGGGAATTCACATGCTCAAGAATTCGCTGATGTCCTTTTAAACATTGGAGTAGGAACTTATCCAGAGGAGAGTGGCCAGGTAGACCTACCGGAAACGCTTTTTAGAGTGATCCCTACGGTAGAGGACCTAATTCGTTCTGTTTATAGGGACATCAGCCAAATCTTGCACCAGCAGAATTCTTGGTTGTGTGAGAGGGCCATTTTAACACCAAAAAACCGGCCAAGTGCGAGTCGGACTCGCGCAGTAAGGGTTCCGTACCTCTCAATGACCTGAAACCCCATAAAAACTGATTTAATTTACGAGAGTTTATCAAAAGACATCAACGCACAGTGTGCGAAATATGAATTTTTGCATGTCTTTCTTACGCAGGTACCACCACATATGTCTATGTTTGTCTCATGTTTAGTTTTTTTTGCTAAACTACATAATATGCACTATAATCTGACCAAGTTTGACGCTGGTATATATTACCGTTTTGAAGATAGAGCAGTAACAAGAACTTTGAAAAAAATGCATGTTTTTCGAGGTTTACCCCCTTTGGTTTCTTTGTTTTTTTTTTGTTTTTAGTATTTGTCGTGATACACCTCATAGCAACACATATTCTGAGAAAATTTCAACCGGTTACCTATTACCGTTCAAAAGATACAGCCCTGTGACAGACAGATGGACGGACGGACGGACGGACAGCGTAGCGAGAGTAATAGGGTCCCGTTTGGCACCCTTCGGGTACGGAACCCTAAAAATGACCAAGCCGCTGCCATTAACGATAGCATTCTCTCAGAAATTTAAGGGAATGAAGTGGTTTATACTTCAATAAACTCCGTTATAGATCTAGATGACGCTACTCACTACCCAGTGGAATTCCTTAAGTCTCTCTCTGCAAGTGGACTTCCTGCCCATCTTCTCAAACTTAAAGTCGGTGTCCGGTGTACTTTTGTAGAACTTAACACCGCCTAAGCTGTGTAATGGGACCCGACTCAAAGTCATATCCTTGCAGAGGCACATTATAGGGGCAGAGATTCTCACTGGGTGTGCCGCTGGCGAGACGGTGTTTATTCCACGTATACCACTGATTCCCCACAATTACCCTTTCCAATTCAAGCGCATAGAGTTTCCTGTGAGTCTGTGCTTCGCGATGACCATCAATAAGTCGCAGGGGCAGACACTGAAGGCTGCGGCTGTCGACCTCAGGACCAGCTGCTTCTCATATGGACAACTGTACGTCGCTTGCTTTCGCGTCACCAGCCCTGACACTCTGTACATTTTGGCTGCTCTCGAAAAACTCTGGAAAAACCTCGAATATAGTTTATAGAGAAGTTTTGTATAAAGGCGTTTTATTGTATACATTCACATCATTCTGTATTATTTTTGTAAATTATGCTCAAAATTTGTTTGTGGGCTAGGTTCTCGGTTTACGATTTAGTCTTTGACTTTGGGCCCAGCGCTTTAACAAAAAAATAATGAAAAAAAAATTAATTATTGCTATCATTTGTACATTATCTTTGAAATTTGACTTATTTGAAAGTTTACCTTATGATAACGTGAGCAAAGCCACGGGTACAGCTAGTCTGATATAAATGTCGTAGTCTAACTGGGAAAATCAGATTTTTGCGAAAATCCTAGGACGATTACAAAGTACCGGACAATTGGGATTTATGAAAGATTTTCGTTATCATCTGAGCTATTTTCAGGATTATTGCGAAAATCCAGTTTATCTTAGGTAAGTCTTTCACGTTATGAGCGCCAATTGGTTGATATGTACGTTATGCACTGATGGATGTGCTGATTGGTGAACGGCTGTATTCCTTCTTCTTACTTTTCTCTGATATTGCTTCAGTGTTGTGTTGACTATGTACCTACTAGTTTATGATAATATTGTAAAATTATAATACTTTATTTAAATTAATACCTATTGCCTTGTCACTTCTTCACCTTTCTATGTCTATAGACATTTATGAAGAGCCATATTCTGACCAACCAGAATACAGAGTTATAAATATACTCTTACATTAGCCTGTCAGTTCAAGTTTCAATCATCCCAAACTGGGATTTTTGCTTGATCTTGACAATAGCCCGTATGATTATGAAAATCATTCTTAGATCCCAATTATCCAGTCCTTTGTAATTGTCCTAGAATTTTCTCAAAGATTCGATTTGTCCGATTATTCCACGACATATAGACATTGGGTTGTAGAATTCATGACATGGCAGTCACTAAGTACGAACTAGGTACTCAGCCACAAATGGCTTAACTGGAAGCTACGCCTAGTAAAGCTGCTTATTGATTATCAATGTTCACTATCCAGACAGTAGACAGAATCGTTAAACAATTGTCTGTGACTCCAAATGGAGTCATTGAACAGGGAATGAATTAATGATAGATTTATATCTTTCTAGCATTTTCTTGACTTCACGAAAAAAATGCAAATACCACAATCCATATACGTTTACGTGAGTTCACAATAGTCTAATAATCACATTGTGAAGACAATATGAATATGGTAGAAAGAGCTGTTCAGTATAAAGCTTCAAAGTCTATCACAGTCCGGTGATCCGCGGACAACAGGTGGTCCGCATTGTAACATATTATAATGTACACCAGTTGGCAACACTGGGGGGAAAAGGAGATGACGTAGGAGTGGAACATTGTGAGAGGGTCTGTGAGCCATTGTAAAGATATCAAGTATAAAATAAATGAGTTTATCTGAAAAAGGCCATTATAATTATTCTAACATTCTAAACAATACATGGCGCAGCCGGTAGGATGTGGGGTTCGGGTGGAGCTCAGGATTACAATCCTTATCACAAAACTTTTATTGTAATTATAGAATAAAACATAAGTTTAATAAAAAATTGTAATGTAAAATAATAGAGTATACATAAGTAACAACTTTTTCAGATTACAATCCTTAACACAGCATTAGTATTGTAATTACAAAGTAATACAAAAGTAAAGACAAGAATTGTATTGTTAAATAATAAAATAGACATAAGCATTTTTAGGATTCCAATCTTTACACAGCAAAATTATTGTATTAACATAATTAAACTTTCTTTTTTTTTTTTTTTGGTCTGTTTTGTTTTTTTGTTTTTGTTATATAAAAGGGATAGATGTAACATATTATAATGTACACCAGTTGGCAACACTGGGGGGAAAAGGAGATGACGTAGGAGTGGAACATTGTGAGAGGGTCTGTGAGCCATTGTAAAGATATCAAGTATAAAATAAATGAGTTTATCTGAAAAAGGCCATTATAATTATTCTAACATTCTAAACAATACACGCATTAGTCCGCAATGGCTACATAAGTGGTCCGCGAAGCCATCCATCATCAACGTACCTACTACCTAATATAATAATAATTAATTTAAAATTTTATTGATTTTGCGCGCGAGTTCATTAGAATCGGGGCTCGAATTTAATAAATATTTATAGTGCATATAAAAATAATGTTGTCATGTTTTCGAATACCCTAAAAAAATTCGCTAAAACAAAGTGTTTGGTTTTATTCGTGTCTAATTAGTTATATTTCATATACTTAACAAGAATTGTGTCCATTTTGTTCTGACAGTGCTATTTTTTTTTGGTTTTTGTGTCATAACATTCTAATCATTATGATATTCGGTTTACGTTGCTTAAGCTTCTATCTACTTTCATGTTTTGAGTTAATAAAGTAACGTCACCGGAAAAAAAATTAGTAGTCCGTGACAGCATAAATGTTTGGACAAATGGTTACCACCACAAAAATGTTAAGAACCACTGGTTTATCTGAATCAGATTTATCGGTCATTCGATATAGAGCAAAGTGTCAAAGGTTTTCTATTGAAATTTAAGTTCATGTTCATGACACACGTTCCTGCTCGTTATCTCATGTATCTAGAAAAAAATACTGAATCACATTTCTTATTCAGACTTTTATTGAGGACGAAAGTTTTCTATTACTTTCTAGCTTTTGACTCACCTTGTCTCAAAACAGAGCATTGGAAAAAGGACTTTAAGTTGTGTGCCATATAACACACTAAAAGAAAAAACAACCTAAAATATTGGTCGACGAACTGTCAACTCGTAGCTAACACAATCATCTTCGGATCAGCTTCGCAAAATGTACTTTAATATGGCGCACAAGTAAGTTCATTTTTCAATACCTTATTCAGATCAGCGGAGAACTTTGAAATGAGATACACGTGAAATAAACGTTCAACAGACCTAGGTAAAATTCTATAATTAATTTTTAATTTACATCATTTTTATTAGTTTTTGTGAGCATGAAGTAATTTTCCTAAATCTTCGTTTATCATCATCATCATTTCAGCCGAAAGACGTCCACTGCTCGATACAGGCCTACCCAAAGGAGGAGGTCTATCCTGATCTTGATGGTCCTCAAGTCCTCTTTAAAGTAACGCAAAGCTATGCTTCTTATCATCATCATCATCATTTCAGCCGAAAGATGTCTACTGCTGGACATAGGTCTCCCTCAAGCATCGCCACTACGAACGGTCCTGTCACTATTCTTCTGTTTTTCATTAATTCCTAAACTGAAAATACCAGGCCCCTCAGAAAGTATTGCGAAAAAAAGTTTTTATATATGGGAGACTGGCCAGTTATAATGTTTTTCGAAAATATGATTATTTATAAGTAAAAATAAGTAAGTTCCAATTTCAAAATTTCCCTCCACATTTTTTGCGAGTTAATTCAAAGTATTGTGTCTCACTGAAATATGGATCTGCGCCGGGAACATTTTAGAGCTATGATTTTATACGATTTCAAGTGTCGCCTGAAACCGGATGAATCGTACGATAGACTTCAAATGGCATTCATGGATGAAGGCCCTTCCAAGGCAACCGTGTATCGTTGGTATAACGAATTCAAGCGCGGTCGACCAACTTTGGGGGATGACGAAAGAAGCGGTCGCCCTTTGACGGCTGTTACCGAAGAAAACGTGCTAGCAGTGAAAAATTTAATCCAAGACAATAGGCGAATTACATATCAGGAGATTCAACACATATTGAAGATTGGATCGGGAAGCGTTCACGAGATTCTACACAGCCATCTTCGCGTGAGGAGGATAGTATCACGCTGGGTGCCGCACAACCTCACCGATGCTCAGAAGCAGGCCCGGGTGGAATGGTGCCGTGATATGCTTAACAAATTTGAAGCAGGCTCGTCTCGGCGTGTTTACGACATCGTTACAGGTGATGAGTCCTGGATTTATCAATACGACCCAGAAACCAAGCGCCAGTCGACTGTTTGGGTGTTTCAAAATGAGCCAACGCCTACCAAAGTGAAGCGATCTAGAAGCGGGGGTAAGATTTTGATCGCTAGCTTTTTTAATTTGACTGGCCACTTGGTATCAATTCCCTTACGGGATCAAAGAAGCATTAATGCCGAATGGTATACTACCAAATGTTTGCCAGAAGTTTTCTCTGTTATAAGCAACAAGCGACCAAACACAGGGCTCCGCGGGCTACTGCTCCACCACGACAATGCACCTGCGCACACCGCACTCAAAACGAGGGACTTCCTGGACAGCACGCCAGTCAAACTCCTGGGTCACCCTCCTTACAGCCCTGATCTAGCACCGTGTGACTTCTTTTTATTCCCAAAAATAAAAAATCAGCTCAAAGGGATACAATTTTCGTCGCCGGAAGATGCGCTGGCTGCGTTCGAGCAGGCTGTAAACGAGGTGTCTGCGGCGGACTGGAAAAAGTGTTTTGAAAACTGGTTTAGGCGCATGAATCTTTGTATAGAGGCTGGTGGAAAGTACTTTGAAAAGATTTGATAAAAATATATGTACGTATAGAACAATTTTTTTTAGTTTCGCAAAACTTTCTGAGTGTCCCACGTATATTCAGTCCAGCTCCAGCCATCTGAGATAAGGAGACCAGGAGACCCGTAGCACAGGTTTTACTTAGTATGGGCTCCTGTCTCCCATCTTCTTATTAACTTAGTTTAACACATAATTAAGCATGTAACTTGTGGGAGAATTAAATAAAAATAAATAAATAAAAATAAAATAAAATATTGAACTTTGTTGATTACATAATAGGAATTCAATACACCAAGGATTTTGTACGGCCATTAGCCAGCTCACGTGTAGCGGTAACGAAGCGTCGTCAGTTAAGCCACTTTAAACCTTTCGTTAAGCCAAAATATAGGTTAACTGGTTTGTTGTGAACATAAGAGCATTCGTCACAGGTATGTACATAGTTCGTACACACAGTGGCTGATGATTGCCCCAGTCTAAAGAATATTGGTGGATTTAGTGTTTGATAAAATACAAAGTGATAGATTGAAATATGTCCAAAACTGTTTATTAGAACCACAGCCCATTTTTTTTATTTCTGTGTAAAATTTACAAGATCACTAAAGGGCGTCGCCAGAAAATGAGCCATGGGGGCAAGATGATAGATATGAATTGTAAGCAAAATAAATACAATTAGTAATATTTCAATCGTTTACTACAAGAAAAAAAAATCTTCTTGGGTTTTCTGTGAAGTTTTTGACCAGTTTATATTATTAAAATATTCTAGGTTCGAGTCTGCTCCTCCTGGCGACACCCATGGACATGGTCATGATCAATTCTTTACAACGTAAAGTATAGTATACAGCCCATAGACACCTCATAACAAGTGACCTATGTCTGTCAACACATCTGGCTAATAGATCTTACATAAGTCACCACTATTCGCCACTTGAAAACTTCAAATCATTTTTGACCACTTATTTGAGCCGTTAATACTTCCGCGTTAGTGAATAGCCAATAGCCGCGTTGCTAGGGCCAATCAGATTGCAGTACCCCGCTTCCTCGTACCTCGGCTAGTTGACAGAATTTATTGTATGCATTATATTCAAGAACAGGCGTATATTGGGCTTTATGTATAATGTATAGTAATGGTGTAAAGTTTTCTGAAATACTTCATGGTTTTTGTTATGGTCATTATCACTGAAAAGAAACGCCGAAACGAATGCCTATAGAACCACCAAACTATACATAGGAATAGCTTGGAATACTAAATCTAGAAACAGTTAACCTCAGTTTAATTACATTATTAAAACATATGTTTGAATAATTAACGAAACGTGATTTTCCAGAAAAGCTCATGTTACCCGGAATTACTTAGACTAATTAAATAATTTAACGCTAGTAATTATTTTCAAATTCGCACCACATGCTTAGAAAGATTTGGGTGTTGTATAATTAATTTTGACTGATTAATAACTAAAATACCACAGTACGTAGTGGTGGATGCTATTGGCTTAATTATGGTCTTAATAGATGTAAAGATAGAATATTCTTTATTGTACACCATTCATATATTAAAACTTTGGACTAACATGTAAATTAAGGGTACATTGGCGGTCTTATCGTTAATAGCGATATCTTCCAGACAACCTAACAAAACCTAACCTAATAGCTAACGACGCATTATTTGTCACTGGCAAGACACCTATGTCTTTTTTTTTTGTTATTTCTCTCTCTCTGTACTTATTCTTCTTTCTGTCTACTTAGTTTTTAAATCTATTTTGTGTGTGTGTGTATGTGTATGTTTTTTTTTTTCTCATTGTCAGTTTTATTAAATAATGTTTTTACATAATTTTTTTCTTTACTTGCTAATTTTGTTATGTGAGCGGAAATCATGGCGAAACAAAATACAATTGGAATTACCACTATTTTCCCAATTGGCCAATTTGGATGCCTACTCCAGTAATTAAGGCTTCGGTTTTCATCTAACCAATATAATTAGTACATCCACACTAACGAGTGAAGGTCGCTCTCGCAATATCAAGGATGTTACTGACCGATACGTAATTGTATCTGAATTATGTTGGGTTTTAAAATGTCACGCCGTTTTTTTAAACTTCATCGTAGGATTAGGAGTAGCGATATCATTTTTACCAATTGGATAGATTAAAACTTAGATTCAATTATCAGATTGGACAAATGTAAAGTAACAATTAAAATAATCTAAAAACCATTCAAGTTCGAGTCGAACTCACGCGCTACGCGTTCCGTATTGCCACACCCTAACCTAAAACCAAGTAACCAGTAGGTTAGGTATTAATTTTCTTTTTATTATCTGTTATATATATGACTTGTTCTCAGACTAAGTAAAACTTAAATTATATTTTTCTTTTAGTGGGAATACCTACATAACACTCTCGATTTAGCTGTTGTTTTCGTTTAAAAATAGACAATTAGTTCTCTTAGGTTGTGTTTTAGTATCAACTAGGGACAGCTAACACATACTATAGTAGTAAAGAGCAAGAGTCGGTACAATGTTCACATAATTCTGCGAAAGCTTAGTTTCCCTGAGTGTGGGAGAGGAAAAACATTTTTCGTAGTTATTCCAGTACAAAATTATGGCACGTTAAGGTTACTGCCTTAGTGACTAGATCGTGTCAGCTATGAAAGGTCAACGTTGATGGGTAGTTTATTGAATTATAACCGAAGTTGGCGGACGAGAATTAAATAAGTTTTGCAATAAACGTCACTTTGCGCGTACAAATTGCTTACGAAAAAGATGTTAGAAGAAAACAACCACTGAGAGCTAGTGCTTATGCTTACCTACATACCGTGGCCGAGCATCGCGTTCTTTTAATTTTGCGTCCATCAGTGCAGACTTTTCACAGCGGGTTCCCTGTCTTTGGTTCTTTAACAGTGCGTCCGTGCCGAGACGTGAACACTGACAGTTGAGCTAGTCCACAAATTCAATGTGAGCTATGATTGGGGTTTCTTTGAAGGGTAAAATTCGTAACGAGATTATCCGGAGAAGAATTGGAGTGACCGACATAGATGATATGGCAGGTGCAATAAAATCTAAATGATAGTGAATCAGTCACTAGTTCTCGTAAAGTAAGGAGAAATATTAATTAAAGAAAAAAGTTTTCGTATTACCCACAGCACTTTAAAAGCGTTGAGAGAAAAATATTGCATAGCACCTGGATAAAAATAAACTCGGTTTCATAATTATTGTAATATTCTGTAATTTCCTCTGTATTCCGAGCATTGCATTCTTTTAGACGACCTCTGTGGTCTAGTGGTTCGAGTGTCGGACTGTTGATCACGAGGTCGTGGGTTCGATTCCCACAGGACACAAATATTTGTGTGATGAACACGAGTGTTTGTGTTGGTCTGGTTGTTTCTTATATATATGTATTTACGAAAAAAAAAGTATATATATATCCATTGTCTAGTACCCTAGTACAAGCTCTGCTTAGTTTGGGACTAGATGGTGATGTGTAAAATGTCCAAAAATATTTATTTATTATTTATTTATTGCAGTGTTAGAAGTGATTACGAAACTCGATTAAATTATATCGGGGCACGTTGTTTATTAATTCATTACGCTAAAGGTTCAGGGAAACCGCAACACTATGAACTAAGTTGTTGGTGTTTATATTTGAACCTCACGACGTAATTTGTTACTAACTACATCATGTTTGACTTTCATTGGTTTGTACGGGGAATCGAAAACATGTTTGTTAGGTACTAGAAATATAAACAAAGTGCTGTGAAAAATCTAGTGAAGCCAAAAAAACTATGCTCCTTCGGGTACAACCAGCGCTCACTCTCACACATGCACTCTTAGTACACATGTCGCGGCATCGTCCAGTAAGCAACGCGAAAGCAAATATCCTTCAGGTGCATGAGCGCTGATTGTACACGAAAGAGCATAGTTTTTTTTGGCTTCACTATGGTTGTTCGCAGCACTTCGTCTATCTGTGGGTACTAGTAAGTTTTGATAAGGTAGTAATTTTCGCGAGATTTAGGTGGAAAATTAAAGTAGGAAAGTAGATTAGAGCGGATACCAAAATATATTAGAGTTATTTCAACGTGAATAAGTTTTGTATTAATTCTCAAAAAATACAAAGAACACAAAGCTAAACTTTCTTAAATGAAACGAATAATTAAGAAAATTGGCGGAACCATTAATCGGAGCCCGGCAACAGGCTGCTTAAGGACAAAAAAGAAAGAATGAGGGGAGCAACAAGTGCGAATAAAAATCATTGACTTTTTACCAATTTATTAGCCAGTATGGGAGAAGAACACTTAGTAACACTATATCATAAAACATTCAATATAATCTCTTATATACGTCAGAATAAGAAAATATTTATCTACCCGTTCGCGCCGGGCATACAAGCGTGACATGTTACATCACCGCCTGGTCGCCAAGGCGTGTTTTACGAGCCGTATCCAAAGTTTATAGGTTTATTGCTAATGTCATGTCGAAGATATTTAGGAGTTTTGATATTATTATGCAGTGCTTATTGATGGATTAATTTTAGTATATGACAATTATTTTCTTAAAATTAGCACTACGTTTTCTTGAATCGACACTACTTAGTATTCTATGCCTTAGTTTTATGAACAACAGCAAAAAAAATAGTATTTTTTATAACCCGTCGACTTGTGGAAGAGTAAACTTCTATTAAGTCTACTACCTAATTGACAAATAGAATTGCAATTGAATACTAAAACAAAGCTTGTACAAGCCTTGATTTTCCCAATTGTTGACTATGGTGATGTGTGCTACTTTGACCTGAATGCAGTTCTTCTCAACAAACTTGACCGGCTTCTTAACAACTGCATTCGATTCGTTTTTAATCTTCGTAAATATGACCATGTGTCTGAGTATCGTTTGCTTCTAAAATGGTTGCCTATCCGCCAACGTAGGCATATGAGGGCATTAACTACTCTATTCTCTTTACTTTTCTCTCCCAATTCTCCTTCTTACTTAACTTCTCATTTTCAGTATCTATGTACAAGTCATACTAAATATCTCCGCTCCACTAATAATCGTCTTCTCCAATGTCCTTCTCACCGCTCTGACTTCGTTCACTCTACATTCTTCGTGCAATCTATCCTATTATGGAATGCGCTACCTCAGGAAATCAGGATGGCTAACAGTCGGCTCGCCTTTAAAAATAAGTTAAGGAAATATTTCCGTGAAAACAATTTAGCAGATTCAGCTCGACTTTGAATTATCTTGATGTTATATATTTAAAGTTATATATGTAGGTATGTATAATATATATATATTTTATTATATGTATAATGTACATATGTATTTATCTATTTTATTTTTATTTTTTATTATATGTAATTATAAGTCCGTAGTACGAAACATATTTTACTACTTTACTGGTGCATCTACCCTATACTTTGTCTCTGCATTACCCTAAGGTTGTCTGGTAGAGAACGCCTATGGCGTTAAGACCGCCTTTGTACCCTGTTGTGCATAAAGAATTAAATAAATAAATAAATAAATAAATTGCCCAATGCTGATATACGTGGGACACTCAGAAAGTTTTGCGAAACTAAAAAAAATTGTTCTATACGTACATATATTTTTATCAAATCTTTTCAAAGTACTTTCCACCAGCCTCTATACAAAGATTCATGCGCCTAAACCAGTTTTCAAAACACTTTTTCCAGTCCGCCGCAGACACCTCGTTTACAGCCTGCTCGAACGCAGCCAGCGCATCTTCCGGCGACGAAAATTGTATCCCTTTGAGCAGATTTTTTATTTTTGGGAATAAAAAGAAGTCACACGGTGCTAGATCAGGGCTGTAAGGAGGGTGACCCAGGAGTTTGACTGGCGTGCTGTCCAGGAAGTCCCTCGTTTTGAGTGCGGTGTGCGCAGGTGCATTGTCGTGGTGGAGCAGTAGCCCGCGGAGCCCTGTGTTTGGTCGCTTGTTGCTTATAACAGAGAAAACTTCTGGCAAACATTTGGTAGTATACCATTCGGCATTAATGCTTCTTTGATCCCGTAAGGGAATTGATACCAAGTGGCCAGTCAAATTAAAAAAGCTAGCGATCAAAATCTTACCCCCGCTTCTAGATCGCTTCACTTTGGTAGGCGTTGGCTCATTTTGAAACACCCAAACAGTCGACTGGCGCTTGGTTTCTGGGTCGTATTGATAAATCCAGGACTCATCACCTGTAACGATGTCGTAAACACGCCGAGACGAGCCTGCTTCAAATTTGTTAAGCATATCACGGCACCATTCCACCCGGGCCTGCTTCTGAGCATCGGTGAGGTTGTGCGGCACCCAGCGTGATACTATCCTCCTCACGCGAAGATGGCTGTGTAGAATCTCGTGAACGCTTCCCGATCCAATCTTCAATATGTGTTGAATCTCCTGATATGTAATTCGCCTATTGTCTTGGATTAAATTTTTCACTGCTAGCACGTTTTCTTCGGTAACAGCCGTCAAAGGGCGACCGCTTCTTTCGTCATCCCCCAAAGTTGGTCGACCGCGCTTGAATTCGTTATACCAACGATACACGGTTGCCTTGGAAGGGCCTTCATCCATGAATGCCATTTGAAGTCTATCGTACGATTCATCCGGTTTCAGGCGACACTTGAAATCGTATAAAATCATAGCTCTAAAATGTTCCCGGCGCAGATCCATATTTCAGTGAGACATAGAGGTGAAGCGTATTTACTGGAACAGGTTTTAAGACTAGGTTTCACTCAAGACGTCTCAAGACTAGGTATGTTATCGGCGTCCAAACGCGTATCGAGTATTTAGAAGTATTGACGACTATGGCGAGTCGTATACTCCAAAACGTACACAAACTTACTAATCCAACGGACTCGCTTGACTCGGACGTGCTGAGACGCGAACGGAGACGCGATCGTTGGATGCATGTGTGAGTGAGATGGAATCCGACCGATAATCGACCCTGCTACTCAATGATAAAGACTGTTTTTGATTACGTTATTTTTGATTGTTTATGTACCTATTTGCGAACCTAGTGTTTTTATGAATTAAAAGAAATTGAATTAAATATTAACTTTAAAAAGCTAACAATCATAAGCCTTATCATATTATGTACAATAGGTACATAAAATGTAGGAAAAAAGTGTACAATTTCGAAATTATTTAATTTATTATGTCTTGTTTTTTACATTTCAATAATATAAAATAAATTCAATGGGTTATGTTATTATTGCCAGAACATTGTCTAGAGACTAGAATGAAAGCCTAGACTATGAAAACTTCTTCACGGGTACCACTAGACGCATACTTCTAAATACTCGTGGAACTAGTTTTTGGAACACGTATTTCCACGTACTCGTACTCGTAAGACTCAGTACGTATTTTGCCTAGTACGACTCACCTCTAGTGAGACACAATACTTTGAATTAACTCGCAAAAAATGTGGAGGGAAATTTTGAAATTGGAACTTACTTATTTTTACTTATAAATAATCATATTTTCGAAAAACATTATAACTGGCCAGTCTCCCATATATAAAATCTTTTTTTCGCAATACTTTCTGAGGGGCCTGGTATGTTTACATAGAGCATTAACCGTATAGTTCGTAGTGGTCCCTAAAATGCCCCCGACATGAGAACCACCGTAAGCTCAGTTTGGTCCCATTTATGGGACGGAATAATATGTCAAACGTCACCCTAATTATAGATAGGAATATTTAATGTACTATCTATTGAATCATGTATGAGTACGCTAATTAGGATATTTAAATAAAAAGCACGTGTGTCAGTGCCATTATATCTTTAATATTTAGCGCGTGCGCGTTATAATATATACCTTTGAAAATTCCAAGTGAATACTGCGATAGCCGCCATTTTTTTACAGTGATGATCGAGGCTAAAAAACATAAAATTTGTCGATTCTGTACATCCAAACTTTACAGAATCAACTAATAAATCACTTATCATATAATAATTCGTGGGAATAATCCTTCATATTGGTAAAACTAGTAGTGATAACAAAGTTTTTCATATCTAAAGTAGAAGTTTCCCGCCGATTGCGCGTTTTTCGTTGTATATTATCACTATTATCACACATTGTATCTAGTACGCGTGGTTAAAAAATGACAGAATCTATTGAAAAATACAATAAACTACAAGAAAATAGCCATGTTTTAACGTAGAAACACACACGTTGATAAAATATAACAAAATCTTTGTTATCACTCCCCAATTTGCGATTCAGAATTAGCCGCCATACCATAGATGACATAAGTTATTACTTTTTTTTTGGACAATGATGTGTCAATGCGATTATGTGAATCGATTATTTATTGTTTTATTTTTCGAACCGATTAATAAAATAAGTATTATAAGAAATCGCTATTTTCATATTTATGATATCAAATATTATATATACTACGTGAAAACAAAAATATATTTTTAAAATCATAAAAATTATTATTCGAAGTATTTCACCACATCTAGCTATACTTACTATAATAAAATTGTAAAGGTCGAAATGTCTGTACATTGAGTTTTTTTTCGCGAAAATCGGCTAGGGGGACTAAGCAATAGAACACGAATCATTCGTTTTTAGAATTTTTGTCTGTCTGTTTGTTACCTCATCACCTCAACAGCTGAACGGATCGTAATGAAACATTGCATTTGTATAGGTATTAGTCTGACTTAGAGTATGTTTCATCTTAATCGGTTGAGTAGATCCAGCGATATAGCTTGACCTCTCTATTGTATTAAGTTGCATACAAAGTAGAGGTCATGATTGTTGGTTAAATTCAGGATACTAAAAATACAACTCGATGTTGTTAGTATTATAGAAAATATTGAATAACATAACATAGACAGCCCATTACTGTCCCACTGCTGGTGGGTATGGGCCTCTTCTCGGAATGAGAAGTGTTAAAGAACTGGATATTGTTAGTGTAATAGATTATCTCAACATAATCAGCCCATTACTGTCCCACTGCTAGGGACGGACCTCTTCTTAGAACAAGAAGAGTTAAGAAACTAGAAAGTATATAATAACATAACATAGTCAGCTCATTACAACTGTCCCACTGCTGGGTATGGGCCTCTTCTCAAAATGAGAAGAGTTAAAGAACTGGATGTGGTTAGTGTTATAGAATTACATAACATAATCAGCCCAATTACTGTCCCACGGCTGGGCACGAGCTTCTTCTCAGAATGAGAAGAGTTTAGGGCTAATTCCATTACTGTGTGTGGTCTGCCAACCGACATTCAGGCCAGCGTGGTGGACTAAAGTCTAAAGAAGAGCGGCACGTGTCCAACAGTGGTATAGTAATTGGGCTAATTATGCTCACGCATACCGAAAATCCTTCTCATTCTGAGAAGAGGCCCGTGCCTAGCAGTGGGAGAATCGAACGGAATAAAAGAATTTAGTAATATTCTTTTCCTCTATGGGGAGAATAAAGGGCTGATTATGTCAAAGCTAAAATCAAATTTTGTACACATATTGGATTTTCGCTAATATACTAATATATCGTGAGCACTTGATTAGATCAATATTAACAAAAGCTTAGGCCATAGTCCACCATGCTGGCCATTCATTCTGAGAAGAGACTGTAACAGTTTAATAATTTTGCTCACACATGGCAAAAGACAAATTCAGTACATTTCGATTTTGGTCAATATACTGGGCACACTGTAGGCTGGGCTTACAAGGACTAGTGCTTAGGCCATAGTCCGCGGTGGACTGCCCGCTATGTTGGCCATTGATTCCGAGAAGAGAACTTTGCCCAGCAGTGTGACAGAATCAGTTATAATTCTGCTCACACATGGCAAAAGTTAAATTTAGCACATTTTATAACATATAAAATTATGTATATTATGTTAATAAATTAGGTTTGAAAAAAACAAGTGTGCTTTAGACCACACGACTGAAGTAAAACTTCACAAAAAAAAGAACTCTTGCCCCTACAGCCCGATCACACTTTTCACACGCGATCACACTTTTCGTAACGTATTCACCAGCTTACTTCCCAAGTCCAGCCGTGCGTTTTCAAAGTATTCAAAGTATTTATTTTGCGTAAAATAGGTTGGTTACAAGATCCAAGAAGAAGTTAAGAAGTTAGAAGTTTTACTTAAAAAGTCACGTCCGTAATCTTGAATCTCGAAATAGATGTTATATTCGCAATCAGCACCCCGGGAAACCTTTAAAACAAGACCCATATTGATTTTATTTTAAAAGTAGCCTCCGCCATCTTGGATCTCAAAATAAATGTTATATTAGCAATCAGCATCCCCAGAAACCTCGAAAACGATATCCATATTGATTTAACTCAAAAAGTCGCGTCCGCCATCTTGAATTTCGAAATAGATGTTATATTCGCTATCAGCACCCCGAGAAACCTCGAAAACGATACCCATATTGATTTTATTAAAAAGTCGCGTCCGCCATCTTGGATCTCAAAATTGATGTTATATTCGTAATCAGCACCCCGGGAAACCTCGAAATCGATACCCATATTGATTTTATTTAAAAAGTCGCGTCTGCCATCTTGGATCTCAAAATTGATGTTATATTCGTAATCAGCACTCCGGGAAACCTCAAAATAGATACCTATATTGATTTTATTTAAAAAGTCGTGTCCGCCACCTTGAATCTCAAAATAAAAGTCGCCTCGCCCGATTACACTTTTCGTAACGCATTCACCAGCTTACTCCCCAAGTCAAGCGTGCGTAAAGAAGTTTCACTTCAAAAAAAAACCTGTGTGGTCAGGGGACTCCAGTCAGGAACGAAGTTTCTCACGCACACACACACACAGACACATTAGAAAGTGAAAGAGAGAGTGCGCGCGGTGTGCGTATATGCTCATAACGCAAAAATCTTACGTGACGTAATATTTTCTCCCGAGTCACCCCTACCGCAAGCCGCGTTAAGTAACTTTTTAAACTTATTATTTCAAATTATTTATTACCTAAAAATAAATTAGTCATATTCAATTAAATTTACGATGAATTCGTTAAATTCATAATATAATGAAATTTTATGGGACTAAAAAAGTATACGAACCTTCTTTTATTTAAATATGATTATTTTTCGATTAGGCCGAATGAGTATCGATATGGTTCAATGAAACATTTGTATTGTGATAACAATTTTGGATAAATGGTCAGCACTAGAGATTCTCAACTTTTTAAAATTAATATTTATATCGACGTTATCGACGTAGAATTTTACGTAAATTTCATCGTGCTATTTCTTATCTTATGTATGGTTAATGATAGAAAGTAATATGCCAATAAAAAGAAAATATCTTTAAGTTTCCCTTTTGCCATCGTTTTAACAAGTGTTTATGTTACTAATGTGCATTTTTTGAGCTTATCTAAGGCCTCTTACAATTACATTGGTATAGAAATTTATGTTTTATATTCATTAAATTGTAAGATGCATCCAGTTTTATAGACATAACACATAATTTAATAAATACTCAATAGATACTGGGTATTAAATTGTAGAAAAAACGTAAGTTTCACATTAAATTCATAGAATGAAAGTTGTATGCAAATTCCCGATTTCATGACGCAATTTTGCGATAAGTCGCCGAGTCAGCTGATATGACAAATGTCAGAATCTTGTCGAGCAGAGAGGTTAAACCCCATAGAGATGAATTACGGGGCAGTCTAATTACGAAAATATTATATTATTTTGCAAAGATAGATATTAAATAGGCCAATAGGATCGTGCTATGTCTAGTTGAAAACTGGTGGAATTTGTTTCAAACAAATCAAATGAGATTACGTCTAATAAATATCGACGTAACATTTTCTCCCAAATCACACCTACTGCAAACCTCCATAAGGAACTTCGTTCCAAAAAGGTTTTATACATACACAACAAGATTTTTATATTTCGTATTCGTATTGTTTTAAGCTTTCTTATCCATATCCTACGATGTTACATAAGTATTATTAACGTTCATTACCTGTTTATAGACAAACGTGAGCTGTTTGTTTAAAATTGGTAATATATCTACACAAAATTTAATATCACGTGTATTATGACGTGATAAGTATAAACTTGGTGAAACGTGAAAGCCCTTCATTTGCCCCTTTAAACAAACAGCTTGCTTTGAAAGATAAAACAGATTGTTTATAAATAGAAAACAATGTTTGTACTTGGTTTAGATAAGAATAATCCTCTCATTATTAAAGTCTGAAACCACTTTTTGGGTTAAGGCTTTATCTTTTACACGTGTTGAGAGCGAATCTACAATCCGTAGTAAAATTCACTCTTTTCACAGGAACTTATCCGGTTTAAAGAAATTTTATTTTCAAAAGGACAAAATATGCCACATACATGAAAATAGTAATAACATTTTAGTAAACTTATTCTAATGGTCACCGAACACTCAGTCAATAGTTTCATAGCCTGAATAGGAAGGTGAAATTTTTTCTATTATATGTATATTGAGAAAGTTGAGACTTATTAAAACTACAAAATGAGCTCACATTTTTTACATTGGATGGCAATTTATTATACAGCTATATATGCCTGAAACTGTGTATAGCTGTGTATGTTTATTATATAGCTGTGTATATATGTGTGTTATACTTAATAGTATTTACAAAAACTGAAAATGTAGAAACGTTATCATCATCATCATCAGCCCATTACTGTCCCACTGTTGGGCACGGGCCTATTCTCAGAATGAGGAGGTTAAGGCCTTAGTTCACCACGCTGGCTTAGTGCGGGTTGGTGGACTACACTCACCATGGAGAACTGTATGAAGCACTCTCAGGTGTGCAGGTTTCTTCACGATGTTTTCCTTCACCGTTAAAGCAAGTGATAATCAAATTTTGATCCACCGAACCCAGACGTTATCATGTAGAGAAATGTTATTTTACTTGAAATTTTATTTGCCTTGAATTGTATACAAAAGTGTCAACCAATGAATGAATGAATGAATGAATGATATATTTATTTGCAAGAACAAAGGTAACATTGATTTCGTCTAAAGTTAAAATTGGGTATCACAATAATCCCTTATAGTCAGAAATTCTCTCAACTCTGGACCCAACTTCCGTATCTCCATACATGTCTGTTTACTTTCTTTTTGATTATTTTATCAGAGCAAGTTAAGCCGTTTTTAAGATAGAGCATAAAAAAAAGTTTAAAGTATAATAAAACAAAGTTTAACCGGATTAAATCGCGTATATTATTTAAATTGGTTTCCCTGACAAGTCAAGTTTCAAGTCCCAAACAGCATGCAACACTGTAAAAGATAATGATATTGTGAGTGATTACTGCGTGCATCGAAACGATTTTAATTAATAATATTCTACGGTAGATTAAAATAATTTTTTAGAAATATTTGTAAAAACGCTTGTCATCTTAGTCTACCTGCGACCACGAAATGCTGCAAAGCTTTCGAAACGTCAGGGAAACCAATTTAAATAATATACGCGATTTAATCCGGTTAAACATTGTTTTATTATAATGTGTAGTGATCGCGAAAACCTAAGAAGTTATTAAGTTTAAAGTACTTTTTTGTATGGAATCAAATAATTTTGGTGCCATATTTCGGAATTTTGTGGGGCTGTAAAGCTGTGATTGATATGTCATACTGTCCTATCTTAGATGTATACCATGTATTTCGCAAATTTTGCCGAGTCTTGCCCATTCACCCGCTTACACAGCAAAGAAGTCTTAAAAATAAATTTCCTTTTAGATGTGTCCTTTTGGCACCTTTTGGGTACGGAACTCTGTAAAGGTTCAAATTTACCTACACTCCTACTTTTTCTAAAAAACTAAATACCTACTCACAAAAAAAACTATGTATAGCTCACAAAGTAACTCTTGTCACCACTAACCTACATGCTATTTATTACCAACAGGCTTCAAATACAAACACAATGTTACTTTAAGACGCTGACAACACCTAAAAAATCAGACGTCTGCGGTCACTGTCGTTTTGTACCAGGCCCCTCAGAAAGTATTGCGAAAAAAAGTTTTTATATATGGGAGACTGGCCAGTTATAATGTTTTTCGAAAATATGATTATTTATAAGTAAAAATAAGTAAGTTCCAATTTCAAAATTTCCCTCCACATTTTTTGCGAGTTAATTCAAAGTATTGTGTCTCACTGAAATATGGATCTGCGCCGGGAACATTTTAGAGCTATGATTTTATACGATTTCAAGTGTCGCCTGAAACCGGATGAATCGTACGATAGACTTCAAATGGCATTCATGGATGAAGGCCCTTCCAAGGCAACCGTGTATCGTTGGTATAACGAATTCAAGCGCGGTCGACCAACTTTGGGGGATGACGAAAGAAGCGGTCGCCCTTTGACGGCTGTTACCGAAGAAAACGTGCTAGCAGTGAAAAATTTAATCCAAGACAATAGGCGAATTACATATCAGGAGATTCAACACATATTGAAGATTGGATCGGGAAGCGTTCACGAGATTCTACACAGCCATCTTCGCGTGAGGAGGATAGTATCACGCTGGGTGCCGCACAACCTCACCGATGCTCAGAAGCAGGCCCGGGTGGAATGGTGCCGTGATATGCTTAACAAATTTGAAGCAGGCTCGTCTCGGCGTGTTTACGACATCGTTACAGGTGATGAGTCCTGGATTTATCAATACGACCCAGAAACCAAGCGCCAGTCGACTGTTTGGGTGTTTCAAAATGAGCCAACGCCTACCAAAGTGAAGCGATCTAGAAGCGGGGGTAAGATTTTGATCGCTAGCTTTTTTAATTCGACTGGCCACTTGGTATCAATTCCCTTACGGGATCAAAGAAGCATTAATGCCGAATGGTATACTACCAAATATTTGCCAGAAGTTTTCTCTGTTATAAGCAACAAGCGACCAAACACAGGGCTCCGCGGGCTACTGCTCCACCACGACAATGCACCTGCGCACACCGCACTCAAAACGAGGGACTTCCTGGACAGCACGCCAGTCAAACTCCTGGGTCACCCTCCTTACAGCCCTGATCTAGCACCGTGTGACTTCTTTTTATTCCCAAAAATAAAAAATCAGCTCAAAGGGATACAATTTTCGTCGCCGGAAGATGCGCTGGCTGCGTTCGAGCAGGCTGTAAACGAGGTGTCTGCGGCGGACTGGAAAAAGTGTTTTGAAAACTGGTTTAGGCGCATGAATCTTTGTATAGAGGCTGGTGGAAAGTACTTTGAAAAGATTTGATAAAAATATATGTACGTATAGAACAATTTTTTTTAGTTTCGCAAAACTTTCTGAGTGTCCTAGTACAGAACAGAATGAGAGGCAACGAGCGGAGGGACGTCGGGTGCGTCGCTCAACTTGAATGAAAATAAACAATATTTTTTTTTAATAAAAAACTATAAGCTTATTTGAAAAACAGAAACAACAAATGTTTAGATTATTGTCTTTCTCAAATGTTTTCTTAATTTTATTTATAATATTTAGTAAATAATAGAGATTGTTTGCTTTAAAGCATGTTTTAAGAGGTTAGTTTACAATTCTTTTCTATCGAGAAAACTTCAAGAAAACGTGTTTTGGGCACAATACAGTTTCAGAAAATACGATCAAGATTAACATATATTTTTTTCACTGCCACAAACTGAATAGATACAGCTAAAAATGTTTTTAAAAGAAGCCTATTTGGGGTGTTGTCAGCGTCTTAATCTGTAATTCCATACAGTGGGGCGTGGGGCTACTACCTCTATAGAACTTGTTTCCCTAAAGCTTTTGACTTTGTTAACTTTCAACTACCGTGAAAGGGTCTCGTAGGCTACCCGTAGGTAGGGTTATGTTAAACTGCAATACCCTGAATAAAGCCGAGTTTGTATAGCTAGTTGTTCGCCCCGAACGGAGAACTCGCAATAAACGTTTTGACGAACAAAATCGACACATTACTCTGAAATAAAAAATATACAGTTGAAATACTGTATATTTTTTATCTTTTCATTGTGTAACAGCTAAACGGATTTGGATGAAAATTGGCACATAAATGCACCATAACTCGGATTAACATATAAGCTACTTTCAATCCCGGGAAGATAAACTTTTCCCGAGAAATTCACGACAAACGACATGCACGCGGGCGAAGCCGCGGGTTTCCCCTTTAGTATCCAGAAAAAAACCATTACAACAGAAGTCTAATTAACAAAACTACTGAGAAGACTTTTTATTTTACTCTGTTATAATCAACAATATTTACAAACTTACTAACACTTTAACTTCAACCCCAAACAGCTCTTAAATATAATTACTAATTATGTTATTATATTTTCGCCATTTGAAGGTCTCAGCATCCGCAGCGGCAGCGCCAGCACAGCCCACCGTCCTAGGAAGATGGGAGGGCGTTAGGGTATCGACGCACGTTGCGTCCTACACCAGAGGCCTACCCACCTTCCATGGCAATAGAGTCATACCATCTTGTCTCTTGCATACAGCTGAAACGCCGGCGTTGACAAGAGCACGACGAATTATCTCATTTATATTAGCGTGCCGTACCGTATGACCTGCACTCCTGCTGCAAGACAAGCCTTGGTGTCCGAGGCTATCGACAGCTTCACCATAGGGTCAGCAATGTGGAGCATAGCAGGGAGTCCCCAAAAGAAGGCATGCATGCGACTCTGAACGTGATAAGTAAAGTAAAGTTAAGGGACTTCCGTTAACTTCGAAGTCATTTTGTAATTTGGTCAGGACAAAGCCTGATGTCTGGTAACCCTACCCGCAGCCCGTAGGTATCTACTCGTAATTAATACTGGCACGTGCCCACCCACGTGCTTCTAACAAAACTGTTGTTAGCATATTTAGGACAGTTACTTGTTTTACATTTAAAGGTTTTGTTATACGAAAGTTTCTTTGTGTATCAAAGGAGATATGAATGGATTATGTCAAGAGGTTTTCTGTTGCGGAATAAATACATTAATGGACTGTTGGGTTTATTATTGTGCCTGTGGTTTGTTGGAAATTGTGTCTACAGAGTTCTACAGGTATCATTGTTACTCAGCTTATTTACACTTGTACGCAGGTGTCATGCATAATTGTAGTGGGTACAAACTTCATGACGTGCCAGTTAATGAATTAATGAAAAGATTCAGCCCCCTGTGCACAATATGAAAACCTATGATGACCGTCGATTTAAATGACATCTACGATCGCGTAACCATTCCTATGTCAATGCATTAGGTACATTTCATTGATCTTACCTACACATTTTTGGACCGACGCGCGACGACCTGGTGAAGGTCGCGGGAATCCGCTGGATGCGGAAAGCGCAGGACCGGTCGTTGTGGCGATGCTTGACTTTTGTCCAGCAGAGGACGTCTTTCGGCTGAAATTATGATGATGATGATGATGACACTTTGTTGGTGTTCGTAATGAACTTCCGTGGCTCGTGGCATGCGACAGTAGTGCGCGACCGATGCCGAAGTGCCGCGGTTGACATGACACTACAACAGTTTGAATAGGTAATTATTTAAATAAAAAATATTATTTTTATACCACGCTTTTAAAACAGACTAAAATGACCATCTTAATGCTCCATCATCAAACCCTGGTAACTGTTTGTCAGCCAACTACTAATTAAACGAACCTAAGCTCGGTGTGTCTACGTTAACTACAGCGGAGATCATGTTACCACTTTCCGGCTCCATCATCAAATAAGCTAAGCAACATAATATTGCATTGTCATCCAGTTTAGAGCTATGTTTAAAGTTTCAAGTCTCTAGCTCATCGGGAAGTTAGTTTAAAACCGATTGCAAAATTTGTACCGAACAAACAGAAACGACTGAAAAAACGTGGGAAAAATTAAAGGCGTCGTCTGTCGCATCTGTCAGTCGCGGGTCTTAGAAGCGGGGCCATACATTTTCATAGTTTAGTATAATAATATCTGTGTTTAGTATTCCACGTTAGCCGCGGCGCATCGGTCGCACACGTCTTTTGTGTCGGCCGCGACAAACGGAAGTCCACCTAACTTCTTCGAGTGTGCTACGTAACTTCGAAATAGGATACGCCGAATAACACAGCGCTGAATGTTGAAATAACGAATAATCGAATGACGACTTCTTGTAATTGCTTACTGATATACTCGATTTCGACAATCGACAGTCTTCGACAAACAGCCTTTCAGTTTACGAGAAAGTACCGTAATTTCCCGTTGAGAATATTTTCCAGATATTTTCCGATAGCAAGGTATCGAGTGACGAAAATCGAATTTTGCAGGTATCTTAAGTGTAGCTGCGACAACGATGGCCCCGTCAAAGGTTCGAGAGAACGCCCTGGCAAAGAAAATTAATTTCGTTTTCAAAGGACTGAAAGGAAAATGCATATAGAATTTATGAGCAGCTTTCAGAAAACCTACCTTCGATGCGGTGCGTCGACGTAAACTAATTTGCAATGACAACATATATATATATAGTAGATACATGTTATATATATATAACATGTATCTACTACACTTTCTCCTTTGTGCAATCAATTAAGCTCTCTGGACAGAGTGTATTGGTTAGGTTATAGTGATTGTATTAGCTGGAGAGATGTTTACGACATAGTAATATATCTGGCTATCAAAACTGAAAAAAAAAAAAAAAAAGATGAAATGTATTAATCCCTTGTGGATCAAGAATACATAAATGAAATGTAAAAAACAATATCCTCAAAATACATTACAATCTATACTTCTATACTAATATTGCCTGCCAATGCCCTCCGCATCCAGTATAACAACGCATTCCGGGCAGTATTGAGGCTTCCGCAGCGCCTCGGGCATGTTTGCGGAAGCGCGCACCGACTGTTTTCACGCCACCATGCGCAAGCGGTGCGCGTCCTTGGTGCGCAGGGTTCGGGCTAGCTTCAATGCTGTACTAGCTATGATCGCTGGGCGACTTGACTGCCCATATATCAGACATTGCTGTGGCAGGCACGTGTCTGGGGCGCCTGGGGCACGTTGAGTAGATTTTTTGTTCATTTTGTTTTATATTTGACACTAACTGACATTATTTTATTATTTTTATTTTTAACGCATTTACGCATGCGAAGCGAAATCTAAAGATTTAAATTGTGAAAAGAAAAAAAACCTGCTCGTGAGCGATTTTTTCTTTACACAATTTAAATTTTTACTAACTGACATGATTTAAATTTTGTTTTGATTTTATTTTATTATTTATTTTGATAATTTTCTTACATGTTAAATATAATCCAGTGCCCTTTACTTCTGGCATGATTTTAATTATGTATGAATTTCTTTTAATTTAATTTAATTTTGTACGACATGTTTTTTATGATATGGGTTAAACCCGAAATAAATGAATTTTTTTTATTTTTTTTATTTTAATATTGTAAAGAGGAAATATTTGCTTGTTTGTTTGTAATCGATAAATTCTGAAACTACTGAACCGATTTGAATAATAATTTTACCATTAGAAAGGTTTTTTATCCAGAAGTAAAATAGGCTTTATTTTATTTCAGTACGCAGGCAAAGCCACGGGCACAGTTAGTAATATATAAAGACGTCCAAATGTAGTTTCAGTATTACTGAAAATGAAAATTAACTTTAGAGTTTTTTGAATTAAATTATAATAAAAAAACCAAGTCACGGTTGCAAAGCATATATTCAAATATTTCACTCTAAATTCATGACTAAGGTTAGTAGGTAGTCCTACTCACTTTTGAAACTATTAACTTTAAACTAACAAATCTTGAAGTCATTTCTAAAGGGGTCAGACTGAGGTAAAACAATATGACCTTTAAGTAATTTACGTGCCCTCAAACTTAACATTAATAACGGAAAATTAGATGTACCTAAATGATGTTTACTTGTTAAGTTTACAAGTGATTGAGGTGAAAATTTTTGTTTGTAGGCGTAAATAGATACTGTTTCTAAAAGTTATCTTTCTTGATCTGTGAATATTTTGTTTTAAATATTACACGTCCGTCGATTCCGCTGCCACTTCTGCTTCTTCTGTATTCTAAAAGTATAAAAGACATTGACAAGACAAATAAAAATTATTCTGCAAGGTCTACACTTGCCGCGGTCAGTTCGTGGATGGGTGACCATTTCATTGTACATCGAGACCCCTACATGCCTCGGAGAACCCGTTAAGCTGTCGGTTCCGGTTGCCATACGGACATCTATTGGCAGACGCTACGGGTAGTCAGAGGCCCGAACTACTGACAACTATAGTCTAACCTCCGGATGTCGGTTTTACCCAGTAACTGGGTTGCGGGGGTCTGATGGCAGTCGCTCCGTGTAAAGTACTGTAAATACAAAAACAAAAAATATCAACTCGAGTTCACTCGGACTCGAGTCACTCGCCAATCACTCGCCAAGACATGCGAAACGATGTGTTTTTATTCTTAAGAACGCTTTTCCATTTTATGGTTACTATGTTTTAATGCCTAAACTTATTGACAAAATAAAAAATAATTTATTTAAGGATTGTGAGTTTCATACAAGTTGGGCTCTGCTTACACTGGTTTTTCAATATCGATAATGTATGTGCCTGACTGTACAGTCATAATAACGCTCTGAAATTGATTTTTGAACTTGATACCCTTTTTTTTTTTTTTTTTTTTTTTTCGTGGGGAAAATCCTCATGGACGCACTCCGCCCGGGGAAGACGGAGCCAGTGTCGGACTCTTACCGACTAAAAACCACCACGGCGTTCCTCTACCGACCCTTGGCCGGGGGCGTGAGAAATACTCCCGTATTCGCCCAACCATCCCCGGCAGGTCCCGGCTCGCCGCTAACAGGCGAGCCCCTTCACCCCGTGCGGCACCCACATCGGCCGCACCCTCCTCTTGACTGGCGCGCGCGGAACACAACGCGCCACCGTCACGGGCCTTGACTGGTCGGGCGGCGGGCCACCCCGAGTCCGCCGCCCGCAGGCCCACACCTAGGGTGGCTGGAGGTCGGCATACGCCCTCCTACGACGCCCAGGTCGTCTCCTGCGGATGGGAAGAGAGGTTATTGCCTCTCGAACCCTCTCCGCCGCCTCCTTAGCGAGCATTACATCCTCGCAGAAGGAGACGACGCCTTCCCAAGCGCTCTCGCTCCCGACCATAGACAGAACCACGGCCGGAAGCGAGAGGACGCTGCTGCCTACTGCAGTAATGAGGTCACGGCGCTGCGCGGCCCAAGCTGGGCACTCCGCCAGTGTGTGCTGCGCCGTGTCCTCTGGGCAGCTCCCGCAGTGATGACACTCGGGCGTCGGCTCCCGGCCTATACGACACAGATACTTCCCAAAGCAACCGTGCCCTGAGAGTATCTGTGTCAGCCGGTAGGTGAGGGCGCCATGGCCCCTCTCCAACCACTCCCCTATGACGGGCCTTACCGCCGCTATTGCGGCGTGCCCTGCGCTGGGTTGCGCAAGTCGCTCCTCCCATTCAGCCACTAGGATCTGGCGGACCTCAGTCCGATCAGGCGGGTCCTCACGCTGGTGGTACCTCAGCGCAAGGTCTCTCGCCTCCAGATCCCAGGGCATTGATCCGGCTAGGAGGCTCGCCGCCTCAAAGGAGATCGTACGATATCCCCGTATCACCCTGATGGCCATCGCACGCTGCGGCCTACGCAGCAGCGCGACGTTGCAGCGTGTCAGGGTGTCCGCCCACACTAGCGCCCCATAAAGGGCCATGGACCGTACGATCCCCACGTAGAGCTTCCGGCAGGAGGCGTTTGGACCCCGCAAGTTTGGGAGCAGCCGCGATAACGCAGCCACGGCCCCCGTTAACTTGGGTGCCAACCGCTGAAAGTGGGGCCCAAAGCCCCACCGGCTATCGAGGACGAGTCCCAGGTACTTCATCGTCGACCCGATGCCGATGCGGACGCCTCCTACCACTATGTGGGATCCCGGAGGCGGCCCCTTCCGAGGCCCGTGGAAACACAGAGCCTCAGACTTGTGTAGAGCCACCTCGAGACCCAACCGCCGGATCCTTCCAACGACCTGCGCAACCCCCGCTGTCGCCAGCATGGTCGCCTGCCGGAGCGTCTTCCCCCTCGCCGTGACCAGCGTGTCGTCGGCGTAACATGTCACGCCGACGCCTTGGAGGAGAACACCGCGCAGAACCCAGTCGTAACCGATGTTCCACAGAAGCGGCCCCAGAACCGATCCCTGTGGAACACCGCACGACATCTCTCGCCGACCCCATACTTCCCGACCCGGGTAGATGACGGCCCTGTCCGTCAGATAGGCCCCTACAATGTGGCGGAGGTAGGTTGGCACCCGATGGAATTCAAGTGCCGCCCTAATGCAACTCCAGGGCAAGGTGTTGAAAGCGTTGGCGATGTCAAGAGACACCGCCAAAACAACCTCCCCCCGGGCCACTGCTCTCTCCGCCAGAGCCCTCACGCGCATGATAGCATCCACAGTGGAGCGCCCCCGGCGGAAACCAAACTGGTTGTCCGCCAGATCCGGCCCCATCCTAGTCAAGTGCTGGACAAGGCGGTCTGCAATTACTCTCTCAAAGAGCTTGCCCACCTCATCCAGCAACACGATAGGGCGGTATGCAGATGGTGAGTCTGCAGGGCGCCCCTCCTTCTTCAGCAAGACCAGTTTGCCAGTCTTCCACCTCCGTGGAAACTGGCCCTGCTCGAAGCATGCGCTCAAGAGCCCTCCCAATCGGGGCCCAAGGGCCTTCAGGGCCAGGACCCATGCTCGGCCAGGTATGCCATCGGGTCCTGGGGCGGTGTTTTTGGCTTGAAGCCGTTTCACCGCCGCCATCAATTCTTCCCGGGTCACTTCGGGCACGTCGTCGTCCGCGTTAGGCGCCATATGAGGAGGAACCATCAGCGGAGGGGTGTGCTCCGCCCTTGAAGGGAACAGAGCGCTCACCACACCCTCCAGCAGCTCAGGCCGGAGACTCTGGGTTAGTGGGGGGGCCCACGGGCGAAGTTTGCCACGTACCATACGGTATGGACGCCCCCACGGATTTGCATCCAGAGTCGCCCGCATGGCGTCGAAGCCTGCCACCTTGGCTTCCGCGATGGCTGCCTGAAGGGCCACCTTCGCTGCTCTGTACCCCTCGTACAGCTCCTCCTCTATGACTGCCTCCTCCGGGGTGCGGGGACGCCTCCTGAACCGCCTCCTGAACCTCGTGTACCGGCGTCGCACGAACACACACGCGACTCGCAATCGCGCTATGTCCGAGGACCACCAGTACATCTGGCGCCTTACAGGACCGGGCTTAGCCCTAGGCATCCCCACATCGCAAACATGCGTCATCGCCTCCTGGAACCACCCAGCCTCCACATTGATGTCGACAGGCCTGTCCGGTGCTGTCACCCAGGTCTGTACGATCGAGGCCTCCAGGAGGGCCTCCCGGTTCAATTTGGCAAGAGCCCAACGCGGACCAACCCCGACCGGGGCCGCCTGGGCTGGGATGACAGAGGCCTGGGTGGAGACGTCGAATCGGATGTAACGGTGATCCGACAACGTCTCCACCCCCTCCATCACACGCCAGCCGTGGACATGGCGCTCCAGAGTGGGACTAGCAAACGAGATGTCCACTATAGACCCACCCCGCTGCCGCACACATGTCTGGACGGAACCCCGGTTAAGGAGCAGTAAGCCAGACTCCACAGCCCACTCCTCCAGCACCTCACCCCGTGCATCCGTGGCCGGAGAACCCCAAGCCGTGGATTTGGCGTTGAAGTCTCCGAGGACGAGCACTGGGCGTGGGTGGCTGTGACGGACGACGATGCCCACCCCCACAAGGAAATCTTCGAAGTCGGCGAGAGATCGGTTGGGGGAAAAATATGCCCCCACGACCACAACCTCCCCGTAAAGAGCCGCCACGTGTCCCCGACCCCTCGTGATGTTCTCGAAGGATGGGGAGCCAGCAGCAGCCCGCGAGATTAAGGCCACCAAGCCGTCGCTATCACTAACCCAGTCGTCCCTGGGCGGGATAAAGTACGGCTCGGCGACCACGGCGACATTGATCAGCCATTCCGCCATGCTCTGGAGCAAAAGGTCCTGAGCCCTGGCGGAGTGATTGATGTTGGCTTGGAGGAGGCGCAGATTTGGAGCCATTACTGGGTATCCATTGACGCCTCCCCCTCGCCTCCTTGTGGTGGCTTTTTGCTACCTTCGGGTGCGGCCTTCTTTCTGCGCTCCCTGTTGCCCTTCTTAATGGGCTCGGCGCAGGCATCACTGCCCACCCGGTGCTCCGCCGGCTTGCCTGCCGCCGCACAGATAATGCAGTGCGGCGTGGCCTCACACGAGCTGGCTTTGTGCCCGTTCTGACCGCAGCGGAAACAAACTCCACTGCGGTCGACCCCCGCGGTACACAGCGCCCCCGCGTGACCACCCGCCAGGCACCGGTAACACCTCAGAGGCCTGGCTGGCAGAAGCTTTACTTGCGCCGAGACCCACCCCACCAGCAGCCGACGGCCCTCCATAACTTTTTGGGCCGCCGCAACAGGACAGCTCACAAGAGCTGTCCCTAAGCCGGTGAAGCCAGTGCGGATCTCGCCTGACTTCACTTGCTCTGGAGGACAGCCGCCTACCCTCGCGACGGCTGTTACGACCTCCTTGGTCGTTACCGAGTCATCCAGACCCGAAATGCGCAGATCTGCGCACTTAATGGGCCTGGACACCCGGACCTCCTCTGCCTCAAGTGACGCCCTCAACCGCTCGGCGAGTGCGTCAGCTTTTGGGCCACTGGTCGCGCCGGGAACCTCTAGCAAACGAGCCCCGGTTACGGTGTGTTTCAACCGTAGGCCCGGAATGCCGAGGTCGTCTAATTTGACCTCGGCCTTAGCTTTCGCCAGGATCCCGGCGTAGGTCGCGCCCCTTTCCTCCGCTCCAGGCTGCAATGTGAGCACCACAGCCGAGGATCTGGGTGCTCGGAGCCTGTTGGCCTCCTTTTTTGCAGCCCTTGCCGCTTGTTCGGCCTTCTTTTTGGCGGAACGCCTCGCCTTCTTCTTTTTCTTTTTAGCGCCGACGTTCTCCCAACCACCCTCGCGGGTTTCGGAGGTCGTCGGACGCCCCTCAGCAGCAGCGTTAGGTGCAGTAGCCTGAGTGGCTGCTCCACCCTTGCCCTTTCCTTTTCCCTTCCCTTTACCCTTCTGCCCCTGTTGGGGTTCCAGGGTCTGGGTCGGGGCTGTAGAGGCCTGGGAGGCCGAGGCTGCCGAGGTCTGTGTAGCCGAACCCAATGACGCCGGCGGACCCGACGCCTTTGGCAAGCGCGGCGCTGCGGCCTTATCCGCGTAAGATGGCGCACGTGCTTGCTCCGCATTTCTGCGGTCCGCAGCCAATGGCGGGCGCAACGACCTCCCCTCGAAGAAGTCGTACCACCTCGCCATCTCCTCCCGGATCATACTGCGGACCTGGTCGGGCTCGACCGCCTGCGTAGGCCGCACAGTATGGTCCGAGACTTCACGGCGGCGGCTGTCCTTCTTCTGCTCTGCCCTGAGCTCGTCATGCTCCATACGGAGCTGGGCCACTTCAGCCGCCAGGCGGGTGTTCTCGGCCTGTAGTTTGGCCGTCTCCTCAGAGGAGGTACGCTGCAGCATTGCCTCCGCAGCCTCCACTATAGAGGTCGTCGCCGCTTTAAGGGCCTTTTGGTTACAGCCACTCAGACCCTTGGACACCCTGGAAACCCTCTGTATAGCCTCCACGGCGTACTGCAGCTGCCGGCCGAGCGCCTGGGCGGACATGTCCTCCGGCTCCATACCCACGGCGTCCACAGACGACACTGAAGGCTGAGTCACCCTTCCGGCCCTCACCTTCCGGGTGAGCTCAGCGACTTCTTGCTCGTCGTTTGCGAGTCTGCTCTCTTTTTGGGCAGCCTCTAACTCTTTACGAGCTTTTGACGGGCCCACCCCACTGGCTCCACGGCCACTGCTCATGGTACCGGACCGACCTTTACCTCGGCTGGCATTGGTGATCTTGGGGGCCGAAGCCTCCTCATCACCACTCGAGGCCTGGTCCGATCCCAGGTTTACCGTCTCCGAGCGTAAGCGTTTGCGCCAGAGCTTAGATCTCTTGGCGCTGCCACGACTCTCGACGCTCGATTCGCTCACTTCAGATGCGTCGGCAGACTCCAGCGACACACCTAATTTTGTGAGCATCACGACGGGCACTTTACCCGCCGCCGCTCCCTTCACACTCGATGCAGCATCAGAATCTGACACCACATCCACCGTCATAGTTTCAATATTGGTTTTTTGAGTATCCATAATTGTTCCCACGAGTATGGGGGATATAAACGGTCCATCCGGGCAGTGCCCCCTGTACCCGGATAAGCCTAACGTAACCCGCCAGGGGGTCGGCTGGTACCCTGGCGGAGGTCGCACTAGAGACTGAACGTTCCTACGGAACACCCGTCAGCCATGCATCCCCTCACGGTGCGCCGCCGCTTGGGATTCGGGGTAATTTTTTATAGAGGTTTTCTTCCTCACGGTCCGGGCGGTTAAGCCAAGACCCTCGGCCCCAATAGGAGCCGCGAGACGTAACCACAGCACTCCTACTGGGGTTACGAGATCGACGGGGGCAGGGAAGGACACAGTCCCCCCACTGCCTGCCCAGCGGCAGAGTGAGTGCACACCGAGCCCGTCCTTGCTCCTCCACTGTGCCCTCTGCTAACATCAGAGGGACACGCGGAGCAACGCTCCACTGGCCTATAAAGGCCCCCTCCCACGCCAGAATATTCGCCACGGGTAATAAGATCCCCCGAAGGATAATAAGGTCCCTCGAAAGGATAGTTATTACCCGCGCCCAGGGTGCACCGGCCTAACAACTGCTGTTCCCTTCAGACATGTCCAGAGGGACTAGCAGCCGTCAGGCACACGTGGAGGTTTCCTGGCCCAGCACCCCGAACTTGATACCCTAGTTATATCCAATGCAAAACAGACAACTAAACACTTCTTGATTGAAGTAAAACACTTTCCGCACAATATATTGTAACATTGTGTTATTTCTACAAAATTTGAATTTTAGCGCTCTTCATAAAAACTTAAATGATGTTCGTTCATTGGTGCATTTCTGAATGTGCTGGTAAAATAAACCACGACATTTTACACAGCACCATCTAGTCCCAAACTAAGCAGAGCTTGTACTATGGGTACTAGACAATGGATAATAATACTTATATCCTTTTTTTTGTAAATACATACTTATGATACATAAGAAACACCCAGACCAACACAAACACTTAAGTTCATCACATAAATATTTGTGTCCTGTGGGAATCGAACACACGACCTCATGATGAGCAGTCCGACACTCTAACCTAGACTAGTGTGGTCTAGTGACCACAGACGTCGTCGTAGTGTATTGTCATACGAATATCAATGGCAGTCGTTACGGGTAGTCAGAAACCTGAAAGTCTAACAACTGGTCTAACCTCCTAATATCAGTATTACCTAGTAGGGTTGTTTTATTGTTTTGTGTTTTTATAAGAAAGGATGATATAATAGAACAGGACCGTTTGACCGTTGAATAAAGTTTTGTATACTTTTGTAGCAGAGTACTATTTCTTGCTATGTCGTAGGCCCTGCTCGTAGCAGCGTAGGTGTCATGACATTAGTGAAGACGCATACAAAATGTTATTACTTTAGTTAAAAATCATATAATATCTTTGTACGAAGTACGAAGTCACGACTAATAAGGTGTATTTGTAGTGCCCCGTTTATTTAACATGCTATTTTATTCTTAATTTTTCTTAAGGTGTAGGATGGCGAAACAAGCTAAAGGCCCACCTGATGTTAAGCGGTTACCTTTGCCCATAAGTCATAACAACTGCAATACAACTTAGGCTGTTGCTTAAATGGTATAACATATACCACTAACATATTATATAGCTTATTCGAACGCCTAGCCCTACGGTAGCTTCGCCACTGCCCATACGTCCTTAGAATGAGAGAATCGAATCACCTTGTCTAAGATTTCATCTGATATCTTGTCCGTAACCAGCAGTAACGCAGTACTCTCCATTCTAACATACTCAGATAACATTATACACATTATTTTCAACATTACGTGTCTATTGGACTGTATGGCCAATGGTACGGTGGTATAGTACTGCTCCGGGCGAGCTCTTTCATAAAGAGCTCTACTCCTACTACTAAATATAACCTTATTGCAGTCAAGTCTACCATATATGCTACAATTTATCAGTTAAATAAAACTAATACTGTCCTTCGATATAAAACGCATATATATCAATGTTTGATTGAAACATTTGACTATCCATTGCCCCAACAGGCTGCTGTTTGTGTGGGCGTATGACAGAATCGCTGGTTCATTTGGTCGTGATTGAGTAACAAACTGATATAATACATATTTGAATCCATCGATACCTTTGGGAAATGCTGAGCAATTGGATAAACCAATAACATCTGTCTGTCACTGTGACGTAACATTGGAACGTGATCCATCTTTCGGTCCTTACGTCATGTGTGATTAGAAGGGTTTTCTAGAAGCGGTATCTTCAGAACTGTACGGTCGCAAAAGGCTCGATGGGTTATCGGGATACATTTGTTTTTGACTTATATCTTGGCACACAAATATTAGATTGACTACAGAAATTATACAATTAATTTGTAGGTGTATAAGGTTAATTTAAATTGGTTCACGAAACCTTTGCATTTGGTGTATGTTATTACGTATGTACATTCATGTGATGATATTACTATTTGTTAACGTATATTTTTCAATAACAGCCGCGCGCCACTACGCCTTTTTTGCATGTCTTGTTGTGGCAATAAATAATTGTCTTTCTTTGTTTTTTCAGTTAGTTTGTTGTTGTAGATAGAAAAAGTGCCAAAAGTGGCAGTATTTCGCACTTTTTCTATCTAAAACTACAGCGAAGTATAATTAACAGAGTTAATGGTTTCTGATTAAATTACAGCACCTGTACTTCAATTGTTAAAAACTAATTTTCGATAAATGATATATATGTAGGTATGTATAATATGTATATTTTATTATATGTATAATGTATGTAACATAGGTATTTATCTATTTTTATTATATGTAATTATAAGTCCGTAGTACAAAACATATTTTACTACTTTACTAGTGCATCTACCTTATTCTTTGTCTCTGCATTACCCTAAGGTTGTCTGGTAGAGAACGCCTATGGCGTTAAGACCGCCTTTGTACCCTGTTGTGCATAAAGAATTAAATAAATAAATAAAATGATATATTCAGCGAGTAATAATTTTATTACCGATGGGGGCGCCACTTGGCTGCTACATTCCCCTTAAGGAGTATGGCCGTGATTTAATATAATCCTTCTGAAATCAAGTATTTGCTCCATAACCACAAGTCGTGTAACAAAAAGTAGGTTACAATCAAACTATCGATACCCACCTTAATAAAATTGAACGAGAATCTCGAACCACATCATTAGGTCAACGTCATACGATTGGAGAAGCAATGAGGCGAATAAGGTTGTTCAGAAAGCTCGTAAAGACCTGTTGATCGGACTCATAAATGTCGTTCGTTCAGAAACAGGCGATAATTGGCGCGTGAGAAATGTGACACGCGGTTTATAAGGAAAGGCACGAAATCTTTTGCTGTGAATTGAAGCTCTTAAAGCTTATATTTTTTATGGATTTATAAGACTCGTGCTTACCGCAAGAAAACAGGTTTTTAAAGCTATGAGAAAAATATGTAAGTACCCTTCAACTAAGACTATAAATGCGAAAGTATGAATGTTTGTTTGTTGTTCAATCACGCTGGAACAATAGAATGGATTTTGATGAAATTTGGCACACAGATAGAACATAACCCGGATTAACATATAAACTAAGAAGAAGAAGGGAAGATAAACAGTTCCCGAGGGATGTGCGTCAAATGATATCAACGCGGGCGAAACTGCTAGCAAAGTCTAGTTTAATAGTCTAAGCTCTGCGTAGTTTGGGACTAGATGGTGCTGTGTAAAAATGTCCCAAAAATATTTATTTATTTATCTATTTAATAAAAATACATAAAATACATAAATAAATAAATATTATCTGGTATTTTCATGGTGTACAATAAAGTATATTCTATCTATCTATCTATCCACATTGTACTTATTTAATATCCTACCTTGTTAACTACATTTTTGTTTACCTGTTTGCATAGTCGATGATACTGATGTACGGTAAAACTCTAATGAGTTTATGTTTACATCTTTAGAATGTTTTTGTTATGTATACCACTGAACAAATAAATAAATAAATGTGAAAATCAAATAAAGGTCCAAACTGAGACATACCTACCTAATTTTTTCGATACGATTGTAAAAATTGACGATTAATAAACAAATAATCACTAGTAATAATACTTTCGAAACACAAAACCTATGAAAACAAGGAACTCGTCTTTGTCGGGATCAACTATTAAGTCTAGAATATTTTTTATTTAATCTTACTCATTTTCTCGCTTAGGGTTCGTTCAGCTTTAGATTAATGAGTTCGGTCCAATATTATCATGTAACAATTTTTTTACTCTAAGTTGGTAACCGTCTGTCCCAGTCTAAAGCTGCCTATCCAATATTCAGTTAGTCGTCGCACACGCAAAAAGGGGTAGTTTAGCTTAATACCACCACAAATTAAATTCTTGTGGCTCCCGGGCATGGATGGTTTTTGAAGGAGAAAATTTCAATCTCATACTAATTCTATTTTGAGCATTTTCTAAATAGAAAATAAACTAAAGGGCACGTTAACCTCAAGGTTAACCTAGCAAGGTTTGATGCCCCCTTTATGAGAAATACGAAAGCCAAAATTATATGGATTTTTGGACTCATGGGGGAATTTTCCACACTGATTTAAAATAAAACAGTATACACAGAAACGTGGTTTTTAACGAGTAGGTAGGTATGAAATATCATGAAGGTTCTTTTGAAGTGTTAATATCCTTAAAGTGCTCTATAAATATCTGGATGTTGTCTGTAGTCCGCAAACCATTATTTTTCTTAGAAGAGTCTCAGCAGTGGGGCAGTAATTGAAAGAAGGAAAAGGTTTTATTTTTGCGCTCAATTTGACTTTGTAATGGACTGATTATTTAATAATATCCTTAAAATACCATATTGTATACAAAGAAATGGCGCTATAGTTTCTCCTAGTACTTACGAGTATGATCATTACCTATATAATTCTTATAGCCCTTAATAATATTGTGACAACACTTAATTTTATCGCTCTTTCATTTTTACAGCGAAGTTTTAAAAGCCAACGACGTAGCTTTGAAAGCTTCCGTTATCTGCGTCACTCACGACACTTTTATCTCAATTTTATTCCATCTGACATATCTTATAATAGCAACCCTTTATTATCACTTTTAGATCTTGCTTTTCCAGGCATAGCTTTCTTTTGAATAAAAAATTATCTCGGTTTTAAAGAAGACATTTTTTTCTGCACAAAATGACAATACGTTTATCATTGGAAACTTGAAAATAGTAGGATAAATACTAAGAATTAAGAATCGTAAATCCTAAGAATGTATTAGAACTTTCAAGTAACCATAATCTCCAGAACAATTTTTAAAATATTATTTGTTAAACCAACTATTAAAGCGATACGGAAAATAATCACCTGATAATTTTCGACGTTGTTAACTTAAATTTGAAAATATAATTAACCGTACCCTCACTCACTCCTCGCTACACACACAAATACACCCCCACCGCCCCACCACATTCACACTCACGCACCCACACCACATTCACAATCACACCTCCCACACACCATAATACTAATCGTACTAACACTATAGAAACATTAAAACTAAAGCCCACAGCATCCTGAGCGCATTAAGCAACAAGTGGGATTATTGCAACACTGGATAGGGCTTCATACGTCTAGTGCAAACTATATCCAGTTTTAAGTGCGGCAACATTTATTTTAAGTTACCAACATTATGTTTTCTTTTGTTTTTTACTAGCACTAATAATCTAATGTGAATTTCAGAACAATCTAAAATATTGCAACAAATGGGTCTTTGCCGTATACAAGTAACTAAGTACACACGGCAAAATCAAAAATATTTACCACCAGTAAAGTTACAATCACATGAAACTTTTTATCTTTATGTCTCAGTTTGGCAAACGCGGATTACAATACCGTTCATAATAATAAATGTATTAATTCCGATAAATATCCATAAGTACAAACAACAACTTAAGACTATTTAAGCAACCACCTAGGTGGTGATGGTGATGGTTCCAGTTGTTAGGGGCAGAGGAAACTGCTTAACATTTGGTAGACTTTTAGCTCGTTTACCCCTCTACGTTAGCCCTCTAGGTTAGCCCTCTACGCAGGCATCTGTAATTGTGAAAGTGAAAAACTTATTATGCACAGGACGCCCTCAAATGAGCGATGAGTAAGGAACAGTTAACACCAGCACAATCTCTGTTAAAATGCAGATTTTATTATTCGGTCCCTGCATAATACCACAGCGTAAGTAAAACTACCAGTGGTCCATCGCCTTTGAAGTTGCGGGAAATGCCGCTTCTGTCTAGACATTACGTCATACCTCAGGGTTGTCACATTTATTTTCAGTTTATTATTTTACTTTGCCAGTCTGTATATTCGCCTATTGGTAATAATAATAAATATAAAAATAAGCATTATATTTAGAAAGAAAGAATGAAAGAAAAAAGAAAAAACATTTATTGCCACAACAAGACATGTGATAGGTGAACATAAAAATTTACTTCTTACATTTTAGGAATTATAGTGATACATATTATATATTTATTTATTATTAAAACTGTACATATATGTTTGCTTGTTTCTTTGTTTGTTCGAGCATTACGCTAAAACTACTGGACCGATTTTGATGAAACTTTGTGTATGTTAAAAACCGATGACTAGACTTAAAAACTGGTATGTATTTTAGGAATGATAGAAATACAAAAGAGAATAAGACATCGTGGCGTGCGTCGGATGACGCCCGACAGATGTGAAGCTTCTACGCCTTTGCAAGCGCGAGTAGAAATGTACGATGGATGGATGGATGGATGGAACTGGACTGAACTGAACTGGACTGAACTAAACTAAAATGAACTCGACTGGACTGAAACTAACTGGACTGAACTGAATTGGACTGAACTGAACTGGACTGAACTAGACTGAACTGAACTGGACTAAAGTTGACTGGACTGGATTGAACTTGACTGAACTTGACTGAAATTGATTGACCTCGACTAACCTCGACTAAATTCGACTCAACTCGACTCCAATCGACTCCACTTGACTCCACTCGACTCAACTCGATTCATATGTACTCAACTTGACTCAAAACGACTCAATTCGACTCCACTCGACTCAACTCGACTCCACTCGACTCAACTCGATTCAATTGGACTCAACTCAACTCAAAACGACTCAACTCGACTCTACTTGACTCAACTCGACTAAACTCGACTCACCTCAATTCAACTCGACTCCACTCGACTCAACTGGCCTCAACTCGACTCAACTCTACTTCACTCGACGACTCAACTAGACTCGACTCGACTCAACTTGACTCAACTCGACTAAACTGACTGAATGACTGAAACTGACTGAACTTGACTGGACTGGACTGAACTTAACTGGACCATCACCTAGACCCATCGTGTTGAACCCATATATATCCTAAACTTGAGCTTTTAGATCCATCGTGTTGGTACTTAAATGAAAGGACTTGATGAGCTCTAGAGAAATAAATGATCAAATCTTCTGATAGTCATATCTCCTAAACTAAAGGTCTTAGACCCATCGTGTTGGTACTCAAATGAAAAGGCTCGATGAGCTTTAGATAAATAAAACTTTTTAACAAAAAATTTAACCGACGAAAACAGAAACTGAAAAGCGAAAAATAACTAATTATGAGTCGGCGCCAAACGAAATTTTAACAAGCAAAGTGCGTGCAAGTTGCAAGTGGCCGAGCGGAGAACGCATTTTTGGAAAATAATTGTTTATCGTTGAAAATTTCACGTTGTATTTGATGTGACGTTGTTTTTATTATTTATTTAAAGTAATTTAATGATCTTCGTTGATTGGTTATTTGGCGCCGACTCATAATTAGTTATTTTTCGCTTTTCAGTTTCTGTTTTCGTCGGTTCAATTTTTTGTTAAAAAGTTTTATTTTTAACTTTTTTGTGGTTAAAATCTTACTCCAGGTCTCCAATATGTCGTAGTGTCTAGAACTAAATTTATGCGTGTCAAGTTTCAACAGAATCAGTTAACAGGTAAGAATTCAGTGGGTGAACAAACACTCATCCCCTGTTTTACTACCCTTAGGGATGGATTTTGATTTTGAAATTTAAATGGGACCAACTTCAAGATATACCCTATCCATTAAAAAAGAATCATCAAAATCGGACCACTCTCTAAAAAGTTATGCGTGGTCATAAATAAAAAATATATATATATACGCGTCGAATTGAGAACCTCCTCCTTTTTTTTGTCGGTTAATAAATGGTCAAAACTTTGATGGCCACATTTTTTTTATTTTAAAATCACGTACGCCATGTTGGATGTCAAAATAGATGTTATATTCGTAAACAGGACCCCCGAAAACCTCGAAAACGATACCCATATTGATTATATTTAAAAAGTCGCGTCCGCCATCTTAGATACCGAAATAGATGTTATATTCGCAATTAGCACCCCGGGAAACCTCGAAAACGATACCCATGTTGATTTTATTTAAAAAGTCGTATCCGCCATCTTGGATGTCAAAATAGATGTTATATTCGTAATCAGCACCCCTGAAAACCTCGAAAACAATACCCATATTGATTTTATTTAAAAAGTCGCGTCCGCCATCTTGGATGTCAAAATAGATGTTATATTCGTAATCAGCACCCCCGAAAACCTTGAAAACGATACCCATGTTGATTTTATTTAAAAAGTCGCGTCCGCCATTTTGGATGTCAAAATAGATGTTATATTCGTAATCAGCACCCCCGAAAACCTCGAAAACAATACCCATATTGATTTAATTTAAAAAGTCGCGTCCGCCATCTTGGATACCGAAATAGATGTTATATTCGCAATTAGCACCCCGGGAAACCTCGAAAACGATACCCATGTTGATTTTATTTAAAAAGTCGCGTCCGCGATCTTGAATCTCGAAATAGATGCTATACTCGTAATCTGCTCCCCAGAAAACCTCAAGAACGACACGTATTAATTTTGTATATAAAATTGCGTCGGCCATCTTGGATGTCGAAGCAGATGTTGTATTCGTAATCCAGCACCCCGGAATATGAACCATTTTAAACGAAATACTTAAACAACAAAATTCGTCAACCTTTAATGCCGTGTCCCAAACGGAATGTATGGCAGTTGGGGCTCGCACCCGCCCCTCTTTCGCCCCTTACACCCCACACGATTGCTCTGTCTAGACGTGTCCGTTGGACGACTGGTAGGAAAGAGCAGAGCCAGAGTTCCTTAGACTGTGATAATACTATGATTTTTACTGTTCTTTCAAAAATAACAGATTCAACAATATTCTATATGAATTAAACAACAGAAAAAAAATATTTGTGGGAGACTGGTGCCTAAACTAAGCTAGATCCTGTATTTTAGAATATACCAGCTACGACCCCTTTTTTGCCGTGGTAAAATCCTCTTGGATGCACTCCATCCGGGGAAGGCGGAGCCAGTGTCGGACTCTTACTGACCATAGACATATACATTATTACTGACTAAAACCACCACGCTGTTCCTCTAACAACCTTTGGCCGGGGCGTGGGATAGCTTTCACAGTCACCAACCACCGCTGTCAGGTTCCGACTCGCTACTAATAGGCGAGCCCTTTCTCTCCGTGCGGCCTCCTTACGACATAGATCGAATTGTTTTAGGCTTATTTGTGGGGTCCTGGGTTCGATTCCCGGGTCGGGCTTTGCCCGTGTTGTGTGTGCAGGTTTTCAAATTGGACAAGTAGGTACCTACATTAACAATCCACCCGTAAAACTTCAAGTTAAATTTTTGTTGCGATTCGTTTTGCCACTTGTCCGTTGCCATTCGTTTTTCCACTTGTCCGTTGCGATTCGTTTTTCCACTTGTCCGTTGAAGTTTCACTTCTACTATGTGTCCCAGCACACATTTAGTGATACAATTTATCAATATTATTAGAATATTTTGCCTACATTTTTTCTCACAAGTCTCTAAATTGGGTTCTGAAAGCTTTGTTCCTTTCCCTGGAATTAAATGTTTTATAAATTCACTTTTTAATGTTTAAAATATTGCGTTTGAATTGGAATTCCTTAACATTTCATACAAAAGCTCATTTAAATGGCGTAGCTAGCTCTAATATTCATTAAGTGTGTGTTGTCAATGATGACATGCATGGTTGAAAACTTTAGTCTTCAGGCATCGTGTAAATAATAATGTTGGACATTGCCTAACCGAGTTGGATTCTACGATCGATCTTTCTCGAAGTTGTACCTACCTAACTGGTCCTAACAAAAATCGGTAGGGTTAGAACTAGGACCTTAGACATAATGACTTACGTCTTATCTATGTTCATGCTAATCACTATGGCACCTATTGGGAACATCTACAGAGGTCACTGAGCATTGTGCTAAGGTCATCCAGTGAAGGTGAGCGAAGTACTCGCCACCGTTATACATGTTGATGCCGTACCAATTAATGTGAAAGTATGGATTTTTGTTTATTTATTTGTTTGTACTTTAATCACACTAAAACGGCTGAAAGGATTTGGTTGAAACGCACACAGATAGACCATAACCCGGATAACACCTGACAAGAACAACATTGTATCTCATTGTTGCTAGGTTTACAGGTGTTCTTATCAGGTGTTGATATAGGCTACTTTTTATCCCGGGAAGAGAAACAGTTCCTAAATAAATTCAAGATAAAAATCTATCTGTGATAAACCGAATTATATGCGGGCGATGCCGCAAACATCGGATAGTATAACCAAATTTTCACTCGTAGAAGTATTACAAGAAAGTTACACTATTCATTTTCCTTATCGTATAAAACCTCTGTAAGATTTGTTCTAACACCTTAAAAATACAACCTTCTCATTCTTGTGGATAAAATATCCGTTTTTCATCGACCCTGGGAAGGTCATCATCACACAGAGGTGAGCCTTTGAAATTGAATATTTACGTAATTGTCACGTTATTGCGTGCCGTTCGCGCCACAGGTTCTGGCACGGCGCGCTTATTTATCTAGATGTCGGCTTGTCGGCTTTGTCAGCTTTAGATGAACAGGACAAACATTCATTTTGTAAAGCCAGAAGAGCGGTGATAAGTTTGTTTTTGCATGACGGCTCAACATAACGTAAGTAATATTTTTAGGGTTATGTTTTTAGGGTATGTTCGTGTTCGTTTGTTCACGAATTATAAATAAATAAATATTTGGAACATTTTTACACAGCACCATCTAATCCCCAAAAATCCTAATATTATAAAAACGTTACACTCCTCCTTCACGGGCGTAGCTGTAGCTTTTAAGCCACTTACAAACCAACTGCAGCGCATCACAGCGCAGCGCGTCGCGTTGCAACAGGTGACGTTGTAATGTGGGAAATCGTATAAGACACAGATTAATGATATATGGTATAAGAGATGACACACCAAGTGCGCGAGTCGCACGACTACGCGCAGCGGCGCTTATTATTTTGTTTATCATATTTAGAAACGTGCTGTAAATGTGCCATTTTACTAGGCAAAGATCGTTAATTTTAAAGACCTGTGTGAATCCATATGATTTTAAAATTACTTTCTCATTATTATTTATGATTACAAATGGTGTTAACGCCTTTTTACATACATACATACATATTATCACGCCTGTTTCCCATTGGGGTAGGCAGAGACTATGGATTTCCACCTGCTACGATCCTGACACACCTCTTTCGCTTTTCATCTACGTCCATTAACCTCGTCATGCATGCTCGTCGGTTTAGAGAACTCTTAACCTGGCATTTTTTGAGAACAACGTCTTTTTGTATCATTTTATTTTGTACTTAGTAAATATTGTATCATTTTATTTTGTAGTTTGTAAATATTTTCTATTACTTAACTAAATAGTAAAATAAATAGCATCTTCTGCCTCATTATATTTCACTATTAAATAAAACATATAATGGTGTTACTTTTTAGATTATTTAAAGATTAAAAAAATATTTTGTTTGATAAATCGAGAAATAAAATTTCTGATTTGAACTAATTTACTAGTTTTAAAATGCTTTTACTAGGAAGAAATGTCTTTTCATTTAATGTCGTACCGTCATCTCCACCGTGTATAATATTTCTTCACACAATATCAAGAACATTATATGTATACGTATTACATATATACAGTATACATATGTATAGGCTATTATCTGTCAGCAGCAAGACAAATTGGAAAAAAAAATACAAACACTAAATTCGAATATAGGAAAACAATAACACCGTCCCACGTAAGTTTCTGTCGGAAATAAGTTTTATTGTATCGATATTGTAGATATGTTTCATATCGACTTATGTTTTTTGATGTGAAACATCTATTTGGGCGCCTTAGGGGTAAGACCGACTCCTATGCCGTGACGACAAACGGCATGAAACTCTATTATCCCGTCATGCCCCCTCTCCGCCGTTGTTTCACATTTTCCGGGCGTCCCGTGACGGCCACATTCTTTTTTATCACGACAAACATCAGTGGTAAAGCTCCTTGTGAAGAAGTTCGTCCGGGGAAGTACTACCACCGAACCTACTTCTGCCGCCAAACAGTGATGGTGCCGGTGAAATGACATAATACGAAATAACATAAAATCTAAACTTAAAAAACACTTTTGGAGGAATTAAAACCTAATAATGACTTATAATTTTATAGCATGAAGAAAAAAAAAACATGTATTTTTGTAAGCAATTAGATATTGAGAAGTAATATAAATTACTTGAGGATATTTGAGAATTTTTGCATGGGGCGAGCGAGCGCGATCCGTCGTGTTCACCCACCCACATCTTGTTGTAATGAATGTCGACGGACCAAGCGGTATACAGAAAAACCTATTTATGTTCTACACTGTATCTGCCAAATTTATGTATTTTTTTTTGTGGAAATAATTAAATATATAATTAAAATCACATGAGACTTTTCATCTTCCTCAGTTTGGCGAACCGACTTGCGTTACCATTTAGGCAACAGCCTATATAGGTGTTATTGGAGTAGTTATGGGCAAAGGTACCCGCTTAACACCAGGTGGGCCTATAGTTCGTTTCGCCCATAGAGTTAGTATACTGATCAGTATGGAAATGTCTTTGGTTTCGCCATCCAAGACTATAAAAAAATATGCAGTGTGAAATTTATACCCATGATTCGTTTTACACTAGACTAGAACATAGTTCATTCGGAGCCCTTATTCACGCCAATGCATGACACGCCCACGTTACAATTATATATTTGCAGTTAATGGTGGTACTACATGCCAAGGGCATTCGACAAATTATTATATTTTGTTTGTCACATGCTGTGCGATCCATCCTTATACAATATTTTTACACCTGTATGTGTATATGATAATATCGATGCTGTGTTACGTATTGATGTGTCATTTTCATACGGCCACTGGTTCCTAGCAAAAAGTAGGCACACCTTTCCCATTTATTGGTGTCAAAAAAGGCATCTAAAGGATTACTACAAAAAATACGAGTATCAGCATGAGATCACCTATACATCTGCCAAGCAAGGTTATCACTTTAATATAATTATCGAAAGCCCTGTTCAGCAACACAGACCAGTTCTGCAATAAATGATTATGAGCTGATATTAAGATGACCCCAGTGTAAACCTAGTTATTAAACGTTTGCCTTCCATGCAGGAGAGTCTGAGTTTGAACCCGGCCCGGACTTCTGTCTTTCCAGATTCATGTGCGGATCAGAATTTGATTATCACTTGCGTTAACGGTGAAAGAAAGAAGAAAGAAAGAAAAAGTGTTTATTCTCCGAAATAACACTTTTGCTAATTTTGCAAACTGCTTTACAGTTTGACAGAAGTAATTAAAGATAAGTATAATTATAACAGAAAAAAATTATTGAAGTACCTATAATTAACTGCATTCTACCGTGCATGAAGGGTGACTTTTTTGTACCTACTGAACATGAGAAATTGCATTATTATGCATTTTCTATAGTGAGGCTTTGACAAAAATTACCAAAAAAATACTTTGCTACCTTATTTTTAATAGATGTTTTTGTGGTACAGCTGCTTTCTAAATAAACAGTAAGGTTATTAAAAATTGTTGGGACCAAGTATTTTAAGGAAAACATCGTGAGGAAACCTGCACACCTGAGGCTGCTTCATAAAATTTTTGATGGTGTGTGCAGTCCGCCAACCCGCAGTAGACCAGCAGGGTGATCTTAGGCCTGAATCCTTGTCACGTCGTGGCCGGTGTGGGTGGCTCGGGCAGGAGACTCGCAGGGTCGAGGGTTCGGTGGCTTGGCACACGGTGACACACGGAAGTAGGAGGATAACAGGAAGTACAGGAACAGAACTCAGGAACAACAGGAACTAGTGGTACAGGAACTGCAGGAACTAGTGGTATTGAGGTATGGAACTCCTCTGAGGTATGAGGGCACAGAGGGCCAGTAGTACGGAGGGCCGGAGGAGTGGTAAATCAACTCCGACTGTAAAAGACTGAGCTGCTGCTATGTCCATGCAGCGAGCTCGGGCTGGATTCAGGAAATCAGGTAGGTAGGTGGTAGGTCGGCACAGACACAATAAAAACACAACAAAGGACGTTTTTGGAATACTGTATCTCACTCAACTGGTAAATTGATACATTGACTATTGTTAATAAAATAATATAATGATTATAAGACACAGTCACAGACATATGAGTGTCTTTCAGCGTACAATATGGAAACTGGATAAGTAAAATAATATAAAAAAACTGTAATGGTCGGACACGTCCATGCCCGGCCAAGGCTACGATATAAGTCTGTTGTTTTAAGTTAAAAATAGAAAATTATGGAAGATTTTTAAATTTTGAATTTGGATAGGTAAAGTTTTATAAAGTGGCCAGGAAGTCGAAATAAGGTGGTGAGCAGCGTAACGAGTTTAGCCTCGTTACACTACCCGGGTGGGCCGGTGTAAAAAAATCTCTTAGAAGATTTTTTTACAAAGTAAATAAATATGTAAGTTTTATAAGAAAAATATAAATAAATAATATCAAAATAAATATTAATGGATGAGGTGAGTGAGTTATATATATATATATACATAAAAATACCCCTAAATCCCTAAAAAAAAAATATTATTAACACCTATAAATTTTGAGGTTGTGAAGGAAGTCTTGGTACAGATTCATGCATCATCACTCAAAATTATTCATACATCATCACTCAAAATTCTAGCATACGGAGAGAGATATGGTACACATTTATAGGTGACACATACTCGTCAAGAAATCCTTCTGTTTACAATGACTTAAGGCTTATTTTTTTAAATTAGGTGTCGTCGCCCGCACCTTTAGAAAACCCGATTGTTTTTTTTTTACGAGTTCTCACACCTCGACATATAAGGCTTATTTTTATCGAGTTATGCACCGCTCGAACACATAAGGCTTATTTATGTCGAGTTGTGCACCGCTCGAAACCTACAAGAGAGACTATGAGTCTAGAACCGTCTAAGGTAAAGTAGAAAAATAATAATAATAATATAATATAATAGTAGTAGAGAAGAAGTATAGATAGACGAAGAATAGAAGAGTAGAAGAAAGAAGGATAGAATAGAAGAATAAAATAGAAGGATAGAATAGAAGGATAGGTAGTAGAATAGAAATATATACGTATTAATACTTATTATAATATAATTATTGTATGATATAATTGCCAAAATAAATATCAAGGTTAATGAGATGAGTGATAGTAAATGTATAGGTAGTTATAAAAAGAGAATATAGTTAAAATTTCGAAAAATATGACTTATATCGCATTAAGTATTGGAACCTTTTTGGTTAAAGAAGAATAAAAAATGTAATTTTCGGAATATGAAAATTTTATTGACACTAGTTAAATGTGTCAATAAAATTTTTCAAAATAAATGTCACAGATTAATGATATATGTACTAGTATGATTGAAGAATTGAATAATATGGTGTGAATAGTGATTGTAATGTGTGCTCCGCAACAGTACACCAGAGTCGGTCTCGAAGACCTATGGATATACCGTTGGGAGTATGTGGCAGTACCAAGTGGAAGGATATTCTCCTTCGACGAGGATGTGTTATCTTCCAGCGACTTACTTCTTATTACGAGAAGAGGCCCAAGCCCAATAGTGGGACAGTAATGGGCTGATTATGTATGTTTATGTTATTACGATGAACTCTAGAACGTAGATATGTTTTGACGATGTCTGTGGTCCAGTAGTTCGAGTATCGGACTGCTGATCACGATTTCGTAGGTTCGATTCCCACAGGATACAAATATGTATGTGTTGAACATAAGTGTTTGTGTTGGTCTGGGTGTTTCTTATGCATAAGTATGTATTTACTAAAAAAAAGCATACAAATATTATATCCATTGTCTAGTACCCATAGTACAAGCTTTACTTAGTCCCACTAGATGGTGCTGTGTAAAAATGAACCTAAATATTTATTAAATTATTTATTTATTATTATGTCCATGTTTAAAATCCTAAACAACTGCAGTTTATAGTTCGTTGCATTACGTACTCGTACGTCGACCCATTCGAAGAAACCACAGCCGCACAGCGCTAATGCCACTTAAAAGCACAATAGATCTGAGACTCGAGTCAGTACAAGCACTTACTGACGTCTAGAGGACTTGGCTACTGTACGATTTGTTTGAAGAACTATTGCGATCGATAGTGCAGTGAATGTGGAGGTTTCATCACTGTTTATTACTGGATATATAAATCTTAAGAAAGAGAGTAACACTGGCTAAGTGGTGATGAAGGTGCATTCAGCCCTAACATTATATACACACTACCTACTTGTACACACCATAACTACCCACGATCGGTTGCCATTCTTCTAGATGGATGGACCAAAGGTTGTCCACTAACTGTGACTCTTTATCCATCTGTCTGGACCCGTATTTTTTGCGAAATAAATTATTCTTATTCTTATTCTGGAAGAGTTAGCTAGTTACTTTGTGCGATAAGACCGCCCATTATACTATATAATCTTTCTGTAAACTACTGTTTGTTTTCTACTTCGATTCCGCTCCCAAGCATCCCAATCCCTTGGTCGTGGCGGCCACCGTTTACCAGCCATCTGCTATTAGCAAAATTCGACGTCCCAGACACAAACTCATCGAACCCGATGATGCTATAACACTCCTCCAGGAGTCAGATAAAAATACAAGTACACTCCGACGCCGTCGTCCAAAATATCGTCCCCACCGGCGAGGACCGACGCGACACCCACACAGATACCGAGAGTCCGACTCTCGAGAAACAGAAACACAATACGACGCAGCAGCGGCTGCTGGGGGGACCGGTGGCGGGGTCCCCCTGGTGCACCCTGAGTCGAGGTCCGAGCTCCCCCCTGGGGACGCCCTCACGGTGTCGCAACCGGAGATAATCTCGTCACGCGAGACCGACCTTATGCTCTAGAGTAGTTCCTAGCAGCAGGCTATTGCGTAGCCACTGATTAGGTTTAGGTAGGTCTTAGCCTCGCCGGCGAGGCTTGCCGATTACACACACACCCGATATACCGAAAGTCCGCCATTTTCGAGAAAAAATTCATTCCTGATGTAGCAACGGCTGCTAGGGGGACATAGGAACGGCGGGGTCCCCCTGCAATGCCCCAGCGAGGTTCGAGCCCCCCCCTTGGGGGACACCCGCTTGCGGTATTGAAACCGCGACTTTACTTTTTAAGTATAGGATTAGGGAAAAAACCTTCGGCGAATGGAGTCCCACATGGGACTCTCCGCCAACTAAGCCCGGTTAAGCAGAAATGGTACATCGGTACCAACAGCAATACTCAAGTCGAAAAAAAAAAAAAAAAACAGTTTTTTTCTTTTGGTGTGAGTACAATAAAGAATATAATAATTTAATAAATAAATATATTATATCATTATCGCGTAGTTGATATTATCACCGCTGGATTACATATACTTGCTAGCTAGTTGTATCCAACCAACCAATCTGATAGCGAGACGTTGTGAATATGACGTTCTACGGGTCATCTAAACTGGACTTGAGAATTTCGTGAATTTGATTGATGATAAAAAAATATTTAATTGTACGATTTCACGCAATTATGACCTTTATGTCTACCAGGCTCGGATAGGTCTGACTTTTTTGAAATGTCACACAAGTTTGCGAGATTCTGGAATCTAGTTTAGAAGAAAGTTGCTGTGCTGTTGCAGGGCTGATGATGACAGTACTGTTGGTTATACTACTTATTACTCTGTTTGTCGGTTGTCTTTAGGGTTATAAAATACCGCCTCCTAGAGAGGTTTAAGTTTAGAAAAGCTATTTTCTCTACACACCCTCATGAATTTAAGGGACGAAAGAAGAAATACGTAAAGATGAATAAGTAAACTATTGCTGTATTTTTAGGCATACTTATCTCCGGCGGTATTCATAAATCTCTCTTGGGCTTGCAACTTAAGGTACCTTTGTGTTTTCTCGGAAGCAAAAGGCGTGGGTGATACGTGCGATATTTCAAGATTCTATGTTATTTACTAGCTACCTATTTATTGTCATTCCTTTTATAGCACACACAGAATAAATAGAGTTCCTACGTTCCTATTGTAAACACTGTTATTTATAGTTATAAGATATTCATGAAACAATAGGTACGATATATTAATTGAGAATATTTTTTTTGTATTACACGTAACTTTGCGAATGTAGGATTCGTAATTTTTATGTTTTTACCTAAAGTCATTACAGGCATCTAATAATATAGTATTTTATCTCTGAAAGAACAAACTTCTTTTGTACATCGAAAGCTATATGAATATATTATAGCAGAAAAATAATTGAAAAAAACATTCTATACTTTAAACATATTGTATCGTAAAGGCCTTTCGCGAAGTTCGGGACACGACATAGGATGTTCATGTAATTTAAACTTATTAGCAGCATCAAGAGCAAACTAATCTGTATCTTAAGCCTTTAAATATAAAGTCAATTTTGAAATGAAGCTTTTATTCCGCAACATTTGTCGCAGAGTGTAGAGAATATAATGTTATTGTTAAACTGTGCGTAGGATATATATGTATAACTAGCAGACCCGACAGACGTCGTCCTGCCCAGAAAAGCATCGCCACATATCATTAAAATCGTCCCTGCCGTTTAGGAGAAGATCAGTGGCATACCGAAAGCAGCACCACTGGGTCCAATTGTATTTTCAAACGATTCAGGAACCCATTGAAATATACTCACAAAATTTCATCTAAATTGGCAAGCCGTTTAGGAGGAGTTTAGGCTACAACCACAAGTACTGAAGAATTATATGTCAAAATAGGATTTTATTATTTTCTTCAGTAGAATTTCTGTTTACAATAACATATAATTAATATTTTATTAAATAAAATGCTGATATTGACATATTATTACTATGTTCATTATGTAACAAGAGGACACTGGCTCTTGCAACACAGTTATTACTAGTGCAAGAATTCTTTATTATGAACATTTGTACATTTATGTCAACAAACGCTTATTGTTATTATTATAATCAAAGAGCTTTCAAATACGATAACTAAACAACAACAATCGATCTATTGAAAAAAAAATGGCGATCCATCTTAGAGCAAGAGCTGCCAAGTGGCGCCCCCATCAATAAAAAAAATATTACTCGCTGAATACATCATTTATCGAAAATTCGTTTTTAACGATTGAAGTACAGGTACTGTAGTTTAATCAGAAACTATTAACTCTATAAATTATACGTCGCTGTAGTTGTAGACAGAATAAGTGCGAAAAACGGCCACTTTTGGCATTATTTCTAACTACAACTACAGCGAACTATATTTCACAGCGTTAATCATCATCACCATCATCATTTCAGCCGTAAGACGTCCACTGCTGGACACAGGCCTCCCCCAAGCATATATTAGGGGGATATGCCATAATCGCCACGCTTGGCAGAGTTAATAGTTTCTGATTAAACTACAGTACCTGTACTTCAATTGTTAAAAACGAATTTTCGATTTCGACTATAACATAACTGGCGAAATGTGGGTGTACTATTACACCTCTGCCTACCCCTTCGGGGAAATACAGGCGTGATGCTATGTTATGTTATGAATTTTCGATCAATAATGTATTCAGGAGTAATAATATTATTTACTGATGGGGGCGTCACTTGGTTGCTACATTCCCCACAAAGTGATTGTTCTCCACCAACTTCTCCTAACTTTAGGCTTATCACAGACCAAAACTGCAAATGTTGTTCATCACACAATACATTTATCGCAGACCTAAGTTTAAATATACCTCTTGTCACATAAGTACTGGTAAAAGTGTGTACAATCCAAATAACTTGCAGCATAGATACGTGAAGCTCCTGTGACCATAAATAAATAAATAAATAATTATTTGGGTCATTTTACACAGCACCATCTAGTCCCAATCTAAGCAGAGCTTGTACTATGGGTACTAGACAGTGGATATCATACTTATAATTATACTATTTATGCAAATACATACTTAGAATACATACTGGGTGTCAGGGAAACGCTCCCGAAAATGAAAGACTATTATTATTCTACCTAAACACAATCGAATACCAATAACCATTAGCCTTATACTCACTGTTTTAGTGATTTGATATTTTGCAAACCCGCAATGTAAAGCGTACAATACTCGTGATCAATGCAGCGCGTACCTAACCTACCTACGCTCGCTACGACACGGACTGCGTATGCGAGCGGATGTAGTTCACCCCTAGCGCTAGCTGATATTTTATTTGAATTACATTGCGTACTTTAAAAAATTAAGTAAATAAATGGGGTTTTTTTGCAAATCAGTTTTATTTAACTGCCCAAAGTTGGTTATGTATGAAAAATGCAAAAACAAAAATTAAAAAATCTAAAAAAAGAATCGCATTTTTTTCGTGGTTTCGTATCAGTAATCACCAGCACTATCACCTATCTTCGTTTTCGGAAGCGTTTCTCTGACACCCAGTATGTGTGGGTATCTGTGGAAATTGAACTCACGACCTCGTGATCAGCCGTTCGACACTTGAACTACTAGACCATAGACAACGTTGTTTAAATTTTCGTAATGTTACCCTGTAGGATAACAATGTAATACATTTTCAATTTCGCTTAAAATTTCTTGTAACCTTTAAAAAACTGCTAATGTTCGAGCGAGACGGCTGTGAAACGTGAAAGGCCTCTTGTTTATCTGGTAATTAAAAAATAGTGTTCTTGAAATAACTGTGAAAACCTCTTAAGGGGTCATTGTACTCATCAGTATGAACAACTTTTACTGTGGACCAAACATGAAATCGCAAAAAAAATTGCTGTTCCTTACATTTTGTCGATTTATGTAAACACAAATGTAGAGAACAGTTGATATTTTTTTCGCGATTTCAGGTTTAGTTCCATGGTAAAAGATGTTCATACTGACGAGTACGAGGTTTCTAGTTATTTCAATAACACGTTGTATACCTGAGTTTGTGTCTTTCGTCTGTGATGCAGGTACCTTAAAGCAGTTTAACCACTTAAAGAATCTAAATCTCTCACCACTTTCAAAAAACTACTCAAACAACACATCATTAAAAATTCACACTTACTACAGTAACTTCGAGCCACATCCAGTTTTTCTGTATCGTGAACGTGAACTTGTTTTATATTAGAGCCAGTGTCAAATGAACATTGCATTTTTTGTTAGGACTACCTTCAAAATATTTTGTTTCTTATGTTTATTTTTTGCAATATGCCCGACAATTTTTTTAATTTATGTATTAGTTAATTCTCATGTAAGTGAATGATTCTATTCTTGTGAGAAATAAAGTTATTCTAAACCTCAAAGCACAGCAGGATGCTACTGACCATAGTGCTTACCCTCTTGACACAAGCTTTGCCTATCTCATACAAAACTGTGGGCCCCACGGCAAATAAACATCAGCGAACACGTATATACACACGTAACATGTGTATATAAACCCACCGTGAATCGTCCGTAAGGACTCAAAGCGCTTACGGTCTGGTAATCTTGAATACAAGTTTATTTTGGGTTTGTCGCTGCTATCATGTGTAGCTTCAATAACATTATAGTACCTAGTATACATACTTTGCGTAGATCAATTGAAATTTGAAACCCTTATAATTAAGGTACATTTATCCTACAGTCCTAATAATGTCCTCCCGGCCGAATTTTGGTTACGTCGCCTAATCTCAACGGAGACTACCCATCTGCGCTGGACATATTATAGAACACAAGCGTGTGCGCAAGCACAGGTACTTTCTCTATTCCCTCACTCACAAAATCAAATGGTACGGCAATCCGACAAGACCGAAGAGAGATACTATCCTACTAATATCATAAATGTGAAAGTATGGATGTTTGTTTTTGTCCTTCAATCACGCTGAAACGGCTGAACAGATTTGGGTGTGGTACACAGATTATGTCCTAGATTAACACATACCTACCATACTTTTTATTAACACACCACGGGAACGAAGTCGGGGCGTCAGCTAGTTGAAGATATTTTATTATAAAATAATTAAGATTTTTTAACTAGTAAACCTTGGACGAATAAAAAAGTAGTAAACCATAAGAAACCTCTAACAGCGTTTTATTTTTTAATTACTTCCTCTTTGGATTTCCCGATGGTACGAAGTTTTCCCATTAAACAGGTTTTGCTTCCTCAAAATTATTCAAGATATAATTATTTGGTCATTTACAGCAGTTTTTTTGGGAATTAAGCTGCAAACCCACAGCGGGTGGAACTGAAGCGTATCGTCGGCGGGTCTCACCGTGTTGTAATGTACTGAACTGTGTATTAGACAGTGCACACAGACCCGTCCTGCTGGGCTTTTTGACGGCGTGGCCGATCCTCCGCCGCTGCGCCGGACGGTAAGAAAACGCCAGGCGGTGCGCGACCGATACGCTGGCATTCCGTCCACGTTCGGTCGACGCTCCGCCTCAGTTCCGTCCCGCCCCCTGTATGCCTGCACCTTGACTGTGTTTACAGATACAAAAAATGTGTTTATAGGTGCTATAACAGAATCAAAACCAAAACTACGAAAAATAAAGTCAAAGAAGTCAACGGCTCGATCTGGGAAAAGTAAATCTCTTTTTAAAAAAGCTATTATTTCAGTTTCTGTAAAGTACGTTTTTTTTTTCGTGATGTCAATTCTATAGTTAAAGTATACAACGTCACTTTTTGTTTACGCAATTTGAGAAACTAGTTTGTTTAGAATCACCAAGAGAATCGACTGGAATAGTTTATATATCACGTTACATAAAATATAAAAATGAAACGTGGTTATTATTTTAAAATTCAGTACATCAGCGTATCGTGAATAGGTCCTTAAGGTCCAGGAAGTTCGTCTCGATTAGTTTCTGTGTATCAGGTAGTATCTGCATGACATGCTTCACTATTTCCGCTACGAACTGGGGGACTTAAGTGGCAATAAAGGCGTGTAATTTTGTGATATAGAAAAAAAAAAACATCCCAATCGGTTCTCCTCGTGATTCTGAAAAAACTAGTTTCCCAAATTGCGTAAATAAAAAGTAACGTTGTATAAATAAACCGGCTCAGTGCGAGTCGGACTTGCGCGCTAAGGGTTCCGTACCACCTGTTGCCTGATACCCCGTATTAACTGGTTAAATTTAGAAAAGTTCACCAAAGGTGCAGCATTGTTGTCTTAACATCTCATTCTACACCACCACACAGTCTGTGTTTGCCTTGTTTTTATTGTTTGTTGTTTAACAATCACACTAAGTTTGATGCTTGTATGTATTACCCTTTTGTAAGATAGAGCAGGAACAAAAAACGTTTAAAAATTTATTTTATAACAGGTTTATTGTATGGGGACCCCTTTGGGTTTAACTTCTTTTATTTTTGGTATTTGCTATAATAGAGGTCATAGTAATGCATATCTTGTGAAAATTTCAACTGGCTTCCTATTAGGTACGGTTAAAAATATACAACCCTGTGTGACAGACAGGCGGACGGACGGATGACGGGTAGACAGATAGCATAGGCAGAGTAATAAGCTCCCGTTTGCACTCTTTGGGTATGGAACTCAACGATCAAATATATTTGATCGGTGATGGAACCCTAAAAATAAAATATCGACTTGAATGGGTTAGAACTAAACATATTTATCATCATTAACCAAAACAGTATTTCTCTAAAAGCCAATAGGTGCTTCCACTAAGGGGGTAATTCTCGCGTCGTAGATATTATCTCGAACTCGACATAATATCTAAACAAGATGGTGAATGTAGATTGAAAATAAATTTTCGTATTCTCAGAATGTCACGTAAGAGATATGTCTACGCTTAGCGCTCTAAAAACAAAGAGTGGTTCATAGTAGTTGACATTACCGGCGGCATTTTTGTAGATATTTAAAATTAGATATTATCACGAATTAGACATTTATCTCTATAACGCGAGAATTGGGGCCCAAGTCTCTTGCGCCACAACGTGTCACACAATAACGCGTCTTACGTACTCGTATAATGTGATAATGTCGCAAATTTTCCGCCGGCACCCGCGTCGCCCACGCTTTGGTACGTGACATCAAACATATTGGTTCAGCACATAACAATTTAGCCACGCCAGGCACGTTTGGGCCCCTGAGTTTTGAACGTAATAGAAAATAAACTTTAACGGTCTCAAATTGCTGTGCCGAATTTTAGAATTCAGGTTTCGTTTATGTAGGTATTGGAAATTTTTGTATCGAGTTTAAAAATTTTGTTGTAATTATTGTTGCATTATACATTGAAACGAAAGTGAAAACATATAAAACAAGTAATATCGGTTTCTTGCAGACTTTTTATTAGCAAGTGAAAAACTTTCAGCTAATAGATAATTGTGACGTCAGGTATCTTATTTGTGAAATAACGACAAGAAAAATATTAATTAACAAAAACAAAAAACTCGACTGCATGTAAAAATAACAGAAAAGATATAAACAAGACTTATCAACACGGAGTCGGAGGCTACGTATGTTTTTGTTCATGAATTACATAATAGTTCATAGGTAGCCTCCGCCTGCGTGTTGATAAGTATTGTTTATATCTTTTCTGTTATTTTTACACGCAGTCGGGTTTTTGTTTTTGTTAATTAATATTTTTATTTAATTTTTTTTAGTTTTGTCATGTTTTATTTATCATACTATACTATTAATGTTCTTTAGCATTTCTCATTCCAAATTACATTTAAACATATAAGTTGTATATATTTTCGTAAACCATTTATAAAACCCTTTATATTGATACCCCACTCGAAAGTTTTGAGCAAAAAATTTTTGAAGTACCATAAAATGGCTCCAAAAAACGGCCATTTCGATTTTTATAATTTTGATATACCCAGTGTCACTCTCACAATTAAGACGAATCCAACGACACCTCTCAAGCTAAGATCCATCAAGCCGTTTAGGCTACAGAGCGTGCCAAAGAAATATACATACATACATACACTCGAAAAACATAACCCTCCTTCTGGCGCAGTCGGGTAAAAACTGCGGGTTAATTGTGTAACATACGATTATGATAGCTTCTATTCTGTTATAAACAACATTACTGCAATATAGGATAATTTTGAAGTCATCAGCAATCCTTTAAGGGATGATTGTACTCATCAATTCGAACAATTTTTACTATGGGACCAAATCTGAAATCGTGAAAAACAAATCAGCTGTTACCTACAATTTGTCGATTTATGTGAACACATATGTAGGGAGCAGCAGATAATTTTTTCGGGGTTGTTCGAATTAATGAGTATTATCATAATTTAAAAGTAAGTACTATCATCTCTTAAAGGTATGCTAATTACTTCAAAATAATCCTGTATAAACTATGTGGTGCTGTGTGGTGTGGTGTGGTATAATTTTTTAGAAATATTTGTAAAGACGCTTGTCATCTTAGTCTACCTGCGACCACGAAATGCTGCAAAGCTTTCGAAACGTCAGGGAACCCAATTTAAATAATATACGCGATTTAATCCGGTTAAACTTTGTTTTATTATAATGTGTAGTGATCGCGAAAAATTTAATCCGGTTAAACTTTGTTTTATTATAATGTGTAGTGATCGCGAAAACCTAAGAAGTTATTATTCTCATCTCAGCTGCATGCACTTGTCTTTCATTAATTCCTTTCGTAGCCCAACATTCCGATCCATACAGGACAGCAGGTCTTATCATGGTCTTATAGATTTTCCCCTTCAGTTTAAGAGGAATTCGGGAGTCACATGTAGTTCCCGTGAACTGCCGCCGAAGGCGGAACCGCCCAACACCAAGAAATTAATCAAGTCAGTCAAAAGAAAATAGATTTTCTATTTACAGTAATTCAACACAAATGAAACAAAGGAGCTGTAAATATACTGAAATCCAATTTGTTTTTATTTTTAGTACGAAGAACCTTTGAAGCAAATTAAGCATGAAATTCATAAATAGCATGACAATGATCGATGAATGAGCTTATTGTTGTGACTAAAATAAAGGTTATTTTTTCGAAATAATTTCAGGAAAGCTTGAATAATAGAACTTAGTTGGGAGGTAAATTGTTAAGGCTGAATAAAGGAAACTGCATTAAGAGGCTGGCAACACCTAAAGAATCAGACCTCTGCGGTCACTGTCGTTTTGTACAGAACTGAAAGAGAGGCAACAAGAGTTGGGGCGTCGGGTTTACCACTCAACTTGAAGGAAAATTAACAATATATTTTTTGAATATAAAAATAAACGCTTGTTTTAAAAACAGAAACAACTGTTATAGATTATTATCTTTCTTAAATGTTTTCTTAATTTCATGTATATTTTGTAAATAATAGAGATTGTTTGCTCTAAATCTAAAGTATGTTTTAAGAGGTTAGTTTACAATTTTTTTCTATAGAGAAAAATTCAAAAAAAACCTGTTTTGGTCTCAATGGTGTTTTTGAAAATACGATTTTTTTTATTTTTTTTTATCACTTTTATAAAGTGAATAGAAGAATGCTAAAAATATTTTTTAAAGAAGCCTATTTGGGGTACTTGTCTGTTGTCAGCGTCTTAAATCTTTTTTCCATATTTTAATCAAGAATCTGTAGTACTTCTATAGTACTGATCACAATGCCGAGCTTGTTTAAATGAGAGAAGTGGGGCCCTAGTGGTATGTACAATGATGCAATGCCTGTTTGAAGCACCAGTCTCGTAACAGTCGATGGGGCTCGTGGTAAAGTATTAACCACGCGGATTGGTCGATCTGCGAGGTTAAGTTCCGCTTGCAGCGGTCAGTCCGTGGATGGGTGACCGTTTCGTTACACATCGAGACCCCTCCATGCCCCGGATCGCACGTTAAGCTGACGGTCCCAGTTGTCATACGAATATCTATGGCAGTCGATACGGGTAGTCAGAGGCCAGAAAGTCTGACAATTTTTATTTTATTTCCCGTGAGGGAATCCTAATGGACGCTCTCCGCCCGGGGTAGGCGGAGCCAGTGTCGGACTCTTACCGACTAAAACCACCACCGTCTTCCTTCAACTACCTTAGCCGGGGGCGTGGGAACCCGTGAGTATTCACACAACCACCCCCGACAGGTCCCGGCCCGTCACAAGCAGGCGAGCCCCTTCTCCCCGTGCGGCCTAACGTTGGCCGCACCCTCCTCAGTGGCGCACACGGAACACTGCACGCCACCTCACCTCATGGGCCTTTACCAGCTGCGCCAACTACGCCGGCTGTGCCAGCTACGCCAGCTGCTGGTCGGGCAGCAGACTACCCCGAGTCTGCTGCTCGTAGGCCCTAACTCCCGTAATTTTTTATAGAGGTTTTCTTCCTCGCGGTCCGGGCGGTGAAGCCAAGACCCTCGGTCCCAAGAGGCGCAAGAACACGACTCAGCAGGCACTCCTGGGATTACGAGACCGACGGGGGCAGGGAAGGACAGTCCCCCCGCTGCCTGCCCAGTGGCAGGGTGAGTGCACACCGGGCCCGCCCCTGCTCCTCCACAGTGCCCTCTGCTTTCTCAGAGGGACATGCGGAGCAACTTCCCATTGGCCCACATTGGGCCCCTCCCGTGCCAGAATATTCGCCACAGGCAATAAGGTCCCCCGGTCCAAAGGAGACTTATTGCCCGTGCCCAGGGTGCACCGGCCCAACAACTGCCGTTCCCTCTAGACGTGTGCAGGAGGAAAAGCAGCTGTCAGACACACGTGGAGGTTTCCTTGCCAGCACCCCAGAAAGTCTGACAACTGATCTAACCTCCGAATGTCAGTATTACCCAGTAACTGGGTTGCGGGGATTTGAAAGTAATCGCTCCATGTTTACATACTAATACAGTATTTTAATACTAATTTTCAGCCGCATCTGGTTAGACTGGAAGCCGACCCCAATATAACCAAAAATGCTTGACCATAAATTATTATTGTAAGATCTTTCATGTACCACAATTAATGCAATAACGTTTATTTCTATATATATATATTATTATTTTTGTCTGGGAAAAAGGAGAGGAGGATGAGTCTCTTACAAAATCTACTCATCCATGTTACATTAATCTTAAGATTTCTACCATTATAATAAAACAAAGTTTAACCGGATTAAATCGCGTATATTATTTAAATTGGTTTTCCTGACGTTTCGAAAGCTTTACAGCATTTAGACTAAGATGACAATCGTCTTTACAGATATTTCTAAAAAAAATATATTTTTATCTACCGTACAATATTATTAATTAAAATCTTTGTTTTATTATAATGTGTAGTGATCGCGAAAACCTAAGAAGTTATTATTTCTACCACTGTTTTATGAAGAGGAAATGAATTTATTTTATTATTATTGGTTTTTAAGAAAATATACACGTCATTACTGAGTGTGGTTTATGGGTCATACTGAGGCATGAATAGGAGGCCGGGTCACAGCCAAATGCGGAAACAAGTTGAATAGATTGTATATATAGCTACCTATTTATAGAGATCCACGTGTAAATATATAAACCTACGGGTAAAGGAAAGTCTAAAATAAACTCCTACATAGAAGTTTTTAAACTTAGTTCAATATAAACTCCTACATGTCTTTGATATTTATGAGGTTACTGACCTAAAATTGGGTAGTGTTAAAATACTGAACACTGGAATAATTTTAGGGCACTTTTGTCGGTCGCCAACCCCATCCTTAGGACCTTGTGGACCATTTATGTATGAATATAGTCTCGTTCTAGTCTCAGGCGATAGAGGCTTACAAGGATATACCTAGTTTCTCAAATCCTTATTCATGCTCTAAATATTTCGCTGAGGTTGTCGACCTTGTCAAAATAATATCGTTAGGACAGTTTACAGCTGCCACGTCGTTAAATTTAAGTAATAGCCCTAAACGAGGTCACTTGCAATGGAAACTTGTAGGATGAAGGCTAATACCAGGAAAATAGGAAATAAGCACGTATAATCTACATAGTTTGAAAGCTATATGTATAGGTACTTAGATTATTAGGTGAACCTTGATATAGTAACAGAAACCATTATCTTTAGAAACCATAGAATTTAATTATTTAGAAACTTGTTGATTCTAGTAAATTGCTAAGTTATAGGTCTTGTTCGTAAATATGGTAGAAGGATACATAGGTTCTGTGTGGTGCCGGACACAAATAATTGAACCACCCCGTCGCTTCTCGTGGGTGTCGTAAAAGGCGACTAAAGGAATTTACCAGAGGATGGGCAGCAGCGTTTTCAGAGTATTTATTCATCCAACTGGGATCGCCAACCCACCTGCCAAGCGTGGCGATTATGGCATACCCCCTTTTAGAGAAGGTTTATGTCCAGCAGTGGACGGCCTTTGGCTGAAATGATGATGATGATGATAGATAGGTAACTTTAAATTTATTGAAGTACTTACTAGTTATTACTTTGTTTATCCTACTAATAATATAAATGTGAAATTTAGTGAAGACGTTTGGATGAATGTTACTCAATTACGCGTAAACCGTTGAACGGATTCGGATGAAACTTGACACACAGATAGACCGCAAACCGGATTAACATATAGGTTTTTATCCTGGCAAAATTAATAATTCCCAAGGGATGCGCGATAATGTCTTTCTGCGATGAACCATAATATACGCAGGCGAAGCCGCGGGTGTAGTCTAGTTTTGATATAAATTACTAGCCTGTGATGTGTAAAATGCTGATGTCAGATTTTGATTATCATTTGCTTTAACGGTGAAGGAAACCATCGTGAGGAAATGCCTGCTAAGCCAGCCTGATGGACTATTATAAGGCCTTAACCTTCTAGTACTGAGAAGACGCCTCTGCCCATCAGTGGGACAGTAATGGGCTGATTATGATGTGTAAATTAGATCGTTTGCCAGACCAGATATGTATTGTTTGTTATTATTTATTATCCTTTGTTAAAAATATCGATTGCAGGATTGCCTCGTTGGTCTAGTGGTTGCAAGCGCGACTGCTGAGCGTGGGGTCCTGGGTTCTATTCCCGGGTCGGAAAGTGTTATTGCGTTTTTTCATTAGGAAATTCTCAGTAGCAGCCCGGAGTCTAGTTTTGTGCCCGGTTTATGGCAATAGGCTCGCCCCCTATTACATGGGACTATAACATAACTGGCGAAATGTTATGTTATGTTAAAAATATCCTACTTTCACTTTCAAACTCCGTTCCAGAAATGATCACCAGATTCGTCGAAACGTAGGGCTTCTAAAGAAACAGCATTACCTACCTAAATTGTATGCTTATAACCCAACCTTCAAGTGAGTCAAGGCCAGCCGTAGCCGAATAAAAAGACACCACAACCACTGTGAATAATTGGAAAATGGCTCGGAAGAAAATTTGGCTCAACAATTTTGTCGCCTTTGTAAGAAATATGTAATAAGAATTTGCGCTTACGTTTAAAAACGTTTAAGTGATATTCGGTTACATAAATGTGGATCTCTTAAGGATTTCATGTATGATTATGTTGTTTTTATTTTTATTGTTAGTGGTGTACGTACAATAAAGATTATTCTATTTATTTATCTATAGTATCGTTCTTTAGTTTCAGAAATTAAGATAGTAAATTAGGCATTTAAATTTTTTTTATTCACTGAACGGTTTATTTGGTTATACAGGAAACAACATGAGTATTTATTTTCATTTTTATAACACCCTGGCGTCCGGATAAACTTGTTAAAACAGCAGAAGACTCCCTGTCTAGTATAGTACTTATTATATTATCTGTGTTCCTGTTAACAGTTTAAGTAGGTATCTAAGATCCCAACGATACCAAATTAGTTTCTGCACGACCGTGTAACTGCCGAACTCCTCACTATTCGGTATATTTTGTGCGAATGGTATTGTAACGTTTTTGTGTGTATATTTATTGAAGTAAAACTGCTTTAGGCACGCTTGACTTGGGGAGTAAGCTGGTGAATGCGTTACGAAAGCGTTACGAAAAGTGAGGCGAACGGGGGGGGTAGTGCGGGACGCGGGGAACGAGGCGTGCGCGACGGCCGGCCACGACTCAGCGCCGGCAGAGCAGACGCGTGCCGCGCCGCCATTCCTTTGTTCTAATTGAAATAGTATTGACGGAGATATAAGTTAGAGAAGTTTTACTTCAGTCGTGTGGTCTAAAGCACACTCTTTTTTTTATATCAATAACATTACCTACCAAAAAGTTGCAGTGCGCATAATTATTATGTTTCAGCGTGAAAACACGTCAATGCCTTGAATGCTCAAATAACACAAGTTGAGTCTTTGTGTTTACTTTTTCCGCTGTGAAATCAATATGTGGCAGAGTACGCGTTTGTTGATCCAAAATAAAATATGTCAACACGTACACGAGATTCCAAAATAAGACCCTTTCAGCAAGAAAGCCTTGGAGCTATAAGAAGAGGTCCTATTTCGTCATCTCGCGTCAACATTATGTTTGGTTTACGTTTTGTTTGTACACGTTGCACGTACATATTCACTCTATATTTGGCGAATGTTCTTCCTGATTATCTAACTCGCCGAAAGTAATTTATTCGTTCTGGCTATGTTTGTTCGTAATTTTTGTACGTCTAAAAAGTATGAACGAGAAAGGCTATTTCTTAGATAAGTTTGGAAATGAAAGATAAAGAGACATTTTAAAGCTCATTATTCTCCTCAATGGTATTTTTTATTTGGTTTCTGGCATCTTATATGAATTTTCTCATTGAATGTGTTACAGTTTCTAAAATTAACATTCATGAAGTGTTTTAAAAGAAAGTAATAAAGCCTTCCACGTTTTGTTTGCGTTCGGATTTATATATCTTGAGTTGAAAAATATACACTCTGTATGTATTTCAACTTAACTTCAATCTGCATGAGAAATAACACGAAACATGGTATGCAAGGTTGCTTTTTATAAATATTTTCGTAAACGATTGAATAAAAACACAAGAACGAGTTCCAAGTTGAGTGATCTGTGGTAAAACAAGAAATCCCTTTAGGATTAACTTTCACTAAATACTTTCTAAATAAGAGGTTACATTTTCAATTTGTGAAATACATTTATTTATAACTAAGCGAGGAGTTTTAAGAATTTTAGAGCAAATTCAGCTATTTCCTTTCTTAGTTTATTAATTAAAATTGTAGATGAAGATTTATAGTAGGTACGAACTAAACTGAGTTTTATAAGATAAAAACATAAATTTTCTGTGGGAAAATACTCGAGTTTCATGATATAAGCAGATAATAAAAATTATTACGTGTATCCGTTATGCCAAATAGAGGTAAGATGATTGTATACGGTTTATAAAAATCAAATAACCATGCTATGCATGTATGGATGTTTGTTACTCTTGCACGCAAAAACTACTGTATGTATTTTAATGAAATTTGGCATACAGATAGAACATTACTCGTATTAACATATAGGCTTTTTATCCCGGGAAGATGAACAGTTCCCGAGGGATGCGTGATAAACGATGCCCACGCGGGTGAAGGCGCGGGCACAGGCAAGTAATTAATTAATTAAAATACCTAATACAGTGCTAACTGTAATGGATTCATTCATTCATAGCTACGAGTATTTCAACTGATTTCAATTGATTGAAAACTATTGTCCTTATTTAATGATGACATTCCATTATTAAAAAAATTGTATTCAACGTGGCAACGCTGCCAGTCTTCTGCCCCCCGGATATGTCATTCCCATACATTTTGATTGTTTTCTATTAGCGTTGACGATTGTAGATTGTGTAGATTGTCAACTTGGCTGGGCACTATGCCAGATGCCAGCGGTGTGGAGGAATATTTTGACGCCTAGGCGCGCCTTTTTGTATCATTTTATTTTGTACTTTTTAATTATTATTTTTTCTATTTTTTTATTTAACCTGTACTGTCCCACTCCTGGGCAAAGGCCTCCCTCAATTCCTTCCATCTATCGCGGTTCTGTGCCGCCTCCCGCGGTTCTGTGCCGTTGTAGTTTGTAAATATTTTCTATTACAATGCAAGTTAATTATTATTAAAAAAAAATATATTATAATTTAAAAAAAAAAGGAAAAAACTGTAATATTGTTAAATCATAGCAAACCTGAAATTAAAAAAACGCGGCTTTTTTTAAAATTTAATTATAATTTGTTTTATTTATAGCATATTTAAATAACTATTTGAATTTGCAATCTTCATCTCACAAAGCCTAAAGAAAATTAAAGAACAATAGGTGGTATTCTTTTGCTGACTCCCACGCTGCTGGCCGTCGGAAAATAATCAGTTTCGCACCGTGTTTTTCCATCTTAGATAAATGAATGTTAGAGGACTGCTCCAAATAGATAAGGTAGAAATCCATTTGTCTTAATATCTTACGTCTTTCGTTTCCGCCAGGGTTGATTGGTGGTGCATATACATTGTACAGTCAGCATTAAAATTAAGTGATCATAGAAAACATACTTTTTTCAATAATTTCAAGTTTCTATGAAATTATTATTGTTTTTATCAGTCCGTATCGTCCCACTGCGGGCAACGGCCTCCTTCCCTTTTTCCGTTCGTACGTACGTACGTACGTTACGTATTATTATTATTATTTTTGTTTTTTATTTTGAGGTCGTGGGTTCGATTCCCACAGGACACAAATATTTGTGTGATGAACATAAGTGTTTGTGTTGGTCTGGGTGTTTCTTATGTATTATAAGTATGTATTTAAAAAAAAAAAGTTTATAAGTATTATATCCATTGTCTAGTACCCATATCACAAGCTCTGCTTAGTTTGGGACTAGATGGTGCTGTGTAAAAATGTCCCGAAGATATGTATGTATGTATGTATATTATCTGTGGTCGCACAGTGTTCTTGTGTCGCCCATAGCTTCTCCGGCATCCGGCAGATGTGACCAGCCCAGATAATATTATAGGGTTTTTTAAACCCTGGTGAAGATTGCGGGAATCTGCTGGATGCGGGAAGCGCAGGACCGGTTGTTATGGCGATGCTTGGGGGACGCCAATATCCAGCAGTGGACGTCTTTTGGTTGAAACGGTGAAGATGATGCGTGTATCCAGAGATATTTTTAGGCTTCATTCGGACGTAGCAAACCGAATCAATGGGCAAGCTCGAATATGTATAAAAATCTGCCGTTTACGTGGTCCCACATTTCAGCTGATGTGGAATGAGACTGCAGAGCTATAAGGGAAGTTAAGTTTGCAATACTTTTCCCCTTGAACACTATTATACCAAGTAGTAGTTTATTCTGCAAATACTTACAGTCAAATAAAAATATACAACAACCATAAAGGTATTATACTTACGTCAGTATAGAAATGTCTTTGACAACAACAGTCAACTTCCGAATCACAATAACCTCGACTAAACAGGAGCGACCTAAAAAGATAAAATAAAACAACGGCTTTAGTAATTATCACGTCCAACATAATTTATTTGACGAGGAAAATAAAACAAAGCCCTAAACAGACTTTCTTGGAACTTGTGAATGTGGATAGAGATAAGTCCTTTCTTTTGTATGTGTCTCATATTTTTCTTCCTCTTTCTTTATTTCTTTAAGTCCGAACAATCCTGTTACAACCTTTTTATGATCTATACCCACGGGTCGTTTCGTGGGTTAACTTATTATTTTCCCGGGTTGAAAAGTACCCCAACTATTTTCTTTTTCAGGTGACTTAGCTACTATCCTACTTCCTACTAATATTATAAATGCGAAAGTATGGGTGATTGCTTGTTTGTCCTTCAATCACGTTGAAACAGCTGCACACATTTGGATGAAATTTAGCACACAGATAGACCATAACCCGGATTGACAGTTAGGCTGCTTTTTATCCTGGGAAGATAAACAGTTCCCGAGGAATGCGCTATAATGTCTATCTGTGATATACCGAATTAAACGCGGATGAAGCCACGGGCATAGGCTAGTATTATAAATGTGAAAGTATGGATGTTTGCTTGTTTGTCCTTGAATCACACTGAAACGGCTGAAACAATTTAGCACACAGATAGACCATAACCCAGATTAACTGATAGGCTTATTTTTATCCCGGAAAGATAAACAGTTCCCGAGGGATGCGCGATAACATCTTTCTGTGATAAGTCGAATTATACGGGGGTGAAATCACGAGCATAGACTAGTATTATAAATGCAAAAGTATGGATGTTTCTATTGAAACTGCAGAACTGATTTGGATAAAATTTGGCACACACAAATAGACTATGTCCTGGATTAATACCTACATAGAAAACTTATTATTAGAATGACACGGGAGCGAAGCCGCGGACGTCAGTAAGTGTGCCAATATTTGTATAAAGCAATTCCATAGAGTAACCTGTAAAAGGTAACAAACAGACAAATGGATCACTTTCGCTATTATAATAACAGTGTAACTTTTACCAAAAATTTGTAGCTTAGGTTACTCATGTTACCTTCATCACTTGAGAAACGAGTGTACCTGTCAACCCTTTTTGTTTTAGAAGAGACCTCTTTTTTTTTCTCTATGTAAATGTTTTATTCTCGTAAGTCATACATATGTAAATTGATGAGCCATGTGGTGAAATTTTTATTAGCATTTTCTTTGAAGCACCTTACGTAAAGTTTTTAAAAGCTTACTCGTTAAATCTACAGGTTGTTGGAAAATGTTATGTAATAGTGTTGATGTTGGGTAGAAAATAACTTTCCCACTCATTTTTAAATGACATTTCGTCGCTGAAGTTCTAATACCGCGTATAACTGAAAACAGTATTTTTTTTAGAAGAGCAATGAATGTGCCTCGCCTTTTTCTGTATTACATACCTACATAATTGTTCAATGTGTTATGTTTTTAAAATACATCACCACTTTTAAAAAACCATTGGCTCTAAAATACTTGATTGAGATTGGTGAAACAGTGCGGTTTTGATTTTGAATCGATTGATTTGGAATGAAGTTCCTATCTCAAAACAACGTTTTTTTAATTACGCGGTTTAGAACAAGCGACGACTTGTTTTATTTATTATTCTAATGACATTACATCACTACAGTACAACACAATAAAAATAGCATCAAAATTCTCATGTGTGTAGTTGAAAGCTGAAAATTTCTTCCTGTATTTTGTATCCAAAAACTGACCTTATAATTAATGAAGAAAATGAGGAACTAATGAGTGCGCAAAAAGCTGTTTTCTTCAAGATGGCACTCGGAATAGGCTTGTAATCTTCATGAAGGTTTATGTTCTCGATAGAAGTCATCCTATTTTTTCTTTATTATTCCAAAATGAACTTGCGTTTGACTGCCACCTCACTAGATGTTAAGCGATAGATGGTGCAGTCGACGATGGCACACGCTTGCCCAGCAAAAACCTATCTACTCGAGCCTTGAAGTATGCAATTTAGTACTCTTGCCTTGGATTATTTCTGAAGCGAAATAAAATACTTTTGTTTATTTATTCCTTAACCTGTTGAGTACCGGGCCGATACAATTAAAATGTCATTATAGCTAGGTAATTTTGACCTAAAAATAACTTTATGCATCGTACTGGAAGGCGTAGCGCAGGCTCTCCACAAGGTGGACCAACGACCTGGTGAAGGTCGTGGGAATCCGCTGGATGCAGGAAGCGCAGGAACGGTCTTTGTGTCAATACTTGGGGGAGGCTTATGTCCAGTAGTGGACGTCTTTCACGATGATCCTACTAATATTATAAATGCAAAAGTATGGATGTTTAAACAAATAAATTGTGAAAAGAAAAAAAATCTCATGAGCAGGATTTGAAACTGCGACTCCTGGCTCAATACACCAGAGCTTTAGCCACTTAGCTACCTTGAACACGGCTCGTGTACATGGATGTACACGTATATGGATATATGTTAGTTTATTCGTTTGTTTGTCATTCAGTCACGCTGAAATGGCTGAACGAATTTGGATGAAAGGCACATAGACACATAGGATACTTTTTATCCTCATACTTCAAGAGCGAAGCTGCAGGTTTTAGTTAGTAGAGTAAAAGAATAATCCTATTCTTAATTAAATAAATTAAAATTAATACCCTAATTTCCTTGTGACGGAATTATATTCGGTGATAAGGCACAACAAAGGAAACAATAACTTATTCAGTACGAGATCATCCACGCCGACATTAATTAGATAAATTGTCCTCCGTAAGAATTACCTTGAATTTGTTGAACTCCCACGCATCGTTACACTTTAGGCAAGATACTTTGGTATGCTCCCATTTTTTGTCTGTTTATACCTGTGACCTAAATTGCCAAATAAAGTTCTTTTATAAACTGTAAAAAGTAGATAAACTAATGCACTTATTATAGTTTTCATGATTGCGGAATGCCAAACCAACCAAACCAATTCAAAAAATACTTTATCCTTTACCAGATACAAATTAGTTCAATCTCAAGTTGTAACTAAGAATTTAACTTCGAAAATACCTATACCAATCGTGTTATGTATAGAATATTATTATTTAAACATAACATAAAAAAAAGTCAAAAAAGTCAAAAGTCAAGTTTAATTCAAAGTCGCTCAGCGAGCTATGGAGCGAGCTATGCTTGGAGTTTCTTTGAAGGATAAAATCCGTAACGAGATTATCCGGAGAAGAACCGGAGTGACCGACATAGCTTGTAGGATCAGTAAGCAGAAGTGGCAGTGGGCTGGCCATGTCTGTCGAAGGACCGATGGCCGTTGGAGCAGACGAGTCCATGAGTGGAGACCGCGAATCGGCAAACGCAGCGTAGGGCGCCCCCCTGCCAGGTGGACCGACGACCTAAAGAACGTGGCCCCCAGCCACGTTCTTTAGGACTGGATGCGGAAGGCAGAGGACCGAGCGTTGTGGCGCAACTTGGGAGAGGCTATGTCCAGCAGTGGACTGCGATAGGCTGAGTTGATTGTTTGAAACATAACATAACATAACATCACGCCTGTATTTCCCCGAAGGGGTAGGCAGAGGTGTATAGTACACCCACATTTCGCCAGTTATGTTATAAGTCCCATGTAATAGGGGGCGAACCTATCGCCATCATTATTATTATTCATCACACTAATATTATAATAATAGTTTCAAACCACGCTTTCAGAGGTAGTGTAGTCCATCATCAGAACAGCTCGATGGTACCAAATTATTGTATTGTCATCCAGATCACATATACTTGCAAAGTTTCGAGTTAAAATTGAATTCCGAGATTTGTTTACATAGTTAGTTAGTCAGTTAGTTAGTTAGATAGTTACAAGTGAAGCTAATACGAAAGATTGCGAGTGCGTATGTATGTATGTAAAATATTTATGTTTGTTACTTCGTCACGCTGTAATGGATTTGGATGGAATTACCGACACAAATAGAAATACTATACCTTATATCTTGGAATAACAATATAGGCTACTTTTTATTCCGGGAAAATCAACAGTTCCCGAGGGATGCGCGATAAACGACAACCACGCGGGATGTACCGGCCCGAGGGCGTCCTCTAGTATCTCTATCTTTAGAACTACCGATAATTAATATATACCGATATAAATAATATATTACTTGGAAACACATTTCCAATAGATCAATGACAAGTTTAAATATATACTTCTATAAATTCTCTGAAATCTATTAGCTAAGTACTTAGAAACATGTTGAACTTCATTAATGAGTTTAAATTTCAAGGTTAACGATATTTAACTTTGCTACTTTCCACGAAGTTACAAAGAACAAATGTGCCTATTTACCAGGCCCCTCAGAAAGTATTACGAAAAAAAGTTTTTATATATGGGAGACTGGCCAGTTATAATGTTTTTCGAAAATATGATTATTTATAAGTAAAAATAAGTAAGTTCCAATTTCAAAATTTCCCTCCACATTTTTTGCGAGTTAATTCAAAGTATTGTGTCTCACTGAAATATGGATCTGCGCCGGGAACATTTTAGAGCTATGATTTTATACGATTTCAAGTGTCGCCTGAAACCGGATGAATCGTACGATAGACTTCAAATGGCATTCATGGATGAAGGCCCTTCCAAGGCAACCGTGTATCGTTGGTATAACGAATTCAAGCGCGGTCGACCAACTTTGGGGGATGACGAAAGAAGCGGTCGCCCTTTGACGGCTGTTACCGAAGAAAACGTGCTAGCAGTGAAAAATTTAATCGAAGACAATAGGCGAATTACATATCAGGAGATTCAACACATATTGAAGATTGGATCGGGAAGCGTTCACGAGATTCTACACAGCCATCTTCGCGTGAGGAGGATAGTATCAGGCTGGGTGCCGCACAACCTCACCTATGCTCAGAAGCAGGCCCGGGTGGAATGGTGCCGTGATATGCTTAACAAATTTAAAGCAGGCTCGTCTCGGCGTGTTTACGACATCGTTACAGGTGATGAGTCCTGGATTTATCAATACGACCCAGAAACCAAGCGCCAGTCGACTGTTTGGGTGTTTCAAAATGAGCCAACGCCTACCAAAGTGAAGCGATCTAGAAGCGGGGGTAAGATTTTGATCGCTAGCTTTTTTAATTTGACTGGCCACTTGGTATCAATTCCCTTACGGGATCAAAGAAGCATTAATGCCGAATGGTATACTACCAAATGTTTGCCAGAAGTTTTCTCTGTTATAAGCAACAAGCGACCAAACACAGGGCTCCGCGGGCTACTGCTCCACCACGACAATGCACCTGCGCACACCGCACTCAAAACGAGGGACTTCCTGGACAGCACGCCAGTCAAACTCCTGGGTCACCCTCCTTACAGCCCTGATCTAGCACCGTGTGACTTCTTTTTATTCCCAAAAATAAAAAATCAGCTCAAAGGGATACAATTTTCGTCGCCGGAAGATGCGCTGGCTGCGTTCGAGCAGGCTGTAAACGAGGTGTCTGCGGCGGACTGGAAAAAGTGTTTTGAAAACTGGTTTAGGCGCATGAATCTTTGTATAGAGGCTGGTGGAAAGTACTTTGAAAAGATTTGTTAAAAATATAGGTACGTATAGAACAATTTTTTTTAGTTTCGCAAAACTTTCTGAGTGTCCCACGTATGTCTGAAGTTTAAAGCATGCCGTACACCTGAGCTATGCGTGCCGCATTACGTCGCGACAACTTTCAAGTCACTCAATTTTTTTGGTTACAATTTATTTGTAAAAGAAATTAATGTAAAATGCATTATTGCATTTTTTTTCCTGTAATGTACCTCTTAAGGAAATGTAAAAATACATAATAACTTCTTAGGTTTTCGCGATCACTACACATTATAATAAAACAAAGTTTAACCGGATTAAATCGCGTATATTATTTAAATTGGTTTCCCTGACGTTTCGAAAGCTTTGCAGCATTTCGTGGTCGCAGGTAGACTAAGATGACAAGCGTGTAAAAATACAGTTATTTTTGGCAAATAAATGATTATCTTATCTATATCTATATATATATAATGAATATCTTATCTTATTATTCCACCCCCAATTTTCCAATCTAGGAGTTTGAGTTTGTTCACTTGTGGGGGATTCCTGCCGGTTGTTAGGTCTATGAGGTTCCTGTATAGATCTTGTTGTAAGTTAAGAGAATAATGTAATACAATTTTTTAAGTTGGCAACACTGTCTGTTGCTGTAAAAGCTTCCTGTTTCTCTTCTTCGTGGTCGTTACAGTGTTTGTCGTGTGTAAAGTAATAAATATACTTTTGTCTTCGTTCGCTTTTCTTTTAAATATCCATCAGGTTATGGGCCCAGACACATAATCTGAGGGTTAAAAGTTGAAATAGCGATAAATACTGCCATACTTATAGTAAGGAGTGAGCACGCGGTAGGCTTGAGGTTAAGTTACCGGTGTGGCGTGTCGTCTTTACAAAGGAGACTTGTTTTTTAGTTAACAAGGCAAGAACAATAAGTACAGCAGGAAGGAAAAGAACAAAAGGAAAGAAAGATGGATTGTCACCACAATCAAAGTAGTCAAATAACCAAATTAGAAGGTTCGAAGAATTGGAATATATGGAAATTCCAGGTGATGGTTATACTTCGTGGGCAAGATCTTTATGATGTGGTTGAGGGCCGAACGTTACGACCAAAGGCAGAAGAAGCTGCTAAAGTTGATACCTGGAGTAAGAAAGATGCAAAAGCTCAAGCTATATTGGTAACCAGAATGTCGGAGAACGTTATGTTACATGTCATTTCATGCACTAGTTCTACAGAGATGTGGAGAAAACTTCACAGTGTGTTTGAACAAAAATCAGAGACAAGTATACATATAGTGCAACAACGGTTCTTCCAATATAAATTTGAAGAAGGCATGGAAATGTCGGTTTTCTTATCAAAAGTTCAGGAATTACAAAACCAACTAAAACAGTTGGGCGAAGAAATATCAGAAAAATTTGTCATTACCAAAGTTTTAATGTCTTTGCCAGATGCATATAAACATTTTGTTTCGGCATGGGAGTCGGCACCGGATGAAAAGCAGACCTATGACAATCTGGTAGCTCGGTTATTGGTAGAGGAAGACAGGATAAAAGAAAGAGGTGAAACATCTCAGCAGTCTACGGCTTTAGTTGCTAGGGATATGAAGAAAATAAAGTGCTTCAAATGTAACAAGATTGGTCATTATCAGAATGATTGCAAGAGTAATGCAGACTCTAACGAGAAAACAAACCAAAATACAAATAAGAGGTGTTATTATTGTAACAAATTGGGACATTTCAAAAATCAATGCCGCTTTAGGAAGAACAAAGAAAATAAAAATAAGGATAGTAATGCATTTGTGGTGTCCAACGCCTGTGATGAACAATTTCAGCAACTAAAATGGCTAGTTGATACAGGTGCAAGTGAACACATGACATGTGATCTTACAATGTTTACAACATTTGTAGAAGCTAATGAAGAAAAGTCAGTGATTGTTGGAAATGGGTCAATGATCAAGGTCATAGGCTGTGGACAGATTGTTGTGCAAGTATTCAACGGATGTAAGTGGATTGACACAACTATCGACAATGTATTGTATGTTCCAGACCTAAAAACTAATTTATTATCTGTGAAATGTACTACCGCCAAAGGTTACGTCATGGTGACGGATGACAGCTCGTGTCGCTTTTATATGAAAAATAAACTGTGTGCAATTGCAAGGCGAGTTGGTAATTTATATTATATGGATTTACGTTATAAATGCAGTGTAGCGAATATAGTAAAAGTCGAAAATAACCTACAAGAGTGGCATAGAAAACTCGCACATCAAAATGTGGATTACATTAAGATGTTTTTGAAAAACAATAACATTCCTGTATCTGATTCAAACATAAAGTTTAAATGTGAAGATTGTTTGGTAGGAAAAATGCATCGTTTACCTTTTGGGAAAAGTGAAAGTAAGACTGTTAGAACATGTGAACTTATACATGCAGATGTGTGTGGTCCCATGGAGGAGTCTTCTGTCGGTGGCTCAAGGTATTTCGTGAATTTTAAGGATGACTATTCAAATTTTAGATGTGTTTACTTTATGAAAGGAAAACATGAGGTTAAACAATGTATTGAACAGTTTATTACCAAAGCTGAAAATGAAACGGGCAACAAGATAAAGTACTTTAGAAGTGATAACGGTTTGGAATTCGTGAACAAGGAGGTTAAAGATATGTTTTCACGACGAGGTATTATGCATCAGAATACTGTTCCCTATACACCAGAGCAGAATGGGAAGGCAGAACGGGAGAACAGGACTCTTGTGGAGAGTGCTAGAACGATGTTGCATGCTAAAAGGCTACCTAAGAAACTATGGGCAGAAGCAATAAATACTGCATCATACATTATTAATAGAAGCGGAAAGAGTAATTTAGAGAATAAAACGCCATATCAAGTTTGGAAAAATTCACAGTTTGACATTGAAGCATTAAAAGAGTTTGGTTCTGAAGTATTTTCTCATATTCCTAAAGAGAAAAGAAGAAAATGGGACGCTAAAGGCGAAAAAGGTATCATGGTTGGATATCAAGAAAATGTCAAGGGATATAGAATATATTTTCCCAGCAGAAATTCTGTAGATGTGAGGAGGGATATTGTATTTCTGGAGAAAGATAATAATTTACAGAAGAAGGAACACGAAACAGTTGAACATACTATAGACAACTTATTGTGCGATGAGCCTAACCAGACTGAATATATGTCTGAGGAAAGTCAGATAAGAGTGTCTGATACAACCATCGTATCAGATGATGACGACTACATGGCCTGTACAGATAGTTCTGACTCTGACAGTGAATGTAATAATTCTAATATTGAAAAAATTTCAGATATTCCTGAGTGTCGTAAGCGGGTTAGAAAACAGACATCATTTTATAATTGTAATAATGTAATTACCATGGAAGATGAGCCAAAGACGTACCAGGAGGCCATGAGAAGTAAGGATTCAAGTAAGTGGCAATTAGCTATTAACAGGGAATTGGAGACTTTAAAGCAAAATGAAACTTGGGATATTTGTGATGTGCCTAAAGATAAAGAGATTATCAGTAGTAAATGGGTGTTTAAAATTAAATCTAACATAAGTAATACACAATTTAAGGCGAGACTTGTGGCTAGAGGTTTCGAACAAAGTGATGACATAAGTTTAAATGAAATATACGCTCCTGTGGCAAAATTGTCAACATTTAGAATTTTCATATCAGTTGCAACAAAATTAAAATTACATGTTCACCAATTGGATGTCACTGGTGCTTTTTTGTATGGGGAAATTAAAGAGAATGTCTATATTAAATTACCAGAGGGAGCATATGATGATAAAAATAAAAATATAGTAAAATTAAATAAATCACTTTATGGTTTAAAGAAATCACCCAAGTACTGGAATGAGAAATTTAATTCTGTCATGATAAAAGAAGGGTTTGATAGGTCAAAATGTGACTCATGTTTTTATGTAAAATGTCAAGGTAGTGATAAATTGTATGTTCTTTTGTATGTTGACGATCTGTTACTTTTTGGTTCAAATAGTAAACAAGTAAATGATCTTATGTCAGTATTGAATAGTAAATTTAGCATGAAAAATTTAGGTATTGCATCAAATTTTTTGGGTATAAACATAAAACAAGACATTGTAAACGGTGTTACTGAATTAAATCAGAAAAATTATCTTGAAAATGTTTTAAGAAAGTTCAATATGAGTAATTGCAAACCAATATCTACTCCTATTGACTTAAATTTTAATGCAAAAATTCTAGATAGTGAATGTCAAACAGGAAAAAATATAGAAATGTTATGCAGGCAGATAATAGGATGCCTAATGTATGCCGTGTCTGGCACTAGACCTGATCTATGTGTCGCTGTATCATTGTTGAGTAGACACCAAAATAATGCAAACCAAGCATTGTTGAATGCTTTAAAGAGAGTTTTAAGATATGTTAAAGGTACGCTAGATTTAAAATTAATTTTTAATTGTAATGATGAAACACTTGTTGGATATTGTGATGCTGATTGGGGTGGGGATATTAAAGATAGGAAATCCACAACAGGATATTGCTTTATGTTTTCTAATTGTTTAGTGTCATGGTGCTCCAGGAAGCAGGGATCTGTCAGTTTGTCATCTACAGAGTCGGAGTATGTAGCCATGAGCATGGCTGCTAGTGAGGCATGCTGGCTAATAAATTTACTGTATGAATTTCAATTCAGAGAAATATGTCCTGTTACAATCCATTGTGATAATCAGTCGGCAATCATGACCTCTAATACAGAATGTGTTAAGCGCTTGAAGCATATTGATATTCGTTACCATTTTGTTAAGGAATTAATTAAAAAGGGTAAAATTGTTATTAAATATATTAAAACAGAGGAACAAACTGCTGACATGTACACAAAACCTCTCAACTGTGTTTTGTTAAATAAGTTTAGAAATAATTGTAAGATTTTTTAACTAGAAGTTTAGTATTACATTAAGGGGGAGTGTTGTAAGTTAAGAGAATAATGTAATACAATTTTTTAAGTTGGCAACACTGTCTGTTGCTGTAAAAGCTTCCTGTTTCTCTTCTTCGTGGTCGTTACAGTGTTTGTCGTGTGTAAAGTAATAAATATACTTTTGTCTTCGTTCGCTTTTCTTTTAAATATCCATCAGATCTGGAATCTGTATTGGATCTTCGAGGGCTCTTGTCCTCACGTCTGAAAGCCATGTGCATAGTATTATATTATCTGTGATTATATACCCATAGAGTACATTGAATATGTCATAGAGTTGTTAGGTAACCTTGCCTTTAAGTGCGATCTGGTAGGTACCGTCAATGTTACAGCTAGCTAATAAATAAAACATACAAGAAGACATGTTTTACTGGGTATCGAACCTGGGCCCTGTGGTTTCTCAGTCCAATGCATGATGTTTCCTGCCACTATGTTTGTGTTATAGTTGCGAACTTTAGCATTATAATGAACCGGTCCAAAAATATGAATTTTAAGGATAACTTCTTTCCTGACGGGTTCCTGACAGCACACATTTTTTTAAAGTGTCTTCATTATTACCTAAGTCCTAAGTTTACTGCTCCAACGTTGAGTATCATATTACTTGTTGATAACAAGATGAAGTCTAACAAACAACTTAAGAAACTTTATTTTTATCCCGCTAACGTTCGCATTGAAACTCGTATTATGTAGGTCAATGAAGACGTATTGCTTTCAGAAGAAATCGCACGTATCGCCTTTGAGTTTATTGTTGTGGGTATAAAAGTTTGAAGTATTATCAGGCACTCAACGTTATCCTTAGAATCTCATGTTGTAAGTTAAGAGAATAATGTAATACAATTTTTTAAGTTGGCAACACTGTCTGTTGCTGTAAAAGCTTCCTGTTTCTCTTCTTCGTGGTCGTTACAGTGTTTGTCGTGTGTAAAGTAATAAATATACTTTTGTCTTCGTTCGCTTTTCTTTTAAATATCCATCAGGTTATGGGCCCAGACACATAATCTGAGGGTTAAAAGTTGAAATAGCGATAAATACTGCCATACTTATAGTAAGGAGTGAGCACGCGGTAGGCTTGAGGTTAAGTTACCGGTGTGGCGTGTCGTCTTTACAAAGGAGACTTGTTTTTTAGTTAACAAGGCAAGAACAATAAGTACAGCAGGAAGGAAAAGAACAAAAGGAAAGAAAGATGGATTGTCACCACAATCAAAGTAGTCAAATAACCAAATTAGAAGGTTCGAAGAATTGGAATATATGGAAATTCCAGGTGATGGTTATACTTCGTGGGCAAGATCTTTATGATGTGGTTGAGGGCCGAACGTTACGACCAAAGGCAGAAGAAGCTGCTAAAGTTGATACCTGGAGTAAGAAAGATGCAAAAGCTCAAGCTATATTGGTAACCAGAATGTCGGAGAACGTTATGTTACATGTCATTTCATGCACTAGTTCTACAGAGATGTGGAGAAAACTTCACAGTGTGTTTGAACAAAAATCAGAGACAAGTATACATATAGTGCAACAACGGTTCTTCCAATATAAATTTGAAGAAGGCATGGAAATGTCGGTTTTCTTATCAAAAGTTCAGGAATTACAAAACCAACTAAAACAGTTGGGCGAAGAAATATCAGAAAAATTTGTCATTACCAAAGTTTTAATGTCTTTGCCAGATGCATATAAACATTTTGTTTCGGCATGGGAGTCGGCACCGGATGAAAAGCAGACCTATGACAATCTGGTAGCTCGGTTATTGGTAGAGGAAGACAGGATAAAAGAAAGAGGTGAAACATCTCAGCAGTCTACGGCTTTAGTTGCTAGGGATATGAAGAAAATAAAGTGCTTCAAATGTAACAAGATTGGTCATTATCAGAATGATTGCAAGAGTAATGCAGACTCTAACGAGAAAACAAACCAAAATACAAATAAGAGGTGTTATTATTGTAACAAATTGGGACATTTCAAAAATCAATGCCGCTTTAGGAAGAACAAAGAAAATAAAAATAAGGATAGTAATGCATTTGTGGTGTCCAACGCCTGTGATGAACAATTTCAGCAACTAAAATGGCTAGTTGATACAGGTGCAAGTGAACACATGACATGTGATCTTACAATGTTTACAACATTTGTAGAAGCTAATGAAGAAAAGTCAGTGATTGTTGGAAATGGGTCAATGATCAAGGTCATAGGCTGTGGACAGATTGTTGTGCAAGTATTCAACGGATGTAAGTGGATTGACACAACTATCGACAATGTATTGTATGTTCCAGACCTAAAAACTAATTTATTATCTGTGAAATGTACTACCGCCAAAGGTTACGTCATGGTGACGGATGACAGCTCGTGTCGCTTTTATATGAAAAATAAACTGTGTGCAATTGCAAGGCGAGTTGGTAATTTATATTATATGGATTTACGTTATAAATGCAGTGTAGCGAATATAGTAAAAGTCGAAAATAACCTACAAGAGTGGCATAGAAAACTCGCACATCAAAATGTGGATTACATTAAGATGTTTTTGAAAAACAATAACATTCCTGTATCTGATTCAAACATAAAGTTTAAATGTGAAGATTGTTTGGTAGGAAAAATGCATCGTTTACCTTTTGGGAAAAGTGAAAGTAAGACTGTTAGAACATGTGAACTTATACATGCAGATGTGTGTGGTCCCATGGAGGAGTCTTCTGTCGGTGGCTCAAGGTATTTCGTGAATTTTAAGGATGACTATTCAAATTTTAGATGTGTTTACTTTATGAAAGGAAAACATGAGGTTAAACAATGTATTGAACAGTTTATTACCAAAGCTGAAAATGAAACGGGCAACAAGATAAAGTACTTTAGAAGTGATAACGGTTTGGAATTCGTGAACAAGGAGGTTAAAGATATGTTTTCACGACGAGGTATTATGCATCAGAATACTGTTCCCTATACACCAGAGCAGAATGGGAAGGCAGAACGGGAGAACAGGACTCTTGTGGAGAGTGCTAGAACGATGTTGCATGCTAAAAGGCTACCTAAGAAACTATGGGCAGAAGCAATAAATACTGCATCATACATTATTAATAGAAGCGGAAAGAGTAATTTAGAGAATAAAACGCCATATCAAGTTTGGAAAAATTCACAGTTTGACATTGAAGCATTAAAAGAGTTTGGTTCTGAAGTATTTTCTCATATTCCTAAAGAGAAAAGAAGAAAATGGGACGCTAAAGGCGAAAAAGGTATCATGGTTGGATATCAAGAAAATGTCAAGGGATATAGAATATATTTTCCCAGCAGAAATTCTGTAGATGTGAGGAGGGATATTGTATTTCTGGAGAAAGATAATAATTTACAGAAGAAGGAACACGAAACAGTTGAACATACTATAGACAACTTATTGTGCGATGAGCCTAACCAGACTGAATATATGTCTGAGGAAAGTCAGATAAGAGTGTCTGATACAACCATCGTATCAGATGATGACGACTACATGGCCTGTACAGATAGTTCTGACTCTGACAGTGAATGTAATAATTCTAATATTGAAAAAATTTCAGATATTCCTGAGTGTCGTAAGCGGGTTAGAAAACAGACATCATTTTATAATTGTAATAATGTAATTACCATGGAAGATGAGCCAAAGACGTACCAGGAGGCCATGAGAAGTAAGGATTCAAGTAAGTGGCAATTAGCTATTAACAGGGAATTGGAGACTTTAAAGCAAAATGAAACTTGGGATATTTGTGATGTGCCTAAAGATAAAGAGATTATCAGTAGTAAATGGGTGTTTAAAATTAAATCTAACATAAGTAATACACAATTTAAGGCGAGACTTGTGGCTAGAGGTTTCGAACAAAGTGATGACATAAGTTTAAATGAAATATACGCTCCTGTGGCAAAATTGTCAACATTTAGAATTTTCATATCAGTTGCAACAAAATTAAAATTACATGTTCACCAATTGGATGTCACTGGTGCTTTTTTGTATGGGGAAATTAAAGAGAATGTCTATATTAAATTACCAGAGGGAGCATATGATGATAAAAATAAAAATATAGTAAAATTAAATAAATCACTTTATGGTTTAAAGAAATCACCCAAGTACTGGAATGAGAAATTTAATTCTGTCATGATAAAAGAAGGGTTTGATAGGTCAAAATGTGACTCATGTTTTTATGTAAAATGTCAAGGTAGTGATAAATTGTATGTTCTTTTGTATGTTGACGATCTGTTACTTTTTGGTTCAAATAGTAAACAAGTAAATGATCTTATGTCAGTATTGAATAGTAAATTTAGCATGAAAAATTTAGGTATTGCATCAAATTTTTTGGGTATAAACATAAAACAAGACATTGTAAACGGTGTTACTGAATTAAATCAGAAAAATTATCTTGAAAATGTTTTAAGAAAGTTCAATATGAGTAATTGCAAACCAATATCTACTCCTATTGACTTAAATTTTAATGCAAAAATTCTAGATAGTGAATGTCAAACAGGAAAAAATATAGAAATGTTATGCAGGCAGATAATAGGATGCCTAATGTATGCCGTGTCTGGCACTAGACCTGATCTATGTGTCGCTGTATCATTGTTGAGTAGACACCAAAATAATGCAAACCAAGCATTGTTGAATGCTTTAAAGAGAGTTTTAAGATATGTTAAAGGTACGCTAGATTTAAAATTAATTTTTAATTGTAATGATGAAACACTTGTTGGATATTGTGATGCTGATTGGGGTGGGGATATTAAAGATAGGAAATCCACAACAGGATATTGCTTTATGTTTTCTAATTGTTTAGTGTCATGGTGCTCCAGGAAGCAGGGATCTGTCAGTTTGTCATCTACAGAGTCGGAGTATGTAGCCATGAGCATGGCTGCTAGTGAGGCATGCTGGCTAATAAATTTACTGTATGAATTTCAATTCAGAGAAATATGTCCTGTTACAATCCATTGTGATAATCAGTCGGCAATCATGACCTCTAATACAGAATGTGTTAAGCGCTTGAAGCATATTGATATTCGTTACCATTTTGTTAAGGAATTAATTAAAAAGGGTAAAATTGTTATTAAATATATTAAAACAGAGGAACAAACTGCTGACATGTACACAAAACCTCTCAACTGTGTTTTGTTAAATAAGTTTAGAAATAATTGTAAGATTTTTTAACTAGAAGTTTAGTATTACATTAAGGGGGAGTGTTGTAAGTTAAGAGAATAATGTAATACAATTTTTTAAGTTGGCAACACTGTCTGTTGCTGTAAAAGCTTCCTGTTTCTCTTCTTCGTGGTCGTTACAGTGTTTGTCGTGTGTAAAGTAATAAATATACTTTTGTCTTCGTTCGCTTTTCTTTTAAATATCCATCATCTCATACATCATCTTCATATCAGCTCGATCACATTGTTAAATATGAGCTTCCAAAAATGTATATACGGCCAATGGAAAATTGACAAAGTCACCACGTGGTAGATGGGTTGGAAGATGGACCTGGAAAAGCCCCGATAAGGTGACAAGGAACGAGATAGACTTTATCATGATGGATAAGAAGCACATATTTAGAGATGTCTCTGTGATCAATAGGTTCAACACCGGAAGCGATCACCGACTTATCCGAGGCACTCTAAATATCAATTTTAGAGCTGAAAGAACGCGCATGATTAAGTCTACTCTCCGACCTTCGCCGCTCCAAACCAGTTTGGGCTCCGAAAGGTTCCAAGCGGAACTTCAAAATAGATTCGACTCGCTGGAAACCACTGGCAATATTGAGGAGAAAACCAACACCATAGTCAAAACATTGCAGGAACTGTCTCGAAAATTCTTTCCGCCGCAGCGTGGAAGCAAGATGCCCAAGCTTTCGACTGAGACTCTCGATCTGATGAGGAAAAGACGGGAAATGTCAGCCACGCATTCGTTTTCATCAGATAATAGGTCCTTAAACCTACAGATTACGAAGCTGATGCGACGTGACCTCCGCCGCTCCAACACCCGCGCCGTTGAGGCTGCGATTGAGCAAAATAGGGGGTCGAAAGTTTTCGCTCAGCAGCTAGGGAGGACCCATCTGATGAAACTGAAAGCCGCGGATGGCAAAATTGTCACCTCTAAGATCGAGATGCTTGATGAGGTCGAAAACTTCTATGGGCATTTGTATTCCACGAAAACGGCGAGACCAGCGGTTCCTAGCAATGACGACAAAAGAGCCCAGCTCACGCGCCATTACACCGAGGATCTTCCGGACGTTGACCAGGGCGAGATTAGGGCGGCCCTCGAGCAGCTTAAGAACAACAAAGCTCCGGGGGATGACGGCATTACTACTGAACTCCTAAAAGCATGCGGGGCTCCGGTCCTGAAGGAGCTACAGAGTCTGTTTAATTTCGTCATCCAACAAGGCTCTACACCGGAGGCATGGAGCGGGAGTGCGGTGGTACTGTTCTTCAAAAAAGGGGATAAAACCCTTCTGAAGAACTACAGACCCATCTCACTCCTGAGTCATGTGTACAAGCTGTTCTCGAGGGTCATCACGAATCGTCTCGCCGGAAGACTCGACGAATTCCAGCCACCAGAGCAAGCTGGGTTTCGAAAAGGCTATAGCACCGTAGACCACATCCATACTGTTCGGCAGATCATACAGAAGACTGAAGAGTACAATCAGCCGCTGCGTATGGCATTCGTGGACTACGAGAAGGCCTTCGACTCTATCGAAACTTGGGCAGTTCTGGATGCTCTTCAGCGATTTCACATTGATGAGCGGTATATAGAGATGCTGAGATGCCTATACAACGCTGCTACCATGACTGTTCAGCTCCAGGACCAAAAGACGAAGCCAATCTAACTGCGCAGAGGGGTGAGACAAAGGGATGTAATATCCCCGAAATTGTTCACTAACGCGTTGGAGGATGTCTTCAAGACGCTGGACTGGACTGGACAGGGTATCAACGTTAACGGCGAGAACATCTCACATCTCCGTTTTGCCGATGACATCGTTGTAATGGCTGAGTCGCTGGAACAACTGGGCGAAATGCTGCACAGCTTAAACGGAGCCTCTCGACGTGTCGGTCTCGGCATGAATCTGGACAAGACTAAAGTCATGTTCAATATGCATGTCATGCCGAGGCCAATATTCGTCGAAGGGTCGGCACTCGAAGTTGTAACGGAATACGTCTACCTAGGGCAGGCAATTCAGCTTGGTAGACATAACTTCGAGAAAGAAGCCAACAGAAGGATCCGTCTGGGCTGGGCAGCATTTGGCAAACTTTGTCGAGTCTTCTCGTCGCCTATACCGCAAAGTTCGAAGACAAAGGTCTTCAACCAGTGCGTCCTGCCAGTCATGACTTACGGTGCCGAGACGTGGACACTGACAGTTGGGCTAGTCCACAAATTCGAAGTCGCTCAGCGAGCTATGGAGCGAGCTATGCTTGGAGTTTCTTTGAAGGATAAAATCCGTAACGAGATTATCCGGAGAAGAACCGGAGTGACCGACATAGCTTGTAGGATTAGTAAGCTGAAGTGGCAGTGGGCTGGCCATGTCTGTCGAAGGACCGATGGCCGTTGGAGCAGACGAGTCCTTGAGTGGAGACCGCGAATCGGCAAACACAGCGTAGGGCGCCCCCCTGCCAGGTGGACTGACGACCTAAAGAACGTGGCTGGGGGGGACTGGATGCGGAAGGCAGAGGACCGAGCGTTGTGGCGCAACTTGGGAGAGGCCTATGTCCAGCAGTGGACTGCGATAGGCTGAGTTGAGTTGAGATGGGTTGGTGTTTGGACGAAGATTGTTGCTGTTAGCAGACAGTACACAAATTACGTATGGCTGCAGTCGAGGATGCAAATAAAACCAGTATTGTCTAACTTAAGAATTTAATTGATACAATCCTATCCAACTATATAATATCATAAATATGAAAGTTTGTATAGATTTTTGGATGTTTGTTACTCAATCCCGCTGTAACAGCTGCACGGATTTGATTGAAATTTGGCACACAGATTGACCATAACCTGGATTAACACATGAGCTACTCTTTATCACAGGAAAATAAACAGTTCCCGAGGGATGGCTTTCTGAAATTTATTGTCGAATTATACGCGGGTGACTGCGGCTTCACCAAAGCTTAGCGCAAAGTTTAGTATTTACAATGAAATTATATCGGCTTAGTGTTGTCACTAAGCTGAGCCGTTGTGTTGTCACACTGTGTTGTCTGTTGTTTGTTTAATGTGGGAAACAAAAGTGAATCACATTTATATGAATTAACCTTTTCACCGCCAATAACACCTATAGAAGACAAATCATTTTGTGTCCTCAACGCCACGATTTTACTAATCTCCATAAAATATTTGTCTTCCATAGAAGAAGTATTTATATGTATTTACATACTTTATTTTTTTTTAAAGGATAACCATCAATACATTGGTTATTTTATTACACTATATTTGATCACACAACATGACAGCACATTGCTGAGAAGGCGTTTTTTTTTTGATATTATAAGATGGCAAAATGAGCTAAAGGCCAATCTGGTGTTAAGCTGTTACCTTTGCCCACAACAACTGCAATACCACCTAGGCTGTTGCCTAAATGTTATTGCAAGTCGGTTCGCCAAACTGAGACATGAAGATTCTCACGTGAATGTAACTTCACCGGTACCCGTACTCTTCATACCGGAATACAACAATGCAGGCATTACTGTTTGGTGGCAGAAGTAGATACGGTGGTAGTACTTCTCCGTACGAGGTCTTTTAAAAAGGAGCTCTAAGGTCATTATCATGTTATCACACGTAAACGAAGTGTTATGAAAATTAATTTAGGTACACTTGTTTTGTTTACATATCATAACGTAAGCTGTAATTTTTAAATTACCTTAATGTCTAGTAGCCAGCAGTGTAGGAGCCAAAGAGAAAGTAAAGTTCTTCAGGTCGTTAAACAGTTTAAACACAAGCGGTCTTATTACTTGTATTTCTACGGGTAGGTATTTGTTTAGGACTCAACAATGGAAGCTATTAGAAACAACTAAACTAACATAATATCGTCGAGTACATTGAAATAATGAAACTAACATAATTAGAAAACAATACTGACTCTACTTAAGTATATCGAAAATTCGAAATATTTCTTTGTTTGGTTGTACATCTAATGATAAACCCACAACAATTTTAGTAGTAGTAGAGCTACTTGTGAAGGAGCTCGTCCGGGGAAGTACTACTTCTTCTTTGTCCTCGCCTTTTCCCGTTACTCGGGGTCGGCTTTCCTAATCATGCGGCGCCATCTCTCCCGCTGGTAGGCATCATCCTTCCTAAGGCCTAGCTTCTCCATATCCCTATGGATATTTGTCATCCAGGTGGTTTGATGTCTTCCTCTCCCTCTTTTCTTTGTAGCCATGGAAAGGCACTTTTTCACGACGTGGTCATCTGGTCTTCGTGTTACGTGACCGTACCATCTCAGCCTGGATTCTGCGAGTTTTTCATTTATAAGAGCGACTCTAAAACTATGAGTTACTATACAACAACACAACTCTTATGAGTTTGTTGCGCACTTTGTCTTTCAGTGTAACTCCTCCCGCCCATCGTAGCATACGCATTTCTGTTGTATGGAGCTTCTGTTCGTGAGTCGTGAGTGTTCTGTGAAGTACTACTACCGTACCTATTTCTACCGCCGAACAGTGATGCTTGCATTGCTGTGTTTCGGCGTGAAGGGTACGGGTGCCGGTGAAATTACAATAACTTGAGACTTTCCATCTTCATGTCTCAGTTTGGCGAACCGACTTGTGGTACCATTTAGGCAACAGCCTAGGTGGCATTGTAGTTGTTATGGGCAAACGTAACCGCTTAACTAACACCAGGTGGCCCTTTAGTTCGTTTTGTCATGCAATACTATAAAAAATGGCATAAAGCGTTGAATATCAATCAAATCAATTGCTGGCCCTTTTTATGGCCCTTTATCTTTACAGTATGACTGGATGAACAAGGAACATATTCAAGGATATGGTAAAATATGCGTACACATAATGAAAAATAGATTCGAAAAAATATTCCACGATAAATAACGGGTACAGAAGTAAAAATGCTCGCTCACGCATGACTGTTTAGGGGTCTGCTGGCTAGTACAATAATCGGAGATGGTGGAAGTAGTAACCAATGGATACGGCTATGGTATAGATCAGGGATGTTATGGAGCTCCGTAACCGTAACCGAATCCGATATAATTTTAGAAGTAAAGTTTAGAATAATTTTGATAGGAGAAGAGTCTAAATGAGACATGTTATGACATGTTTTAATTTTTGCCCGGGAGAGCCGACACACTAGCCGCGCGCGTCCCTTGCATTGTTTGATATTTCTATTGCTTTTTTTCTTTTACTTTTACAATTCCTTAAAATCTAATATCCATAACCAAAACTATCCGAAACTAACGGATAATCCGAAATAATTCCATATAACACCGTATCTGAAACCGGTATAATATTATTCCTATATCCGTATCCGTATCCAGATCCGAAATTTCATATCCATAACATCCCAGGTATAGATGCATCACCTCACCGCATGCAAGTTTAATTAGGTAAGCGCGGAACAGTGTCCACAGTAATAGGGAAGGTGACTAACTTTTTTTTATTAGTTATTATTACTACATAGTATAAAACAAAGTCGCTTCCCGCTGTCTGTCCCTATGTATGCATAGATCTTTAGACTACGCAACGGATTTTATTGCGGTTTTTTTTAAAAAGATAGAGTGATTCAAGAGGAAGGTTTATATGTACATTCTGTAGTATATTTAGAATCAGCATTGCACCGGTGCAAAGCCGGGGCGGGTCGCTAGTGTATTATAAATCTCAAAACTTTTTCAAGAAAAACAAGCATAAGTGAAAAAACCAACAAAATATTTAATAAAATGTCTAAGTTATAAGAAATTTAAATTTGTTCATTAGACAGAGCCAGCACTATCAAAGTATGACGTCCACGTCATTGTTCAAAACCTTCATAGAAAATATATCTCTAATGTCCATTTCGCACGACAAGGACAGTAAATGCCCCCTCAAAAAACTTAAAAAGCGTGTATCTCATTCAATTTTTCATGGATTTTATAAATTTTGTCAACAATTTTGTCAATTCTGTACCTTCTTTGAAATAATATAAGATTGTAGGTAATTTTTAACAGTAGTCAACTACCGGATTGTTGTAATCGATTGTAAAAACGTTTTTAAATTTAAATTAAGGTATCGTTTTTTTTCACAGTTAGGACGAGAATTAAGTAGTGAACATCCTCCTTCAATAAGTACTTTGTTCAACCAGTCAACCTGTATATTGGTGATTCACTGTGAGTCTAGCAGCCATTTATTTGTGGCGTAGGTAATAGTGAGTGATACTGACGTTTGTGGAAGAGTGGCTTTCTTAAGCTTGACTGGTTGAATTTTGTCATTAGGGATTCTGAGAAGTGAGATACTCTTTCGATGTGGTATGATCAAAGTTCCAGGGTAAATGTAATGTTTCTGGCTGTGTTCTGGCGAGATATAAAATGTCCTAAAATGGTAAATAAAGTGTTTAATTAAAATTTACATGGAAAAGAGGTATTAAGTACTACTAACATAAAGATAAAATTAATGTAAATAAATAACATCATTATGTATTATATATTAAAATATATTAAATACGGCCATAATGTAGTAACCTATCTATCTACGATTTGCCCTACTAGAGAAAGAAATTTGTCATAAAATGGAGCTTATGTCAAATTTATATCTAGTGGATAGATAGGTTATGTATTTTGGCTGATAGAGTATAAATCTAATATAGCTACCAGTTTATTACATACGTATCGTACATGGCCAATTTTTTTACCCGACTGCGCCAGAAGGAGGGTTTTTTTTAATTTTTTATTCCTTTGCGTTTGACCGCCACCTCACCTGATGAATTATTTAGATTGAATGATAATACTGGATCAATTTCGTTCACAAAAATATCAAAATACTTGGTAAAATATAAAATTCACTTATCCTTCTTAGTAACGTTTATGTATTGAAGGACGCAATATGTTTATGTACCAGTGTGAGCGCAAACACATTATACTATTACCCTTGCCCCAGTTATTAACCCAGTGTGAAGTTGACCTATATTCCATCAGATTTGCTTTAACTAAGACATAACTACTAACTACCTAATACTTCCAGTATACATACCGTTGCTTAGTACCTATAATCTTCTTATTTTCGACATTAATTTTTACAAGTTGTTAGCAGCAAGGCTCCATGTTTCTCTGTACGTATCTTGAGATCCAAAGTCATACACGAAAATTTAATAAATTGTTCACAAATGATTTCAAATCGTGTTCTATAATCTTAATAAAAAAATATATTGTTTACAAAAGCATTCAAAATTAATTTTATTATATAATTATAGTCAATGACCTTCATTGATTATAGTACTGTCATCAGAATAATACGTGAATGCCAAATTCAGCTTGGCTCTTTTTATACAAAAAAATTATAATAATTTTTCAGAGTTCTTAGAAGATAAGGTGCTGATTTCATGATTATGTTTTTTTTTTGGATTTCTATTTAATTTTATTTTAATTTAATTCTTGTCTTAATTCGCACGGCTGGTACGGCTAAGTAAGTATTTGTATGTTTAATGATTAATAATTTGTTTTTACCTGATATTGTTAATTTTATTGGTTTGATGTTTCATAAACGTATTTAATTTTGATACTTTTTATTTTTTTACTGTAAATAATTTTGTATGACATTTCATTTTGTGAATTAATATTTGTATGTACCAGATAATAATTATATTTTCACTTCAGTAGCTCAAACATGTAGGTTTTGCTGCCTGAAATCAGTGAGCAAAATGCGATTTTGCTTACTGAGTGAGACAAAGTAACTTTTTAATTATTTTTTTCAGAACGCCGCGAATATCTTATTCAGCCTTGGGTTAATCATAAATTCGAAACATTCACACTCTATCTCTTTCCCGCCATTAGAAAGAGAGAGAGACAAAGACCAGCCCTTTCGAAGTTCCGATTTTGAATTCGACTTCAAAGACAAACACGTTCGCAATTTAGTACATACCTATTACCTCAGTGACTAACTAAAGAAATTTTGCAAAATGATAATAAAATTGTCTTTTAATGTAATTTATTGAATTTTTAACTTATTGTTGTATTTAAACGAAAATAAGTATTTACTGCAAATAAAACTGATATTTAACCTGTAAATATTTATTTCTAGTTTCAATAATGTTACGTAATATATTTTGAATAATAAAATATCATGGATGCTATTTCCGAACACGCCTTAATTTAAATAAAAGAGCGGGAATAAAATTTCGTGGCTGGCGTAAAGAGTTGAATAAGTTAAAAAATATTAAAATAATCGTAAAATATGAGTGAAACAAGCGACGAGAACAGTATTTTAACACCGGAAGAGTTAAAACAACAAGTTATTAATGCAGAATTAAGTTTCCTACCTGAGAAGTCTCGCGAGAATTGACTGAAAGCATATGGTATGCTTTATTGAATTGGTACCTCTATCTACAATGTTAATTATTTTGATTCACAATAAATAGTTATTTCAATCTATTCCTGTTTATTATTTTATCTCCTAAAGTGTTCTCGCTGCTGAAGTGAAAAGTTATGTGTGTTACACGAGAGCAAAGTTTTTTGCATCTCGTGCCTTTGAATCCCTCGCCACACTCAGGATTCAACTTTAGAATCACTCGCTACGCTCATGATTCAATCGATGAATCCTTCGCTTGCTCAGGATTCAAAATCAGCACTCGCAGTAAAAAACGACTTTGCTCTCTTGTTGCACAAATAACTATTGCACACATTTTCTGATAGAGTATGACGGTCTTTATTTATGTTACAATTGTCGACTTATATTAGTCATATTCTTACAAATAAATAATTCTTATTCTCTTGGAGATCAAAAACTGGCTGTAAGATTTTTTGAAATACAGACAATGAAAAAATATAAAAGGCTTAACAAGTTTTACGCTTAGCAATAAATAAGCTTTTAAAAAGAATTGTGTGCGGGGTACGTTTAATAACAGCCAAATGCGAGTCGGACAAGCGCAATAAGGTTAATATACCACCCATCGTCCTCTTACACCGTAGAAACTGATATTCACAAGAGTTTACCAAAGTACTGCAGAGAAGAAGATCCCTGCGCCTTGATGTCTTGAAAGACATCAAAGCGCTGGTCCAGACTAAGTACCACCACACATGTCTACATTTGCTTTTTTTTATTGTTGTTAAACTTTAGAGTATGCACTGCAATCACACCAAGTTGATTATCGTTTTTAAAATAGAGCAGGAACAAGGAACAATAAACGTTGATAAGATGCAATGTTTTTTTAAGGTTTCAGAAATAGCTATCTATTACGGGTAAATAGATATAGCCCTGTGACAGACAGACGGACGGACGGACAGATAGGGTAGACAGAGTAATAGGGTCCCGTTAGCACCGTCAGGGTACAGAACACTAAAAAAAAATAACAAACTTTGCTTCAATATCAACTCAGCCTATCGCAGTCCACTGCTGGACATTGTCCATTGCTTCAATATATTTAATGCATATGCGACAGGTTTAAGGTATGTTTGCCTAGATTTCTCCTAACGCGAAGTAAACTAACTAATAATATCCCTTAGTTCTTGGCGCGTCGATTTCCATAATATTCAATTGCCGTTGACGTCTTAAATAAAGTACCCAGGCTGACGTGGAACATAATAACATCACACACGCTTAAGATTATTATGCTGGCGCAAAAGCGTCAGGGGTCCCAATATGCTTTGGCATTTAGAAAACAAACTCGATCTTACCTACCAAAGTACCTGCTATAGCGTAGTGTACAAATAATCCTGACATAGAATTCGCCTTAAGAGGAGTTTATTTATTTCTATTACAATTGTTTTCGTTCGTCTTTTCGTTAAAGTTCTTTTTCTATCAGCAACCAGTCCAAAAGGAATAGGAGATCTTGTTTATCTGCTTCCCAGAAGTTTTTTTTTTTTTATATGAAGGAATAGGCGGTTTTTTTTTCGAATGGATATTAAGCATGCAGTACTTAGGTACACTATTGCTGCATAACCGGACTAGTGTGGCGGAGAGTCCCGTTAGAGTCTCCACCCGCCTAATAGGCGGTAATGAAGTAGGATAGGTACTTATATATTATCCTATTTCCTATTAATATTATAAATGTGAAAGTTTGTGATGATGTTTGGATTTTTGTTACTCAATCACGCTGTAAGTGCTTTGATGATGAAGATTTGAATGAAATTTGGCATACAGATAACCCGGATTATTATATAGGCTACTCTTTATCCCAGGAAAATAAACTGTTCCCAAGAGATACGCGATAAGTCTTAAGCCGAATTAAACGCGGGTGAAGCTGCGGAAAAACTTATAGTAAAACTAGACAGTTTTTACCGAGCTTTTAATAGTAGTTTATGAAATTGTTGCATAACAGGGGTTATTAAAACACGAGTGTGAGTTTAAAAACCGAGTCGTAGGCTTTGACAAGATACCTATAGACCAAAAGTCACGAACAAAAATTTGATACATTCAAAACCTTGCCGATTTGCATAGTACACGCGAATTACGCACACACTCACATTCAAACCTAGCCGAACTGTTTATTGTATTTCGAATCACCGAACGTGTCACCACGACACTTAACTGTCAAAGAGCTTTGAAAAAAATCTTAAAATGCCTTCGTATGTCGTGAAACGGTGCAAAAATAATTCTACAGCGCATAAAAAGTCAGATGGAATTACTTTTCACAAGTTAGTAATTTATTTTAATCATATTTTAATGTTTACAATTCATTTTCTTGTAACCTTACCGCGGCAAGGAATATTCCTGTGTTGCATGTTAATAAATTATAATTGACCCCAGAAATCGGGTAAAACTAATCGTCATGTTATTTTTACGCTTTTTTACCCGACTGCGCCTGACGGAGGGTAAAACACATAATATGTATGTATGTATGTATGTATATTTCTTTGGCACGCTCTGTAGCCTAAACGGCTTGATGGATTTTAGCTTGAGAGGTGTCGTTAGATTCGTCTTAATTGTGAGAGCGACACTGGGTATATCAAAATTCTAAAAATTAAAATGGCCGCTTTTTGGAGCCATATTACCTCATCAAAAATTTTTTTTTCCCTCAATGCCTATCGAGTGGGGTATCAAAATAAAGGGTTTTATAAATGCTTTACAAATATACATACAACTTATATGTTTAAATGTAATTTGGGATGGAAAAATGCTAAAAAACAACAAAATATTCAACGTTAAAAATCAATTATATATTTGTGTGACTTTAAAAAATTACATTAATAGTGCGATAAAACATGACAGAACTAAAATTTTTAAAATAAAAAGTTAATTAACAAAACCAAAAAACCCGACTGCTTTTAAATATACCTAACTGAGAAGATGTAAACAAGACTTATGTAGGTATATGTGAAAGTATCAAATCAACACGCAGGCGGAGGCTACCTACGAACTACTTTTGTAATTCATGACCAAAAACTTACGTTTTTGGTCATGAATTTTTAACAGAAAAAAAGAGTGGGTTGAAGTAATACGTAATAGCAGAAATGAAAATAATTGTTCACCATCCAATTATTCACTCATTTGTAGCGAACACTTTGTTGAGGATGATCTATACATGACTAAAAACGTGATCCCTCCTTCTGGGCTGCACCGCAGTCGGGTGAAAATTTATATTCATCATCATCATCATCATCATTTCAGCCGAAAGACGTCCACTGCTGTACATAAGCCTCCCCCAAGCATCGCCACAACGACCGGTCCTGCGCCTTCCGCATCTAGCGGATTCCCGTGACCTTCACCAGGTCGTCGGTCCGCCTTGTGGGGGGCCTACCCACGCTGCGCCTTCCACTACGCGATCGCCACTCCAGAACTTTACTGCCCCATCAGCCATCCGTTTTGCGAGCAATGTAATGAGAAAAAAAAATGAAAAAAAATAAAAAATATATGAGTTTCTATTAAAACAACATAATGAAGCCTTCACATCTACCACAATTGAATCCAATGAAATGAGTAATTTTTGATAATTTTGCAAATAATTTACGAAGGAATAGTACACAAGTATCCAACCAACAGCAGTAATTTTATTTTTAGTTTTAGTATAATGTTCCATTTTGTAAGTAACTACTATGGATAATTAAACCCTGATTAATTATATTTTAATTGTTTTTCTTACATCTAGCATTTTCTTGGCTGCATTATATAGTTATATTCTATGTACGGCCAGGGACACGAATTATTTAGCAAATTGAGTCACAAATTTTGCCGTATTTTGCCTTTCTAGCCCTGATCCTAGTCGTTGGTATACTGATAACGAATGACAATAATTGTGATTATTAATATACCGAAAATTTAAATTGACTGTCAATTTGCTAAACAATCCCTTTCCGTGACTGTTCATAATTGAATCGTATTAATTACTTAAAGACTTGATATTAGTCGTAGTCAGTTGTTTGATATCAGGGGTAAAAAGATTTTATGTAGCAACACTCCCTTCGCTGTCAATGTCACTCATACATTTGCATACCCTGCATCAATTCAATGTTCCGCTGGAATTTGTCTTGAGTTTTTACTTGGTCTATGGTCGTAGGTGAGGTTTTTAATAGTATCACACGAGTGTTTTAATATATATAGTTATGTCAGTTTCATACACTACTTTATCTAAATTCATACAATTTTAAATAAAATACCAAAGTCAAAATCTTGGTAACATTGTCGTTAGTTTTTCTTGATTTTTCTGGTAAAAGATTGTTCGTCATTTACGTTGCTGTATCCAGAAATTCAGGCGGGGTTATATTCTTCTCACTTCAGTATCACTGCTGTTGTCAGATATTTTTGCCCAGAATAAAACTTTAGGCTAACAAAAAAATTATAATAGCGTAAACAATCACAATAAATTTTCACAAGTTATGACGACCAAATCCAGTAGGCAGGCAATGGACATGGCCGCGCACGCGCCCTAGCGCTCGTCAACACAGATAATAAAATATAGTCTGGCGAAAACATTATAATCGGAACTAATTTTCTATCCTTGTCAGGATTCCGTCAATCTCTGTTTTATCATACAAAAAATATGCCTGTAAACACTTAAATATAATTAAAAGCAATATGACAATCCAAAGTTCTGCCAAAAACGCGATTTTAAACGAAAACATTTTTCAATGTATGACTAGTAGCGCCACCCTGAATTTTGTGTACTCTTTGGTGCCAAACTTTACGACTGCAAAAAAAAAGGATTGAAAACTCCTTGGTTGGGTCGAAGTGGCATTATAAACTCCTAAGTTGGGCTGAAGTGTGCGGCTATGGAAAAAAAAATTACAGCTTTGTTTTGTTCAACAAACTGTATCGTAATGAAATTTTTTAAATTCATTACAGGTGCGTGTGCGTAAAGTATGTCATTATGACATTACTTTCGAGTTCATAATTTGAATTTTACGATATGAGTGTAGATAATAGTAGTTTATGAAACTGTTGCATAAAAGGAGTTATTATAACACGAGTGTGTTTTTAATAGTATCATACGAGTGTTTTAATACCTAGTGATGTCAGTTTCATAAACTACTTTATCTAAACTCATACAATTTTAAATAAAATACCAAAGTCAAAATCTTACTAACATAGTCGTTGTTTTTCTTGATTTTTCTGATAAAAGATTGTTCGTCATTTACGTTGCTACATCCAGAAATTCAGGCGGGGTCATATTCTCCTCAGTTCAGTATCACTGCTGTAATCAGATATTTTTGCCCAGAATAAAACTTTAGACATACAAAAACATAACAATAACGTAAAAAATTACAATAAATTCACAGGTTATGACCACCAAATCTAGTAGGCCATGGCGCGCGCACGCGCCCTAGCGCGCGTCAACATAGATAATAAAATATAGTTTGGCGAAAATATTATAATCGGAACAAATTTTCTATCTTTGTCAGGATTCCGTCAATCTCTGTTTTATCATCCAAAAAATATGCCTGTAAACACTTAAATATAATTAAAAGCAAAATGACGCGATTTAAAAAGACAAAAAATTTCTACGTTTTACTAGTAGCGCCCTGCATGTTGCGTTCTCTTTTGTGCCAAACTGTACGACTGCTAAAAAAAGTATTGAAAACTCCATGGTTGGGCCGAAGTGGCATTAAAAACTCCTTAGTTTGGCTGAAGTGTACGGTTATGGAAAATAAATAAATTACAGCATTATTTTGTTCAGTAAATTGTATCGTAATGATTTTGTTAAATTCATTACAGGTGCATGTGCGTAAAGTCTGTCATTATGACATTACTTTCGAGTTCATAATTCGAATTTTACGATATGAGTGTAGATAAAATAAATATTCCAAACGGCCAACTTGTAAAATAAACTACCTAATCGCATATGATAACAAACTATTGGAAAGTTAGTGTCGCATGTACGATCAAAGCTTACGTCCTAAATGTGTGCTCGACCGTAAAGACGGGACTCACAAGCCCATCCTATTGGAAAACTCGCGGCGTGCACGCATCAAAACAAAGTCCATTATTATAAAACAAACAACTAGATAGATTGTAGGTATTAATAGTGGCATGAGGATACTTAGAACTAGAACTTTTAGGAAAAGTCATAGGACACAAGGCGTCCTTGAAAACTGTCCTAACACTGTGTTTTTATTTAAATACTATTCATCCCTCTCTCTTCTTATGGGTGTCGTAAAAGGCGACTAATGGATTCACCAGAGGATGGGCAGCAGCGTTCTTTGAGTATTTAAACAACCACCTGCGTTGGCCAACCCGCCTGACAAGCGTGGTGATTATGGCATATCCCCCCCATTTGGGGGAGGGCTTTGTCCAGTAGTGGACGTCTTTCGGCTGAAATGATGATGATGATGATGAGTATTCATCATCATCATCAGCCCATTACTGTCCCACTACTGGGCACAAGCCTCTGACCAGAATGAGAAGGTTAAGACCTTAGTCCACCACGCTGGCCTTAGTGCGGGTTGGCGGACTACACACCATCGAGAACTGTATGCCGTGGGAAAAAGATTAGCCAGTCAGCAGGTTGGTAGCTGGGCTGACTACCCAGGGTGCACCGGACGATCAATTAAATATCGTCTCTCGTGGAGTTCTTTTAATGCACAAACTAGCTACTACGCGAGAGTCGCGTTTTTTTGTGTTATTTATGACAGTTTTTCAGAGGCCGTGCTGCAGACTAGTGTCTTTTCTTTTCTAGACAGAGTTATGTTGAAGGATTTTCATCAACTTTCTGCTGAATATTGCAGGCTAGTCTTGAATGAGGTATTTGCTGTATTAACTTCTTGAAATTCTTCTCTGCAGCGCTGCAGCGTAGGCCATCAGAAGCCTGAAATTCATTCAATTTTCCTCACCATGCATCGGTCTAAATCGTCCTGTGTCTTAACGTTTATAATTTGTACTATTTTAAACAGCTGATATTCATTAATTTGATTTTGCCAATAAAAAAATAATGTATCTTTTATTGTTACAGGCAATGATGGATCGGGCACAAAATCGGTAAGTGACATCCTTAACTTTTTTATATTAAAAAGTATCTTTTTCTCCGATACGTAATACTCACGAGAGTTTCCACTTCAATGAAAGGTCATATTTGTGGGTAAGGTATTATACGACCATTTCAGTGAATTCAGTCAATTATGATAAAAATATATTTTTCTCGGAGCATTGAAAGTTTCTCCTGCGTAAAATGATTTTTTATGGTACAGTCAACTGCATAACAGTGGTAACACTTGAATTAGAAAACGGCCCTTACTGCCTCCTAAATAAAGGCGCTCTCAATGTCTAACGATTACCACTGACGTGCGGTTGACCGTACTTTGTAGCTACTTCATAGCTTGCTATATTGTTTTGCTTTGTATTTTTTATCACCATGATCTAAATAAACTCTTGATTAAATTCGAACAGAAGGTTTGAATCCCTGATAAACCAGGTACAAATGTACGTAATGTAAGGTTTGGGGGGGGGGGGGTGTCTAGTCCTATGTCGGAGAAGGCTCCTATTTCTGTCTGCATAGTTTAGTTTAGAAAAACCTAACCTTTCGAACTTCGGGCCTGAAGTTCAAAAGTTGTAAATCTATACTTAGCTCAACTGAATGGAGTTAGAAAAGTTAAAGGCACGTAAGAATTATTGTATAATGTATTTTGTATAAGAAAACAAAGTTAAAATAACTTTTTAAGGATGGTCCCATGAGGCAATCCTTTTCGTGTATCAATAAATCGCAAAAAATCCAGCTTTTTTGCCTTTTGTGAGTATTGAATATTTAATAAGCGAGAACATCTACAAGTGGTACTGATTTGATAGTTTTTTTCTAAATCAACGATGTAGTTTAGAAGTGAGTGTACGAGTATGTATTATTTTTCGAATTTTCTTGGTTTTTCTTATCAAATCGAAGTGTTCTATCCAAATTAACCCTTAAGATTCGGGAAGCTTTTTATTTTAAACGTCTTCAATAAATAATGAACAAAAGTTGAAGTGAATAACGACGTCTGTGGTATAGTGGTTTGAGTGTCGGACTGCTGATCACGATGTCGTGGGGTCGATTCTCACAGGACACAAATATTTGTGTGATGAACATAAGTGTTTGTGTTGGTCTGGGTATTCCTTTGTATTATAAGTAGGTATGTTTTTACAAAAAACAAGTATATAAGTCCATTGTCTAGTACTCATTGTACAAGCAAAAAAATCTCCTAAATATTTATTATTATTCATTTATTATTAAAAAAGTATCCGCCCATTTAGGGTCACGACCACGACACATTGGTCGACGGCGATCGACAATTTGTCGATACAAAAATCACGATTAGTATGGGACGCCACCGTACGCGGCCGACAATGCGAAAGGATGCGTACGGCTTTCAAACGTCAATCGCCGTTGATCAATGTGTCGTGAGTTCGTGACCCTTTACTAAATTCCACCGGTGCCGAGACGTGGACACTGACAGTTAAGCTAGTCCACAAATTCAAAGTCGCTCAGCGAGCTATGGAGCGAGCTATGCTTGGAGTTTTTGAAGGATAAAATCCGTAAAGAGATTATTCGGAGAAGAACCGGAGTGACCGACATAGATTGTAGGATTAGTAAGCTGAAGTGGCAGTGGGCTGGCCATGTCTGTCGAAGCACCGATGGCCGCTGGAGCAGACAAGTCCTTGCGTGGAGACCGCGAATCGGCATACGCAGTGTACGGCGCCCCCCAGCCCAGTCCCTGGAGGGGACTGGATGCGGAAGGCAGAGGACCTAGTGTTGCGGCGCAATTTGGGAGAGGTCTATGTCCAACAGTGGACTGGGATAGGCTGAGTTGATGATGATGATGAACTAAATTCCGAAAACATACATACCTATCATCAAAACGCCTGTCTTTAATTTATAAGTTACTTTATAAGTGTTTAGTGGTATTAGTGTTCAAATAGACGGTGTTACCGGGTGTTACGGTGTACAAGGGAACACACTACAATACTTTTAGTAACGTAGCAAGTACGAGTAATATCAGCGAGCATTTATTACCGCTACAACATTTTCAATTTACGACGTGCCAAGTTAAACAAAACACGCTCTTATCCCCTGGGAATAAAGACCGGCTGTAATTACGCCTACCTTTGTTACGCGTAATTGCATTCTCCTACATGTGAAAACAAAACCGTATATTATGAAAGTAAATAATGTTCTAATATCAACTTCTAACAAAGCGAGGTTTCCTAGAAGTTGTACCGCTTTCAGCGTATTTTCCTACTCGTAACTTAGTAGGTACCTAAGTACATACCTAAATGATGAGTATTTATTTCGAGAGCTTTGTCAACATATTTATGGAGGTTTGTTTTAAGTGTGTCAAAGGTACTTTTTCAACAGAGAGATCATAAATATTCGTTAACATATAATACTCTTCACTTAATAACAATTATTAGTTACTAGCCTATGCCCACGGCTTCGCCAGCATGTAATTCAGTTTATAACAGAAAGATGCTATCGCGCATCCTTCGAGAACTGTTTATCTTCCCGAGATAAAAAGTAGCATAATATATATGATGAATTTGAAGTCATTGGCAATCCTTGAAGAGCCGTATTACAAAAAACGCAAGAAATCTGCGTTTTATGCTACTTTTTGGCGTCGTAGATCTCAGTTATAGATGTGTTTATTTTAAATTCTGTTAGTGGAATATGATAGTTTTATTCATGCCGTAGTTAATTTTTTTTTTAATTTCCATTCATTGCGTCTAAGACTATCAATAACCGTTTTCCCCGCCGCCACGTTGGTTAAATGCTAAGAGGCGGTATTTTAACGTCCTGGGTTTTAGTTATCTATTACTATAATCTTTTTAAAAATACACCATAATATTCAGAATATGTTCCCATTGTTACAAAATTTACAATTTATTAAATAATATCTCCAGTCTAGCTAAATGACCATTTAAAAAATACCTATTTTCTAACCAGAAAAGAGGTTTTTATACCTCAATTTTCTCCAAAAATAAATAAAGTTTCTAAACAAAAAATATACAACATAAAAGTTCAGACTTTTGCCAACATAATTAAATTGAAGCATGAAAATAATTAAAAAGACATCATAATCCAATCAAAAGATTCTTATATTTTCTTGCGCTCGCGTCGTGGGCTCTGTACCACACGATCTGGGCCCAGGGGGTCTACTCCCGTTCGACGATATTCGATAAATCGTACGATTCATCGCACAATTTGCTACTCCGGTCAACCATCGTTCCCTTTTCGCATGCGATGATCGTGTTTTGACGTTTGTTTTTCTCATCTCCGGTAAATTGTATACGACTATGAACCGTAGTCTATCTTAATTGTGCCTTTTTTATGTGACTATCTTTTTATGTAAGTATCAGTCGGAACGAAAGTTCGTACTTCGTTTGTCGTTCGTAAAACGCGAGTAGACCTACAGTATCGGGATATCTAACTCAGTAATGGACATTTCTATAGATCTTTCTATGCCATAGAATGAGAACGCCAAAAATCCTCTTCTCGTTGCTGTTTTCGTCAAAAAAATGTAAGAAGGCTCTTAAGGCATGATTGTACTCATCAATTTGAACAACTTTTACTATAGGACCAACCCTGAAATCGCGAAAACAAAATCAGCTCTTCCCTAGATTTTGTCGATTTATATGAACACGCAGTTTTAACGCATTTACTCATGCGAAGCGAAATCTAGGGTGAAGGATTCGAACCTGCGACTCCTGGCTCTGTACGCCAGTGCTTTAGCCACTTTTAATTTTATTTTAAATAGGCTTGCGTTTGACCGCAACCTCACCTGATGTTAAGCAATGGTGCGGTCGATGATGATACACGCTTGCCCAGCAAAAACCTACTCAATCGAGTCTTGAAGGCCACCAGATTATACATATCGGGAAACACAGACTCCGGCAAAGAATTCCACTCAGCTAAGATTTTTTCATTCCACAATTTAAATCTTTGTAAGCTGTAATTGATCTTCTACACATACATCCAAACTACCCAAGCCCCAACTATCATTTATCTTCCATCGGGTCTTCATATGAGTGTATAATTATACACTCCAGGGGTCAATCCACTTTCCTGCCTCTCCTTTCGTTTCGCTAGGAATTTTGTTCTGCAAACCCTACGCTCCATTTCAGACCAATTTAATTGTAACGCAATTTCGTATCTGTCCCCATTATAAAGTTTCAATTAACAGTTTTTCATCATTTAAATACACACATAATTATTTAAAACTACGAGTATATTCATGAGCTGTCTGGGTGTTTCGAAAATAACTACACTTTAGACAAATTTAAAAGGTAAAGCTTCAATAAAAATACCAACAACTCATAAATAACTTCGGAGTTTCAAACTGAGCGATATGAACTAAAAGCTAACAGTAGCTTTTGTTTATGGCTTTATAGACTGGTAACAATATTCAAATGTATATAACACACAAATTAGTTAATCGTTTTTCCTCATAGGTGTTCGGGAATTTTGCATTTTGTGTACTTTCCATAAACATCCGAAAAGCACAAAAGCTTTAAAGAAAGAAGTTTGACATTGAACTAATAGTTTTTTTTTTTTCGATAATCGCAATGAAGCAGCTGTGAGGGAAGGAGGGAGAGAAAGGGGCTCGTAGCTAAGTATAACCATGTGGATTTCAAGATCTGCGAGGTTAAGCTACGCTAACCGCGGGCAGTCCTTGGATGGGTGACAAGTTTCCTTGCACATGGAGATTCCTCCGTGCCTTGGAGCGCACGAAGCTGTTGGTCTCGGTTGCCATACGAATATCTATAGCAGTCTTTACGGGTAGTCAGAAGCCCGAAAGTCTGACAATTGGTCTAACCTTAGGATGTAGGTGTTACTCAGTAACTATGTTGTGAAGGTCTACAGTCGCTCCGCTTAAAATAATTATATTCAGCCGCATCTGGTTAGATTGGAAGCTACGAAAAGAAAGCCATGAGGCGAGCTGGCAAGAACTACATTATGGTTCTTAAAAAACGCAGATTTTATTCTACCACCAAGACTTGACGTTGATAAGTTTAGATATTTCTGTATTTAACTGCACAGCTTTGTTACTGCAGTTAACCTTTCTCGAAACAACGGGGACTCTCCAATGAGAATTTATGGGAGCAAAATAAATGAAAAATAAAAACAAATATTGGAAACACTTAGCAATGTCACCTCTTTTCAACCCAAAGCTATATTTGGATGGAATACTTGCAAGTAAAATCATTTTATAAATGGTGCTTTTACTAACACTTCACTAAACGCCTTTGAAGATGTTTTTCATACATGTTCATTGTTGCATTAACAAAGGAATGTTAAACCTTATTATGTGTAGAATTAGAAACATCTAAAAAGAGAATATATATATTTTATTGAAAACCATTTAATGGCTTTAATATGGCTGCTGTGAATTTAGTGTCGAAATAGACTTTATTAGGGTATCCCAAAAATAACAGCTCATTGTTTAAAACACTTGACTTATAAATCGAATAACAAAGTAACAGTATAAAGTACTTGAAATACGAAAAGATTGCTGAAAAGGGACTCTTGGAGTCCCTAGGGCCTAAATTGTATACTTAAGCCACCCACAAAGTGTTATAAGACAAGGGATTTACATAATTCTCTTCACGTTATTTTGTTGCTGTGACAGAATCAGATTTTTCGAAATCGAAGTTCTGTAAACCTCAGAGGAATTAGAGCTTTAAACAGTAATCGGGACGAAATAAGTATAATTGGAAGTCTTAAGAATTAATCCTCGATTTAAATTATACTATGCCTCGCCCCCGCGTCCCACTCTGCCCCCTCCGTTCTCCTCACTTTTCGTAACGCATTCACCAGCTTACTCCCCAAGTCAAGCGTGTGTGAAGAAGTTTTTCTCAAAAAACAATTGTAATGTAACATAGTTCAGTATACTAAAACTATCCCAATCGATACTTCTAGTGATTCGAAACAAACTATTTTCAGGTTTGTACTATACTAAAAGTAAACTTGTACCTATATAATGATAAAGAAAGATTAATTTCTAATCCACACTATATGTAGATGCAGCCCAGAACCAGCTCCTAAAACTAAACATTGACGCATTTGCTTGTAATTTTCCAAAATCGATCTAAAATTGAGACACTGACATTCTACGTAGGAGGTATAAATCATCTTGATACTAGGTATTTGAACCATTTACTGGATTGGCATTTATAATACCATCGTTTAAAATTCCAAATTGAGAACGATGCGTGGGCGTTCTGTCTAAATTATCATTGTTCTTTTCCATTTCCATGAGCTTTATTATAATTGAATGAATAATTTTCACAGTAGTAATCTTGATCATTTGTAGGCTCTGTTTTTAATAATTAAGGGTATTGTATTTTAGTTGGTTGCTTTATTTTATAAATAGGTATTAGGTTTCTAGGGATTTGTGCCTAGTAATATGGACGTAGATTGCAAGATCTACAAGGTTAAGCTTCGTTAGCCGAGGTCTGTCCTTGGATGGGTGACCGTTTCGTTACTCATCTAAACCCCTCCGTGCCTTAAAGAGCACGTTGAGCTGTCGGTCCCAGTTGCCATACGTATATCTATGGCAATCGTTACGGGTGCCTGCCCTTAGAAGCCCGAAAGTCTGACAACTGGTCTAACCTTAGGATGTCGGTATTACCCAGTAATTGGGTGGTGAAGGTCTGATGGCAGTCACTCCGTGTAAAATATTGATGTTTAGCCTCATCTAGTTAGACTGGAAGCCAATCCCAACATAATTGGGGAAAAAGCTCGAAGAAAGAGAGTAGCTATCTCCAAAACTCAGTTTATCATCCAGTCAAAAAACAGTTTCGAAGATTTCCCAACATCATCAACTCAGTGCATCACAAGTTCACTGCAGGATACCAGTACCAAGTACCAACATTTGGTCTTACGTTGATCATAGTTCATAGAAAATTTGCAAAACTTTAAATATAAATATCACCATCATCATGATCATATCATGTGTTGTGTGTGTGTTATGTTATCATCATCATTTCAGCCGAGAGACGTCCACTACCGGACGTAGCCCTTAGTAAATATAAATATTAGCCAAAGAAAAACTTTAATTCCGGAATCAAAAACAAAGTAAGAAACTGCCCTTGAAGTTAATGACAAATTAATAACAGAAGCGTGAAGCCTGCATAAAATATAAAGCTTTTCATAAATAGTCGAGGTCCTTAATATTCAAGGCGGCTATCTTCGCAGCATGCAAATAGGATTATATTACTTTAGCGAAAAGATATTTTGGTGTTTGCGTCTGCCCTACGCAATTATCTAATTTGGTTCTAGAATTATGATTATTTTTATATTTTTTGCTCGTGTTATGGAATTTTAAGCACTATGATGTGTTGAAAGAGCGACTGTTAAGTGTAGGAGCTAGGTACTGTAATATTATTACGGATTTTCTTTTCTCGTGTCGGCACGCACAATCATCATCATAATAATGTCAGCCTTTTTTTGTCTGCTGCTCAACTTAGACCTTATAAACTTCTACTTCGAAAGGTATTGCTCCTTTCCACCCGCGGCACCCCACTTCCCCAATAAGGTCGTTTGTCCATCTAGTTTGGGGCCATCCCTCTGCTTCCCAGTTCGTGGTCCCCCCTTGAAGACCTTTCTTCCCCAACGGTTGTCCGTCCTGCGAGCATTACAGTCTACCCATTGCCACTTCTACTTTCAGCTTTTGATGACACGGTTGGCGATCGGCTTCTGCGCTCGTACCGAACAAATATTTATGAGATCCATAGATAGCTGTTCCGGGTCTGGTTGTTAATAAACGCACCCACAATACAGGAAAAATTATAGTATGCGGCAATGTTTAAAAAAAGAAAGGAAACAAAGAACTTGCTAATCATAAGAGCTATGTCGGTAACTTTATTGTTTCTACAAATTTCGCCATTCCGGACGGCCCACTCAGGCTGTGGTGAAAAGATTAGCCAGTAATTAGCAAGGTTGGTAACAGTTGGTTTGTTGGTTAGGTTGGTTGGTAAGGGTGGTTGGTTGGTTGGAAGCGGCCCTAAGTGCCCAGGATGTCATGCCACGTTCAGGTAGATATACGTTAACTATTCAGCGGATAACATAAGCAGCCCATTAGTGTCCCACTGTTGAGCATGAGATTTTTCTCTGAATGAGAAGGCCTAAGACCACCACGCTGGCCTAGTGCAGGTTGGTAGACTACACATACCTTCGAGAACTGTATGGAGCACTCTCGGGTGTACAGGTTTCGTCACGATGTTTTCCTTTCCGTTGAAGTAAATGATAATCAAATTCTGATCCGCACATGAATTCGAAAAGTCAGAGGTGCGGTCCGGGTCCGAATTCAAACCCTCCTGCATGGAAGGTAATCATTTAACTGCTAGGCTATCATCTGCTATGATGAGTCGGCCGTACGCAGTTTCTATACTAGGGGCCGAACAGCGCCTATAAGCAAGCGCCGCCAAGCTCCGATACGCGTTGGCTTCGGTAGCCGACCCAGAGTATAAATTACTGAATGCCCTGCCTCTACCAGCTTTCATTATGTAGCGATATTGGCGCCGATAAACATCAGTGGATCGGCGCCGGCTGCCGTATTTCTACCTGAACTGAGCTTTTGTATACCTACGTATTTGTGAACGATTTTTTGAGTCTTTACAATTCGGAAATTGATTTTCTGAACGTATTGTCTCGTTATAAAAAGTAGGTCACAAGTAAACACACATCCGGATGCCGAGATGCTTAGCGTTAGGTGAATGCTCCAGAATGAGAAGTTCGGTTGGCTATTTTGGTATTCTAACACAACATACTAATATTATTAATTGCTCTATCGTACCAAAGAATATTAATCAAATACTGTCTCGGTCGACACAAAGCTTCCCTTACTTACAATTTGATTACTAATGGCATTTGCATATTAACATATTTGTTAGTTTGTTAACATACAACCGATACTATCATAATAGAATGTCAGTACATGACTCTCATGCGTTATTAGATTAATTAGTGGTACAGTCTAACAAAGCAATTAGTATACAGGGTCGCCAGATACAGATGAAGATTTCTCAGGAAGTTATTATAGAATGGTTTGATTAGGGTTTTGTATAAATACAGTTTAACTTTGTCCGTTATTAAAATGATATTTCACTCGAAAACATCCATAAACTTCTGAGAAAACTTCATTTATATCTCTCTACCCTGTATACCAATTGCTTTGTTAGACTGTACCATATGTATTTCCGAAGTTACTTCCGAATATTTTAAAGTAAATCGTAGCAGCCAAGTGGCACCCCCATCAGTAAAAAAATATTACTTGCTGAATACATCATTTATCGAAAATTCATTTCTAACGATTGAAGTACAGGTACTATAGTTAATTCAGAAACTATTAACTCTGTAAATTATGCTGTAGTTGTAGATAGAAAAAGTGCGGCCACTTTTGGCATTTTTTTTTTTGGTTTTCAGTGGCATACCTAAGGCAGATAAATTCCAGAAAATTGATATCATATTGTTTTCAATTTTATTATATCTGACACGTACAGCCGCAAAATAAATGGTCTACTAATTTTGACAAAGCTTTCTTTTCGCAAAAGAAAATGACGCTAAGGACGATGTCAGATTGTTTTTCTTAGTACAACATATACCTTATTGTTTTATAATGTGCAAATGAATTCAATCTTAGGATGGTAGACCACTATTTTGTGGGACCTTGGGTACATACGTCGGAGGATATACTTATCTTATTTTTAGCATATACAGTAAAACAATCTATAGATGGTCCAAGGTAGTCCAAAAAGATCTTAATATAATCCATGTTGGCAAAAAGAACACGACAATTTGAAAGAATTAATGTTTTTTTGTAGATATGTACCAGGTACCTACTACCATTTATTTATATATCTTAAATCCTGAAACAAGTTTTTTTCAGAAGAGAGAGTAGAATGGTTAACACTACTGTTAATTTGTCAAAAAATATTTTTCAGTGAAAGATGACAGAAGAAGCAGCACACGAAATAATCATTCTTTGAGAATAGCCAGTGCGAGGAGGAGCGAGCTGTGAGCATCGGTTAGAATTATAAATATGGCAACGAAAATTACCAATATCTTCTACAACAACTTGAAAAAATTAATAACTACTTGGCATATCAATTTTTATTACTAGAAAAATTAGTTGGGGTGTCAGAAGTTTTGAGTTATTGAAACAATACGTTGTATATTATTATATTCAAAATCTAACACTCATAACAACTCAGTAGACAACTTCATACATGTAATACAATATGTCACTCTGTCGTATAAAAAGCAGAAAATAGTATTATCTTTAACACCGGGAGACAGCTAGCCTTGGCTCTGGAAACACATGTTGCGTAGGCATTGTCCTTTGAGAAGAATAGGGTCAGACGTATAAATAAATATCCAGAGATTGTTAAGTTATCACCCAAAGAAAGCGCTAGCTTATTTTATAGAAGAAAGTAGGCAGCTCTTGAACTCATACGTCCCCTGATTTATCAAAAAATAATTTTCTTTTATAAAGATATTGATCCGGGTAGCGCAATATTATTTTGGACTATTGATTGTGGCAACTTGAACGTATCTCTTGAATAACGTATGTATTTACAAAATGGGAGCGCCACCCAGTCATACAATACAAAATTTTAACTTAAAAAATAGCTTTTCTTAACTTAACTTTGGAAAGTCTTATTAATTTTAATTCAATTTAAGTACTAGTACTATTATTTGTTCTATGATTTAAGTAAGTTTAAAGTCTTAAAGTACATTTATTCTGTGAGTACAATATAAGTGTGAACCCAGTAGTAGAACACTTCTATCACAAATACGCCTCGCTTGGCATTATGTATGTACGCATGATTTCATACTAATTACCACTACGACTAATTGGCAAAATTCATAGCGTGCTACAAGCGTTGATGCAGCTACATGCTACACGTCACGAAGTTTCAAACACGTAGCCGGCATTTGATCAACTACAAGAACGTTAAACGTATACAGGTTAATTGACTAAATACCCGAAACCTCTAACCACTAACTTTGTATTATGACCCAGAACAAAGTTTATTCTACGACTTTTTATAATTCGAAACTTTTTTAACATTCAAAAATATGAAAATACTCTGTAATTTGCATATTCTAGACTGTCGACGAGAGGCCGGCCGGGTGTCGTGACGGCTGGGTTGCGCGGCTAGTACACACGGCTACACATCAAGCTGTACATTTCCAGTATAAGCTGACCTCGCATTGTATAGGTTTTCCTTACAACGCGAGGTCAGCCTATACTGGTTTTGTACAGCTTGATGTGTAGCCGTGTGTACAAACGCACTCGGGATTGCGGTATAATATGCTATCATCATCATCATCATTTCAGCCGTAAGACGTCCACTGCTGGACACAGGCCTCCCCCAAGCATATATTGGGGGGATATGCCATAATCGCCACGCTTGGCAGGCGGGTTGGCGATCGCAGTTGGTTGGTTAAATACTCAGAGAACGCTGCTGCCCATCCTCTGGTGAATCCCTTAGTCGCCTTTTACGACACCCATGAGAAGATATAGGGTGGTGCAATTCTTTACGTCCGGCACCACACGGAACATAATAATATGCTATAGTATACGCAAATATTACACACTTCAATAAACAAAAACTTGCCTAACCTGTTATTTAGGAATTTCGGGAATTTTTTCAACTGTATAAAAAAGAAGTAGTAGTAAAATAGAAAAAAAAAGTAGTAGTAAAAAAAAAATAGTAGTAAAAATAAAGTAGTACAGTCAAACCTGGGTGAGTGAGAACTGGATAAACGAGAAAACTCTACAAGTGAGAGTAATTGCCAGGTCCCGTCATTTAAAACCTCTACAAGCGAGAAACGGAAACCTCAATATGAGACAGTCTGTTTTCACGTTTGGACCTCTATTATAACTGAGACTGCCATGCCCTATACCTCTATAAGCGAGAGTTGAGCGTATTTATTATCTGTTATGAGTTATGAAACTTCCTAAATTTCGTGGAAATAACGCACATATGGTTCGCCTACCTAACAAAAAAAAAACGACAATTCGAGCGTCTTTTTGTCATTGTTTTTGCACCGCATTCTTTTAGAATGGCCAAATGTGCATCTGCACCGACTTTTTGTCAAACTTATTACAGTTGATATGTATCAATTGCAAAGAAAGTTTCTAGAGCTATGTAATTACCTCTGTAAGTGAGAAAAACCGCTCCTGCACCTCTATAAGTGAGAAACTTGGTTAAGTGAAAAACCTCCATGAGAAAGAAAAAGATTCCGGTCCCTTGAACTCTCGCTCATCCAGGTTTGACTGTACTGTAGTTTTAAAATATCAGAAGCTCGATATTAGTTTATAAACCAAAAAAGTGCCGTATGTTGCCTGTTTTACTAACAAGTTATGATTTTGGTACAACGAATAGCTTGGTTGGATATTTATTCTGGTCCTTCAGTACAACTTACGCAGATTTTTTTGTATTAGCTAATGCTACATAATTTATCTGTATTTATTTTTAGACTACTGTCTTTGTATTCGTTTGGATGTACAATAAAGAACATAATAAATGGATAAATATCAGATGAGACTTTAAAATACGATTTTAAATGTGTGAGAGATATGAAAAGGTAAGATTTACAACCATGACTTGTCTGAGTATAAGCCAATACTTTTATTTAAGTTTTATCGAGCAATACATAATTCATCGACTTCACAACTCATGGATTGGGAAGCGCAAGTATGCAGATAACATTTGAGAAGTAAGCTTTTTACAATCTTCTATGCAACCTTATTATTAGTTTATACTAAACTTTTTAATGGGTCATTGTACTCATAATTATGAACCACTTTACTATCGGACCAACGGCAGCAGCAGCTGATCCCTATATTTGTTTTCACATAAATTGACAAAATATAGGGAACAGTTGATTTTTTACGCGATTTCAGGATTAGTCCCTTAGAAAAAGTTGTTCATAATTATGAGTACCCCTTAAGAGGTTTAGTATAAACCAAGAAAAGGGTTGTATAAAAGGGTTATATGTAAGCTATTTTAAATGGAAAACACAAAATTCTTATCTAATCAGAATAAAACCAGTACGGGTACTAATACAATTAAATTGTTTCCGTATTGATTCGCATATTTACACATTGGCGAGACCAGCCGTGCGATTTCCATAGTGGACGTAGGTGGCATATCAACTTTATTACACAATTTGCAAGTGATGACTTTGGAAAAAAAAACAAACCGTTTTTCGTAATTTAGGATAACAAATAAGGCGACATAATACAAAATGATGGGTCAATATAAAACCATCCGAAGAACTGATGACCTTTGGGTACACGTGTTCTTGAGTGGAGACCGCAAATCGGAAAACTTAGCATAGGACGCCCTCAGGCTAGGTGGAGTGACGATCTACGCAAGGTGGTTGATAGTAGCTGGACGAGAGTGGCCGAGGATAGAAGTCAGTAGCGTGCTATTGGAGAGGCCTATGTTCAGCAGTGAACTGCGATAGGCTGATGATGATGTTAAAACTATAACTAGGTTTATAACACTAGAAAACATACTACTGCAACCACAGGCATATTAAAAAATATAGACGAAGTGCTGCGAACAATCACACTGAAGCCAAAAAAACCGTGCTCCTTTGTGAACAACCAGCACTCTCGCACACACCATGTACCTGAAGGATATTTGCTTTCGCGATCTTAGTGGACAATGCCGCGAAATGTGTACCTACTGAGAAGGGTAAGCACAGTTTGAGGTGCATGTGTGTGTGTGTGTGAGCGCTGGTTGTACACGAAGGATCACGGTTTTTTTGGCCTCACTTTGATTGCTCGCAGCACTTCGTCTATATTTTTTACTGTCTGTTACTGCAACTAACACAATAAATAAAACATTTTTTTTTCGACTAAAAGTTCAATTTAAACATTTACACATTACACATACATAACATTTTACATTTACATTTTTTTTTTTATTTCACTAGCTGTCGTCCACGGCTTTACTCCCGTGGTATGACAATAAAAAGTATCTAATTTGGACATGGTCTATCTGTGCGTCAAGTTTCATCCAAATCCGTTCGGCTATTTCAACGTGATTAAAAGACAGACAGACAAACAAAAATTCATTGGTCGGGCACACCCGATGAAATAACGTGAGTGAAACAGTTTATATTAATAATAATTAAAAATTCATTGTTTCGTATTCATAATATTCGTTGGATTAGTAGGAAAATAATAAAACACCCTAATCATAGACTTGTAAAATTATTATGCCAAAGAAATTACCTTAAAACAACTCAAGGGAAAACAACGATACGTACGTAAGTGACGAGGGTTGACACAGGATCGGACATATGGAAAGGATCAGGAAAAGGCGATTTGCCAAAAACACAACATAATTATTTTATAAAAGCAGGTCACGGCAAGTTCAATGGCTCGGTCACCCCGTTGATACAAAGATCTTGTACCTACATACTTGTTACTACTTACATACTGAGATCAAAAGAATAATATAGACGGAGCATATAAAACTGCCAGAAAAAGGAATAGCAAAAGAGTACCTACTATTCCACCTACAGTGTTCGCAAGCCGCAGTCGGGAGCTTCAATCTTATTCTTTAAGTTTATTGATTAGACCTTGGACGACTAAAAAAAGGAGGACGGAATCTTGCTAAACAGAAAGTGAAGCATCCATAGTAAGAAGCCTCGCTAAAAAGTACGGGCTGGCACGCACACATTCACACCAATCATCATCATCATCATCATCATTTCAGCCGAAAGACGTCCACTGCTGGACATAGGCCTCCCCCAAGCATCGCCACAACGACCGGTCCTGCGCCTTCCGCATCCAGCGGATTCCCGCGACACACCACACACATAGTAAGACAAAAAGCCGCGATTATACAACAAATCTCGTGTGACGGTAGTCATTGTCGTAGTTTCACAAATACAATAACAATATATATCTGGTTTGTTAAAATTATGTCGAAATTATAGTGGGTTTAGGAAAAAACGAAGTGCTTCAATCTTTTCTTAGCAAGATTCCGTCCGCCATTTTTTATTCGTCCGAGGATTAGACGTACGCTCCAGATTGCTTGCTTGCGAACACTGTCGGAGAAATAGTAACAGACATTCCTTTGATATTTTGTATTCTTTTTTTGGCCTCATTCACTAGTTCTACGCGCTCTATCTATCTTATTATTTTGGTGTGAGCCTACATACGAGAACTTTTTTCTCAAATTGAATGCATTCAAGAATTAAGATCAGTACTCATCATCATCCTCCGAGCCTTTTCCCAGTTATGTTGGGGTCAGCTTCCAGTCTAACCAGATGCGGCTAAACATCAGTAATTTACACGGAGCGACTGCCATCAGACCCCCACAACCCGGTTACTGGGTAATACTGACATTCCGAGGTTAGACCGTTGGTCATTAGTTGTTGTCAGACTTTCAGGTTCTTACTACCCGTAACGACTGCCACAGATATTTGTATGGCAACTGGGATCGACAGCCTAACGTGGTCTCCAAAGCACGTTGGGGTCTCGATTTGTAACGAAACGGTCACCCATCCACGGACTGATCGCGGCAAGTGCAGCTTAACCTCACAGATCGTACAATTCGCTCAGTTGTTACTTCGCCACGAGCCCCTCCGCCACCAAAGGTCTTCAACACGCGCACACAACAAAATATTCAGTGTAGTTTTGGTAATGAAACCGGTAACTTAACCCAAATATTCTGAGTAATTCACAAGATACAAAGAAGAGGGTTCAGAGGAAGCTCTACTAAAAGTTGACGTCATAACACAAAACTTCAAAGTGACTTGAGATCTCTCTTGATGAACAACAACGTAGGAAAAAAATGTCGCCCCCCCAAACCCTTAAAAACTTAAAATCTCTATCATCTCGTGCAATTTTTCATTGATTTTATTATTATTTTTGAGCAATCATTTCCTTTCATCATTGGAGCTATTTTTCCATTTCTGGCAGTCTTGTGTTCCTTTCCTGGCAGTCTTGTGTTCTTTTCCATACCTTCTTTTTATTAATACAAAATTCTTAATATTTTTAAAGTAGTCAATAACCCTATTGCTAAGATACGTCGAATAACTTATTTTCGTGATTGGTTTTAATTAAATGTAAGTAATTATAAGTATTTAAACAACCCTTTTTGTTCCAGGACGTACCAGTGGAACAACTCGAAAAACTCAAAGTTGGTGAGTATAATAATTTACGCTGTTTATTGTAATTTAATGGGCTCAGTTTCGTTGATAATATTTCCAAGTGTAATTATTTACACCGTAGGTTTTCATAAAATTTTAATGTTTTGGTAGGCTCTGTGCTCGTTCACTTGTCGGTACGGTTTCGTTTTACTCGGTTAACTCCACAGAAATATATCAAGATAGAACAGAACAGTGGGCGTGGCATGCGTGTCCACACCGACAAGTGAACTAGCGACCTTGAGCTATGCGTGGTAATAAAATATTAAAAAAACAATATAGGTAGGTGTAGGTACGCGTCGACTTGAGAACCTCTTCCTTTTTTCATCGGTAAAAAAATGTGGACACTAAGTTACAATCCGAAATATGTATAATAGTAGTTTATGAAACTGTTGCATAATAGGGGTTATTAAAACACGAGTGTGAGTTTAAAAACCGAGCCGTAGGCGAGGTTTTTAATAGTATCACACGAGTGTTTTAATACCTAATTATGTCAGTTTCATACACTATTTTGTCTACACTCATACAATTTTAAATAAAATACCAAAGTCAAAATCTTGGTAACATTGTCGTTGTTTTTCTTGATTTCTCTGGTAAAAGATTGTTCGTCATTTACGTTGCTGCATCCAGAAATTCAGGCCGGGTCATATTCTCCTCAGTTCAGTATCACTGCTGTAGTCAGATATTTTTGCCCAGAATAAAACTTTCGACATACAAAACCATAATAATAACGTAAACAATAACAATAAATTTACGAGTAACGATGACCAAATCCAGTAGGCCATGGTGCGCGGCCGCGCACGCGCGCTGGTGCGCGCCTACACAGATAATAAAATATAGTCTGGCGAAAAAATTATAATCGGAACTAATTTTCTATCCTTGTCAGGATTCCGTCAATCTCTGTTTTATCATACAAAAAATATGCCTGTAAACACTTAAATATAATTAAAAGCAATATGACTATAAAAAGTTCTGCCAAAAACGCGATTTTAAACGATAAAAATTTTCAATGTATGACAAGTGGCGCCACCCTGAATTTTGTGTACTCATTGGTGCCAAACTGTACAACTGCTAAAAAAAGGTTTGAAAACTCCTTGGTTGGGTCGAAGCGGCATTAAAAACTCCTTAGTTGGGCTCAAGTGTGCGGTTATAGAAAAAAAATTAAATTACCGCATTGTTTTGTTCAGCAAACTGTATCGTAATGAAACTTTTTAAATTCATTACAGGTGCATGTGCGTAAAGTATGTCATTATGACATTACTTTCGAGTTCATAATTCGAATTTTACGATACGAGTGTAGATAAATAAATAAACGAATCTTGATATATTAAAAGCCGTTAAAACACCACTCATGGCCAGCTTCTGACACCTAGTAAACTTTTATTGCTTTATTTAGTGCAAGGCTAGATCTCTTTATCTGCAATGTTGATAACATTTATAGATTAATGACATATTATTGAAGTGGCAGTAAGGTGATGGTAACACATTTAATCAATAACATATGTGTTGATATATTCTTTTATTGGGGAAGGATCACACTGTTCGTTACCAGCATAGCAAAGCTAAATAATAAGATAGGTTATAGAAATGTTATCTACTGTCTTTTATGCCGATCTCGCCGGTTTTCCCGCTACCAACACATAAATACGCAATTATGCCCACCATTTTTCTAGCATTCAATGCAAAATAAATTAAGCCTAAAAAAATTCGGTGTTAGATATGCTGCAAAATAAAAAAATTGTGATTGCGCCAAAACAACACTGATGATCAAGCAAACGATTCGCGCACTGGTGTCCTACGAGACACCTGCACGTGGCGACAAGTTCGCGCGCGTTTACCACTGCTATTACCTTATTATTTAGATTTCTATGGTTACCAGCTTTTCATGCAAGAACAACCCGATTAAACCCTACATAGACACTCTGACCCATCTATCTATTATAGAATATGACCCTTGTTTGTTTGGAAACCTTTATAGCCAGCACCTGTTGAACGCAATACCGTGCCAAACTAAAACATTTAGTTCACGCCAAATGCATCAATCATATTTGATTAAGCTGTCCGCAAATACAACCTGTACACGGTCGAGTCCCAGCCGGTTTGGTATAGGAGTACGGTATAGTTTGGCAGGTGGGAAAATATATGACATCACTATAGGGTACAGCTAGGTTGTTGCTACCGTTAGGCCAGGGCCACACTTTTCCTCACAACAACACAAATCGTTTGTTTGGGTAGAGCGCGTACTCTGTAAGTTATTCACAAGTCACGCCTATATTGCAGGCATACTGTTTCGGACCTGTATTGTTTTGTTGTACACCGACATTTCACCGATAACAGAATAAAATTCCATTTGAGTTGGGGTGAGCACAATGCTGGCCACAATTCTTTAACAGCTGTCCTGGATGCTACAAATAATTCCTAACAACAATAACAAAAAAACAATAATTTTCATGTGTGAATTCTGTGCTCAAAAGCAGAACAACCTATCAAACTTACCGCAAATGCTTTTATTCGTAGCCCTAACATTAACCTACTGATTTAATGAATCGCGTCTTGTAAATCGTACGGAAAGTTTCCGTAAAGGAAGATTCTATTCGTAGCCACAAAAACACCAAAAACTCTCCTTATACTTTCCATAAAACATAGAACAAAAAATTTATGCTGTCTTCTTTTATATGTTATTGTGTGTAAATGTATGAGTACATAAATTGTAAATGAAGAATTGCCAAACTTAATTGGCAGTGGGCTTTTTGCTCGCAGAATGGATGGCCGATGGGGCCGTAAACTTCTGGAGTGACGACCGCGTACTGGAAGGTGCAGCGTGGGTAGGCCCCACAAGGTGGACCGACAACCTTGTGAAGTTATAAATAAATAAATATACATAAATAAACAAACCTTATAAATCTACACGTGTGTAATTCTACTGTGAGCAAAATCAACAAGAAACTTGCCAAAACACCAACAGCTTGGGTCTAATTTATCCAGTGAATAATTATATGTTTTGTGTACCTAATTACGTTATTTACGCACTAGTTGTTTTGACCAAATGTTTCGCCCTAATCGGTTGAAAGGTCTTTATTTATCTTGACACTTATTTCCCTTCGGGGTCAATAAAACTTTAACGTTATCGTACATGTACGTGCTTTAAATACAAATCCTATTTTGTTTATTTTGATGTGCTTTGTTCCGTAATAAGGATTATTGTATTTATGTAGTTGTAGTTCTTTGGTTCGTCCTAATATAGAAGGTTGTGAATGATGAGTATTGTGCTACGGGGTTTCTCAAAATTATTTTATTTGCCTTGTCCTAGCAGCGTAGGCGCCCCCTGCCAGGTGGATCGACGACCTGATGAAAGTAGCTTGGGGGACTGGGTACGGAAGGCAGAGGACCGAGTGTCCGTGACCGTAACTTGGGAAAGGCCTATGTCAAGCAGTGGACTGCGATAGGCTTAGTTGATGATGATGTTGATGGCCAAAACTCTGTCCGATCCATGATTTTTATGATATCATCGTTCATCTCGTCGCCGGCACCGGACGGACAACGCTTAGCTTACCCAGTTTATGGTTTTAAAACTATTTCTTTCAAAACTTTTAAAACAAAGGCAAAGCATACTTAAAAAATATTATCAAATTTTCAACTCGGTTTGAGTGAAGTAGAAAAGTGCAGTTAGTTTTACTGAAAATATGTAAAAACTTTCTCGCAATACAAAGAATACCTATTAGGTAGTTGTTTAATAAGCACCAAAGTTTTACGTTGCAATATAGGAAAGCTTTTAACATACTTAAGTAAGGTTTGACCTAGTTTACAAATAAAATACTTTATCAATTAATTTTTACGGTTAGAGCTTTTTAATTTCACTGGGAAAAATATTTATTTAATACTAGCTGATGCCTGCAGCTTCACTTAATTTTCTTACTACTACTACTAACCCAATATTCATTGTGAATTTGAGTTTTTTTTTATAGTATGGGATGGCGAAACGAGCTAAAGGCCCACCTGATGTTAAGTGGTTACGTTTGCCCCAAAGACATTAAATATTTATTTGTCCATAACAACTGCAATACCACCTAGGCTGTTGCCTATATGGTACCGCAAGTCGGTTCGCCAAACTGAGACATGAAGATGAAAAGTCTCATGTGATTGTAATTTCACCGGCACCCGTACCCTTCAGACCGAAACGCATTTTGGTTCATGAATATAGAATTCGTCAACAACGTGCCTACAACGCTGATCCAATCTTAGCATCGGTCATGTCGTTCAGAAGTTACACGATTACTAACAGACGCACTAAACAATGTAGGTACAACGTGTATCAAAAATGCGTGGTCATGTTTGAAGAGCTCATTCAGTGATTGCTATCGAACAACTTTTACTACGGGGTCAACCCTGACACCGCAAAAAAAAAAACAATCAGCTCACATAAATTGACAACATGTAGGGATCCGCTGTTTTTTTGTTGTTGTTACTAGTTGTTCTATGCTATGCCCTAAATGAGCTGTTCAATTATGACCACGCATTTCTGATATACGCTGTACGTGCGTTTGCTATTTTGCAAAAATAGCTACTATGCTTAAAAGATATACACACGTCACACCTCGAATTCTAGAAGGAGCAAGCTATTGCTTGGTAAAAGTAAAAATTAAGCCCATTTCCGTAGCAATTGGCAAAGCAATGAACAATGGCAATAGTGTAATTTTAATTTTACCATCTGTACTTTGACCTATGCTCACAACAAACTGATTTGATTTAGATTTTTTTTATTTTGTTAACGGGTCATTTCTATTGCTATTGCCGTTGCCCCTGTGACTGCCATTTCCGCAGCTATTGGCAACGCAATGAGCAATGTCAATTATGTGAACGGGTCATTGTTATTTCTATTGCTAATACTGTATTGTATTGACATTGCCGCTGCCTGCGAGATTGTCCACAGAATCAATAGGGAAGCGAAGTGTGAACACTCATTGCTGTATACACTGCCGTGAAGATATTTTTGGGAATAAACCGGCAACGCGATGATCAGTGGCAATGGTAAACGAGGGGATTGCTGTACATATTGCCGTGGAAATATTTTTGGAAATAAGTCAGCAACGCGATGAGCAGTGGCAATGGCTAAGTGTAAACCAGGGGTATGCGATATAACACTGTTGTGTACTTAAATTTATCTTAGGCGTTGCTAACAGTAATCAATAACTGTAGTCACAATTCTAAATAGAAGAAAAATTCAGAATTCAGTTTTTTTTTTTTTTTCTGATTTAAAAAGTAAAATTACTATACAACATGTAACAAAAACCCTGTTGTTCCTGTGAGATACGTTATCAGAATCGATATTCATACGTAAGGACGGACACAAGTCATTTGGAAAAAGTCTTCAATAGAAATAATCAAATTAAATATGAAATCATTATTAAAAGTGATTATATCACTTTCAATTTACAAATAATAATAATTAAATATTTAATTTCAGGAACAACAGTGTTTTTCTTACATATTGTATATGAGAAATGAACACCCAAAAGAATTACTTGACCAATGCGGCAATAAATAATTAAAATAAATATCCATACAATATAACCCTACAATGTACATCACACACAATAAATACAACGTACAAGTAGGACCAAAAACTAGGTCACCTGTCGGGTTCCATTGTACCACAATCAGCGAAAATTGTTTTCTAAAGTTACTCGATCCTTAGTCGAGATAGCGTTGTAAATATTTTTCATACCTATATATATATAATCACGCCTATTTTCAATTATTTTTTTGGGGTAGGTAGGGATGGCTATGGATTTCCACCTGCTACGATCCTGACACACCTCTTTCGCTTCATCTACGTTCATTAACCTCGTCTTGCATGTTCGTCGGTTTAGAGTACTCTTTTTTGAGAAGGTCCGTTATTTGATTGCGATACGTTCGCCAAGGTCGTCCACCTCCAACTCTTCCATCCACACTCACTTTGTATACTTGTTTCGTCAATCTCCTCCCGTCCATCCAAATATGTTCCCATACGAGTATACAATATTCCACGTCACAGGTTGAGCTCAAGAACGCAAAGAATTTGCTACTAATAGTTGAGATTTATATGGATACGGGATAAAAATGCTTGTGTCTTCATGCGTAAAATTTAAAATCCCTCATTCATGGTATGCGTTCGAAAATTCCCTCTCCCTCCAGCTAACGCGGTATTTAATGCGAATTATTTGATGGTTATTCTAAGCAATTTGTATGCGATTGTAACGCCAGAGAGGAGCGTTTAACGGGTAATAAATCATGTTTTTTTTTCGTATTATTACTTATTGGTGGTGAAAATAGACTTTTGTTTTAACTAATTTAGTAGAAATTCAATGAGGGATAAAGAACTACTTTAAATCTTTATTCGAACTCATTCAAATAAAAATAAAACAAAATGGGTGTTAAAATTGCAATCCATTTGCATTTCTAAACAAGTCCAAATTCAAAGTAGTCATAAAGTATATATCAACTCAGCCTATCGCAGTCCACTGCTGGACATAGGCCTTTACAAAAGTTGCGCCACAACACTCGGTCCTCTGCCTTCCGCATCCAGTCCCCCTCCAGCCACGTTCTTCAGGTTGACGGTCTACCTGGCGGGGGTGTGCCCTACGCTGTGTTTGCCGATTCGCGGCCTCCGCCTCCGGCGCCTCCACTCAAGGATTCGTCTGCTCCAGCGGCCATCGGTCCTTCGACAGACATGGGAAGCCCACTGCCACTTCAGCTTACTGATACTACAAGCTATGTTGTTCACTCCGGTTCTTCTCCAGATAATCTCGTTACGGATTTTACCAACGAAACTCCAAACATAACTCGCTCCATAGCTCGCTGATCGACTTTGAATTTATGGACTTGAACCCAACTGTCAGTGTCCACGTCTCGGCACCGTAAGTCATGACAGGCAGGACGCACTGGTTGAAGACGTTTGTCTTCAAACTTTGCAGTATAGGCGACGAGAAGACCCGGCGAAGTTTGCCAAATGATGCCCAGCCCAAACGGATCCTTGTGTCGGCATCTTTCTCGAAGTTGTGTAAAGTATACAAATACGTTTAATTAGAATTCAATTAAACCTCGAGCGAATGCTTTGTGGCTTTGTGTTTGAATAAACACAAAGTTTGAAATCGTATTTGAGAGTTACAATCTCACCTATCAATGAAATCTTCTGGGAAGTAAACTCAGAAGAACTTTGTCAATTTAACTCTCAATACCCGTAAATTGGTTTGGCAATACAAGAGTTATTAATGGAGGCATCGGCTTTGAGATTACACGTGACCGTAACCCTTATTGGATGATAGCTCAACAGCTACAGCTGCCCTAAATGAACTGTTCAAATATGACCATGCATTTTTGATACACTATGTGGTTTGTATACATGCTGAAATTGTAATCGCTTCTTTCCCGAAAAGGGGTCATTGTACACTTTTACTATGAGACCAACCTTGAAATCGTGAAAACAAAAATCAGGTAGTCCCTACATTTTATCGATTTAAGTGAACGACGTCTGTGGTCTAGCGGTTCGAGTGTTGGACTGCTGATCACGAGGTCGTGGGTTCGATTCCCACAGGACACAAATATTTGTGTGATGAACATGAGTGTTTGTGTTGGTCTGGTTGTTTCTTAACATAACAACAACACAACACATAACATAACTGGCGAAATGTGGGTGTACTATACACCTCTGCCTACCCCTTCGGGGAAATACAGGTGTGATGTTATGTTATGTTATGGTTGTTTCTTATGTACTATTAGTATGTATTTACAAAAAAAAAAAAAAAAGTATGTAAGTATTATATCCATTATCTAGTACCCATAGCACAAGCTCTGCTTAGTTTGGGACTAGATGGTGACGTGTAAAATGTTCCAAAAATATTTAATATAAAAAATAAAAGTTAACACAAATGTAGGGACCAATTGTTTTTTTTTTCGCGATTTCTAGATTGGTTCCATAGTAAAAGTTGTTCATAGTGATGAGTACAATGACCCCTTTTTGGGAAAAAAGCGATAAAAATTTCAGCCTCGTTGGTCTAGTGCATGGAGTTTCTTTTCTTCGTGGTCTAGTGGTTGCAAGCGCGACTGCTGAGCGTGGGGTCCTGGGTTCGATTCGCGGGTCGGGCAAAGTGTTATTGGGTTTTTTCATTAGAAAGTTCCCAGTAGCAGCCCGGAGTCTGGATTTGTGCCCGGTTAAAGGCAATAGGCTCACCCCCTATTACATGGGACTATAACATAACTGGCGAAATGTGGGTGTGCTATACACCTCTGCCTACCCCTTCGGGGAAATACAGGCGTGATGTTATGTTATGTTATGTCTAAATTTCAGCATGTATATTGATCATCCATGGTCATGAGGAAAATAAGGAAAGTCACTGAAGTGTAGTGGTCCATTTATAAGCATGCCCATGTTACACATTGACAGTGGTTATCTGCGGGCACATTTGCTTCCTGGATATTTGCTCAGCATTTGTATCGAATATCTGATTAAATTACTACTATTTTTTTCTTCTCCTACCAACAGAGTACACTAAAAAATTTACTGCTTCGGTTATTAAATATTTGCTGATATTTATTTAGCCAATGACCATGGATATTAATTTATTCATTTAATTAATTTATTCATTTATTCCTCTCACAATGGATTATATACACATTTATTATAGGTACAAGACTACATATTTCACATTGTGAGAGCTGGTGCCTGTTGTGGGTTCGTAAAAACCTGTGTTACAGGTCACCAGGCCCCACTCAGTGGCTGCATACAATCTTGGCTCCCTGTGTTGATATTTAATCTAATACATCAAGTTGAAATAAACAAATTTACTAAAGCGCTAAGATGACGCTAAGCAAAAGATGAAGACATTTTTTTTTATTTTTTTTTTTAAAGGAAAGAAAAATAAGAAAGCAGATTGTGTCACAAAACTTATTAGACTGTTGGTAGGTATTGGAGTATGCGTGGTGCGACTGTATGTGTAGATTAATGATTTGTGAATATGAATGTTTGTGTAAGCGTTATATTGTTGTTAGAATCTAGATAAGCCATAAACACAATATAGGTACTTTATATTTATGAGACAACCATACAATACCTTACAATACGCGTAACTAAGGAGTTAATGCTAAATTTATATTTTAAATTAGGGGGTGAAGAAAATTTTCTGTGTCATCGTAGCTAAGGGTTTTTAAGAATGTGGTCACTTTTTGTTTGCAGCTGGGTTTGGATAGTGGGTAAATATCATGACATTCATTTATTTTATTGTAAAGGTAATCCCCAAGGTAGCAGAAAAATTTGTGAGAGAGACTTGTACGGAACAATCGTGTTGTACATACAGTACCCTTGCGTCGTTTACCTTTCAATCGTTCTGGATCATAGTCTAGCTGTAGATGTTTTTTGATGACAGTGTGCAAAACGAATGTTTGTCTTACAGATAGTACATCCCACTTTTTGTACAAGTCAACTGTAGGAAAACGGAAAGGAAGACCAGCAGCAACCTTGAGTATAGCACGTTGAGCTCTTTCTGCCTGAATTAGGTGTGTTTTAGCAGCGCCACCCCAGGAGATGATGCAGTAGTCAACCAGCGACTGACACAAGGCATAGTAGACCGTCTTGATGACACGATGGTTGGCTACGTGTCTTAATGTCTTAAAGATATATATAAGTTTGCGCAACCTTGTCACCAAAACGTCAATGTGTGGTTTGAAGCTAAGGCGTTGGTCTATAATAACTCCAAGGTATCTTAAGGAATCAGACCTTTGGAGGAAGGGACATAAACATAACTGGTCCCAAGACCCACATGTGTGTGCTGTGATGGAAAGAGAAGGTGGTGGTAGCACATTTGATCTTAGTGCAAATGCCATATATTTGGTTTTAGTGACATTAAGTGTAAGCAAGTTACCTTGCAACCAAGCACCAACCCTATTAAACCCTTGCTGAGCCACATCAAAGACCTCATCCCAACTGTCGCCACTAAAGAAGAGGGCAGTGTCGTCAGCAAAAGAGAAAATTTTCCCATTACTGAGGTGGAGTTGACAAAGGTCGTTGATGTAGACCAAAAACAAGGTCGGACCGAGTATACTGCCCTGAGGTACTCCGAAACCACTCAATGAAACCTCGTTGCTAAGTCGATTATCTATTTTGACCCGCTGTTTCCGGTTAGAAAGGTAATCCCGGAATAGCTCCAGGGGAAGGCCTCGTACTCCAACTAGTTCCAGTTTGTGTAATAGGTGTGGGACGGAGACTGTGTCAAAAGCCTTGGCTAAGTCGAGAAACACCGTTAGACACTTCCTTTCACCATCCAAGGTGGTAATAACTGAATTTACCAACTCATGTACCGCGTCATTGGTAGATTTACCATGTCGGAACCCAAATTGAGAGCGTGAAAGAAGGTTGTTGACCTCAATGAATTTAATCAGACGGTGATTCATTAGGCGTTCCAGGATCTTTGAGAGCGTTGGTAGAATTGAGATGGGTCTAAAGTTATTGACACAGTCCCTATCACCACCCTTATGTATGGGTTTTATGAGTGCAGATTTAAACGCTTGTGGAAATTTCCCTGTTGATATGGCGAGGTTACAGATGTGGGTGATAACAGGGGTGAGAAGATGAGCATATTTCTTAAGTAAACGGCCCGAGATCTGGTCGATTCCAACTGCGCAACTATCCCTCAACCCTACAATCAACTGAGAAACCTCGGTCTCGTCTGTAGGAAGCATAGCCAAGGAATGAACAGGTGCTGTGTGCGTGAGTACATCAGGTTTGTGTATATTAGGCTGGTGTTGGAAATTAATTTGCTCAGCAAGGTTTCTCCCAACGTTTGCAAAGAATTTATTCACGTCATTAATACTCCTATCCGGATTCTCGCTTGAGATGAGACAAGTGGAGTGATCTGCTGTAGCCCTGTTAGAGCCGCTAATCTGTTTGATTACATCCCATAGTTTCTTTTTATTGTCACTAGCCTTTTCAATCTCTTGTCTCTCGAACCCTCGCTTAGCCCTTTTGAGCAAGGAAGTGCAGTAATTCCTGTAACGCTTATAAGTTGTAATAAGAACTTCATTACTTGGATCTCTTTTAAGTTTTTTGTAGAGATTGTCTCTATTACGCATGCATCGTAAAAGCCCTTTTGTTATCCACGGCCTACTAACTACCTTCCTACTGGGTGTTTTTACAGTTTTTGAATTGTCCCTAATAGCCTTTGACAGGCAGCCTACTAACAGATCCGTTGATTTATTAACATCGCTGCAATCAAGGATGGTTTGATAATCTATTTTAAGTAAAGCTACATCCAAATTTACATAATCAATACGATGGCGAATTTTGTTCAAATACTCCAACTGACACTTACTGGTAAGATCAAAGCTAATAGCCACGCACTCGTGATCTGTGATTGATGATTCGAATACAATACAGGTAGCTCTCAATCTAGTCTTGACCATGATGTGGTCTAGGCATGTTTTGCCATGTGTTGGGAAAACATGACCTGGAAGCATGCAGTGGCTGGCTAGGATATTAAGGTATTCGTGAGAGCGTGTGTCCGAGCTATTAGTTACTATATCTATATTTATGTCACCGCAAAGTATTATGTTTTTGTAGTTGCTTAATTTAGTGAGAAGAACATCGATCGAGTTAACAAAATTAGAGGTATTATGTTGGGCTGGAGGGCGGTATATTCCAAGAATGCAAGTATCTGTATTTAATTTCAGCAATAGACAATTTGCGTCACTAATTTCTGGTTCTTCAAATGACACATTAAGTTGATTTTTGTAATAAATAACGACTCCTTCGTTTTGTGTCCTATGCGAAGTAGTAGTTGCATAGTTATAATTATCGAGCGTAGGTATATATGTAGCTGAAGGTAGCCAGCATTCAAAAAGAACCAAAATGTCCCAAGCTATTCCGGACCTATGTAGGAATGTTATGAAGCTAGGCATATTGCAACAGACGCTTCGTATATTTTGGGAGATAATATTGAGATTGCTATAATTTTGACTAATATGAATTTTAACATCATCAACATCACAACTGAGAGCTTGAGCCACCGACAAGGAATCCAGATCTGAATGAATAGTTTCAATATTTTGCAGCATATAAATAAGCTATTAGAATATGCAAGTCACGTTCTCCACGTGACCAGTAGATATAGAGCGTAGAGGTTTGACAACATTCAGGTCTGGTATGTCGGTGGCCATTGCCATCGTATAAAGGATGTGAAGATATTAGTTTTATTGGATGTATAAACAGTACGCCAGTATTGATGATTATCCCTCGCTTATCTAACTCATGTTTTAAATTGTATATGAATGGTGTTGGTTGAATGTTTAGGATGAGAGTGTGTTGTTGAGTGAATCTGCAATTTAATTTGACATAAGCTAAAAAGTAAAGGAATACATGTTCAACAAATAAGATAATAAGAACTAAGGCTAATTTAATTATATGTATTGTTATGGAGAGGCAGTTTAAGCCGAGTTGTTTGACACCGCCTAGTCACTTGGGATTATCAAGTAACTCAGATTCACACTCGATGCGTATCGGAGGTGCCCCTTCTTCGTTTTTGACATACACCTTTCCAAACGACGTCCAAGCTGCGAATAACTTTTTGCTTTTGACTAGCTCGCGTGCCACATAGAAGACTCGTTTGGCACGGCTAGTCAAAAACTCGGAAATGAAGATAGTGCGCGGTGGACCAGGTAGCTTAAGTTGTTCCGAGTTCAATGTAGGCTCCTTGTTTTCACGGCAAGATTTATTTTGTGTTCTGTATTTGGATAAGAGTGACTCCTTCCGATGAGTAGTTGTGAATTCCACTACCACCGCCTCAGACCTGGAACGGTACACATCTCTGATCTCTGTGTTTTGTATCGGAGTTTCCAGGCCTAACGCTATACCCAGGTTCTGAATTATTATAGCGAGTGTAGGTTTATTCTCAATATCTTCCTTAGGCAGATTGCGGATTTCAATGCTTGAATTTCTTGAGTGTTTTTCCATGAGATCCAGCTTATTTTCTAGAGTTGATACACGTTCTTTATATTCACTGTTTTTCTGTTCCAGTACATTTATTTTTTGTAGCAACTCTTCGTGTTGAGTGGTCATAGTTGTAACTGACGTCTGAATGCTCATGTTTTGATTGATAATTGTAAGCATCGCGTTGTTTAATAGTTCGAATTTCTCATCTTGTTGGACTTTGATATCTGTGAACATGGATTTAATCTCCGAGATAGCTAATGGTTGCTCCTGCACTTCGCCAACACAGCGTTTTTGTCGCTTTGTGATGTTGAAATACATGTCATCCGCTGTCGTATTTCCAGGCATATTAAGTGCAGAGTCCGAATTATATTGGATTGATGAATTCGGTGTATTTAAAGGCACCTGCGAGCTCGGTGGCGTGCGTGGTAGGGCCATGGTTAATTGGTCGCAGTTAGATAATGCTCGCTACGTACAACAAAATAAAACCGTATCAAAAGACAGAGTTATGTTGTGGTAGTGTGTGTGGTGCCACCTGACGAAGCGCACGGGCATCTGTTGCTACGAGTATCCAGGTACCGGTTCACAGTGGCCGGCGCGGCGCAACTAAACCACAGGTAGAATATGTGGCGCTACCTGTTGTAATCAGAGGATAATTGTAGGTCAATCAATGAACACAAGCACGCATCTTAATACTAAGTAATTGTAACAGATGGCGCTTTTCTAAATTTTGTCACTTGCAGAATGACGGGCAGTTTTGATATCAACACTGGTATCAAATCAATACTCTTAAGATAGCACAGTTTCTACTGGTGTCCAAATATATTATGAAAAAATTATGTCTCGTATGTTCACAGTAATTCCAGTCCTTATTGCTCAAAACATTTCACCTTTTTAGAGATGTTCGATGATTTAACACTGAAGTTCACACAATTTTGCTATCACAGAAACACTGTCCTTAGTCAATATAACACGGTGACTTCAATTGACGGCACGTTTAGAGTCTAGTTCTCACTATTGAAGCACAGCTAACTGAACTTCACGTAGTTTTGAATTTTTTGAAATTAAAATTGATATGAATTTATCAAGTAAATTATTAATTTCAGTTGAAATCAATTCACTCCTGAAGTAGCAATTTTCATCGTTGATTGATTTTGTTAATAACTGATCATTGCTCACTAATTACCGTAAAACACAATTATTGCTCGCAGAACGGATGGCCGATGGGGCAGTAAAGTTCTGGAGTAGCGACCGCGTACTGGAAGGCGCAGCGTGGGTAGGCCCCCCACAAGGTGGACCGACAACCTGGTAAAGGTCGCGGGAATCCGCTGGATGCGGAAGGCGCAGGACCGGTCGTTGTGGCGATGCTTGGGGAAGGCCTATGTCCAGCAGTGGACGTCTTTCGAGTGAAATGATGATGATGATGATGACAATTATTTACTGCATTCAACGCTGTTTGGTACGTTGCTACAACAAGGTTTTTGATCTTATCTAGTTTTTAACTCGATTTTTCCAACACCATTGCTAGTTTCTATAGTTACTGCAACAAACGTTATAGGATTTAGGCCGAGGTTTATCAACGTTAATTTTCTAGTTAAACGGCCAATTAGTCGAAGAATGTACTGAAATTATTGGTAAACGATCGATTAGCTAAAGAAATATCGTTGGTAAAATCAAGCCTTAGGATAGTGAAATAAAATCGACTGCAATAAAGACGTATAACGCAACAACCCGATGCCCACGCAGAACTAAAATATCCTTATATGTTTTGCCATGACTTACGGTGCCGAGACGTGGACACTGACAGTTGGGCTAGTCCACAAATTTAAAGTCGCTCAGCGAGCTATGGAGCGAGCTATGCTTGGAGTTTCTTTGAAGGATAAAATCCGTAACGAGATTATCCGGAGAAGAACCGCAGTGACCGACATAGCTTGTAGGATCAGTAAGCTGAAGTGGCAGTGGGCTGGCCATGTCTGTCGAAGGACCGATGGCCGTTGGAGCAGACGAGTCCTTGAGTGGAGACCGCGTATCGGCAAACGCAGCGTAGGGCGCCCCCCTGCCAGGTGGACCGACGACCTAAAGAACGTGGCTGGGGGGGACTGGATGCGGAAGGCAGAGGACCGAGCATTGTGGCGCAACTTGGGAGAGGCCTATGTCCAGCAGTGGACTGCGATAGGCTGAGTTGATGATGTTTTGCACGAATATTACTAGTATTATTACCTATTATATGTTATTACATACTAGGCTTTTCTGCGGCTTCGCTCGCCTATAATTGGGTTTATCACAGAAAGACTCCTCGTGTATCCCTCGGGAACTGTCGTTCCCGGTATAAAATGTAGCCTATATTTTAGCCTTTATATTGGCACACAGATGGGTCTATCTGTGTGCCATATTTCATCCAAATCCATTCAGCCGTTTTAGCGTGATTGAGTAACAAACATCCAAACATCTTCACAATCTTTCACATCTATAATACTAGTAGGATTTTCCGGATCTGGGTATTCACATGAAGCAAGAACCATCCAAGTACCATCAGACAAAAAAACTTATCAACATATATTTATTTATTTATAATTTATGTACACACAATAAAATGAAAAAAAAAACCACCGAATACATAACCTCCTCTTTTTTCGAAGTCGGTTAAAAACTATGTTATAAATCTATACACTATAAACTGATTACATTTCTTCTACAAAGTGATCTAAGCCACAAGCTTCGAGCCTGAACACTTCAATACACTAATAGGGTTCCACTCATCCACGTGTAACTTGAAATTAATCACGAACCCATAAAACTTTCCTCTATTTTTCCTTTGATCTTATTCTTGTAATCTAATCTAGGTATAAGCTCAGATATATTTATAGACCGGTATAACTTAAGCTCCAAGTTGGGCAAACTTAATACCGAACGAAATGAGTTTTTGCCCGAAAATAGGCCAGTTCTTGGAAACAATAAGTAAGGTTTATTATACATTATACAATGCGCAATTTTACTTTTTGCTAACGGAATTTGAGAAACTATTTTGTTCAGAAACACTGGGAGAACCGATTGGGATAGTTTTATACCTACCATGTCACATTGAAACCTCGGACGAATAAAAAAGGCGAACGGAATCTCGCTAAACAATAAGTGAAGCATCCATAAATACTATGGATGCTTCACTTAAAAGTACGCACACATCTGCTGTAATCGGACGGCAGACATTCACATCCATAGTACGCCAAAAAGCGCAAATAGTCTAGTGAGACGGTAGTCATTGTTGTAGTGTCACAAATAAATAAATAAATATAAATATTTTTGGGACATTTTACACATCACCATCTAGTCCCAAACTAAGCAGAGCTTGTGCTATGGGCACTAAACAATGGATATAATACTTATATACTTTTTTGTTGTAAATAGATACTTATAATACATAAGAAAAAACCAGACCAAAAAATGAAAAAAAAAAAAAAAAACTCATGTTCATCACACAAATATTTGTGTCCTGTGGGAATCGAATCCACGACCTCGTGATCAGCAAATAAATTAAATAACAGTATAAATTTGGTGTGTTAATATGATTTCGAAATTATAGTAGGTTTAGGAAAAAATTAAGTGCTTCAATCTTTGTTTAACGAGATTCCGTCCGCCCTTTTTATTCGTCCGAGATTGAAACCATTATAATATTTAGAAATTCAAATTGGTTATTAAATTCAGTACTTCAGCAGATCGTGAATAGGTTCTTAAGGTCCAGGAAGTTCAGCTCGATTAGTCACCGTGCATCAGGTCCCCTGCATGAAGTTCATCACTTTCTCCGCTACCTACTGGGGAACATAAAGTTACTCTAAAAGCATGTCTTTTTATGATTTAGAAAAAAAAAACGGTACCAATCGGTTCTCAAAGTGATTCTGAAAAAAAAAACTAGTTTCTAAAATGGCGTTAACAAAAAGTAATGTTGTATAAATACACAGACCAGTATAAATACGAGAACGTAAAGGCAACGTAATGGAATCTTAAAGTATTGTGAAGGCTAAAAATAGCTACTACGTACGTGTGAGATAACGTAGAAGAGAGGTAGGGGTCAAGTCGTGTTCTCCAGGCAAAGAAACACCCCTCCTCTTTTCCCGAAAGTGACGTAAGACTTAAGAGATACTTAGGGATAATGTCAAGAGGTTAAGCATCAGTACAGTCAACAGCAAAAGTCGAGGAATATTATGAAATTTCATAACTAATTATATTAGGAAATAGGCTTCGCCAGCGTATAATTCGGTTTCTCACAGAAATACATTATCGCACATTCCTCGGGAACTGTGTATTTTCCTGGGATGAAAAGTACCTAGCCAATCCTGGTTTATCCGTGTGCTAATTTTCATCCAAATCCGTTCAGCCGTTTCGGTGTAATCGAAGAACAAACAAACAAATATCTATACTTTCGAATTTATAAATATTATTAGTACGATGAGTAGGATAATAGGAGTAATTGATTGACTTCTCTATCGTTATTTGTTAAGGAATATGTAAGCAGTAATAATGAATTGGTTTGTTTTCGAAACTTTAAACAATCACTTACTTTTGATTGTTCTTACTTGTATACATTACGTGTACTGCGATTATGACGCGTGACTATGTAATATTTCTTTCTTCGTCGCCCTTTTTAGGGTTCCTTACCCAAAGGGTGCCAATGGGACCCTATTACAAAGCCTACATCATCTTTTTTTTTTTTGCCGTGGGGAAATCCTCATGGGCGCACTCCGCCCGGGGTAGGCGGAGCCAGTGTCGGACTCTTACCGACTAAAACCACCACGGTGTTCCTTCAACTATCTTAGCCGGGGGCGTGGGGACCCGTGAGTATTCACACAACCACCCCCGATAGGTCCTGGCCCGCCTCAAGCAGGCGAGCCCCTTCTCGTGAGGTCTTTTCGTCGTGGTCCGGGCGGTGAAGCCAAGACCCTCGGTCCCAAGAGGCACGAGTACACTACTCAGCGGGCACTCCTGGGGTTACGAGATCGACGGGGGCAGGGAAGGACAGTCCCCCCGCTGCCTGCCCAGTGGCAGGGTGAGTGCACACCGGGCCCGCCCCTGCTCCTCCACTGTGCCCTCTGTTGGCAACAGAGGGACACGTGGAGCAACTCTCCACTGGCCTAGAACGGGCCCCTCCTGCGCCAGAATATTCGCCACAAGCAATAAAATCCCCCGAAGGTTAATCCCTCGAAAAGATTTTATTCCCCGTGCCCAGGATGCACCGGCCAAACAACTGCCGTTCCCTCCAGACATGTCCAGAAGGACAAGCAGCCGTCAGGCGCACGTGGAGGTTTTCTGGCCAGCACCCCAAGCCTACATCATCTGTCCGTCCGTCCGTAACAGGTAGCCAGTTAAAATTATGACAGAGTATGTGTTACTAATACGTGGGACACTCAGAAAGTTTTGCGAAACTAAAAAAAATTGTTCTATACGTACATATATTTTTATCAAATCTTTTCAAAGTACTTTCCACCAGCCTCTATACAAAGATTCATGCGCCTAAACCAGTTTTCAAAACACTTTTTCTAGTCCGCCGCAGACACCTCGTTTACAGCCTGCTCGAACGCAGCCAGCGCATCTTCCGGCGACGAAAATTGTATCCCTTTGAGCTGATTTTTTATTTTTGGGAATAAAAAGAAGTCACACGGTGCTAGATCAGGGCTGTAAGGAGGGTGACCCAGGAGTTTGACTGGCGTGCTGTCCAGGAAGTCCCTCGTTTTGAGTGCGGTGTGCGCAGGTGCATTGTCGTGGTGGAGCAGTAGCCCGCGGAGCCCTGTGTTTGGTCGCTTGTTGCTTATAACAGAGAAAACTTCTGGCAAACATTTGGTAGTATACCATTCGGCATTAATGCTTCTTTGATCCCGTAAGGGAATTGATACCAAGTGGCCAGTCAAATTAAAAAAGCTAGCGATCAAAATCTTACCCCCGCTTCTAGATCGCTTCACTTTGGTAGGCGTTGGCTCATTTTGAAACACCCAAACAGTCGACTGGCGCTTGGTTTCTGGGTCGTATTGATAAATCCAGGACTCATCACCTGTAACGATGTCGTAAACACGCCGAGACGAGCCTGCTTCAAATTTGTTAAGCATATCACGGCACCATTCCACCCGGGCCTGCTTCTGAGCATCGGTGAGGTTGTGCGGCACCCAGCGTGATACTATCCTCCTCACGCGAAGATGGCTGTGTAGAATCTCGTGAACGCTTCCCGATCCAATCTTCAATATGTGTTGAATCTCCTGATATGTAATTCGCCTATTGTCTTGGATTAAATTTTTCACTGCTAGCACGTTTTCTTCGGTAACAGCCGTCAAAGGGCGACCGCTTCTTTCGTCATCCCCCAAAGTTGGTCGACCGCGCTTGAATTCGTTATACCAACGATACACGGTTGCCTTGGAAGGGCCTTCATCCATGAATGCCATTTGAAGTATATCGTACGATTCATCCGGTTTCAGGCGACACTTGAAATCGTATAAAATCATAGCTCTAAAATGTTCCCGGCGCAGATCCATATTTCAGTGAGACACAATACTTTGAATTAACTCGCAAAAAATGTGGAGGGAAATTTTGAAATTGGAACTTACTTATTTTTACTTATAAATAATCATATTTTCGAAAAACATTATAACTAGCCAGTCTCCCATATATAAAAACTTTTTTTCGCAATACTTTCTGAGGGGCCTGGTATGGCCTCTATCACGGTATATACTGAAAGTAAAAAAACCTACACCCAGAGATGATACGGAACGCTCAGTGAGCGAGTCCGACTCGCTTTTTGGGTTGGTCTAACTTTTCCTAAAGAAATACCGAATTAGAGTGCTTAAAACAACTACACATAGAAACCAAATCCGCGCGCACTGTTTGAATTGAAGTAACTAGAAATGGCTCTGTTCAGTACAGCTTACGCGCGCCTGTGTGTGTCGGCGAACATTTTACGTGCCGCTTACATACATCTATTGTTTTTGTGCTTAAACTTTAAGTGGAATGAAACTATCACTCTCAGTTGTCCTATTACATTAGCCCCTATGTCTTATTACTCTAAGTTGGAGTGGTATATACTTAGAAAAACAGAATATGCAAATAGCCTACTACATTTATTTTTATCACTTTCCAAGGTAAAACCAATTGTAGTCATAGGACTACAATTGGTAAAATAGTAAAATAAAATAATTGAAATAGTTTCGATAAAGGTCTTCACGAAAATAGTTTCGTGAAGACCTTTATCGAAACTATTTTCGTTAGCCCTTGAAATAATACAGGTAAGAATAGAATAGACATTAGAAACGACTTATTCTAAATATTTATGAAGGTAAGCTAACCACATTCACCTTCAGCCAATTAAGTTCCTAAACCGGGTCAGTAGATCATTATTATCTGGTATAAAGGGCTCATGTACCTTTGCATCGTTTTTTATTTGACCCATGATTTATGTTTTGAAAAATAGGTCGGCTTATAATTGGGTTCACGAGTGTGGACCACAAAAAATATTATCTCTGAGTAAAATGGTTTATTTTATAAACAGGTACTATATACCTATAAGCATTTTATTTTTAAAGGTAGGAAAGGTATTCTGTCCAACCAGTGGTTGTTCGATATTAAATTGATCAAATTAATCGGTATCTAATTTTTTTATCCCAATTAATTAAAACGTTAATGCTAACGAAATACGTTCTAATTTTTTCTCAATTTGACGGTAATCTGGCCACGGCACGGGCTTAAGTTAATACCGAATTTATGAAATTATGTTTTAAATTTTTATTTTCCCATTAAACATAATATTGTAATTCGTTATGGAATTAAAAGGCAGAAACATCTACGGGATTCTCTAATTGAGTCAGAGTCCGTTGAGTTCATTTTTCCGAAAAATAAATGCCCTACGGTCTAGAAATCATTCGGTGAATTTCCGTCAGTACGAAACGTACTCGGACAAACGTGCAACTCAAGTTCATTCAGACGGCTTTAAAAAAGGGTTTTCTTTTTAGAAATTTTGCATTTCGATCAAACTTCTTCGGGAAAATGTATATCTATGGGACTTGTGCTGAAGCACCTTTGACTTAACATAATTTTCCATTATGTTTGTAGCTGTGTTGATCTTGACAATCAAGGTGATATTCCATTGAAATTGTAGTTTACCCTAGAATAACTCCACAAAGAAACCAAGTCCGCGCGCACAATTTGAAGCAACTACATTGGAGCCAGAGGGTCTACTCGCGTTTCACGAACGTACGAACTTTCGTTCCGACTCATACTGGGCACGTGAAAAAGGCACAATAAAGATAAACTACGGTTCATAGTCGTATGAAATTGACCGGAGAACAGAGAGACAAACGTCAAAACACGATCATCGCATGTGATAAGTGAACGATGGTTGACTGGAGTAGCGAATTATGCGTTGAATTAAAGATGATTATGATTAGCTGACGCACGCCCATGTGTATATCGGCAAATATTTTACGTGCCGCTTGCGGGCACACAACGATTAATTTTGTGCTTCAACTTTGAGCGGAAATTCTATGTCAAGCGAACACTCTGTCTTATTACTAAGAGTTTACCTTACATTGTAGGTACAGAATATATATTATATAGGTATTCTAGAATTTAGATAATCAAGCTTTTTAGTGTTCAAATATCTCTTTAGAATCTAGAAATTAATTGTAAATCTCATTACAGCGGAGTCGGGCACGGAAGGCGAGATGAACAGTGAACACGTTGAATATCACCGACTCGGTAAGTGACCGCTAACATTATTACTCCAAGCTTGATTGTATAACTGTCCTGCTGCTAATCGAATGTACGGAGATCTCCAGAATGAGTAATTGTATTAGGGTATTATGTAGGAGCTTCGAGTAATAAAAAGATTCTCAGGTAAAGACATCCAGATTTGATAGAACCTTATTGAGTTTTATTGGAACATTTTTTTATACAATACAATACAATAAACGTTTAGTTTCTCCACCATATAATGATTTTTTTCTCAGGTCTATACAATATAAAGTTGCATTGTTGGATAAAATCATAAAAATCTAAATAATCAGGTAATAGAAATGTTATCTTATGTAATTTGTTATGTAATCTTTTAATACTGGAATGCGTATCGCCGGTTCGCCGCTACCAACACATTCATTCATTTCAGCCGAAAGACGTCCACTGCTGGACATAGGCCTCCCCCAAGCATCGCCACAACGACCGGTCCTGTGCCTTACGCATCCAGCAGATTCCCGCGACCTTCACCAGGTCGTCGGTCCACCTTGTGGGGGGCCTACCCACGCTGCGCCTTCCAGTACGCGGTCGCCACTCCAGAACTTTACTGCCCCATCGGCCATCCGTTCTGCGAGCAATGTGCCCCGCCCACTGCCACTTAAGTTTGGCAATTCTTCGGGCTATGTCGGTTACTTTCGTTCTCCTGCGAATCTCTTTTTTTTATGTTTCTAGGATTCAATTCAATGCAAAATAAATTAAGCCTAAAAAAATGCTCTGTTAGATACGCTCGCATCACAGATCATAACACGAAGTAGGCAGAGGCGCAAATTGAGCTGATCTAAGAGCCGGTTTACAGCTCCGGTTTATACACGTGAGCCGTGAGCTGAACTGCAAGGCCCACTTGTATCGAGAAAACAAACGACTCGACGTAAATGTGGCGAGCATGTTGCCTGTATCTCTGGGGTGCGGCCTGCTTTAGCGGCTAAAGCACTGTTGTACTGAGCCAGGAGTCGCAGGTCCGAATCTTATATAATCTTATCTTATAGGATCGTTAGCGAATTTTTCTTTACACAATAAAATTTATATCGTTAGAAAAATTATTTACTTTAAAGAAGAATAGGTATTTCTTTCAACGTTCTTCTTCTATCGTGTTGACATGAGCTCATGCCGTGGGAAAAAGATTAGCCAGTCAGCAGGTTGGTAGCAAGGCTGACTGCCCAGGGTGCGCCCGACGATCAATTAAATATCGTCACTCGTGGAGGCTCTTTTAATGCACCCCACCACCTTACAACCTGAAACAGTATACCGTTTCACAAAGCTTTATATTCACGACACAACTAGCAAAGCAGCCCAATGGCACGCTCGTTATCACACGAGAATAGCTGTGAAAGCGACCGAGGGACTAGATAACCGAGCATTAATCACTAATAGCCCCTTATCTGTTCGCAAAACAACTGTTAGTTTATCAGACAATAGCTTTTAGACGTAGTTGTTGACAGTTTAGGTAACATCATAATAGGTAACATCAATCGGGGTAGCCAGTTACGCCAGTATTAGTTAGGCCAGTCAGGATAACAATGCCTGTCTCAAAAAATACTGGGTAGGCTGCATTTTTTTTCTACAGACGCCAGGGTTTTGTTTCATGAATTTCCATGAGACTCGCGTAACGACAACGATGAAAGTCTGCTCTACTCTTCGATCAAATATACTATAGATTCACAGTTTTGTACAAAATCAGAATCAAACGTCTCCGCGATAAAGTGTACTTGTAATTATGTTTACGACAAAGACAAGTATTATAACAGTCCATCCTATGTTTACACATTTGGAGTATAGTTTTTATTTATTTTTATACACATTTCAGCATCGTGAACCGTCTCACTGCTAGATGGTGGTGAAAAGTAAACGAAACTACACGCGACTGAATGTTGCACAGCGATCGTACGTCTATAGTATATTTGATCGAAGGCTCTCCTAAGATATTTACTTCAACTCTGTAGCTTTTATAGTTTACTAGTTTTTAGCGGAATCGAATCCTCAGCCGATGTGACACTCAACCCGAGATCATACATAAATAAATAAATCATAATCCTGATATATTCAAAATCCTGTCAAAAGAAATTCATGATCAACATTCTTGATGATTTGAAAAACATTTTCTACAAACGGCCTAGAAATTGACATAAAAAATTGCCTAAACAATTACTTTTAAGAGTAGGTCAAAGTTATAAATTATGACATAGCCAACGAGACGAGAGAGATGTTTGACGGTAGGTATTTATAGTTCTTACTTTTCGCTGATGATTTTTGACCAAAGAAACCTAAAATCGCTGATATTAACAAAACTTGTTTACACACACAGACATAGTAAAACAACAAAACCGTGCTCCTCCGTGTACACACGGCTACACATCCAGCTGTACAAAACCAGTATAGGCTGACCTCGCGTTGTAAGAAAAACCTATAAAATGCGAGGTCAGCTTATACTGGAAATGTACAGCTTGATGTGTAGCCGTGTGTACAAGCCAGTGCTCACGCACACACCATGCATCTGAAGGATATTTGTTTTCGCGATGCTTACTGGACGATGCCGCGACATGTGTACTGAGAGCGGTGAGCACGGTTTGAGGTGCATGCGTGTGCGTGAGCGTTGCTTTGTACACGGAAGAGCAAGGTTTTGTTGGTTTCACTATGATTATTCGCAGAATTTCGTCTATATCGTCCATCGTCCACCACATCTTGACAAAGCTGTCTAGATTGCGGTCAAGAGCTATATCTCATAAAAATAATTGTTACTATGTCTGTGTTTACAAGTTGCAAAGTAACTGTTTGCGATGGGTTTAGCATTATATCACAGTTCAGTGATCACAATTTAAACTCTGTGCTATGACTGTAAAATAATCTCAAAGGTTAAATTAGTGAATTCACTAAGCGAGACTGAAAGCACTTTTCCATGGATACAAGTACATGTCAAAGTGTAATAGTCGGCAGCAAAGACAGACGGCGGTCATTCTAAGGGTAAATTCAATATACGATTTTAGGTACCATATTCAAACAAGCAAAATCAAAAGCAAACAAAGTAGCTAGGTACTTTATAATCCTTAAAAAGGAATTACCTATTTCAATTTTAATTAAGCTGGTGGTAGCTTGTTTATCTTAGTTTTTGTTTAGCTTTCTAAAAATATAATTTTTCAGTTTTGGCTCATAAAATACAGAAAATTCTTTGTCAAACAGACGCAGTCCAAACCAACGGTGAGCTAGTATCCAGGCTAGAACAACACGCTTCAGCGGATGCAGTGGGGGGTGAAAAACCTCACTTGCATGCTCAGGCGCAGCTCGACGTGCCCTCTGAAGGCGTTCATCGCGTGCTTGTACAAGATGGCAGCCATGTGAGCGTGCACGACGCGACTGTACTACCTACTGTGGCCAGCGAGGAGATTACTACTAAGGTATGGTATCTTCAAGCACACCTTACCTTCACGCTACCTACGCTTGACTTTACCTGTTGACGGCTCATTACGTATCCCTGCTTTATTAAATCGTATGGTAAAACTATAGTTTTCAGCTTACAGTGTGTTCAAATTATTTACCGTTGCATGAAGCAGGTGCCAGACTTAGCTCCAAATACCTACAAAGTCGGCAAGTGTGGTACGGGCATGGGCGTACCTATGTGAGACAAGTTTGAACACACATTTTATTTATTTATTTATTTCATAAGGCAATTACAACAAGTAACAATCACATGGTATAGGTGGTCATAAAATAATAGGTGTTGTACAGATTGATACCCTAACGTAATCGCACAGCATGATATACAACGCTCGGTCCGTGGGCTGTTTTGCTCAAAAACGTAATTTTTCAAATCTGATTATTCATCAACCACTTATCCTACGAACATATCAATTACTAATAATTTTAGGAAATGTTATTGTCTAAATAGTAGATAGTTTATTTTTTTCGATTATTAGAGTATTTGTGAAATCTATCAAGATAACTGAACAGAGGTTTTCTTAATTTCACTTTCAGAGTCAATTTCGAAGCTTCAAATATCTGAAACCACTGACAGACCTAAGAAACGAAATTTTTTAACCAACTGGGAAGATCCTTGTAAAAATTGTGACTAGAAAGGATTTTTCATTTTAGGCTGAATACATAAGAAATAAAAATCCAAACAATGTGAAATTATTCAGAAATTATAGTCGATACAATTATTATTTTCACCACTATATCTTACATAATTTAATATAAAAATAAATTACTATAATAGAAGAACATATTCTTTAAAAACTTACACTTGAAAATTTCAACTAAATTAGCTCTATAATTTTTTTATAAATATTTTAAAACTACTATAAAACTTCGCGTTCGAATCGATTCAAATCACTTCGCCGCGAGGCCTTCCAGAGAGTGGTCACGTCGCTCGGCGCTCCGTCGGGGGTTGACGACCTTTGCCGTGCATTTATACACGGATACTGCAAGTTTTTAGGGCGATCGTCAAATCTTAGTACTTTGGTAAATAAAATATTTTATTTTTGATGACCGACAAAATTTTAAAGTATTATCATAAGTACTTGGTAAGTATTTTTTTATGACTGACATTGTTTTATAGTAACAAAAAATTATGTTTTAGACGGTATGGGAAATAAAACAAAGGTGTTTTTTGGAAAGAGAAATCGCAAAAATTCTGAAAATTTGGCTAAGGCAAGAGCTAAAAGGTATATTTATGTTACACTAGCTTCCACCCGCAGCTTCGCCCGTGTGAAATTCGGTATGTTACAAGTGTTCTAGAGTGTGCAATCGATTCAAGTTTGGAACTTAATGTTTTAGGGTTTTGGATTAAAAAATTAGGGGTTAGGGTTTTAATAAAAACAAACGTAAGTTATTCGGGTTTAGTAGAAAAAAAAAACAAAATCGTTGGCTTTTTATTTATAAATAATGTATTTTTAAGGTTCCGTACCTAGAAGGAAAAAACTAAACTCTTATAGGTTCACTCTCTTGTCTGTCTGTCCGTCTGTCATAGCCGAATCTGTTGAACGAAAAAAGTTTAAATTTCTGTTCTAAGTTTGCTCTATAAAATTGCCTTCTTTTTACAAGCTTTTTATTAACTTGCAATGTATGTATGTATGTAATTTGTTAAGGTCGAATCTTGCAACTCAATTTTGAAGCAGATATCTTCAACCGATTGAGCTGAAATTTTGTATACACGTTTAGTTTGGATGACAATGCATGGTTAGCTGTGTGACGTCATTCTAAATTCAACATGGCGGAATACCCAAGATGGCGGACTAGTAATTTTTAATGCACTCCTAAAATATGGGTATCAAATAAAAGGGCTTGCTGAGAGTAACTTGAAAAATAAAGTGACGTCACTCTAAATCCAATATGGCGGACTAAGTTTTTTATGGTTTCCTACAATATGGGTACCAAATGAAAGGACTTGCTGAGAATACGAATGCGAGTTAAAAAATCTGTCCAACGATAAATAAAAAGTAAAAAATAAATTAAAAGTATTATTTTTTTTAAAACAAGATTTTTTTAAATGCGCTAAAATGAATAAAATAAACTTTTCCTTAAAAACTTTTTATTATTTAACCCTATGCCCGTGACTTGCATAAGTATTAGCAGCCCATTACTGTCCCACTGCTGGGCACGGACTAGTTTTTGTAATTTATGGTACGGAAATATGGAACATGAATGGTGCAACGGTCGGTTGGTCGCTACTTTACTTTTTATGGTTCCGTACCCGAAGGGTGCCAAACGGGACCCTATTACTCTCGCTACGCTGTCCGTCCATCCGTCCGTCTGTCTGTCACAGGTCTGTATCTTTTGAACGGGAATAGATGACCGGTTGACGTACGGACGACAAATACTAAAAACAAAAAAAAGTCTAAGATTTTAGACTTTTTAACCCATACAAGAAACCTCAAAAAATATGCATTTTTTTCAACGTATTTGTTCCTGCTCTATCTTCAAAACGGTAATATATACCAGCGTCACACTTGGTGAGATTATAGTGCATTATTATGTAGTTTAGCAAAAAATACTGAAAATAAGACAAATATAGACATATGTGGTGGTACCTGCGTAAGAAAGACATGCAAAAATCATAAATTAAATCCGTTTTTATGGGGTATCAGGTCGTTGACAGGTACGGAACCCTTACTGCACGAGTCCGACTCGCACTTGGCCGGTTTTATTATTCTTATGTACTAGGTCTAGGTACTTAAACGTGTCTATGTTTGAAAGTTAGAAATATATTAGAGAAGAATGTAAGGCTGTTGTAGGGTTTCCTAAAACTAAGTTCTAAAACTAAGTTCTAAAACTAAGTTCTAAAACATTTAGAACTCGCGCCGATTTTATGCCGATACGCAAATCAGCGGCGGCGTCGTCTAAAAACCGTCGGCGGCGGCGCACTGTGGGATTATTTTAGGTTGGCACCTCTACTATACGAATCTATAAATGACTCTTTGAGGTATTGTAAGGTTTTAGCGTGAAATGCCAATTATCACTTTATCTCCTAGTGTCGATATTATAATTTTTTCATAAAAATGTTTTTAAAAGCCTAATCGAAGATTATCGAAGCAGCAGAGTACATTTATTGAAGTTCGGCACAAATAATATGCAAATATACACACGAAACTTTGTGGTAACGTAAGGTTTTGGCGTAACACGCTTTTCTCTACATACATAAAAAAACTTCAAATTACTAGATCTCTGAAAAAACTTGTAAAACGTAACATTTGGAAGCATTAAAGTTATTATTTATTGTAGTTTGGCCCTCTACTATACGGATCTATAAATTACTCTTTGAGGTATTTTGAGTTTTTGGCGTAAAAATGTTAATTAACACTTTATCTCCTACTGTCGATAAATTTTTCTTCATAAAAATGATTTTTAAAAGCATAATCAAAGATTTTGGAAGCAACAGAGTAAACATTTATTGTAGTTCGGCACAAACACTATATGCATATATACACGAAACTTTGATGTAACGTAAGGTTTTGGCGTAAAACGTCTTTCTCTCCATACATAAAAAAATTCAAATGACTGTATCTCTAAAAATACTTGTAAAACCATATTGAACATTTTTGAAGCATTACAGTATGTATTTATTATAGTTTGGCATCTCTAATATATGAATCTATAAATAAATCTTTGAGGTATTGTGCGGTTTTAGCGTAAAACTCCAATGTTAATTTTATCTTTAACTGACGATTTTTTTTAAATAAAAATTATTTTTAAAACCAAATCGAAGATTTTTGAAGCAACAGAGTATGTATTTAGTGTAGTTTGGCACTAGCACTATATGGATCTATACACGAAACTTTAAGGTAATGTAAGGTTTTAATTTTCTCTCCATACAAAAAAAACTTCAAATCGCTATCTATATCTTTGAAAATACTTGTTAAATGAAAACACTGAGGCAGCATATATATTTGCATTGATAAGTAGAATCCGAATCCGTTATAATATTTACAAAAAAACATATTTAATTTTTAAACTTTCATTCATAAAAAAAAAAACATAAAATAGATCCTAAAAAAATAAAAGTATCAAAATTATTCGTGCTAACGGTTCAGCACTCACGCACACAGAGGAACCATTGTATCGTGCCGTAGTGAGTGTGCCATTCGATAGATCGTGCAGATTTTGACTTGCGCTAAATCGAACATACGCTCTTAAGGAAAAAAATGAAATGTATCAAGTTCAACACCTGTGTGTTGAACTTGATAATAGTGAGTACTACAGAAGTTCAATATAAAAATATACAGAATTTCAATGCTATAACTACAAATAATTAATTATGGGTGTTATGGAACAAACTTTATAAAAACAAAAATGAGCATGACTACTTTCCGATACATTCAGAAAATGTAGCAGACAGCAATCACGCAACAAAACTTAAGCAACTTTAGTTAGTAACAGAGATGCTGCTGCCAGTTAGACAAATAGGGCAGCAACATTTTTTCTGAAGACCGCGGCACGGGAATCGAAGATATCAATCTTATTATTGTCACGCGATACTTCGTTATAAAGTCGACACATTCTAATGATAGGATTGTAATATGAGGTGTTATTTTTGAATACCTGGAGTGAAAATGTATTCGATAATAATGTATACATTTGCAATTTGCAATCCAGTGTCGATTTTTCTGCATACATCAAAGTAAACAAAGTTCAAAGTTTGGACGACCAGCCACATTCAAGTTTAGTTTCGTAACGCGTGCGCTGCTGAACGGAGCGGTTGTGATGTGTCAAAAATGGACTGGAGTAATAACGATTTTATCGAATTCTCAAACTTCTTCAAGCACAGCCGAAATGAAATAAAATGAATGAAAGCAGAGTATGTAATGGAAGCAATTTTTTTTTCCGCAAATGAATTAAAAAATTAAACATCGATAGCAGTCCACAAAATCGTTAGGTACCTATCCATTCTGTCAACCATCGTTATGATTAATGTGAATGCCAATATTTGAAAACAAGTGTAGCAAATGTATTTGCGTTCCTATTTGCGCACACAAAATTTATTCATATGTTTTGAAAATGTTTGCCTTAAATTTGCTTATGCTTACGTGTCTGGCGCCTACGCCTCGGTACCTTTGCCGTCGCCGCCGATGTTGTTTGTAATTTGGCACCACTCGGTTGCACGGATAGGGTCTTGGACGAATAAAATGGCGGACAGAATCTTGCTAAACAAAAAGTGTAGCACTCATAGTAAGACGGCTCGCTTAAAAGTATGGGCTGGCACGCACACATTCACACTCATAGTAAGACAAAAAGCCGCGATTACGCAACAAATCTCGTGTGACGGCAGGTTTTTGTAGTGTCACAAATACAATAACAATATATATCTGGTGTGTTAAAATTATGTCAAAAAATGAAGTTCTTCAATCTTTTCTTAGCTAGATTCCGTCCACCATTTTTTATTCGTCCGAGGGTAGGGTATTGAAAGATAATCTCCTACGGGCGTGAATAACACAACTTTTTGTTGATTTTTAGGGTTCCGTAGTCAAACAAGGAACCCTTATTACTTCTCCATTTACAAGTAATAATCGACTAACTTAGCCATGTAGTTAAATCCGTAAAAAAACATGGTAGTACAGTATGAAATAATTAATTAACTGAAAAATTTACCATGTATTTTTAAAATTGATACATACCTACAACATACATCGAGTTTGGGCTCAGATATCTTGTAAGAATTCTGTATAGCTTGTACTGACTACGGGACCCTACCCAGTGTGTGGTCAGACACGTACTTGACTGGTTTTATAAATAACACTGGTCAACAAAAAAAAAATGTTTGTTTGTTTCTTGTGATTTTTTTTTTGTTTCTATCTCAAATTGGTGCGTATTTTTTAAATACGTCAACAAATTTTCTCTAACAGCTTTTGTTTTTGAGTTACAGCTAACTACCCTCATTTACAATTTTAACTTAACTTTGCGTTTTTTATTGGACACTGAAATATATTTTGTTGTTATTTTCGATATGCCTTCGTCAAGAAGATTTTGTGTGATTAATCCCGATTGTTTTTGCTATACGTGGGACACTCAGAAAGTTTTGCGAAACTAAAAAAAATTGTTCTATACGTACATATATTTTTATCAAATCTTTTCAAAGTACTTTCCACCAGCCTCTATACAAAGATTCATGCGCCTAAACCAGTTTTCAAAACACTTTTTCCAGTCCGCCGCAGACACCTCGTTTACAGCCTGCTCGAACGCAGCCAGCGCATCTTCCGGCGACGAAAATTGTATCCCTTTGAGCTGATTTTTTATTTTTGGGAATAAAAAGAAGTCACACGGTGCTAGATCAGGGCTGTAAGGAGGGTGACCCAGGAGTTTGACTGGCGTGCTGTCCAGGAAGTCCCTCGTTTTGAGTGCGGTGTGCGCAGGTGCATTGTCGTGGTGGAGCAGTAGCCCGCGGAGCCCTGTGTTTGGTCGCTTGTTGCTTATAACAGAGAAAACTTCTGGCAAACATTTGGTAGTGTACCATTCGGCATTAATGCTTCTTTGATCCCGTAAGGGAATTGATACCAAGTGGCCAGTCAAATTAAAAAAGCTAGCGATCAAAATCTTACCCCCGCTTCTAGATCGCTTCACTTTGGTAGGCGTTGGCTCATTTTGAAACACCCAAACAGTCGACTGGCGCTTGGTTTCTGGGTCGTATTGATAAATCCAGGACTCATCACCTGTAACGATGTCGTAAACACGCCGAGACGAGCCTGCTTCAAATTTGTTAAGCATATCACGGCACCATTCCACCCGGGCCTGCTTCTGAGCATCGGTGAGGTTGTGCGGCACCCAGCGTGATACTATCCTCCTCACGCGAAGATGGCTGTGTAGAATCTCGTGAACGCTTCCCGATCCAATCTTCAATATGTGTTGAATCTCCTGATATGTAATTCGCCTATTGTCTTGGATTAAATTTTTCACTGCTAGCACGTTTTCTTCGGTAACAGCCGTCAAAGGGCGACCGCTTCTTTCGTCATCCCCCAAAGTTGGTCGACCGCGCTTGAATTCGTTATACCAACGATACACGGTTGCCTTGGAAGGGCCTTCATCCATGAATGCCATTTGAAGTCTATCGTACGATTCATCCGGTTTCAGGCGACACTTGAAATCGTATAAAATCATAGCTCTAAAATGTTCCCGGCGCAGATCCATATTTCAGTGAGACACAATACTTTGAATTAACTCGCAAAAAATGTGGAGGGAAATTTTGAAATTGGAACTTACTTATTTTTACTTATAAATAATCATATTTTCGAAAAACATTATAACTGGCCAGTCTCCCATATATAAAAACTTTTTTTCGCAATACTTTCTGAGGGGCCTGGTATTTGTAGTGAATATGTATTTGCAAAATATCGAAAACCTATATCGGACGTTGTAAAAACTACGTATCAACAATACGTTAAAATAAAATCATGTAATCAGGACAAGAAGCCATGGGTTCCTCATATTGTATGTCAGAAATGTGTGTATGTCCAGGGTTATGGTCCAGTGAAAAAAGAGATGCAGTAATCCAAAGCTTGGAATTCATTTGTTTTGGTTATGGGTAATTTCCTAGAAAAAAAAGAAATCTGACGACCACGTAGAACTTGTTGAGTCCATGCTATCGAACTTGCATTTTTTGAACTGAGCTAGGGTGCAACATGAGCATAAAGATCCACTTCCTGCACTCGCATTTAGACCGTTTTCTACAAATAAAATGTGAAATATTCCATCAGGATCATCGGACAATGGAGGAGCGTTATCAGGGGCGGTGGGACTCACTTATGATGGCAGACTACTGCTGGAGTTTGCAACGAGATCTACCTAAAGTCGTTCATTCAAGGAAATCTTATAAAAGATCATTTGATAGTGTTCAATAGAAATTTTGTTAACATAATGTGTTAATTTTCTGTGTTTTTTTGTCAAAATAATAATACTGTATATTTCAAAAAGTATACCTGTTAGCAATCTCTCAGTATTTTTTTAATAGTCAGGGCCATATAAATACCCAATAACAGAAAAAATAATAATGGAAACAAAACTTGTGTTGACCAGTGTAATTCTTTATTATCGTATTCAAAGATCCATACAAACAAAAACTAATTTAAAACATTATTACATTATAATTTAAACGAATTAAAAAATTGTTGAAAGAGAAAAAATAAAGTGGAGTTTAATTTTGATACCACGAGCAGTGTTCACGGTAGCTCAGTGGTCAAGGCACCGGCGCACCTAGCCAAGAGTCACAGGTTCGAATCCTGCTCGTGAGAGTTTTTTTTTTCTATCCACAATTCAAATCGTCAGATTTCGCATCACATGCGCAAATGTGTTAAAAATAACAAAATAATATTCCTCTTTACGCAGCTATATCCAACCATCTCTTGTACACACGAGTGGCATGCAACCTGTCAGCCAGTTCCCTAATAATACTGTTTCTACACGTACCAACCCTGCCCATGAATGATGCAATTCGACTTCTCTGTATGGCATTGAATGTGTTCAGCCGGGCCTCCGCAAACATTCCGGAGGCACTACAGTGACGCTGAAAACCCATGAGGTGTCTGTAGATATTATTATACTGAACACGGATGCCATCCAGAGACTTCTGTGTATACTCAGTCCAGAGCTGACACGTGTAGAAGCCTTAACAGTATGTTCTGAAAAGGTGAACTTTAGTAACTATTTTGGCCTTAAAAAATCTCCTGGCTATCATATTTCCCACCACTGACAGTGCCCGACGCTGACGATCTATATCAGCATCGTCTTTTATATTCGATGTCAATAAATTTTAGTTTATACAGTTATTACCTAAATTAAACAATATCATAAGAAACTTGTCTGGCCTTTGCTACGGTACCAATATTAATATTCAAAGTCCAATGATTTCACATGAACTATTTACAGCCACTTTTTAAATGTTAAAGCTAGGTACTTGCAGGACTCTAGCTAGTGGATGTTTTCGAGAGAGCTAGCTATACAAAGATACTTACATACGCTTTCAGCTCATGAATATGCAGTAAAATATGAATTAAAATTCCCACAATAGATCTTCCTCAATGAAAAATCTATTATAATGCGACTAAACCTGAAAGTCTATTGGAAAACCGATGCTTTGAATACATCAAGTTGCCCTCGGGCTCGGGGCATTACAAGAGCGGATTGTGTGTCTACCCTTAGAAGTGTTTATTTCTACCGAGGCCCGAGCAGATCTAGAAAAAGGAGAAACGCAAAATACTAGAACTGCTACATTACGTAACATAACAACATAACATAACATAACAACTGTTATGTTATGTTACAATACGTAAGAATGACGAAAATCGAACACATTACTAACATTATTTTGAATGCCAATGTAACTTACATTATAAATACTAGTTCTGCACATGTAATTAGGTTAAACAATGTTATTAAGTGTGTAAAATTATTAATTGCAGTCTTTTAATAACAACATAACATAACATCACGCCTGTATTTCCCCGAAGGGGTAGGCAGAGGTGTAATAGTACACCCACATTTTGCCAGTTATGTTATAGTCCCATGTAATAGGGGGCGAGCCTATTGCCATTGACCGGGCACAAATCCAGACTCCGGGCTGCTACTGAGAATTTCCTAATGAAAAAACCCAATAACACTTTGCCTGAACCGGGAATCGAACCCAGGACCCCACACTCAGCAGTCGCGCTTGCAACCACTAGACCAACGAGGCAATCGTTAAATAATTATCAATGACGAATTTATTTAAAAAGACATGCCATGATTGTTTACTAAATAAATTAAGTTAAAAAAAATGCGCATGTCGATGATATCTAAAACCAGTATAAGCAGAGGATGTCTTCTATGAAATTTTGTCTGTTTTTTCTCTCTTATCTTATTTAGTAAACAATCTTGGCATATCTCTTTATTCAAATAACTACTGATAAAATATAATGGTTTTGTTGCCGTTGATATGCGGTATGATATATTTTCTTGTACATTTCAAGTCCATCCAATGGTTGTCTGGAAGAAATTGCTTTAAGCGATAAGACCGCCAATTGTTAGTACTGTGCTCATGTTTGTTATAACTTTGTTTTTATTTTTATGGTGTGCAAACAATAAAGTATACTCTATCTATCTATCTATCTATCTATGATGAAACCCTGAGGAAATTTAAGATAAAGGTTAAATTGGAAAATTGAAAACAAATAGAAATGCACACGTACGGGCTAGTAAATAATAACTAGGCGGTCTGCCTCGGTAACAACATTGTACGTGCAGCCAGCATAGGCTGCCACTAAACATAATTCTGCTTAGCTTCCTAGTGTTGTGAAAGTTAGTTTCAGTACAAACACCTACTATCTCAATAAAAGGAATCGAACGCCCACACTTAGGCGCCAAACATATTGCCCCTATTTCCTCGTCATTTATCACTTGGTTCGCAATATCTTCGCTCCAGTCTACAGCTAAATTGCCAAGTTAAGCGGAGGTATTTACTGAAATAAAAGGAAGACAATCTTCGAACAGACGATGGTCTTCTAAAATAAGAACGAATTTCGAAATATCGTCGGTCGACCGAAATTATTGTACCTATTTTGTTATATTGTACGTATTTTCTTTATAATAAAGGCTAAGGTAAAAGAAGAATATAATAATATAAAATTAAATTAAAAAAAAATTACGAAATTTCACAGACGTGATCATGGTACAATAAGATGTTTCACCAGGTATTCTCTTCCCGCGATGACAGCTCGATGCCTACACTGAAAAAAAAGAATGATTGATTTTACTAAATTCCGCGTAAATTTTATCAAATTCGCGGGTTAATATAGGTCCTACACACGAAATTGTTGATTTTACCAAATAGAACTGGTTGATTATGTAACCCATACGTTTAGTAAATTTACACATTTCATTTTGTTTATTCAACTAAAAAGTTCTGTATATTTCACATCGATTATTTTCGATATTTTACGATGAGATTTAGTAAATGTCACTTAACGTGTTATGTAAAATATGTGAAATTAATTTTGCTACATTTACTCATTTCATTTTGTATATTCAACTAAAAAGTCCTGTATATTTCACGTCGATTATTTTCGAATTTTTACGATGAGATTTAATAAATGTCACTAAACGTGTTAAGTAAAATGTGTGAAATTAATGTTGCTACATTTACTCATTTCATTTTGTATATTCAACTAAAAAGTCCTGTATATTTCACGTCGATTACTTTTGATCTTTTACGATGAGATTTAATAAATACCACTAAACGTGTTATGTAAACAATGTGAAATTGATTTCGCTACATTTACTAATTTCATTTTGTATATTCAACTAATCCAGTCCTGTATATTTCACGGTGAGATTTAATGAATGTCACTAAATGTGTTATGTATAATATATGAAATTAATTTTGCTACATTTACTCATTTAATTTAGTATATTCAGCTAATCGAGTCCTGCATATTTCACGTATATTACTTTCGTCCATTTAACGATGTTGATTTAGTATGTTTAACTAAAAGTGTTTGGTAAAATATGTGAAATTAATTTCATACAATTTACCAGATATCTTGTTGTTGGTTTAGTATATTTTACTAAAAATATGCAAAACTGATTTTGTGATATTTACTCTTATGATTTCGTATCTTATATTAAATAAGTTTTGCATATTTTACGTAAGGTATTGTAATAAAATATGTAAAATTAGTATTGTAACATTTACTCATACCATTTCGTACATTTTAGGAGAGCACATTTCGTATACTTTACTTCACTTTTAGTAGTAAAATATACGAAATGCGCTCTCCTAAAATGTACGAACAGGATGTAGGTATATTCAATTAAACATGTTTCGCCATTATGCATGAAAGCTGTAAATTATTGGTTGACTGAAAATCTCTCGTAGCGTAATATACTGGGTGACTAGTGCGCATAACTTATAAGGATGTTCAGACCATCAAACTAATGGTCCGACTGAACGAACATCCTCAAAAATTATGCGCACTAATAAAGTCACCGTGTATACTTTGTCGCCAGAGACTTGTAGTCAGCTGCCTAATTTACAGATCAGTAAACTATCAATAAAAAAATAAACGAAAGACAAAATCACCCGCCCGTGAGCGGTATCATACAGTACAAAATAAAACTGAAAATAAAAGAACATGTTTAGCAAAATTTACCAAAAAGTACTCCAATTATAACTGTTAAAAATACACATTTAAATGTTAAACAAATTAAGTCTGAATTGTATGATAAAATGTTACAATAATTTTGTTCGGGTTATAACTAAAATAGTAAAAGAAAACAAAATATTAAATGAATAAAATTGAGTATATTATAATTGTTATCAAATTACTTTTACAATAAAACTTAAACAATTCACTTACAGGCGAGGTAATAACTGAAATATCACATAAAATAATCAACTAGTGTGTCACAAAACAAATGTGGTACAAAATAATCATATAAGGCTTTCAGGTTCAAAATGAACACTTCCCATAGTGTACACCGGTTTCAAAAGGTAGGTACAACACCCGAAATGTCCACTTCCGAAAAAGTACTTTTTCCAAAATGCACCTTTCCCCTAACGTACATTTCCCAAAATGTATCTTTTTCAAAATGTACATTCTTAGAACAGATAGGAATAACTGACTGAATATATTTTAAAATACCAGGATCACATAAATATGGAGAAGGTTAACTTATTTTTATTTACTTTTTGTTCGAAGAATGTACATTTAGGGAAATGTACATTCCGGGAAAGGTGCATTTTGAGAAATGTACATTTTGAGAAGTGGACATTTCAGGAAATTTACCTTTTGAAACCGGTGTAAATTATGGGAAGTGTACATTTTGAACCTGGAGGAAAAAAGGAATCAATTTGAACAGATGTTTCATTGTTCACAGTGCCTTCAATAAGAGCCCTTATTTGCAACAAGTCATACTGAATTGGGTATTTGACTTGAGAATGGATTCTACGATTGTAGGTTTAAAAGAGCGCAAAAGGATAGCAAAATAAACCTCTACGCGAAATTTTGGCTCAATTTGACGAATTTTACTATGATTTATAAGACTCCAAATTTGGTAAAAAAAAATCATCTAATGGCAAAATAGTGTTGATTATTATAATCCATACGTAATTACAAATAATGTTGTTATTGATTTTTTAAATGTTTACACATCAAACAAATCATCACTAAGCAAAAACATCACTTTCTTTTGCGGCCGCGCGGTGTGAAATGTGACGTCACAGAATAGTGACGTCACATTTCACAATTTGCTTCCCTTTCTGCTCTATTATACCTTAAAAGTATCCATTCTTAAGTCAGATATCCAATTGTGTGATACTGTTACTGATTGACAAAAAAATTAGCAACGCGTAACAAACAGTATTACTGGATGCGAATTTTTATTCTCGTCTAGTAACATGTGTTAGTAAATGGTTCATATTTATCTCTTAGAGCAGTTACCTAACACCGTTACTTAAAGAATATTTTTTCACGTTCAGATGATGAAGGAGAAGAATAAGTATGAACCATTTACTAACAAGTGTTACTAGATGAGAATAAAAATTCGCATCGAGTCACACTGTTACTCGTTGCGAATTTTTTTCACAACCAGTCAGTGTGACACGATTCAGTGCGACTCGTTGCGAATAAAGGAACAGAACAGCATTTATAATACAACATAAGAAGACTGCCATAGAAACCAGAGAGAACAAAATGAAAACGTACACAGACCAACATCAATAGATTATAATTTTAATTAAAATTTGCTTTAACCCAAAATAAGTTTTTTTTCTTAATGTACATATTTATATTTAAATGTACTTAAAACTAAGGTTGGGGTAACCTCTTACAAAAGGCCTGTCGTAAAGGATGTCCAGAAGGGATCATTTACAATCATGTGACTCTAAGGGTAGTTAGATATGCTGACCCATTCTCCAATAAAAAGAAAGAATTATCCGCCCACAATGTCCAGCATACCAACGCCATGCAAAACCTTAATATTATATGTACATATTTATATTTAAATGTACTTAAAACTAAGGTTGCGGTAACCTCTTACAAAAGGCCCGTCTTAAAGGATGTCCAGAAGGGATCATCTTCAATCATGTGACTCTAAGGGTAGTTAAATATGCTGACCCATTCTGCAATAAAAATAAAGAATTATTCGCCCACAATGTCCAACATACCAACGCCATGCAAAACCTTAATATTATATTACTTAACATTATTGGTAAGTTTACATCTAACGCAGTTACAATTCAGCTTTATACTATATCAATACATACAAAAAATATTTCTAAGTTTTATCAAAATATGCTAAATAATTCTTACAGTCAAATCCTACTTATCATATTAACCACGCTCTGCTACCATGTTGGAAATGTCACGGCGTAGTATGATAATACTAGTTACTCAACACTCGTATAGTCGTTTCACACAGACGAACACATAAATCAAATAAACATGTTTAAATAAACTATAGGTACGATGGAAACAAATTAGACTTTTTTATCATCAATTCCTTAAAAATGTCTTTGGATTATGTACAAAATAAAATGTTTGGCACAAAATAGAAATTTCAGTCTAAAAAGGTTTTAAGACAGATCTGCCATAAAACAAGCTACACTTGATTTTTTTAAATCAGATTTGCAATCAATTCCGTAAAAATATTTTTGGATAAAGGTCCACACGTTAACACACTCTGTCGGGTACTCTAAATTGAAAACATGGAAAATTTTAAAGCATACATCTACTGCTTTTAGTAGGGTGTCGATCTTATAAATGACTGATTCATAATGGACATAGTAATCGGTTATTTCTTCCATCGATGACCCTACCACGACTATCAGTGGTTGGCAAGTAAGTCCTTTGGCCAAGTGTTCATCCTGACGCAGCTTGATCTTTGTTACTATTTCGCTCTGATTCTGTAATAGAACAAATACAAGGTTGAACAAATACAAATATAAAAGATGTTCTGAGTCATAAATAATCTACTACACTGAACCCATTGCCTGTAAACTAATATCACAAGTCTTCATTGGGTTGAGTTCTAAAGACTTGCTGATTTCCTCACGATGTCTTCCTTCACCAAAAAGCAAGTCATAATAAGAAAAAAACGAATCGGCTACCACAGGTAAATACTTTGTATTATTTATTTTTTAATTTATTGCGCACTTTATTTACTTACCGCGACATGTAAAATGAAAGCCTTTTCTGATTCAGCAATGCTTTATAATATTTTTTCTTCTTTTCTTCGGTTTTAACTGGAATTTTAATGGTGGGTGGCATCTTCGAACTCATCAGTTTTAGGTAAACATAATCTCTCACATCTGGAAGGAGTTAAAAATTATTATAAAGCTAAGCCTGTAAAAATGAGGACTGTCTATTATCTGTTTATTATTTAATATAATGAAAATAAATTAGTACCTACTGACCTGGTGTGGTACTATCGTCGTTCAAAGTTTTCAGATTATCCACGTAACTTTTTATTTTACTGTAAATTGGCAATTCTTTTTCCATGAATATTGGCCACTTTTTGAACGATTCTAGGTCATGGTTTGGGTACATGAATTCAAAATCTAATTCAACCTAAAATAATAAAATTGAATGATTACCTACGCATAATTTTTTGTCTTAAACATAAAACCTATACTGTTAAATGGCATAAATATCAATTAGCATAATATTTATTATCAAAAATTCTAAAAGCATAATATCATAAGGTCGAATTTTGTCAAGCATAAATATTGAAAAAAACATATAAAAAAACAAAAAACAAAAAACTTAAATATTTAAAAAATATATTAAATATTTAATAATAAATTATACGAACAAGTTTGTAGCCCAAGCTTGCTTTGATTGAAGCCCACTCATTAAATAAGTCCTGGATGGTTTTATCTTTTCCAGAAAAATCTTCTTTTCGCAATGTCCTTGTTAGTTTCCACTTCTCCACAACATCTACCCAAGGCTCTTTATTAAATTTCAACCATAGCTTCATATTATTAAGATCTTCAAGTGATACATTTTGGGGCTCTTAAACAAATAACATTCTATGTCCATTAAAATTGAACTCGTAAAACTGTGAATGTGAGACGTTAAGATAAGAACTCACAAAGCAGATTGTTTAGTTGAGTTCCACCGCGGTCGCCCGCCAACCGATCGCAGAGCGCGCGGGCGCAACCCGCCGAGGCTGCGGGTGACCGCGGTCCGAGCGATTCTACTGGTTGCCCGTTCGGAGCGGCATTTAGGCACATCACGTCCACTTTGCATTTGATCCACTTGGTCCAGTTCGCGAAACGTCCATTTCGCATTTGGTCCATTTCGCAGATTGTTATTTCCCATTTGATAATATTTCACATAAATATGGGAAAAGGTAAATGTTTTTTTGTTCTTTTTTTCATATTCTACAAATGTCAGATTTTTATTTTTACTGCGACATAATAAGAAAAGGAAAAAAATAAAATAATATAAAGTGATTGAAAATATAGAAGCTAACCTTTTCTGCGAAATGGACCAACTGCGAAAGAGACGTGTTTTCGGAAAGTGGACCAAATGCGAAGTGGACTTAATGCGACTAAACGATTTTTCATACAAGCAAAATGATTTTCAAACCCGATAGTGCAAAGTTGAAATGTTGAATAATATACCTTCATGAGTTTCAGTTATGGTAATGGTGGATGTTTCGTGTTTCTTTATGAGTCCTGATTTTCTTAAAATCCTTCTTTGGTTATGGTACCGGTCTACCAATTTCCCTCTTGCTGGAATATATGACTTCCCATATTTTCTACTATGAACATAATATGCATCCTGAAAAATTGTTTGTAATGTAGTAAATTCCAATTTGATTTTTTTTCAGATATTACCCATTACTTGATATTCTCATCGACCAAAATTGCTGATAGGTAGCAGAGCAATTTTAATAGGGTAGTTTTCAAATATTTGAAAACCGCTTATATATATTTAAAGATTGGGACGAACGATCCAACAGAAAAATAAAATAAATAAATTAATTAATGTATTTTTCTCCATGAAACCAATTAATAAAATAAACGGTTTTTAAAAATTTGGAAAATACCCTATTTCCAGTGTAAGCGCTCCTTGCAACAATCTGGTTATTGATCTGGAACACTGAAGGAAAAACTGAAACATTTAAAAACATTATTTTAAATAACGTTTCCGAGCCCTGGCGACGAGTTGCAAATGGGAAGAGTGCGCACAATCCGAGAAAATTCAAGACTATACATGGTATGCTATCCATACTATACAACTACTGTTACTATATTACCATAATACTACTATAGTAGAACCAATATACTATTATCTAATCAATCTACCATACCAAAATATTTTTGCAATAAAAATATAACCTTCGACTCGAATGGGAAAAATTTAACAATTTGACTGGACATGTCCTCATAATTTTTTGCATCCATCGAACCCTTCCTTTTTATGAAGTATTCTATAATACATTTTGATAAATTGTTTCTTATAGTTGTATCATCAATCTTCTTGTTCATATACTGAAGGCATATTTGTCCGATACTAGTGGTCTTCAGAATTTCTTTTAAATTAAAAGACTAGTGGGAGAAAAAATAATAGGACTTATACACAGAAATGGTAAAAATAGTCAGTGTTATTACAAAAAAAATTTAAACAATGCTGTAAATTTTTTGACAATATTGTTTGAAAGAGACAACATCACATTTAAACAGGCGTCTAAGTTAAAGTGTTTAAAAATCTTTTGTAATAACACTAAGTAAATTAAAAAAAAACAATAAAACTATCAATTGGAAAGATATGGATAAAAAAAGATATGAAATCAAAGTTAACTTCACTACAGACATGGAATCAAATTCGACTCACTGGGAAATAAAAATCACAATACATCATCCTGGGACCATGTTCTGGCTCCATCATCAGACCCGAAACATCACCTCATCACAAAGCACTCTTTAAAACCAATCTAACGAGCCCTAACACAGTGAGATTCCGGCTACCAGGGTTCAGAGATCCTGTGGTCACCTTCCGACTCCATTCATCATCAGACCATAAACATCACTTTACTTCATCACAAAGTGCTCTTCAAAACCATTCTAACGAGCCCAAACACAGTGAGTTTCTGGCTCCATCCATCATCAAATCCTGAACATCACTCATCACAAAGCGCTATTCAAAACCAATCTAACGAGTCTAAGCCGCTGGGTTTCCGGCTATTATGGTACAGATCCTGTGACCACTTTGATTTTTTTATTAAAAAATAAAGAATTAATCGTACATACATAATAATTTATGATAATTAAAAGATTTGCAATCAAGAAATTGAATTGAATTGAATCAAAAACATAAATGTGAAAGTACGGACAAATTCTTTTTCACAAAAAAAGAAATCAAGTTCAACATAGGTAAGTACCCCAACACACATACAACATAAGTACTTACAAGTGAATTTCATGAGTTTTTTGTTGATTGACCTTATTAGTTCTTCCATATTTCCTGACTGTTCTTAATCCTATGACCAAACTAACTTACAAAATTGGAAGAAAAAAAATAGGTAACGAAAAAAAACAAACACAAAAAGGCAATAACATTGACTCACTCCTGGAAAACTGGCCATAGCCATACAGCAGGGAAATTCTTCTAGTATTATGGCCATTTGTAGCAGGAACAACATAGGGCGGGCTTTTTAATAGATAACTTATTTAATTTTGTAGTAGGTATTTATGGTATCTGTTATTAACAAGGCAATTTCAAAATAAAGTGTAAAAAACTAACCTCTTCGTTTGAAGTAGCACAAGAACAGCCACTACCCGCAGAACTATAATCGTTGCCCACATGCCCCATAGAATCCTTATCTGATTCTATTGATTCTGTGTCTAAAGAACATGTTTTCTGTAAAAATTAAGATAAGATACCTATGTTATTTTTTTTTTAATTAATGTGAAAAAACAATTTCAAGTTGACTCCAGCTGGATCAGTGCTCATACTATTAAGAGCAGTTGATCTGAGATACATTAGTAACATTTCTACCAAGGGCACGCCGCAATAGCGGCGGTAAGGCCCGTCATGGAGGAGTGGCTGGAGAGGGGCTATGGCGCCCTCACCTACCGGCTGACGCAGATACTCTCGGGGCACGGTTGCTTCGGGAAGTATCTGTGTCGCATAGGCCGGGAGCCGACTCCCGAGTGTCATCACTGCGGGAGCTGCCTTGAGGACACGGCGCAGCACACACTGGCGGAATGTCCAGCTTGGGCCACGCAGCGCCGTGACCTTATAACTGCAGTAGGCGGCAGCGATCTCTCGCTTCCGGCTGTTGTTTTGGCTATGGTTGGGAGCGAGAACGCTTGGGAGGGCGTCGTCTCCTTTTGCGAGGAGGTGATGCTCGCTAAGGAGGCGGCGGAGAGGGTTCGAGAGGCAACGACCTCCCTCCCCACCCGCAGGAGACGGACCGGGCGTCGCAGGAGGGCGTACGCCGACCTCCAGCCACCCTAGGAGTGGGCCTGCGGGCGGCGGACTCGGGGTAGCCCGCCACCCGATCAGTCAAGGCCCGTGACGGTGGCGCGTCGTGTTCCGCGCGCGCCAGTCAAGAGAAGGGTGCGGCCGATGATGCCGCACGGGGAGAAGGGGCTCGCCTACTAGTGGCGAGCCGGGACCTGCCGGGGATGGTTGGACGACTATAAGTTTCCCACACCCCCGGCCAATGGTTGGAAGAGGAACACCGTGGTGGTTTTAGTCGGTAAGAGTCCGACACTGGCTCCGCCTTCCCCGGGCGGAGTGCGTCCGTGAGGATTTACCCACGAAAAAAAAAAAAAAAAAAAAAAAAAAAGTAACATTTCTACCAAAACTAAAAATCTTTAAAATAATAATCTTTACTATAATATTATATAAAGCTGAAGAGTTTGATTGTTTGTATGTTTGAACGCGCTAATTTCAGGAACTACTGGTTCGAATTGAAAAAATATTTTTGTGTTGGATAGTCCATTATTTGAGGAAGGCTTTAGGCTATATATAGTTATATATGTAGGTATGTATAATATGTATATTTTATTATATGTATAATTTACTTAGGTATTTATCTATTTTTATTATATGTAATTATAAGTCGTTGTACGAAACATATTTTACTACTTTACTGGTGCATCTACCTTATACTTTGTCTCTGCATTACCCTAAGGTTGTCTGGTAGAGAACGCCTATGGCGTTAAGACCGCCTTTGTACACTGTTTTGCATAAAGAATTAAATAAATAAATATATATCATCACGCTACATACAACCGCGGGACATTTTCAAATTAATGTGGGTGAAACCGCGGCGAAAAGCTAGTAATATATATGTAGTTTATTTACTTCTTTTCTCTTATAGTACCTACAAAAACAAAATAATATGAACAAATCAATCAGTTTTAAAACAAGCAAAGCCTGTGCTTGAGATTACCGAGCCTAAAGGCTCATTTGCTACATTCTGGAAAGTAGGTACAATAATAGGTATATACTTCAAAATACTCACCAAGGATTTATTTTCATTTTTAAATTGAGCTAATTCAGCCTTGAATTTAATTCTATCCTTTATTCTTGATTTTGGAATCAGCTCATTTATATCTGAATCAGAAATATTTTCTATGCAAAATACATCCAAGTCATATTCTAAAAAAAGAAGGAAACAATAATTTGGTAATTTCCCAGTTTGACATCACCAAATTTGTATTTGGTGGCAGGGCAGGGTCCTGTTTAATAAACGTTACAATCCTACAATTTTGTAAAATGTTGTTGAATTGTACTACAAGTACTGCTTAATAAACACAACAAATAGTGAGAATTTTGCACATAAAAATCTTACAAATATTTTATATTACAAATGCTATTTAAGTAAGTTGTATTATTTATTAAACAGAAACTTGCAGATTTGTAGCTTGTATACAATTACAATTTACAATTAGTAGCATTTATTAAACAGGGCCCAGGGAGTGATATTAAAATTTGGAAAACATTTATCTAAAGTATCTGCCTAGTTATATTACATATTAATATTTGTATCAAATAATATGCGGTGTGTAGGTAGATACTTTAGATACAAAAAAATACAATATTTTGTGGTTATCAGACAGATATTCGCTAACTAGGGTGTCATATTAAAGGTCAAGGACTATCTAACGAGCTATGTTTGGAGTTACTGCGCGTTTAAATCAGAAATAAGGAGATCTGCAGGTTACCAACTTAGCTTGCAGAATAGCAAACCAGCTTGCAGTGGCAATAGGCAAGGTACATAGAACTGGCAGCCGCCGTTGGATGGCGACCGAGTACTTTACGATAAGACTGACCTGTTAGGGCGAAGGTACCTATTCTACCATTCTAAGTTGATAATAAGTAGGAACTTAGAACTTACCTTGAAATACAGCTTGTGTTTCCTTCGAGACTCCCCAGGAATCGAGAAGTGCTATCGCGAACTTGGAGTCTAATGTAAATCCTAACGTATTTTGTGACGTCGAGTCCATTTTCACTCACTATGAACTACTATTACTCTAGCGTAACTATGAATGATTATATCCAACTAATCCAACACAGAGCACCGCGCACGCGTCACACGCACGCACAGACTACTAGGGGATACACGCACGGCCCGACAACCGACCGACCGAGAACAGTGTTGCCAACGAGATATTTTGAATTCCGCTATGCAAGTTGGAATTTTTCCGCCAAAAATCCAACAAAATTATATATTTTATTTACGATTACTTCATCGGGTAAATCGCACGATTAACATGCCTTGGCATTTTTTTCAGTCCAAAATGTATTTAGAAATGGTATTGACCATATTTTCTGTACTTCATTTCCATTATTTAGATTTTACGTTATTTCTGTAGATGCTCGGAACAAATGAGGGAGAAGCATGTTTTCGTGTCCGCATAAAAGTTTTTTGATTTTATTTTCATGATATTATAAATCTTAAAATCAGAAGTTTATCTAATGGCGGTAGCTTCTTGGCATAATTATGAGTTTTATACGAAACGCTCAAGGGTGTCAGCGCGACACCCTTTCTTATCTTGTTCAGTAGTGTCAAAATATCATGAAAATTATAAAAAAACTTATGCGGACGCGAAAACACGGTACCTACAACCCAAAATCTACAGGAATACTATTTGTCACGCTAAAAACGTCCGGACATGATATGATCAGTAGGTACACAAAATGTCTAAAAAATCGGCCAAGTGCGAGTCGGACTCGTGCACAAAGGGTTCTGTACCAATCGTTATTAATATCGAGCAAAAACGGCAAAAAATCACGTTTATTGTATGGGAGCCACCTTTAAATATTTATTTTATTCTGTTTTTAGAATTTGTTGTTATAGCAGCAACAGAAATACATCATCTGCGAAAATTTCAACTGCCTAGCTATCATACAGCAGCCTATGATACAGCCTGGTCATAGACAGACAGACAGTGAAGTCTTAGCAATAGGGTCCCGTTTTTACCCTTTGGGTACGGAACCCTAAAAACGTTTAATTTTAGTCAAAATTATTCCCGTCATTACCTACGTCAAATTACTTATAATAAAATTAAAAAGGGCGGAGAGGTGTTAATCTGGCAACTCTAAGTCGTATCGAGTCGAGAACGCGAACGCAACGCGAATATTTGGAAGAATAGGTATGACGTCACGTCAAATGACGTTAAAGTTTAGTAAAATCTCAAAGATGTTTCGTAAAATCAATATTTTAATTAAGTAACATGTAGGTTGGTAATATGACGTCACGTGAAATGACAATAAAGTTTAGTAAAAACTCAAAGATGTTTCGTAAAATCAACATTTTAATTAAGTAACATGTAGGTAGGTATATTGGTATTAGAGTAAAATCGCTACTTTTTTAATATTTAATCTTCATCATTTCAGCCGAAAGACGTCCACTACTGGACATAGGCCTCCCCCAATTAAGGGGGGGATATGCCATAATCGCCACGCTTGGCAGGCGGGTTGGGTTGTTGATATTTAATCTTACTAATATTATAATTACCTATGCGAAAGTTTGTCAAGATGTTTGGATGTTTAGATGTTTGGATGTTTGTGACTCAATCACACATAAACAGCTTAACGGATTTGGATGAAATTTCGCACACATATAGAATATGATCTGGATTAACAGAATACTTTTGATACGGATGATCTCCAAGATAAACTGGTCGCAGCTTCCCCAGGTAAAATTCAACGGAATTGCTATTCCGATAAGCGAAAAAGTCAAGAACCTCGGGGTTTGGATTGACAAACATCTTTCTTGGGGTCCCCAGCTGCAGGACGTAAGTCGCAAAATTTTTGCATCTGCCAAATTTTTGAGACGATTGCGGAACTTTCTTCCAACTGCCACTAAAACTGCGCTTGCGCAATCTCTTTTACTTCCTATCCTTGACTATGCTGATGTCAGTTATCTCGATCTCACTGAGGCACAACTAGATAAACTTGAGCGACTTCAAAACTTTTGCATATGATTTATATTTGGCTTGCGTAAATATGATCACATTTCTGAATTTCGTACAAAGCTCAAGTGGCTTCCCATACGTCTTCGCCGGAATTCTCATATCTTGTTTCAGCTCTATAGTATCTTGTTTAATCCTACCAATCCTCCAATCCTTTTCCGAGATAAAATGTAGGTACCTAACGGCCAAAATTAATATCCAATCTATCCACGATTTACCCTACTAGAGATAGAAATTTGACATATTTTGTATCGAGCTAATGTCAAATTCCTATCTCTAGTAGGGTAAGTCGTGGATAGATAGACGCATAAGCGTGATTGAGTCACAAACATCCAAACATCTTCACAAACTTTCGCATTTGTAATATTATAGGATATCTGACGTTTTGTTAAAAAAAAATGGGTACCAAATGAAAGGGCCTAATAAGCACTTTTCAAATATACAGGGTGGCAGGGACATCGACGCGCAAACTGTACTTAACCGTGAATTCAGCACACGATTGTAGAACCTCTAGCAAAGAAATTTTTCGTCGGTTATCAAAAAAAAAACATCAGTTTCACAGAAAAGTGCAATACCTACGCACGCGGTCAAAATGTATGGAACATCAACTTTTTTTTTAATAACCGACAGAAACTTTCGTCGGGAAGAACTGACTTCGAAACTCGTAATGTTGTTTAAACAAAAGTTCTTTGTTGATTTTATTTACAAATTTGCGTAAACTTAACATATTTCTAATGTCAATTATATGAAATGTTTCTCATAATTTGTGTCAAGTAAAATAAATTTCCTAATTTGTTAGATTTTACGAACAACTTTAGTAGAGTAGCAAGCGACACCTATCGGATATCTGGAGAACTGTGTTGCTTAACTCGTACTGTTGTTTAAACAAAAGTTCTTTGTTGATTTTATTTACAAACTTGCGTAAAATTAACATATTTCTAACGTCAATTATATTAAATGTATCTCATAATTTGTGTCAAGTAAAATAAATTTCCTAATTTGTTAGATTTTACGAACAACTTTAGTAGAGTAGCAAGCGACACCTTTTTTTTTTTGTTTACGAGTGGAAATCCTCATGGATACCCTTCGTCTGGGGAAGGCAAAGGGGTATGTCGGACTCCTACCGACTAAAACCACACGGTGGCCGACCTCAGCACAAAATAGAGGAGCTCCGGGAACTCCTGTGGACCGCGCCGGTGCCCCTCTGGTGCTATGCCATTTGGCACGTCCCGGGAAAGCAGTACTTTCCAGCAAGCGACACCTATCGGATATCTGGAGAACTGTGTTGCTAAACTCGTACTGTTGTTTAAACAAAAGTTCTTTGTTGATTTTATTTACAAACTTGCGTAAAATTAACATACTTCTAATGTCAATTATATTAAATGTATCTCATAATTTGTGTCAAGTATAATCAATCTTCCGATTTGTTAGTTTTTACGAACAACTTTAGTAGAGTAGCAAGCGACACCTATCGGATATCTGGAGAACTGTGTTGCTAAACTCGTACTGTTGTTTAAACAAAAGTTCTTTGTCGATTTTATTTACAAATTTGCGTAAAATTAACATATTTCTAATGTCAATTATATGAAATGTATCTCATAATTTGTGTCAAGTAAAATCAATTTCCTAATTTGTTAGATTTTACGAACAACTTTAGTAGAGTAGCAAGCGACACCTATCGGATATCTGGAGAACTGTTTTGCTAAACTCGTACTGTTGTTTAAACAAAAGTTCTTTGTTGATTTTATTTACAAACTTGCGTAAAATTAACATATTTCTAATGTCAATTATATTAAATGCATCTCATAATTTGTGTCAAGTATAATCAATCTTCCAATTTGTTAGATTTTACGAACAACTTTAGTAGAGTAGCAAGTGACACCTATCGGATATCTGGAGAACTGTGTTGCGAAACTCGTACTGTTGTTTAAACAAAACTTCTTTGTTGATTTTATTGACAAGCTTGTGTAAAATGTACATATTTCTAGTGTTAATTATATTAAACGTATCTCATGATTTGTGTCAAGTAAAATCAACTTTCTTATCTGTTAGTGTTACGAACAAATTTAGTATCGTCACCTGTTGGAAATTTAGAGAACTCTTACGAAAGTATTTTACAAACATTCTTTAGTGTATTCAAATATTTGTTTGATAAATTTTACTATACTTAAAATAGTTTTAGTCAATCTGTTTTGTTATGTAAAATCAACAAAGTGGATTTTGTTAAATTCACTCTTGTTATAGTAAAATTAACTATGAAAAGGGTTGACTATGGCAGTTCATTAGTCAACCTACGCTACTTTAGTACATTCAACAATTCTTTTTTTTCAGTGTACAAGCTACGTCACGATCAGTGTTGCCGTTGATTGATATCTTCAATATATTTAAGGAGACTTTTGTTCATAATGAATATAAAATAAATTCCTAACTAGACTAACTATTTGTTATCTCGTGTTATTCTTAAAGGAAACTGTATAAAATAACTAGTTCAAAAGTGATTCTTTATAAAAGCACGTAAATGAAAAAAAAAATTTGCTCGTGTAATTTATTTACACAAAGTGGCAGCACACATGGGCGCTGGCAGGGGGGTGCCAGGGGGTGCACTTGTACCCCTTGGGAATCTCGGGATCAACAGGAATTATTGAAATAAAAAGACGTCTGTTGGAAATCATTTTTTTATTCACAATAATTAGTAGGCAGTAATTACACAATTCTTATTTAAAAAGCAACGACTTTTTATTAACAATCATATACGGCAAAGATTGTAAGAAAACTAAAATCTGCACCACCTGGAAATTATTTCTGCCGGCGCCCATGCAGCACATCAAACTGACAAGTGTCACAATAACAGCCCGCTATTGGCTCCACAGTCAATGACGTAGTACGGAGGCAATCACGTGACCTAGCTGTCACGGGAAGAGAGTACCTGGTGAAACATCTTATTATACCATGGATGTGATGAGTGCCGATATCTGACGTCAAAACAAGAAAAAATGGGATTTTTTGTACTCAGTACTCATTCAAGTCAGTCATTTAAATAGTATTTTTAACAAATATTAGATTCCATAACACTGTATATAATTGTTGTAAAATACGTAAATAATACTGAGCGCGCGTCACGCGGCCGTTAACCCCGTAATCAGTTGGCTACAGTTGAAATTATGAGTTTAGAAAATAATATTATTCTTGCAGAGCTTGTACTATGGGTACCAGACAATGAATATAATACTTAAGTACTTTTTTTTTGTAAATACATTTTTATAATACATAAGAAACAGACCCAGACCAACACAAACACTTATGTTCATTACATAAATATTTGTGTCCTGTGCGAATCGAACCCAAGACCTCGTGATCAGCAGTCCGAAACTTGAACCACTAGACCAGTTTTATTATCATTAGTTAACGATACTCATTACGTCTGTGAAGTTTTGCCAACTAATTTGAATGAACTAATCTAACCGAATGTGTTTGATGGTCTTACATATAATTGTTTTTGATACATTCCAAGAAATCAAAAATGTAAAATGAAACAATTTGTTTTACCTTTTTGTTATTTGAATTTCACGTTAACATTGAAATGCGATCTAAATTTGTGATCAATTTCAAGAGTTATGTCACACTACAAATGGAAAGAAATATTTAAGAATTTTTAGGATTAACGTAATTGAGAACACTATTCGTAGCATTTTAATTAATACCTATATAAAGAAAAATTTACTTGTACAACAGTGTCAAAAAGATACGTTTACTTTAATTATTACGTTATGTTTTGGTCGAAATTAGCACTAACGTTTTTTTTATTTCACAGGTGTTCCACGGTGCAGCTCGTTTGGTGCAACCAGGCCAAGCCAGCAATAACCCTACAGGCACCCACACAGCTGTTCGAAGAGCCTTCAACGCAGATATCACTAAAGAGACGAAGAATAACGTGAGAAACCTTCTTGCTTGCCTTCTTTTTTTCAAAGTTAACACAGCACGTAGATTCAGTCGACTGCATGACAGTGGTGGTACTGCTTACGAAATAAATATGCTGTTAATGGCAAACTGTTACCACTGACATGCGGTCTACCGTACCTAGAGCTTATTGCAAGAGAAAGGAAGAATAAAATAAATAGCGTCATTTAAGCTGCATACCCACAGCGAGCGGAACTGAAGCGTATCGTCGGCGGGTCTCGTCTGTGTTAGACAGTGCACACAGCGTCGTCTTGCCGGACGTTTTGACGGCGTGACCGATCCGCCGCCGCTCCGCTGGGCGGAAAGACAACGCCGGGCGGTGCGCGACCGGTACGCTGGCGTTGTATAATATGGGAATGCATAGTAGTAGTCACACAGACAGCGGAACGTTTTCTTCTGGCGCTGTCATACCGGCGCCATTCAAACCGCGCACGATCCGCCGGCAGTGTGACACGCACGCCCCGTCCACGTTCGGTCGACGCTTCGCCTCAATTCCGTCCCGCCCGCTGTATGCCTGAAAAGCAATTTTCTTTAATAGACGAATATTCTGCAGTTAGTAAGTGTGAGTGATGGTGCTGTGTAAAAATGTCCCAAAAATATTTATTTTATTTTATTATTTATTTATTTTGCAGTAAATCGACTATATTGTCATGAATGCACATAATTTAAACATAATAAAAATGCTAAATATTGTGTGCAATAAAACATAAATGCAAATGCAATAAACTTTGCGTCGTTCAGACATAATTTTTCACCATCCAAATTTTCTTCTCATTTCCCTTAACTCGCTTTTACAATTAATCTAGAAGGCCGCGTGACCCACTTTGTTTTTTATTTATCTTACATCAGCGCAGCATAGTAACAGATACTCTTTCGGGGAAATACAGGCGTGATGTTATGTTATGATAATGGTACTAGCATGTATATCAGTGGCGTGCATTGCATATAGGCAATTAGGCAATACTCAGTGCCTTCCTCATTCAAACTCAACAGTGGTGTAAGTTATTATATTTTTTTCAAAGTACGATGTTTCTTTATCCTTTATTAAACCTATTAATGCTGAATAAATCTTTCTACATAAAAAAATCAATAACTTACACCAAAAATAAATTCAAGTGAAGTAGGCCACTGCACGCCACTGATGTATATATACATGTATATATATATACATGTATGTATTCCTACCTAAACAGTCAATGTTAGCCGATAACCTCATTTTTTCTTCCCATAGTAAACTCGAAAAAACAACCATACACCTGGGAAACGGTGTAAGAAGATCTGTGATGAAGATTCTTATAAGTAGTTAGCAGAATCTTGTTTAGTTCAACATGTTAACTTGTGAAAAACTAATCCTCACGCTCATAATGTTTCAAAAACTTTTTCAGCTTATATATAGGCCTTTGTAACTGATAGTTAAAATAAACATCTCGTTTGGCTAATGGTTTGTTGATCGCAGGAGGATGCTCTTGGCCTTTAATCCTATAATACTTCAGATTATTGTAACTAACTAATAAATATTTAGATTGAGTAAATCAATATTCAATACTTGCCTGCACCTACTAAGATTTTTATCTTTTTTCTTTCTATCAACATTAAATTGGATATACATGGATAATATGGATTAATTAATAATTGGATACTTTGATTGGATTCTTTCCTCGCGCACCGTCTTGCTACCTCAGACATCCCCGGTGGAGACGCAGCCTAAAGCTTGTTTGGAAGCCAGGGAACCTTTTATTGTTTTGAACATTTCTGTATGTTGTACTGGGACATTGCGTGATAGTCACCTATTTGATTTGATTTTACAGTTGGAGGTGTTTGTTTACAAAATTCCTATGCAACGAACTGCGCATAATTTATTTCAATAAGTAGGTATTTGCGTTGTTTTTGATCATTATGCAAATAAGTAACCTTACCGTCACTTTTTTGAAATAAACTTATTATATTTATTTAAAATCATTTCTTTTGCCACATTATACATATCATCATCCATAATATACAAATATAAATAAAATGGTAACAGGACAAATAACAGAGAACACAACATGATAAAACTCCTAAATTTCAGTTTATTTGCACAGATGGATCATTACGCAGCATACTCTGGTGTCCAGTACTCTCCACTAGACATGGCAGAGTACGTCTTCTGGACTGGAGACGAGCGAGGCGTGACTACCGCTATTGAAGCCTTCCTTCAAGAGGGAATGGTAAGTTCAAGAGCTATTTTTATCACTAGCTACCCACGGCTTTGCTCGCGTGGTATGTTTACAAAAAGTATCCTATGTTTTAATCCAGGACATGGCCGGGTTAACTGTGTTCACATCTATTTACGTGTTGAGTTCCTTCACCGTTAAAGATAAATGCATAATGCATGCATTTGACTGCATAATGTCTACTTATTTAATCTACTGTTACACCTATTTTCTAACAATTATAGTGTTCATTTTCAGATGTCAAAGGAAGAAGCCATAGCTTTCCTGCAGGAAATCAAGTTCAATATTGACTATCTGCGAGCACACTACTCACAGAACTTGAAAGCAGCGGAAGAGAGCGCTCAGCAGGAGAAGTTGAGGAACATGCTTATTGAACAAGCTAAGGCTAAGGTAAGAAATAAAATAAATTATGTTTTAAGCTGTCAAGATAAGATAATGGTGTTAAGTTACCACCACCACTACCACCACCACAACTACCACCACTACCACCACCACCACCATCACCACCGCTATCTTATCTTTTAATTTTCAATCTTTATATTTTTCTGAACCCACCACTTGTAGATAAAAATCGCAGATTTCCGCACATTTTTGCGCACATTTAGCTTCATATTCATAATGTGCTTATGATTGGAAACAAACGGAGGGATTTAGTTTCCAATCTTACAACGCCTACAAATATTTTGTTATTAGTATTAATCCTTAAAATGGCAACGTCTAGACACTTGCAGTAAGCTTAATGAACTTTTTTTCATTACCAACTTTGATTGCTCAAGTAATTAATAGATACCGCAACCAATTAAAAGAAAATCCGAAACAGGATAAGGATGCAAAAAGTTACAAGCTATTCATTATTCCGCTCTCTTCTTTTTATTAAAACAAAAGTTTGTTTACCAATGCAGCATTCTACTGGATACCTTAGTAAAAAAAAACCGAAGGCAACTTTTTCAATCTTTAATTGAAGCTTTGAGGAAATTTAATTTCGTTTGAATAACGTACCCATTAGGATACCTCCTACGTGTGTTTTCGTTGTTGGTTAGCCGAAGTGGGTCAATTTCTGTCCGTCTCGTGACCCGAGTTAATCCGAAGCTAATGGAATGGGCCTTCGTCGAACTGCTATGACCCTTATTACAAGGTAGTAAAGCTTATATCAGCACTCCTATTGTTACTACCTTAAATATTCATTAGTAATATGCTGAATTGCACTTTGGTCAAATATCATTTTATTAATTAAAAAAAAGTTTGTTAGATTACCAAAAAAATCATGCGAGAACCATACATTCAAATGAAAAAAAAAAACAAGAAATTTGGAATAGTTTTAATATTGATCCTTGGTCTTTAAAGAATATTTTCGGCAATTAAAAAATATTTATTAAACCCTGACGCGTTCAGAAATTAGCTCAATTTTTTTTTAAATATCCGCCATGATTCTTTGGGAAGTCATCTTAAAGGCCCGTACAGACCAAGAGCATGTCAGTAGCAGTGCAGATTGAAGGCGGGCCCGCACAAGTTGTAATACAAGAACCGATATAAAATGCGGCACACCAAATACTAGCGCAGGCCCGCTGGCGAACTGCGCATCTCTTGCCCTGCTTTGGACCCGCGACAATCAGAACAGACTGGCGCGTGAGATGCGCAGGGTAGGAGCGGCGCGTTTGCGTTGTATCACTACGGCTGCCATACTAACTGGCTTTTAAACTGCCTGCCTTTTAGTGTGACATCTGCCGCGCTGCTCATGCCCCGCTCTGCTACTGACCTGCTTTTGGTTTTTACGGGCCTATACTGTGTTGCTTGTGATTCTAAATAAACAGTTAGTGGTAAAAAGTATATAGTTTTAGTAAATACAGGTGTGGTCGGTACTCTTACAGAACGCACGTGTTAGCCATAATTTATGAAATTGTTTCGATTCGGCTGACTTTGGTTGGGTGTAATGTAGGTCTGTGGGTGTAATACTGTCATCAGTCATCACGTGTTAGCTTCCGTCACAGATCAAATCAAATCTGTGGCTCCCGTTTTGTAACCCAGGAGACAGTTATTTGGCTTCATCGGACTTTCGTGTTATGACAACAGAACGTGAATATTCGTCCAAGCGTGATATTGTGGGAACTAACCTATTTACACGTACGTCGAAAAATATGCTTCAGTCAACAGTCAAGAACACAACAGATGCTAGCTATTTCGTATTTATAAATAATATTAGGATTTTCGACTTATAATAAAACTATATGTATTATTATGTATTACAAAACTCTTTAGGACTCGTACTTAATATCGTAGGTTGCTTGGGATGGCTATAATAAGGCTTAAGATTCATTAGTGAACCATAGATATAATAAAACCGGTCAAGTGCGAGTCACAGCTTTAGCCATCTCACACTGAGAAAAGGCCCGTGGCAAGTAGTGGGACAGTAATGGGCTGGTTATGTAAATGCGAGTCAGACCCACTCACTAGGGTTCTGTGTTCCACCGTATCGCCATACCTTATTTCTTTTTTAATTAAGTCTCCTATAAATAAATTTCCAGTGGAACATCCTGTAAAGCACCGATTATTATAAAAATTGTAAAAATATCAACAAGCCGTACATTAACCTTTCTTTTTATAACTCCCTCTGATGAAAATTGATGATATAAATGTTTAAATTTTATTAAAACCCAGCTTACGCAGTCCTGGTAACACGAGGCTCGTTTATTTGTAGCTGTAAGCTCAAAAAGTGTAATTAAATGTCACTCAAAGTTCTGCGGTAACACAACAAAAGTGGTTAGAGAACATTGTATAACAATACATTAAAGCAATGTAAGATACTTACTTGGCACCCGCTCGTCACTTGGGGTTGACACTGAAAATCAGCGCGGTATTGTGGCTTACGTTACAATACAATACAATACAAATCCTCTTTATTGCACAACAAGATTAAATTAATTTCTTAAATAACTACTTATGCGCTAGTGTACAACTGGCGGTCTTATCGCTCCACGGCGACCTCTTCCAGACAATCATTGAATGGACTGGAATGTCATGGAAGAGACAAAGGGTAGTTACCGGTGCACTTAAATGATATCGAAAATTTAACTAATTAAACTAAACTAGCTTAACTAGTAAAAAAATATGCCAAAATATACATACATGTACTATCCTCTATAACATCATAAACTTACACACGATTACAATAAATAAATATTAAATATATATATATATATATATATATATATATATATATATATATATATACCAAATGAATATAGGACAACAACATACTCATGTAATTACTGGGACAGATAATGCTCCTTAACTAATCGCTTAAAAATAGGTAGTGGTACAACCATAAAGGTATTATACTGACGTCAGTATAGAAATGTCTTTGGGTACAACACAGCATCGTGCTGAGTGTCAACCTCTTTGCCGCAAACGACATGCAAAGTTACTCTTCTTATGGTGTTACGACTATCACTATAATTCCTAAAATTTAAGAAGTTATTTTTATGTTAACCTACTGCATGTCTTGTTCTAGCGATAAATCATTTTTAGGGTTCCGTATCCAAACGGTGCCAAACGGGACCCTATTACTCTCGTTACGCTGTCCATCCGTCCGTCTGTCCGTCACAGGGCTGTGACCCCTATCACATCCAATACAAAACAAAAAAGTCTAAAACCAAAGGAGGTTCCCATACAAGAAACCTCGAAAAACATGCATTTTTTTCAACGTTTTTGTTCCTGTTCTATCTTCAAAACATACCAGCGTTAAACTTGGTCTGATTATAGTGCATACTATGTAGTTTAGCAACAAATACTAATAGTAGGGCAAACATAGACATATGTGGTGGCACCTGCGTAAGAAAGAGATGCAAAAATTCATATTTCACGCACGGTGCGTTGATGTATTTTGATGAACTCTCGTGAATTAAGTCAGTGGCTATGGGGTATCAGGTCGATGGGTGGTAGTGTTAGTCCGACTCGCACTTGGCCGGTTTTTCTTTCTATCTTAAACAACAACAACGTACAGTCTAACAAAGCAATAAGTATACAGGGTCGCCAGATATAGATGAAAATTTCTCAGAAAGTTATTATAGAATGGTTTGATTAGGGTTTTGTAATACCAGGCCCCTCAGAAAGTATTGCGAAAAAAAGTTTTTATATATGGGAGACTGGCCAGTTATAATGTTTTTCGAAAATATGATTATTTATAAGTAAAAATAAGTAAGTTCCAATTTCAAAATTTCCCTCCACATTTTTTGCGAGTTAATTCAAAGTATTGTGTCTCACTGAAATATGGATCTGCGCCGGGAACATTTTAGAGCTATGATTTTATACGATTTCAAGTGTCGCCTGAAACCGGATGAATCGTACGATAGACTTCAAATGGCATTCATGGATGAAGGCCCTTCCAAGGCAACCGTGTATCGTTGGTATAACGAATTCAAGCGCGGTCGACCAACTTTGGGGGATGACGAAAGAAGCGGTCGCCCTTTGACGGCTGTTACCGAAGAAAACGTGCTAGCAGTGAAAAATTTAATCCAAGACAATAGGCGAATTACATATCAGGAGATTCAACACATATTGAAGATTGGATCGGGAAGCGTTCACGAGATTCTACACAGCCATCTTCGCGTGAGGAGGATAGTATCACGCTGGGTGCCGCACAACCTCACCGATGCTCAGAAGCAGGCCCGGGTGGAATGGTGCCGTGATATGCTTAACAAATTTGAAGCAGGCTCGTCTCGGCGTGTTTACGACATCGTTACAGGTGATGAGTCCTGGATTTATCAATACGACCCAGAAACCAAGCGCCAGTCGACTGTTTGGGTGTTTCAAAATGAGCCAACGCCTACCAAAGTGAAGCGATCTAGAAGCGGGGGTAAGATTTTGATCGCTAGCTTTTTTAATTTGACTGGCCACTTGGTATCAATTCCCTTACGGGATCAAAGAAGCATTAATGCCGAATGGTATACTACCAAATGTTTGCCAGAAGTTTTCTCTGTTATAAGCAACAAGCGACCAAACACAGGGCTCCGCGGGCTACTGCTCCACCACGACAATGCACCTGCGCACACCGCACTCAAAACGAGGGACTTCCTGGACAGCACGCCAGTCAAACTCCTGGGTCACCCTCCTTACAGCCCTGATCTAGCACCGTGTGACTTCTTTTTATTCCCAAAAATAAAAAATCAGCTCAAAGGGATACAATTTTCGTCGCCGGAAGATGCGCTGGCTGCGTTCGAGCAGGCTGTAAACGAGGTGTCTGCGGCGGACTGGAAAAAGTGTTTTGAAAACTGGTTTAGGCGCATGAATCTTTGTATAGAGGCTGGTGGAAAGTACTTTGAAAAGATTTGATAAAAATATATGTACGTATAGAACAATTTTTTTTAGTTTCGCAAAACTTTCTGAGTGTCCCACGTACAGTTTAACTTTGTCTGTTATTAAAATGAAATTTCACTCGAAAACATTCATAATCTTCTGAATAAACTTCATTTATATCTCTCTACCCTGTATAGCAATTGCTTTGTTAGACTGTACAACGTTAAGTAGGTAATATTCTATTAGTAAATGATTTATAATAATTTCTCTCCACTACGGTAAACTAAAATAAAACGAGTGGCGTCGGGGAACTCGTCAGAAGCGAAGCCTCCACGCATTTTCAAGCGCGGATAGAACGCGTGTGCGAGCTAGCGGTCACGTTTTTTCTCTGTTTACTCTGCGGCGGCCGATCGCGTTACAATGCAATATGAGCTTCGCTTCAAAAACTAGGCCTTTGTTTTACGTATAATATTTAGGATCGAGTTGAACGTCACTTATTTTATTCGCTCGAGCGATAGGGCGAGCGAGCTATGGAGCGAGCTATGCTTGAAGTTTCTTTGAAGGATAAAATCCGTAACGAGATTATCCGGAGAAGAACCGGAGTGACCGACATAGCTTGTAGGATCAGTAAGCTTAAGTGGCAGTGGGCTGGCCATGTCTGTCGAAGGACCAATGGCCGTTGGAGCAGACGAGTCCTTGAGTGGAGACCGCGAATCGGCAAACGCAGCGTAGGGTGCCCCCCTGCCAGGTGGACCGACGACCTAAAGAACGTGGCTGGGGGGGACTGGATGCGGAAGGCAGAGGACCGAGCGTTGTGGCGCAACTTGGGAGAGGCCTATGTCAAGCAGTGGACTGCGATAGGCTGAGTTGATATTTTATTCGCGTAATACTTGACAACGGGTGACGTTTTACGGGTTCTTTTTCTATCTCTCTCTCAAAGGTTTGCTGGAAAAATAAGTTTAGGGCCACACACTGCGGTTTTTCCCTCTTGCGGTTTTGGCGGCAGGAAATATAGCCAATGGAGTTTCGCAATTCAGCCGCAATTTTTTTCCCGCAGCTGAATTGAGAAATGCCATTGACTACTTTTTTTTTGACAATTTAAAAAACCGCAACCCCTGTGTTTGTGGGCTCTTAGTTCGCCTTTGTACATGGCATTTCTGTTTGTAACATATTGTTGTTTTTTTCTGGTGTACAATAAGCAATAAACGGGAACGGGACATGGGGTCATGATTGGGCTGGTCGTTGCAAACCTTAGTTTGCACAAGGTTTGCACGACAACGATTATATTTATGTGTTATTGTGTGTGTGTAAAAGAAACACAAATAGTGTTTCTTTTAATATCAGGAGGTTGCATTTTTTAATGCTCAAAATAAAAATGTCTCATCATCATCATTTCAGCCAAAAGACGTCCACTGCAGATATTTCTTTTTTATCAAAGTAAAATGCTCCTAGCCGTATCATGAGTATTAATTTCGGTACGTGTGTTTAAAGCCATTTATTTTACTATCCACAGTTTATTTTTAACGACACTTGCATGAGTGCTTAATAGGTTTTTCATCGTCGCGTCGGCTGTAATTATAAATTCGCTTCGTAAGCTCGTAGCAAGCGTAGCTCGTAGCGAGCGTAGCTCGTAGCGAGCGTAGCTCGGTGCTACGAGGGATTTACGATGCGTAGCATACATTTCAGTTTAATTGGAATATTTTTCTTAAACTTTGCTTGCTTGTTTAACTTTCGGGATTCAAGAAAAATATTTGTCACATTTTTTTAGGGTTCCGTATCCAATGGGACCCCATTACTCTGTCTACGCCATCTGTCTGTCTGTCACAGGGTTGTATCTTTTTAACCGTAATAGGAAGCCAGTTGAAGATTTCACTGAATATGTAGATATTACTATGGTTTCTATCAAGTCAAATAATAAAAATTAAAAGTCTTAGCCCCAAAGGGTATTGTATGGGGACCACAAAAAAAACTAAAAAAACATTATTTTCAATTATTTTTTTCCTACTCTATCTTTAAAACAATAGTACATACAAGCATCAAATTTAGAGTAAGTGTAGGGCACTCTCTATTATTTAGCAACAAATAATAAAAATAAGGGAAACATAGACATGGTGGTATGAAACTCTTGCTGCACGAGTCCGAGTCACACTTCGCCGGTTTTTTTAAATCATTATTAATAAAATCGCATAATCGGAGTCTGGATTCGTGCCCGGTTAATGGCAATAGGTTCGCCCCCTATAATATGGGACTCATAGCATTACTGTCAAAATGTGGGTGTACTTACACCTCTACTTGGGAATACAGGTGTGATGTTACGTTGTAAATCGCATATGAAATTGATTTAATAATTACTCTATAATTCTTTATAATATTACAAACTTTGCTTATAAACTTTATCACCGAAGCAGTGACGATAAAAATTAACTGGTTGCCATTAAAGGAGTTCATTTAGTTTTCACGTCATTCCAGGACGTAAATACTCTGTTTTATGTGTCTATTAGACCCATGTGTCACGTCCAGAACACTCGCTAGAGTGTGTTCATGAATCTTTAGTGATCATAAAAGTGTTAGTGTGTTGATATCATAAAGTATGAATAGCTTGGATTGTTGACTCGTTTACAAGGTATAAACAAAAATCAAGTTATATTACAGTGATGTTAAGTTTTCGACAGTTAGTTAAAATTAATAGGGCAGCTATTTTAAATTTAATTTGAAAATATTTTAATAATCTTATCATTAACTAGAAAGCCAAGCCACTACTTCACAAGGTGGACCGACGACCTGGTGAAGGTCGCGGGAATCCGCTGGATGTGGAAAGCGCAGGACCGGTCGTTGTGGCGATGCTTGGGGGTGGCCTATGTCCAGCAGTGGTCGTCTTTCAGCTGAAATAATGATGATGATGATGAACTAGAAAGCGAAATACCAATTTTTATAGATTTTACTTCAAAAATGACCTATTTTCATACAAACTCTCAACCCCTATTTTACCACATTAGGGGTGGAATTTTCAAAAATCCTTGTTTAGTGGATGCCTTAGTTATAAAAGGTACGTACCTACTGACAAAATTTCAAGTTTCTAGCCCCAGTGGAGTGGCTATAAGATCATATGCCAGTCAGTCAGTAGAGTCAATCAGTTTCTCCTTTAAATGTATAGAGAAGACTATTTCCTTCTTTATTTCAAAAGCTGTGACAGCCTAGCGATGGAGCGCTTACCTTCCATGCAGGAGGGTTCAGACCACTCAAGTTCGAACCCGGCCCGTACTTCTGACTTAAAATTCATGTGCGGGTTAGATTTTTTTTATCCTTGCTATAATCATAATAAATACCTATATTGCTTGAAGGACAACATCGTGAGGAAACCTGCCCACCTGAGAGTGCTCCTGAGAATTCTTGATGGTGTGTGCAGTCCGCCAACCCGCAGTAGGCCAGCTTGGTGGACTAAGGCTTGAGCCCTTCTAAGAGGCCCGTGCCCAGCAGTGGGACAGTAATGGGCTGATTGTTATGTTAAGGGAGTTAATTGTTATTTTATTATTTTTAACGCATTTTACGCATGCGAAGCGAAATCTAAAGATTAAAATTGTGGAAAGAAAAAATCGCTCACGAGCAGGATTCGAACCTGCGACTCCTGGCTCAGTACGCCAGTGCTTTAGCCACTAAGCTACCGTGAACACTGCTCGTGGTATCGAAATTATCCTCCACTATACGTCTTAGGGTGACGTCAGCGATATCTTATTAAGAAACATTGTTTCTTAACCGACTCGACTAACTTTGCAGTTAATTGTTGCCCCGCGAGCGCGCTCCTTACGAAACGGGCTTGAACATTTTATTTTTGACAATAACTAATCAAACTTTTGTAGACAGAATAAAGAAACTAATATCTGGGGTTGTGGTTAGTCACTTTTCGGTCAAATAATTTTATTTCAAAATGACACGTAACTCAAAAACTCGTAGGTATTTCCAATAAAAAATATTCAACTTTAGCATATTTTTCAAGACAATCCAAGACAATTAAATACATTTTTTTACAACCGCGAACATTGAAATAGAAATGAATTTTCTATTTTTTTACATTTAATTCCATATCTACTATAATAGTCGAATAAACACCTACCTACGAAATAGTACGAAAACGTTCCAAGATTGCTGTCTTGCACAGAGCGCATACACATCTCGCGACCGATAGAGACAACAATAATATTCTCTAATACCTAATAAGCTCGCGCGGCCCACCGTTACAGTCATCTTAGGCACTGCGCGTCATGAACATTCTCCCATATTTATCGTTTTCTTCTCTTTATACTTCAGGAATACCAGTACCGCAGTCCGGCCCTCCAATCGTTCCCCTTCGGCAGTTCCCCCGACATCATCCGAACGATCGCCAACAAGAACTGGGAGTTGAGCAACAATCTGTTGCCGATACCTGCCCTGCCCATCTCCAGCGACCTACGGCCTGAACCCATGAAGAGGACCTACGATCCGATGCTTCAGGCTAATATTATCAGTGAGTTGATAGTTTGACTTTTGTTTTAGGTTAGTCTACAATTGTTTATACCAGGGGTACCCAAAGATACCGCGGGCCTTCCTAGCGGGGTGTGATGGATGACATTCACAGGGGGGCGCATGTGAGACGTTAAAAGGCAGACACAAGATAATTTGTAAGAACTATACAATTGTGGTGATGGGGGGCGCAGCCAGTGGCGGTTCTAGGGGAGGGGGGTCGTAGGGGTCATGACCCCCCCCCACCCAAAATCGTACACTTCGAATTGACAAATCTCCTAAAAATAGACAATTTACAAGAATAAATAAAATAAATTATTGACTTCGTAACGTCCAAAAGTAAACAATGAAATCAAAATAGGTAAGTACTACCTACTTACTCAAACACGACATCACACGACATCTACTCGTACGTCAAAAAATACCTAACATTATTTTAGAGTTTTGTTTATATAAATGTACTGATGTTCAATTTACAGCTTACACTATAGGTATTATTTTGCTCAAAATAAAGTATGAATTAAGTATATTTCCAGTTTAATGACAATAAATAATACACATACGAATTCGGTAGTTCATTTTGTTGAACGGTTTGCGCTACTTTACATGACCATGCCGTTGCGATTGGACACTCAAGGGCGCAAGCGATTGAAGCTTTGGCGGTGAAAAAAAATTACGCGCTCGCTTCGCTCGCGCTTCTTCACTAACACACGGTCGCCCGCGCGTCGGTGGTAACACTTTGACATTAGCAGCAACTTTATTTCGTAAGCAGTAAGGGCGGTTTTTGAATTGAAGTGTTACGACTGTCATGCAGTCGACTGTACATAGCCTAGAACTCAAAAAAATACACTTAAATTGAAGTCAACTTTTCGCAAAAATATGAAAAATTCGCGCTCGCTTCGCTCGCGTTTCTTCCCAACGTTCGTTTCCTCTTTGTTGACATTCATTTTGTAAGTAACTAGTCTGTTACATAATAAACTAACTCCAAAATTAACATTGTTATTGCGAAAAAAAAAAAAAAAGGTAAATTTGGACCTTGAAACTGTACGTAAGCCAAGTTGACCCCCCCAAAAATCTTGAGCTGGAACCGCGCCTGGGCGCAGCATATTCATTGTAAGTAGTAGGGGGCGTGGTAGAAAAAACTTTGGAAACCAGTGGTTTACACAATACATTTAATAATAAATTCCTTCTTAATAAATGTATAAGTGCAGCAATTATTATTATTTATATTATTAATACGATATTACTGGCTTTAAAATGTCTAAGTATTTTTTTTTGTATTTATTTATCTTATTAAAATTGCGTAAATTTTTTCGCCATATTCGTATTTTTTCCTATTTAATTTGTTATATTTCTTAGGCTTCCTGTAGACTAAATTAACAATGTAAATAGTAAGAGAGTCACTATTAGAACCCCCGCAGACTACAGACTAAACTGTCGGTCGATAGTCGGTGTTTAATCTAGCCAGTCAAGACCCCAACACAATCTTAGAGCTTGGCATTCAAACAAATAGGGAAGGTGACAATGTTTTTTTACTACTTATTATTAGAAATCTCGAAAAAGTTTCAAGAAAAATAAGCAAAAGTAAAAAAAACAATAAAATTTTTAATAAAATGTCCAAGTTATAAGCGATTTAAATTTGTTCACTAGACAGAGACAGCACTATCAATGTATGACCTCATTGTTCAAAATCTTCATAGAAACTTGAGATCTCTCTGAACAATGACCGTTTCGCACGACAAGGACAGAAAATGCCCCCTCAAAAAACTTAAAAAGCGTGTATCTCTTCCATTTTTCATGGATTTTTTTCAACAATGTTGTTGAAACAAAGTCGCGTGCACAGTTTCGCTCTGAGCCGCATCACGACCGCGCTAGCGGTGACACGCTGATGCTAAAATGTGTAGAAATAAATATAAAAACTATACCCCAAATGTGCAAACAAAGGATGAAGTGTCGTACTTGTCGTTGTCGTAAACATAATTACTAGTAAATAAAATAAAGATGATGAAGTACGAGACATTTTTTGGGTTTGATTTTGTGCAAGACCGTGTACCTATCTAATGTATATTTGATCGAAGAATATTATACTTACTTTTATTAGTTTCAGGTGCACAGGACTACGACCGCGATGCCCAGTCCTTCCCTGACGAGGAATATGAAGAAATCATGGACAAACTGAAGCCCACCAACATCCCCTACAATGAATACACGCTTGAAGAGATTATTTATCAGCTCGCTAAGGTTAGTAGCTATCACGGTAACACTTGTGTCACTTGTGTTGTGAGGCTTGCTTCACTAACGGCCAAAATTAATATCCAATCTATCCACGATTTGCCCTACTAGAGATAGGAATTTGACATAAGCTCCATACAAAATATGTCAATTTGCTAACTCTAGTTATAACGTAGTGATTATATTATCTTGGATAGATTGGATATTAATTATGGCCGTTAGTTCACTTCATTTGTACCCAAGACCGATGTCTAGAAATTTTATTACCCATTATTATTTTTGAGGAAAGGGGTAGGGCCGGTAGGGGTCTTGAATGACCCTAAGCTACTGCGACCTGATAAGATCTATTGTGACGCCTATTGCAGTATTACAACACCTTCTCAAGTTGCAAGTAAATCATGAAGTCGACTATGATGATATCTAGGTATATATATATATAGGTATCTTTTAATATGGGACAAACCCTGAAATCGCAAAAAAAACAGCTGTTCCCTACGTTTGTGTTCACATAAATCGACAAAATGTAGTGAATAGCTGATTTTGTTTTCGCGATTTCGGGGTTGTCCCTGTAGTAAAAGTTGTTCATACTGATGGGTACAATGACCCTTTAAGGAGTTTTTAGTATTTCAATAACACGTTGCACGTAGGTATGTTAATCTGTCACCTAGCATAAATAAATATAGGTAACGCCCATACGCTTTGATGTCCGATTTTAAACATTAATAAAAAAAATACGATAAACACTATATTATTATTATACGAGGCAAGCCTATTTAAATGAACGGCAGCTATCTTCATAAAAAAATATCTATCTATCATATCTTTATTATTAAGTATGTAAGTAGGTACATACTTACGTTTATACCTGAACTTGAAACCAGAGTGAAAGCCATATCCAAAATTATCGATACGATGTTGTACAAAATAACTAAATTAAAGCCTTCGCGATTTCCAGATGATGTTCTCCCAGTCTTTATCACGAGACCCAGCCTCAGCGCGATCGGCCACTCGACGATTTATGGCGTTCCTCGAGATGCAAGCAGAAAGGGGACAACTATCACGCACCATCGAGAAGAAAGTACTTGGTAGGTTCTTGAAATTATGCCAAGTAAAATAATATCTTAAAACCGTTCTTGGTTTCCATGGCGTATTTAATGATAATTCGTTAACCTACATATTTGTTGAAAAAGATGCACCCAACATCTTTTTCAACAAATATGTAGGTAAGGGTGTTTCACTGTTATTTTTTTATAAGAACTCTATTACCTAACTATAAAAAAAACATGAGCAACAATGAAAAAATATAATCAAATATTTTTAACAATGCCTAAGCTAAACGCGTTTCAACATTGTCTAGCCGGTCTACGGCAATAAATGTCAATTATGTGTTTATACGATATTGATATCAACGTTACTTATGAGTATAGTTACGACAGGACAAATGTCACGATATATTGATTATTATTATTGATTTTGCGAGAAGAGTAGACCCCTTGCTCTTACTTAGGATACAGGCAAAGAACAAGGTATGTCCACAGGAGTCAATCAAAAGAAAAACGCATCGGAATGTTGCTAGTTCATTATTGAGAACAATGGATATAGAAACCGTTTCTTATGACAAACCGGTACAAAATAAAAAATATGGCGATTGCAAACGAAAGTTTCATAAATAATGTATATACATTGCTATTAAAAAATAAAAAAGTAAAAATTTGTGACATTCCCTGTTCTTTTCTTGTACCCTTCTTATGTTGTACATCAGATTTTTAATAAACTTTCCTTCTTATTTCACAGATTTGATGATTGCGGCTCTGACAGACACGATCAGCGATCATCCGGAGCTGCTGTCACCACGCGACGCAATTGGCGCCAACCCAGCTAATAGGCAAACATTTTATCCATTTTTTTTTTTTTTTTTTTTTTTTTTTTAAATTAAAAATCTTTATTATTCAGAGTGTGGTTCAACTTATCTATCTTACTTAGATATTATAACAGTATTGTTTTGTTTGCACATAGGTATTTAAGATAGAGTTAACGGCGGTGCCCGTGCTAGTAAATTAACTGTGTGACAGACACCAGCGCCTTCCCCTACAGCTTAAAACAATCAATTTTAGCAGTTAGATACAAATTTTGATTTGCGTATCAGTTAGAGAGTGGTAAGTACAATTAAATAGATTTGTATTCTATAGTAGAAGATTAAAATATAATAATTTATTAAAAAGGCATGCTGTAAAGAGTAAAAGTGGGTGTGTGTTAGTTGTGGTGGGCTGTGTTTGTCTTTGTTGGGGTGTGTGGGGTGGGTGTGTTATTTGTGAGTGTGGTTGGTGGTGTGTCGATGTATGTTTGCGTGGAGGTGAATGTATGTGCTCGGGTATGTGGCAGGTATGTTGGGATTTATAGTATGTGTGTGTGTGTATTACTGAATCATCGTATTTGGGTATATATAGTAACTTAGAGTTCATTGACGAAAAGGCTTTCCGTCTCATCGTATGTTTGAGCTTGAAGTATTTCTTTTAGTACTTTTTTGCATTTGTGTTTAGGAAGAGGATATATGTTACGGATTTTGCTCAATTTGTTATAAAGGTGACCACTCAGGCGTTGAAAGTGTCTGCCAGCTAAGGAAGTATTGAATTTTGTTGTGGGGCATACATCGTATTTACGGCGTTTGTTTGCTAGTAACCGAGGATCGTATGCTAGCGAGGAGTGTTTTCGAAGGATGATATGGAGCACATAGAGCTGTCTGACAGTCAGAACTGAAGTATCTTTATATATTTGCGTCGTGGCGTAACGATATGGTTTATTCAGTAAGACCTTCAAGACAGCCCTTTGCGCTCTCTCGAGTCGAAGCATAGAAGTTTTAAAAGTGCCGCCCCATACCGTAATACAGTATGTCAACAATGATTGCACTAATGCAAGGTATATCGTTTTTAGGAGTGACATATCAACCACGTTCCTTAATTTTTTTATTGGAAACATTAGTTTACGTACCCGAGCTATAGTCATATCTATGTGCTTGTGCCAACTTAGCGTACGGTCAATTTGTACTCCCAAGTACCTTACATCAGATGCTCTCTGAATAATGGGACATTGACAGGAGTTAAATGAAGGTAATGAGCAGCTATGAGCTTTTATGTTTACCGTCATCGGTTGGGTTGCTGAGTTCGCTGAGAAAGTAATGAACCGAGTTTTCGTTACATTCAATGTAAGCAAATTGGTACTAAGCCAGTTCATCACGACATTAAGAGCATTTTCGGCGGAGCGACATGTATTGTCCCAAGTATTTCCACTTATTATAAGCGCAGTATCGTCAGCATATGCAAGTATTTTACAATTGGGAATTGATAGCTGACTGAGGCTATTTGCATAGATGAGAAACAAAGTGGGTCCCAGCACGCTACCCTGTGGTACTCCGAAAGTTAGGGTTACATTTACTTTAGAATAACGCTGTAGTGGAAAAACATTAGCATACACAAGAAAAAAAGCTAAAAGTCACGACGAAGTAAGTAAGTCGGTTTTGCTGGCTCTAAAAAACCAAAATAAAATATACCCAAATTAACAAATAATTTAAATTTCTACTCCTATCTCAATCAAGCATGATGGAATGAAAAATACCGTACCCAGTTAACATTGGTTCTCACCCCCGAATCCTCAAACGATATAACCATAACAAAGACTTAAAATTGAGTTGTGTTTGAAAGTTCGGCCGTTTGTTAACTTGAAATTGCTTTTTATTCGAAATGGTTTTACACTAACAATTAAATACTTATTTAATATTAGCTTCACAAAAGTGAAGTATAACTTCACTTTTTTATACAACCTGTTATTGAAATAACTGAAAACCTCTTAAGGGGTCATTGTACTCATCAGTATGGACAACTTTTACTATGGGACCAACGATTAAATCGCGAAAAAAAAACAGATGTTCCCTACATTTTATTTTATTTTATTTATTGAGGGAATAAACAGCTACAACATAAGACATAAATTATAGAAGTACTTAACAAATTTGTATAAGGTAATGTTGCAGCCCACTACATTATCCACAGATAAAACAATAAAATTAACAGTGGGTGCCACCAGGTGGTGGTGGTTTTGTGTTAACATAAATCGAAAAAAATTAGGGATCAGCTGAAATTTTTTTCGCAATTGCAGGTTTGGCCCCATAGTAAAAAAAAACATGAGTACAATGACCCCTTAAGAGGTTTCCAGTTATTTCAATAACACGTTGTACAGTGTTGGTCACAATATTATTTGTAATTGTACCCAAAGACTACAATCTAATTGCTAATCAGACGGAGTAAATTGACATTTCAAAAACGTCAAGTCTATGATATAAAGGTCATAATGGCGTGATTTTGCATTTTTAAACGTCAGTTTAGTTTACTCTGTCTGATTAGCAGTTCACTAGACTATATTAAACATTTGAATTTATTTCCCCACAGCCTAATGGGACAATTCTTCGAAGCCAGTCCAGCCAAGCCAAACCTGTCCAGAGCAATTCTTTCCGTATACAAGGATGAGCTTCTTAAGGGACAATCGCTGCACACATTGGGTTACCCAGAGAGAAAATAAACTAATATAAATCGCTATGAATAATTACGAGGATATGACACTATTTAAATTAAGTAAAGCTTTGGAAAATAAATTGTCTTCAAATTCAAGCCTTTATCAAGCCAAAGTACATGCCTCTTATTCTTATGTACCTATTAAGAAATGTTTACAAAAAAAAACATTACATGGGACTTATAACATAACTGGCGAAATGTGGGTGTACTATACACTTCTGCCTACCCCTTCGGGGAAATACAGGCGTGATGTAATGTTATGTTATATTGATACAAAAAAAAAAATTACATACATAAAGCTGGATTATATTTTATTAGCAGCTATTGCTTGAAAATCTATACAATACTTGCCATTAATTCAAAATTAATACGAACCGTTTTGTATTAATGGATTTTGTATGCAGTGTCGTATCTTTGTAATGTTTAATCACATAGTACCTAAATATTGTTTATTCAATGCATCTAGAGATGTTTCTTAGATACTTCCCGCATTTATTGCCCAATATTCTAATCAATCTTCCTTGTATATTCATACATGAAGTTAAATGAGTCAAATTCTGAAGTAAATAAAAAAACACTTGATTTCTAATACCTTTAAGGTGATTGATACGCAATAGCTCGCGAAATTCAAAATTTCTTGTGATTTTTGAAAATTCAGTAGAAACTTACTGTTTGTTTTTTCTTACCTACTTGTCTTATTTAGGTAAACAATCTTGGTATGTCTTTTTAATGTAATTCGTCATTAATAATAACATAACTGGCGAAATCTGGGTGTACTATTACACCTCTGCCTACCCCTTCGGGGAAATACAGGCGTGATGTTATGTTATGTATGTCATTCATAATTATTATATGAAATTATATTTTTTATCTACACTCGTATCGTAAAATTCGAATTATGAACTCGAAAGTAATGTCATAATGACATACTTTACGCACATGCACCTGTAATGAATTTAAAAAATTTCATTACGATACAGTTTGCTGAACAAAACAATGCTGTAATTTTTTTTATCTACACTCGTATCGTAAAATTCGAATTATGAACTCGAAAGTAATGTCGTAATGACATACTTTACGCACATGCACCTGTAATAAATTTAAAAAGTTTCATTACGATACAGTTTGCTGAACAAAACAATGCGGTAATTAATTTTTTTCCCATAACCGCACACTTCAGCCCAACTAAGGAATTTTTAATGCCACTTCGACCCAACCAAGGAGTTTTCTAACCTTTTTTTATTAGCAGTCGTAGTTTGGCACCAATGAGTATACAAAGTTCAGGGTGGCGCCACTTGTCATACATTGAAAATTTTTATCGTTTAAAATCGCATTTTTGGCAGAACTTTGGATTGTCATATTGCTTTTAATTATATTTAAGTGTTTACAGGCATATTTTTTGTACGATAAAACAGAGATTGACGGAATCCTGACAAGGATAGAAAATTAGTTCCGATTATAATGTTTTCGCCAGACTATATTTTATTATCTGTGTTGGCGAGCGCTAGGGCGCGTGCGCGGCCGCGCGCCATGGCCTACTGGATTTGGTAATCATAACTTGTAAATTTATTGTAATTGTTTACGTTATTATTATGGTTTTGTATGTCTAAAGTTTTATTCTGGGCAAAAATATTTGACTACAGCAGTGATACTGAACTGAGGAGAATATGACCCTGCCTGAATTTCTGGATGCAGCAACGTAAATGACCAACAATCTTTTACCAGAAAAATCAAGAAAAACTACGACAATGTTACCGAGATTTTGACTATGGTATTTTATTTTAAATTGTATGAGTTTAGATAAAATAGTGTATGAAACTGACATAACTAGGTATTAAAACACTCGTGTGATACTATTAAAAACCTCGCCTACGGCTCGGTTTTTAAACTCACACTCGTGTTTTAATAACCCCTGTTATGCAACAGTTTCATAAACTACTATAATTTCACTCACTAAATAACTTTTACTTAATTACATGTGCAGAACTAGTAATTATATTTTATCAGTAGGTAGTTGTTTAAAAAATCAACATTTAAAAGACATGCCAAGATTATTTACTAAATAAGACCAGTAATTATCGCCAATGCTATTCCGAACAACGTACAACGGGAAACAGAGCTACAATTTTATTTGCAAATATGCAAGAAATTTAAAAATTGAATTTCGCAGGCTACTACGAATTAATCACCTGGCAGAAGCCAATACTGATTTAACTTAGTATTACACCCTATAATATAATATTATAAGGTAGTTAAGTAATGTGAAATATATTTTATGGAATTCCAATGCCTACCTTGAAAAAATCTCTATTTTAGGTTGACTAAAAGTTAACCAGAAATTATTAGGTAAGATGTAAGACCATTAATGTCATAATAATGTAAGGAGAGAGAGGCCTATGATCGGCAGTAAGTTTACTACCCGGTGATAATCTCTACTTTTTCCTTTAATGTCAAAGTCTAAAAGACTAATTAGTTTACGTAGTCGAGTCTAAATCCTTTATTGTACCCCCAAGAGACTTATTACAGTATCATAAATATATTACATCATTTAAATAAAAAAATCTAAGTACCAATATTACATTATTATAAAGGCAAAAATATTTGTTAGCTTTGCATGTAAGACCTTCTCGTTTAGCTTGATTTATTAATGTAGATGAATATAAGTGCTAAATGTAAGATAATATTGAAATATATTTACCTAATAGTTAGATTAATATTTCTTCATATTTTTCTACAAAATATTCTTAAAAACCTTTCACCGTCACACTATGCACAAATGAATTGCTATCCAGACACTTGCGTAGGCAATCCTGTTTTTTTCAACTAAATGTACTGAAAATTATTTTAATGGAAAGCCAAGGAAATACCTAACACGTTTTGATTTGTACACTATCTATACAAATAAATATTACCTAAGTGTCACGTGTTACGTCGTTTGTTTCCCATGGCGTGGCGTTATGGCATTTCAAATGTTGATTTCAAAACACGACCGTGGCGGTGAAAAGTTGTTTCTTAAATGTGCAATTTTGTGTTTCCATAGAGAGAAAAATGAGCTTACGAATGCATCACCAAAGTTTACAAAAAATGCATATCAATATTTATAAACATATCTCGTTTCATAAAATTTGACTCATTATTTAAAAAAAAGCCTTCATGATCAATTAAATTGAATCTGCACTATTCAAAGAGAGGTTGGATCTTTGACAAGGGAAATAGGTAGGTACTTACAGCTAAACAGCATAGGTTTTACATATGTACAAAAAGTTTTCAGGAACTTAATTTAATTTGTTCTGTTTCTCTACTTAGCATGAAATCTTCGTCCAATAAAAAAAACCGATATGTGTAAGAAATTATTAGGAACTGAATAAAACCGGGATCACACTTATGTCATGCTGCGCTATGCAACTCGACTCGAAAGTAGCGTGCTTATTGGTTTAATTCGCATAGGCACGCGTAAGTAGTGCAAAGTGTCACAAATGTGGGAGGCAAGAGGCTGAAAACACCTAAAAAAATCAGACCTCTGCAGTCACTGTTTTTTACAGAACGGAAAGAGAGGCAACGAGAGTAGGGACGTCGGGTGCGCCGCTCAACTTGAATGAAATTTAACAATATATTTATTAAATAAAAAACTAAAAGCTTATTTAAAAAACAGAAACAATTATGTTTTAGATTATTCTTTCTTTTATCCCCCAGTTTCTGGAAGGCAAAAATTAACTAATCGACTGTCAAATCTCAGGTCAAGCGATGTGATTGGTTGTTAACATTTTCGCCGGCCAATCAAAGCTGACATTAGATTTGACAATAGATCAAATTGATCAGCCTTCTAGAAACGGGTTTAAATTTCATTTATAATATTGAACTATGTTTACGGAACTTGTCGCGCACAATTAAATCAAAATATAACAAACATTTTCATTGAATTCGCGAAAGTTTAAAAACTTCATTTATAATATTTTGTAAATAATAGAGATTGTTTACAATTTTTTTCCAGAAAAAACTTCAAGAAAACGTGTTTTGGGCACAATAGTGTTTTTGAAAATACGATCAAGAAAATCATATTTTTGTCATTCCCACAAACTGAATAGATACAGCTAAAACTGTTTTTTAAAGAAGCCTATTTGGGGTATTGGCTGTTGTCAGCGTCTTAATAATTTAATTTTAATCCATGTAGTAGGTATATTGTATATAGGAAATAATGAAAAACACAAAATTGCACATTGCTTTTCACTTTCAACTACTTACATACCAAAAATCTTTTAATGTGTAAGTAAATGTATGTATAGTTTAGAACCGTGACTTTCTATTTAAAATCAAAAAACACGTTCTATAACTATAAGACTTAAAACATTATACCTATTCAGCATTGTCGGTAATGTTATATTAGTGGTTAGCAAAATGTATAATATTTGTATTATTCTTTGAAATATATTGTGGATTTAATAAAAAATGTTTTAATGTCATTGGACTTTCATTTACCTACAATATAAGCCTTCAAATAACAGAAAGCACTTTGTTGTTAAATATGGACTGACTTGTAAAAAAAAAAAAAAAAAACGGCAAACGGCTTTATAAAGGGCAAACGAACAAATCTAGCAGAAACGATACGTATTGGTCACTTACCTCCAGTTTCTGAAATGCTGATCAACGCAAAAATTAACTAATCAGCTGTCATATCTCGTCAAGTTTTTTGATTGGTTGTAAAGGTGGTTTCCCAACGACGAGGCGTGGAGTGGATTGGATGGGCGTGAATTGAAATCTCGCTGACGCTTTCACACCAAATGATGTACCTCGCGAGCACGCGCCGTCTGGCGCCGGCACGCGCTGGCCGACGCCGGTCTGCGATGTACATCCCGGGTAGGTGCTAGTAGTAAGTGAGCGTGATCCCTGTCGCCACGTTCCTTTACTAATTTTGTCAAATAAATAATTCATGCAGCAATAAAGTTCATTTTGTTCTGTGTCGGCGCGAGACATCGCGAGATAGAGCGTGGCAGAGCGCGGCCGGGCGTGGCGTGACAGAGCGCGGCCGAGCGTGGCGTGGCAGAGCGCGGCCGAGCGTGGCGTGACCGAGCGTGACCGGGCGGGCCGGTGCGAGATTTTTGTATCCGTTTCGCAATTTTTTTTTTTTTTTTTTTTATGATTTATAGATCTGCTCTTGACCACAATCTAGACAGCTTTGTCAGGATGTGGTCGACGATGGAGCGAGCAAACCTATTAGGTGCCGATTCACTCCAGCTTTAAAGGCGTTAGGGTTATAAGTGCCCGGAAATACAGATGCCGGCAGTGAATTCCACAACTTGGCTGTGCGCATTATGAAAGAGTTCTCAAAGCGCTTGGTCCTGATAGTAGGGATTTCCACCAAATGTGGATGATATCCTGCAGTGCGGCGTGTAGTCCGATGAAAGAAAGGAGATGGTGGAATAAGCTCATGGAGCTCTTGCGCACACTCTCCAAAGTACAGCCTGTAGAACACCGACAAACAAGCAACTGTGCGTCTATGGGCTAAGCTTTGTAGCTTAGATTTTGCTAACAGTTCATCACCAATTAACCTCTCAGCTCTGCGTTGAATCGAGTCAAGAGCCGCAAGCTGGTATTTGGCGGAGCCATCCCACAAGTGACTGCAATACTCCATACACGATCGGACTTGAGCTTTATATAAAGTGAAAAGCTGTCCAGGAGTGAAGTATCGCTTCACCTTGTTAAGAATGCCCAACTTTTTGGCCGCAGTTTGAGCCTTTGCCTCGATTGTGGTGCCGAAGTTGAGGTTAGGTGACAACTCCATGCCAAGAAGGTCTAGGTGGTCGGCGATGCTAATAGGTGTACTTTGGAAAGTAGGAGCCAGGTGGAATGGACTCCGTTTTGCGGTGAAAAGACACGCCTGAGTTTTAGAGGCGTTAAAATTGACCAGATTGTCATCTCCCCACTGGGAAACGAGATTTAAGGTCGAATTAGTCCGCTCTATCATGGCCTCTCGTAGAGAATAAATACTCTATTCATGCAGTAATAAAGTTTAAGGTTGTACCAACAAATATTTCAATTCTCGCCTCGCACATCCAGACCTTACACACCAAAGATGGGCGTGACGTGAATTGAAATTTTGCTATACAAATTTCAATTCTCGCTGGGCCCATCCACGCCACGCCTCGCCGGTGTCAAACAACCACCTTTAGTATTTTTGTCGACCTATCACAGAAGCCGACATTAGATTTGACAACAGATCAAATCGATCAACCATCCAGAAACTGGGGGTATATGTACTGAACAATCCTGCATATCTTTTTTTTTTTAAGAAAACGTTGCCACGCTTTTGGAAGTCTCATGAGTCGCGAGTGCGTTTACAAACACAAATCTTATATGAACACACACCCAGACCTGAAACAACTATATGTGGATAACACACACATTATTATTATTATCACCCTATAGTGTCCCACTGCAGGGCAAAGGCCTCCCTTCCCTTTTTCCACTTGTCCCCGTCTTTTGCCGTCTGGGACCAATCCTTCAGATAGGAGTCAAGTTCATCCCGCCGTCTCCTTCTGGGCCTGCCGCGTTGTCGTTTGCTGATGTCTGGAACCCAGTGTGTGGTTTTTTTAGCCAATAGCTCCTCAGGCATGCGGCAGATGTGATCAGCCCAGTTCCACTTAAGCTTGGCAGCTGTTTCGGATTCTGATTGAGCTGCTCCCCGATTCCGATAAGAAGACTACGGTTCATAGTCGTATGCAATTGACCGTACAACAGAGACACAAACGTCTAAACACGATCATCGTACCTATGCGATATCGGCGATATAGCGAATTGTGCGATAAATGATACGATTCTTTAACTGGCGAAATGTGGGTGTGCTATACACCTCTGCCTACCCCTTCGGGGAAATACAGGCGTGATGGTGTTATGTTATGATATGATTTATCGAATATCGTTCAACGCGAGAAACTATATATTGCTGTGATCACGATTAATATAATATTACAAACTCTGGCGACATTTCAAATTCTGAGCCATTTGTAAACAAAATTACCATGGACCTCAAGACCTGAGCAAATTCTATTTCAAATCCTGAGCGATTTGTTAACAAAATTACCATGGACCTCAAGCTATTTATTCCTGTTAGTATGTGAGTAAGAAAAGATGAATATAAGTCTGAAAATTGTATTTTGATACTTCTCTACTATTAATTGGTACAATTTTATGCATAATTGACAATAAAATTAACAGTAGATTGTAAATCTAGTTTTTATCAAGGTTAACATATTTTCACATAATTTATTTTACAAAAATGTAGGTCATTCATTCTTCTCTCGTTGAGCAAAGAACCCATAGACGCCTCATAACATGCGACATATGTTTATCAACACATTTGACTAATAGATCTGATATAGGTCGCTACTATACGCCACAAAAAAAAATCCGTTACAAATACTTATGTGAGCCGTACTTCGCGTTAGTGAAAAGCCAATAGCCACCTTGGTAGGGTCAATCGAATTGTAGTACCCCGTTTCCTCGTACCTCGGCTAGTTTATAGAATCAATTGTACGCAATACGCATTATATTCAAGAATAGGCGTCTATTGAGCTGTCTATGGTATAAGTGTATCTAATCACTGAGTGCTACAGTCCGCGTAATATAACTGTGCCGCTGTTAAGTGAGAAACAGGTGGCTGCGCAGTAGTCAATTTTGCAACCAAAACAGTAGCGCGCGTGCGCGGTAATGGCAGCTAGACCACAGATTACTATATTAGTTAGCTAGACTGGTAGCTTGTTCATCAAGTGGCAAAATGGCGGGGAACGGCATGTTCTCGCTGTCTCAGTCTTTCGTTAATGTTCGATACATACTTATGTCCTGCTCACACTTATTACGCTACTGTACCTGCGCGGCCCTTCGCAAAGTCTGGTATGCGGCCGACGTAATTTCAAATAACTTCTGACGCTTTATACTCCATGCTATACAAAAAATTCAATATAGGTACGATCAGCAACATAAGTCGATGCTTATTTAAAAAAAAAATATAACTGGGCCCCAAGTCTGCTAATTACACTAAAAAACCAACCATCGCCATTCCACCGACACCCTACTGACACTCATAAACAACTGTGACAAAATGGGTAGTCTGCTAAAACTTAAATCTCGACGGAATGGCAATAGAATGGTAATGTCAAATCGATGTTGCCAATTAAAATCTACCATTAGTTGTATTGTTTTTTATCAACCTTTTTTTAGTTTTTATCAATGAAATATTTAAATTAAGGATTTTATTGATATTACCTACCTCTTAAGGGGTCATTATACTCATCCGTATTAACAACTTTTACATTTACGTTTTTAGCGTACTAAGCGGCAATACTATCGACATACGTGTTATTGAAAACCTCTTAAGGGGTCATTATACTCATCTGTATGAACAACTTTTACGTTTACGTTTTTACCGTACTACGCGGCAATACTATCGACATACGTGTTATTGAAAACCTCTTAAGGGGTCATTATACTCATCTGTTTGAACAACTTTTACTATGGGACCAAGCCTGAAATCACAAAAAACGCAAACGTAAAATTTGTTTATAAGAATGAGTACAATGACCCCTTAAGAGGTTTTCAATAACACGTCGTATCTCGATAGTATTACCGCGTAGTAAGCTATTGATATACGTGTTATTGAAAACCTCTTAAGGGGTCATTGTACTCATCCGAATCATCATCATCATCATCATCATCATCATCATCATCATCATCATCATCAGAATAATAGTTATTTAGAGACCAATGGCTATCCAATGACTTTCCACTGAACTACAATAAAATTAAAAACCATAAAATCAAAATCAAAATTAAAATCAAAATAATTTATTTGTGAAACATAGGTAAAAGTTAAAAACTTTGTGGAAAATTAAAATATTAAGTCACACTATATTTAACCTTGAAAGGCATACAAATTACATAGTATAGAACACAGCATACATAGCATTTTCATTTTTATTCCATTCGTTTCTACCATTCAACTGCCATTGGACTATTTGCTATTCTGTAAACCCATAGTGTATCAATGTCTTCTCGATAGCTTAAGTTTCGGTAGTCTACTCGTTATTTGACGTTTCTGACAATCGTCTCTCAATGACTTTTTGCCATCGAACTACAACTGAGAGGTCATTTTGCAAACATACCTTTTTTGCAGTTATTGTTATAACAATTGAACTTTTTTTTTGTAAAATAAAGTTGAATTGTGTATTGTAGTAATTTATTTCGACGATAATATTCAATTTTAGACTATAAATGCGACCTTGAGAATCAGTTACACAATCGATGGGCATGTACTATTGACTATTGACATATTATAGCAATACTATCGTTAGTGTCTATATAGTATTTGACACTAATAGTGCTATGAATAGTATTGCATAAAAAGCTATCAATACGGTCGATAGCAACGATCGCTTCGATAGTATCTAAAGCTAACCTTGAGAATCAGTTACTCTATCGATAGTATCGATAGCATGGCACCTGCCAATATTATCGACATATATATTATCGTCAGTATAAACAACTTTTACTATGAACACAACCCTGAAATCGCGAAAAAAAACAGCTTATCCCTACATTTTCCTGATTTCGCGGCCCTACATTTGTGTTCACATAAATCGACGAAATGTAGAGAACAGCAGTTTTTTTTACGTTTGAAATGTTTCAATTATTTTTCAACAAACTTACTCGTTAAGTGGCTCTTATTGCACCACTTTTAGGTTCATAATGTAGCTTATAATAACGCCCGCGTGGTTTTTACTTTATATTATCGCACTAGTGCTTTTTAGTTTTTACTTTAGGTACTTACAGTTTATTTTTTAATTTTATAAAAGCAGCAAAATATTTTGATGTCCACACAAAATTTAAAAAAATTGTGAACAAATCAACTATTTAATTTGTGTTAAACATTTAATTTCATTAAATTATTTATGTTTGTCAACAAATTAACATTAATTTGTGTTATAAATAATAAATTATATTTTTAATATTAGGTTGTTTGGCGGTTTCCTTCTACCAACTGCGCGCGCATACCTATACATCACCGTGCGATTACAGTGATCCGCTCGCCATTATTCACAAATTCAATATTTGCCTAAAATACGTTCATATGTTTTTTCCTCGCAAGTGTGTTGAAAAACGTCGTATGACACGCGTGAGCATTATAATAAATAATAATAAATAGCCAACTTAGCTTAAGTTACTTGAAGCGAAGTTCGCTACGTCGCCGCGTCGTTTACGTAACTATTGGAACATGAAGCAACTACGTGAATCCTTAATTGATAAAAACCAACCATCGCCATTCCACCGACATCCTACTGACACTCTTATACAACTGTGGCAAAATGGGTATTCTGCTAAAACTTAAATGTCAATCTCGTCGGAATGGCAATAGAATGGTAATGGGATATCAATTGTTTTCAAATCGATGTTGCCCATTTAAATCTGCCATTAGTAGTTGTATTGTTTTTTATCAAACTTTTTTTAAGTTATTATCATATCATAAGGGGTCATTATACTCATCCGTAAGAGCAACTTTTGGTACTTTTACGTTTACGTTTTTAGCGTACTACGAGGCAATACTATCGACGTACAACGTGTTATTGAAAATCTCTTAAGGGGTCATTATACTCATCCGTATGCACAACTTTTACGTTTACGTTTTGAGCGTGCAACGCGGTAATGCTATCGACATATGACGTGTTAATGAAACCTCTTAAGGGGTCATTATACTCATCCGTCATTGTACTCATCTGTATGATCAACTTTTACTAAGGGACCAAACCTGAAATCGCAAAAAAATACGAATATGTACAATGACCCTTTAAGGGGTCATTGTACACATTCGATGTATGAAAAACATTTATTAGGGACCAAAGTTGAAATCACCAAAAAAAAATTATTTAAAAAAATATGATGGCAAAAAAATCATCGTAAGACGATTGTGGGAAACGTCAAATAACAGCAGAATAGCAAATAGTCCAATAGCAGTTGAATTGTAGTCAATGGCAGTTCAGTGGAAAGTCATTGGAAAGCTATTGGTCTCAAAATAACTAGTAGAATACCAAATGGCTAAAACTATTCCACCGACACTCTACCGACACCCAACTGAAGCGTTTGTCAATTAGCAGACTCGGGGCCCTGGTATCATACAAAACAATTACTGTTTTAAATATATCATGTTAGTCAATAAAGTATTCTCTACTCTGTAATAATTTGTTACAAAAGAGTATAAGTAGTAAGTTTTCATTCATGACTTACTTGATTTTGGACAGTGTTAGCTTACTTTCGTTGCTGACTGTACATGCACACAGTATCATGACTGAAGTCGCGTAAGCCTATATTTCTTTTACAAATGACTGATTAATGATTAACCTAAGTTTTAACATACCAACTATTTTCAACAGCGGTTGTTATGATCATAAATTCTATAGAACTGTAAAGTTGCGTTCTCATTTAAAAACTCAAACAAAACAAATGAGATTCGTTTGGGTCAAGATTTGTAAAACAAAAGTAGGCAGTTTTGAAAAATCACTAAAAACTATCATGCATCAGCACTAGAACTGTTCCTTCGAACCAAAACCAACAGTTGTGCACAATCTGCTAACTGTTTTCTTCAATTCCCAGCATTAAAGTACAACATTCTTACAAAAAATCTATTTCCTACAACTATGGTGTAACTAGTACAGGCCCTAAGAAATTACGAGAGGAGCAGGAGTTGAAACAATATCAAAGAATACACCGCATTTGATTTTGGATGGTATTTTTTTTGCTTAGTAAAGATTGCCACTTTTTTCTTGGATAGCAGTTTTTTGGCTTCACTAGATTGTTTGCAGCACTTCGTCTATATTTTTTACTGTCTGTGTACAAAATATGAATACTGTAAATAAGTATTACATACTGACCTACCATATAAATGTTTGCCCCACAGACCAGTAAGCCTCAAGACGCCACATAAACAAAGTTTTGCATGAGAACACAGTCGTAAAATGTTGGCGGGGACCGGGGGGCGGACGGCGCGTTATGATTGGTCGGCTCAAATGTTCGGTGATATGATTGGTGCCGCTCGCTGACGGAGTGACGTCCCGATTGGTGGCTGGGCATAAGATATGCAGTGCTACTGCATATGCTTTGTAACCGGGGGTATCGGGCTAATAGGCGTCTATAGGCTTACTGGTCTGTGGTTTGCCCTTAAATGATCGGCTGATACTGATGTTGTTTGTTTTATGGTTAAGGATGGGTAAACGAGCTTAATTCAACCTGATCTTAAGCTATTACCTTTGCTTATAACAACTGCAATATTGCCTAGGCTATAGGCTAATAGTATTCTGATTCCATGGAATATCACAATAATCAAATGCTTATAACACAGATTTATGTTCCTTTGATATTGATTAGTAGCTTTCAAGTTGTTTATGATGAATCTCTCTCCATCTCGCTAGGGCCCTCGCCCAACTAGTATAAACTAGATAAAGGTGGAAACGCATTCTGCTTACTCACAACCACCTTCTTGTGTTGGTATGAAATGTAACCTTTAATTTTACCATCATAAATCAAGTTAGCAACAATACACTGAGTTTCGTCAGCATCTACGTCATCTTGACCCATCAACTGCAGAGCTGCTTGGAAGCTTGCTATATCAATCTGATGGTTTTTTTCCACTACATAAACCTTCCTGAACAAATTCCTATATGCGGTGATCTTTAGTTTCTCAACTATCAAGTAGATACCAGCTCTTATGAAGAATCTTTCATGTTCTTCCATTACTCTGTCTATGCCTCTCAGATCACCGTTCTTAACAGCCGAAACGAGTTCCCAAAATTGCATCAAGTCATATTTCAGCAGCAACTGCATTGCAGGCATGTATCCTAATAGCATTTTTACGGGCACTAAATAAGTGAGAATCAGTCGCTTGTTCTTGATGCTTTTTCTATGGCAATTTTGGAATGCAAATGACAAATATTCATCTGCAGATCGGTAGTCTGAATCAAACATGGCCTTACGTCCAACGAAATATCTGTATGTGATTTGTTGGGCCAGTGGAAACTGTTCCCTAAAAGGTGAAGAATCAATAGCCCTTATCAAGGGTTTACATAAATGGAGCTTGTTAATTCTAAAATATACTTTGAGCAGTTGGTTGACAAGGGACAACATTCCTATTCTCTTGGTGTCAGCATCTGATGAACGGTTATCTGCAGCGCATACCCTGAAGCAGGCCAGTAGACTCTCTGCAGCTTTTTCAAGGATCTTTCCATTACTTTGGGCTGATAACAATAAAAAGGAGGTTAATTTAAGCTAAACAAAAACAAACCACAACTTATTAGGTTATTAATTGATAGTTATAAATTATTGAAAGCTAGCCTCGTAATCATCATCTCAACCTATTGCAGTCCACTGCTGGACATAGGCCTCTACCAAGTTGTGACACAACACTTGGTCCTTTGCCTTCCGTATCCAGTCCCCCCCAACTACTTTAATCAGGTTGTCGGTCCACCTGGCTGGGCGGCACCCTATACTGTGTTTGCCAATTTGAAAGCTAGCCTACCTATTATTTACTATGCAGACGAAAGGTTAAAAGTCCAGCAAGGTTTTTAAGGGACTAATCTTAAGAAAAATTTGAATTTTTAATACTAATTTAATTATAATCCAGATACTTACGACTACAAGCTTCAGCTTTCTGTGCAACAAGCCTGAGGTCCAAGCAAACTGTGTACATCAATTGCAAGCCCCAGTTGGCTTCCTTCTGTACTTGCAGCAGCTTCACAACACAAGCTACACAATTACTCTGGTGGTTGTATGCCTCTATGTAGTCTTTCATGTAGAGTGCCTGGAAGAATAAATACACTTCTGTAGTAAATGCAACACACTTGAGACTTTTCACCCCAGAAAGCTGAACTTTTCACATTTAAATATTTTTTTATTTAAGCACATACAGCCTATATTATTATTAAGGTCAGCTGGACTGCTGGATGGGTCTCCTCTGAATTTGAGTACAGTCTGCTACCAACCTGCTGGCTGTTTTTTTTTTTCCCACAGCATGAGCTATTATCATTATGTTGACACGATAGAAGAAGAAGTTGTAAATGACCTTCATGTAGGTATAGTATTATATTATCTGTGATGTGGGTATGGAATATTATACAAACAAGCTGCAGGTCTCATCTCAACCCACAGACCAATAAGTAGAAGCTTAGAAATGCATGGAACAGTGAGAAAATCAACAAAATGCCTACTTACTTTAACACACAGCAGATGACTGACGAGAATCTCATCCAGTGGAGCGATACAGTTTCCATCCACAAGAGTGGCGATGTCACTCGACCGCAGGTTTCTATTCGCAACATGGTCATCACGAAGGGACAGTAACCGGGCGAGAAGAGTCCCTTGAGAGGTTCTAAACACTCGTTCGACAAATTGTATGTATTGGTTAAGAGTGCCGCTGGAAGACATTATGTTTTAGGGTTGGTGTGTGTGAGACACATTTATACACTCACAACGTACTTTTGAAAATACTGTAAAGTTAATTTAATCTCACTGCTACACAGTGCTAATAGTTTTTTTCACAGAGAAAATAATCACTACGTGTTTTTTTTTTGTAAACTGATGGTATTTAATTTAAAAAGAGTTCACAATTTACAAAAGCAAACTGCAAAATCAAAATCAGGCTCACTTTGACTTTTGACCAGTGTTGCAAGGTCCGATTTTCAAAATCCGGGAGGCTGATTATGAAAAAAGCCGGAGATGTATTTGTGGAAAATTGTTAAAAATCGGGAGATGATGTTTTTCAACAAAAATCAATATTTTTGAAGTAATCATGGTATTATATTTTGCCACCATTCCAGCTGTAATATTAAAGTCAAAGCAGTTCGATTTTTTAACATTTTATTGCCCTGTGTAATAAAAAAATTGAATTTTAAACTTTAACATTTTGGGATAATTATTCTATTTTACGCTAAAGCTGGGAACAAATTATAAGTCGCGATTTACAGTAGCGACCGTCGGTCGCGTCTTATTAGTGTGCACAATCCCGTCAGACGCCGTGTTCAGTCGCGTCTATATTGTCTTTGGTCGCGTCACTCGGACGTTACACCGTCTAACACGGAACCACAGACTACATAGAGATACTACGTATTGAATTTATAGCAGCTTCTACATGTTATTATTATGCCAAAAGAAAATTATAAAGTACTGACGGCTTATTGCATAACTTTTTGTACGTTATTCACATGCATTAAACAATAAAATAAAGCAAAATACTGTGAAAAACATAATATACGTCAAATCTCCCTGGGTCATTAGTGACAGCTGGCGACTGACAGCCACTCGGACGCGACCGATCACTGTGCACATGGGGCTCAGGCGTCCGCGACTTATTGAAACATCCGGCGAGCCAGATTTTCGTAAGACGTCCGAGCGCTCATGGTCATGTCAAGTTCACGTCCGCGACTTATAGCTGACAGTTTGCACAGGTAGGTGTAACTTCATTGACCAGATACAGCATCAGCCGCGACCGACGGTCGCGACCGTAAGTCGCGTCTTATAATTTGTTCCTAGCTTAGGTGTTTAGTGTGAACATACGATACACTGGGAGTGACGGAAATATTTAGGGCAGCAACTTATCCGTCTGTTTCATTTTATGTAGTTTTTTTGCCAGGTTTTGATCTTATTCCTATTTTTAGGCTTTATACATGGATTGTAAAAAATCGGGAGATTTTTGTCAAAAACCGGGAGATCTTTAAGAAAATCTGTGAATCTCCCGGAAAATCGGAAAAAGTCCGAACCGAACCTGAATCAGAAATTACCCGAAATTACCCATTTTGTGCTTAAAGAATATACCAAACATGGTATATTCTCGAAGGTTTTGTGTAATAGTCAATTTATATTTAGTACAGTTTAACTTTGTCTGTTGTTGTAATTATAATCCGCTTGAAAACATACATAATCTCCAGAGAAAACTTCATTTACATCTGGGGACCTTGGAAAACTTACCTCTTTGCTAGACTGTACGGTAGACCACACATCAGTGGTAACACTTGAATTATGAAAACCACCCTTGTTGCTTACGAAAAAAGACGTCAAAATTACCCGGCAGTCATCGTTACCCGCTAAAAACCCACGTAAGGGCAAAATTACTTGTAATCGGGTAAAAATACTTGTGCCGGCAACACTGCTTTGACAGTCATCCCTAGTGAGGTTGGCGGGAAAATTCGTAAAGATCATGTTGTGGATTTTTTATTATTTTCCAAAACTTGTGTTTCTTCGAGTGTTAATGTGTAATAATGGTGGATTATTAAATGTTAAGTGCTCGTTAACGTGTACAAGTGTGGATAAATGGTACAAAGTTGAAAATCATGACTTTCGTATTATCTCATCATCCCCTCAGAAACCTAGTAAAGTTTCCATCACCTTACTAGGATACAAGTATAATATGTTCAATGATTACGACTGAAGGACATGTATCCATGGTCAGGAATAAATAATAAAAAAAAAAAAAGTCATCCCTAGTGTCTCCTAACAATCGATATACTATCGATTGTCTATCGATTATATCGAAAAACTACAAATCATCACAGATTTGACATCTACGCGGAGATATGTCAAAATCATTCATACTATCGATAGTATCGATATAATCGATTGGAAGCTCAGGTAAACAAAAACAATACTGTCAATATTATCAATCAAACTATTGTTACGATAATATCGATACTATCAAGCTATCGTTTACAGAGTATTAATTACATCTTTTTAGATTTAAATTAATATTTTTAGAAAGTTCGTTTTCCTACTTTCTATATTGGCACACACACCACACTGTTAGGGAGTACCTACTTACCCACAGATTACTTACCCATTTCTTTAATAATTTTATACATCAATACTATTATTACTGATTTTGATTAGTCGATTATTTGTTACAAAAAAAAAAAAAAAAATTTGAATATTTTACGTTCTTAAAAATAAATAAAAAAAAAGCATTAACATTAAATATTACTTTAGGGCCAAAGCTGAAGCTATCGTTTCTTTTCTTAAATATTTACATATTGCTTCAAACCAACAAACGCAGAACGAGAACTTGACTAAAAATTTGAACAAAATAAATTACTTAACTAGTCAAAATTAGTGTTAAATACAACAATGACTCTTGACTTGACCTTGACAAAGATATACGGCCAAAATTAATATCCAGTCCATCCACGAATGGCCCTACTGGAGATAGGAATTCGACATAATAAGCTCCATACAAATTATGTCAAATTTCTATCTCAAGTAGGGTAAATCGTGAAAAGATTGGATATTATTGATAGTAACTATCAGTAATTGATTAATGTTTTTTTGAAAATCTGTGATATCCCTACTCTACTTGACATTGACACTTCGTAGTTCGTGTTAGAGATGTGACTTAGCGGTAAAAAAATGCGATTTATTAATCATTAATTCTTTTGACGACGTCTGTGGTCTAGTGGTTCGAGTGTCGGACTGCTGATCCGTGATCAGCAGTCCGACACTGGTCACAGGTCTTGGGTTCGATTCCCACAGGACACAAATATTTGTGTGATGAACATAAGTGTTTGTGTCGGTCTGGGTGTTTCTTATGTATATATAAGTATGTATTTACAAAAAAAAAAGTATATATGTATTAAATCCATTGTCTAGTACCCATAGCACAATCACTGCTTAGTTTGGGACTAGATGGTGCTGTGTAGAAATGTCCCAAAAATATTTATTTATTATTTATTTTATTTAAGGTCCATTAAAATTGATTTGTGAAAAATCGATTTTTTTGAAAATAATAATCGATTATTTTTGTATGAAAAAATAAAAAAATACCAAGAAAAGATTAAATCAACTTTATAAACGGTAACACTTAAGGGCCAAAGCTGAAGCTATTATGTCTTTTCTAAATAATTTGCCACATATTGTTTGGTAAACAATTGACAAACTTTAACAAAATTTTCGCTACCTATTTTTGGTTTGGTGCTAGACATTTTGTGCACACAAAGGAACACCCGAACACAAATGAAATTTTGGAACTGGAACAAAATGAATGAACTAGTCAAAGACAGTGTCAATAAATGATTGACTATTATCTACTATACTATTATAAAATTGTTAAATGTCAGTTGTCTGTTTGTTTGTTTGTTTGTTCCAGCATCACTATAAAACTACTAGACCGATATTGTTGAAAGGGTTTGTGACTAAAAACTTATGATTTGACTTAAAAACTGGTATGTATTTTACCTCGCTACGATGACGGGAACCGGTGATTTTTTATTATATTTTTCTACAACATTTTGCATACATCAAGGTGAATAAGGCGCTCATATCCAGCTGTCATTCACACGCATGCGCTCTGGCGCGCGCCTCCATAGAGAAAATACGGCTGCTAAAGAAATTGCATTAAAAACTTTTTGGTCGGGCCGAATTTTATAGAGTAGAAAAAAAAATCCTGTCGTATGTGGGTGGTGCCATCTTGGAAATGCAGTCTTTTGAGCCAACCGAAAATCAGAATCTTTCGACTTACAGACAAGGACCGGAAGCTACCACTAAATTGCGATTTCTCTAATTTTTTGTATGAAAAGCAATAAAATTTAGAAGTACCTAAACGTTGTTATATTGTATCCATCTTAATATACGAATAAGCATAAAGTTATCTTGGTGTAACTAAAAAAATACTATTTTCAGTCTACAATTTTTAATTACCTTCTTCTTCAAGTATATTATCTTATCTTCTTAATCTTAACTATTATAAAATTGTAAACGTCTGTTTGTTTGTTTGTTCCAGCATCACGCTAAAACTACTGGACCGATTTTGATGTTTTTTTTTTGTTTTAAAGCTGATGATCTGACTTAAAAACTGGTATGGGTTTTGAGAAAGAAAGAAAGAAAGAAAAAAAGAAAAAAAAATTCGTGGGTTGCGTACTCACCCGACAGATCGAAGCTTCTATGCATTTGCACGAGCGGATAGTAATGTACGATGGAGTGGAGTGGACAGGGGATGGGACTGGGTATGGGACTGGGGACGGGACAGGAAACGGGACTGGGGACAGGACAGTGGACGGGACAGGGGACGGGAAATGGGACAGGACAGTACCGTGGGACGGCACATGGGACTGGACATAGGATGGGACATGGGACAGGACATGGGACATGGGACGGGACGATAGTGATTTAGTGATATAGTGAGACAGTGGGACAGTGGGACAGTGGGACAGCGGGACAGTGGGATAGTGGGACAGTGGGAAAGTAGGACAGTGGCAGCGGGACGGTGGGACGGTGGAACAGTGGGGCAGTGGGGTAGTGGGGCAGCGGGGCAGTGGGCCAGTGGGATGGTGGGGCAATGGGGTAGCGGGGCAGTGGGGCAGTGGGGTTGTGGGGCAGCGGGACAGCAAGGCAGCGGGACAGTGGAGCAGCGGGGCAGCGAGGCAGTGGGGCAGCGGGGCAGTGGGGTACCGGGGCAGCGGGCCAGTGGGATGGTGGGGCAATGGGGTAGCGGGGCAGTGGGGCAGTGGGGTTGTGGGGCAGCGGGACAGCAAGGCAGCGGGACAGTGGGGCAGCGGGGCAGCGAGGCAGTGGGGCAGCGGGGCAGCGGGGCAGTGGGGTACCGGGGCAGCGGGGCAGTGGGGCAGCGGGGCAGCGAGGCAGTGGGGCAGCGGGGCAGCGGGGCAGTGGGGTACCGGGGCAGCGGGGCAGTGGGATAGAGGGGCAGCGGGTCATTGGGGTAGCGGGGCAGCGGGGCAGTGGGGCAGCGGGGCAGCTGGGCAGCGGGGCAGTGATGCAGCGGGGCTGTGGGGCAGTGGGGTAGCGGGGCAGTGGGGCAGTAGGGGAGTGGGGCAGTGGGGCAGTGGTATAGTGGGGCAGCGGGGCAGCCGAACAGAGTGGTAGCGGGGAAGCGGGGCTGTGGGGCAGCGGGGCAGGCTGTGGGGTAGCGGGGCATTGGGGCAGTGGGGCAGCGGGGCAGTGGGGCAGTGGGGCAGCGGGACAGCGGGACAGTGGGACAGTGGTCTGGACTGGAATGGACTGGACTGGACTGGACTGGACTGGACTGACGTGGGTTAGCAGAATTTAACGCGAGCGGAGCCGCGGGTAAAAGCTAGTGTATTATATTAGTCTATGAGATTGACTTTTGGCTTGACCTAGACGAAGACTTTTGAATAATTGATTTTTCTAGAGATAATCAACAAAATAAACAATTCAAAAATAAAAAATATCGATTTATTTAATAATCAATTGTTTGTTCACAATTTGACATCCCTAGTTCGTATTCACCGTAAGCGTAAGCTGTCATTTATTTTATTATTGAATATTTCGTTTAATAATTTAATAAGTAATTAAAATGGAAGAAAACGTAGCGTTAGATTCTAAAAAACAGAGGAAGTTTGTAAAATCAATAAGAGGTATCAAAAAACTAATCAAGGTATGTATTTTATTTCAATAACTTTATCTGAGAAAAGTGAGGTTATAATTATAATAACATGCCCGATACTCTTTATTTTTAAAAGAAAAATGAAGAAAAGGCTGAGCTTCCGAAGAAGGATGAAAAGGTTGAACCACAAAAACCGTTTAGCATGAAAATTAAGGATGGCAAGATTAATAAAAAGAAGAGGCGTAGGGAGAGAGGACTAGTTTATTTGTCGCATATACCACATGGATTTTATGAGGTTAGTTAAATGTTTTTTTCAAGTATGTACATCTTTCTTCCACTTTGTCCACTTGCTATTTGTAGGTATGTTGGGCAAAACGGATACTAACTTTTCACCTATATGCAGAGTTTGGGGCAAATATTAAAAAAAAGAAATTAAATTGTAAACAGAGCTGTGTGTGGCCAAGCAATAACATAAACACAATATAGGTACCTACGTATTTATGACAGGTTTCACAATAAAATGTATAACTTAAGTCCCTACCGTTAAACTGACCTTTTTAAAAACTTTTTTATTTAGAAATAAGTACAATAGCCCTAGCATGAACAATTTTGATGTATCGAAACATTAATGTAAGTGTTTTTTGAACCAAAAATACAACATTACTATTACATTTAGATGTAGTTTTATGCATAATGCGCACTTTCTATCATAGAGAGATATGGCTAAAATCTTCAAGTTAAAAGAATATTATGTCTCAAACGAGTATTTCAGATTCAAAGTTCACTTAAATTTATGTTTCGATACATCAGAATGGTTCGTGCTAGGGCTACAGGACTCTAGAACTTTACATGAATTAATTAGAAATGTTGCAATTCCAGCATCAAATGACGCAATACTTTAAGCAGTTTGGAGTGGTCACCAATGCTAGGGTGATCAGATCAAAGCGTACTGGCAGCTCCAAAGGCCATGCCTTTGTAGAGTTCAGGGAGCCAGCAGTAGGTGAAATTGTTGCTGAAACCATGAATAATTATCTCATGGGGAAGAGGTTGATCAAAGGTAAGCTCTTTCATGACCGGAGTGACCGACATAGCTTGTCAGTAAGTTAATAAGCTGTAGTGGCATTGGGGTGGCCATGTCTGTCAAAGGCTGCTGGAGTAGACGAGTCCTTAAGTGGAGACTGCAAATCGGCAAGCGCAGCACAGGGCGCCCCCTCACTAGATATAACGTTGACTTGAAGAAGATGGCTGGGGGGACTGGATGCGGTAGGTAGAGGACCGAGTGTTATGGCACAACTTGGGAGAGGCCTATGTCCAGCAGTGGACTGCGATAGGCTGAGTTGATGAAGCCCTTATATGATTTTGTGGTACTTATACATTTTCCGTCTGACAATATTTACTTGGCACATTTAATTTGGCTTAATATTTTAAACTTTCTTAGCTCCTATTGTCAAAAGCGAAATTCTTTGTCATGGTTTTGATAACCATATCATACCTTTACATACTATTCCTTTGATGACATTATTAGGTTTTTCCCAACAAAATATAAATTTGCATCTTTCAAATAAGTTTAAAGCATTTTGTGTGTTTTTTATGACAATAACAATATAATAAAAGATTAAACTCTTTCAGCTGCCTACATTCCTCCAGAAAAACAAAAGTACAAGGCATTCAGAAAACACTGGAACAATATAAATAACCCAGGAACCCAATTGCGATTGAAAATGAAAAAGGTAATTTCTTCATGCAGTGTCTCTTGTTAAAATAAAAATAAAAACTGTCTGTTATAATATCCTGGACTAATAGCCTATTGCTTCCAGGCATTCAATGCAGACAAGGATGAAAATGGTGAGCTAAAAAGGGCTAGGAAACTTATGTCTAAGTAAGTCTTGTTTTTACCAAAAGAAAAACCTACCGATTCATTGTTTACAACAACAAATACAGTAATTTACCCCGAAGTACTCAAACATAACTCAATTTCAAGTGGCCCTTAAGTCTCATGCTGTCACTGTCGCTCTAAGATGACTTTAAGAATGTCTTAAAGTGAAGTGTTGTTTGAGTATTTGGGGGTTAAACTCATAAACGTAGGTTAGATTTTTCAGATCCTCAACTCATATTATATTGTGTTACAGCTTTACAAAGAATAAGAAAAAACTTAGTGCATTAGGAATAAATTATGATTTCTTCACACCAGTAGATATCCCAGAAGCACTACTAAACCAGGTTGTGAAACAAGAGAAAGATGAAAAAGAAGAAAATAATACTGTTAAAGAAGAAAGTAAGCTTAAAAAAGCTAAAAAGAGCAAACAGGACCCAATAGAGCATAAAAAAGTGGTCAAAAATGAAAAAGCACAAAATACAAAACAGCAAGCGAATGAACCTAAAGGAAAGAAAAATAACAAAAATGTTAATGAAAACAAACCAGCAGAAGTAAACAAAAAGGTTAAACCTGTAGAAGGTAAAAAAGAAAATGCACCTAAAGAAAAGAAAAAAGAAAAATTACCTGTAAAAGTGAATGAAAAACAGCAAAAAGAAAAAGAGCAAAAGTTGAAGACTGCTGGTGTGAAACCAGCAGAATTTATCAAAATTGGAGAAGCCTCTGATGATGAGAGTGATAGTTCATATGCTTTTGACTCTGATGAATATGAGAAAATGATAGAAGAGAACTCTTCTGGTCTATCATCAGGCGAAGGCGAGTCTGATGATGATAATGACGTTAGTGAAGAGGATGGGGAAAGGTAAGCCCTTCTAGGCAACATTTTCTATTACTCAAAACTTTATTAATTTTATTACTAATTATTAATGTAAATGGTTTCACTCACGTTATTTCATCGGGTGTGCCTGACCAGTTTCGAGCTCGAACGGAGCCCTTAATCATGAGAATCATCAATCATCAATGAGAAATCATCGAAACTGGTCGGGCACACCCGATGAAATAACGTGAGTGAAACCGTTTATATTAATAATTATGAATTTGTACGCCTATCAAGGCAAAACATAGTGATACTGGATTATTTAAAAATTAACACCATGTCTTGTACATCATACCTATGTTTGACAAATAAATAATTTTGAATTTGAATTTAACTCACGATAGTTATTATATAAAAAATTCATAACTGTAAATAAAAGGTACTTTTATTTCTCATAGATGTCATAACAGGCTATTTATGTCTACAGGATATAAAACAGCATTCCACTAACAATGATAAACAATCTTTTTTTTTATATGGCTAAAATTTACAATAAGTCTCTTTTGTATTTACAGTGATGAAGAAGAGGTTCCCCCAAAAAAGGTTAAAGGAAAGTCAACTCCAAAAGTGGTACAGCCAGTACCAACAAAAAAACAGCCCCAAAAACCACAACCACAGATACAACAGGCTAAGAAGAAGGAACAGAAGAAACCTCTTGTTGAAACTAAAAGGAAAGCTCCACAGAGTAAGTTTGAATTAATTCGAAATCTGAACAAATCCACACAATGCCATTTTTTAAAATCTGGTTGATATTTGGTGGCATTGTATAGCTAAAAATGTATGTTCACTACACTGAGGTAATATGTACTACGTATTGAACTAAGTTTACGGGACTTGTCGCGCACAATTAAATCAAAATATAACAAGCATTGCAATGCAACACGGCCACGGCCAATGCAACTTGACCGAAACGTCGAGGTTAGTCAAAATGCTTGTTATATTTTGATTTAATTGTGCGCGACAAGTCCCGTAAACTTAGTTCAATATGAGTGAAATTCGCGAAAGTTTAAAAACTTCTATGTACTACGTACTAGAGTAGACATTACGAACAAAAAATATCGCGCGACTTGCTGGCCCCGGAGCACGCGCGACGCGAGCGTGGCTAAGCGAGTGAGAGTGCAGGAGCTCTAGAAAGTGCTACAAATATTTTGTTCGAGGTGTCTTCTCTAGTATGTAGTACATATTACCTCAGTGGTTCACTACTCTCTACCTCGCTACTCGCAAAACCAATAAATGTTGGCGATTATTATCATCCTGAACGATAATTCGCCAACAATAATTATGCCTTCCCGGCAGAATTTCGGTCACGGGGCACTCACGGCGGCCAATCTCAATGGAGACTAGCCACCTGCGTGGGACAAATTATAGTGCACAAGTATGTGCACAAACACAGGTGCACTCTCTATCCCTTCACTCTCATAACCCGATGGGATGGCAATCTGGTCCGACCAGAGGGATCAGAGGACCTACGGTTTTACGTGCTCTCCGAGGCATGGAGTGTAGCACCGCCAACTTCCTAACTCCGGGCTGCTGAGAAATTTTCTTGAAAGATAAATAAATCCCACATTTTGCCCGACCCAGGAATCAAACCCAGGACCTCATGCATAACAGTCGCGCTTGCGATCACCAACTAGGCAGTAAAGCGCATAAATAAGTAATAAAATAATTAATATTGCTGCTAATACCAAGGCTGGAGTCCTGCATAAAACCATTTTAATTTTATAATGTAATGAACAGAACTGTATGCTCTTTTCAGAACCCGCTGCTTCGCCTAAAAAGCCGAAATTTGAGAAACAGAGTCAAAAGCCCATGAAGAAGCAGTTTAAAAAGAAATAATTTAAGTAATAAACATAAAATAAAATAATAAAGAGTTTTAATTTTTGTCCATTAATTACCATTGAACATATTTCAACCATCATTTCTCGTAATTCAGATAAATCCTAGTAATTCTATAAATGCGAAAGTATGGATGTTTGTTTTTTGTCCTTCAATCACGCTGAAACAGCTGAACAGATTTGGATGAAATTTGGCACACAGACAACATATAAGCTATATTCTGTTTTTTCTCTATTATTTAGTAAACAATCTTGGCACGTCTATTCACGTTTATTAAAATAACTAGTGATAAAATATAATTACTAGTTCTGCACATGTAAGTAGGTAAAAAAAATATATTTAGTTTGTGAAATGGTTAACGGTGGTTTTTTAATAAATATTTTTGACGGATTGCATTAAAAATACATGCCAAGATTGTTTACTAAATAAGACAAATAACATACCATACATAAACAGCCCATTACTGTCCCACTGCTGGGCACGGGCCTTTTCTCGGTACGAGAAGGCTAAGGCCTTAGTCCACCACGCTGGCCTAGTGCGGGTTGGCGGACTACACACCATAAAAAAGACAAGAAAAAAAACCAGGGTATAGGTACTTTTTATCTCGGGAAGATAGCAGTTTTCCAAAGATAATATACACACCGGCACAATTAGCGGAACACAAAAAAAGCAGGATTTTAAAATCTTTTACTTGAGGAACTGGCCAGTTATGATTTTTTTTTAATTTATTGTCTAATTTGAAAATAGAAAATTAGATGACATACACTTTTTTCATTCATTTGTTTTATTTACCCGAACAATACGTTTTGTCAACTTGTTCGAGTAATAACTACGTAATTGTAATTTTTTTGAAAAATTGCACTTAATGGTTTTTTATAAATTTGTTATTCTATAGGCAATTTTGTTTATTAAAAGCTCTTTATTATGCCTGACTTAACATCACTGGAAATCATTAGGGCTGATGAAATGAGAAGAAATGGCCATACCTACAGATCGATTGCCTCAAGGCTTCGTCGACCAGTATCAACGATTCATCGCAGAATCCAGCGGTACAGATCGTCTAATTCTCTTGTGAGGAGGAGGGGTCAAGGTAGAAAAAGATGTACATCGAGGCGAGATGACAGTTTTTTACAACTTGGAGTTCGTAGGAATACGCGATTAACGGCTGTACAAGCTCGAAATGAACTGGAAGACGTTCGAGGAGTACGAGTAAGTGAGCGTACAGTTCGCAGGAGATTTGAAGAAGTTGGTTTAGGGTCGTATATACCTGCCAAAGGCCCAAAACTTGAGAGACGTCACCGCGTAAACCGATTAAGCTATGCGCGAGAACATCGTCATTGGGATTTGAACGAATGGCAGCAGGTTCTCTTTACTGATGAGTGCAGAGTTATTTTAAAACAGATCGATGGGAGACAGCGAATATGGAGACGCAAAGGAGAACGCCACATACAGTCTAATTTTGAACACACAGTGGCTTATGGTGGCGGCTCGATTATGGTTTGGGGAGGGATATGTTTGGGAGCTCGCACGGAGTTAGTGATAGTCACAGGAGGGACCATGACAGCAGATCGATACATTAGAGAAATTTTAGAAGAACATGTTGTACCATTTGCCCCATTTATTGGTGACGACTTTATTCTAATGCAAGATAATGCTCGTGCTCATAGTGCACAATCGGTACAGGCATATCTGAGCCACGTAGGTATACCGGTGATGCAGTGGCCAGCAAATTCCCCCGTTATGAATCCGATAGAGCATGTCTGGGACTTGCTAAAAAGAAGGGTTAAATCCATAATGCCACCCCCCAACAATCTGAATGAACTTGGAAACGCATTACTTGAGGAGTGGGAGCGGTTGCCTCAAGAAATCATCGATAACATAATCTGTAGCATGCCCAGACGAATGGAAACCGTAATCAGAGCAAGAGGGGGAAACACTCGTTATTAATTTTGCTTTAATTTCATTGTTAAATCATTTAATGCTTACTTTTTTTATTTTTTGTGATGGTTCATAATCATCTAAAAATTTCACTTATTTCAAATTTCTTTATTTTTCAATAAAAAATAACGAAGACTTTTCAAAGTCGTTGTTAAAAGATGTTAATTAATTTGTTATTTTGTGTCTAATTACATTTTCGTCAAATATATGCGTTATTATCTCATAGTCTCACTTTTTTTTCTGTTCCGCTAATTGTGCCGGTGTGTATATAATGGCAGTTTTCGAAGGATGTGCGGTCTTTCTGTGATAAACCGAATTATACACGGGGCTAGTAATAAATAAACAATAATTTTGCAGGTACCATTTATTTATTGACTTCATTTTCTAATATTTGAAATACATATAGAAAACCAATACCATATAAATTCTACTAATATGTAAATATTGCATTACGACATACTGATAAGTGCGGCGGGGTTCACAGGAGTTTTAAACATTCAAAATTCAATATAAATGTACATAGTACACAATTAGTTATACTTAATATTTACTAAAATAACACGATAAAGGTGTTATTGGTGTTTATTCTCTTGTTCACAAACTGAAATTTATTTCTAATATCGCTCTCTTTTACTAATAGTAGATAAAAGAAAGGGATGGCAAGATAGCAACAATTTTAGTGCTGTCAAAATAGTCTGAATTAAAATGTTCATACCAGTTTAGTCGTGATCTCGGTGCCAACAAAAAATAAGAAGTGGAACACGTAAACTAATTTGACAGTTCTAAATTGTTGCCATCCCTTTCTTGCATCTACCAAGTTTAAAATTAGTTTGTGAACAAGCTAATCAAAACCTTTCGAAAATATTTCTAAATTTTAGAAGATTGATTGACACTACTATGTAGTATTTGTTCGTCTGTAAGTTGTCTGGCCTATTTAAATAAATTAATATAATTACAGTTGGTATTTCGTTATTTTGTAAGATTTTTAAAGCACATAATTAGTTGTACATAAAAATATTGTTTCTTTTTTTGTCAATCAAAGTTCTTATTTAAGAATATAGCCTCACTGAAGCATTGTAGACCCATATTAAGTTTGTTCAAACGAATTTTCTATTCTTCTTCCGTTTATGCTATTACAAAAATATGCATAGCAGCCCGGAGTCTGGATTTGTGCCCGGTTAGTGGCAATAGGCTCGCCGCATATTACATGGGACTATAACATAACTGGCGAAATGTGGGTGTACAGTCTAACAAAGCAATTAGTATACAGGGCCGCCAGATATAGATGAAGATTTATCAGAAAGTTATTATAGAATGGTTTGATTAGGGTTTTGTATAAATACAGTTTAACTTTGTCCGTTATTAAAATGATATTTCACTCGATAACATCCATAACCTTCTGAGAAAACTTCATTTATATCTCTCTACCCTGTATACCAATTGCTTTGTTAGACTGTACTATACACCTCTGCCTACCCCTTCGGGGAAAATACAGGCGTTATGTTATGTTAAAAATATGCATTCCCTTAAATCTTGCATTGCCAGCCCCATTTATAACCAATAAATTGTCGTTACACTATCTCAGTAAGGCAGTCCTTAGAAATACAAGTCGTAAGAATTAATATATAATGGTATCGATTCTTTTGTTCACGAACTAAACTTATTTTAAACTATCGCTCTCTCTTACTTATGGTACATACAAGGGAAGGCAACAATTTTAGTGCTATCAAATAAGTTTACGTGTTACATTTGTTTTTTTTTGTCAGCATTCAGAGATCACGAATTCACGACTAAACTTGTATGGAAATTTTAATTCAGACTAAAACAGCAGCAGCTAACATGACAGCTCTAAAATTGTTGCCTTCCCTTTCTTGTATCTACTATTAGTAAAAGAGAGCGATAGTTTAAAATAAATTTAGTTCGTGAGCAAGAGAATCGACACCTTTCTAATATTAATATGTCTAATTTATTCTGCCCCATCTAGCTGTACTACGACCGGTCTTTCGTCTTCTTCATCTGCATCTAAACCTGTGAAATCCCACTGGAGTGTGTCTGTCAAATTCTCTTTAAACCTTTCAATCATTGTCAGCAGACGACCATCTACTTTGCTCACGTATGCAGTACGGAAAAATTCCCGAAGTTTCTTGTACACCAAATTTTTGTTCATTACAATATCAGCTAAGAAATCCTCTGGCATTTCTTCAATTTGTATCTCAATTGTTCTTATAAAGTGAAAGAATACGCTGCGGTATTTGTGTATGGCGTCGTCGCAGGAGCACATGAGGATTACGAGGTTCTTCCAGTGCTCAAAAGCCTCAAGGGAATGTCCGATAAGGAAGCATAAGTAGGCGAATTGTAGTTCGCCTATTATATGAAGAGGCCTGAAAAAAGAAATAAAATTATAAGGATGTTTACATACTATACTATGATCTGAACGAATAGAAGTTTTTTTAAAGCCACGTTTTAAAACAAAAGTGAGTTAATATCGCATTGTCATCCAGTTATGAGCTATATTTAAAGTTTCAACTCATTAGATCATCAGGAAGTTAGTTTAAAATCGATTGCATGATTTGTACTGAACTGACAGACAAAGGAAATCGAGTTAATAAAAACGTGAAAATTAAACTATATCTCAACGACACAAGGGGTGTTTTAGAATGAACACATTACACGTCAACTGTCATTTTGACAATAATTTCATCCCATTGAGATAATTTAATACTTGCAGACTTGCAGGTTCATACAGTTCGATTTGAGTTGATCAACAAAAAAAATTAAACCTTCAACTTTGTTCAACTTAAATTCATTATACTTTTTGTTGTTTCAATTCTTTGATTAAATAAACTCTATAGTTCATCTATATGCACAATCGCCGCTCGAAAAACGGGGCTATAGATAATTTACTTATACTGGAACGGCACCATCAAAACTGTGCAATAATAAGTCGCGTGCACAGTTTCGCTCTCAGCCGCTTGACAACCGCGCTAGCAGTGAGATGTTTCACGAATTAAGGCTAGGCTCTCAAAATGAGGTGACTTTTTGAAAACATATGCTGAGTCGAACACATGCTTGATGAATGTCAAATTTAGATACATATTTTTTTGAACCTTTGTCCATCGTTTGACTAGACATTTACATAATTAGTTGATTTTTATTCGATACTTTTATTTTTTGAAAATCATGCGTTTTTAGAGATTTTTCGAATATTTATCCTTTATTATTTCACTTAGCTATATAAAATATATGCAAATAGAAGATAATAAAGTTTATTAAATACTAGCTAGAGGAAATTTGTATAGATTGTTTAGTATTCTTGTAATAAAAAGAAAACTGTTTTGAGATTTACGACATTTACTTCCGTGGTAAAACACGCAAGAATGATTTTCTCGAAAATGAGTTCTATTGCAACTCACATAAAATTGACGAGAGCGGCCCTCAGTTGCGGTGTGTAAGGGGAGTGCGAGGGTGGGAATTACGTTTTGGGAGCGTCCTCTTAATAAGAACTATACTCCAAATGTGTAGCCAAAGGATGGAGCGTCGTACTTGTAGCTGTCGTAAACATAATTACAAGTACACTTTATCGCGGAGACGTTTTTTGGGTTGGTTTTTGTACAAGATAGTGCATCTATAGTAGATTTGATCGAAGCATCAATATGATTGAAAGTCTGTTCAGACGGTTCAAATCGCTTTCGATTAAGTAGTTGAACGACTAAAATCGTCTCGTGTGAATTCGGTATTAGTTGTTCAGATAGTTTTGAAGCAGGGATGTTATGGATATGAAATTTCGGATCTGGATACGGATATAGGAATAATATTATACCGGTTTCAGATACGGTTACGGATATGGAATTATTTCGGATTATCCGTTAGTTTCGGATAGTTTCGGTTATGGATATTAGATTTTTATGGAATTGTAAAAGTAAAAGAAAAAAGCAATAGAAATACCAAACAATGCAAGGGACGCGCGCGGCTAGTGTGTCGGCTCAGCCGGGCAAAAACTAAAATATGTAATAACATGTCTCATTTAGATTCTTCTATCAAAATTATTCGAAACTTTTATATCGGATTCGGTTACGATTACGGATAGATTTTTATTTCGGATATCCGATAGATTCGGTTACGGTTACGGAGCTCCATAACATCCCTGTTTTGAAGACTGTTCGTCTCAATATGTTTGATGCTAAATTCACCTACATTAGTTTATTATAATCTTGATGGATGATGTTTCATTGAAGACCTGTCCAAGTAAACTAACAATACATATAATGTAGATAGCAATAACTTACTCATCATGCTGTGCAATCATAAGCTCTAAAGAATATGATTGATCCAAATAATGTTTCGTAATCTCTTCTGGTGTGGAACCCGGTGGGAATTTATCTCGCGGTATTTCTGTAAACCTCATGGACATACCTGGAACGCAAAAAAATATTAAATTATGGTAACTTGAATATTCTTCAGTTTAATAAACTGCTTCAAAAACAAACTTGATAAAATCTCCAAATTGCATGACACATACGCATCAGCTTACTAAGCTGCTAGTGTGGTTTCCATATAATAATAATAATTATTATTGAGAAAAATAACCACCTGCCAGCGTTTCCTCAGCCTATCCCATCGACGGATTCCATCCTGAGGCACCCAATGTGTAGCAATGTACTAATAGGAAAGTTTGGAAGAACATGGGGGGAGACCTTTGCCCAGCAGTGGGACAGTATAGGTTGACAAAAAAGAACGTGAATATTAAAGATATCTGTACAGTGATCAGGGATAATGAGGCCTTTGCCCTGCAGTGGGACCATGTAGGCTGAAAATAATAATAATAATTATATTTCGATCAATACGCAATGTGAAATAGAGCTACAATTTGCAAAAAAACGCAAGAACACGAGTTACTGCATATCAAACTCCTTGAAGGTGATAAACCACTGTTTGAAGTAGGTAGTAACCAGTTGTTAGTAAACTTTACCAACACAAACACAATTTCATTTAAATTCATGAAGGTCTGTATGATATGGAAACAGGAAAATTTACACAAATTAATTCTATTATACATTAATGGTTTACATTTGAATAATTTGCATATAATGTACATATATAATAAATATGAACTTATTGTTACACTGTTAACCACCTAATCACATTAAACACTTTTTGGGACTTAACTGGGTATAACGGTGCCGATACTCTTCTATGCCAGACTAACAACATAACATAACATCACGCCTGTATTTCCCCGAAGGGGTAGGCAGAGGTGTAATAGTACACCCACATTTCGCCAGTTATGTTATAGTCCCATGTAATAGGGGGCGAGCCTATTGCCACTGACCGGGTACAAATCCAGATTCCGGGCTGCTACTGAGAATATCCTAATGAAAAAACCCAATAACACTTTGCCCGACCCGGGCATCGAACCCAGAACCCCACGCTCTGCAGTCGCGCTTGCAACCACTAGACCAACGAGGCATGCCAGACTAAACTAATTTTAATCACATTGTAGAGATACAGATTCATACAAACATCATTGAAAAAGGACAGAAAATATTTAGAACAGTCGAACCTATGGCCATGGCAACTAAATTCACATTGAAATCAAGTAAGTGAACTAATTTTTACAGGACTTAAATCTTCTGTCCATTTCTAATGCGTTTTGTTACAGAGACACTGGTATCTATTATTTTATTCACGGACTAAACTTATTTTATACTATCACTATCTTTTACTAATAGTAGACACAAGAAAGGGGTGGCAACAATTTTAGTGCTGTCAAATTAGTCGAAATTAAAATTTCCATACAAGTTTAGTAGTGATCCCGGAATGTGTCCACTAAAATACAAAGAAATGCGTTAACTAATTTGACAGTTCTAAAATTGTTGCCATCCCTTTCTTGTATCTACTATTAGTAAAAGAGAGTGATAGTTTAAAATAAGTTTAGTTCTTGAACAATTGACACTATTGCCATCAAGGTATGATAACCGATGTTACTAATAGTAATTATACCTGGTGCAGGTTTCAAATTTGGTAACATTGCCTCCTCCCTCTCTTCCTGTGTGATTCTCTTAGCTCTCTTAGCATCTGATTGTCCAGCAACAGCTTCTACTTTACCCTCCCCAGGGTCTTTCATTGATTCTTCCGTACTCTCTTGGCTTTCCATGGACTCTGCACAAGATTTTACCCCTCTCGGTCTCTCTTCATCAGTCATTGATAGGAGTTCCACTGAAGCTCTGATCATACCATTTTCTGGTGACAGCTTTGCTGCTAATTCAGCTGTAATTATAAACAAGCAAGATAAGAATTGTGATTTGAAAATACCAGTAGTCTTTCATACCTCTTCCTGCAGCAGTAAAAAACCGGCCAAGTTTATCACAAGACATCAACGCACAGTGCGCGAAATATGAATTTTTGCATCTCTTTCTTACGCAGGTACCACCACATATGTCAAGGTTTGTCTTATTTTTAGTATTTGTTGCTAAACTACATAATATGCACTATATAATCTGACCAAGTTTGACCCAGGTATGTATTACCGTTTTGAAGATAAAGCAGGAACAAAACTGTTGAAAAAAATGCATGTTTTTTGAGGTTTCTTGTATGGGGACCCCCTTTGGTTTGAGACATTTTTTTTTGTTTTTAGTATTAGACGTGATACCCCTCATATCAACACATATTCTGAGAGAATTTCAACCGATTACCTATTACTGTTCAAAAGATACAGCCCTGTGACAGACAGACGGACGGACGGACAGTGTAGCGAGAGTAATAGAGTCCCATTTGGCACCCTTCGGTTACCAAACCCTAAAAAAGGATTATAGCTAGTACATTTTGAAAATTTGTTGGTTTAAAGACCTCCTCTCATCTTCCTGCGATCACAAATACTGCAAAGCTATCGAAATATCAGGAAAACCAATTTAATACATATACATGATGTAATCTGGTTAAACTTGTTTTATTATAATGTGTAGTTATTGCGAAAACCTAAGAAATCTTCATTAACTTGACTATAGGTTAACATGTTAGCAGTCTAATGTACCATATGCGGTACACGGTGTGTGTTTAACTATTGTGTCTGCTTCATAAGTGTAAAGCTATTATAACCAACCTGGTATTTGAGAAGTCAGTAGTTTCCATTTCTGCCATATCTCATAAGGGTATGGTGCGAGGTGCCGGTCCAAGGTGAACAGGTTATCTTTGAGGCGCTGAATGCTTTCTTCTGTGATCTCCTCTTTGCTCATGTCCTCTGTCTTTTTGTCCCACATTTTGACTAGAAATTCCTTTTTGTGAAAGTAATGCATGAAACCTGATCTGTAAATATTTTACAAGAATAATGTGAGTTGTGTATTGTGGTACAGTCAGCCCCCAAAAGTTGATGAACAAATTATAAATTTCAATATCTATGATCTCTGGAGTTAACTGTTTGTTAAAAAAACAATTGATATGCTTATTTCTAAACAATAGTTATATTATTAATTTAGTCAAACCATAAACTTCTGAGAAATTGGATTATGCAATTTATAATTGGTTCATCAACTTCTGAGGCTGACTACATTAGCAGGTTTTTCTTTAATCTGTTGAATAATGTTTTATTTTTTGTAGCAAAGTACAATATTTATTTTTCAAGGTGTGTGTGTGTGTGCACCAATGCTAAAACCTGTAACACTAAAACAGAAAGCCACTTATACCCTTATAGCTGACTTGGTGTATAATGGCAACAAAAATGATCGGCATGATCAACAGATACCTTTTTCTGATCTTATTTGTCTTTGTGTAACAATACAAGTTATGCCACTTTACAACATCAATTCATTATACCTACCTGGTTTGTTGATCAACAAGGATTTCAATCAAGTGGAGAAGAAACACAAAGAAAGCTGAGTTTTTTAACAAAGATAATTGAAAAAGAGGAAGCTTTGTCTGACATAACACAGGTTATGGTCTGGGTCTTGCAGAATACGTACAAAGTGTGATGAAATTTCATGATGGATTTATGATCGAATTTCATATTGTGTTGTGTAGCTCATCCAAACAAACCAAAAATACACACAAGACACACTGTTTACATTACAACATGAAAACTTGTCTGTCTGTTTGACTCGTTTAGCCTTAGAGTACGGAGTACTTACCGTGGCGACACATCTCCGGTGCCTTTACTCACTCCTGAGAAATGTATATAGTGTAATCCAGGCGGTATCATTTTAATTCCGCGAAAATCCTCTTCTGTATTCCAACATTGCATATCGATACCAAATTGTGTTTCTTGAGGCACTCCGAGGAAAACAAAGGTTCCTCCTTCAACTAAAAGCTTTTTTGCGGTTTCTTGGTCCATTTTGCACAGCTAACCCGACGCAAATCAATAAAATGTGATAAAAATACAACCAATCAATATGTTTACATCCGGGAAACGTCAATTTAGGTAGTTTGACACAAGGAACATAAGTTTGACATTTGTGGTTCGTTTCATTCGAAGGGCGGCGTTCAGTTATATCGCCCGACATCGTCGGACGACTTTCGGAGCGTTCCTTGGGCGTTCGTATGTACAGTCAACAGCATGACAGTGGTAACACTTCAATTCGAAAATCGCCCTTACAGCTTACGAAATAAAGATGCTGCTAATGTCAAAGTGTTACCACCGACGTGCGGTCGACCGTACGATTCGTATCAGGCGCGGATCCAGGATTCCGCGCAGGGGCGGGGGGGGGGCAATTTTCATGAAAATTTCTATAAACTAGTCAGCATCGGGGAAACTTCTTTGTCAAATACACTTAGTAAAGAAAAACCGAGCATATAAAGATAAGATAAGATAAAGATAAGATAAAGTTTATTGGGCAACATTATTACAAGTATAACAAGGTACAAGAGTACGATAGTAGCTGCAGTAGTATGCACTGTGTCGCAGCTGCCATCGCCCACCTCCAGATTCTACAGGAATATAATGCAATAACTGTGCTTGAAAAACATGATCAAAAATAAAACCAGTGAAATAAATATTTAGATAAAATACAAATAGTTACTATTTAACATCATCTAAGTATTTGAGTGTGTATGTGTAATGTATGGATGTGTGAGAGGTATGTTTGTGTGTTGATGTATTATTGCGTGAGAATTATTAATTTATGACCAGACCTTCTGTATCTTCATAAGAAAGTGTATATAGCCACTCATTTACTTTGGTTTTGCACTTATTTAAGGTTAGTGAATAGATTTGAAGTTCTCTGTTTACTTTGTTATAAAGTCTGGGGCTCAGAAAGTGATACTGGTGACTTGCAAGAGTAGTACCTGCCATTTCTAACTTGCACACCATATCAGACCTACGTGTTCTCTTAACAAAATCTGCATCGAAAGGAGTTGCTGCATGTTTGCGTAGTAATACCTTAAATACGTAAAGCTGGCGAATTGTCAGAACTTTGCAGAGTGAATAAAGATCGGCTGTTGGAAATCTTATAGGATTACAGGTCATGATCTTTAATATACATCTCTGGGCTCTCTCTAACCGCAACATTTTAGTTTTATAGGCACCACCCCAAGAAGTGATGCAGTAAGCCAAGATTGACTGTCCTAGAGCATAATATACAGTTTTTAAAGTAGTTAAATCAGCAACAGATCTTATCTTTTTAAAAACATACATAAGTTTCCTGGTGCGGGCAATTAAATTTTCAATTTGGGCTTTCCAACTTAGTTTGCTATCAATAATAACACCTAAATATTTAACACAGTTTGTGCGATTTAGTTGGTAGCAATCACAGCCAGTGTTGGATTTAACTCCACATCTATGGCCTCGAATGGTAAAGGAGGTTGACGGTTGGGAGGTAACCCTAGGAGAAAAAGTTACAAAATTTGATTTGTCTAAGTTGAGGGTTAGAAGATTCCTTTTCAACCAAGTCATGACCACACTCAGAGAATTTTCAGCCCTTTCCCTTACTTTATCCCATTTGTTATCTTGGACCAGAAGTACAGTATCATCGGCATAGGCAATTACTCTACAGTTTTCCATTTCAAGCAAACATAGTTCATTAATATAAATGAGGAAAAGCGTAGGGCCAAGCACACTTCCCTGGGGCACCCCGTAACTTAGCGGTAATTCTGTGCTAACAACATTATCTATAATGACACTTTGTGTACGGTCTGTCAGGTAACTCCTGAACACATTTAAAATCATACCCCGCACTCCAATGTTCTCCAGTTTTTGCAAAAGAGTAGGAACAGAGACAGTGTCAAAAGCTTTGGATAAGTCCAGAAAAATGCCAACTGTCTTCATTTTAGTATTTATGTTTTTAATAATTGTATCTGTAACATCCAAGACGGCATCTTCAGTGGACTTTCCACTTCTAAACCCATATTGGCTGTCAGCGAGTATTTTATTTTTATTTATGTATTTAATCAGCCTTTGATTCAAAATTTTCTCAAATATTTTAGATAAGGAGGTTAAAACAGATATTGGTCTGTAGTTATTGACACTATCTCTGCTACCACTCTTATAAATGGGGTGTACAAGGGCCTTTTTGAAAACTTTTGGGAACACACCGGTTGCGAGGCATAAGTCGAAAATATGTTTAATTATAGGGATAAGCACGTGTCGACCTGATTTTATTATAGAAGCAGGTATTTTATCCCAACCCAATGCGCAGTTTTCTTTGAGGCCAAGGATAGTGTGCTCAATTTCATCCATTTCAATTTCTAGCAATGCCATAGAGTTTAGCTGAGACTGCCGCCGTAATCCTGCATTCCAATCCAGCGAGTCATCATTTTGATTTAAGGAACCAGAGATTAACTTACTTGCTAGGTTCTGTCCAACCCCAGCAAAGAAACTGTTCACGGTTTCGACAGACTTTACAGGATTATTGTCATTAATTTTAAGCAATTCAATAGATGAGGTTTTAGTGCTAGTTAAATAAGCTATTTTTTTCAGCGCTTTCCAAGTGGCTTTAGGGTTTCTCCTGGCCTTCTGAAGCTCATTTTTCTCGTATTCCCTTTTAATCTTTTTTAAAAGGTTGTTGCAGAAATTCCTATACCGGCAGTAAGTTATTTTTAGGATGTGGTTTAAAGGTGCTTTTTTAGTTTTTCGATACAGGTTGTCTCTATTACGAATGCATCGCAAAAGGCCAGGAGTAATCCAGGGCTTAAGGATCTTTTTTCTCCGTGATATTTGAACCACGCTGCAATGAGATTTTATGACTCTCGACAAAATGTCAATGAACAACTCTGAAGCCTTCTCTGCGTCATTTTCTTGCAAAACTTGAGAAAAATCAGTATCACTGAGCGTTTTAACAACTTCTGGAATATCTATACGCTCAAGTGAGGTTTTCATTGAGCAAGCTTTGACTTGACGTGCACAGGAAAGTAGTACAGGTGCATGGTCAGTAATAAAAGAATCCATAACAAATGTAATAGCCTTATTATTGCTTTTAAGCATAACGTGATCCAGACAGTTAATATTCCTCGTGGGGAAGACATGAGCAGGTAGCAAGGCGTGAGACGAGGTCATGTTTAGGTATAGGTCAGCAGAACTATCTTTGTTATTCCCAATATTTATATTAATGTCACCAACAATTGTGACAGTTTTAGATGAATTGAGTGATTTTAAAATAGTGTCAAGAGACGTAACAAAGCTGTCAGAATTTTTATAGGAAGGTGAACGGTAAACTGAAACTATAGCTATTTCTTGATGGTGCTTGAATATAAGGCAATTAGCGTCAATAATGTCAGGTTCAGAAATTGTGTGTTCGATCCTGCTATCCACATAAATAACCACACCCTCATTCTGATTAGAGAACTTGCTTTTGTATGATACATAACCAGGTAAGATTGGAATAATAGGGGCTTTACTTAACCAACACTCTGACAGAGTTATAATATCAGGTGGAGTGTTAAGTCTTTGCAGAAGAACAATCAAGCTATCAAAATTAGCATTAATGCTTCTGATATTTACGGATAAAATTTTCCAGGAAGTCTCAGACGGATTCAACATGCTAGAGCAGACCTCAGGAGAACAAATGAGCGATTCAGATACTGAAATCATATCAAGGTCATTACCAACTGTATTACTGTCATCCATTTAGAGTTATTTTATAAAACAAGTGGACACGAAACTTCTTGAATTGTAATTCATAACTATATAAATATGTGGTTGAAGGGTTCAATGAGGGCCATAGTGTTAGTTGCGAGTGTGAGTAGGTGATGAAATTCGAGATGAGTGTAGTGATAACCTGTTTTGAATGTGTAGAAGTGTTTTCAAGAGTAAGTAAGTATGAATGAAGTGGGTGAATAGTGTAAATACATGAACTTATTATTACTTTCAAATACATAGTGATATTTGTTATCTTAGTACAAGTAGTGATAATAAACAAAAAAAATATTAAAAATTGTAAAACAAAAAGCATGCAAGAGTACCACTTGGTTAGTCAATTAGTGGCTTTCAGTTTTTGAAGATCTGACTCATTGTTAATACGTATCGATGATAAGCCCTCTTTTTGTTTTATGAATATTTTTCCACCGGCCGTCCAGCAAAATTTATATTCATTAGACTTTGCGAAGTCTCTTGCCAGAAAAAACAGTCTCTTCATGGTAGAAGTTAAATTCTCTGATATGAAAATAGGCTTGGAAGGCCCACTAATTCTTAGGGTTTCAGTTGACAGTCTCGAATTTTCCTTGTTATACTTTTTGAACATGGCAATTACTTTTTCTTTTAGGAGAACGCTAGTGAAATCCACTATAATGGTTTTATTCGCAGGGTCTTTGGTGCTTATTCGGTAGATATCTTTTATTTCAAAAGGCTGTATAGGGACATTCAAGATGGAGCCCGTATTTATAATAGTGTTCAAAAGAATGATCTTATTTTCAGAATTTTCAGTAGGTATGTTTCTAATTTCAAGGCATGTAGATCCTTATATCTGAATATTCGTGTAAACTAATCGTATATAGAAACTTAGAACCATCGTTACTTCTCCGTGACTGTATCGAAAGGCTTGTACATAATTATCAATCACATACTATTTCGTAATTCGTATTTTTAATTATACCTAGCGTAATCACTACTAACTCTTATGTTAAGATTCACTTAGATATTCTAAGCTCTATGAACTTCATTATTATACCGATAGCTCAGTTTCAAAATGGCTCATTATCTATTAGTATCCCAGATACAATACCAGGTATCCAGGTTTCATCCACGATAGCAAATTTTAATGAAGCTACAAAATATTTATTATAATGAATATGTCATCAACGACAAAAAAAATAAAAAATAAAATAAAAATTAAAAATATTAAATATTTAATTATTAATAATTATTTAATTAAATTCTCAGTAGCAGCCCGGAGTCTGGATTTGTGCCCGGTTAATGGCAATAGGTTCGCCCCCTATTACATGGGACTATAACATAACTGGCGAAATGTGGGTGTACTATTATTATACCTCTGCCTACCCCTTCGGGGAAATACAGGCGTGATGTTATGTTGTTATGTTATCAACGACAACCTTGTAAATATTAATTCATTTTTAATTCTACAATTAAACTTTTATTTAACTTAACTATCTCTGAGTAAATGTCTATTGTCTCCATCCAGATTACTGAAGCTATAAACTCATGAAAAAAAAAAAACGTTGACGATATCATTACAAGCGTGCTATTTGCAAAATCAAGTGTAATTCATCCATAAATCATATCGACTTTTCGGTTATACAATCATCAAGATCAAACAGAAATCCAGTAGCCTCCATCACATTAGATAAAATATATATTATATTAGAATCAGCTCATTTAAGTTCCTATATATATCTCAATACATTAGTATATATTTTAGAATTCCCACTAGTCAGGAATGATACATTTATATATATATATCATATTATACCCTATTCCTATTCCACAATCCGACTCTTCCCTATAACTTAATATCCTTTCCGAGCAAACATTCTTGGCTACGAATACCAACAGGCAACAGTATCGCCGTGAAACAACAAACTCCATTGAAGAAGGCAAAAAGCTCTCATCCGAAACCAGTTCCTGCAAACCACCAGTCTACAACTTCAACGTCAGACCAACATACAAAGTCGCAGTAGTACTATTCGTCTGCATTAAGTGCTACAAATACAACCCATGGAATATTGTATCCAGACGAAGATCAACATTACACCATCCAAATTGGCAATTGGCATTGGCTGTATCCAAATTACAACTCTTTTGCCCGTTCCGTCGGCAACAGCACATTGCGATGCAAATGGCAGCCTTCGATACTACAACATCATGCATGAAGACGAAGATGATGACGACATCGCGAGCACTCCTACAAATATCCAAAAATTGGGCACGGCCCAATCTTTATTCTAAGGGGGGAGGTGTTATATATTAGCACTAGCCTTATTTGTTTGTATTAGTCATAAGTCTATTTTATTGTTCCTATCTCTGTTTAACATCTTCCATCTCTTTCACACTAACATATCCCTTCCCCAAACATCCTTTCTAACCGCTCGATCCCTTCCTACTCGACTCACTTCGTTCCCGACCACGATCTAGAGACATCGTTCTCGTTCTCAATCTCTGTAACATTAACATAGTACATAATCATAAGTTCATTTTGTTATTTATTATTAAAAGATTATTATAAAACAAGAAACTGTCCTTCATTGCTACCTAGATTGATATCTAGACTAGTTTTTTATTTCATTTTACAAATTACTTTGATGCCCGGCTAAGCTAGTTGCTTTTCTAAAATCAAAAACGTAGATCTTATTTATTCCAAAATTCATCTCACAATTTCTTTGTCGACTTATTTATTAAACACGGATGTGGCCCTACAGTCCCATCCCAAAGCACGAACAGAAATTGCGCGAGCGCAGCGAGCTCGAAATTTTTTAGGATATTCTGCGAAAACATGACGTCAAGGTCACATCAGGTACCCATTAAGGAAACAAAGATGTAAGAACAGCGCGAGCGTAGCGAGCGTGAAAATTATGTGTTTATATTTTAGGGATAAGGCAGGAGGATGATGATGATTTTTGTCTGTTTCGCCCTTTCCTCATTCAAATAAATAAATGTAACAGAATAGTTGCTTACAATATACACCAAACAAGTAGAGCATATAAAAGCGTGAGCGAAGCGAACGAGTTTTTTTTTCACTGTGCTTAAACATGCTGAGCAAGATAGATTTTTACATAAGTTGTAACATTAAAAAAATCTTCATCAAGTTCATTACATTATTTGGGACGCACACTGAAGTAAGAAAGGCACATGGAAAGATAACGGAAATCGTCGAGGTTTTCTATTAAACTAATTATTAAAAGGGATTCATCAGGATTCATCGCTATAATTCAATAATTGAGAATGAAATCAAAATTAGTACTGTAGTATTTATCTAATTAACTAAGTAATGAAATACTTATTGCTGAATTTCGGTTAAAAATGACATTATATTAGAAAATTAAAACAGAAATACACAGGCATACACCAGATAAATGCTAATTTGTATGCGCGCCCCAGTCTTATTTAGCAAAATTTTTGGAATGCTACCATTGCCCGTCCTTGCCACTTAATCCACTACTAATACTGGTAGTAAAACCGTTAAACTTGATAGTTTGGCGAGTTTTCTAGTTAAGTAAAACTAAAGAAATTGTACATGTGATTAAATAAAAAAAAAAAAAAAAAAAAAAAAAGTGATGTAGGTAATTATGACGAGTCAGGAAGTACCTACTTAGGTCGAGGCTCAGGGGGAGGCAATTGCCCCTATTGCCCCCCCCTGGATCCGCGCCTGACTCGTATGATCTCTCTGAGTAAGCTCCGCGGAGCTCCCGCGTTCCGATTAGGTAATGACTGACGAGGTGACTTTTACGACGTAAAGCCCATAGTGGCCTAGGTTCCGGAGCGGTTGCCTCTCCGGCGCTGTCTTCTCTGAGCAGGATCAGCCCTCTCTCGATCCCGCTCCGCAGCCTCCTTCAGAATCATGATTCATGACGGTCTCACAGAAGGAGGCTACTTCCCTCCAATTTGTCTTTGCCAGCATAGCCAACACTACCGCTGGCAGAGATAGATCTTGCTCGATTTGATTTATTAGAACCCGCCGCTCAGAAACCCACGCAGGTGACGCAGGACACTCCGCAAGCGTGTGTTGGGAGGTATCCTGGTAACCTCCACAATGGTGACAGTTCACCGTGGCTTCGCGTCGGACCCTATTCAGGTTCAGGTATTCACCGAAACAACCGTGCCCAGTGAACACCTGAGTAAGTCGGTAGGTGACGCACTCGCTCCTACTGAGCTAGCCTTCAAAGCACGGCGGGAGGGCTTCAACTACACGCTTATGCGTAAACTCCTATGTGGCCCAAACTGTGGCCCTCTCAGAAACCCACGCAGGACACTCCACGAGCGTGTGTTGGGAGGTAGTCTGGTCACCTCCACAATTGTGACAATTTGCCGTAGCTTCTGATCCTATATTCAGGGTAGGTAGCTATTCACTGAAAAAACCGTGCCCGGTGCACACCTGAGTAAGTCGGTAGGTGACGCGCTCGCTCCTACTCAGCTAGCCTTCGAAGCACGGCAGAATAGCTTCAACCTGTGTCAAAACTGTGGCCCTAAGCCGCTCGCGCCACCGTTCGAGAGGGCCTAGGGTGAATTTGACACTTGACGCATATTCGGTCGAATGCGTCGACTTTCATTCATTATTCAGTAGTTCCTCCTCATTTCCGTCAGGTGCTTCTTATTTATGAGTGAAAGTCGAGTTTATGTATGAGTGTTTCGAATTTTCGATACCTACATATGCGATAAGTGTTAAACTGGGAATCGCAAATGTCGTTGCTCTTTCCGCCTCAACCTTTCGAACACGCGCCTTTTCGCGGGCGCACTCTCGTCGCTCTGGCGGATGACGCGAATCCGGTAATAGGGCATTGCATCCATATCCACCAGTATACAATAAAGAATATTCTATCTATCTATTTCCACATATTCCATGATCAACTTACACCTAATAACTTGTAACTCGCTCGGCTACTTTTAGTTTTTTTACGCATGAATAACTATTTTGCTCTATTAAAAAAGTCGTTAAGGGCTCATACATACGTACAAAAATTGCACCGATCCCGAAGAGGTTTGCTTTCCACTTGTGATTTCGTCAGACGAGCGAGCACACTCGTTCGAATAGTTAGCATTCGTTGAAAAATTCCCACCAAAATTTTAGTCAGAATTTTTTTGTCGAGTTCTCGCGTCGAGAGGTTAACACAGAAAGCTAGATGTCGAGCATTACACAGCACCTGAATGTTTGTTTTTAGTACTGATTTTTTTGACTAATTATTTTCAACAGGTGACGAATTCAGCGTCTCGAGCACCACTACCGGCGGCGAGACGGAGCGGCAATCAGAAAAGCGCTTTAGTTTAGCTGTCGCTCGCAATTAGTGGATTTTATGTACCTACAAGACGATCCTACTAATGAATTTCGGCTTTATTTTGTGGTTTTCATTATAACCGTATCTGTCTTCTAATTGGAAATCTTTTGTTTTATCAGGCACTGAAAATAATGGCAGCTTACATACCTAGTTAAAAAAAAAGAACAACTAATTCTCAGATGTTGAAATAAACATTAACCCGATCTGTAACTTACTCAGCACCTAGTTGTTAGTTATATGTGTGAATGGGGGTTTAGGGACCCTAGCCTTGTGTCAACGTGTCCCTTGTGCCCGAGCACCTGCACAAGAGATGACCTATTCGCCGCCACTGAAAACGCCATTGAAGTGGCCACTTTTTATTCCAACCATATTTGAACCATTGATACGATAAGAAGAACAAGAAGTTAGTCACATACAGCGTTGTAGCTAGGGGTTGGCTGTGGGGGCTTGCCCGGGGCACATATATCAAGGACACACTCTCGAAGACCCGCAGCCTGCAACTTGCAGGCCGCAAATTATAACACGAGTTTATGCTTTTCTTTTCCTACAAAATAAGCTATGGGGGGCGCAAACCTATGTTTTGAACTTCGATAAATTTCATTGCTGTCTTTGAGCAGCGTTAGTTCAGGTTAGTTCCGTGGTTTTCTTTTCGTCTGTCCATCAATCAGTTTGTCTCGGAGAATTAGCTCGTTTGAAAGTTCATCATCATGTGAGTATGAGTATTGAAGTGAACCATGCCAAACATTTTCATAGGTTGTTGCTTTTAGTACGTATGTAAAAACGATACTCACAAGTTTACGTTTTGTCTCTATGGAGCACGTCAGAGAACGGGAGAAAGGTGGTACCTCACCTTTTAAGTGTAAGTTATTTCCACCACCCCATTATTATACATGGGAGTTATAACATAACTGGCGAAATGTGGGTGTAGGTACTATACATCTCTGCCTACCCCTTCGGGGAATGCAGGCGTGATTTTATGTTATGTTATGTAAGTTCCACCACATGACCCTGTCATGTCAATTTTATTTAAACGATTAATTTATTTCAATATGTATTATTATGTAATATTATTGAAACAACCCCTCCCCTCATTTTAATCAAAGTTAATATGTGGGTATACCAATTTATATTTTTATAACAAGTGAAATCCAATCACTTCCTGAACAAAAATAAATATGACAATCGTAGAGAAGACACAAAACTCGTTAAGGAAATATTTTGATATAATTAAAAATAGGTACCAAATTGCTACTTTTAGTAGATTGTACCTACCTACCGTGAGGGTATCGGTAGGTATAGAATAAGCGTATCTACCCATGACCAGTTCCTTCCGGCGGTTCCATCTTTCTTCCATAATCTGGTGACAGCAGCGCTAAACGCCGATACCTAACCTAATAAATATTATGAAAGAAAAACTGGAATGTATTACCAGTTTATTTGAGCAAGCCGAGTTATCAAAAAGCTGGCAATTGCTATGGCGTAATCGAATTACTAACCATCCTTTTACACTCCAGGGTTGCGATATATCCGATTTTTGATATAGCTGACGAATAGAGATTCTCAGTGGGTATACACCTGGGAAATTAGGATGTAAATTTCCATTCGCTCGCTCTCGCGGACCTATATTCACGGATTCTTTGTTTTCATCGGAAATTTAAGGATATGAATTCTCAGGGGTCCTCCCGCGCGTACCTGTATAGCAGGATTGGGCCGCGAGGGATAACGAAAACTGGAAAAAACATACATACGAGGTGCCTATCTAAATATCACACCTTTGTTTTCTGACATAACATTCAAAGGTTGTCAAAGTTGTTGAACTGACCACTTTTCTCGTAAGCTGTTACCTATACTAGTCTTCTCTGTTACATACGTTCTAACAAGAAACTAGAACCTACCAAATATTTTCGCTTAGCCAATCTTTGGGACTTGAAGAAATGTTTGCAATCATGAATCCCACACCAAAATAAGCATACTTCGCAGCTCCTCTAGTAATCGGTATGTGAAGAAAAGAAAGAAAGAAAGTAAAACATTTATTTGACTCTACTGAGACACATACTAGAAAGGTTATACATGAACAAGAAATAGATTTATAGACTTAAGTGTAGAGAAGTAGTAATACATGAGTACTAGTATAGTAGGGGTGCTGGCCGGAAAACCTTCACGTGTGCCCGACGGCTGCTTGTCCTTCTGGACATGTCTAGAGGGATCGGCAGTTGTTTGGCCGGTGCATCCTGGGCACAGGCAATAGAATCCTGTCGAGGGATTAACCTTCGGGGGATTTTATTGCCTGTGGCGAATATTCTGGCGCGGGAGGGGCCCGTTGTGGGCCAGTGGGGAGTTGCTCCACGTGTCCCTCTGATATCAGCAGAGGGCACAGTGGAGGAGCAGGGGCGGGCCCGGTGTGCACTCACCCTGCCACTGGGCAGGCAGCGGAGGGACTGTCTTTCCCTGCCCCCGTCGATCTCGTAACCCCAGGAGTGCCCGCTGAGTAGTGTTCTCGCGCCTCTTGGGACCGAGGGTCTTGGCTTCACCGCCCGGACCGCGAGGAAGAAAACCTCTATAAAAAATTACGGGAGGTAGGGCCTGCGAGCAGCAGACTCGGGGTAGTCTGCTGCCCGACCAGCAGCTGGCGTAGCTGGCACAGCCGGCGTAGTTGGCGCAGCTGGTAAAGGCCCATGAGGTGAAGTGGCGTGCAGTGTTCCGTGTGCGCCACCTAGGAGGGTGCGGCCGACGTTAGGCCGCACGGGGAGAAGGGGCTCGCCTGCTTGTGGCGGGCCAGGACCTGTCGGGGGTGGTTGTGTGAATACTCACGGGTTCCCACGCCCCCGGCTAAGGTAGTTGAAGGAACACCGTGGTGGTTTTAGTCGGTAAGAGTCCGACACTGGCTCCACCTACCCCGGGCGGAGTGCGTCCATGAGGATTTCCCCACGGGAAAAAAAAAAAAAAAAAAAAAAAAAAAGTACTAGTATAGTACCTATTATATTATCTGTGACATGAGTAACAAAGCGAGATAAAAAATAGTTAAGTGGTAATTGACATTCATGTACTTGCTATTGGTTTGTTTGTTTGGTCATAATTTTCTTCATTACAACTTTGTCCAAAATATCTGCAATAGTTGCTTAAAATACATACGTAGATATAATAACATGCAACCTGTACATTAATGTTCATCGATAGCACGTCTTTTGTTTGGTCATAATTTTCTTCATTACAACTTTGCCCAAAACATTTGCAATAGTTTCTAAAACTATCTAAACATACGTAGATATAATAACTAGCAACCTGTACATTAATGTACATCGACAGCACATCTCTGAAGCACTCCGGAGACATGAACGCTATTAAAAGTTCCACTAACTCTGTGAGAGTAGCGACGCAACTAGTTTATGTTAGAGACCTATACAAACACCAAATAGCCTTGGATGTAACTCTTACAACGAAGAGTACAATGGATTTTACTTTGATCGTTCGAATCACAAAATAAATCTCGGGAGAGTTGATCAAATGTAATAGAAAAAGGCGACGTTACTCTAGACATGGCTGTCGTATTTTTATAATTATTATTTCACGCCAGGATATGGAACCGCACTGAAATTTCAACGAATGCTTCTAAACATTGAAGTACCTATTATGTTATTAATTCCAACTTTTATTTTTTTGCCGTGGGGAAATTATCATGGATGCCCTCCGCGCAGGGACGGCGGAGCCAGTGTCGGACTCTTACCGATTAAAACCACCACGGTGTTCAGGTCCCGGCCCGCCAAAAGTAGGCGAGTCCTTTCTTCTCGTGCGGCCCAACTTTGGCCACACCCACCCCGGCAGTGCACACGGAACGCTGCGCGCCACCTCACGGACCCCGCTATGAAGCAGCTAAAATGCCGATGTCACAGCCACGCCAGTCTCGCCAGCCACGCCAGTCTCGCCAGCCACGCTCATCCCTCATCCTCCACTGTGCCCTCTGTTGGCTTCAGAGGGACACGTGGAGTCACGCCCTATTGGCCCAGATCGAGCCCTTCCCGTGCCAGAATATTCGCCACTGGCAAGAAGATCCCCTGGCCCAAAGAAGAGTTACTGCCCGTGCCCAGGGTGCACCGGCTCAACAACTGCTGTATTTCAAAACTTATATATTTCAATAAACATACGCTAAACTCTGAACTTCTTCAGGAAGAACTAAATTTTATTTAAAGCGTGTACTACACAAACATAATGTATATATGTGTATGTGGTGAGGATCTATCTCCTGTGTTTCATATCATCATCATATTAAACCATAATCGTCAATAGCTGATGGGATTTAAAATTATGACTTGCATGGAAATTGTCAAAGGGCATTACTTCAATATGCAGCACAGTTGGCACAGGGTTTGATAATTGTAGAAGATATTTTGTTGTAATGCTCTAGAAGGAGATCGCAGAACGGGATCGGGAGAATGGGATAGTGCAAAACGCCGCATTTCCTGCCAACACATCTAGCAGCTCTCTTTCTACTCTACTCTCTTAGTGAAGGGAGCTCTGCAGGATCATGGACGCAAAGAGTGGCGGGTCTCGAGGCGTCTGAAAAAATATAGTAACTAAATAGAGTTTTGTGAAAAACTTATTTAATGGCTGGCATGGTAATGTAAGCTTCCCTTGCCGCCACATATGGACCTTCGAGATTGTGGACGCTAAAAGTGGGGTACTCGAGGCGTCTATTAAGTGACCCTGGGGAGGACAACAGTACGTGGTGGTCGCGTGCTACTGTGGGGAAACAATATTGTTTTCCAGGGACGTGTCAAAGGCATAGCACTATTGCACCGGCGCGGTCCAATGGAGTTCCCGGAGCTCCTCTATTTTGTGCAGAGGATGGCCACCGTGTGGTTTTAGTCGGTAAGAGTCCGATATAAACCTCCGCCGTCCCTAGACGGATTGTAGGTATCCATGAGAATTTCTACACGAAAACAAAAAAAAGGTAATGCAAGCTGCAGTTAACACTGCCATTAACTACGGTAATAAACTAACAAAATACTAGCTAGAACTTCAACAACTAGGCCACTGACCGCCGCTCTCGAAGCGTTTAATGTAATTAACGTGAGTTGGTCCTTTAGTTAAATTGCTTTATTAATTTATTAGAATAGCTTTCGTGATTGACCATTGCAGTTGGAATTCTATGTGACGTCCTTATTCAGCGCCGAATCTGCTACCTTCCTTTGTTTTATTTCAGGTTTATGTTAAAAGATTCTGGGTGGTACCGTCAACATCATAGTAGCACTTGGATTACGAAAACCATCCTTACTTCTTACGAAATAAAGAAGCTGTCAAGTTCAAACTGTTACCACTGACGTGAGGATGACTGTACACTTTATCTATTCTAGAATCCGTTGTCGGTCATAGTTCTACTCAAAGACATTTCTATACTAACGTAATAATACCTTTATGGTTCTACTATTTCTATAATTAGCCCAATTTTTGTGTGTTGTTTTAGTACCGATATTTATTTTGATCAAAAAATTTTTTTTATCATTCGTTAGAATTCAAGTATGTATATTTACATAAAAGAATTGTTAATCCTGTCGAAACATCTTAATAAAACCAATAACAAGATTTAATTAATTTCGAAGTATTAGCTAGACAGTTGCTACGAGTATACGGTACAATCCTGTTCGATACTTTAAAATTGTTTTATAGAAAAGTTTCTTGCCTTTTCCTTAGGGATGGGCTCAGTAAATCGAGATAGGCCTCGAAGAAAATTTATAAATATAAAAAATGGGAGTCAAATCTACAATCGGGTATTTGAATATTACTCAAAATTAAAAAAAAAATCTAATTTATAATAAAAAAAAAGAAAGAATAAGAATACCACAATATGTTAAAAAAATGTAAAATCGATAACAAAATAGAAGAAATACACGCTTTTTAGGGTTCCGTACCCGAAGGGTGCCAAACGGTACCCTATTACTCTCGCTACGCTGTCCGTCCGTCCGTCTGTCTGTCACAGGGCTGTATCTTTTGAACGGTAATAGGTAACTGGTTCAAATTTTCTCAGAATATGTGTTGCTATGAGGTGTATCACGGCAAATACTAAAAACAAAAAAAAGTCTAAAACCAAAGGGGGACCCCATACAAGAAACATGCATTTTTTTCAACATTATTGTTCCTGCTCTATCTTCAAAACGGTAATACATACCAGCGTCATATTTGGTCTGATCATAGTGCATATTATGTTATTTAGCAAAAAATACTAAAAACAGGGCAAACGTAGACATATATACCTACGTAAGAAAGAGATGTAAAAATTCAAATTTCGCGTACGTTCGTTGATGTCTTTTGGTAAACTCTCGTAAATTAAAACAGTTTCTATGGGGTATCAGGTCGATGGGTGGTAACTGGTACGGAACCCTTACTGCGCGAGTCCGACTCGCACTTGGCCGGTTTTTTATATACCACGTTTTTAAAACTAAAGCAAGTTATGATTGTACTGTCATCCATTCCTAAACTATACTTAAAGTTTCAAGGCTTTAAGACTTTTTAGCTCATCGGGAAGTTAGTTAAAAATCGATTTCAAAATTTGTACTGAACAGACAGACATGAATGAAAGAGTTAATAAAAAAACGTGGTAAAATTGAGTTAATTTTGATCACTGGCTCTGTAAAGGCTTTTAAGTTGCAAGTTTAGTGGTATTGCGGTTCTTTTGAGAACAACGGAAAGCGTTCTTCTAGTAAATCCTGTGGACTGTCTGTCTGGTTTTGTAACTGTAAAAGAGGAAATGAAACTGCTTACGAAGTCCGTTACAATAACTAATTTACATATATAATTAGCCCATTACTGTCCCACTGCCAGGCCCGAGCCTTTTTTCAGAATGAGAAGAGTTTAGGCAATTTAGGCCTTAGTCCACCACGTGGGGATCTTTTGCGGGTTGACAGACTACACACACCATCAATAACTTTATGGAGTGCTCTTAGGTGTGTAGGTTTCCTCACGATGTTTTCCTTCACTGTTTATTGCAACTGATAAAAAAAACTGCTGCGACTGCAACTGCTGAGCGTGGGGTCCTGGGTTCGATTCCCGGGTCGGGCAAAGTGTTATCGGGTTTTTTCATTAGGAAATTCTCAGTAGCAGCCTGGAGTCTGGATTTGTGCCCGCTCAATGGCAATAGGCTCGCCCCCTATTACATGGGACTATAACATAACTGGCGAAATGTGGGTGTAGGTGTACACCTCTGCCTACCCCTTCGGGGAAATACAGGCATGATGTTATGTTATGTTATGATAAAAAAAACTAATTTGTATTCTATCTACTATCTTATCGACAGGATGTTTAAATTAGGAGCATCGACCAATTCACATAATATGAATTTATTTGCGTCGATTTGTATGTTAGAGTTGCCCACCTCTACGTCGCTCCCAATAATGAAGGCGTGTATTTCTAATATAAAGAGATTCACAATTTAACATTGCTTCATTGCTTCCGTATGGCCTTTTTGTAATTATAGTCAACGATGTCAGGATGATATTTGTTTTATCGAGACGATGGTTCATAGCTACAGGATTCGATAAGTGGCACTGTGGTCAAGCTATTAAAATTTAGTATTTTTTTTTTACCAAATGACACAATATGTGTATATTTTTATGTAGGTATATATGTTGGTTTAGTGCCAAATAATATGATCACAAAATCTGGATCCAATAGGTGGTGCTATGAGCGAAGCCGCAGGCATCAGCCAGTAATAGTATACCACGTATTATTCGCTAGATTTATTTAAAGTCAATTGTGACTTTGTCTTTGACTTTGTTATTATTGAGTAAAAAATATTCTACACTTTATGTAATAGTTATTCTCCGTATACAGTACTTGAACTACAATGTTATCAATTGTATTTATTAGTAGTTTGACTGAGTAACCTACTTTATACAAAACTGCTGACTATCCAATAAACTAGTAACTTCAAAACATTGTATACCTAATACCCCACTACTCGTATTTCTAACCAGAGTGGTTGGACATGTTATTGTTTCAGTTATCGACGCGAAGAAAATTGAATTCGTCCACAATCCGCGGGATTGCGGGATCGGATCCGACCCGGAATCGAACGGTTTGTAGTAACAGCCATTTGTTCTGAGGACTATTGTAACAATAGCAGTAGATTGATTGGTGTTATGTAAGGGTTTGTTGGTAACTGAGATTGGATTGGGTTGAATGTAATTTGTTAACAAATTAGAAAAATAAGGACATAACATTCCATATTTTTTTCATAGGCTAATTTTAGAATATGTAATTTGTAAAACAAACACACAGCACACACAGTACATAGCTTGTAGGATCAGTAAGCTGAAGTGGCAGTGGGCTGGCCAGTAGGGCGCCCTCCAGCCAGGTGAACTAATGAATTAAAATAGCTGGGGGGGACTGGATACCGAAGGCAGACGACCAAGTGTTGTGGCGCAACTCGGGGGAGGCCTATGTCCAGCAGTGGACTGCGATAGGCTGAGTTGATGCATTTGTTATAAAATCATATTATTAGTTTCCAAAGATATATTATATAGTAACAAGTTTTAAATTAAAGACACATGTACAAAGTGATTCGCCGCTAAGATAGTCCTAATGGACACATTCTTAAAAATAACTTTAGTAGCAGTTTAAGTTTACATAAAATTACTAACTAGTCTTGTAGACTCATTTATGTTAAGTTACTAATTACTAATAACATGTTAGAACCTTAAATAAAAAATAAATAACACATGACTTTCTTTTATGATTTTGCAACCTTGTTTGGATTTAAAGCTTCCAGTGTTTGGTCCAGATCTGTGTAAACATTCAAAATCAAGATCCTACGAATAAAGTCTAACTTTAGATGTCAAAAATTAAAAAAGAGCTAAAAACATTTGATGTTCTAAAATATGTTTAAAAAATTTACAATATTCCAATATAATTTAACTGAAATTCAACAAGGGTTTTATAAAGGAATTTTGAAAAGGATACTATAGATATTGAATAGTCAAATATTTAGAGATCACATCTAATAAAATTGTAAATTTAGCTTTAACCAAGTCCCTATTTTATTGGAAAATATAAAAGATAAACATCCAAACATCCATTAATTTGCCTTACACATTCGCATTCGCACATATACAGAGTGTTCAATAAGTTGTAAGAGTAGAAGTGAAACAAATATGATTGTTGTAAAGTGTCATAATAACAATGGTCCTACGATAGTTAATTTGACTGCAGTATTTGTGTCACACTTGCTTAGACCAACAGAAAAAAGGCACACTTGGGGTGCCCACTGAAAATCAGCGCTGTGTAGTGGCTTGATCTGTTACACAGCAACATGCTGAGTGGGAACCTCATTGTCGCGGCTACGGCGTGCAATTGGCCGGTTGTCTTAAAAACTAACGAAGATATTTTATTTTATTATGTAATTTTAGGTGCGGTCACAGACCAAGTAGAGATGCTACGCATCAGACGACAATCTCCGAACAAGAAATTTGGTCAATAGGGAATCAAAGAGTAACCTCAATAATAGAAAATGACAAGCACAGATAATACATTTTTTTCAACTTCCAACCAAGCAAAAGGTTTTTAAATTTCGGCCTTGGATACAAGGCTTTTGCCTCTTATTCATGCGTAGGTAGGTACCTATACATGCATTGCTAATATTTTATTTTTTATAGTGAAATTGAAATAAAAACCATTACTTTTACAAAAATCTGTTTATTTTTCAATTTTCTCCTATAAACATTGTTTTTTTCTCAGTTATTTCTAATCAGAATAAAATTCTACATTTTCTTGTTTGATTAAAATGTCCCGAAGATATTTATTTATTTATTTGCATCCACAGGATCTTCCTAGCCACAGGAGTCATCGTCTTCAGTGTTGAAGGGACTGTTATTTGATTGTACATTACCTGCAAGGAAAATTAAGGCTTTTAACTACTTGGTTTTACATTAATATCTACAATGTTTTCATTGCATTTACATAAATCAAACAAAATGAAAGAAAGAGATAAAATAATTATTTTAATCTTGTTACAGGCGAGAGAAAAAATAACACATCAACAATAAAATTAAAAATAATATATTTATTATTTTTAACGCATTTTACGCATGCGAAACGAAATCTAACGATTTTTAAATTGTGGAAAGAAAAAATCGCTCACGAGCAGGATTCGAACCTGCGACTCCTGGCTCAGTACGCCAGTGCTTTAGCCACTAAGCTACCGTGAACACTGCTCGTGGTATCGAAATTATCCTCCACTATACGTCTTTGGGTGACGTCAGCGATATCTTATTAAGAAACATTGTTCCTTAACCGACTCGACTAACTTTGATTTTAAATCAAAGTAAAAAAAATTAAAGCGATTTTTTCTTTCCACAATTTAAAAATCGTTAAAAATAATATGCCTGTAAAAGACTAAAAAGGCCCCCATCTCAGCATATGCTACAACACCGAAATGTTGCAGCACTGGTTTTCAGATGGGTCCCGGAATGAACATTATAACCTAGTAATTTACCCACACCTCTGGCTTTTCGAATTCAAGTGTGAATCAGAATTTGATTGTCACTTTTTACTTTAACGGTGAACGAAAACATCGTGAGGAAACCTACCCACTTTAGAGTGCTTCATACAGTTCTTGATGGTGTTTAGTTCACCAACCCGCAGTAGGCCAGCGTGGTGGACTCAGGCCTGAATCCTTCTGAGAAGAGGCCCGTGCCCAGAAGTGGAACAGTAACGGGCTGATAATGATGAACCATTTTTTAATAGAAATATCTTTAGAACTTTACCCTGCCTACCGTCATGCTCAAACATTTCTCAGTTGATTGTGACATTCACACACAGCTTACTTTGTGGAGGCCTACTTATAATATTGTTATTCATATTATTTTGTTTTTAAATATAAATGCCATTAAAGAAAATGAAAAAAGCTGTTGCTTACCTCATTTAACAAATGATTTCCAACAAAACTGTATGTAGGCGGTGGCATCTCAGTATATGAAATAATAAAAAATTGTTTTACAACAGCATTAATATTATTAAGATTCCACACCCGAAGGGTCCAAATGGAATCCTATTGCTGTGGCCAAGGGCAGATCCAGGATTTGTTTCTGGGAGGGGCAAAAGGACCAGATAGGCAAGGAGTACTTAGAAGTGTCCCATAAAGTATTGCATTATGTGTGATATTTTATGATTTCCAACTTGCGGTAGCATGTAGTATACTTATGTTTGCAAAATGAAACAAATAATATTCAAGCGGTATTGTATTAATCTCCCAACTCCTAGTTTTATTTGAACCATCTGGTGGGAAGGGCTTGTTTCCCTGTGTATCAATTCATTAAGCTTCGTTTGGCCCACAGAAGCCTGAAATAATCGTTTTCTGTAGTGTGTAGGTACTGCATGCAGATTGAAAAGTTCATTGTCAAATATTACACTTTAACATTGAAATGAAATATATTATTATTTGCTTACCTGATGTGATCATATAACAGTGGCTTGATGTGCTAGTGGCTAGTAGTAGGCTTGTTTGTTGGGCAGACGTTAACAAACATTTCGTAACCGTAATTCGTAATGTACGTTTTTATTTAGTTATATTAAACTTTGTAGAAAACTGAATAGTATATTTCAACTTTTAAATGGGATAGGTACATAGTTTAGACTGCCCATTTTACAAAGAGTTAATTACAAAGAGAATTACTTCAATAATTGAGATTATTAGGTTTATAACAACAATATAATATATATTATGTTGTATGCATGTTGTGTTCTCATTGATTTGTCCTGTTACCTTTGCATGTAATGTGTATATTTTGTGTACCAGGCCCCTCAGAAAGTATTGCGAAAAAAAGTTTTTATATATGGGAGACTGGCCAGTTATAATGTTTTTCGAAAATATGATTATTTATAAGTAAAAATAAGTAAGTTCCAATTTCAAAATTTCCCTCCACATTTTTTGCGAGTTAATTCAAAGTATTGTGTCTCACTGAAATATGGATCTGCGCCGGGAACATTTTAGAGCTATGATTTTATACGATTTCAAGTGTCGCCTGAAACCGGATGAATCGTACGATAGACTTCAAATGGCATTCATGGATGAAGGCCCTTCCAAGGCAACCGTGTATCGTTGGTATAACGAATTCAAGCGCGGTCGACCAACTTTGGGGGATGACGAAAGAAGCGGTCGCCCTTTGACGGCTGTTACCGAAGAAAACGTGCTAGCAGTGAAAAATTTAATCCAAGACAATAGGCGAATTACATATCAGGAGATTCAACACATATTGAAGATTGAATCGGGAAGCGTTCACGAGATTCTACACAGCCATCTTCGCGTGAGGAGGATAGTATCACGCTGGGTGCCGCACAACCTCACCGATGCTCAGAAGCAGGCCCGGGTGGAATGGTGCCGTGATATGCTTAACAAATTTGAAGCAGGCTCGTCTCGGCGTGTTTACGACATCGTTACAGGTGATGAGTCCTGGATTTATCAATACGACCCAGAAACCAAGCGCCAGTCGACTGTTTGGGTGTTTCAAAATGAGCCAACGCCTACCAAAGTGAAGCGATCTAGAAGCGGGGGTAAGATTTTGATCGCTAGCTTTTTTAATTTGACTGGCCACTTGGTATCAATTCCCTTACGGGATCAAAGAAGCATTAATGCCGAATGGTATACTACCAAATGTTTGCCAGAAGTTTTCTCTGTTATAAGCAACAAGCGACCAAACACAGGGCTCCGCGGGCTACTGCTCCACCACGACAATGCACCTGCGCACACCGCACTCAAAACGAGGGACTTCCTGGACAGCACGCCAGTCAAACTCCTGGGTCACCCTCCTTACAGCCCTGATCTAGCACCGTGTGACTTCTTTTTATTCCCAAAAATAAAAAATCAGCTCAAAGGGATACAATTTTCGTCGCCGGAAGATGCGCTGGCTGCGTTCGAGCAGGCTGTAAACGAGGTGTCTGCGGCGGACTGGAAAAAGTGTTTTGTAAATTGGTTTAGGCGCATGAATCTTTGTATAGAGGCTGGTGGAAAGTACTTTGAAAAGATTTGATAAAAATATATGTACGTATAGAACAATTTTTTTTAGTTTCGCAAAACTTTCTGAGTGTCCCACGTATGTGTGGCAAAATAAATGGTTTAAATGGTTTAAATGGTTTATATATATAAACAGACCAGAAGAAGAAGGCCGAGGGGGACGAAGTAACTGTCAAAATCTATTATTGAACCCATCTAGAATCATAGACATAACGTTGAAAATTTTTGTTCTAAGATTACTACCCGTGGGTGCGGTCGACCGTACGTCAGTGGTAACAGTTTGGCTCTGGCGGCGCCTTTATTTCGTAAGCAGTAAGGGCGGTTTTTCAGACTCGGGTGTTGCCACTGTCATGCGGTCAACTATACTTTTCTTATATTTTGTATCGACTGTCCTTTCTTAATTTTTTACCTCTGGGTTTTTATTTTTGTTTTACTTTCTATGTAACCCCACCTATAAGTTGCCTGCTTGTGTTTATCACTGTGTTTTAAATGTTGCGCGTCGTTAACTGTGACAATAAACTATTTTTCTTTCTTACATACATACATACATACATATTATCACGCCTGTTTCCCATTGGGGTAGGCAGAGATTATGGATTTCCACCTGCTACGATCCTGACACACCTCTTTCGCTTCATCTACGTCCATTAACCTCGTCATGCATGCTCGTCGGTTTAGAGAACTCTTAACCTGGCATTTTTTGAGAACATATGCGATTTGATCGCGATACGTTCGCCGAGGTCGTCCCCTTCCAACTCTTCCATCCACACTCGCTTTTTTTTTTCTTTCTTTCTTTCTATTTTCTATACTTCTATACTATCAATACTAATATTATAAAGAGGAAAGATTTGTTTGTTTGTAATCGACTAACTCTAAAACTACTGAACCGATTTTAATAATTCTTTCACCATTAGATAGCTACTTTATCCAGAAGTAACATAGGTTATATTTTATTTCAGTACGCGGGTGACGCCGCGGTAAAAGTCTGTTTTTTTATAATTCCGTACAACGCTATTTAAGAAATATGTAATTATGTGCTACAACTTCAATTAAGAGTGGTTTGAATTATCAATAATGCCTGGATGAGATATCCACTTCCTGTATTCGATCAATAAGCACAATTTTTGATGACTACATAATGCTTGTATTTGTAATCAAAGCGTGGCCAGTTCGAACTGGACGACGGCCCTACGCTGAGAAGGTCCCTAGAAGAGTGCCTAAAAACGTAACTCGTGTGGAGAGAGAAATACGAGAAGAGAGGCATATTACCGAATAAAAATGGCGGACGGTATCTCGCTAAGAAAAGATTGAAGCACTACGTTTTTTCCTAAACTCACTATAATTTCGACATAATTTTAACACACCAGATATTTATTGTTATTGTATTTGCGACACTACGACAATGACTGCCGTCACACGTGATTTGTTGCGTAATCGTGGCTTTTTGTCTTACTATAGGTCTGAAAGTGTGCGTGCCAGCCCGTATTTTTAAGCCAGCCGTCTTACTATGGGTGCTTCACTTTTCGTTTAGCGTGGTTCCATCCGCCTTTTTATTCGTCCATGTATTACCTATCGATAGTTAGAGGAGCTTTAACATATTCCTTTAGCTGAATTAAACAAAATTATGACCGCAATTACATGTAAAAAAACTTTGTACACTTTGGGTGCCCCATATGCACGAAATGAGAAACAACAGCAACGCTGCACGTTGTGTCTAATGGTTCAATAGACATGTATGTGACGGCGACTGGCATCGAGGTATTAGAACATACTCCCTACAGCCCTGAACTCGCTCACTGTAATTGGATTATTTCCTTATATAAAAATGTACATGAAGAGTCGCAAGTTCTCGACGGAAGATCAATTTTTGTAGTATTGGAAAAAAACTCAATTTGATTCCTAAAAAAGTGGGAGAACTATTGATGATTGGTTTAAGCATACATGATTAAATAATATTAAATATAGTAATAGATAACAAAGTTCCTTTGATAAAATATTAAAATATATCATCACACCCTATATAACACTTACTGAACAACCTATATAAAGAATAAGGATTGGATTCAGAAACTCTCATTACATTCTTTGAATCAGACACCGATTCTAGGCATGGAATTTATATTAAAGAAATTGTTAGCGATCATAAATTCCCTATTGAAAGGTAATAATTTATTTGTCCTGTTTTATAGGCACTAAAACTTAGTTTATAACCGACTTCAAAAAAGGAGGAGGTCTATTTTCGACTGTATGTATTTTTTTATGTAGTTAACCGTGGAACACCTAGGTGAACTACGTATAGGTAGACCACGGGTATGCAACCAGTTTTCCTTGGTTAGTTGGGTTAGATTGTATTAATCTAACCAAGGACACTAAAAAGTGACCGTAGTCACCTTAATCAAGTGATCTAACAATGGATACCTTTTGACTATGGTGTCCTTGATTAGATTCATACAATCTAACCAAGGACACTGAACAGTGGCCGTGGTCACCTTAATCAAGCGATCTAACAACGGATACCTTTTGGCTATGGTGTCCTTGGTTAGATTCATACAATCTAACCAAGGACACAGAACAGTGGCCGTGATCAGATCAATCTAACTAACTGATCTGACTACGGATACCTAACGGTTATATTCACCAATTTTTCCGTCAATTGTAGACCGATTCTTCTTTAGTTTGGAAGAGTATGCTCTCGAGGTTGTCCCATTTAAATTTGGTGAAGATCTTCGGAGATAACGAAGGGAATTCTTCAATGGATATGAGAAAATCACCCGCGATTGCATAAATCGCTTGGCTATGTATTGTTTATGTCACTCAAGATAGAAAAATTAAATAAACTAAACAAAGGTATAAACTGACTTCAAAGAGAATAAAACAATTTGTGTGAAACAGTTTAGCAAGTCGGTGCCAATATTTCCGTAAATAAAACCAAAACAAAGGCACCTACTTCCTAATTAGACTGTTACACACAAATTATTTTATTCGTTAGTAAGTCGGTTTTTACTTTTTTAAACTCCTCCCCTCAAGCATCGCCACAACGAAACTTCTTATCTGTTATTAATAAATGTTTTGGAGTTTCTGAAATAATTCAATTCTAATAACAAGATTTTTAACTTCAAACAACCCTTTCAAATAATAAAACAGAAAAAAAGCTTGTAAAAAAGGATTATTTGTAAAGGATTCTTGGATTCCACGTAATAGTGTTTCATTCATTAGTCCCATTCTGACACTGGTAGAAATAGTAAAAAAATTAAAGGAACTCTGGAATAAAAGGACTCGATCAAGTTAATTAGTAAGAACGTTTTGTAGAACACTAATTGTCTATTTTTTGTGCTGTTAGCCTTTTGAGGACAAAAGTTAAAGTAGATGGACTCATTAGTGCTGGAATGGTTTTACGCCGCCTGCCTTTTGTGTTTCGTATATAATGTAGGTACGTTAATTTTATTGTGCTTCTAGTGGTAATGGTGATTTGTGGGAAGTACGTAATATACATAAGATGTATGGACGGTATATACCAGGCCCCTCAGAAAGTATTGCGAAAAAAAGTTTTTATATATGGAAGACTGGCCAGTTATAATGTTTTTCGAAAATATGATTATTTATAAGTAAATATAAGTAAGTTCCAATTTCAAAATTTCCCTCCACATTTTTTGCGAGTTAATTCAAAGTATTGTGTCTCACTGAAATATGGATCTGCGCCGGGAACATTTTAGAGCTATGATTTTATACGATTTCAAGTGTCGCCTGAAACCGGATGAATCGTACGATAGACTTCAAATGGCATTCATGGATGAAGGCCCTTCCAAGGCAACCGTGTATCGTTGGTATAACGAATTCAAGCGCGGTCGACCAACTTTGGGGGATGACGAAAGAAGCGGTCGCCCTTTGACGGCTGTTACCGAAGAAAACGTGCTAGCAGTGAAAAATTTAATCCAATACAATAGGCGAATTACATATCAGGAGATTCAACACATATTGAAGATTGGATCGGGAAGCGTTCACGAGATTCTACACAGCCATCTTCGCGTGAGGAGGATAGTATCACGCTGGGTGCCGCACAACCTCACCGATGCTCAGAAGCAGGCCCGGGTGGAATGGTGCCGTGATATGCTTAACAAATTTGAAGCAGGCTCGTCTCGGCGTGTTTACGACATCGTTACAGGTGATGAGTCCTGGATTTATCAATACGACCCAGAAACCAAGCGCCAGTCGACTGTTTGGGTGTTTCAAAATGAGCCAACGCCTACCAAAGTGAAGCGATCTAGAAGCGGGGGTAAGATTTTGATCGCTAGCTTTTTTAATTTGACTGGCCACTTGGTATCAATTCCCTTACGGGATCAAAGAAGCATTAATGCCGAATGGTATACTACCAAATGTTTGCCAGAAGTTTTCTCTGTTATAAGCAACAAGCGACCAAACACAGGGCTCCGCGGGCTACTGCTCCACCACGACAATGCACCTGCGCACACCGCACTCAAAACGAGGGACTTCCTGGACAGCACGCCAGTCAAACTCCTGGGTCACCCTCCTTACAGCCCTGATCTAGCACCGTGTGACTTCTTTTTATTCCCAAAAATAAAAAATCAGCTCAAAGGGATACAATTTTCGTCGCCGGAAGATGCGCTGGCTGCGTTCGAGCAGGCTGTAAACGAGGTGTCTGCGGCGGACTGGAAAAAGTGTTTTGAAAACTGGTTTAGGCGCATGAATCTTTGTATAGAGGCTGGTGGAAAGTACTTTGAAAAGATTTGATAAAAATATATGTACGTATAGAACAATTTTTTTTAGTTTCGCAAAACTTTCTGAGTGTCCCACGTATATGTAAAAAGGTAGACGTAAATTGTAGCATTATTTTTTCCAGTAGTAGCTCTATAAACTAACGTATTTGTTTATTTATTTGCAATGCTATTCTGTAAGCTCACTTCTGAATCCGCAGTGAAAAGTAGTAAAAAAAATAGGAAAAAAAAGAATTTTACTACGAATTCAGAAGTGAGTTTGAGATTTTACAGAATAGCTTGTCAGGTTTCATTAGTTTTTTTCCTGTTTTAACGCTATGGGTTTCTAGACAACTAACGCTAAAGAACACCATGTTCACTTAAACATTGCAGTCTTTTGACATTAAATACTCTAGACCTCACAGTTACTAAAAAGACAGCATTTATGAAGAATAGTACCTATCTCTAAATTCAAAGCTATCTTCCACTTTACAGGATGATTCATTGAAATGGGTCAGTGGAGAGAAATTCGAACCTATGAGAGCTAGAGAATTTTGTTCTAAGAAAACACGTCGTTATTTTTAGAAAAAAAGGCTCAAGGCTTCAAGGCTCGAGTGAATAGGTTTTTGCTGGGCAAGCGTGAACCATCGTCGACCGCAGCATCGCTTAACATCAGGTGAGGCGGCGGTTAAACGCAAGCTAGTTAAGAAAAAAGAACAAAAAAAGGCATACCTGGATTAAAAAAAAATATACATGGGGATCTTCTTTTATCATTTCAATATAGCACAAGAAACGTTACCCGGATAAAATGTATCCACAGCTCTAAAGAAAATTCACGCAAGCTTTGTACCCTGACCCCAAAATCGACATCGTAATGTATGAAACGGAAAATCTATTTTACAAGACGTCAAGGTTAGGCGGCAATATATTTCAACATTAAGGCCGCAGCCGCAACGGTACGGCGACGGCGATGCGAGAGCGTTTCCATTATAACAAACCATCTTAATTATGGCGGTGGCCGCATCATCTACGCGACCTGCGAAATTTATTTGTATACGTCGTTTGTAATTTTGAATTGTACTAAAACTAACGAAAGTGTCAGCATCGAACGACGACAAGCGGCGATATATGCGACGGGTTGTAATGGCAATTCGTGGGTTTCTCGCCACTGCAGTGCGGACGCGTTTTATCGCGTCGCTGTCGCATCGCAATCGCCTTACCATTGCGGCCGTGGCCTAACATTTTGTTCACGTATTCTTCGATCTAATTTGAATTTTGTTCGCGAAAATGGGAATTATCAATCACAATATCTCATTTTGTCTATTTTGATGTTTAGCAGTCTAGATTGGATAAATTGAAATACTGTTCAAATGCATACTCACAGTTGGTCACGAGATCGACTCTAACAAGTAGGGTTACGTCAAAGCAAGTATTTACGTAATAAAGTGCAGATTGAAAAATTATTTTGTAGCTCGAGGGTTGGGTTTTCAATTATTCGGTTCATCTATGTTAATTTTAACGGGAAAATTGTGTGTTAATTTATAAATAATGAAGATGGTTGACTTATGCACCTAGTAACTGAAATAGAGGATGAATTATCTCAACGGGCGCAAGGCTCCCAGCGGCAGCAATATAGTGTCTCACTGGTGAACTAAAGTTGTGCTATCTACTTATGCAACATGCATCACTCTTGATGGAATTACAAAAGGCTTCAAATAACCTACAGGCTGCTGATAGTTATCTCGCACACACACATCTATGCACACACTAAAAGACAAGAAACTTGTATCTCAATTGTCGAATTATGTCCTAGAGTCTCAAGAAATCCTCGTAAAAATCCCATAGCGACGAGTCCTTTCAATTAAAAACTCAAAACATCTCCACAAAAGTCCAACAGAAATAAATCTAAAAAAAGAATATTCGTCGTCAACTATTTTTGCTTGGACAAACCGCGTGCGTATCATTACGCCTAGTCTACATAGTGCTGACTAACGAAGTTGTGTTGGCGAAGAAATGAATGTATCGTAACGCGCCTCATTAGGCAGACGCTCGATTCACGCGTGCTAAACAAAAAATGTATAAAGCTGGAGTATAAGGTGCTGTGTACACAGCAGTGCGATTACTGATGGTATAGTTTTGAATTTTTATTTAATGATTATTATTGGAGCATTCCATTATATTAAGAGCTTATCAACTGCTGCAGTAGGATTCGTCATACCATAATAGACAACTGTGTTTCTTGCGATTAAATTTATAAAAAAAATGTTTACTCAATTGTGTTTTTTTTTTGTTTGCAATTATGAGCTTTTTCTTCATCTAACGTGTCAACATGAGCTTCATAAAGTTAACAGCTCATGCCGTGGGAAAAAGATTAGCCAGTCAGCAGTTTGGTAGCGGGGCTGACTGCCCAGGATGCAGGGTGATTATGAGTTGCACTTCTGCTTTATAACTAGGTGACATACTTAGTTAAATGTTTTTTACGTAAGTCTATGTGATTTCATTTATGACTGAAGTATATATACGTATGGAACATAAATAGAACATAAATAAATTCTTCGACCTACTCGTTCGTCTACACAGATTGAGTAATATAATAAATTACTATTGGTATTTCTGTTTACTCCGCAGTAAGTTTTATTGTTGTTTATTAATATTTATGTATCGGTAAGTATATTGAGTCGCCGTTCGCCGCTTTCAGATAAAAAGAGCTAAAGAGCTGAACATTGTTGTCATGGAAGGAAAAATGGAAAGAAAATATGTGTTGTTTTATGGTGGCGAGTATTGTAAGATCAGTTATACAATATTGGATTGGGTAAGTACCTAATAACTTCTATACTTTAGTACCTATTAACGATCACAGCTACAGGTCTTGTAGTCTCAAGTTTTATGCCAAGCATGAAAACACATATCGGCGTGAGATTTAATATGGATTAGATCCATAATGAGAATGATCCACAATTTCACATCTGGTGATGAAACTGTGTCCAATGTAAACGTCTGCCTCATATTTCAGAGTTACAATGTTGTGTTACGTACTCCTAAAAATAAGTTATCGGGTCGCTAGCATTGTAGTTAAAGGTTTAAACCGCGTTCTTGCCGACGCTATAATATTAGCGCCTTTCCTCTTGAAATTACGAGTAGCTTTACCCGGTACCACAATAATTAAGGATACAACCTATATTATACACAGTTATAATGTCTGCTATTTGTTTCTTTGTAGCTTTTGCTTGTTTTTCGCTGTAAGGAGTACTTAGCTACAAATTGTGGCTAAGATTTTTTAGACAACTTTATCTTTTATTATTAATGTTATAATCTCATAACAACTTTGCAGCTCTGGTAAAATATCAATTTTGTTGGCTTTAAAGTAATAATGGAATTAAATAAAAAATTTAATGGGTACCTAGGTACCTCTAAGTGCCTAACAGTTTACAGAAATACATTGTAACCTCAGATTATATAATCAACGTTTGAAGAAAGAAAACGCCCGTGAAAAATTAGCTAACAGCATTTTTTATACCAAAAAACTCTAACACCATTGAGGTTACTTGAGACCTCACAATCAATATAGGCTGGTATAATCTAGTATTTCACGTAAGCATTCGAGACGTCATATCGTCGCAGCGGGAAACTAAGCGCGATTAAGTTAATGTTGCGCATCTGCGCTTAATTGTGCCACGCGTGTGGTAGCCGCAAGCCGATTTTAGAACCGCAGTAGTCGCATGCAGAGTGAAGCAATTTATAGTTGGCCTTAAAAGGCTACGTTCCATACATAATTCGTGAGCTTGTGTGCGTGTCGGTGAAAATTTTACTTGCCACTTACGAGCACACATTGATTTTTTTTGTGCCTAAACTGAGCGGAACTTTCAATGAAATAATCACTCAGTCTTATTACTCTTAAGCTTGAGACATTAATATTCCCTCACAGACTTCAAATACCCAAAATCCTATACCACACAAGAACCCATACATCTGTACCATATATGTATACCTAATATTTGGTAAGATCCCAAACTAAACGTGCCGTAAGCATTCCCAATAGCCTTGAGGGACGCCTCTCAGGCGCAGCCGGCCTCTCGAGCCGCAGCCGTGAGGACGATAGGGCACACTCTCTCTGTGGCCCCCACTTCAATCCCCCTTATTATCCCCTTTTGTCCTTTTACCTTTTTGCACCTGTCTGGCTGAGTGACGTGTTAAAATGCAAAAAGCTGTGTTGACTATACTAAAATGTAGAGCTTAAATGAAAGGGATTTGGAGCCCCAAAGGATTGGTGGAGATGGCTGGTAGATGCAATTCTAAACTCGTGCTATAAATAAATTCGTCTTTTGAAATTCTTTAGAGAAAATAATGGTTATTTTCTCAAGAATTTTACTTTTACTCCATGTGAGAATCGAGTTCAAAGATAGTTCAAAGTACCTATCACGGAATTTTTGTCGTTATTTGTTTTGTATTAACGGACCAGTGAAGAATCATTTTTAAAATTTATTACAAACTAGACTTTGCCTGCGCCTTCGCCCGTCTCTTATCACAGAAACAGTATCGGGATAAAACAGTAGCCTGCATCCGAGCTATAGCTTAATCCAGGTTATGGTCTGACTGTATTCCAAATTTCATCCAAATTCATTTAGTCGTTTCAGCGTGATTAAAAGTAACAAACACCCAAACATCTTCACAAACTAATTTTATTATTTTTAAACGCACGTTAAGCGAAATCTAAAGATATAAAATGTGGAAATAAAAATATATTTTTTCCACAATTTATATCTCAATCTTTAAAAACTTTCACATTAATAATATTATTAGGACAACTTAGTATTTAATTAAAGAGTACCTATAACAACATGTCATGACTAAAAATAAAACTTATCCCATTTTGGAATGGTGAGAGCGAAAAGATCGTGAAATTTCTGCAGAAACGTATTATTATACTAATAATCTCTACTAATATCTACTTGGGCTGAGCTGAATGTGCTCGTACGAAGTATAAGCTCACTGCAATAATCCAATGAGGTCAGAGCAAAAATGCTATTTGGAATTAGCATAATAGGTCTATTACTTTTTTATACCAGATCGCCATTTTGTTGAATAGTGTTCAAACTTCACGTCTTTTTGCCCCAATAATGTGTTAAGTAAAGTAAGTGGTTAGAATGTATTAAAATTATTTATTTGTCTTTAATTAGGAGTGGACGTTTACAGCGTCATGATTGTACATACATACGTGGGACACTCAGAAAGTTTTGCGAAACTAAAAAAAAATGTTCTATACGTACAGTCAACAAATCGGAATCATGACCCACGATAAGCTTAATATCCTACAGACATTCTAATACAATTGGGTTGAATTTCGCTTAAACAGATATTTCCCTGGCAACTGACTTGTTATCAATTTTGTTAGCTATTGACAGTTACAGCAAGTTTACCAATAAAATTATTTATCTAAATTTTATTCTTGACGAGTTTAACTCCAAATATTGTTATTTATTTATTTATCATTTATTGCGTGAAATATGGTACAGAGGATATTATAAATTAAATGTATGTTCCACACTCGGACGAATAAAAAAGGCGGACGGAATCTCGCTAAACAAAGACTGAAGCACTTCATTTTTTTTGAATTCACTATAATTTAGAAAGCATTTTAACACTAGATTTATACTGTTATTTTATTTATGACGCTACAACAATGACTACCGTAACACTAGATTTTTTGCGTAATCGCGGCTTTTTGCCATACTATGGATGTGAATGTGTGCCCATACTTTTAAGCGAGCCGGCTTGCTATGGATGCTTCACTTATTGAATAGCGAGATTCCGTCTGCCTTTTTTATTCGTCCGAGGTTCCACATACTTAGCCGTTAAGAGTATTGTTTGACACCTTTTCATACTTGACATTTTATTATTTCTTAATTTTTATTTTATTAATGGTCTGTAATCGAAAAAGTTAGTATAGGTTTCTTAAAAACTATAGTTGTTTGTAGGAAAACCACGTGAAACGACAGCTAATTCGAAATTCAAAACATAATTCCTGCTTTATCAAAAACATAATTTCCAATCCAATTATAAATCTATTGCATTGATAACAAAGCCCAAAATGGCACAGACCTCTGACCCGTTTTAATGCAGTTTCTGTAATATTCAAAATGTCCTAAATGCAGCATAGAAGAAAACCTTACTGTTTTGACGATTTCAAATGAAATATCAGCTGAGTGGGTCATGATTCCGATTTGTTGACTGTACATATATTTTTATCAAATCTTTTCAAAGTACTTTCCACCAGCCTCTATACAAAGATTCATGCGCCTAAACCAGTTTTCAAAACACTTTTTCCAGTCCGCCGCAGACACCTCGTTTACAGCCTGCTCGAACGCAGCCAGCGCATCTTCCGGCGACGAAAATTGTATCCCTTTGAGCAGATTTTTTATTTTTGGGAATAAAAAGAAGTCACACGGTGCTAGATCAGGGCTGTAAGGAGGGTGACCCAGGAGTTTGACTGGCGTGCTGTCCAGGAAGTCCCTCGTTTTGAGTGCGGTGTGCGCAGGTGCATTGTCGTGGTGGAGCAGTAGCCCGCGGAGCCCTGTGTTTGGTCGCTTGTTGCTTATAACAGAGAAAACTTCTGGCAAACATTTGGTAGTATACCATTCGGCATTAATGCTTCTTTGATCCCGTAAGGGAATTGATACCAAGTGGCCAGTCAAATTAAAAAAGCTAGCGATCAAAATCTTACCCCCGCTTCTAGATCGCTTCACTTTGGTAGGCGTTGGCTCATTTTGAAACACCCAAACAGTCGACTGGCGCTTGGTTTCTGGGTCGTATTGATAAATCCAGGACTCATCACCTGTAACGATGTCGTAAACACGCCGAGACGAGCCTGCTTCAAATTTGTTAAGCATATCACGGCACCATTCCACCCGGGCCTGCTTCTGAGCATCGGTGAGGTTGTGCGGCACCCAGCGTGATACTATCCTCCTCACGCGAAGATGGCTGTGTAGAATCTCGTGAACGCTTCCCGATCCAATCTTCAATATGTGTTGAATCTCCTGATATGTAATTCGCCTATTGTCTTGGATTAAATTTTTCACTGCTAGCACGTTTTCTTCGGTAACAGCCGTCAAAGGGCGACCGCTTCTTTCGTCATCCCCCAAAGTTGGTCGACCGCGCTTGAATTCGTTATACCAACGATACACGGTTGCCTTGGAAGGGCCTTCATCCATGAATGCCATTTGAAGTCTATCGTACGATTCATCCGGTTTCAGGCGACACTTGAAATCGTATAAAATCATAGCTCTAAAATGTTCCCGGCGCAGATCCATATTTCAGTGAGACACAATACTTTGAATTAACTCGCAAAAAATGTGGAGGGAAATTTTGAAATTGGAACTTACTTATTTTTACTTATAAATAATCATATTTTCGAAAAACATTATAACTGGCCAGTCTCCCATATATAAAAACTTTTTTTCGCAATACTTTCTGAGGGGCCTGGTACATATTATCACGCGTGTTCCCCATTGGGGTAGGCAGAGACTATGCATTACCACCTGCTACACCGATCCACCTGATCCTGACATACTTCTTTCGTTTCAACTAACAACGTAGTTGTATGCATGCTAACAATATATAAACAAGACTTATCAACACGCAGTCGGAGGCTACGTATGTTTTTGGTCATGAATTACATAATAGTACATAGGTAGCCTCCGCCTGCGTGTTGATAAGTCTTGTTTATATCTTTTCTGTTATTTTTACACGCAGTCGGGTTTTTTGTTTATGTTAATAAATTTTTTATTTTTTATTGTTTTAGTTTTGTTATGTTTTATTTATCATACTATTAATGTTTTTTTTGAAAAGTCAAATTCATTATTAACGTTGAATATTTTGATGTTTTTTAGCATTTTTCATTCCAAATTACATTTAAACATATAAGTTGTATATATTTTTGTAAAGCATTAATAAAACCCTTTATTTTGACTCGATAGTTTTTGACGGAAAAAAAAAATTTTGAAGAGGTAATATGTTTTTTCTTTCCACAATTTATATCTTTAGAATTCGCTTCGCATGCGTAAAATGCGTTAAAATAATAAAATAATTAGGTAATATGGCGCCAAAAAGCGGCCATTTAAATTTTTTAAATTTTGATGTACCCAGTGTCACTCTCAGAATTAAGACGAATCTAACGACACCTCTCAATCTCAAATCCATCAAGCCGTTTAGGCCACAGAGCGTGCCAAAGAAATATACATACATACATACATACATACATACACTCGAAAAACATAACCCTCCTTCTGGCGCAGTCGGGTAAAAATACATGACATAGCAATATGATTGAAATAGTTAGTAGGTTCTTCCATCGTTGGATTGTAACAATGACCTTTTGACTAGCTTTTTAATCTAATACTGTCTGGTTCACATAATAATTTCTTAGGTTTTCGCGATCACTACACATTATAATAAAACAAAGTTTAACCAGATTAAACCGTAATCGTACTCGAAGGCGCAGCGTGGGTAGGCCCCCCACAAGGTGGACCGACGACCTGGTGAAGGTCGCGGGAATCCGCTGGATGCGGAAGGCGCAGGACCAGTCGTTGTGGCGATGCTTGGGGGAGGCCTATGTCCACCAGTGGACGTCTTTCGGCTGAAATGATGATGATGATGATGAACCGGATTAAATCGTGTATATTATTTAAATTGGTTTCCCTGACGTTTCGAAAGCTTTGCAGCATTTCGTGGTCGCAGGTAGACTAAAGATGACAAGCGTCTTTACAGATATTTCTAAAAAAATATTTTAATCTACCGTACAATATCATTAATTAAAGTCGTTTCGATGCACGCAATAATCACTCACATATCATTATCTTTACAGTGTTGAAAATTAATAAAAATAATAATGATTAGAAAAATAAAATAATTTATTACTTTATTATTTTTTATTATTAGATTAATTATTTAAATTAATTAGTGTTGAATTGTTTTAAATAATACACGCGATTTAATCCAGTTAAACTTTGTTTTATTATAATACTGTCTGATTTGTTTTTCTTTTTTTTACACATCGACAAGTAAAGTAATCTGGTACTGGGTACATAAATATCCAACCACTCAAACCGCTACACAAATCCCTTCGAAAGTGTTCACAAGACAATAATATCGTATGCAAATGCCTGAAATAAACCATTATCTTGAATAATAAGGCTCAAAGACCTGCAAGTATTGGAACCGCGGGTACACAGGTATCCGTCTAAGGTCTTGAGCACAAAGCTTTGGAGCCTGTGTTGTTAGCGCATTGCACTGGAAAAGAAAATTTGTAGGCTCGTACTGGCTGTACTGGCTTATAACAATGTCTTCAGTAGTAGGCATGAAATAAAAAAAATTAGTGAAAATGCCAATTACTTCATCATTATTCTAACTTTTTCTTCATTAAACCGATCTAAATAATATACGCGATATAATCCGGTTAAACTTGTTTTATTATACTTCATCATCATAATCGCCACGCTTGGTAGGCGGGTTGGCGATCGCAGTTGGTTAGTTAAATACTCAGAGAACGCTGCTGCCCATCCTCTGATGAATCCCTTAGTCGCCTTATACGACACCCATGAGAAGATATAGATATACGATTACTTAGTACGGGAAAAAGTGTCGCCAAAATCACACATTGACAGTTGAAATATGTAGTGAAAAAAAAACATATGATTGGGTATATTTTAAATTAAAATTGGGCCTAGCAATAATATTTATGATGTTTTTTTAAATTAAATTTTAATACATGTTGTTAAAATTAAAATTGTTTTATTCGAGTTTCTCAAAATTTTACACATAGCGAGTTAACTCAGCATAGCAACCTCTTATGCTGAGTATGCAGTGGCCGCCGACCAACATAAATGCAAGTTGTCATTTCACTTGTAATTTTATAATATTGTTTTCAATTAGTCTTGTATCAGTCACGTAACAAATACATTGTTCTTTTATATTAATTAAATTGTAATAAATAAATATTTTTTTTATTAAAGTTCCGATCGCCGTAACTTAACTGGCGCAGTCGGTAGGATCGCGACACTCTTGTTTCGGATATAACTCTTCGGGATAAGAGTGACGGTTCTCTAATCGTTCCTTCGCGATCCGCAACGAACCTATCGTGCGGTCGGACACCTCTACGGGAATCTCAGGAGAATTGGAGAATCCTGTTTGCTGGCACAAGACTCGACAGGAGATGCAGTGGCTGCTTCGGTAAGTACTCTCGTTTTACCAAGTATCCTTGCTCTATTTCCTGCCTTATTTTATATTTTATTTTAGTGTGTTCTGTCTATAAGCTAGAATCGCGTTAGGCACCCATATACTATAGCGTTAAGATATTCTGATAAATTATTCCACGTGTAATATTACACTTCTATTGTTTTGCTCGTGTGCCACTATAAAGTTAATACAGTAAAACAATGTCGCTTAGTGATTACGATGCTAACTACAAACCCTACAAACTTATTGCGGATTTAATGCCAAAATATGCTGGTAATCCCAAGCTACTTAACTTTTATATTACTATTCTTGCTATTCTTGACTATGCCGATGCCAGCTATTTAGATCTTACTGAGGCACAACTAAATAAGCTTGAGCGACTTCAAAATGTTTGTATCAGATTTATATTTGGCTTACGCAAATATGATCATGTCTCCGAATTCCGCACTAAGCTCAAGTGGCTCCCTATACGTCTTCGCCGGAATACCCATATTTTATCACTTCTCTACAGTATTCTGTTTAATCCCAAGACCCCCCTTTATCTCAAAGAACGTTTCAAGTTCCTTCATGACACACATACACGATACTTAAGATCATCGGAAAACTTGGGGCTTCTGATGCCAATGCATTCTACAAAATTTTATGATAAATCTTTTACTGTTCAGGCTGTGCGTCTGTGGAATGAGTTACCTGTGTCTATACGGCGAGCTCAGTCACTGTTTTCATTTAAAAAATTAGTTAAAGAATACTACCTTTCCAAATTAATTGTAATTTATTAAGACATTGCCTATGTACCCAATCTCTATTCTAAATTGTAAGATTATTTATATATATATTATATATATTTATGATACCTATATGTGTAATATATTTTGTGCTATTTATTTATTTTAGTTTAGTAGTACGCCACGGACTGCCCCCATTATCTAGATCTTACGTCTTCTTTGTCCATCCAAAGGTTGTCTGGAAGATATCGCTTTTAGCGATAAGACCGCCCATGTACCCATAATTTGTACGTTGTTCCTGTTTACTACTATTTTCATGGTGTACAATAAAGTATATTCTATCTATCTATCTATCTATATTAGGGAAGTAGAACATTTATTGCAGTTAACGAGTGAAGCAGATCGTAGACACCCAGCATTATTTTGTCTTATTAAAAGTAGACTTTCTGGTACAGCTCTCGATGCGATAGCATATGAGGAACGTTTAGAATCATGGGACTCGATTAAAAATGCTTTAATTAGACGTCTTAGAGAGCCGCGTAACGAGATACAGGTTATGCAGGAGCTCACGCGGATCCGTAGATCAAAGAGTGAGGATGCGGAAAGCTTTGGTAGGCGACTTCGAGAACTATTAGACACTTTATTCTCTGTAGGTTAACACGGCAATAAAATGTATTACGAAAAGATGGTAATTGAACAGTACGTAAATCAGTTAGATTTCTATGTTTCATTAGGCGTTAGAATCGCGAAACCGGAGACGTTTGAAGCAGCTATAACGGCGGCTAGGCAGGAAGAGGCCAGGCTCTCATATAATCGAGCGACTAGTTTTATGCCTTCAACATCTCATGCGAAACCAAAGGAGTTGTCTAAACATAATTCTAATAATAACCCTTTTCGTAATCAAGTGAACCCATACATGCAGCCCACTAATTTTTTTAACCAACCTGTGCCATTTAACCCTAACAACTATGTCCCGCAACAAAATAACCCGGCACCAGAACAGCGCCAACAGTGGCGTCAGGCACCAGGTAACTATAAATCAGGAGGCTCGGGCAACTTTCGGAGCGGAAACTTCAGGAACCAGCCCAATATCCCAAGACAACAGGTTAACCCTCCCCAGCTGTCATCCGACGTGACTATGCGTACTGCAGGAAAGCCAGCAAAGCCACAGTTTGCATCAGAACAGGTATTCTATATCCCTAGTCAAATGGAGAGTCAGGTGCAACCGGATCAAAATAAAAGTGAGTATTATATTGATTATTCTGATAATAGTAACGCATTCGAGTCGAGCCCGAACGTGGACGAGCAGGAGGTCAGTTATAATCAGGATTTTATATTGGATCAGGACCAAGACAGCCAGAGCTAGTATCCATTAACTTCCAGGCTAAAGAGCACTTGCCGTATATTGAGTTACCGGAATTTAATGGAAAGTTTTTAATAGATACAGGAGCCACTCATTCTACTATAGCCTCTGACGTAATTTTCGGTACTAGATTTGAATATTGCATAGAAAGGGAAGAATATGAAATAGTAACGGCACATAGCTCATCTAGACACAATGAAGTAGTATATCTGCCGCTACCTCCTGCGTTTAATAGCGATATAATACATAAATTTTTAATATTTGACTTTGATCCGAAGTATAAAGGCTTAATAGGATTTGATATTTTAAGAAAATTAAAGAGTAACATTGACCTAAATAATAACGTGTTACGTACGTCTACAGCAGAGATACCTATATATTTTAATCATCCTGCTCAAAAGATAAAAATTGAACCTAAATGTGAAAAGATCGTTACAGTTAAAACTAATTACATAGATGGACAATATTTACATGATGATTTTTATTGGTCAGATAATTTAAAGTCACCAGCAGCAATAGTTAATGTAGTCAATGGTTCTTTTAAAACTTCGGTTATTAATTTTAGTGATGATAAGAAATATATTCCGGAGAAAACTTCTATTGAATTAGAATCATATAGTAGTAAAATTCATACTCATAAACTTAACACTTCGCAAGTGCAATCAGACGTAGACCATATACTTAAAGAAAATTTAAATAAAATTCGTTCGGATCACATGAATGAAGAGGAGAAGCGTGAAATTCTTAAACTATGTTATCAGTATAGGGACTTATTCTATACGGAAGATATACCACTTAGCTTTACACATGCAGTTAAACATGAATTAAGATTAGGTGATCAAACACCAATCTTTGTACGCAGTTACAGGCAAGCGCCCCAACAACGCAATGAGATCCGTAAACAAGTTGATAAGCTCTTACAGCAAGGGATTGTTAGAGAAAGCATATCCCCATGGTCATGCCCTGTGCATATTGTCCCGAAAAAACCGGACGCATCAGGAAAAGTCAAGTGGAGACTAGTAATCGACTATAGACGATTGAATGATCGCATAATCGAAGACAAGTACCCATTGCCTAATATTCATGATATTTTGGATAGATTAGGACGTGCACAGTATTTCACCACCCTAGACTTAGCTAGTGGCTACCACCAAGTAGAAATGCACCCTAATGACATTGAAAAGACAGCTTTCACTACCGAACGAGGGCATTATGAATTTTTAAGGATGCCCTTTGGCTTAAAAAATGCGCCAAGTACATTCCAACGTTTAATGGATCACATCTTAAGAGGCATAGATAACGTTTATACGTATTTGGATGACGTAATCATAATATCAACGTCTTTGCAACAACACGTAGAAAAATTAAAGCAGGTATTTGATAGGTTTAAAACTCACAATTTAAAAATTCAATTAGATAAGTCCGAATTCATACAAAAGCAGGTAAATTTCTTAGGACACGAACTTATAGACGAGGGCCTAAAACCTAATAAGGATAAAATTAAAGCAGTTTTAAACTTCCCTTTGCCTAAATCTCAGAAGGAGATAAAAGGTTTCCTAGGTCTAGTAGGTTATTACAGGAAATTTATTAAGGACTTCGCTAAGCTCACGAAGCCTATGACACTATGTCTTAAGAAAAATAGTAAAGTTATTCATTCTCCAGAATTTTTAGAAGCGTTTAATAAGTGCAAGCAAATATTAACCAATGCACCAATACTACAATACCCTAATTTTGATGAGCCATTTATTCTAACCACTGACGCATCAGATGTGGCACTAGGCGCGGTATTGTCTCAAGGTATTGTTGGTTCTGATAAGCCCATAGCGTTCGCTTCTCGAACACTGTCAGACACTGAATCCCGTTATTCCACAATTGAGAAGGAATTACTTGCAATAGTTTGGGCAATCAAATACTTTCGGCCATACCTTTACGGTAAAAAGTTTACCATCTATACGGACCATAGACCCCTAACGTGGCTAATGTCACTTAAGGATCCTAATTCTAAACTTACTAGATGGCGGTTAAAGCTTGCGGAATACGACTATAAAGTTGTTTATAAAAAGGGTCGCCAAAATACAAACGCAGATGCTTTATCTCGTGCTAAAATATTCCACAATAGTATCGATTCACTTGCAGTTAATTTAGATAATAACGACGATGATGAAATTATTAATAGAATATTTGATAACGCGCGTAGGGAAGCGGGAAACGAAACGGAATCAGCCCCAGTTCAAGAAAATAATAGTCAACCAGATAACCCTAGCGTTCCGGAATCGCATATAGAAACAGAATCGGATAGTATGAGCTTGGTATCAGCTGGAGCCTTACCACAACCTTTTACGTAGCGAACCAATTCCGATGCAGCTCAATTTAGAGTCAAGTATTGGATCGCTAATTTTCGTACCATGACCTTGTTAATACTAAACCTGAATTGAATCTTTCGTTCATAAAATGAATGAATGAAATTTGTCTCTGGTCCTGTTCTGCTTCTCAGTGTTAGAAAGAGACAACGCTATACGAATATCGCATATTGGATTTCATTCTCTCGATAGCGTTCTGAAATCAAACTCTGCGAACTTACGGAAAGTTACGGTTATTACATTATTTAATATTTAAGTATAAAAAAACTTAATTAATAATTATTAGTGCATAAAATAGTCACATATTGAATGAACGCGTCTTTTTTTTTAATCTACTCGGTGATTTGAAGTATGAAAAATTCCTATTTAACTATAAACAGGAAGACGTACAATTTTAAATAAGGTTTAGAACGTACCTGTCATATCAACGCGTTTGTTTATAATAGTTGTTTTGAAGTGATCACAGACATAGTGAAAAATATAGACAAAGTGCTGCGAATAAAAATAGTGAATCCAAAAAAAACTGATCCTTCGTGTACAACCAGCGCTCACGCACACACCATGCACCTGAAGGATATTTGCTATTGCTATGTATACTGGACGATATGCCGCAACATGTGTAGTGAGAGAGAGTGAGCACGGTTTGAGGTACATGTGTGTGCGTGAGCGCTGGTTGTACAAGGAGCATAGTTTTTTTGGCTTCACTAGATTGTTCGCAGCACTTCGTCTATATTTTTTACTATGTCTGTGGAAGTGATTTAGAAGTTGTTTATTCACTGACTGATTGTTTGCTTTATGTTATAGATTTAACAATGGGGTTATTTGTCATGTGTAAATGGTACCTACACACATATAGATCATTTAATCGCCAAGCTTACATTAGTGGTGAAATATTTTAATAGTGTATCAGTTATCAGTGAAACCACCCGCCGCAGCTATTTTTGGTCAACTCAACCTATGGGGGTTAAATACAACAATGGGCTACAATAAATCGCCCCAAGCCAAGGATTACGCAAGATTTGGAAAGGAGTAGCCCTAAGCTAGATTCCCCACAGTGATGGTAGTAAAGGATTGGAAAGTATGGTGCAAGGTACGTAGAGTTAAACCCATATTTATAAGAGTGAGTTTGTTAGCTTGGTGAAATAGGTACCTATGTTAACATAGTTAGTTGTACCCTTATTTTACATGTTAGTCCTAAGTTTAATAATGTTATTAGGAGTTTAAGGAAGTCGCTCCTTTATTTGTCATAGACTGTTCTAGACAAGTTGATAACCTCATATCAGGTCCAGTAGTCGACGTACGAGTAGAGCTGGAAAGTGATGTTGAAATACCTGATCAAACTTCAGCCTACTGTTTGATATTGAACGATTGCATAATTGAATATAAACCATTAACTAATATTGTAAGAAAAATATCTTAATTATGAGTTCTAATGTAGTTATTTTAGACATACAAGGATTTAAAGATTCTCAAAACCAATTCATAGTCAAGGAATTGGCTTTTGCTACTCAAGAGTTTACACAATCGTTTTTAATTAAACCACCATATTTGTTTAAATATTTATCAAGTTCAGAAAAGAAACAAGTTATGTTGTTGGAAAGAAATAGAGGAATTTATTGGAACGAAGGTTATATCGACTATCGGGAATTTAGACGAATAATCGTCCCATATCTAGAAAATAAGGAAATCATTGTAAAAGGTTTCGAAAAGGTGAAATGGGTTAAGGAACTTTGTGAGAATTGTAGTGTCTTTGACCTCGGTGAAAAAAACTGTCCTAATTTCTCTGTGTTGTATAACATGTACTGTGATGGAAAACAAAATTTTAATTGTACTAAACATGTAAAGTACTGTGCCTTAAAAAATGTGTTATGTATTAAAAAATATTTGAATTTCTAATGAATTGTGTATTTAAGGTTTTAATAAATAAAAAATCATTAAATCGTAAAAATGTGTTTATTTCAAAAGTTTGCCTACCTAATACTCTACAGTTACCCTTTCCATAATAATAAAAATGTATTAAATTTAAAAAGTATGACACAACTAACCTAAGAAGTATTGTAATCTAACATAAAACACAGCATTTAGATAAAAAATTCCATTTAAAAATTAAAAATCATTGTCTATCAAAGATTTCGAATAAAATGCATGAAATTTACTAAATATAACACAACTAACTTTAATAAGTATTGTTATCTATCAAAAATACATCATTTAGATAAATATTTCTGTTAAAAAAATGAAAAATAATAATTAAAAGTCATTGTCTATCAAAGATTTCGATATTTTTTTAACTAATGATTCAGTATCATCCATTACATTATCAATTGCGTCTTTTACAATGTATTGTGCATTTATTATCACATTATCACTATCACTATCACTGTCACTGGTATTGTTATTGCAGAGGTCTATAACTGATATTTTTATTAACTTCAACCCGCGTCGGTGCAGTTTGCTCATTACGAAAGATTTTGTAGGTTGTTTCTTCATTTGAGATGGCTTTTCCTGACGTCGTCGTCTGGATTTCTTTTCTTTTGTAATTTGACTGCAGTGCTGGGGCTCGTTGCGAAGCATCTCGGAAAGTCCTTCGTAAGGATCCTGAGCGTACTGGCTAAACACAATTTCTGAATCGGAAATCTGAAACAAAATTATAAAAATAATTGTTAGTATTTTTAACAGACATCAAATCAAAAAAGGAGGAGGTTCTCAATTCGACTGTATGTTTTTGTAGTGTCACTCTCGAGGTGGTCCTATTTAAATTCGGTTAAGACTGATGATGATCTTCAGAGATAACGAAGAGGACTCTTTAGTGAATAACAGTCACTCACCCGCAATTAGAGAAATCGTTTGGCTATGTATTGTATATTTTACTCAAAATAGAAAAATAAAATACCTAAACTTTATAAAAGTAAAAACCTTAAAAAATAATGAAATAATTTGTGTAAAACTGTTTAGGAAGTCAGTGGATTTTTTTGTTAAATCAAACCAAATCAAAGACATCTACTTTCTAAACTGTTTCACATAAATTATTTTATTATTTTTGTAGTCGGTTTTTACTTTTATAAAATTTTATTTTATATTCGATGAAAACAATCGTTATCTATGTTATAATAATAAAATAGATTTAAAATATTTTACTTACCGATGACATGATTGTGACGCACACTAATATATCAGATATCAATAATAATTAACAAGTACTCGAAGCGAGTAATATTTTATAAGTAACATACATAACACGTTTGCACATTAGGTAATTAAACATTACGACATTATAAGTTAGTGCCCGTTCACATAGACTAATTGCTGAGTCAATTTTGTTCGCATTTGATAAAAGTTTAGTACGGATAGGGAAGCAAACTGTTTAGCGAATTGATATAAAACATAAATTTGCTGAGTTATATTCTTCTTTCATACATCTGTTAACAACTGCAAGTTTACTAATCATATGAACAATTAAAGTAGACAGTCAATTTGCTAAGCAATCTGTTTCCGTGATCGTACATTAATTTAAGATTTTTATTCAAACATTATCTGATCTGATTCATTCGCTGGTCTGTGTGAATGGGCACTAAGTTTTTAAGTTAACTCTAAAAATGATAACTTAGCATTTGTGTGAGCATTGAACTTTTAGATGTTTTTAATTATATTGACAAAGCACATTATGATTGTGTTGCAATATTATAGGTATCATAGTAATGTACAAACATTGATCACTTGAAAATAAATCTTATCTCCATAATAATAAAAGCAAAATGCTACTTAAGCACTGACTTATCACGTATATCACGAAATCTCCGGAACTACGAAACCTAAAAACTTGAAATTTGATATGTAGATTATTTACAGGATGTTAGCATTTGCTAAGAAAAGATTTTAGAAATTTGATTTTAAGAAGCTAAATGGATAAAAAACTTAGACGAGCGAACAAAGTCGTGGAATCAGTTAATTGTAGGTATTATAATCATACCTATACAATTTACGCGTAACTCTACGTAAGTAAGTTGAATCTTAGGTTGCTTTTAGTGTAGGTAGGCATTATGTAATAATAAGCTACTTAATATCTGATAAATAAAACAGATAGATAGTTATAATCACTCACATTTTATTTATATTTAATACAAAACTACAGTAGGTATATACAAACAGACAGCAGTATATTTAATATTACAATATTATCTTTATCGGTACAATGTAATGTTTATATCTAACATTTAATAACATTATTATGTTTCGATGTATTACATATAGTTTAAAAAATAATCACGGTTCTCGTATATAAACTCTGTTTACTCTAAAAACGGACCTAATTTTCGTTATTAAAAGTATATGAATAGCCCCAGGCTCGCGTTGCTATTTTACCTTTAGATATCACTCGTTTATCGTCGTTACCAGATAAGGCAATTTTATTAACACTTTGTGTAAATATTTCATGCTTTATTGATTTAAACATATAATTTTTTCTGCGAATAACTCCACCATTAAACAAAATATTTTTATAATCTATGATGTTTAAATCCCGAACCACGCATGATTTAACTCCTTTTGCTTTTTTTATGACTTCGTTAAGAGTTTTTATAGAATAGAGTTTCGATCTCAAACCCACAAAATCAGATATAAAGTTTCCTCCCATTTCATCTTTGAAAAGACCTGGAATTTTTTTGTTAAGTAAAGGTATGTTAAAATTATTTTGTTCATCATAATTACTTGTGTCAAAGTATTGCAAAAAATGATATTTCAAGTCATGGTAAAAATTATTTGTATATATTTCATACACAAAAGAATCGGTATCTGTATAACATAGCTGTACTTGATTTTCATAAAACGGTTTTACAATATTATAATGAAAATTATACATGTGCGACTTTGAAAGTTCTAAAACAGTGAATCCAATATAAATTGGCTTATCTAAAATAATTTGATCAGGTTTCATTTGTATTGCAACTAAATTTTCGGTTAAAATTGAAGCACTATGAAAATACGGGTTAGCTACAAGTCTTTCAGCCGATATGTTTTTTTTGGTTCGATTAGTTTTATCGCACCATTGGTTAACTAAATGTACAGTTACTCTTTTTTCAGTATTTTCTAACGTTTTGCCAAAAACACTGTTGTTTAATAACTTAAAAAAGTCTTGTTCGAATGCACTTTTCGCCTTTTGTCTTAATTGAGTATTCAATTCTATATACTGCTTTAAATATGGACTCTGTCTAAAAGTAATAACTCTATGAACTTTCCTTAATATCAACCCGTGTTCTAAGCATTTCTTTAAATGAACGTAATGTATAACATAATTATACTTATTATACAAATTTGCAACTAGTTTACTAGTTTTACCACCAGGAGGTATGCATTTCTCTGGACAAAAAGGTAAATCATTATGATGATTGTGTAAATGTTTAGGATACAAAAGATCTACTTCTAATATATAACCCCACTCAACATCATCCTCAATACTTTCTACATGTAAATGAGTCAATTCATTTTCACTGAGAAATCTGAAACTAGAATAAGGTAAATACTGACACATGCTAAAACCATAAAGGTTATTACAATCTAGATAAACTATGAAACATTGAGGCTTTAAAGCATCATACTCACGCATGTATTTATGATTGGCCTTTGCATAACGATGGGAACACATACACAAACCTCCTCTAATACCATCTTGAATCATTCTAACGATATCTAAGTCCGACACGAGTTCCAATTGAATACCTGTTTTAAGCAACATTGCATCAAAGGACAAACTAGGCGTCGTTATGTAAAATGCAGGATCAAGTTTATAATGTTGTTTACACGTTTTCCTAAAATTTTGAAATATGTCTGATAATAAAAGTACGTCTGTTTTTAAATACAGATCAGTATATTCACCTAAATTATTTATACTAAATTCATCCCAAATTGTTTTAGCATGATTATAATCTTCATCGCTAATGTCTTCGTTGGTTAAAGAATTATGAAAATAACATTTCAACGGTAACATTTTTTGTTCATAACATTTCCAATCTGTCATATAATCATACGGATATATACCTTTCCGTGTCAGCAAATCAAACTGCTTCTCATCAGAAAAATGAGATCGAAGAGTAACAAAATCTTCTATCTGCATTGTTTTAGCGAGTTTGTCCAAACTTGTTGCTAAAAAGTTGAAGGAATCTAAAAACCTTAATTGTATATATTCGTTATCAGCCATCGGAATAAACTTTGAAAATGAAATGTATTTTTCTTTGGTCTTGGGTATTATTTTTATTTGTCCGGGTATTTCACCTAACTTTTTTATAAATAAATGGCAGTCATAACCTGATAGATTATGAAAAATTATTGGAATTAATTTTGGTACTTTATATTTTAGATTACAAATTCGATGTGCCGCGCCTCGATATCGACCTGTGATATGACAGTGATCCCTGACTCTTTCGACCCACAATAAGTTTTCACATATGTGACATTTAATAGCATGTTTAAAATCATAGACGTCTTTTTCTGTAAAAATCATAGGTTTGCTTTTAGTTAGTATTTTGTGTATTTTTTTTACATCCTCAGTAAGAAAATTGACAAATTTTGAAACACAATCGTTACCTCGATAACTTCTATATCCTTCAAAATTATTGTCGAACGAAGATACTATATTATAAGCGAACGCAGCAGGCACATGGTGTTTTAAGTATGACGTATTAGCGGTGTTGAAATCGTTGCCGGATATTGGTTCAAGCAATGTTTCGAAATCAGCGTATATGACGAAAGGAATGTCTTGTTTTCTTTCATAATTTTGAAACTTTAAAAATGTTCCTTTTTCTGGTAAAACTGTGACAACCCCTCCACATAGATGTGCTTCAATTTGACTAGGACTAGGAAAAAACAATAAACAGGTTTCGCAAAAGTACAATTTACCGTGATGTTTAGTAATCTGATTTCGGATTAGACGAGATAAATCTTTAATAAGACAGTAGTGGGAACTTGTATTGTTTTCTAAAAATAATAGATGGATACTCTTCGATTTATTATTAATTGATTTATACAAGGGTCCGATTATAGTCTTATTATTTTTCAGCCCATACACGAAAATATTCAGAAACGGATTGTTTTTTTCGAAAACAGCTATATCCAAAAATGTGATCGGAAATTTCAAATCATTAACATTTAAAACATCCTGGAAGTGAGGATAAGACGTTACTCTGTTAGAATGATTAGTTGCAGGATACAAAGCCGCCACAATACACCATAAAAAACAAAAATTGTCTCTGTTTTGAATATTCAAACAAGATTTTTTGTTTTTTATAAACTTTGGTAAAGCTATAAATTTAGACCCACCGAGAGGTTGATATTTATTAATGTTTATTTCTAAATGTGAATTGGTTAAAAATGTCCAACCACTATCTCGCTCCTGAAATTCTTCAATTTTCTTTAGCAACAATACAACTATTGATTTATAAACTGCATCAAAATCGTAATTAAAATGAATTATGTAGTTTTTTGTCGCAAATGATTTAATTTCTTGTTGATCATTTTTAAACATAAGAAAAACAGCAAAAATTTCTAAATGAATTTTGATAGATGTATGTTTTTGTAGCGACTGATCTGTCAGATTCTTAACATGTTCGCAAACATTATTGAGAAATGATTCTGGAAAATTATTTACTTGATCGTTTGTCGCATTGATTCTATAACTCACGATACGTCCTTTAAACGAAGAATTAATTATTTCAACGTTGTCGTACAAAAGGGTTGCACTATTGTTTTTATGTGCATTGCTGCGTAAATGACCAGACCACCTACGACTATCTACAGATAAATTACAAACCGAACAGTGAGGCATCTTTAATAATATTATATCTAATAAGTAATAATTTTGCCTTAACACATCTACTTCATTGTATTAAACGTAATAGTTATTTCAGAGTTTAGATACGAAAATCATAATTAAACCTTTACAATATTCACAATCTCACAAATACCTTTGTTAACGAGTTTCAGCTCCAAAACTATGTATAGTAAGTTGATGAAGTAAATAGGAGTATAGTACCATTGTTTACATCCGAACACAGCAGATTTGTTGTAGGCTCTTATTCGATAATCCCTTCAAGAACTTTATCGTGGTGTTCATCAAAATATTTCTGAAAATAAGGTGAAAATAATATTATATTAGTAATATATACACGTACATATCTTTAGTCATAAAAGTTAAAAAACTTCAAACAAAAAATATTTATAATAATCATATAATTACCTGGGAAATGTATTATAGGTACTAATAATTATAATTTTTTACTGTCAGATATTCAGTTCAGATGCGTATTTCTCTGATCCAAAATATCTAACTTCAGCTGCTGCAGATCACTTGGATATCAGAAGATGCTAGGATCGTGTACTTATTATTTTGCTTCAAAAAATAATGTTCTAAAAACTTGACAATTAAACAAGATAACCAATTAATTCGTCAGTCAACCATTGTTGCTTAAAGTTAATTATTATTATGTTTTAAAATGTTCGGCTTTTTAAACAAAGTACAATTTATTCATTATTAAAATAAATATAATCATATGAACCCGATATTAACGATAATCATAAGATCTTTTACCAGTAAAGCATTTCATATTTCAACACAGTTGTTAGTTTTATTGCACTTTGATCAACCTAAATAATTTATCTATTCAGCTGTAACATTCGCATAAACCGCTATTTTAGGTAAGGATGGCACGCATACACATTTACTTTATTCACGTAAATATCGTCTTTTGTTAATTAGTAATATAGGATAATTTGTCAGCCCTAAGTCTTTTTGCTGTATCGACAAACCATACAAATTGTGTGCTCTAATTCCTTACTCTTCATTTTTACGTTGATATAATACGTACAAAAAAAAGAGTTGATTTAATCGTTGTTACTTAGGATGTTTGCAATCATTTCTAATAAAGTGAATTATCATATGATTTCGACTTATAAACAACATGTTTTCGAAGACCAAGACACAGACGAAATTAAGTATTCAAGTGCGGATACAATCTCCAAGAAGGGCAAGAAGTACCTACGCTGCGAACGCTCATTTATTCATACGAATTTTCGATACTTTCCGTGTTGATTGCTGACCTGCTGCTATCCACCGCTCCGAGTGTCGTCACCAACTCATCAAGCTACTGGTAAAAACATGTAAGTTTAATAAGTAATGTAAGTATAATAAGTTGTTGTGTATTATCCACAGACATAGTAAAAAATATAGACGAAGTTCTGCGAACAATCTAGTGAAGCCAAAAAAACTATGCTCCTTCGTGTACAAAAATCCTTCAAGTGTGAGCGTGAGCGCTGGTTGTACACGAAGAAGCAAAGGCTTTTTTTTGGCTTCACTGTGATTGTTCGCAACACTTCGTCTAT